>OV702282.1:169775604-171025604 GCA_916181665.1 Avena sativa
AAGTCAAAGTCTCAACTCATTTCACAAGTCATTTTAAAAAGGGTCTGACGGGGGAACAGTATGGCCACTCCAACTGTCCATAACCGCGGACGCGGCTATTCGAATAGTTTGACACTCTGCAGAGATTGTACACTTTCACCACAACATTCGATACATCCGTCAGGAACAAATCCTGAATTCACCATACTCAGTATGCGGATAATCAATCCTAACCTTTCAATTACAATCCCTAGTATAAGCACCTCTCCTGTGAGTTTGGCCTCCCAACCATGACCACTGTCATGTTGGGTACTGCACAGGTGGACAATCTTCACAAGGTAGCCTCAGCTCAGACCTTGGCCGTGAGGGAACTAATACTAAGGTATATAAGTTTCCAGTCAAGCCCTACCCAATATTCGGGTATTGTGGTTGTATGATAAGTTTGGAATGGTATCGCATCCAGACAACCATCAGTTTTATAAAGGGCTAAGGCTCATGCTTCAACATTTTCATCACCAAAATCATCAAGGGTTTGGAAACACATGTCCAAAACATTTCAATAGAATGATCCATCATTCCAAGGTTTTCATAACCATTTTCCACCAAGTAATCCCATCTAAAGTTGATCAAGTTTTATGCTTAGCACTAGCATCTACAGTTGGGAAGGGTAGTAATGAGGGGTGGTAACTGGTGGGGTTTCACTAAGTCCAACATTATATCTTAGGCTGAGATCAAGGTTTCTAGCTTAGGCCAAATTTTATGCTCTTAGGGCAAACTTGAG
This sequence comes from Avena sativa, assembly GCA_916181665.1. Taxonomy (NCBI): domain Eukaryota; kingdom Viridiplantae; phylum Streptophyta; class Magnoliopsida; order Poales; family Poaceae; genus Avena; species Avena sativa. The sequence goes on from OV702282.1 coordinate 169,776,365, forward strand.
CACGGTTGTCTAATATCTACCAAACTCCTAAGTAGACTCTAAGTAAGCTTTGATAAAGAAATAAAGTAGGAAGCTTGCCATAAAACTAGGATTGGTTTAGCAAGTTGGTATGATCACATATGCTTAAGGCATATGGTATTCATATCACAAGCATGGGTTTGTGGCAACAATAGGGTATCTTGCAAGTGTTTGCTTGCACAATGTCAATATAAGCTTGCATAGTTACTAGCTTGCATTAGGCTTGCCTTGTGCAGAGCAGTGGTTGAAGTTCTCTTCGGCTTCCTCTTCGTAGTATCCTTCTTCCTCCTCGTAGTATCCTTGGTCGGTACTAGCGTCTAGGAATAAATACGAGGTACACAATCACCAATCAATACTTAACTACTTGCAATCATCACACACAAGGGTCCTATAGATGATCTAGCATCATCTCTAAAATTACAAGGTTAAGGATTGGTTTAAGTCCTTTTATTTTAGAAAAGTAATTTCTACTCATTGAAAAACTACTTAAGATTTAATATTCTCCAAACTAAACATGGGATCATGTTGACACATGTCATCACCACATATTGTAGTCCATGGGAATGTGATTTAAAGTGGTGTCACAATTTAATAAGGTTTTACCCTTTTATTTTAATTGATTAAAGTGGCTAGAAATGCTTATGTAGCATTCTTTTATTCCTTGAACATTATTTCTGCAAGTAAACCTATATATTTTTATATATTCTGAAAGGTATGGTTAAATGTGATTTTTGAGAGTTGGAATCAACTCAAAAGCTTTTATGGTTTAAATTTGAAAAATGTTTGAATGCAGAAAAGCTTCTGCCTTGTTATTTTTACTATGGGTGATCTACAGATCCAAATGACTTGAATCCAACGGTCTTGGATTAAGCATTCATAGACCTTTCCAACAAAATTGGTTTCATCCAATTTGGTGCACTGAATCGACCTGGGTTTATTTTTGAAGTTGGGTACAGAAGTGTGTTTGAAATTAAAAAGAAAAAGGTTTAATTGAATTGCTGGGCTGCGCGGGAAATTCTAACGGGCCGGCCTGCTAAGCGCAGTGCTCCCGCGGGCTGCGTAAGTGGGTGTCCCCACTCGTCACTGACACGGGGCTAGGCGAAGCGGTATGGGGCAACGTGGGTCGTTTGATCTAGTTCTAATCCAACGGCTGAGGGTCATCGTCGACGCGAGACAGCTCCGGCGAGAACGAAACCTAGCACGGCTAGTGAGGGGTGCTGGGGGCTCACCGGGGTACGGGCGAGGGTCGGCGAGACGGGCGAACGACGAAGTCGACGACGGCGATCCTCCTGGTACCGGTGGCTTCTCCTGGGGCGGCTCCAATCGCTGGCTCCCTTCTTCTCCAGAGGCGGCAGGCTCCGGTGAAATTCCGGCGAAGTGGTACGCGCCTTGCTCTGAGGATGGTGTGGCATGGTCAGTGGGGAGAGGGGAGTGAGATGGTGTGAAGAAATCGTGCGGGGGTGGCCTCTATTTATAGTCGAGCGAGGGGACCGTCGGGGCGCACGGTGAGCTCGTCGGGGGCGACGTTACAGGCGGCTAAAGGCATGGGCAATGGTAGGGGACGATGCTGTGTCTCCTGGCGATGCTCAACGACATGATCGCGAGGCATGGGGCGGTGTGGTTTGGTCTGGAACGGGCGGTGCTCTGCGCGGCAGAGGCGGCGTCTTCGACGGCGGGCGGTGGTTGTATGGCACGGGGCTGCTAATGGGGATGTCTGGCGGTCTCCTGGGTCGGTGGTGATCGTGTGTGCGCGCGGTGAGAGCGGAGCGCGGTCTGGGGACGCTGGTCGCGGGTGGTGCTCTGGCGCACGCTCGGCATGGTTTGGGCGCGGCTTGTGCGCGTGGTCCAGGGCTTGGCAATGCTCGCGGCTGGGACAAGCAGTGGCGGTGGACGGTGGGCTGCCTCCCATACATGCTGGCTAGGCTTGCTGCTGCTCCTAGCTTGCTGTCCACATTGGGGTGACATGGGTGTGCTCGGTTGTTCACCATTAATGGCAATGGCAAGCTCACAGGGGTGCTAGTGTTGGGCTAATCTTTCTAGATGATCTACTGGTTTTTGTGTGAGCTAACTAGGGAACAAGTTAGGCTCAAAACACTGCACACTATAGTGTTTGATGTTTTGTTTGATTTGTGTCTGCAACCTGTTTGATGAAATGGCCGCATGAAGTCAAGTTTTGAATTTTGAAATGAATTTTGGTGAGTTTGCTCGATTGGTTCTGGTGAGTCTGCAGATGCTTGGGTTTTGAAAGTTGAGCTTGTTTGAGTGGGTTTTGAAAAAGTGGGATCTTCCCATATGAAGAAGATTCAATTTTGAATTGTCATTTAAACTATGCATTTGAAAGTTTCTGGATAATCACAAAGTGGGCCTTGATACTCTGTTATGAGTACATTCAAGGGGTGCAAAGATCCAGAAAAGTTTCTATTAGGTTTTGAAAGTTTGAGACAGCCAAAGTAGGCATGGGAGTTAAATTGGCCAAAATGACCATTCACTTAATATATTTGTTTTGATTTACTTGTCTTTAGGAAAAGTGTGGGAAATGTTTTAGATGATGTTCTTTTCACCTAAGAAACATTTTACAAGCAATGGTTCACACAAATAAGGTGGTTTTTAAAGAAATTCAAAATCCATGCATACACATATACATGCATTCATGAATTCATTTTAGAAAAGTTTTTGTTAACCCTAATCTTGATGATTAGTGTTTTGATGATCTAAGTTTGATATTTTTGGGATGTTACAAGTTTTATGTCATCATGTTTACTATTTCTATTTTGAACATATAGGACATGATAATTTTTTGTATGGAGTCCTTGTTTTAGCCTTGAACAATAACGTGAGCTACAGAAATTATTATTTCATTATTTACTAATGTATGAATACCGGAAACTTGTATGTATTTTTCGCACAAATGAGTAAATTTGAGTTCGATCTCTCGTATTATCAAGGTGCGAAAACTTGGGCGATAGTAAAAATATTTTTTTTATTATGTTACACTAATGTGGGTTCTAGTTTGGAAAAATGACATAGTCGACCCTTCGTCAGTGTAAAATTAGGAACAATGAGTTAGCCACCTTCATGTGCTTCACCAAGTTTGTGGGTCCTTAGAAAAGCTTATGGTGATAATAATAATGTTGTATGTATGTTAGTTTTATGGCAAGCTCATGTTGAGTCACTCTATTTCAAATGTACAGGACGTTGTAAATTTGTTATATAGAGTCCTTTTATGGACAAACAACTAATGCTAGCCAGCCGGATTAATCTTTCATTTACTTGTCCAATAATATCAGCAATTGTAACTATTTGTCTCGAAAAAACTATTTAATTATTTTTGCACAAATGTGGAAATTTAATTTCTATCTATTGTAACATCAAGTTGTACAGACTTGGAATATCCTCAAAAAAATACTGAAGTGTTTGATATCATTTATATTTTGTTCATATAATTTCCAATACAGTCGCTTTTAGTCTCTATTTGTATTTGCTATGCATAATTAGTACTCCCTTCGTTCAATAATACAATATGTTTTAGCCTTTTTAAAAAATATATGTATCTAGACACCTTTTTTTATCTAAAGCATATAATTTTCAAACGAAGAGAGTACCGTATACTTACAAATAGTACACACTAATTTTTATTGGACCTGTTCTTGTGTGCTAGTGCGGATCTACCTTCGTTATTTATTTTTCTGAGAACACCTGTTCTTGTGTGCTAGTTGATGGAACACATGTATGTGTAGATATATTATCTGATTAAACATGTAGCCCTTTAGTTTCAAATATAAGATGTTTTACCATTTTTTTTGAAACCTATGTCTCTAGACGCCTTCTAGTCTAGTGCTTATGTTCGCTCATTTTTCTCCGAATCTACATACTAAAATATGTGTAGATTCATATGTTTTAAAAAAGACTAAAACAACATTGTATAAAATTTAAAATGGATGGAGTACAATTATTTTGGTTCAGCCTACGCGCGATTCGTAGGGACTCACATTTTCTTGTTAGAATACGTTGTCTAATTAAGACACGCATTAGACGACCATCAGTTTGGAAAAAAATACTGCGTGTATGCCCAGGATTCCAATCTAGCATCAAATCTTTTTTTTTCTTTTGGCCGTGGCCAAATCCGGTTGGATCGTACCACGATGGTTCCATATCCTTACCCGATTTTCACCTTCATTAACTTCTCAGATGTGATATCTTGGGCTTTTGTTTGTATCAACCATAGTTGTATGTAATCTTTCTTATCTCTAAATCTTAGCCTTAAATTTTAAATCTAATGGGTAATATAATTTGGGTGATGTGAATTAACGTGATGCCTTGAAACAATCCCGTATATTGTTTTTAGTATATAATAGATAATAGATAGATATATGGGTGTTTCCTGATGCCTTCTACGCCCATACATACGAGTCATATCACTAGTGTGCAGGGAAATGACGAATAATGCACAGATGGAAGTGTACAATTCACCATTTGAAATGTGAGATAACTTATATTCACCATTTGCCTCGGCAGACTTGCTTCTTATACTGAAGATTTGAGTGGAAGGCAGTGTCATGAAGTCATTTGTCCTTTCATATCTCAATAGTTAAGCACTTAAGCATCTGTCTGTTACGAGTTAGTTCGTCGGGCACGTCAGCTGCTACAGCCGGTATATATTTACTGTTCAATTAAAGTTGGCGTGTGTAGGTCGTCGACACTCACTAAACATTGTCCATCGTCTAGCGCCCCTGCCCGTCATCTCTCAGTATTTGAACGAAAAACGCGGAGGTAGAACAAGCCCCTCCGCCAGATAGCCTCTTCCCTAGGCACGGACCTTTCAATGGCGCCGTGCTTCTCCTCTAGATACAGACGTACATACATCTTGTAAGTACCCGCGGCGTTCAGCTCAATTTGCTAACTTTCTTAGCACATGATTACATTTCCTTTAATAATTGCAGTTTTCCACGAAATGGGATCCATCGCAATGCAAAAAAGGGGACACGGCCTAAGACAGATAGACACGTTGTATCTGATTGTTCAGTTGTGATTTTATTGTTTGTGTATTATGCCAATGTCATGCATTGTTCAGTTCAGATCAGAGGGGATGGAAAAATTCATTTCTGTGTAAAACTTTTATTTTCAGTTTATGTAAGATGCATTTCGGTCGGAAGATAAACTATCCTACTCATGATCTCGAGCTTTCAGCGGTTGTTCATGCATTTCGGTCGGGAGATTATATAATTAGTATATACTAGCACTTAGGTCCCCCCTCATGTTGACTTGATGGTGTTCTTTTTCGTCATTACAATTTTAATTGAGCAAATTTGCTAGAGGTTTTCATCGGTGCGTTCTCATGATTTCAGAAATTGCACTATGATCTCTATAAATATTTGTTAAATGGTTTTTCTTGTAATATATGCGCTTTGATTTATATTAGCATTCTATAGACCAATTTTGTCTTGTAATCTAGCTTCTTCTTATTACAAATTGTTTCTTTTTCTTTGGGGGAGTAGCAAGAAATAAATCAACATTGCTATACACAAAGAAAGGACACGAGACGATATTTTTCATTATTACTGTTAGTTTGGTTAACTATTTTTGATACTTCCTATGATTGTTGGTCTTCCAATTAGAAATTTTGAAACACGATTTTTCATGTAATTTCAAAGCCGATGGGCTCTTACTGCGGCTGGACCATCCCGGCAATCTCAAGGAGAAGGGTGTAGGGATCATCTGAGGTGTCGAATCAGGTGAAACAAATGCAGAAATATCTTGTACTAGTAGGTGGTTGTATTTTTTTTTTGGAAAATCATCGTGGTTATAAACTTAAGGAGGAAATTTAGTGCATCAAGGAGTTGTGCGGATTAGAATGCATAGAAGCATTGCATGCACACTACCGAAAAAAATGTCATTGCCGTGTCTTTGGACCTTTGCCGTGTGTCCAGCGTCGCGGAACACGACAAAGAAAGTCTTTGTCTAGTAATACATGTAAAACCCACGGCAAAGATTACGTACACGGCATATTTAGAAAAAAACACACGGCAAAGAAAAACTCATGGCAAAAGAACAGGAAAACTCACGGCAAAGATATACACACTGCAAAGTTTAGATAATACACACGGGAAAGAATCAAACACAGCAAACCTACATAACACGTGTACATTACTCAACACCTGCCGTTAGGACGGTCAGACTTTGCCGTGCGTCTAGGTTCAACACACGGCAAAGTCTATGTCTTCTCATTGGTTGGAAAATATTGGACACAGATTGATGACATGGCATACCCGCGTGCGCGCAGCTGCTCACTCTCTCTCTCCTCACGGGGCAGCTGCTCACTCTCTCTTCTATCCTCACTCTCACGCGCAGCTTGCATGCATGTGCAGCTGCTCTCTCTCACGCGCAAGCTCACTGTTTTCCTGGTCTGGCAACCGCCGCATGCACGCGCAGCTCGACGGACGGCCAGCGCTCGTCCGCAACCGCGCATGAGCTCTCCGTCGGCACGCGGAAAAGGCGGCGAAGGCAAGCTGCTGCGGCGGCGGCAGACAGCGGTGGCGACGGCAAGCAGCGGTGGCGACGAAAAGCAGCGGAGGCGGCCAGCAGTGGCGACCGCAAGCAACAACCCCTGCTCATGCTGCTCTCTGGCCCTTGCCGCGCGGCCCTCAGGCCCTGCCAGCCCTTGACAACGGCGACGGCCGGCATGCTTGATGACGACGGCGACGAGCTTAAGGACGACGGCGGCGGCGGTGGGCTTGAAGACAATGACGGCCGCGTATGTGCTTGACGACCGCAGCAGCAGGCTTGAGGACGACGGCAGCAGGTTGAGGACGACGACAACGACGACGGCAGTGGACTTGAGGACGACGACGGCGGCAAAGAGCTTGAGGACGGCACCGGGCTTGAGGACGACAATGGCAGCAGTAGGCTTGAGGACGACGACGGCAGCGGACAATATTTCTCCCGTAGTGGCACATCACTGAGCATGATAGAGAATCATATCCTCATTGAGCACAAAGGGCTAACACCTCACATAAGCATCTCACCAGCCTTATCTATGGTCAAAGCTATCCCGTTCATGACATCCCCTCTACTACTACGGAGGGAATATCAGCCCACCAGATTCTAGATCAGTTTATCTCTAGCCTGATAGTCTGCGACACTCATGTTATTTACGACGCTACCGCTACAACTGCGAAAGGATGTTAGAGTATATATTATATTATAGAACAATTAGGTCGATAGAGGATTTATTTCTTATATTCTACTCCAAGTTGATCCCTTGTACCTTTATATATAGTTCCCCGAGAGGATAAATAATACATCAATCATATATTCCACCAAAACTATTCGCTCTCACTTACACTAGAATTCTCATTGAATAACCGTCCAACTATAAATAATGTATGATAGGTCTTCTGCTGCAACACAGATGAACTGGCTTGCCGAGGAAATATAAAAGTCACATCACGTAGGTGCCCAATGAAGAAAAATGTTCAATGGGAGAAAAGAGATTGATTGGGGGTAAATCAATTTTAAAAACTTATATTGAAATTCAAAATGATTTCATAAATTAAAAAAAGTGTGTGTGTGTGTGTCCATCATGGTGCGGGGGTGTGGGTTGTTAGATGTATATTTGTATATTGTATGTCCCTACTTGTCAGGGGGTTTTCCTGCATATTTTTACTTGTACATGTACTATATATTGTGGCCTTTGGCCCCTGAGGAATACAAGTTGCATATTCCTGACATGGTATCAGAGCTAGGTTAGCCTCCTCCTACTCGCAACTTCGTCGCTGCAGACGCCACCGTCCCTGTCGCCGATGGCCTTGTCGTCGTCGCCGCCACCGGTCGCCGCCTGTCCCCGCCTAGTTCCTGGCCGTCGTTGCCCGTTCCGTCTGCCGGTCTGCCTGACCCGATCCAGATCGGTTCCAGATCGATCTCCATATCGATCTCCACCAGGCGCTCCTCGGTCTCTAGATCTTCTCCAGATCGAGGCTACCTCCTCGCAAGCTGCACCCGCCCGGCTGCACCCGTGATCTCCTCCAGATCGACGCTGCACCCGCCCGGCTGCACCCGCCCGCCGCGATCTCCTCCAGATCGATCGACGCTGCACCCGCCCGGCTGCACCTGCCCGCCGCGATCTCCTCCAGATCGGCGCTCCAGATCGACGCTGCACGCGCCCGCCCCGCCACTTGTCCCTGCCCGCAAGCTCTCTGCCCCGCCACTCGTCCCCGCCCGCAAGCTGCACCCGCCCCACTCGCCGGACCTCCGCCGTCGGCCGTGACCGCTGCCGGGAATCGATCCCCGGCGGCTTGAATTGCTCTTCCCCGCCCCTTAGGCACCGCCTTTTCTCCCGGCTGGCTGGAATTTGGCCGGCATCTGCCTGCAGGTGCCGTTGACCAGATTTGCTTCAAAAAAAATTGAGAGAAAGATGTCTTCTGCATCAGGCTATGTTGTGATTCCTCGCTGCCCGGTGATCTTCGATGGAGCGAATTATCCTGATTTCGCTGCCTTCATGCGCGCGCACATGCGCGGTCTCTTTTTATGGGGTGTGCTCTCTGGCGAGGTCTCCTGTCCGCCGTGCCCCACTGCTCCTCTGGCTCCTCTTCCGCCGCCGCCGATCGTTCTTGGCGCTGATGCTTGTCAGGAGGCCAAGGATGCTGCTCAGAGTGCCGATGATATTGCTATTGCTGCATATGAGCTGAAGCTCAAACAGTACTGTGCTGATCTCGAGACCTATCGCCTTGATCTGATGGCCTACACTTAGTGGGTAGATGAGGATGATCGTGCTGCTGCTGTTCTCACCTCCAGTGTTCTGCCCCGGCTGCCGCTGAGTTCATGAGTCTTCCTACTGTTGCTGCTCAGTGGGCACATCTCCGTCAGCGCTATCAGCCGTCTGGGGATGCTCTTTACCTGTCTGTGGTCTGCCAGGAGCATGCTCTTCAGCAGGGTGATTCCACCATTGATGATTTCTATACTCAGAGTGCTGCTATCTGGCGTCAGCTTGATTCTCTCTGTACTGCTGTTTGTGGCACATGCCCATGCTGCTAGATTGTGCGCTCGGATTTGGAGTTCCACCGCATCTATGAGTTTCTGTCTCGGCTCCGCTAGGAGTTCGAGCCCCGCCGTGCTCAGTTGAATGCTCGTGGTCGTGTTCCGCTCTCTGAGGTGTTGTCTGAGCTTCGGGCTGAGGAGACTCGTCTCCGTGGTGCTGGTCTTCTTGCGGTTCCGTCTGTGCTTGCTACTCGTGGTCCTCCTCTGCCGTCTGCTCCCTTGACTCAGCCGTGGTCCTCTGTGCCACCGCCGATACTACCCAATCCTCCAGGTCAGGGTCAGAGTCAGCACCAGCAGTCTCAGGGTCAAAGTCAGCACCAGCAGGCTCGTGGTCAGGGTCGCCGTGGTTCTCTTCGTCACTGCACTTACTGTAGCAGGGATGGCCACAATTGGGCCACCTGTTATACACGGGATCCCAGTTTACATCAGCAGCCGACTCCTTCCGGATCTTCCGCAGTTGCTCTCTCTGATCAGGAAATTATCAGGAGTCTTTGCGGTCTGCTTGCTGCTATAGGATCTTCTTCAACGGGCACTACTGGTTCTGTGACTGATTCTTCAGGCACTGCGCGACCACCACCTTCTACACAGTCAGGTACGTTCCAGTGATATCTGGATTCTGGAGCTTCTTTTCATATGACTTCTAAGTCTTCTCTTCTGTCTACTATTCGTTCTCTCCCTTCTCCTATCCGTGTTCTCACGGCCGATGGTACCTCTCTTCCTGTTTCTAGTCGGGGCACCCTTTCTACTTCTTCTTTTTCTGTTCCTGATATTTCTCATGTTCCTCGTCTTAAGATGAATATGTTCTCTGCTAGCCAGCTTACTGACTCTGGTTGTCGCGTCATTCTTGATGCTGATTCTTGTGTTGTACAGGATCGTCGCACACATGCCCTGGTTGGAGCTGTCCCTCGCAGCCGTGACTCTTCAGGACATTGGGAGTTAGACTGGCTTCGTGTTCCTTCCGCTGCCACTTCATCTGTCGGTTCTTCTCCGGTCGTCGCCTCTGCTTCCAGCTCTTTTCAGCAGTGGCATCATCGTCTTGGTCACCTTTGTGACTCTCGCCTGTCGTTATTAGTTCATCACGGTCTTCTAGGGTCAGTCTCAGGAGATGGGTATTTACATTGTCATGGCTGTAGGTTGGGCAAACAGATTCAACTTCCCTATCCTACTAGCGCGTCTGTATCTCAGCGACCTTTTGATTTAGTTCATTCCGATGTTTGGGGTCCGGCTCCTTTCGCTTCGAAAGGGGGCCATCGCTACTATATTTTATTCATAAATGATTTTTCTCGGTACACTTGGTTGTATTTTATGAGCTCTCGCATTGAAGTGCTCTCCATATATCAGCGTTTTGCGGCCATGGTCCGCACTCAATATTCTACACTCATTCGTGTGTTTCGTGCCGATTCTGTTGGTGAGTATATCTCTCAGATGTTGCGAGGTGTTCTTGCTGAGCAGGGTACCCTTGCTCAGTTCTCCTGTCTCGGCGCACATGCCCAGAATGGCGTTGCTGAACGTAAGCATCGCTATCTTCTTGAGACCACTCGTGCCATGATGATTGCTTCTTCCCTTCCGCCACATTTCTGGGCTGAGGATGTTGCTACGTCAGCTTACCTCATCAATATTCAGCGTTTTGTCGCTCTGCAGGGTGGTATCCCTCTTGAGCGCCTATCTAGTCATTCTCCAGACTACTCTATGCTTCGCTTGTTTGGTTGTGTTTGCTATGTTCTTCTTGCCCCTCGCGAACGCACCAAACTGACCGCTCAGTCTGTTGAGTGTGTCTTCCTTGGATACAGTGATGAGCATAAGGGCTATCGCTGTTGGGACCCTGTTGGTCGTCGGATGCGTATCTCTCGTGACGTTACTTTTGATGACACACGCCCTTTCTATCCTCGTCCCACTGCTGGTACCTACCCGGTGGAAGATATCTCCTTTCTTCTTTTTCCTGACACACCTCCTACTCCTGTTGTGTCTTCTTCAGGACCCACTCTCCCTGATGTCTCTTCTTCGACACCATCCTCCTCTACTCCGTCTAGTTTCCCTAGTTCTCCTCATTCTCCGAAGCCTTCCTCTGCTATTCCATATTCTTCTTTGTCGTCTCTTGAGTCGTCTTCCTCTGATGAGCTTCCCTCGACTCGTCCTGCTCGTCAGCGTCATGCCCCCAACCGTTACTCTCCTAGTCAGTATGGTCTTTCTGTTGCCTCTGAGCCGACTTCTTATTGGAATGCTGAGCATATCCTGAATGGCAGCTGGCCATGGCTGAGGAGATTGCTGCGCTTGAGCACACTAGCACCCGGGATCTTGTTTTTCTCCCTCCCGGTGTTCGTCCTATCACGTGTAAGTAGGTCTATAAAATTAAGACCCGCTCTGATGGATCTCTTGAGCGCTATAAAGCGCGTCTTGTGGCTCGTGGTTTTCAGCAGGAGCACGGTCGTGACTATGATGAGACCTTTGCTCCTATGGGTCATATGACCACTTTGCGCACTCTTCTTGCTATCACTTCTGTTTGTCACTGGTCTGTGTCCCATCTTGATGTTCAGAACGCATTTTTCAATGGCGAGTTGAGTGAGGAGGTTTATATCCAGCCTCCTCCTGGGTATTCTGTTCCCACTGGGATGGTTTGTCGTCTTCGGCATTCTCTTTATGGCCTGAAACAGTCCCCTCGTGCCTGGTTTGAGCGCTTTGCCTCTGTGGTGACCGCTGCTGGTTTGTCTCCTAGTGCTCATGATCCAGCGCTGTTTGTTCACACTTCTCCTCGTGGACGCACTCTTCTCCTTCTCTATGTTGATGATATGATCATTACTGGTGATGATCCTGAGTATATCGCCTTTGTTAAGGCTCGTCTTCGTGATTAGTTTCTTATGACTGATCTTGGTACTCTTCGATATTTTCTTGGGATTGAGGTTTCCTCCACTTCTGATGGTTTTTTCATCTCCCAGGAAAAGTATATTCAGTATCTTATTGCCCGTGCTGCTCTTGGGAATGAGCGCACTGTTGAACCCCTATGGAGCTTAATGTCAAGCTTCGTCCTACTGATGGTGATCGTCTTCCTGATCTGACGCGTTATCGCCATCTTGTTGGGAGTCTTGTTTATCTCGCTGCCACTCGTCCTGACATATCTTACCCTGTTGATATTCTGAGTCAGTTTGTCTCCGCTCCTACCACTGTTCACTATAGTCATCTTATCCGTGTTCTTCGTTATCTTCGTGGCACCATCACTCGTTGTCTTTTCTTTCCTCGTTCCAGCTCCCTCCAGCTCCAGTGCTATTCGGATGCTACGTGGCCAAGTGATCCTACGGATCGCCGTTCACTTTCTGCTTACTGTGTGTTTCTTGGTGGTTCGCTCATTGCTTGGAAGACGAAGAAATAGATAGCGGTTGCCCGTTCGAGTGTTGAGGCTGAGTTGCGTTCTATGGCCTTGTTGACTGCTGAGGTGACCTGGTTACGGTGGTTGCTTGCATATTTTGGGGTCTCTATTACCACACTCACTCTGGTTTTGTCTGACAGTAGAGGTGCTATCAGTATTGCACGTGATCCGGTCAAGCATGAGTTTACCAAGCATATTGGTGTTGATGCTTTCTATACACGTGCTCAGGCGCAGACCTAGGTTGTTGCGCTTCAGTATGTGCCTTCAGACTTATAGTTGGCGTATTTCTTTATGAAGGCACAGACCATTGCGTAGCATACTTTCTTTCTCTCCAAACTCAGTGTTGTGGAGCCACCATGAGTTTGAGGGGGGGTGTTAGATGTATATTTGTATATTGTATGTCCCTACTTGTTAGGGGGTTTTCCTGCATATTTCCACATGTACATGTACTATATATTGTGGCCTTTGGCCCCTGAGGAATACAAGTTGCATATTCCTGACAGGGGTGGCGCTATCTTTGTACCTAGAAGTTACTCAACTTCAAATTCTGAAGTTTCTTTTTTTCCATACGACTCCAATGAGCCGGCTTCCATTACCATGACGATAACAAAAAAATGTCTTTAGTACCTTTACAAACCAACGAACAAGAAAATAAAAAAAAGGTGAACCAGGTCACAAATCCAAATCCTCCAGGGAGAACATAGTTTTTCAGGAAGAACATTGACCCGCACACTAGTTCCAAAAGCACAAGAACGCACACAACTAACTTTGAATGCCAAATCAGCTTGGAGCACCAAGGACGGCTTCTTTTACATTCCAGACCTCAATCAGTCTCTAGTAACATCGACATCTTCATCTACTTCACCATTCTTAACACGCAATGTCGCATCTTGCCTAGCCATCTCATGCACCTGTGTCGCCATCTGTTGCAGTCGCTTAGCTCCATCAACTAGCACCTACCTGTCTTGAGCGTTTTGTAAGCCTACCCAATAATGAAGGAAAGGACACATCTAAAAAATTAATCCCAGAGGGAAAGAAACCAATTTTCCTTCAAAGATTGCTCGATTCCTTGTTTTCCATAAAGACCAACAGAGCGCAGCAATACAAACAATATGCACATTGAAACCAAAAGGGAGAAGTTTCAACATCCATCAAAAGATTGAGTAAAGCAAGATGGCCCGTTTTTAGCACCCAAAATAGCAGCAATAGTACTGCACATGTAACCAACAAAAGGGCATGCAAAAAAAGATGATTAATAGTTTCATCTATTGAACAAAAACGACATAAATAGCTACCAACCCAATTTCTCTTCTTCATGTTATCTTTGGTTGCAATTGCATTATGCCAAATCATCCAAAGCTAGATTTTGATTTTAAGTGGTAACTTTTCCTTCCAAACATGTCTAAAGGATCTATTAGGACCGACATTAGTGAGTCTATTGTATAAGGATTTGACAGAGAAAACACCAGATTTAGTGTACTTCCATTTAGGTTTATCTCTAGCTTCACTCAAATTTACTAGAGCTACCATATCCCTCAAAGCATGCCCCTAGGAAGACAATCTAGGTGAAAGCACCCTCTAAAGGTGAAAAACCACCCAAGATCTGACATTTCTCTAATAGGACTAGTTTGCTGATTGAAATATCATAGAGTTCTAGAAACTTCTCATAGAGGGAGAAGGCACCAATCCACTTATCATGCCAAAATTCAGTATCTCTTCCACCCCTATCTCCATTTTCTACCAGCTAGATAAATCTGTTTCAATTTTAATAAATCTTTCAAAACAGCAGAATCCCCCTACTTCATTTTGGCCCTCCCAATTTCCATGGGTTTCCATTTAGCCTTAACAATCTTCTGCCAAAAACCATCCCCAAATTCCAATTTCCACCAACATTTACACAATAGTAAAATATTAAATAGTTTTAGTTTTTTAATCCCTAAACCCCCTTTATATCTTGGTCTACATATATCAGACCACTTAACCATGTAGTATTTCTTCTTATTGTTAGCACCTTCCCAAACAAACTTTCAGCTGATTTTAGTAAAACTTTCCATATTAGTATCTGCCACCAGATACATCGACATGTGATAGATGAGAAGACTACTCAAGGAGGAATGGATCAAGGATTAGTCTCCCACCAATTGAGGATGAGTTCCATACCCAACCACCAAACTTTTTATAAAGTTTATCAGACAAAGGTTGCAAATCAGCAACATGTAGTCTAGTGCCATAAACATGGACACAAATGTATTTAATAGGACACTAATTAAGTTGGTAGGCAAAAAATCAACATATCTCAGTACCTTCTCACCATATTCCAAAACCATAATCAGTTCACTTTTGCTAAAATTGATTTTCATACCTAACATAGCCTCAAACATAAAAAGAATCAGTTTAAAATGATTAATTGTTCAATGTTATCCTGGATCAACATATTTCGTGCAAAGGCAACATAACCCCCTCGATAATGTTTCTCCCCTTAATAAAAGATGTCTGAGAACTAGAAATCGGCTTATCCATATAGGGATATAGTCTAATAGTAATAATCCTAGTTATGATTTTATAAAGAACTTGCAGCAAACAAATGGTTCTATATTTTGAAATTACATCAGTATCAGGATTTTTTAAGAAGAAGAATCATACCAAAGTTTATCCTAAAAAATCAAGAGTACCAGCATGCAAATCATCAAACAAAGCCAAAATATCAGACTTAACAATAGACCAGCAGGTTTGGTAGAATTCAACAGGAATTCCATCAGGATCAGGAGCTTTATTCCTAACATAAGATCTAGTGCATTTTTAATTTCTTCTTCAGTAAAAGGCATATCAAGCACTTCATTATCAATACTACTTAACTTTTCTTCCTCATTCCAAATGGAAGAATCTAACCCAACTTGGTTTGCCTCCCCTTTACCAAATAACAACTTATAGTGTTTAGTGGCATGAGTTAGGAGATCAGAGGTCCCCTGAATGACCAAGTCATTATGCTGTAAAGAGTACATAGTGTTTTCCTTCTTCTACCATTAGCAATTCTATGGAAATAGGCAGTATTATTATCCCCTTGAAGAAGCCATTTAGCACTGGACCTACTAAACCAAAACTTCTGATATTCATAAATTTGCATCAATCTCAATTGCACAAACCCTTTTCTCCTAAAATTTTCACCAGTTAATAGGTTACTTTCTTCCAAAAGCTCTAGATTTTCAAGTTCCAAAGTAAGATCCTTATTTTCTTTAATGGATTGACCTCTAACATTTATGCCCCAACCATTCAGATTATTCTTCACAATTTTTAACTTCTACTGCACCTTACGAATATTGTCAGAAGCATTAACCGAGGAATGCCAAGCAAATTTCACCCTGTCTAGGAATTCAGGATGAGAAATCCATTTTTTCTCAAACCTGGACTCTTTACTACCCTCAACCTTTTCACATGCATCAACCACCAAGGGGTTGTGATTAGACATAATTCTAGGGATTTTTTTACTTGGTCAAAGGGAAAATCGACTCCCATTCAGAATTTACCATAATCCGATCCTATCCAACTTGTTGATGGCGCGTGGTAGCGCTTCGTTGGGAAACCCCAAGAGCAAGGTGTGATGAGAACAGAATCAAGTCTTCCCTTAGTAAGAAACCAAGGTTATCGAACAAGTAGGAGGAAGGAAACGACTCAAAGGTGTTGCTAGCAACTTGGAGACCTGCACAACACAAACTTAAGACTTTGCCCCAACGAACAATGAGGTTGTCAATCTCATCGGATGCTGTAACAAAGGATTAACTGTATGGTTTGGAAGGTAATAGTGGAAGATGTATCAATGGTAAATATTGGACCGGGGTCCATAGTTCACCAGAGGTATTCTCCTTATGATAAAAAAATGGCATGCTGGTTAAACAAATTACAGCGAGACAATTGACAGGACTGAGCAAGACATAACAATACAATACTAGACATTCGTGATCCTATGAGATTCGATTGGGCAATACAACAAGATACATAGACCGTCATCCAACTGCATCTATGACTAGAAATCCACCTCCAGGTTATCATCCGAACCCCCTCCAGTATTAAGTTCTAAGAAACAGATAACTGCTTTAAGCAAAGTGTGTAAGGTAAACAATCCACTTGTTCCATGAACAAGAGACTGTTGTTTTCTCCCTAGTGGCAACAACACATCTACAACCTTAGAGATATCTATCACTTCAGTTAGATTGAATAGAGGCATGAAACCACTATCGAGCATAAGTACCCCCTCTTGGAGTCACTAGCATCTAATTGGCCAAGATAGCTACTAGAAATGGAGAGCATGCAAGATCACAAACAACACAGACATGATGGAATCAATAAGACAAAACCATTGATCAATCTGACATAGTAATCTCAATATCCATTGGATCCCCGCAAACACAACATGCATGATTACAAATAGATGATCTTGATCATGAACGGAGCTCACGAGATCTAAACATGGTAGCACAGAGGAGGAGATACAACCATCTAGCTACTACATGGACCCGTCTTCCAAGGTGGAACTACTCACACTTCATACCGGAGGCTGGCATGATGAAGAAGAAGGCCTCCGGTATGATCTCCCCTCCGGAAGGGTGCCGGGAAGAGATTCAGACCCCCCTGATCTAGGGACGATGGTGGCAGCGGATACAGACGGTTTCGTGGAATATTGATCGGGTCCTTAGGGTTTCTGTACTAGGGGTCTTTATAGGCGAAGAGACGAGGCAGGGGGCAGCCAGGGAGGTCACACCCCTCCCCCAGGCGCGGCTATCCTAGCCCGCGCCGCCCCTCCATCTCGTATTCTGGGTCCGTGTTTCCCACGGTAAAATCTTGACTTTGCCTTTTTTTTCCCGTCCAATTCCGAGAATATTGATTTTCTGCCTTTCTGGAACGAAAAATAGAAGAAAACAGGAAACTAGCACTGTGGCAACTTGTTAATAGGTTAGTACCAGAAAAAATATAAAAACACCTCAAAGTGTAGATAAAGCAAAGAAAAGTAGATACTAAACAAGCATGGAGCATCAAAAATTATAGATACGTTTACGACGTATCAAGCATCCCCAAGCTTAACTCATGCTCGTCCTCGAGTAGGTAAGTGATAAAACGAATAATTTTTGAGGTGACATGCACCATCAAAATCAAGATCAAACCATTTGCAAGAATTGAACGCTGGGATCAAAGAACTCTAAACATGGGCATGAAAGATGGAGTTATAACAGTAAGACAAAGTAACTATGCATGCAACATGAAAGGTTACAAACAAAGATCATGAATAACATGCATTGAACAGACGTTTGTTTGTTTCACATACAGAAAACATGGCATAGTGGCATTCAGCTTGTCCCTCATGGAGTAGCAAATATATGCATAGGACACCTTCAAAGTTCATAAGAGTGACTAGATACAAATAGCAAGAACAAATAATATCAACAATATGAATCAATCAATAAGTTTTGGGAAAATGCACATAGAACTAAGAATGGCAACTGTTCTCTCTTAACTGGTGCCTAAGGATGGAAGGTGAAGACTCAATATAGTAATGGAAGAAATGCCCTTCATAAGGGAAGCAGTGATTTCAAGTTTCAAAAAGAGCTTCCAAAAATTATGGTACTTGTTAGCTTTCAGCTCTCATTGCCCCTATCATAAGCATCTTGAAGTGATTAAGGTTAAAGTGAACAAACTATGGAGTATATGCTTGACAAAGTATAAGTTGGCAATCTCATGTCCCTTGAATACGAGGGCCGCACCTCATGCTACTCAACTTTAGTCACCTGTAAGTTCTTGTCATAGTAAGTACATGTGTATCATAGAGAACCGCCAACAGGGTACCCCTTGCATATGATACAGGAGCTATCCCATAATTAAAATGACAAGGTAAGCAGACATGATATGGTGCTTTTTTCTCTCTTTCCTCTTTTCAATATGTCTCTCTTTTATAAGAAGAAAGCTTCATAGATGTCATTATGGTGATGCTGCAAGTTTCCACCATGATTAGGCATGGCTTTGGCTAGCGGCCTAGGCGTTTCTCGAACACACATACATAACTCCATAGACTTACAAGCTCCCTTTTTATTTCACACTGGCAACATCCATAGACAAAAGAGCATGATATCAACTGTGTACAAAGTACAAGTGCAATGTTGAAAGTGTTCCCCGTGACAGCACGGTTCTGCTAATTCCAACATATAAGTGCAAGCATATACAACATAGATGACACAATGGTTCAAGTTTATTAGGGGCAAGAAAAATAAAGTGTGCCGTCAAGTTTGTGAGATCTTTAATCACTAAATTTTCACATAACAAAGTACTTTTTAATTGGAAGATAGATGAAAACAAGAATATACTTGGAATGATGTAACACACAATGCATAGTAATTTATAGTGGATACTTTGGAATAACATGGTTTCTTGGGAGTTGGATGCATGAGTAGAGCTTACTCATACAAGTGGAGGCTAGCAAAAGACTGGGAGCGACCAACTAAGAGAGCAATAATGGCCATAATCATGCAGAGCGATAAAACATTATTAATCAAAGCATAAAGTGGTACTACAAGTCAAGGACTAAATTATCATAGAGGCTATGGTGACTTGTTCATAGTCATAACATGGTGTGAGCATGTGCCAAGTCAACCCAAACAAAACATCAAAGGAGAATACCACAATACTATGCTTTTGTATGCTAAAACAACCCATGATTGCTTCAAGGCACACTAAGCAATCCCAATTGGTTGGAACAAGTCATGCTACAGAAATAATCACTAAGCATAAGATCAAAACAACACCTACGATGACATGGTAAAGTCTAAGTCACATTCAAAGCAAGCTCCTCTTGTACTATTCAAGCAAGAACTATCTACTCCTCTCCAACACCAATCAATTTATTTGAAACAACACAGCGAGAACGGGGTCCAAACCATTTTATTCAAGCAAACTAAATGAAAACTAATATGCTACAAGAACAACACAACAGTGCATAAAACAATAAAAATGAAGTGTCTAGAAAGACCTGAGATTTTTATTGATGAAGAAGGGGATGCCTTGGGCATCCCCAAGCTTTGACGCTTATACCTCTTGAATATTTCTTGGGGTGACACGGGGTGGCATCCCCAAGCTTGAGGTTTTGTCCATTCTTCATCTCATTACATCATTCTCTCTCTACACCTGAAAATTTTCCTTCATACAAAACTTCACACAATCTTCATTAGCAACATTAGTGTATTTAAAAGGTAATAGACCTTTGGGCTTAGCTTAATAAAATCAAAAATGTCACTAAAAACACAAGCTACTGTATCAATTCCCTCAAAAATATAAATTTCCCAAAAATAACTCAAAAAGGAATCAATAAGAAGCAAATGCAAATAATGGCAGAAATCTGTCAAAACAGACCATCAGGTAGAAACCTATTTTTTCAAAGACCTTCTGTTGCTCAAATCAACAAGTTTTGAACTAACGAAAGTTAGCTAACATACTGGGAGAATTGTTCATAAAATATCATCTCAATCCGACTTACAGAGATTCCTCACGAATTTTTACGGTGGAGCACAGAACTCTGTTTCGGGACAGCAACTCCCCAAATCTCACTTCCCTCTCATTAGAGGTCATTTTTGGCACAAAAAGCAAATAAAAAGGATAAGGAGAGGTCATTACTGAAGTAATAACTTCCAAGACTCAAGAAAACTTTTGGTTTATCTCCTAATAAGTACTTTTATTTAACGCCTTTAAGTTAGGCACAAGAAGCAAGAATCAAGTATTTTCAAATGAAGAAGCATTCAGATCAATACTTGCAATCTCTTCAACTAGGAAAGGTATCTCATCCAAATGAGTTTTAGAGGATCCCTTCTCATCTCTCCTTGGTTCACTACTTTCATCAAAAGGATTTTCAGGAACAGTCCAATCAAAATTCTTTTCTAAGGCTTCATGCATTCCTACAAGTTTAAAAGGTATGGTTATCTTAATATCCTCTCTGGGTTTGGTTTTATCTAAAGTACCCACAGCATCTACACATGATCCTACCATATTAAAACGTTCAAAGACCTTCTTGGCTTCCTTAGCAACATCATTGAACTCTTTTAGTAAAGTTTCTAGGATAAAAGCTCTCTTTTCAGGATCCTTTTCTTCTTTTAGTTTAAAGAACAAGATTTGCATCATGGGGTTAAGGTTAACAAACCTAGCCTCCAACATATGAACTAAAAATGCTGCAGCAATTTCATAATTAGGATCAAGTTCTATTATAGATCTATCTCAATATCCTTGTGTTTGCTAACATTATTAAAGAATTTTTCAATATTTTCTTTTTCAATTATAGAGCCACTACCTAATGAAAGGTATTTCAGGGTGAACTTGGGAATCAACATGGTGAGCTAGAGCAAGGTGACAACTAGAGTTGGAGCTAATTTTTTTTTGTGTTTTTGATAAGAGAAGGAAAACCAAACTAAACAAATTTTTTTGATTTTTTGATAAAAAGAAGCAAACAAAACCAAGCAAAAGAAACTAAGAAAAACAAAAACAAAGTAAAGAGAAAGGCTGTGAAGGACTCCCCTTGTGAAGACGTCCTTAGCCTCCCCGACAATGGTGCCAGAAAACATGTTGATGGCGCGTGGTAGCGCTTCGTTGGGAAACCCCAACAGCAAGGTGTGATGAGCATATCACCAAGTCTTCCCTCAGTAAGAAACCAAGGTTATCGAACCAGTAGGAGGAAGGAAATGACTCAAAGGTGTTGCTAGCAACTTGGAGACCTGCACAACACAAATTCAAGACTTTGCCCCAACGAACAGTGGGGTTGTCAATCTCACCGGTTGTTGTAACAAAGGATTAACTCTATGGTGTGGAAGGTAATAGTGGAAGATGTATCAATGGTAAAGATTGGACCAGGGTCCATAGTTCACTAAAGGTGTTCTGCTTAAGATAAACAAACATGGCATGCTGGGTAAACAAATTACATTGGGGCAATTGACAGGACTGAGCAAGGCATAACAATGCAATACTAGGCATTCATGATCCCATGAGATTCGGTTGGGCAATACGACAAGATACGTAGACCGCCATCCAACTGCATCTATGACTAGATATCCACCTTTAGGTTATCATCCGAACCCCCTCCAGTATTAAGTTGCAAGCAACAGATAACTGCTTTAAGCAAAGTGCGTAAGGTAAACAATCCACTTGTTCCATGAACAAGAGACCGTTGTTTTATCCCTACTGGCAACAGTACATCTACAACCTTAGAGATTTCTGTCACTTCCCATAGATTAAATAGAGGCATGAACCCACTATCGAGCATAAGTACCCTGTCTTGGAGTCACTAGCATCTAATTGGCCAAGATAGCTACTAGAAACAAAGAGCATGCAAGCTCACAAACAACACATGTTGTGGGAATGGCCACGGCAGATGCTGCAATCGGCAGCGATTAGTAGGACGAGGGGCAAGGGCGGCCAGCCATCTGCGACGTGAGATGAGGCAAAGACACAAGGTTTTACCCAGGTTCGCCCCCCCGGAGGGTAAATACCTACTCCTCCTAGATTGTATTGATGAGAGAGTACAAAGGGCGAGCTCGGCGGCTAGGCGGCAAGAAGAAGGGGTGTATGATGGAACGTAAGTTCTATGTGTGTCCTAGGGAGGTTTATATAGATTCACCTCGCTAGGGTTTACAGATCTACAACCGAGTTGTATAAGGACTCGGAGGGTTCTTGACCTAATCCAACTGGGCCTAGCTACGCTTCGGGCCTTCAGCTTCCAGTCGCCTAGCTTCTTCTTGGGTCGTGATCCAGTCGCCATCCCGCAGGCCCACTCGCTGGCAATATGAGCCGATAGGAAACGTCCTGCTGGGTACACCCCACTCGACATATCCCCATTAGTAGTCCCCGAGGCAGTCGTTGATTCATCGCAGATGTTCTTTGGCAGTTAGAGTATTTAGGTCCAATTTGGATGCCCAGTCAAATTGGCGGGCTCCTTCAATGAAAGAAAGAATCTTCAGCATGTTTCCTCAGTCGCAATAATGTCGTCTAGTCGAATCGTCAATTCGATGAATAATCGAGTCGCAGCTATGGCGAATAGGTCGGTGAATAGTTGAATCGCAGCTATGGCGAATAGGCCAGCGAGTAGTCGAATCGCAGCTATGGCAAATGGGTCGGCGAGTCGAGTAGACAAAGTTGGACCGTCAATCTGGTCAAACTAGACGTTGGGTAATCCAACGGTAATATCGTGTAATCACAGCGCGGTAATGGCTCCCCGAAAATGGCGGGTACCAACCACTATATAAGGAGAGTGATGGGTGAAAAGCGATCATTCCCTACATTTCCTCTGACTCCACGCATCTCCCAGTTTTCCATCCTTTTCAGAGCGATCTAGCGATTCCACAGTGATCTCGTGATCTCAGATCCTCCGATCGATGGCGCCACCAAAATATTTGTGGGGGAGATCCAGGTGCACCAAGGTGCTGCTGAAGTCCTTCGAGGACACAGAATTCTCTGCACCCGGAGATGGCGAATCCCCGCGGCCGAAGAGGTGGAGCCGAATACGAGAGCTGGGGAGTTCATCTGCTTCACCAGCCATCTCGAGAGGGGACTCGACTTCCCCACCTCGATCTTCTTCCGCCGCTTCTGCTTGTATTACGGCATCCAGCCATCGGATCTGGGCCGAATAGCATCGAGCAACTCGCCATTTTTGTGGCGTTTTGCGAGTGCTGTCTGGGATGTCGCCCATATTTCCCCCTATGGCAAGAGCTATTCCATGGGTGGGTCGGACGTGAAGGGGAAGGCGGACCGATGCTAGCAGCAGGAGGCCTCACCTTCCAGCTGAAGTCCAAGGCTTCCTTTCTCGGCCTCATGCTGCCGAAGAAGGCGGCGAACGAGTGGAAGAAGCACTAGTTCTACGTTAGCGAATCGACTTCGGATGGCGAGGTGGAGCTTCCGATTTACTCCGCCGACCGGCCCGATCTGCGCCGGCTTCATGTCGCCAAGCTTCCGCTCGACCAGCGGATGGTAGTCGACGAGATATTGACGATGATTCCTCAACTGAACAAGAACGTCCTCCAAACCATCAATCTATACAACTGCTGGCTCGGGCGGCGGCTGGTGCCCCTGGCCAGCCGTGCTCACTGGATGTACGAGTACACGGGCAAGGACGACGCGACCAAGTCCTACACCGCCGAGTGGAGCGCTGACAATTACGCCCTTGCATTAAGGAATATTACTGATGCAGAATACCTCGACTCGAAATCCGGGATTCCCCCCATATACCATGAAGCGCAAGGAGCCACCGGTAAGTCTGCCTTTCCTTGTCTATATTCGCAGTCGCAGAAATGCAGTCGCGGCTTACTGATCATGTATTGTCTGTGCAGCTGTTCCAAGTGGTGGAAGGTTGGCTTCCTCCCACCGACGACAAAAACTCGAACGAGTCCGTCGAGGACGAGAGCGAATCTTCCTCCGACAAGAAATGATGATGATGACGAGACCGTAGAGGTTGCCGCACCCGCGGTTCGGAAGACCCGCGGGAAACGGCAGTGTGTGCTCGAGGCCAGCAAGAGCCTCGAGGCTCATGACGGGGGAGAAGATGAGGCCCTCGAACATACTTCATGACGCGTGGCTACGCAGTCGAAGAAGGAGTCACCGAATAAGAAGAAGGGGGCATAAAAAGTGGTGTCGCTGCCTTGATCCACAACTAGCTCCGAAGCAACTAGCGCGGACGACGAGGCCGAGGCCAGCACGTCGGTGCAGGCGATTACGGCGGCCAGTGTGGCCTTGGTGGAAGACAAGGTGCCATTGGCATCGCTTCCTCTATCCTTCTCCGCAGTCACCGGGCTTAGGGCTTCTCCACCCGCGGGGGTGTCGCCATCGAGGGAGGCACCCACGTTGACCGGAGGAGAGCTTCCTGCCGCGGCCTCGTCCTCGAAGAAGGCCTCCGTGTCATGGGATCCAACCCTGCTCGAGACGGGCATGAGCCGAAAGCAGGGTCCAGAGTTGGAGAAGCCGGCGCATATCCGCACCGGCCTGCGCTTCATCCCAGTCGCCGGGTAACCGTCTTGATGTATTCTCTTGATCTACTGGCTTGTAAATGTCGGGCAAGCTCGCTAATGACTCCGTTTTGTAGGACTGGCATGAAGAAGATCGGTCACCCCTCGGTAGCCAAAGTCCAGTAGACACCACGGGGGGCGGAGGCTGATCCCTCAAAGAAGAGGAATGGAGATGACGCCGAGGCGCCTACTGAGGGCACGAAGAAGATGAAGGGCGTGAGGTCGTCACGATATCGGACGAGCCATTCGACGCCCCCAGTAAGGCTCCGACTGGAGCAGATGCGGCCGTCAAGGCCGTAGTGGACACGGGGTCGCAGCAGGTAGAGCCCACGGCGTTGGTCGGGGCGGCGGGCCCTTCGACGAGTGCTGTGGGAGCGGCGGTGACGACCTTCCCTCGCTTTATGGCGAGGGCCTCCACCACAAGTGTGTCGGCGCAGTCGGCCCAAGCGCCTGAGGTTTTGGGCTCGGAGGTCGAGAAGCATCGCGAGATCACACCTCTTGTGCTCCCGTCGATGGATGAGGTCGAGCTGCAGAACATGCTAGGTGCGGATATTCAGGTATGTCCAGTCCCCGAGGACCCGGTCGCTGAATTTCAGCAGGTAGATTCTTATTGTTTTTCTTCGATGTCCAGTCCCCGAGTGGCTAGTCGCTGAATTTTAGTGGCTAGGCACTTAGGAATTTTTTCAATGTCCAGTCCTCGAGTGGCTAGTAGGTGAATTTCAGCGGCTAGGCACTTAGGAATTTCTTTGATGTTTGCTGATGTTTGGCCATGTCTGTGCAGGGCCTCCAGCGCGAGTCGGCGGAGCGATTTGCCGCCAAGGAGCATATGGAAAAAGACCTCCACTCCGTGCAAGAGGTGAACAAACAGCTTCAAGCGACTGCTGGTAGGTTTTCAAGGTGCCCTTCTCCATAGATGTCTTTTTTTTATTTTGTACTCACGCTCATGTTGTTGCAGAGGGACATGCGGCCGCGGTGGAAAAGGCTCGCGAGGGTTTGGTCCTCTCTAGCAAGTTGACGGCTACCTAGTCGTTGTTGACCGTCGCAGAGAGGCGAGTGGCCGAGCTGGAGCGAGATCTCAAGGCTGCGAAGGCGGAGGCGAACTCGGCAGACGAGAGGGCTAAGGCGGCTATCGCTGCCGTAGCGGAAGAGCGAAAGGTGTCAGATGCTCTTGTCACGGCTGCAAACTGACTTGTCATGTCTCCAAGACTTCGTAACGGGGCGCTGTCGTCCCTTGATTGGTGAGTTCCTTCATCTTGCGTTTGATTGGTTTGGCGAGTCCTCGAGCATGTGGGTCGTCGTTATCATTATGCGCCCTTCTGACGGTGAGCTGCTTGTGCTTCGCAGGGAAAATTCTTGATGATGAGCCTGAGGCGCAGTCGTACGACGCGCGAAAGTGTGTCACCATGTTGGTGGACTCTGCCGCCCTTTCGGCGACCTATATTCGCGCGTATCTTTAGGAGATCTGTAACATCCCTAAAATCATGTTTCAAACTCATGCATATCATCCATGCATCCATGATCATATAGAGTTCATTTCAAACAAATCAATTCAAAAACAGGAGCATATGAGCTCATTATTTTATGTGATCAGCATTTAAAACAATTACAAATCTCCAAAGTGAGATAAGTGTTCAGTGAACCAAACCTTGTGCCTTATTGCTTTCAGAATGTATTGCTAGATTGCTAAGACTTAAACCCAAGTTTTCAAAGCAAATATAATTTGAAAACCAATTTCAAAACCTATATAAAACTAGTGCTATGTCACTTTTTATTTTATTTTTTTCCAAATGACCAAGCCAATTCAAGGTGACCACTTGGTTTTATGCCCAGAAGTGTGATTCTTGCACCCTACAAAATCCTGAAAAGGTTTGAATTCAAATAGCTTTTGAAACCATTTGAAAATCATTCCAGAAAATCAAAACAAAAAAAGAAAAGGAGAAAGGAAATAGAAAAGGGCCAGCGCTAGTCTTTTGGCCCAACTGAGAAAGCAGCCCACTAAGCCCACCCGTGTTCCCTCTCTCCCTCTCTCACTCGCAGACGCACCCATCGAGTGACTGACGCCAGGACCCCACCCCTCTCTGTTTCTCTTGCTGACGACTGGGCCTCACTTCCGCGTCACCCTTCGTCCCCAAACCGCGCCCATGACCACATCGCCGACCGTTCCCTCCGCCATTCACTGCCGTGTTGATTGCCATTGATACCGCGCGTGATCCTCGCCCCTGCTCTGGCTATAAGACCAACTCCCCCTCGTGGCCATTTCCCCCAACAAAGCCAGACAGAAGCGCCCCCAGGCTGCGAGGATTTCTCGCCGCAACCCCGCTGCTCCGACAACCTTGCCGACGAATTCCGGTCAGTACCGCACTCCCCTCTGGCCGTGGTTCATGATGGCTTACTCTGCATCTCCGTGCGCATCTACTGACACTTCCCATTTGCTCGCGCATGGCCTGTAGCCTCGGCAACGTCAACAACTGAGCGTCGCCGCCCTCTGCTCGAACTCCGGCGACCTTTCCCCGTAAGTGCCAGCCGCCTCTTGCCCTCTGTTTGATACGCGTAAGATCCCCAGCGTCCTGCGCATCTAACGGTACCCTCCCCTTGTCTTAGCGCGACTCAGAACATTGCCAACGTCGACGAACTAAAGCCACAGCCGCTAGATACTACTCCGACGAGCAATCCGCCACGACTCCGAGCGCCCCTTCGCCAACCAGGGACACGTCGAGCTTCTCCTTGTCACTGCGGTTCTGGTGAGCATCCTCCCACCTCCCCGCGCGACCTAGTTCGCCGTCTCCGCCACTGATAGAGCGCACCGTCGCTTGTTGCCGCCACTAGTGCCGCCAGTTTAGGGTTAGCTGCTTAGGGCCGTTCGATTTAGATCCAGTGGACGCGATAGATCCATCACCGAAGAGGTATGATTAGATCTAAGCCGCAGATGTTAAGTTAGATCTGACGGTGCGCGAGCACGATCCGACGCGAAGCGGTACCAGCCAGTAGAAACACGCCGCGTGGCACAGAGTTCGTTTTAAAAATTTGAATTAGATCTATTAGATGTTCAAATTTGTTTTGGTTATAACTTTTGATCCCCACGTTAGAATTTGACAAATTTTATACCGTTGGAATCAGGAGAGCCTCTTTCTAAATATGCAATGTGTTTAATGTTTTGCTCCTGGTAAAATGATTTTATTTGCAGAAACTTGTGTAGTACTAATTTGAGTATATGAAAAGTTTAGGAATTTGTTTTAGGGTTTGAATAATTGTTGTTTGGCAAGTTTTCAACTTGTTTATGATTCAGTACTGTATACTTGCTTTGTTGAGTTTTAAAAATCATCACATATCATTTGCATGCATGCATATATTTTTGATTGTATATGTTTTGTATGTGATTGTGGCTATGATTCTTTGTGTAGATTTTGGTGCTAGTGATTGTGATTGTGAGGAGTGTAGCTACTCTTCAAACTAACAAGGCAAGCGGTACTTCATGATATTCATTCCTATGTTTTATACTAAGCATTAGAAATATTTTGCTAAGTCTTGCATGTTATTATTTTTGCTTATATGCCATGTTGGGAAATCCTAGTAGTTGTAGTATTGCTAGGAAATTTCTAAGTTAAGATGATATCTATGCCATGCTTAGCCTAGCTAGTAGCAAACAAGGGTTGGTGAAATATACATACTATGTTGAAAATATTTCTAAGTCTTTGGACTTGAGTTTTTGCCTAATAAAAACAACTAAGTTAATGAAACACCTGGGTGGAATGGAAGGAATGGTTTGTGTTGAGTGGTTACACAAGGCCAGGGGACTGGTGAACCTTGTGTATCTCACTTGTGGAAAGCCACCCAGGAACAAAGAGATTTTAGAAGCCAAGTGTTGAGAAGCTTATAGTGCAACCACTTGGCAATATGGGCTCTGCCAGGATCACATAGGTTGCTAGAACTTAGCCATTTGGACAGTTGGTGGTAGTGGGATGATAGGATGGAACACGTCCATTTGGTCTAAGGGAAGGCTTCCGAAAGGTCCTGTCTTGGTGAAAATCAAGGCTTGTGGGGAAAGTGCACCACCTCTGCAGACGGAAGAATCTAAGTACTTAGCCAAGTCCATGGTAATGGACAACTTGAGCATCAAGACATGGAAGCTATCAAGAATCTCCTCATCCCAATTTTTAAGTAAAAACTTGTGGGTGAACAAGGGTGAAGGACCTCAATGTCTATTGGTGGCTCCTTGGGAAAAGTTTTGACAAAGAAAAACTTAGTGATTTCAACTAATAGGCAAAATCTATTTTGAGCAAAGCAAACCAAGCTACACTTAGCCAAATTTGCATATAGTATCTAGTCCACCTAAATTATACTAAGGTATCACTTGCCAATACTATTCCAAAGTATTGACCCACTGTGGCTGTAACTTGTGATGTTGCAGGATACTCTCATGAGGATTAGGAGTCATGAGTCTACACTCAACATGTTTGCCTGTGGCACATGAAGATGAAGACTTTTATTTATTTACTTATTCAAACTCTTGTATCAGGACTGTGGCCTTGGAGTTGTAAAGACTATGTTTATCTCTGGAATGACTGTAATAATGACCTTTGTATCTGTGTACTTCATCTTAAACTGTGGATGCTAGCATTGATCCAGGGACTAGCATTGCAATCACAGGGATCCTTTTCCTTTATAAAGGAGGGATCTTACAAGATCTCGCCGAAGGAGGTGATCCCCAGTGAACTCACTGAGGTCTAGCGCTACCTGGAGAGGGCGCCGGCGGTTGTGGAGTTCATGTCGCGGTCGGCTTTCCGCCGTGGGGCTGCGTCTGCGCTGCACCTTGGGCTCGTGCACTTCCCTGACGATTTCAACCTCGACGACATCACCAGTGGGTATCCCTCATCGACTGGCTCGGTCGAGATCTCCGACATGCTGAAGTTGACCGACCGGGCCGCGGTCTACTCTGATTGAGTGCTGGCGATGGGCGATCTTCTGCCTTATCAAGAGACGATCGTCGCCCCGAACGACCCCGAGCCGGCGCATCGTGACTTCAAGGTGGAGCAGCCATTCTGATCGGTGATGGCGGGCGCCTTGACTATGAATCCATCGAACCCGTGGGTTCCCTTCGTCCGTGTCTGTAGTGGCGGTGGTGCATCATCGTTGAAACCAGCAGAGTAGACCACTTTGCCGATTGGCGTCAGTTGTAAAGAAGTGTACGCCTGCCCTTGTAAGCGAACAGATTTTGTTGCCATAAGGAATGCATGTATGCTCTTGTCAGTTTTGATTTTGTATTGTTGTATTGTGCGAGTCCCCGAGCGCGTCCGCCCTTGTATGGGGTTTACCTCGTGTCTTTGTGCGTATGTTTTTTTTGTACTGTTAGTTAGTTGAGGTCGACTCGCCGTGTCTTGGAAAGCCAGTCGCAAGGCGACCCCAAGGGGTGCTCTGTACTTAGCCGTTATCCCGGACGCGAACGTGGTCGGTTGGACGAGTCCCCGAGTGTGGTACTTAGTTGTTCTAGTCGCATGCCCAAGGTAGGTGAGGACAAAGTGCGTTGTGTTTGGCGCGTCGCTCCGCCTGACTCGGAGAGCCAGTCGCGTGGCGAGTCCAAGACGCGCTCTCATACTTGGTGTTTTCCCTAGCCACGTGGCTTTGGACTGGCGTCAGTCCCCGAGCGTGGTACTTGACCGTTCGAGTCACTGCGGCAAGGATGCGGAGGACTAGGTTGCTGTGAGAAGCGAGTGCTGTCGTTTTGACCCGGTGGGCCAGTCGAGCGAGGAGACTCCGATGGGGCTCCGGGTTGGCGTTTTCGTGGACGATGCAAGGCCTGAATTTTATCGATGCCCTTGTATCGCACTACTTTGCCGTGCAGGTCGCACGGCCAAGGGTTGACTTCCGTGAGTACTGTGACGCTGTTTTTACGAGTTCGAATGGCACAAGACTTGGAGAGTGGACACAATTTGTGCAAATCGATCATCTTTATTTCATAGCGGGGGGAGTACATTTCGGAGTTCTAGGTATAGAACTTCCTTAGGAGGTTTACATTCCACGGCCGCTTGACATCGAGTTGTCCGTCGCCTCGAACATCGATGAGGTAGTAGGCGTCATTGCCCAGGACTCGTCCTATGGCGAATGTGTTGGAGATATGCCCTAGAGGCAATAATAAATGTAGTTATTATTATATCTTTTTGTTTATGATAAATGTTTACATTCATGCTATAATAGTATTAACAAGGAAACATTAATACTTGTGTGATTTGTAAACTCAATTTGAAGTCCCTAGTAAAGCCTCTATACATCACTAGCCTGTTGGTTGATAAATGATTATGGTTTCCCTATCATGAACATTGAGATGTTATCAACAACAATATCATGTCATTAGGAGAATGATATGGTGGACATACTCCTATAGATAAGCGTAGCATAAAGATCAAGTCATTTTAATAGTTCAATTGCTATATGCTTTCTGATACATAGTAACCTAATTCCTTCGACCATGAGATCATGCATATCACCTTTACCGGATGGATGCTTTGATGACATCAAACACCACACCGTAACTGGGTGGCTATAAAGGTGGCATTGAGTGTTCGGAAAGTATTGGTTGAGACACATGGACCAAGAGTGGGATTTGTCCATCCATATGACGGGTAGATATACTCTGGGCCCTCTCGGTGGAATGTCATCCAATTAGCTTGCAAGCATGTGACTGGCTCACAAGGGATCACATATCACGGGAACGAGAAAAGAGTACTTATCGGTAACGAGGTTGAACTAGGTATGCAGAGATACCGACGATCATAACCTCGGATAAGTAAACTATCGTGAGACAAAGGGAAATTGGTATCGTATGTAAGTGGTTCATTCGATCGCAAAGTAATCGTTGAAATATGTGGGAGCCATATGAATTTCCAGATTCCTCTATTGGTTATTGTTCGGAGAAGTGTCTCGATCATGTCCGCATAATTCACGAACCGTAGGGAGACACACTTAAGGATTCGACATTGTTTGAGTAGTTATGGTATGATGAGAAAGAGACCGAATGTTGTTCGGAGTCTCGGATGGGATCCGGGATATCACGAGGAGATCCGGAATGGTCCGGAGAATAAGATTCATATAAGGAAAGTCCCGTTTCGGAGTTGGGGAATGTTTCCGGTGTTTTCATCGGGAATGTTCTAGAAGGTTCCGGAATGTCCGGCACTCCGGAGGGGAAGGGGTACATGAATGTGTCATTACAAGTTGGAATGATTGCATCATGTACTAAGTGTCATCGCTGTTCCAAATAAAGGATTAATTCAAATCCTAGTTTGAAAAGTCAAATAGCTAAATTGAAAAGTCAAACGGCTAAATTTGGAAAGAGGAAAAGAGGAGGAGGGTGAAACCGAGTTGGGGAGGGAGTCCCTCCTCCCCAAGCCGGCGCACCACCCAAGCCGAGTTGGGGAGGGACTCCACTCCCTCCCCTTGGCCGCCGGCCCCTCCACCTATATAAGGAGGGGCAGGGCTCCCTCCTAGTACACACAAGTACCTCTCCTCCAAACCCTAGCTTGGCGCCTACCACCATAGCCGCCGCCCCCTAGGGTTTTTCCCTAGCCACCGACTTGGGGTGCCCCAAACCCTAGCCACCGGCTCTAGCCTCTCCTCCTTGGTGTGTCTAAAACCTAGATCGCCGAGGAGCTCTCTCATACTCCACCATACTCGCTCCGGCTTAAGGCGAAGCCCTGCGAGATCTCCCCTCTACTTCCGGTACCACGCCGTTGTGCTGCCGGAATCGCGAGGAGAGTACTACAACCTCCGCTGCCTGCTGGAACAAGGGAGAGGAAGGTCTTCGTCGAGTACCGAACGTGTGACCGACTGTGGGAGCGCTGCCGGAACGCAGCGCCGGAAGGATCGTCTACGCGATCTTGAGATCGGGAAGAGTACGACTACATCACCCACGAGAATCCGCTCTCGTTAAACACTTTGGAATCTTCGAGGGTAAGTTATTCCATCGACTCGTTGCTACAATCTAGTAGATAGATCTTGGCTTGTTTGTTTGTATGTGGTAGAATTTTTTTGTTTTCCATGCTACGAAACCCTACAGTGGTATCAGAGCCGTGTCTATATGTAGATCTGTTGCACGAGTAGAACACAATGGTCATTGTGGGCGTTGATGCTTTTATTGTCGATTGCTTCTTGTGTACTTTGCATCTTGCGGTATGTTGGGATGAAGCGGCCCGGGCTAACCTTACATGACATCGTTCATGAGACTTTCTCCACGCTTGACATGCAACTTGTATTGCATAAGTGGCTTTGCGGGTGCCTGTTTCTCCTAGCATAGTTAAGATCCAATTTACAACGGGTGATTAACAATACTAGTATCAATGTTTTGGTTCATGTTCATAAGTTAGAACGACACTTATTGAAAGCCCCAAACCACGTAAATCATGCAAAGAAAGTAGAGGCGTCTAACTTTGTTTTGCAGGGGTGTGCAGTGATGTGATATGGCCATGATTGTGATTATATTTGATGTATGCAATGTTCCTTATTG
This sequence comes from Avena sativa, assembly GCA_916181665.1. Lineage (NCBI taxonomy): Eukaryota > Viridiplantae > Streptophyta > Magnoliopsida > Poales > Poaceae > Avena > Avena sativa. The sequence continues at coordinate 169,809,288 of OV702282.1, forward strand.
TAAGTTGGCAACCGGCAGGAGCCATATGGTTGTCTTTAATTTATGTTAAGACCCGCGTGTCTATTCAAAGTAGTTGTAATAGTTGAAGCCGGTGGACGACAACCATGGAGAAGCGTCATTGACCTTGATGCAATGCCGGTGATGATGGAGATCATGTTCGTGCTTGAAGATGGAGATCGGAAGCACAAAGAAGAAAGGCCATATCATATCACATATTTTGAATTGCATGTGATGTTAATCCTTTATGCATCTTGTATTGCTTAGTAGACGACGGTAGCATTATAAGATGATCCCTCATGCACATGAATTTCAAGTTATAGAGTGTTCACCCTTAGTTAGCACCGTTGCTAAAGCTTGTTGTTTCGAAACACCACGTGATGATCGGGTGTGTTAGATTCCGCAAGTGTATACAATGTGAGCAAGCCAGATTTGCTCATGCGGAAACTAAGGTTTAATCTTGACGAGCCTAGCATGTACAGACATGGTATCGGAACACGGATCACCGAAAGGTAAAGCATGAATCATATAGTAGATATGATGAACATGACGATTGTTCGCCATTGAAACTATATCAACTCTCGTGATGATCGGTGTTGATGTGGTGGATTTGGTTTGTGTGATCACTAAAACAATGTGAGGGATATTGTTTTGAGTGGGAGTTCACCTAGATTAACTTTATTATTAATTTGAACTCAATTTGTCATAAACTTAGTCTAAACTATTGCAAATATGTTGTAGATCAATGGCAGCCCCTACCATCAATTTTAATGCGTTCCTAGAGAAAGAAAAGTTGAAAAACAATGGAAGCAACTTCGCGGATTGGTTCCACAATTTGAGGATTGTCCTCACAGCTGGTAATTTGACCTATGTGCTGGATGCACCGCTGGGTGACCCACCTGCAGCTGATGCTTCCGATGAAGTAAAGAATGTTTACCTCGCTCGGAAGAATCAGTACTCCATAGTTCAGTGTGCTATCTTGTATGGTTTGGAATCGGAGCTTCAGAAAAGGTTTGAGAATTCAGACCCATATGATATTGTCGAGGATCTCAAATTGATTTTTGAGACTCATGCGGCAATTGAAAGTTATGAGGCTTCTGAAAAGTTCTTTAACTGCAAGATGGAAGAGGGCAGCTCCGTCAGTGAGCATGTGCTTAAGATGTCTGGGCACGCAAAACAAACTTCAAAGCTTGGGTATAGTGATTCCTAATGCTTTGGGGATTTACCGTGTCCTCCAATCACTACCACCAAGTTACAAGAACTTTGTGATGAACTACAACATGCAGAACATGAACAAGCAGTTGCCAGAACTGTTTGCTATGTTAAAGTCTGCAGAAGTGGAGATCAAGAAAGAGCACCAAGTGTTGTTGGTCAATAAGACCACCAAATTCAAGAAAGGCAAGTTTAAGCAGAAGGGACACTTCAAGAAGGGTGGTAAGAAAGTTACCGCACCGACGAAGAAGACCAAGGCTGGACCTAAGCCTGATACTGAGTGCTTTTACTGCAAGGGAGAAGGTCACTGGAAGCGGAATTCCCCAAAGTACTTGGCGGATTTGAAGAACGGCAACATCAAGAAGAAAGGTATATCTGATATACATGTTATTGATGTGTATCTCACTAGTACTTGTAGTAGTGCCTGGGTATTTGATACTGGTTCGGTTGCTCACATTTGTAACTCGAAACAGGTGCTGCAGAATAAACGGAAGCTAGCGAAGAACGAGGTGATGATGCGCGTGGGAAACGGATCAAAGGTTGATGTGATCGCGGTCGGCACGCTACGCCTTCATCTACCATCGGGATTAGTTTTATACTTAAATAATTGTTATTTGGTGCCTGCGTTGAGCATGAACATTATATCGGGATCTTGTTTATTGCGAGACGGTTACTTGTTTAAGTCCGAGAATAATGGTTGTTCGATTTATATGAGTAATATGTTTTATGCACATGCACCCCTGATAGATGGTCTATTCTTATTGAATCTCGATAGTGGAAATACACATATTAATAACATTGAGGCTAAACGGTTGAAATTAAGCGATAACTCGACCTATATGTGGCACTGTCGTCTTGGTCACATTGGAGTGAAGCGTATGAAGAAAATCCATTCCGATGGACTTCTTGAATCACTTGATTTCGAATCACTTGAAAGATGCGAAGCATGTCTGATGGGTAAAATGACTAAGACTCCATTTTCTGGTATGATGGAGCGAGCTACGAACTTATTGGAAATCATACATACCGATGTGTGTGGTCCAATGAGTGTAGCGTCGCGCAGTGGTTATCGTTATGTTCTTACCTTCACGGATGACTTGAGTAGATATGGGTATATCTATTTCATGAAACATAAGTCCGAAACTTTCGAGAAGTTTAAGGAGTTTCAAAGTGAGGTAGAGAATAAACGTAACAAGAAGATTAAATTTCTACGTTCTGATCGTGGAGGTGAATATCTAAGTTACGAGTTTGGCGAGCATTTGAAGAAATGCGGAATACTTTCACAATCGACACCGCCGGGAACACCACAGCGTAATGGTGTGTCCGAACGTCGTAATCGAACTCTCTGAGATATGATTCGTTCTATGATGTCACTTATAGATTTACCGCTATCATTTTGGGGTTATGCATTAGAAACAGCCGCATTCACTTTAAATAGGGCACCATCTAAATCCGTTGAGACGACACCGTATGAATTATGGTTTGGGAAGAAACCTAAATTGTCGTTCCTTAAAGTTTGGGGTTGCGAAGCCTATGTAAAGAAGTTACAGCCGGACAAGCTTGAACCCAAAGCGGAAAAATGCGTCTTCATAGGATACCCAAAGGAAACTATTGGGTATACCTTCTATCACAGATCCGAAGGCAAAATCTTCGTTGCTAAGAATGGATCCTTTCTAGAGAAGGAATTTCTCTCGAAAGAAGTGACTGGAAGGAAAGTAGAACTCGACGAGGTTGTCGAACCTTCTCTCGAAATTGCGAGTAGCGCAGCACCGGAAGAAGTTCCTGTGGTGCCTGCACCAATTAGAGAGGAAGCTAATGATGATGATCATGAAACTTCGGTTGAAGTTGCTACAGAGCCTCGGAGGTCAACGAGAACTCGTACCACTCCAGATTGATATGATCCCGTTATGAGTGTCATGTTGGTGGACAACACCGATGACCCTGAGACATATGAGGAAGCAATGATGAGCCCAGATTCCAATAAATGGCAAGAAGCCATGAAATCTGAGATTGGATCCATGTACGAAAACCAAGTATGCACTTTGGTGGACTTACCGGATGGCCGGAAGGCTGTCGAGAACAAATGGATCTTCAAGAAGAAAACAGATGCTGATGGTAATGTTACTGTCTATAAAGCTCGACTTGTCGCAAAAGGGTTTCGACAAATTCAAGGAGTTGACTACGATGAGACTTTCTCACCGGTAGCGAAGCTAAAGTCTGTGAGGATTATGTTAGCAATCGCTGCATATTATGATTATGAGATATGGCAGATGGATGTCAAAACAGCATTCCTCAATGGAGACATTGATGAAGAGTTGTATATGATGCAACCCAAAGGTTTTGTCGATCCTAAAGATGCTGACAAGGTATGCAAACTTCAACGGTCCATCTATGGACTGAAGCAAGCATCCCGAAGTTGGAATCAACGTTTTGATAAGGTGATCAAAAGTTTTGGTTTTATACAAACTTATGGAGAAGCTTGTATTTACAAGAAAGTGAGTGGGAGCTCTGTAGCATTCTTAATACTATATGTGGATGACATATTGTTGATTGGGAATGATGTAGACCTTCTTAATAGTGTCAAGGAATATTTGAATAATAGTTTTTCAATGAAGGATCTTGGCGAAGCAGCTTACATATTAGGCATAAAGATTTATAGAGATAGATCGAAACGCCAAATATCATTGTCACAGAGTACATATTTGGACAAAGTTCTAAAGAGGTTTGGAATGGAAGATAGCAAGAAAGGGTTCTTGCCCATGTTGCCCAATACGACCTTGAGTAAAACTCAAAGTCCGACATCGGCAGAAGATAGAGAAAGGATGAGTAAGACTCCCTATGCCTCAGCCATAGGATCTCTAATGTATGCCATGCTATGTACTAGACCCGACATTGCATATGCTGTTAGTTTGACTAGCAGATATCAAAGTGATCCAGGAGTGGATCATTGGACAGCGGTCAAAAACATCCTTAAGTACTTGAGAAGAACTAAGGATATGGTTCTTTCTTATGGAGGTGATGGACAACTCGTTGTTAATGGTTACACCGATGCTAGTTGGAACACCGATCCGGATGATTCTAAATCACAATCTGGATACGTATTTATTTTGAATGGTGCAGCAGTTAGCTGGAGGAGTGCAAAGCAAAGCGTTGTGGTGAGATCTTCAACTGAATCGGAATACATGGCTGCTTCGGAGGCTTCACAAGAAGCGATATGGATGAAAGAGTTCATTACAGAGCTGGGTGTGGTTCCTAGTGCGCTGGACCCAATGTCTATCTACTGTGATAACATGGGCGCCATAGCCAATGCGCAAGAACCAAGGTCACACAAGAAGCTGAAGCACATCAAGCTACGTTTTCACGCTATTCGAGAACATATCCAAGATGGGGATATAAAGATTTGCAAAGTACACACAGATCTGAATGTGGAGGATCCATTGACTAAACATCTCCCGAGGGCAAAACATGACCAGCACCAAACTGCCATGGGTGTTCGGTATATTACCATGTAATCTAGATTAGATGACTCTAGTGCAAGTGGGAGACTGTTGGAGATATGCCCTAGAGGCAATAATAAATGTAGTTATTATTATATCTTTGTGTTTATGATAAATGTTTACATTCATGCTATAATAGTATTAACAAGGAAACATTAATACTTGTGTGATTTGTAAACTCAATTTGAAGTCCCTAGTAAAGCCTCTATACATCACTAGCCTGTTGGTTGATAAATGATTGTGGTTTCCCTATCATGAACATTGAGATGTTATCAACAACAAGATCATGTCATTAGGAGAATGATATGGTGGACATACTCCTATAGATAAGCGTAGCATAAAGATCAAGTCATTTTAATAGTTCAATTGCTATATGCTTTCTGATATATAGTAACCTAATTCCTTCGACCATGAGATCATGCATATCAACTTTACCGGATGGATGCTTTGATGACATCAAACACCACACCGTAACTGGGTGGCTATAAAGGTGGCATTGAGTGTTCGGAAAGTATTGGTTGAGACACATGGATCAAGAGTGGGATTTGTCCATCCATATGACGGATAGATATACTCTGGGCCCTCTCGGTGGAATGTCATCCAATTAGCTTGCAAGCATGTGACTGGCTCACAAGGGATCACATATCACGGGAACGAGAAAAGAGTACTTATCGGTAACGAGGTTGAACTAGGTATGCAGAGATACCGACGATCATAACCTCGGATAAGTAAACTATCGTGAGACAAAGGGAAATTGGTATCGTATGTAAGTGGTTCATTCGATCGCAAAGTAATCGTTGAAATATGTGGGAGCCATATGAATTTCCAGATTCCTCTATTGGTTATTGTTCGGAGAAGTGTCTCGATCATGTCCGCATAATTCACGAACCGTAGGGAGACACACTTAAGGATTCGACGTTGTTTGAGTAGTTATGGTATGATGAGAAAGAGATCGAATGTTGTTCGGAGTCTCGGATGGGATCCGTGATATCACGAGGAGATCCGGAATGGTCCGGAGAATAAGATTCATATAAGGAAAGTCCCGTTTCGGAGTTGGGGAATGTTTCCGGTGTTTTCATCGGGAATGTTCTAGAAGGTTCTGGAATGTCCGACACTCCGGAGGGGAAGGGGTACATGAATGTGTCATTACAAGTTGGAATGATTGCATCATGTACTAAGTGTCATCGCTGTTCCAAATAAAGGATTAATTCAAATCCTAGTTTGAAAAGTCAAATAGCTAAATTGAAAAGTCAAACGGCTAAATTTGGAAAGAGGAAAAGAGGAGGAGGGTGAAACCGAGTTGGGGAGGGAGTCCCTCCTCCCCAAGCCGGCGCACCACCCAAGCCGAGTTGGGGAGGGACTCCACTCCCTCCCCTTGGCCGCCGGCCCCTCCACCTATATAAGGAGGGGCAGGGCTCCCTCCTAGTACACACAAGTACCTCTCCTCCAAACCCTAGCTTGGCGCCTACCACCATAGCCGCCGCCGCCCCCTAGGGTTTTGCCCTAGCCGCCGACTTGGGGTGCCCCAAACCCTAGCCGCCGGCTCTAGCCTCTCCTCCTTGGTGTGTCTAAAACCTAGATCGCTGAGGAGCTCTCTCATACTCCACCATACTCGCTCCGGCTTAAGGCGAAGCCCTGCGAGATCTCCCCTCTACTTCCGGTACCACGCCGTTGTGCTGCCGGAATCACGAGGAGAGTACTACAACCTCCGCTGCCTGCTGGAACAAGGGAGAGGAAGGTCTTCGTCGAGTACCGAACGTGTGACCGACTGCGGGAGCGCTGCCGGAACGCAGCGCCGGAAGGATCGTCTACGCGATCTTGAGATCGGGAAGAGTACGACTACATCACCCACGAGAATCCCCTCTCGTTAAACACTTTGGAATCTTCGAGGGTAAGTTATTCCATCGACTCGTTGCTACAATCTAGTAGATAGATCTTGGCTTGTTTGTTTGTATGTGGTAGAAATTTTTTGTTTTCCATGCTACGAAACCCTACAGAATGGTCCCTCCCACGGGGGAGAGATCTTGTGCATGCCGTTCTTGTCCTAGAAAAGTCGCAGGACCAGATCGCCTTCTTGGAAGGTGCGAGTCCGGACTTGGCGGCTGTGGTAGCTGCGGAGTCCTTACTGGTATATGGCGGTGCGGGAGCAAGCTAGGTCGCGTGCTTCATCGAGATGTCGACTCCGTCTTGGCATGTGAGATCATTGTTGACCTCCGCCCAGTTGCTTCACGGTTGCGGATGATGTCCTGCAACGGCGGTGAGGAGACGACCGTGATTGGGTGCTCCTGGAAGTAGTGCGGCAGTCGCCGCTGGGCTCGGAAGACCGCATATACCAACTTCTGGTACTGCGGGTAGCGCTGTCGCGACTCAGTGAGTACTTCGCTGATGTAGTAGACATGTCGCTGCACGGGGCGCTCCTTGCCCACTTCTGGCCGTTCGACGACCATGACAGCGCTGACGAATCGCTCCGATGTCGTGACATAGACGAGCATAGGCTCCGTCAGTGGGGGTGGCGAGTAGCGGGGAATCAAGTAGCACTTCTTTGAGCGCGTGGAGAGCATCGTCCGCCTCCTTGTCCCACTGGAACGTGGGGTTCTTGCGCATTAGGCTGTAGAGAGACATTGCCTTCTCTCCTAGCTGGGGGATGAAGCGACTGAGAGCCGCGACTCGCCCGGTCAACTTCTAGATGTCGCGGAGGCACTCGGGTTTGCCGAGCCGGGCGATTGCATTGATCTTGGTGGGGTTCGCCTCGATGACTCGCTTGGAGACTAGATACCCCAATAGCTGTCCAGTAGGAACACCAAAGATGCACTTTCCTGGGTTAAGTTTGATCTTGTACCTCCGCAGGTTTGCGAAGGTTTCGGCCAGGTCGGCGAGTAGATCGCCCTGGCGATTTGACTTCACCACCACGTCATCGATGTAGACGTGGATATTGCGGCCAATTTGGCTCGCCAGGCACTCCTGCATGCACCTCTGGTAAGTCGCTCCGGCGCTGTTGATGCCGAACGTCATGGCGGTGTAGCAGAAGGCCCCGAATGGCATGATGAACATTGTCTTCTCCTCGTCCTCGACTGCCATTTTTATCTGGTTGTAACCAAAGTAGGAATCAAGGAAACATAGCGACTCCGAGCCCATGGTCGAGTCGATGATTTGATCGATTCGCGGGAGGACGAACTGCTCCTTTGGGCAGGCTCTATTGAGGTTTGTGTAATCGATACACATTCTCCAGGTTTTATTCTTCTTTTCGACCAGGACTGGGTTTGCCAGCCAATTGGAGTATTTGATGGGCCGAATAAAACCTGCAGCGAGTAGATGCTGCACCTCCTTGGCGATTGCTTGGCGGCGCTCTTCATTGATGGGCCGCAGTGACTGCTTGACAGGTTGCGCTTTGGTGTCGGCGTTTAGTTTGTGCTCAGCAAGTTCCCTCAGGACACCTGGCATGTCGGAGGGCTTCCATGTGAAGATGTCGCGATTCTCACGTAGGAACTCAATGAGAGCGCTTTCCTATGCGGGGCTCATGCCTGTCCCGATCGTTACCGTCTAGCTGGAGTTGCCTGGGACCAGCTCGTCGCAGCGTGTGTGCATGGTGGCTTCGAACGCGGTCGAGCCGTCATTCTCTAAGTTGGGCTTCTTGAGTATTGTGGGGTCGTCATTGTCGACCCCACTCGCGTACCTGGCGAGCTCCTCCGCGTGGTTGGCCTCCATGGTGATGACGGTGTCGGCGAGCTCGGCACCCTTTGCCTCGCACTCCGTGGCCATGTCGGGGTCGCCGTGGATAGTGATGATGCCGCACGGTCCTGGGAGCTTCATCACGTTGTACGCATAGTGTGGCGCCGCCATGAACTTGGAGAACGCTTGCTGCCCCAACACGCACTAGTAGGGGCTGTTGAAGGGCACCAGCTCGAAGGCGATCCTCTCCATGCAGAAATTCGCTGGTGTGCCTAAGGTGATTGGAAGCATCACCTTGCCGATCGGGTACGCCTTCCGACCGGGGACGATGCCGTGTAAGGTGGTGTAGGTCATCTCGATCATCGACTACGGGAGCCGGAGCCGCCTGAATATGTCCATGTAGAGAATATTGATGGAGCTCCCGCCGTCCATCAACGTTTTGGGGAGCCAGTAGTCGCCCACTTTGGGCTTGACCACCAAGGCGACTCGCCCCGGATAGTCGATCCGTAGAGAGTGGTCCTCGCGGCTCCAGGTGATCCGCTGTTCAGACCAGTTGAGGAAGCGGGGGACGTCGACTTGGGACACCACATTGACAGCGACGGCATGGGCGATGACCTTCTTCGCGCGCTTGGTGCTGAATCCGGTGAAGGTGTGGAGCGACCTGACGTTGCTGCCGAATTCCCCGCCGTTTGGCGGGTGGTTGTTGGGGTCCTTCTATGCGCGTCGTGCCTTCTCGATCTCCTTCACGGAGTGGAAGTCGGCGGTCGTGTGCGTGGCGGGCTTCCCATCCCTGTTGTGGAACACACAGGGTTGGTTAAGGAGAGCCGTGGGGTCGAATTTCGGCCTCACCTTGTAGTTTCTGCTATCGTGGTGTTGGCCTCCGTCGTGGCGGAAGCTCTTGGGATCACGTGTTGCGTAGCCAGCGTTGGAAATGAAGTCGACGTGCCCGTCGGTGCGGCGCTTGCCGGTGAGGCGAGTGTTGCTGTAGCGTAGCTCGGGTTGCCTCCAGTTCTCATTGCCGCTTGGGCAGCGACTTCCACCCGAATCATCGTCGGTTTCTTGGTTTGGTTCCTCCTCTGCGTACCGCTTGGTGATCTCGAGGAGGTCTGGGATGTTGTCGAGTGTTTTGTACACCCACTTGAGTTTGGCGACCATTGGTTCGTAGCGGCATGATGTTTTGAAGCAGTGGATCGCTGTCTCCGGGTGGATACCGGCCGCGTTAAACCACAGGTCTTGCCACCTTTGGAGCCAATTGCGAGTCGACTCGCTGGGTCCCTAGATGCATCGCTCCAGGTCCTCGATGCTGGTGGCGCGGGTGTAGGAACCCTCGAAGTGCCTGACGAAGGCGTCTCGCTTGTCCTCCTAGGAATCGATGCTATCCTCCGTGAGGGTGTTGATCCATTGTCGGGTCGCTCCCTCCATCATCAAGGGGAGGTAGAGAGCAGCGAGTAGGTCGGTGTGGCCGGAAATTCCCATCACCATGAGGTACGTGTCCAGCCACACAGACGGGTCATATGAGGGATCGTACTTTTCAATCTCCTTTGGCGCTTTAAAGTTTGTCGGATATTTTTTGCACTGGGGGCCGAATCGGTTGAGCGATCCCATTGGCTCGCCGTCGCGGCGGTTGGTGAGGGTGTTCCTCACATCGTCGGGCTGGCGTGCGCGTCAGCTTTGGTTGTTGATGATGTGGGTCCCCGCGTCGACTGGCTGCCCATTCGCAGCGACCATGTTGTTCGCTGGTCGTGGGTCGTTGGTGGAGAGTTCCGCGTGCGCGGTTCGTGGTTGGAGCTAAAGGTGCTCAGGTGGTGGGCAATTTAGAGTGTTTTCCATTGTTGCGCTGCCGCTCGAGGCCGCCCTGTTTCCTGAGGAGCTGGAGTACATGCGCCCCCGCGAGTCGGCTCCTGCGGTTTGCTACTCGACGGCCTTGGCGAGTAGGTCCTTGTCGTACTGGATTTGCAGCGTGCCTTCCCCCGTCACGTTGAGGTTGGAAACCGCGGCTCGACTCGTGATGACGTTGACCATGGGGGTGGAGAACAGCAGGAGGCCATTTGCATCCCGCTCTTGTAGGGAGATCATGATCATTGGCTGGTCTAGAGGGGCGTGCAACCGGGCGGCGGTGGTGGTGGAGCATTGTTCACCGTTGCGCCTGGCAGTGGCCGGCCACTTCCTCCTGGTGGCGCGTTCTCGCAGACCACGCGGTCGGCCATGCGGGTCGGGTCGTTCTCGTCATCGAAGTTCAGGGTGCGGCCCTAAACGGTGGGGTTCAGGAGCGACCTGATGCGGCACTGGTGGTAGAGCGAGAGCTCCTGCGTCGTTGCTTCCTTGAGGCAGAATTTTTCGCACTCAGCTTGTTCCTTGCGAACTGCCTCCTCCAGGCGAAGGCGGAGTTCCTCAACCTCCATCGCCGTCGCGGTCGGCGGGATCGGCATGGAGAAGAGGTCTGGCGGGGCGCTCGTGCCGCTTTCCATGTAGGTCATGACGAAGTGACCGGATCCGGCATAGAGGTCGCCGGAGTTCTCCGATCTGGAGTCAGAGTCAAAGATCTCGAGGATGGAAGGATCCTCAAAGTCCCCCATGTTGGATACTTGGGTGATGGAGCCCGCGAGTGACATTGAGACAACGGATCCGGTGATTGGTGCCGGGGTCGCCGAGTTGGCGTCGTCTGTGGCCACACTAGTCTCGGCCACATTACTGTTGGCCGATCCGTACTTGGAGGCGAGGCGGTGGATGGTGCGGACCTGACTCTCAGAGAGACGATTGCGAGGTGGCGACTCGCGGATGCGAGCCGAGTCCCTCGAGACGATGACATCGGTGAAGGCGACGAAGAGGCTGATTGTGCCGACCGGCATGATCATGCTATCATGACCGGGCGCACCACCGGGATGTAGCTGCTCGGCAAGAACTGGAGGATCTCGCCGATGGTGATCATGCGGCCGGTGGTGATCGTCTGGTTGATTGGCAAGTAGGGTATCGCCGCAGAACACAGGCCTGACCGGCCAGGCCCCACGGTGGGCGCCACTGTCGTGGGAATGGCCATGGAAGATGCTACAATTGGCAGCGAGTAGTAGAACGAGGGGCAAGGGCATCCAGCCATCTGTGGTGCAAAATGAGGGCAAAGAAACAAGGTTTTACCTAGGTTCGTCCCCCGGAGGGTAAAGACCTACTCCTAGATTGTCTTGATGAGAGAGTACAAAGGGCGAGCTTGGCGGCTAGGCGACGAGTCGAAGGGGTGTATGATGGACCATAATTTCTATGCATGTGTCAACACCCGGATTTTTAATCTCAGATGCCTGTTATGCCATACATCGCAATCCCAGGATTACCATTTTTGCGAGACATAACAGAATTGGATACCACAGTACATCATCCATTACAAACCATACATAAGGTCTTACAGAAATAAGGATCTCATGATCCAGTTCTTAATACAACTCAGGCAGCGGAAATACGTAATAATAATAAAGGTAGCATAGGCGAAGCTCCATCTTCGGGGTCACAGGCAATGGTGACGATGGGAGATGATCCTAGTTGTCGTAACCTTCCTGGGGTCCATCATCCTGGTAGTCTTCTTCATAGTCTGGCCATGGGAATAGCCAGGGACAAAGCCATGAGTACTCTTTAATTACTCGCAAAGTAATACTAACAAGTGAAGGGGGTTTTTGTAGTAGGACACGAAGCTCTAGGGTTGTTTTGCAAAAGGCCAGATTTACCTCTACTAAGTTCAGAAGCAAGAAAAGCTAATTGAATTTATAACACCTAAGTGGGAACTTGTATCTCATGCCACAACTCTGTTGTGGTCAAGTCAAATTCTCAATTCATTTCACAAGTCATTTTGAAAACATCTGACGGGGAAACAATATGGCCACTCCAACTTTCCATAACCGCAGACGCGGCTATTCGAATAGTTTGACACTAACCGCAGACGCGGCTATTCGAATAGTTTGACACTCTGCAGAGATTGTACATTTTAACCACAACATTCGATACATCCGTCAGGAACAAATCCTGAATTCACCATACTCAGTAGGCGGATAATCAATCCTAACCTTTCAATTACACGCCCTAGTATAGGCACCTCTCCTATGAGTTTGGCCTCCCAACCATGACCAACTTTCATCTTGGATACTGCACAGGTGGACAATCTTCACAACGTAGCCTCAGCTCAGACCTTGGCCGTGAGGGAACCCATACTAAAGTATATAAGTTTCCAGTCAAGCCCTACCCAGTTTTCGGGTATTGTGGTTGTACGATAAAATTGGAATGGTATCGCATCCCGACAACCATCAGTTTTATAATGGGCTAAGGCTCATGCCTTATCATTTTCATCATCAAAATCATCTGGTGTTCGGAAATACATGTCAAAACATCTCAGTAGAATGACTAATCATTCTAAGGTTTTCATAACCATTTTCCACCAAGTATTCCCATCTGAAGTTGATCAAGTTTTATGCTTAGCACTAGCATCTAAAAGTGGGGTGAGTACTAATGGGGGGTGGTAAACAAGTGGAGTTTAACTAAGTTCAATCTCATGCATTGGGATGACTTCAAGATTATCTAGCTTAGGCCAAATTTAATGCTCTTTATGCAATCTTCAATTGTCTTCCTAGAATCTACAAGTCACTTAAGTAAACTCTAAGAAATAGCTTTGATAAAGAAATAAAGTAGAAAGCTTGCAAGTAAAACTAGGATTGGGTTATCAAGTGGGTATGATCACATATGCTTAAGGCATATACTTGGCATGGTAACAAGCAAGTATTTGTTTGCATAGGTCAACTTGATTAGTAAGGCTTGCAAGTATTGGCTTGCATAAGTATCAGTATAAGCTTGCACATTTAACTTGTAGTATTAGGCTTGCCTTGAGCAGAGAAGTGGTTGAAGTTCGCCTCGGCTTCTTCTTCGTAGTATCCTCCTTCCTCCTTGTATCCTTGATCGGTACTAGCGTCTATAAATCAATACGAGGTACACAATCACCAAACAATACTTAACTATTTTTAATCATCACACAAAGGGGTTCTATAGATGATCTAGCATCATCACTTAACATTAAAAGATTAAGGCATTTGTCTTATTCATTTTAATTTGAGAAACGTAATTTCTACTCATTGAAAAACTAATTAAGATTTAATATTATACAACTCAAACATGGGATCATGTTGACACATGTCATCACCACATATTTCAGTACATGGGAATGTGATTTAAAGTGGTGTCACAATTTAATAAGGTTTAACCTTTTTATTTTAAATCATTAAAGTGGCTAGAAATGCCTACGTGGCATTCTTTTATTACTTGAACAATATTTATGTAAGTAAACCCATATATTTTTATATATTCTGAAAGGTATGGTCAAATGTGATTTTTGAGAGTTTGAATCAACTCAAAACCTATTATGGTTTAAATTTGAAAAATGTTTGAATGCAGAAAATCTTCTGCCTTGTTATTTTTACCAAGGTTGATCTATAGATCCAAATGATTTGAATCCAATGGGCTTGGATTCAGCATTTCAATATCTTTCTAACAAAATTGGTTTCATGAAATTTGGTTCACTGAATCGAGCTGAGTTGATTTTTGAAACTAGGTATAGAACTGAGTTTGAATGAAAATAGAAAAATCCAAATTCAAATGAGTGGGCTGCGCGGGAAGGGTTATTGGGCCGGCCCTGTGTCACTCCGCAGCGCGGGGCGCAACTGACAGGGGGGGTCTACTAGTCAGTGGCTCATAAAACGCGAAGCGGTACGGGGCGATGTGGTGCCTTGGATTAGAAGTGAGATCAACGGCGGAGGGTCGTCGTCGATGATGAACAAGTCACCGGCGAGCTCGAACCCTAGCGGCTCGATGGGGGTGTATAGGGGGCATACTAGGGCTCCAGTGACGACGGCAAGGCGGGCAAACGACAAAGTCTATGACGGCGAACTCAGGGGTGGTCGCAGCAGCTCCGGGGGTGGTCGAAATCCACGGCTCCCTTCTTCTCTAGAGGCTGCCTGCTCCGGCGCAATTCCGACAAACTGCTGCTCCTCGTGCTCCAGCTAAGGGATGGAATGATCAGTGAGGTGAGGGGAGTGAGATGGTGTGAAGAAATCAAGCGGGGGTCGTCTCCTTTTATAGGCTCGACGGCGAGACCGAGAGGGATGGGCAGGCGACGGTGGCGACACGGCTATAGGCGGCTAGAGGCGTGGCCGAGGTTGGTGATCGACGGGTGGTCTCCTGGCGATGCTCTAGGGTTTAAATGCGCGTGTAGGGGCGGTGGCAAATTGTTAGGAACGCGCGGTGCTCTGCGAGGCAGAGGCGGCGAACTCTGCGGCGAGCGGTGGCTACGAGGTACAGGAGGTGAAACGAACATGTCTAGTGGTCTCCTGGGACGGTGGGGTGCATGCTGGCGGGCGGCGAGGGCTCGAGGTGGTCGAGTTGCATGGGAACGGTGCGTGCTCTGCGGTGCGCATCGGCATGGTCGACAGCGACACGGGCGTGGCGTTCCAGGCAGTTCTGGTTGCTGTCTTCGAGCTAGGGCTGGTCGAGAGGGGGCGGTGAGGCATGGTCTGCATGCTAGACAAGGTTGGCACGGCTAGTTCTTCTCCTAGCTTGCTATCCACACTGGGGTGACATGGGTGCTCTCGGCCTGCTCACCATTGTTGGCATTGGCAAGCTCACAGTGGTGCTAGAGGTTAGTTAAGGTTGCTAGGTGATCTACTAAGGCTAGTTGTAACCAGAGAGGGAACAAGGTTGGCCAAAACACTGCTCAAAATAGTGTTTGTGATTTTGTTGATTTGAATCTGCAACCTGTTTGATGAAATGGCCGCATGAACTTAAGTTTTGAATTTTGAAAAGATTTTTTGTGGGTGTGCTAGTCATGTGTTGAGGATTCTATCGATGATTGGGTTTTGAAAATTGAGCTGGTTTGAGTGGTTCTTTAAATAGTGGGATCTTCCCATATGAAATAGATTAAATTTTAAACTGTCATTTAAACTAAGCATTTAAATGTTTTTGCATGATCACAAAGTGGGACTTGGTACTTTATTATGAGTACTATCAAGGGGTGCAAAGATCCATACATGTTTCTGTTAAGTTCTGAAAGTTAGAGATAGCCAAAGTAGGCATGGGAGTTAAATTGGCCAAAGTGACCATTCACTTAATTTGTTTGTTTTGACTTGTTTGTCTTTGGGAAAAAGTTGGGGATTGTTTAGATGATGTTTATTTCTCCTAAGAATCATTTTACCAGCAAAGAAACACAGAACCATGGCAATTCAAAAGAATACAAATTTTAATGCACACACATATGAATGCTTTCATATTTTTAATTGGAGAAGTTTTTTGTTAACCCTAATTTTGATGATTAGAGTTTGATGATTCTAGTTTAATATTTTTGGGATGTTACAAACCTTCCCCCCTTAAACAAAATCTCGTCCCGAGATTTGAAAAAGGACGAAAAATATTACCTAGGATTTGAAGAGATTGGGAAACTCCGTCCTGATGTGATCTTCGTGCTCCCAGGTAGCTTCTTCTTATGTGTGGTTACTCCACTTAATCTTGAGAAATTTTATGCTTCGGGTTCTGTTAGTTCTGAAAGCTTCTTCCAAAATACGGATGGGTACTTCGGGATAGGTCAGGTCATCGTTGATTTCTATGGTCCGGTGATCAATATTCTTGAACACTTCAGTCTTCTCTGGAACTTCGAGGCACTTGCGAAGTAATGAGATATGGAACACATTGTGCACAGCTGACATCTCTTCGGGCAGTTCCAATTGATACGACACTTCTCCTCGACTATTCAGAATCTTGAAGGGGTCGATATATCTAGGGGCTAACTTTCCTTTCAGTTGGAAACGCTGCATTCCCTTCAATGGCGACACTTTTAGATACACAAAATCTCCTATGTTGAAGGCGAGGTCTGGACGTCTCTTGTCAGTGTAACTCTTCTGTCTTGACTGAGCTATCTTGAGGTGCTCATGAATCTTGTGAACCTTCTCTTCTGCTTCTCGTAGGATATCGGGTCTGAAAATCTGACTCTCTCCTACTTCCGACCAGTTCAAAGGGGTGCGGCACTTCCTTCCATACATGAATTCAAATGGGGCCATTTGCAAACTAGCTTGATAACTATTGTTGTATGAAAATTCTACAAATGGTAGACAGTCTTCCTACTTAGGTCCATATTCTAACACACATCCTCTCAGCATATCTTCGAGTATTTGATTTACTTGCTCCATTTGTCCATCGGTCTGAGGGTGATAAGCTGTGCTGAAATCTAGTCGGGTTCCTAAACCTTCTTGGACTTTCCTCCAGAATCTCGAGGTAAACTGAGTTCCTCGATCCGATACGATGTTCTTGGGGACTCCATGCAAACTCACGATTCTAGCAATGTATTAACTCCGCTAGCTTCGAACTCTGATATGTGGTCTTGACGGGTAAGAAATGGGCGACTTTGGACAACCTGTCCACTATGACCCAGATAGAGTCATTTCCCCTACTAGAAGTAGGCAATCCGGTGATAAAGTCCATTCCAACGGAATCCCATTTCCATTTCGGAATCTGCAATGGTTGCAACAATCCAGCGGGTCTTTGATGTCCCGCCTTGACTCGCTGACATATATCACACTTGGCAATATAGCTTCCGGTTTCTCTCTTCATCTTATGCCACCAAAATTGTTCTTTCAAATCTTGATACATCTTTGTTCCTCTAGGGTGGATGGAATAAAGAGTATCATGAGCTTCCTTCAGAATAACTTCTTTCAACTCAGAATCTTCTAGTACACAAAGGCGTCCTTTGTACCACAGAACTCCTGCTTCGTCTTCGGTGAATCCGGGTACTTTGCCTGTACCGATACGACACTTGATTCCGTCGATACTAGCATTTCCTTTCTGCGCCTCCTTGATCTGGCTGATCAAGGTGGGTTGAAGTTCTATGCTAGCCAAAAATCCTTCACTCACTAATTCCATTCGAAAATCTTCCATCTCTTTGTGCAAGCTTGGTTGCTCCTTTAAAATCATGGAGTTCAAGCGGCACGGCAATCCACTAAGGGCATCTGCTACCACATTGGCTTTACCAGGGTGATAGTGAATGTGTAGGTCGTAATCCTTGATTATCTCAATTCATCTTCTCTGTCTCATATTCATCTCCTTCTAAGTGAATATATACTTCAGACTCTTGTGATCCGAATAGATCTCACAACAGTTTCCCATCAGGTAATGCCTCCATGTCTTTAGGGATAGAACTACGGCTGCGAGTTCGAGGTCATGGGTTGGGTAATTCTGCTCATGTTGTTTCAGTTGTCAAGATAGATAAGATATAACTTTGCCTTCTTGCATTAGCACACATCCGAGACCGATCTTGGATGCGTCACAATACACGTCGAAGGGCTTCGTGATATCCGGCATGATTAAGATTGGGGCTGAAATCAATCTCCTCTTGAGTTCTTGAAAACTTGCTTCACATTTGTCCGTCCATTCAAACTTCTTGTCTTTCTTCAGCAATTGGGTCATGGGTCTGGCGATACTCGAGAATCCTTCTACGAACTTGCGGTAGTATCCCGCTAATCCGAGAAAAGCACGAACTTGGGTTTGAGTGGTTGGGGCTTGCCATTCTTTGACATCTTTCACTTTTTCAGGGTCAACGGCAATTCCTCCGGCTGATACAATGTGGCCGAGGAATCCTACCTCCTGTAACCAGAATTCCCATTTGCTAAACTTGGCATACAACTGATGCTCTCTAAGGTTTCCAAGAATGGTCCTTAGGTGTAGGTCATGTTCTTCTTCTGATTTGGAATAAATCAGAATGTCATCGATGAAAACAACGACAAACTTATCCAGGAAGTCCATAAAAATCTTATTCATGAGATTCATGAAATAAGCGGGGGCATTGGTTAATCCAAAAGACATGACAATATACTCGTATAATCCATATCTGGTGGTAAAGGCAGTCTTTGGAATATCCTCTGCGTGAATCTTGAGTTGATGATAGCCAGTTCTAAGATCAATCTTAGAAAACACTTTGGCACCAGTCAACTGATCAAACAAATCTTCTATCTTGGGAAATGGGTACTTGTTCTTGATGGTGACATCATTCAACTTCCGGTAATCCGTACACAAACGGTTTCCTCCATCCTTCTTGTCCACGAACAAGACATGTGATCTCCATGGTGACGCACTTGGTTGAATCAATCCAATTTCAAGCATGGCATCCAGTTGCTTCTTCAGTTCTACTAGTTCAGACGGGTTCATACGATAGGGTCTCTGAGCTATGGGTCCTGTTCCGGGGATTAGTTCGATGATAAACTCGATATTCCGATCTGGGAGCATACCAGGCAAAACATCTGGAAATACATCGGGGTATTCACAGACTATCCAGACTTGGTCAATGGTAGGTTGGTCTATACTCTTGTTGCACTTGAATTGACGAGGTAAGGTTTAAGATACATGCTCGACTGATATTCCGGCTGTACTGGTCATGGTTATGGCTTTCTTGGCACAGTCAATCAATCCTTTATGTTTAGACGTCCAATCCATTCCTAGTACTACTTCCAAACCTTTAGTTCTGAGTACTATTAGATTATCATAAAAATCTATGCCATGGATTCGGATAGGGAAGGCTTTGCAAATTTGCCTAGATTTGGTGGTTGAACCGGGGATTTGAACAATCATAACATGCTTCAGTTTGGTGGGTTGAATCTTACTAGTGCATGCAAATTCTTCGGTGACAAATGAGTGCGATGCACGAGAATCAAACAACACTCTAGAAAGTACTGAATTAACAAAAAACATACCCAGCACGACGTCTGGCACTTTCTGGACTTCTTCATCATGCATGAGAAAAAGACGGCCGTTGCGGTTGAGAGAGTTCCCTGGGGCAAACCTTCTTCCTGGCTGGACACGACGCTGCTGCTGAGCTGGGGCATTGGCATTGGGGGCTGCGGCATTCTTCTTGGGGCACTCATTGAAGTAGTGACCTTTATTTCCACAGTCATAACAAGTCACTTGCGACTTGTCCTTTGCTGCAACAGGCACAACCTTGCTTCCAGTCCTCGGGGCAATGTTGGTGTTGGTGGTAGCATTGTTGTTGTTGAACTTGGGTGGTGCACGGTTGAAATTGCCAGAGTTGACGGGGTTGTTGTGATTTCCTCCGGGCCTCGGGTTTCCACGGTTGGGATAGGTCGGACGGTTCATCGGGGGTCTGTTGGTTCTCGGGGCAAATCCTAGAGATGGGTTAGGGCGATACTTTGGGGTCTCATGGGTTCCTGGCTGATGCAGCATGCGATGCTTGCGGTTCTCATTGGCTTGGTTGATCTTTCCTTCCATCTGGATGGCAGAGTCGACAAGGGCTTCAATATCAGCAAAGGGGATATTGACCAATACCGTCTGCATCTCATCGTGCAGACCATTCAAGAATCTCTCTTTCTTCTTGGATTCAGTGTCGATCTCATCTGGGGCATACCTAGCTAATGAAAATAATTTGTCACGGTATTCCACTACGGTCATTCGTCCTTGCTTCAGTTCTATGAACTCATCTCTCATTCTCTTGATCAAACCCGGTGGCACATGGGTTCTGCTAAACTTGACCTTGAATTCTTCCCATGTCATCATCTGTCCTCCGGTCATTGCACGAACGATGTTCCACCATGCTCTTGCATCTCCGGCTAGATAGTGGGTGGCGAACAGAACTTTCTCGTTAGCTTCCACTCCGGCGACTTCCAGGTTGTTTTCCATGGTCTGCAGCCAATCATCTGCGTCTAAGGGTTCTTCCGACTTAGTGAAAACAGGTGGGTTGGTGTTCTGGAAATTCTTGAGCTTAGATCCATGGTGGTCCTGATTTCCTTGGCCTTGATTGTTGTGGGCTAGCTGAGCTATCTGCTGAAGGGTGGTTAGGTTGGCTTGACGTTCGGCTCTTTCGGCTTCGCGGTCAGAAACCAACATTTGCAGGATCTGCAACATCGGGACCAGGGATGAACCACTTCCTCCGCGTGGCATCTGAAGATTGAGATAGATCATGAGAAAAGAGGGAAATCTCAAAGGTTCCGAGATTTTGAAAAGTTGTTAATGTTTGACTCAGATTTCTAGCAACTTTCTTTTCATTCATTCATTCATAGCATACGATACAAACACACACCACAAAATAAGAAAAACATATGGTTTTAAGAACTATTCTGGAAACTATGGTACAGTGGGACCGAATACAACTCGCTATGCTAGTGCTCAAGTGCTACTACTCCTCGGAGTCGGTGTAGTCGTCATCCTCATCATCCTCGTCATCATTGATGAAGGCAAAATCATCCTCATCGGTGAAGAAGTCCATAGCCTGATCCTCCAGAAAATCATCATCATCGCTAAGATAGGAGTAGGGGTCTCCACGAAGGTCTTCTCCGGCATTCTCCCTTTCTTCCAACTGCATGTCTCTCTCGTGGATGGTCTCCTCCAAATCCGAGATACGGTGGCGAAGACGGGCGATGATGCGCTCCTTCTTGTCGAGCTTACAGCGGCGACACTTGCGATCCTTTGCTAGCATGGCGATGGTATGATCCTTTGTCTTGATGATGGCGGACTTGTGGTTGGAGTAGTCACGGAAATTGTCCAATTCCTGCTGAAAATCATACATGATGAATCTAAGGTGGTCCAACTGAGTCTTCAGCTCGTGGTGGTATGGGGCTTCCAGTGGCTGTCCCATAGCATCACGCCTTAGACAAAACTCAAAGCAGGTACCCTTGATCTGGTTGATACTCTGCCCACACAGACGGGCAAGAGCTTCCTGCATGGCCCTGACAAGTCCATCGAGCCAGTTGTTCTCTCTTAAGGTGAACTGAATTCCCTCGGCAGTGGGAGGTTCAATATTTCCTCGGAGACTTGCAACAATTAGCCACTGCAGATCTTCTCCTCCTTGATCATTGAGCTGAGCTCCGAAGAACTCGGGGTGCGGACGCTCCAGAAGTTCTGAAAGCTGGTCCAAATCCCGCTCAAAGATAAGGTCTCCTCCATTCCCCAACTGATAATTTTTTTTGTACTTCACGTCCATCTATAAGAATATAGGATGAGTAAGTTACTAGAGTGATCAAGTGTGTCAAATTTTAGGTATTTTTCAAGATTTTTTGAGGAACATGAATTTTCATGAAAGAATCCAAGTGATAAGAATGGGAATAAGTTTTTGTAAATATTTGCTTCCTTTGGTTTTGAAACTAAGATTTTGATTCAAACGTCCAGTCTAACTAGGGTCTCCTATGGTCAGGATGGCTCTGATAGCAACTTGTCAACACCCGGATTATTAATCCCAGACGCCTGTTCTGCCATACATCGCAATCCCAGGATAACTATTTTTGCGAGACATAACAGAATTGGATACCACAGTACATCATCCATTACAAACCATACATAAGGTCTTACACAAATAAGGATCTCATGATCCAGTTCTTAATACAACTCAGGCAGCGGAAATACGTAATAATAATAAAGGTAGCATAGGCGAAGCTCCATCTTTGGGGTCACAGGCAATGCTGACGATGGGAGATGATCCTAGTTGTCGTAACCTTCTTGGGGTCCATCATCCTGGTACTCTTCTTCATAGTCTGGCCACGGGAATAGCTAGGGACAAAGCCATGAGTACTCTTTAAGTACTCGCAAACTAATACTAACAAATGAAGGGGGGTTTTGTAGTAGGACACTAAGCTCTAGGGTTGTTTTGCAAAAGGCCAGATTTACCTCTACTAAGTTCACAAGCAAGAAAAGCTAGTTGAATTTTATAACACCTAAGTGGGAACTTGTATCTCATGCCACAACTCTGTTGTGGTCAAGTCAAATTCTCAATTCATTTCACAAGTCATTTTGAAAACATCTGACGGGGGAACAGTATGGCCACTCCAACTGTCCATAACCGCGGACGCGGCTATTCGAATAGTTTGACACTCTGCAGAGATTGTACACTTTCACCACAACATTCGATACATCCATCAGAAACAAATCCTGAATTCACCATACTCAGTAGGCGGATAATCAATCCTAACCTTTCAATTACACGCCCTAGTATAGGCACCCCTCCTATGAGTTTGGCCTCCCAACCATGACCAACTATCATCTTGGGTACTACACAGGTGGACCATCATCACAAGGTAGCCTCAGCTTAGACCTTGGCCGTGAGGGAACCCATACTAAAGTATATAAGTTTCCAGTCAAGCCCTACCCAGTTTTCGGGTATTGTGGTTGTACGATAAAATTAGAATGGTATCGCATCCCGACAACCATCAGTTTTATAAAGGGCTAAGGCTCATGCCTTATCATTTTCATCATCAAAATCATCTGGTGTTCGGAAACACATGTCAAAAAATCTCAGTAGAATGACTCATCATTCTAAGGTTTTCATAACCATTTTCCACCAAGTATTCCCATCTGAAGTTGATCAAGTTTTATGCTTAGCACTAGCATCTACAAGTGGGGGTGAGTACTAATGGGGGGTGGTAAACAAGTGGAGTTTAACTAAGTTCAATCTCATGCCTTGGGATGACATCAAGATTATCTAGCTTAGGCCAAATTTAATGCTCTTTATGCAACCTTCAATTATCTTCCTAGAATCTACAAGTCACTTAAGTAAACTCTAAGAAATAGCTTTGATAAAGAAATAAAGTATAAAGCTTGCAAGTAAAACTAGGATTGGGTTATCAAGTGGGTATGATCACATATGCTTAAGGCATATAGTTGGCATGGTAACAAGCAAGTATTTGCTTGCATAGGTCAACTTGATTAGTAAGGCTTGCAAGTATTGGCTTGCATAAGTATCAGTATAAGCTTACGCATTCAACTAGTAGTATTAGGCTTGCCTTGAGCAGAGCAGTGGTTGAAGTTCTCCTCGGCTTCTTCTTCGTAGTATCCTCCTTCCTCCTCGTATCCTTGATCGGTACTAGCGTCTATAAATCAATACGAGGTACACAATCACCAAACAATACTTAACTATTTTCAAATCATCACACAAAGGGGTTCTATAGATGATCTAGCATCATCACTTAACATTACAAGATTAAGGCATTTGTCTTATTCATTTTAATTTGAGAAACGTAATTTCTACTCATTGAAAAACTAATTAAGATTTAATATTATACAACTCAAACATGGGGTCATGTTGACACATGTCATCACCACAGATTTCAGTACATGGGAATGTGATTTAAAGTGGTGTCACAATTTAATAAGGTTTAACCTTTTTATTTTAAATCATTAAAGTGGCTAGAAATGCCTACTTGGCATTCTTTTATTACTTGAACAATATTTATGTAAGTAAACCCATATATTTTTATATATTCTGAAAGGTATGGTCAAATGAGATTTTTGAGAGTTGGAATCAACTCAAAAGCTATTATGGTTTAAATTTGAAAAATGTTTGAATGCAGAGAAGCTTCTGCCTTGTTATTTTTACCAAGATTGATCTATAGATTCAAATGATTTGAATCCAACGGTCTTGGATTCAGCATTTCAATATATTTCTAACGAAATTGGTTTCATGAAATTTGGTTCACTGAATCGAGCTGGGTTGATTTTTGAAACTAGGTACAGAACTGAGTTTGAATGAAAATAGAAAAATCTAAATTCAAACGAGTGGGCTGCGCGGGAAGGGTTATTGGGCCGGCCCAGTGTCACTCCGCAGCGCGGGGCGCAACTGACAGGGGGGATCTACTAGTCAGTGGCTCATAAAATGCGTAGCGGTACGGGGCGATGTGGTGCCTTGGATTAGAAGTGAGATCAACGACGGAGGGTTGTCGTCGACGATGAACAAGTCACTGACAAGCTCGAACCCTAGCAGGTCGGTGGGGGTGCATAGGGGGCATACCGGGGCTCTAGTGACGATGGCGAGGCGGGCAAACGACGAAGTCAACGACGGCGAACTCAGGGGTGGTCGTGGCAGCTTCGGGGATGGTCGAAATCCACGGCTACGGCGGCTAGAGGCATGGCCGAGGTTGGCGATCGACGGGTGGTATCCTGGCGATGCTCTAGGGTTTAAATGCGCGTGTAGGAGCGGTGGCGAATGGTCGGGAACACGCGGTGCTCTGCGAGGCAGAGGCAGAGAACTCTGCGGCGAGCGGTGGCTATGAGGTACGGGCGGTGAAACGAACATGTGTGGTGGTCTCCTGGGATGGTGGGGTGCATACTGGCGGGCGGCGAGGGCCGAGGTGGTCGGGTTGCGTGGGAACGGTGCGTGCTCTGCGGTGCGTGTCAGCATGGTCGACAGCGGCACGGGCGCGGCGTTCCTGGCGGTTCTGGTCACTGTCTTCGAGCTAGGGCTGGTCGAGAGGGTGCGGTGAGGCATGGGTTTCATGCTAGACAAGGTTGGCACGGCTAGTTCTTCTCCTAGCTTGTTGTCCACACTGGGGTGACATGGGTGCTCTCGGCCTGCTCACCAATGATGGAATTTGCAAGCTCACAGTGGTGCTAGAGGTTAGTTAAGGTTGCTAGGTGATCTACTAAGGCTAGTTGTAACCAGAGAGGGAAGAAGGTTGGCCAAAACACTGCTCAAAATAGTGTTTGTGATTTTGTTGATTTGAATCTGCAACCTGTTTGATGAAATGGCCGCATGAACTTAAGTTTTGAATTTTGAAAATATTTTTGGTGGGTGTGCTAGGCATGTGTTGAGGATTCTATGGATGCTTGGGTTTTGAAAATTAAGCTGGTTTGAGTGGTTTTTGAAATAGTGGGATCTTCCCATATGAAATAGATTCAATTTTAAACTGTCATTTAAACTAAGCATTTAAATGTTTTTGCATGATCATAAAGTGGGCCTTGGTACTTTATTATGAGTACTATCAAGGGGTGCACAGATCCATACATGTTTATGTTAAGTTCTGAAAGTTAGAGATAGCCAAAGTAGGCATGGGAGTTAAATTGGCCAAAGTGACCATTCACTTAATTTGTTTGTTTTGACTTGTTTGTCTTTGGGAAAAAGTTGGGGATTGTTTAGATGATGTTTATTTCTCCTAAGAATCATTTTACAAGCAAAGAAACACATAACCATGGCAATTCAAAATAATCCAAATTTTAATGCACACACATATGAATGCTTTCATATTTTTAATTGAAAAGTTTTTTGTTAACCATATTTTGATGATTAGAGTTTGATGATTCTAGTTTAATATTTTTGGGATGTTACAACATGCCCTAGGGAGGTTTATATAGAGTCACCTCGCTAGGGTTTTCAGATCTACAACCGAGTTGGATAAGGACTCGGAGGGTTCTTGACCTAATCTGACTAGGCCTAGCTATGCTTCGGGCCTTCAGCTTCCTGTCGCCTAGCTTCTTCTTGGGTCATGATCCAGTCACCGTCCTGCAGGCCCACTCACTGGTAATATGAGCCAATAGGAAACGTCCTGCTAGGTACACCCGACTCGGATATCCCCATCAACATAGACATGATGTAATCAATAAGACAAAACCATTAATCAATCTGACATAGTAATCTTAATATCCATCGGATCCCCACAAACACAACATGCATGATTACAAATAGATGATCTTGATCATGAACAGAGCTCACAAGATCTAAACATGGTAGCACAAAGGAGAATATACAACCATCTAGCTACTACATGGACCCGTAGTCCAAGGTGGAACTACTCACACTTCATACCGGAGGCTGGCATGATGAAGAAGAAGGCCTCCGGGATGATCTCCCCTCCAGGAGGGTGCCGGGAAGAGCTTTAGATCCCCCTGATCTAGGGACGATGGTGGCGGCGGCTACAGATGGTTTTGTGGAATATTGATCGAGTCTTTAGGGTTTCTACATCGGGGGGGTCTTTATAGGCAAATAGGCGAGGCAGGGGGCAGCCAGGGTGGTCACACCCCCCTGGTGCCTCCCCTCTGTCTCGTATTCTGTCTCCGTGTTCCCCACGGTAAAATATTGACTTTGGCTTCTGTCCCGTCCAATTCCGAGAATATTATTTTTCTGTCTTTCTGGAACCAAAAACAGAAGAAAATAGGCAACTGGAACTGTGGCAACTTGTTAATAGGTTAGTACCAGAAAACATATAAAAACACCTCAAAGTGTAGACAAAGCAAAGCAAAGTAGATACTAAACAAGCATGGAGCATCAAAAATTATAGATATGTTTACGACGTATCAAGTTCCACAAACAGTCTTCTGAGATGTTTTACTAGCAGGCACAACAGCAGCATATGTCCTTCTAGCATCTCGCATAAAACTTCCTGGAGCAGAATGAGGCCCAACCCTAGTACCAGCACTATCAGTCCTTTCCCCCTTGGGAGTGTGCTGTGAGTTGTTGCCTCCAGTGTTTACAGGAGGTCTATTCTCATCCAAAAAAATCATTAGTCACCAAGGATCTATACCCAGCATTCCAACCCCTAGGGATCTCCCTACTAAATTCAATGTCATAAAATATTGATCCAATATTGACATTTGGAACCATTGGTGGAACCAGAGACACATCCATATTGTCAATCTACACTGTGTCATAGTCAACATTGTTCAGGTTGTGCTTATCAACTCCAATAGTTCTTCCAACAAGACTGTCATCAAAGGAAACAGTGGGGAAATTCATGTTATCCAAAGGGATACCCTTTACCTGAAACCAAGTGATACGTCCGAAACGTATCTACTTTCCTGAACACGTTTGCTATTGTTTCTCCTCTAAACATGTGTGGATTGGATAGAACTAACACGGACTGACGCTGTATTCAGCAGAATTACCTTGGTGTCTAGTTTTTGTGTAGAAAATCAACTATCAGGAAAAATCCCGGAAAATATGCCAAAATCCTATTTCACCAGAAGACTCACGGAGCCAGAAGACGAAACAGAGTGGGGCTCTGAGGGGCCCACCCCCCTGCCGCGCGGGCCAAGCATGGTCGCGCCTGGAGGGGGTGTGGCCGCCTCAGGCACCCCCTCGGCCTCCCTCTTTGCCTATAAGTTTCCTATTGACCTAAAAACCAAGGGGGGTTCGACGTTTTCCCAGAAAGAGTTCCGCTACGCCGCCACAATCAGAAACCGCTATTCGGAACCAGAAACACCGTTCTGGCACCCTGCTGGGATGGGGAATTTGGAGAGGATCATCGCCATCATCAGCAACAACGCCTCTCCATCAACCAACCATGTTTCCCTCATCCATGAGTGAGTAATCCCCCGCTGTAGGCTATGGGGATGGTAGGGATTCGATGAGTTCTATGATGTAATTGAATAAGATTGTTAGGGCATGGTGCCTAGCATCTCTATTAGTGCTATTTGACTTTGTTGCAACTTGTTGTGCTTAATGCTTGTCACTAGGGCCCGAGTGCCATGATCTCTGATCTGAACTTATTATTGATTCATGATGATAGTATTGTTTTTGATCTTATCTGCAAGTTGTGTACACATATCATTGTCCGGATCCAAAGGCCCCGAAGTGACAGAAATTGGGACAGCCGGAGGGGATGGCTGTGATATGAGGGTCACATGTGTTCACGAAGTTTTAATGCTTTTCTCTGGTGCTCTATTAAAAGGAGTGCATTAATTGCCAGTAGTTCCCTTGAGGCCTCGCTGCAATGGGCTGGCAGGACAAAAGATGTTGTGCAAATCTCATTGCGAGCACGTATGACTATATATGGGACACATGCCTATGATTGTTTAGTACTTGGATGCTTTATCTTATTTATCTGCAATTTCCCTAAATCTTGAAGTTACATGTTTAGTCTCGTCCATGCAACGCCCGTCCATCCATCTCTATGCCTACCGCACTCATATCCTATTGTTTTCTACTACTGTTACTTTGTTATTGCTACTACAAAACTATTGCTACTGATAAACTCCTGAGAGCAAGACTATTTCCAGGTGCTGCTGAATTGATAACTCAGTTGTTAAGGCTTATAAGTATTCTTTGGCTCCCCTTGTGTGGAATCAATAAATTGGGTAATACTACCAGCGAAGACTGTTGCGATCCCCTATACTTGTGGGTCATCAAGACTATTTTCTGGCACCGTTGCCGGGGAGCATAGCTTTATTTATAAGTTCACTTGGATCTATTATTGTTCACTGCTATTCCTTTCATCATGGGGAAGTCTCGTGATGGAAAGTTTCCTATTTTACCATCCACTACAAGAAGAGGTACAATTCTAAACACCTTTGCTGCTCTTGATTCACCATCTGTTATAAGTAAGCTTGTTACACCACTACCACTTTCACATGCTACACACACTTCTACTACTGCTGAATCTAAAATTGCTTCTGATACTCATGAGGTTACTTCTACTGTGCTTGATGCAAGTGGTTCATTAGGTCCTTTCCTAGATGCTACTATTGCTAGAACTATTTTTGGAAACACTGAAACTCCTAGTGAAGACACTATTACACCTGTTAGCTCACCTAAGTCAAGAGAGAGATATGATATTAGTGCCGGATACATTGAAATGACTGATGAATTTATTGAAGAGTACCAAAACACACATGGTGCTAGTGCTATTAGGAGTCTCCTTGAGAGACGTACCATTATTCCTAAATTGTCTTCTGATCCTAAGTTATGATTTCTCTCTTGATTTATCCTTTATAGACATTGTTGAGAAAGAACCTTTTTGTGGGACTGAGAGTGAGAGTGCTGTGGCACATATGAATGAGCTTTCCACTATGAGTGCTTTATTCTCTGATGATTTTAAGATGCACAAGTACTTGGTTACAAAAATCTTCCCTTTTTCACTAAAAGGAGAAGATAAAGCTTGGTTTAATAGATTACTTCCTGGATCCATTGATAGCCCTAATTGCTTGATTGCTTCTTTCATCTAGAAATATTTTCCTCCCAGTGCTAGACATGCTGCTTTGCAGAAACTTTTTCATTTTAAACAGGGAGAAGAAGAGAAATTGCCTGAGTCATGGACAAGGTTCTGTGCCTTGATTCATGCACATCTTGGATGTCCATTGCCTAAAAATGAGCTTCTTGATATTTATTATAATGGTCTAACCAATGATTCTAGGACATACCTGGATAGTTTTGCTGATTATGTTTTCAGGAAAAGAACTCCTTCAGATGCTGAAGAATTAATGGCTAAAATAAGCAAGAATTATGATGATTGGACTTCAACTGAGCTAAATACACCTGAGCCTATTACTCCTGAATCAATTGTGCCTGAACCAGCTGTAACACCAACACCAAAGAAGAGGGGAGTGATTGCATTAAATGATGAAGTGATGAAAGAAGCTAAGAAATGTCTTAAGGAGAAAGGTATTAGAGATGAAGATGTGAAGAATCTACCTCCTATAGAAGAATTATGTAAGCCAATTCTCCACTCATCTACTATTGAGGTACACTCTCTCCACTTTAAAAAGGTGATATTCCCTATGGTAAACCTCCTGATCAATGCTTAGAGGAACTTGACACCTTTATTGTTAAGCAAGGTAATTTTAATAAACAAGTTCAGAATCATTTATTGGAAAACTCTAGAGCTATTAATGAGTTGAAAGATATTGTGGAAAGAACTTCTAATGATGTTAAAATGCTTTGTAAACACTTTTAAATGGTTCAAACCAATATTGATCAACTTGCTAAGGTACAAAAGGATATGCTAGTTAATGCCTCAGGAGATAAACATGCTTATGGAATTAGAACTAGGAGTGGTATAGCCACTCAAGATCCTTTATATCCTGAAGGACACCCTAAAATAATTGAGTAGATTCTCAACAAGTTGAAAGTAGTGGTAGTACTCATAAGAGAAAGAAAAAGAAACACACAAAAGTTGAGGAACCACCTGAACCCGCTGTAGATCCTAATAGTATACATGTCTATGATGCTGAAACTAAGAGTGATAATGATAAAAATGATACTCCTGATAATAAGGAAGTTGAGGAAGAACCTGAGAAGCACACTAAGAACACTAAGTACACTAAGGAAGACTTTATTGCTAATAAACATGGTAGTGAGAGAGAACCTTGGGTGCCGAAATCTATTCCTTTTCCTAATAAGAAACACAAGTCAAAGGAGGAAGAACACTATAACAAGTTTTGTGAGTGGATGAAACTTTTATTCTTGCAAATTCCTTTGACTGATGCCATTAAGTTGCCTCCTTATTCAAAGTATATCAAGGATATTGTCTCTAATAAAAGGAAGATTCCTAATGAGGAAATTTCTACTTTTCTTGCTAATTATTCCTTCAATGGTAAGGTTCCAAAGAAACTTGGTGATACAGGTATACCAACTATTCCTTGATTTATTAAGAATAATTATGTTAGAACCACTTTGTGTGATTTGGGAGCTGGAGTTAGTGTTATGCCTTTTTCTCTCTACAAGAGACTCCAGCTAGAAAAATTGATACCAACTGATATATCTTTGCAAATGTATGATAAGTCTACTACTATTCCTGTTGGTATATGTGAGGATGTTCATGTTCAAGTGGCCCATAATTGCTTGGTTTTAACTGATTTTGTTGTGCTTGAGATGCCTGAATATGATAATATGTCCATTATTCCTGTGAGACCTTTTATTAATACTGCAGGTGTTGTCATCAATTAAAATCTAGGAAAAGTAACTTTTAATATTAATGACAAAGAGCATACTGTCTATTTACCCAAGAAGATTGACAAGAGCTATTGCCTGAATTCCATTGAAAATATTGAGAGCATCAAAGTTGGAGAAATATATTGTCCCATTCCACAAGAAAGTTTTGAAACTATTATGATTGGGACTAATGCTATCAAGTTTGAGGTAACATAATAATTTAGTGAAATGCAGAGTTTTGTTTCATATAAGATTGTTTCGGTAACATGACTTGATCAACCTCGTTAACAAAAGGATTTTAATGAACAAAATAATGCTTTCACAATGGTTATACTTGCTCACCTTTTATTTTTCTCTTTCCTACTATTTGCTCTTCCTCTTGTTAGTTTTAGTTTTGCTAGTTGTTTGCTTGTTAGAGTGTCTTAGAACTTCTGTAGTTTTGGTTTTGGTTTTGGTTTTCTTTTGCTTCTTCTAAAAAATATTTTCTGTGAGAAAATAAATTTTCATAACCTGAAAATTGGCAAAAAATGAAGTTTCCCGAAAAATCCCAGAAAATTCAAATTAAATTTTTCCTCGAAAAAAGAGGCAGAGGGACACCTGGAGTGTCCCAGGGGGACCCACCAGGCCAGCACACCCCCTGGTGGCTCGGCCAGCCCTAGGGCGCGCCTGGCCTGGGTGTGGTCCACCTATGGCCCTCCAAGTTGTCTCCTCCCAGCCACTTCTTTCTCTCTCCCGAAAAACATCGGAAAACTTTATCAAGCTCGAGTTCCTTCTATTCTTTATCTCGATTTTCGATATCCTTGCTCAACCCATCTTTGCTGCTGATTTTTGGAGGGATTGCTCCTTGGTATGTGCCTCCTCCGCTTGTCCAATTAGATTTTTGATTAGTGGATTGTATCTTGAGTATTTTGCTACTATAGGTGTCAGGTTGTGTGATCTTGCATGCTTAGAGATTTCATTTTGATGCATGTTTAGCCCTCTAGCAAGTTCCTATGGTAGTTCCTCATCATTTATCAACTTGGAAATCACTTCGTTTGATGTTTGTCTAAAAATTTCAGAAAGGAAGATGAGTGCATACCAACTGAATCAACGTGATTTGATGGTACCTGAACCAATGAAAGTCCATCGTGAGGAAGAAGTCTTCCCTTCCATATATCCATGCCCTAAATTTATGAGAGACGCGGGAATCTTCCAGGATTTCAAAACTATGATTACTAATGCAGGGTTAGAACACTTCATTGAAGAGGAACCATATCAATATGTTAAGATAACCATGGCTGTCGTGCAGGACTTCCGGTTTATTTGGTCCTCATCTAACCCCATGGTCCATTATAAAATCTAAAATATATGTGTTGACTTGCCTTTTGCTGATTTTTGTGCAGCTATTAGAGTGCCACATTGGGGATCTTGTGAGAAGATCAGGGAGAGGACTAAGCCACTTATGGGTTTATATTCTGAAATTTGCCAAGGTTGCGACTTCTCAAAGGAAAGTGGTAGAATTCGGAACATTTAGTTCTCATCCATTAGATATTTTGCCTATTTCATTACCAACTGTGTTCTTGCTAGAAATACTGCTAGAAAGTTATCTTCATTTGATCTAGCTTTTATCTCAGCTGCTTTGAATAGGGACACACTACTAGGAAAACGGCTATAGGTAATCAGCACATCCGTGGCTCACATGGTTGAAGTGCCCCACGGCTAAAACAGGCGTGGCTCACCTGTGGGCAGTGCCCTACTAATAACTAGAACAACTGTGGCGCACATGACTATAGTGCGCCACAGATGTGTGTGGGCCAGGGCCCTGTTGGCCGCACGCCAAACATCTGTAGCGCACTATAGTCACGTGCGCCACGGTTGTTAGGGTCATATGTGGCGCACATGGGCTGGTGCGCTACGCCTAAGCGCATGCCCCCCTCTGCTCTGAAAAGGCCACAAACTTCTATGGCGCACTCGGCCTAGTGCGCCACAGGGAGTAGGAGCATCTGTGGCGCACATGGCATAGTGCGCCACAGATGTTTGTACTCCCTGTGGCGCACTAGGGCCGTGTGCGCCACGGATGTGTCGATTTCTTTAGGGCAGCACTTTATGTGCACATGTGTGACCACATCCACCACCCCACACTTCACTTTCCCCTTCTTCTTCCTCCTTAGATCTAGTCGAGATCTTCTCCTTCCCACCTCAATTTCTCCACACATTCACCATTTTTAGCATGTAAAACTTGCTTTGGATGTTACATAAGTAATAGAGGAGGTCTCCGGCCTCTCATCTATCCTTCTCCGGTCGACGCGCGCACCTCTCCTTTCCATCTTTCTCGCGATCGGTCTCTCATCTCGGTAAGTTGTCCATGTAAGGATGTGTTCATGTGTATATGGATGATGTGCTCATATGTATGTAGATGATCGATGCCCATGATGTGTGTATGTGGAGAGGATCGATGGTCATATGTGTGTGTATATGGAGAGTATCGATGATGCTCATGCATGTGTGTATGGAGAGGATAATGATATGTTCATGTGTGTATGGATCGGTCTCTCTCTCTCTCTTGTGTTTGTATGTGAACAAGTTGCCATTTGTTTTGCCAAAATGTTGATTCATTTCCATTTTGGCAAGACTTTGGCATTTCGCAAAGGTCCTAATTTTAGGATAGGTCATGCCGAAATTTTCTATCGACCATTGCATGCATGCATTCATTATGTGGTTCTAATAGACTTCAAAATTGTACCGTGTACATCGTGCAGGCAAAAATGGTCCGCATAATGAGCGAAGGCATTGTGGCTATATTTTTGAAATGTGCGACGGCCGACATGATACGAAATAACAAGACAGATATAAGATGTCCGTGCAGAAGATGCAAACTCAACTGGGTGATCGACCCAGATTCCGGGAATCTGCAGGCGCACCTGCTCCGCCATGGTTTCATGGATGGATACACTCGTTGGATAAGCGATGATGTAGATGATGGAGACGGTGAAGAAGGTGGCCAACATGACGATGATCATCATCACGGCGAGAACGGGCGAGATGATGAAGAGTCTCGTGGAGATGGTGAAGGTGCGGAAGCAGACCGGGATGATGATGATCTAGATGCCGGAGGAGCAGACGACGATGGAACAACGTCAGGCTGGGTGCGGGACCCTTATGTGCAAGAGCTGCTTCTCAAGTAGACGAGTAACGCCAGGGCTGCCGCTAGAGAGAAAGCCAAGCTTGCGCAACTTGAGAAAGACGCGGTTACTCCATTGTATGAAGGATGCAGGCCCGATGATACCCGGTTGAATGTAACGCTCAAGGCTATGGAGATGAAGGCAAAGCACAAATTGAGCGACGCAAGCTTCGACGATATGATGGCATTCTGGCACGATCGTCTCCCGGAGGGGAACACATGTCCAACTAGTATCGAGGATGCCAAGAAAATCGTCTGTCCTCTCGATCTACCGCATGTTAGATATCACGTATGCATCAACGATTGCATCATTTATCGGGGCGAGGACGCGGAGAAAACCACATGTCCGGTGTGCGGCATGAGTCGATGCAAGAAAGGGAAGAAAGCACCTCGAAAAGTGGTATGGTACTTTCCTATCACTCCTCGTCTGCAGCGCTATTTCGCGGACCCTAAGGAAGCGAAGCTCATGCGATGGCATGCGGAAAGGAAGAAGCCAGGAGATGATGATGACCCCGAAAAGGATGAGCTGCTGACGCACCCTTCAGATGCTAGCCAGTGGAAAGCATTGGACCTCGAATTCCCAGAATTCGGTGGAGATTCGAGGAACATCAGGCTTGGTGCGAGCACCGATGGACTCAATCTGTTCGGTAGCCAGAGCAGCACGCACAGCACTTGGCCCGTGTTTGTATGGATGTACAACCTCCCTCCATGGTTGTGCATGAAGAAGAAGTACATACAAATGGGTATGCTAATTCAAGGGCCAAAACAACCTGGTACCGACATCAATCTGTATCTCGGGCTGTTGAAAGAGGAGCTAGCCACGTTATGGGAATCTGGAGCCAATACTTACGACGCCGTCGCACAAGATTATTTCACTATGAGAGCCGCGTTGATCACTACGGTGCAAGACTATCCAGGTTGCGGGTATATCTCGGGGTAGGTTATCCAAGGATTCTGCGCATGCGTTAGGTGCATGGATAACACAAGCTATCTCCAACTAGAGAAAGATCCAGGGTCATCGAAAACCGTGTTCATGGTGCACCGGAGGTGGCTCGGCAAGAATGATCCATGGAGAAAACGTGGAGACCTGTTCGATGGCAAATCAGAGACCCGAGGAATCCCAGAGCGTAGGAGCAGCGAAGAAGTGGAAGAGTTGCTGAAAAACTGGAAAGATTGTCCTAAGCCTGGAAAGAAGCGAAAGAGGCAGCAACAAGACAAGCCGCTGATGATCAGGAAGATGATGATGATCATGAGTCGGAGACGACACAAGGTCGTCGGAAGGGTAAAAAGTTCAAGAAGAACGAATATTACTGCCCTCCTTCTTGCTTCACTCTAATCCAGGATGAGATCAAACAGTTTTTCAAGTGCCTTCTAGGAGTCAAATTTCCTTATGGCTACGCGGGCAAGATAAGCAGATACCTAGACGAGGCGAAGCAGAGGTTCAGTGGCATGAAGTCTCACGACTGTGTCGTGCTAATGACGCAAGTACTTCCGGTCGCACTAAGAGGGATAATGGACGAGCACGTCCGTGAAACGTTATTTGGCCTATGCAAGTTTTTCGACGTCATCTCTAGGAAGTCGATTGGCTTGAATCAGCTCGGAAGGCTACAGGAGGAGATCGTGGTGATACTATGTGAGCTTGAGGTCTACTTCCCACCCGCATTCTTCGACATTATGGTGCATCTGCTGGTCCATGTCGTGGAGGACATCGTACAACTCGGGCCGATGTTCCTCCGCAGCATGATGGCGTTCGAAAGGATGAACGGACACATCAAAGGATACGTTCGCAACAGGTCCCGTCCAGATGGAAGCATAGCCAAGGGCTTTCTGGCCGAAGAGTGCATCTCTTTCTGCACGAATTATCTAGACATCGAGAACCCTGTCGGTCTTCCCGTCAACAGACACCTTGGCAAGATCGACGGATCTGGTCACCGAGAGGGTCGTCCCATACTGCATGCAGACTTCGATTTTCGACGCACAGACTTTGATCGAGCAAACCTCGTCGCGCTAAAGCATTTAGAACTGGTCGATCCTTGGGTACAGAAGCACAAACGGTTAGTCGAGAAGAAGTACAGTGACCGGGGCATACAGAGGATGCAGGGAGAAATAATCAAAGAGCACTACTCAGATTTCACGCGTTGGTTTAGGCAAACGCTCCTTGATAATCCCCCGCGCTCGCATTCTTCTGACACGGAAAAGATCATATTCACCTTGTCGCAGGGACCGATGCAAGACCTGGTGACCTATCAGGCGTATGATATCAACGGCTACACATTCTACACGGAGGAAAAGGACAACAAGTGTGATTATCAGAACTCAGGCGTAACGTCGGAATTCTACACCGATGACAACGTGAAGGAAAGATTCTACGGAAGAATCGAGGAGATCTGGGAGCTCGACTACTGTGGAGAAAAGGTGCCGATGTTCCGTGTCAGATGGGCAAAGAGCGTCGAAAGAGAAGACCGGTATTTCACAACCATGGTTATACCCGAAGCAGCCAAATCCAAGGCCACCGGTGCAAACGTGGCCGCGAAAAATGAACCGTGGGTACTGGCTACCAAAGTGGACCAATGTTTTTTCATTACCGACCCGACAAAGCCTAGCCGTGTTGTCGTGAGGAGAGGAAAAACAAACATTATCGGAATGGATGGAGTCGCCAGGTGGGCACCAGGATTCGAACATTGAAAAACAAACATCATCAGAATGGATGGAGTCGCCAGGTAATCATCACTTGGAACATTTAAAAATATTTTTAAAATAAAAATAAAAAAGGTGGGCACCAGGATTCGAACCTAGGTGCTCACAGGTTTATAGAATAAAGGAGTGGCTAGAACCAGTGGGATAAGGCGAGCTAGTGGTAACTATCGGGGTGGCAGCCCTCTTATCAGCTAGTCCTACCCACTTAGGCGTAGCGCACCCTGGCCAAGTGCGCTACGGTTATCCGTAGCGCACTTGGCCAGGGTGCGCTACGCCTAAGTGGGTAGGACTAGTTGAGCCACGCCCTCCCCATCGTCCTCATACATAGCTAGATCGTCTAAGTCCCTCCCCGCATCGTCCCCATCCCCATCGACGACGCGCCGCCGCCGCTGCATCCCAGGAGGAGGAGGCCGCCGCATCCCAGGAGGAGGAGACCGCCACGCCAGGAGGAGGAGGAGGCCGCCACACTAGGAGGAGGAGGAGGCCGCCTTGCCCACGCGCTCGTTAGGTGGAGGAGGAGGTTGGTGGCGGCGAGGTTCCTGCAGCGTCGGCTCCGCTCCTATGGCGGCAAGGTGCTCTGCTGCTCCCTCCTCCTCGTTACCTCGTCCGCCAGCCCTCATCGTCCTCATCTCAGAGGTGAGTGCCGCCCCTCCCCTCTCTCCTTCTCTTCCTCTCTCCTCGAGCAATGGTTAGGGTTAGCACCTGATGATTCAATTGATGCCTCTGATGGTTAGGGTTAGCAATGGTTAGGGTTAGGGTTAGCACCTGATGGAATTGACATTTTTTCCTAATGATTGGTGGTTGTATGAAAAAATGAGATGGCCATGGGAGTTCAGAGAAGTCCATGGGAATTTTCTGTCACAAAAACGAGCAAACATGGGAATCTAGCAAAGCACATGTAGGTGTCCCTGGCTGGCTAGATCAGTAACACAACATGAACATTTGGCTAGATCAGTAACAAAAATGAAGAACTAAACAGGTACCAAGTAGCTAAGAATTGACATTATGTTTGACAGTGAGCTTACAGTGATCTTCCGCTGTGTTAGATAAATCTTCATGGTCGATTGGATGTTAGATAAAATTTGGCCTAACATGTTACTTTCATCATACAGTGGGCATACTGTTATCTTTCACAAGTAGATAAATGACCCATGATCTAAGACATGTTACTGTCGAGGCAATGTAGATGCTACTGTCATAAAATCTGGAGCTTTGGGTTCTACTTGGCCAAATTTAGAAATCTAGAGCTTTGGGTTCTACTTAGGGAAGGGGAATTGGGAAATAATGGCTCATCTGCTCATGTAGCTCTAGATTTTAATTGTTGGTGCTTAATCATCACTTGATGTTGCCATTGCCGTCGTGTTTGTATGAGGTCTCAGTCAGATGTAGTTAAGTCTGGATGCAGTAGTTTGCTCCTCTACTAGTCAAGCACATGCCAAGGTTAAGAGTAGCAAGCTGAAGGTTAGGGTCCTGAGTTTATTCTGTGTAGCAAGCTTCAGGTTAGGTTCAAGTTAGGTTCAGAGTAGCAAGATTCAGGTTAGAGGTTTAGGTTAGGTTCTTCTATTGTATATCTGTTTGATAGAATAATTAGGCCCAGTGTATGTGGTCTGGAATAGCCTGGTTCAGCTGCATTGATTGGGCAGTGGTGACAGGTTTTAGGTGATGCCGGTTTATGGTTTGGAAGCATGGTGTGTGAATTGGTGCACTAAACTTGTTTTCCTGGGATACTAGCTCGTTTGCCACCACTATAATTGGGTCATCATGAAATAGAGGAACTTAGGAAATAGGGGTCATCACCATAATGCAGTTAGAAGTACATCAGTAGCACTGATGCAGTTAGAAGTAATTTGACATATATAAAATTGACACTGGGGCCACATGATGCTTCACCATAAATACACTCTGTGATGTCTGATTAAGCCCAGCCCCAAGTACAAAGATGGCTGTTCAGGAGGAAACTCCTCTATAGTTGGGCAGTCAATAAAATCATGAGTATTTTACTTACATGAGTGATCATGCAAATTATGAATAGTATGGTTTTAGTACTGATCCTGGTGATGGTCTAGTAGTGCTGAAAAGGCACTACTGCAAACAATATGTTGCAGTGAATATATAAAATGAATATGTGCTGAACCAAATGTGTGAATATAAACTTGTATTTGCTTCTTTGTCGCGGTTGTGTATTTGCTTGCTGTCATATTTATTATCATATAAACTTGTATTTGCTTGATGTCATATAATGACAGGTGCTATAATCTGCATGTATTTGCTTGATGTCATCAATGACAGGTGATATAATATGTGGTGATATAATTTTAGCACTTGAAATTGTGCTTGTGCTTGTATGAAACACTTTATTATGTGTGTATGCAGGTTCTTGTATGAAACGAGTCCCGATTTTTGCCGGAATGTTGATTAACTTCCGTTTCGGCAGAAATCGGGCACTCCTAGTTTAAGAAAATTAGCAAAGGTCATGCCGGATTTTTCCGTGCATTTAACCAATTATTTGTTTTTTATTAGTGCAAATATGTGTGACAACGACGAGGCTGGATGTTCTAAGCGCATCAGCGCTGAAGGAGAACTCAGACCTCCGAATAAACAATTGACATTCTGGGAGGCGGCCCAGCGGCTAGAAGACGATGAAGAATACCATCCCCAGGAGAGCGAGGATGATGAGATGGAAGACGCGGAGGAAGAAGCCGAAGGAACGGCGGATGATGAAACCACTGATGGCGGCGAGGGCACAGGGAGTGGTAGCAACCCTCCTAAGAAGAAGAAGAAGCCGAAGGACCGGCGCCCGAACACGGTCGGCACGGTCAGGGAGGAAATTGCCGAAGTGAGCCCATCAGGGGTTCCTTTGGAGCCCGCCCTTGTCGTCAAAGGGTACGGTGGGCAAGTGGCGGCGATCACCCGGAAAACCATCTCGATCAACACCGAGAATCTCTGGCATAAAGATAATGGCCACTTGCGCACACTCCTCTTCGAGAAGTTGCACGCAAGATACAAGTTCCCTGCTAAGTATCAGAACACAAATTATCATGGGAACGAAGTAAACAAATCCGCCCTCACAAAGATGAGCACCGCCCTGGCCAGCTGGA
This sequence comes from Avena sativa, assembly GCA_916181665.1. NCBI lineage: Eukaryota > Viridiplantae > Streptophyta > Magnoliopsida > Poales > Poaceae > Avena > Avena sativa. The sequence continues at coordinate 169,849,038 of OV702282.1, forward strand.
GAACCCGGATAAAGAAGAAGATCTATAAAGAAGGCAAAAGTCTCGAGGAGATCCAGAAGATTGACCCGCAGATCACCGAAGATCAGTTCCGGGAGTTCAAGGAGAGGTGTGAATCCGAAAGAGCCCTGGCCAATAGTAATCGGGGAAAGGTGCTGCAGGCGATGAATATAGGTCATCATCATCTCGGATCTGGTGGATACAGAACCGCGGAGGCCAAATGGAATAATGAGGACGAAGAGTATAGATCCAAGGGGATAGAAAACCCCTTTGCTAAATTCGAACCCGGGCAGGTTCGAAACTTCATCAGGGCCCGTTACCATGTGGACCCAAAAACCAAACAACTCACCGCGGATCCTGCGGTGAAGGAATTCGAGGAAATTGTGGTAAGTATAATCTAATTACCACGGATCAACACGATTGCAATCTAATCGATGATCTAAATGATTCACTGTTACTTCTTCTGTAGGAGGAGGAAATTGTTGCTAGTCATGGATCCCAGGGTTCCTCATCCCAGGGGTCGACGGCGGCCACCCGGTGGGATAACCCTTTTAACAGGGCGATGAACCGGGCCAAGAAAATAGAGCCGGTTACGAAGAAGCCGTCGGCGGCTGGCCGTCTGGCCGACCTCGGGGGGTAAGAATTGGGTGGATCATTTTGGTCCACCGCCGAGGACGCATGTGGCGCCGTCGGGAAGGAGCGAGGAGGAAAACCGCGAGGTTCAAGAACTTAAGGCACAAGTGGCGCAGATCCTGCAGATCGTCCAAGACAACCTGGCAATCACCCTCACGTCCTTCCTGCCTACCTTGGTGGAGTCAATAGCGAACTGGAGTGCGGGTGGTCGAGTAGGGCCGTGCCCGATTCCAAGCATGGTCAGCAGCCACTCGATCAACGCGGCGCCGACGAATCAGGCGAACTACGTGTTCGTGACTCCGCCCGCTAGCACCGCGGCGCCGCAAGTGTTGGTGACTCCCCCTGCCATCACCGCGGCGCCGGAGTACATGTTGTGCCCCCCTGCCATCGTCGCGGCGGCACCGGAGCTCCAAGCACCCGTCGATAGGGAGAATACACCGGCGGCCAGCACCGCGCCATCAAGCAGCCCTTCCGTCTCTTGCACGCCCGTCGCCGTATGCGGTGCGTCGACATTAGCCGATCTCGACGCCATCACGGTAAACAAATTGCTTTAATTACCTCCTTTCATGCCATCTATATATTACTCTTATGGCATCTCGCTCTGACGACGCCGTACATGTTTTCCGCAGACGGATGTTCCTTGCACTCTCTTATGCTACATGAACAACGAGCTGAGGGATGTTGCCAAGGGTACCATCGTTCAACCCTTGCAGCGCACGTTCCACTCAAAGCCGATGCCAGATAGCGTGCACAGGGTTAAAATTAGTCGGGTGCTAAGGGGCTGCGACGACCTGGAACCTCCCATTCAACCCCCAGGAGCGGATGAAGAAGAGCCATCTGTCCTCAGAAGTTGCTTCGGCTTATTCTTGCAATGGCCAAAGAGCATGATCCGTTTGGGGACGGCGGGGGCCATCACGCCATAGACAACAGCACCGCCTGTCGTGCCAGCGACAAGCGGTGGCAAGGCCCCCTTAACGCCCTCGCTGTCACCTCCACGCGGTGGGTCGGATGATCATGTTGATGATATGCACATGGCGCAGGATCCGGCCGAGGACGACGAAGACTGGAATGATAACTTCTTCAGCACTCAGTTTGGCAACGAAGAAGACCTAGCTGGTGGCCCCACAGAGAAAGCCACTATCACCAAGCGTCTGTTTGGTTCTCGGGAGACGCCTCCAGCTTGCACCTTTACAGAGCCAGCTGATACAACCAACCGGCCCTTTATTCTAAGCCCTGACACACTACATAGGGCGGCCGGTGCTCAGATTGCGGTGCCTGCCCGCTCTCCAAAAGGAAAAAAGGGCAGGAAAAGAAAATCTAGCAGCTCGAGCCAGCCGGTGGCGTCAACAACTGCGAATCCGATCAGGTTTCGGGACGGGCCACCAAGACCCGAGGGAATTATGTGGAGGATTCATGTGGCGGGTGAGCCCATGCTACCTAAGAATTTGCGGAAGCTCGCCAGTTCGGAACTGCAGAGTGTGCATGACGGCGTGCTGACGATAGAGAGACGCCTTCTATCGGAGAAAGATCCCTCGCACCCGGTATTCGTGGTTAAGGTGCCACCAGGCTTGGGCTTCGTCGACAATGCCCCTGCAGATCTGTTCTTCCTTCGGTTCGACGACATCTTCAATATGTTCCACCTATACCCGCTGCACTATACCATGGTCCGTCTGTTTTCTCTCAGCCTGGCCATGCAGATCATTAGAGAGAACACACCGGGCATCGCTATAGTGGACCCCTACTACATGCGTGACGGCTGCTTGGGTTCCCTCGCCGAACGACGTATCGTGGCCTCGTACCTAAAAAGAATCCTCGTGGCGAACAAGACAAAGGAATACATTCTCGTGCCTTACTTTCCCGAGTAAGTCGTTATTCACTCGCCACCATCGATTGGCTTTATTAGATCATCATCATTCTTTTTCCAACACATTCCATTTGAATTTTTTGCGCAGAGATGAACACTGCACGCTCATCTCCTTATCGCCGAAGCATTCCCACGCCACGTATTTCGACTCGGGGAGTCTAGAAAAGAAGAAAAACTACGACAAGATCAAGGAAGTTCTGGATGATGCTCTCACTGGCTTTGCCTCGACGGAAGGCACCAGCTTCGTGCATAAGAAGGTCAAGTTTGGCAGGCACGTCTTCAACCACGTAACGGAGTTCCCCTGCGTGAAGCAGCCGGAAAACAGTAAGAAGGAAGCCTACTATGCACTCCATCACATGAGGGCGTTCCTACTTGACCAGCAAAATTCTACGCTGCCAGATCATCTCAAACAGTGGGCTGAAGCAAAGGCCAAGATCAATGATTCGGATATTAGACAAGAGATGTATCGCATCCAACAGCAGTTTGGGGCAATCATCTTTCGTGATGTCATGACTTCGGGGGGGATCTTCTACGGAGGAAATATCCCGAATAACCGTGACATAGAAGATCGCCTAGAGATGCAGGGTGACTATAGGAAGTTCATGACGAGACAAGGCGTCCTCCCGTTCCCTAAGCCGAGCCAGAAGGCTTGATGTTGGCCTAGTTGTAGTTACAAACTATAGATGACCTTTGTGTGTGTGTGTGGACGACAAGTGAACTTATTTTGCTTATTATTATTATATATCAATCAATGCTTGGTTTTTTTGCTTACTCTTTGGTCCTTTGCTCAATTTGGTCCTTCTTTTTTTCCTTACTCTTTTTTCGAGAATAATGCCGATGATTGAAAGTCGTGGCACACTATATATGTGAATGTGCTACGATAGGACTGTGAGCCTTGTGATATGCACAAGTCCAGGTCTTGTGCATCCTACTTGGCTCACCGTTCCATCGTAGCATATTCCTGTGTCCAACGACCTATGTATATATATGAGGCATTCTTTTCGAGTTATTTTTGTATTTTTCGAGAATATGCCGATGATTGAAATGTCGTGGCACAATATATATATGAATGTGCTATGACGGGATAGTTAGCCTTGTGATATGCACAAGTCCAGGAATTGTGCATCCTACTTGGCTAACCGTTCCGTCATAGCATATTCCTGTGTCCAACGACCTAGCTAGTTATATATGAGGCATTCTTTTCGAGCTACTTTGGTCTTTTTCGAGAATAATGCCGATGATTGAAATGTCGTGGCACACTATATATGTGAATGTGCTACGATGGGATTGTACACCTTGTGCTATGCACAAGTCCAGGTGTTGTGCATCCTACTTGCGTACGGTTCCATCGTAGCATATTCCTGTGTCCAACGACCTATGTATATATATGAGGCATGCTTTTTGATTTACTTTGGTCTTTTTCGAGAATAATGCCGATGATTGAAATGTCGTGGCACACTATATGTGAATGTGCTGCGATGGGATTGTTCGCCTTGTGCTATGCACAGGTCCAGGTGTTGTGCATCCTACTTGGCGAACAGTTCCATCGTAGCATATTCCTGTGTCGAACAACCTAGTTATATATGAGGCATGCTTTTTGAGTTTGGTCTTTTTGATTTAGGAGTACTTTCTATAAGTGTATCTTCATATGCGACTTTAATTATATATGTTTTTTTCAATAATCGGTTAATTATTATTGTCAACTTATAGATGATGTGGTATGTCGTGTACAAGGGACGGGTTCCCGGAGTCTACGATGATTGGGAAGACTGCCGGAGACAGGTGCACCGTTTCAGCGGCAATAGCTACAAAGGGTACAACACTATGGCGGAGGCGGAAGCTAGATACACGCGCTATCTAGCGGGAGTTAGGACAAGGAACCGGATGAAGACCTACACCTTCGTCGCGGCGGTGATCATGCTTCTCTTCTTTGGTTATTTATCCCGCGTTTGTGTCTAGCTAGCTAGTTTAGATGTCTAGGCAAGCTTCCGAGCTCTAACTTGTTCGATCGACACATGTATTCGCATGTCACCAACTACTACTTTGTAACATGATCGAAACAATGTAATTAACTTAGACTATGTATTCATGTATGAGACTTATCTATATGTATTTGTTTCAATCTTGTTTTTCATATTGAGTATTTATATATATAATTGTATATCTTGTATCTGTGTGTGTATATCTGTGGTGCACATGGTCTACCTACTGTGGCGCACTACACCTAAAGCGCACTATGGAAGTTTAGTGGCGCACTAGGTAGTGCGCCACAGAAGATCCCAGGGGTAGCGCACCATCCCAAACTTCTGTAGCGCACTAGGAGGTGCGCTACGCCTATCTCTACACAACCACTGCGCCACGGATGGGCATTTCGGGTGCGCCACTAACAGCCTGTTTCCTAGTAGTGACAGATCTTATAACCTGGGTTCTTTGATAGCTTACCGTCTTACCACTAACCGCGAGAAGGGTGGAGTTTGTGGAGGCCTCATTGCCTCTTGTTTGTGAGAGATTTTCATGGTTTAGATCCTCACCATTCAGATTATCGGTTCCCCATAGAGAGACTTGATCTCAATTCCATGGTTTAGCATAATTTTGTTTCTTCCTGGGCTTTTGTGAGAGATTTACCGTATGAGATATCCTTTGTCAAGCGTGGTTGGAGAGGGGGTAGGACTGAGAAATTAGTCTATTTGCCTGCACCTGCTTTGTTTAATTTTGATAACAGGCAAGGATGATCGCTCAAGGAGGAAGAGTTTTACACATACGTGGCGGAGCTCTCCCAGCAAGAGGAGAATGTTGGAGAGGATGCCGAAGATCATTCGGTTCAGCCCTCCAACATGGGGGAGTCTTCATATCAACAACCCTCCTATGATTGTAGAGCGTCTTCTTCTTCATCGAGAGGGCCTGATTTTGATCATTCATACGATGACCCACCAGCTTGGGGTTACTACCCGCGCTATTGAGCCGCACTTAGGCCAAAAGCCTAAGCTTGGGGGGAGGTACACAACATCACACTCATCTATATATCATGTTATGTTGGTCCTATGTACATCCATGTTTTGCTCGCTTTTTGGTTTTTGTTGCTGCTTTCCCAAAACACAAAAAGACCAAAAATATTTTCGCTGTTTCTCTTGGTTTGTTTCTTTGCTTTTTAGCTCTGGTTTGCCTTAAGAAAAATCCAAAAAGATTTTGCTTTGTTGGTTTTTGCTTTGTGTGCTTGCTTTAAAAATTGAAAACACCAAAAATATTTCTTGTTCTTCTTTGGTTTTGTGAGGTTCTTTGCAGGGTTCAACAGTCCTCAGTGGAGTTTGGTTTCATGTTCTTATTCAAGCCACACAAGTGAAGGGCAATAATGAAGATTAAGACAACTTGAGGTGTGGTAAGAGGCTGGTAATGAACTCTATTTGTTTTCATTTTTGTACATATACTCATCATTGTGGGCGTGCTTAGTCTATTCATGTAAGGTGTATGTTATTTATGGATGCTTAGTAGTTCTTGCTTTCTTATGATTAGCTCTAGCTTGCTAAAAGTTTGTAGCATGTCATATGAATGTTTGCTTGCATTGTTATATTCATAACTTGGTTTGATTTTTTGGTATCCTCCTCTGAATGTTTCATTTGAATCGACTTGGCACATGCTCACGCATGCATATGACTGAACAATAGTCAGTAAGCCTCGATAATTTATTTTGCCTCAGAGTTCTTGTATCACTTTCATGCCATAGTTAGTCATGTTTTGTTGCAAGAATGATTATGACAGTTATTGCTCTCTCTCTCTCTCTTTGTCGCTCGCTATCTATTGCTAGCCTTCACTTGCACTGAGTATGAGCTCTACTAGTGCATCCAACTCCCAAAAACCAATATTGCCAAAGTGTCCACCATATCTACCTACTAGCATCATTAGCTATTCCGTGCATATTCATTATGCCTTGTTTTTCTTCCAAATAAAATGCTTGCTTGCTTTGAGAAAGTTAGTTAGTAAAGCTCTCACGAACTTGATGGCACACTTTATTTCTTGCACTTAATAAACCTAAACCATTGTGACTGTCCATGAAAGTTATACGCTTGCAAATTATAGGCTGGGAGTTAGCGGAACCGTTCTGTCATGAGGAACGCTTTTAACATTGCACTTGTACATTGTACTCAGTTGATATCATGCTCTTTTGTTTACGGATGTCGTCGGTGTGAAATAAAAGGGGAGCTTGTAAGTTCATGGAGTTATATATATGTGTTAGAGAAACGCCTGTGCCGCTAGCCTAAGCCATGCCTAATCATGGTGGAAACTTGTAGCATAACCATAATGAGCAATCTATGAAGCATCCTCAATAAAACCCTATGCAAATAGCAAATAAAAAGATCGTTGAGATGCTCATTGTCTGCTTGCCTTGTCATTTTGATTATGAGATAGCTCCTGTATCATGTGCAAGGGTACCCCGTTGGCGGTTCTCTATGATACGCATGTATTTACTATGACAAGAACTTACCGGTAACTAAAGGTGAGTAGCATGAGGAGCGGCCCTCGTATTTAAGGGACATGAGTTTTCCAGTTTATGGTCTGTCAAGCATATAACTCATATTGGACCTCACTTTCACTTTAACCATTTAAATATGCCTATGATAGGGGAAATGAGAGCTCAAAGATAACGAGTACCATACTTTCAGCATTTGAAAGCCTTTCAAAGTTTTCAAAACCTTTTTACTCCCTTGTTGAGTCACCACTTATTCTATGAGAACCTTCTTGAGAGCATAGTTGTCATTCTTAGTGTAATGTGTTTGTCTCAAAACTTGGTTAATTATGTCATGACTTTGATGCTTGTATCTTTGATATCTTTACTTCTAGTCTTCACTTGAACTTCAGAGGTGCCTTGGCATTTATTTATGTGCTCCACCATCAAAGGAAAGCGAGATACCAATCTATCATACCTTCTTATGAGCATTGCAATGTTGCTTATGTTTATGTTTCATGCTACTTATTATTATTGAGTTAGAATATCTTCATAGCTTGCAATGACTATTAAGTAGACTTAGTTGCATACTCCTTATTATAAATTTTCTAAGTATCTACTCATGTGCTGAGAATATTTACATTATATGGAGCAAATGTGTTCGTGAAAGTTCTTTTATCACACTTAGTTTTCAACTGAATTGCTTGAGGACAAGCAATAAGCTAAACTTGGGGGGAGTTGATACGTCCAAAACGTATTTACTTTTCCGAATACTTTTGCTATTGTTTATCCCCTAAACTTGTGTGAATTGGATACAACTAACACAGACTGACGCTGTTTTCAGCAGAATTACCTTCGTGTCTAGTTTTTGTGAAGAAAATCAACTATGAGGAAAAATCCCTAAAAATATACCAAAAATTATATTTCACTAGAAGACTCATGGAGCAGGAAGATGAGAAGGAGTGGGGCTCTGAGGGGCCCACACACCCTGTCGTGCGGGCCAGGCTTGGCCATGCCTGGAGGGGGTGTGGCTGCCTCAGGCACCCCCTCGGCCTCCCTCTTTGCCTATAGGTTGCCTCTTGACCTAAAACCAAGGGGGGTTCAACGTTTTTTCAGAAATAGTTCCGCTACGCCGCCACCACCAGAAACCGCGATTCGGAACCAGAAACTCTGTTCTGGCACCCTGCCAGGACGGGGAATTTGGAGAGGATCATCGCCGTCATCATCAACAACGCCTCTCTATCAACCATCCATGTTTCCCTCATCCATGAGTGATTAATCCCCCATTGTAGGCTATGGGGATGGTAGGGATTGGATGATTTCTATGATGTAATTGAATAAGATTGTTAGGGCATGGTGCCTAGTATCTCTATTAGTGCTATTTGACTTTGTTGCAACTTGTTGTGCTTAATGCTTGTTACTAGGGCCCGAATGCCATGATCTCAAATCTGAACTTATTATTGATTGATGATGATAGTATTGTTTGTGATCTTATCTACAAGTTGTGTACGCATATCATTGTCCGGATCCAAAGGCCCCGAAGTGACAGAAATTGGGACAGCCGGAGGGGATGGCTATGATATGAGGATCACATGTGTTCACGGAGTGTTAATGCTTTTCTCCGGTGCTCTATTAAAAGGAGTGCTTTAATTTCTAGTAGTTCCCTTGAGGCCCCGCTGCAACGGGCTGGCAGGACAAAATATATTATGCAAGTTATCATTGCGAGCACGTATGGCTATATATAGAACACATGCCTATGATTGTTTAGTACTTGGATGCTTTATCTTATTTATCTGCAATTTCCCTAGATCTTGAGTTACATGTTTAGTCTCGTCCATGAAACGCCCGTCCATCCATCCCTATACCTACCGCACTCATATCCTACTGTTTGCTACTACTATTACTTTGTTATTGCTACTTCAAAACTGTTGCTACTGATAAACTCCTATGAGCAAGAGTATTTCCAGGTGTAGCTGAATTGACAACGCAGTTGTTAAGGCTTATAAGTATTCTTTGGCCCCCCTTGTGTCGAATCAATAAATTAGGTAATACTACCCTCGAAGACTGTTGTGATCCCCTATACTTGTGGGTCATCACCAAGCAACATCAAATGCTCCCCAATTCCGGAGTTTCTACCTAGCTCGGTACAGTTCCTTCTACTGGAATTGCCATTGAACGGCCGTCCAAGTATTAGTACATGCAACAGGCATGTGCTACAACAGAGTAAAAGAAGAAGCTACTACTACCAGTATCTAGTTAGGACTAGGTTGTGACGAATAATTCATCTCCACCCACATTGTTCTTCTTTGGCTAGTCCGGGTTGTGGTGCACATCGTAATTTTGGTGATCGATTGGTAACTCCCGATGCCTTCTATGTCCATATCTATCAATTTCATATCAATTGTAAATATAGGCACAACCAAAAAGTGCACACGATGGTAGCCAGTTCCTTAAATAGGTAAATTCTAATATAGAATAAGTACTTATTAGTTGCTTGGGAGAACCTTCCTGCTTATATGCGACTTGGGTGGTTTCCAGTGATATGAATTCATTTGTCATTGGCAGATTAATAACTATACATCACTTGGTTATGTATGTTCTTGGTTCTTAGGTAGGTTGGTGGCTATCCTCTTAACCAGTACAATTTCATATCTTTCCCCTGAAATCACAATAGATCAATCGTAGTTCCATCTATAACAAAGTGTTGAACTCACATGTGCTTGAATCTTTGGCTATATGTGGTGAACTTCTAAACTTCTTCCTCTCGAATATATTGCTTTGAATAAATATGCTACATTTTCACTTGGGCATATTCCTAGAAATCAACAAGTTTACGTTGCCATACAAGAATGAACAGACCAAAAATATATGATTGAATTTTTCTTGAATTTCATCTAAAATTGTACCAAGAACCACTAGTAGGAAAGAGGGCTTTCGTTTGCATCCAATTTTTTCTCTAGTCTAGGACTTGCCTTGGGCTGAGATTAGTGTGAGAATTAGTCCTGGTTCGTTCCGTTTCCAATGGCTAGGAGGCCGGGGAAGCTCTAGTCCATGGTCGTTTCGGACCTTTAGTCACAGTTCATGATACGACCCGGGACTATAGGGATATAGCGTGTGTGGGCGCGGGTATCACACTTTAGTCCTGATTGGTGTCTTCAACCGAAACTAAAGATAGAAATTTGTCCCGGTTTGAGACATCAATCGGGAATAAAAAAATCTGGCAAAAATAATTTGGCGGGTTCTGCCATGGCAGGAAAACTGGCAAAAATCCTACCGCGGCAGGAGATTTCTGTCCACCCCCGAGATCGCCTTTTCTAGTTTCAAAAGCATGCCACAAAATTATAAAAAAATCAAAAAATAAATCCTTCAAACTGTAGTAATATCAAGTGATTTAGTTGTTATGAAAATTAACAAACATGAATTTTAACATATTTTGCTAAAAATGTCATGAAAACTTCAAATGGCTATAACTTTTGCGTATGATGTCTAAAAAAAATGTAAAACCTATCAAAATATGCGGAAAAAAATTCGCATTCAATTTAAACCGCCTTAGGCTGTTTAGGATTCTTTTAGATTCTTAAAATTCGAAAAGGAAAAAAATTATTTAAAAAATTAATTTTTTAGCAACAAATTTTTATGCTATATTTGGATTCCTCACATTTTTCTGATAATAATGGATATATTATTTTTTGAATTTCAATTTACAGATTTAAAGATATTATTTATGACATATTAAATGAATAAATGGCGAAAAATGAGTAAAATATTATTTTAATTAGTTTTTTACTTTCATTGGATTAAAATATTATTATTACTTATTTATTGTTGTTTACTTAAATAGCTGTTTATAATTTGAAAAATAAAGATGTGTGACATATTGGTATGAGCTAACAGGATTGGTACGGTAGTCTTGACAACAAGGTATAAATGGGCTTCGCGCAAAAGTACATCCTAATGGAATTAAGAAGTTAAGTGTGTTGAGGTGGAGTAGTGTTAGGATGGGTGACCGACCGAGAAGTTTGATCACGAGTATAATTTGACATAAGATTAAGTATAGTTAGTGTTAAAAATTTCCAAATGAGAGGATTAACAAGTCAAACAATTCAAGAAAAAATAAAAAATCCAAAAAAATAAATAAATAATTCAACTTAAAACAAAATAAATCTCTAGTCCTTGGCCGTATTACGACCCGGGACTAAAGGTCCTCTGTCCCCCCTCTTCGGAAAGCGGCCACCTGGTGGCCTCTAGTCCTGGGTCATAGCAAACCAGGACTAGAGGTAGGGGCCTTTTGTCCCGATTTTGCAGTCCCGGGTGCGAAACCGGGACTAATGGCCCTTACAACCTAGAACTGTAGGCCCTTTTTCGACTAGTGAACTCAAGTTATTTATCTTAGAACAGAGAAGCAATATCTTTCATAGGTCATGATCATCAGAGTTAAGATGCAAAGCTAAGCTTGAAAACACATGTATTCTTAAATCCCTAGTCGACGCTAGAGGAAAACACTAGCGCTGCCGCCAGAGCTTCCCGTTGCCCACCCCTCACCGCCACTTCCACCATCATGATCCGTGTTGGTAGCACACCCGCCACAAAATGGTGGAGGCTATCTTGTGTAGTGTGATGGTGGTCCAGGGATATGCGGAACCGAGAGGCGTCCCTGCAGCTCGCCAGTGGAAGGAGGCAGCTCAATGATCTATTGGCTGGGGCCATCTCTGGTGGATAAAGCCGGTGGCATCTTGCGCTACTCCTTCCCTGACTAGTAACCCTAGATGGATTCAAATCAACTTCTTCTTCATGGACGTGTGGCCAGGTTTAACAACTGGATCTTGATGGGTCTCACTGGTCTAGATCACAACACGTTGCTTGGTTATGTCTATCCTGGCATGTTGGCTACTCATACCTGGCTGCGCTGCATATGGTTTCCTCTATAAGGCCTTGATGGATGTGCACCTTCAAGGAAAGTGCCTCATGCCTTCTGTTCCACCACACCGCGTTCCTCTATTATGGAATTAGATGCACTGCCGATGCAATTGTGGACTACGTGCTCGGGCATTAGGTGACCATCAACCGATTTCTACACTTCGGTTATGTTGACCTCGATGGTTGCATTGCTCGATTATCAATGTATTTACATGGGTATTTTCAAGACAGTCGTGTTTGTAAAAGATAGGTTAGGATTGTTGGAATTCCATCCACGGATCAATCACATAAAACTAGAAAAACACATGCACGCGAAAACTTGTGGCCAGGGGCGCGTGTCACGCCCTCTAATTTCTGTCTTTTTTGCATTTTTCAACTCACGATACAACTTTTGATACAAACCAACGTGACCTTGTGTATATTTATATACGGCCAGACTACTAGACGACCCTAACTTGGTAGGACATGGACAAGACATCAACCGGACTCAAACTCCTAAACTCTCACTTGTACGTATCCTATCCGAACTAAACATGCTATTTATGGCATGCAAGCCAACTCCAGCGTGAACTCTCCTAGTTCTACCTAAGTTTAAACACTATTACGCAAAATTATTGCTAAAAGGCTCTGAAGGCACCATCTCACATGCTTGTGTCTGAGTCTATATTTCTATTCTAAGGAGTACTCGGAGATTGTAGGGAGAAGATGACACTTCACCACTCGATGACCTCAAACCGTACATATGATGTCAGTGAGCTGGCCGATCAGCGAATTGCAGCAGTAATCGACAAGTGGAGGCGGCGACACAGGATGACTTCGTTCTTGTGGTGCTTTTGAGCACCATGTCTTAGTTTTGGGTTGAGAACCCTAGGTATGGCCATTATTGGTTGTACTTGACAATGGCAACTCTATAAAGTTTTCCTTGTTGCATACATTGTTCAAAATTGGACCTTCTCCGGGTGAAAAGCTATGTTCCCCAACTTTGGTGTTAGTTCAGCGATAAAAACGCTTATGTCTATTACGTTGCTGAATGTGTCGCTTTGGAGAACAATTCTTGGAGCCTAGGTGCCGCCAATAGTGGTGGTTAGTTCATGCTGTTTTGGGCCGCTGACTTAGGCATGGCCCTTTTCCTGTTTTCCTTCTGTTTTGTTTTTTGCCACTATGCATCCTTGATGTCTAGATTGGCATTATACTGTTACAGAGGTCGGATGTAATTGATATCATCTTGGTACTAATATATTTTTTTTATCAAAAAAAAATTTGATTGTCTATCTGACATTGCCGGAGACTTACATATATGTATAGGGGGCATGGGCATGAACACACACGCTCAAAAACTAAGTTATTCATCCAAAAAAGAACTACTCCATAATTAACTAAGGCATTGGTACGCAAGCATGGTTTTCAAGCATCGTACATTATCAAGATGGCAATTTACATGAACATCTAAGCTTGACTTCCTTCTTACTCCCCTCATGTTGCATCCTTTACGTCGTTACTACAACTCACGCATATGCCTACCATCCAGCCTTACATGCTAGTAGTATGTAGTGTTTGTGATCTACGGTATAGTATATGTTCTGAATTATGGAAAGAAGGAATGTTCAGTGGGAAAAAATGTTTGATTGGGGGAAATTATTTGTAAAAAAAGATATCCTAAAAAGGTCTCTTCAAATTCAAAATTATTTGAGAAATTTGAGTGGGGGCTGCTCTCTTTGGGTCCTCCCTATACGTGATTATCTTGAAGTTACTCTACTACGAAGTCGAGGTTGTGTACCTAGCTCGGTACAATTCCTTACATTGTAATTGTCCTTGAACGACCATCCAAGAATCGGTAACCTGCAACAGGGCTTTGCTACAATACGGATCAAGTACCTAACTGTGGAAAAAAAATTGACGCTAGAGCCACCAGTAGTTAGATAGGATTAGGTGATAATGAATCGTTCGGCACTACCGATATCGTGCCTGGTTGGCGAGATAAACATTGGCAAGCCAAGGTGGTAGTACACGTGGTATTTTTTGTGATCCATATGTAACTCCTGATGTCTTCTATGTCCAAATTTCATATATAATGTACATATAGGCACAATAAAATATGCACAAGATAGGAATGATAATTCCAAGATGTAATACAAATTTATCATTTGCTTGGGAAAACCTTCCTCCTTTTATGGGATTTGGTTTGTCATTTGTCCTTGGTAGGTCAATTGCTAGACATCACTTGGTTATTTATGTGCTTGTCTCAGGTAGGTTAGTGGATATTAGAGCTTCGGCCATCCTCCTACGCTACATTTCACATATTTCCTTAGAGAGCATGATAAATCAATCGGAATTCCATACTCACACATGCTTGAATCTTCCGCTAGATGTCATGAACTACTTGACTTCTTCCTGTTGAATATGTTGCTCTGGAAAAATATACTGCATTTTCACTTTTGCATATTCCCTTGCAATCAACATACTCCCTCCGTTTCAAAATATAAGATGTTTTAGGTTTGTGAAGAAAATGAATCTAGACTTCTTTTAGAATGTAGATTCATCCTAAAGTTGAGTGAACCTACATACTAAAACAAGTCTAGATTCATTTTCTTCACAAACCTAAAACATCTTATATTTTGAAAGGGAGGGAGTAGTTACTTATATAGCTATAGACGAGAGACTAAATGTATCCCTCCGAATTTAGAATTCAGCTAAAATATGACCAAAAAATCGAGCTGTTTCTCTTAGACCGGAAAAGCAATATCTTTCAAAGATCATGATTGATCAGAGTTAAGATGAAAAGTTAAACACAAACTATGGAGATGATAATTTACACGAACACTCTATGGTCTCATTGCTACAGGGATTTGACTCAAAAACTCACGTCGGCTTTTGGTGTGACTACCTCTTGTCACGACGCTCGTGAAAGCTGCCGTTGTTCTGTATATTCAGGTGGGAACCCCCCCTCCCCCCCCCCCCCCCCATTGTTTTAAAAAAATATTTACATGAACACATGATCTTCACTTGCTTCTCACTCTCCTTGTGTCACGTCCTTCCGGAAGATGACGCATATTCATGCCGTTACTCCAACTCACTAAGATGACTACCGTCTGCCTTACAAACTAGTATTATGTAGTGCATGTGATACGAACGGTAATGAAGCATGCATTCCTAGCTAAAGGCATATGCCACAAGCGAATAGACAAAATGTACATTGGGAGAAAAAATTCGATTTGGGCATATCGTATTGTAAATCTGAAAAATCTAAAATTTTGTGCTGAATTTAAAATTATTTGACATATTTGAGTGGGGGCTGCTCTCTTTGGGTCCACCCTGTACGTGATCATCTTAAAATTACTCAACTGCGAATCCCAGATTTTCTAGGTAGCTTGGTACAGTTCCTTACACTGGAATTATGGTTGAATGGCCATTCAAGAATCTGTAACATGCTAAGGACTGTGCTATAACATGGATCAATTGCCTAACTGTTTAAATCAAATACGATGCTGGATCCACTAGTGGCTAGATAGGGTTAGATGATGAATCGTTCACAATAACCTATTTTGCGTCTATTGGGCTGGTTCAACATTGGCAACATCATGTGGTAGTGCACATCGTAATTTTGGTGATCCATAGGTAACTCCTGATGTCTTCTATTTCCATATCAATCAAATTCATATCTAATGTATATATGCACAACAAAAAATTCACAAGATAGGTCATTCCAAGATAGAGTATTTATCATTTTCTTGGGAAAACCTTCCTCCTTTTATGGTACTTGGTGGTAGCCATTGACATGAAGTCATTTGTCCTTGGTATCCGGTGACGTGAAGTCATTTATCACTTATGTGATTGGTTATTAGGTAGGTTAGGGGCTATTAGAGCATGGTCCATCCTCCTATCCTATGCTACAGTTTCACTGGAATCTAGCAAAACTATAACTAAGAAAATGTATACACGGCTTCATTTAGGCTCGACCATGCATTGTACTGTACTCTCATTTTGGGAAACGACTATATTCCTCAAATATCGCAATAGAACACTGGGGTTCAAGTTGTTTTCTCTTTTCCGTACAATGCACACGATCTTGACCTACATCTTACTCTCCCCGCGCCACGTCCTTCCGCCATGACTCTCGAGTCAACAGTTTGTGCAGTCATTTTTAATTAACCACATGTATATACAACGTTCAAATCAGTAAGTCAAGGTATTTGTTTATCCATTCGGTAATCACATTAAGGCAGGGTCGAACCTTCCTTCCCTTTCTAATGGCCTTCAATTTTTTTTGTTCTTTTCCTTTTGTAAAACCATTTATTAGTTGCTTGTACTAGGTCTAGTATGTTTTATATGATGGTGAAGTATGAATTTCGAATTAAAGTGTATAGACATCTTGATGGTATGTCCCACCTATGAGTACCTAAGATCAGCTGATGATTAGAGGCCTGTCCCCAACCACAAAGGGGCGTCGAACCCATTAGTATAGTGCGTTAAGTGCTCATCGTCCCGAGGTAGTGCGAGTATATGTGAATGCACTTGTGTTTCAATATGTGCCAACTTAAAACTTTTTTACTATTTCTTTGAATGTATTGGTCTATTTTCTATGCATTTTTATGAGATTATTAACATAAAAATTAAATGTCATGAAGCATACTCAAGGGAATTATTTATTCGACACATCCCTTGTGTTTATCCATACATACATAATTAATCATGTTAGAAATAACTTAATACACATTTTTTCTCTGGTATGTGGCTTTCTTGATAGAATTGTTAACATTGGTCCGACTATGAATTTATAGATACGACATTCACTTGTGTTTCACCACATCTGCACACTTGTTTTTGTTATTAGTTTACCATCTCTTAACATGTGTATCGTCACTAGGTTATGTCTCAACTAAATACATAAACCAATAAATCATATAGTCTAGGAGCACGTCCAATGAGAAATTCTATGATGAAGTATGATCATCGAGATCAACAACAGAGCAAATAAAAAAATATTTCGCTCGGACAACCATTAGTGCAGACTAAAATATAAGTATTTGTAAATTGGCCAAGTTATAATCTATTGTCGGACTGTCTAGAACATCGGTTAAAAACAACACATGAAAGACATAAAATACACTAATAGGAATACATGTAAAATGGGGGTCTCCAAAAACATACAGATAAACATATGAGTTTATTTGTGTATGTAGTAAACTCGGATGACACAATAGCTAAGTTAGGAAGTAGTGCACATGGTCCTAATTTTGGTCATTCATCAGTGGTCCTCGTTCTCTTCTACGCCTATGGAACTCATCTCACTAAATTCTAGGCATTACAACAAAATATGGATGAAACATGATTAAAAAATTCTAGGAAAGAAAAGTGAAACGATAAATAAGTTATTAACCACTTTCTTTGGAAAGCTTTGTTTCTTTTAGAAGACTTGCGATGTCGGAAAAAAGCGACACGAAGTCATTTTTCGTCATGCACTTCAATAGCTAGACGTCCTTGGTTATGATCACGGTTCTCAAGTATTTGGGTGGCTATGATCACTTTATAAATCATTTAATACAAGTGATATATCACTCAGCCTGTTCTTGTAAAGGAATAACTTTATCGATTTTCAAAAGCTAAAAATAATAATATTTCCTCTATTGTGGACGTCTTGCATGTGCACCCAAAAACCGTGAAATTAGCACATAAAGGATGGTTTTCAAGTTCTCCACATACTGGTCGTCTATTTTTTGTACTCGTTACTGATACTTCGTGCTTATTTTCTAAGATCAATGACTTTTACTGAGGTAGGAGTGCATTTCATAAAATTTTTGGCAATCAGTAATTCATGGTCCCTTTTATTCCCATATATGTGAAATTCATACCGCTAATGTGCACAGATGCAACAAAGAATGCATGAAAGATAATGGAATATTCCAAGATTGAAACATAAAATAAGAAGCAAATTTATTCATCATTTTCTTGAGGAATATTTACTACTAATAAAGGACTCCGGTTGTAAGAAGGGACATGAAGTCATTTGTCCTCAGGTAGGTCAAATAGCTAGACGCCCCTCGGTTATGAGCTTGGTCTTCAAGTTGGCTAACAACTATATGTGAGAGTTTTATCAATCCTTTAAACAAAAAATGAATGTCGTTTTTCATCGACAAAGAGTTTTATTACTCTTATATACTGCCATCTCTATGAAAAACATTTTATCCATGCAGGTTACGGGGTTGGGTATCAGGTAGGCTAATCGCTATGTACTTGTGTTTCGATCTACATTGGAGTTGCTACTATTGTACTATATCTTTGAATCTTGGCCACCAAGCATGCCGTTGGAAAAATGTATATGACATATCCCTTTTGGTCATACATGCATAGGTAATTAACCACCTTAGATATAACTTGGCTCTGAAGTTGCCTCGTCTAGTAGCTTCTTGTATGAAAAGGGGCAATCTTAATGGGCTATCAAAGTTTCCTCGTCAGACACAGAAGTTTGCCTCTTCGGACACCAAAGTTGCTCAGTCAGGCTCCAAAGTTGTCTCACCGAGTTCCGAAATTGTCTCGTCTAGCAGCTGCTTGCATGAATAAGGATCGTCCTCACCCACCGCGGCAGCGTCATCCTCATAGCCTACCAAAGTTGCCTCGTCGGGAACAAAAGTTGCATCTCCATGCTCTGAAGTTGCCTCTCTATGCTCCAAAGTTGCCTCGTCAGGCTTCGATGTTGCCTTGTTAGGCAGCCGCTTGTCTAAAAAACTATCCTCACCCATCGCGGCAGCGCCGTTCTAATGTCCTACCAAAGTTGCCTCGTCAGATTCCGAAGTTGACTCATCGGACTTCGATGTTGCCTCGTTGACAGCGGATTGCCTAAAAAAGGGCTATCATCACCAACCGCGACAACGATGTCCTAATGGCCTATCAAAGTTGCCTCATCGGACTCCGGTGTTGCCTCTTTGGGCAACGACTTGCCTGAAGAAGTTCCGTCCTTACGCACTGTAGCAGCACCGTCCTAATTGTCATATGTTGATCCAAATTCTACAAAGTGACAGCCCCCCGTGGTACGGTACAGATCGTCGAAGACCTAGGTTTCCACAGATATATAAACCCCTTGTAAGCCGCCGGTTGGGATGAGTTGCATCTGTGAAATCCCCGGCATTTGTAAACACTCCTCGATATAGTGAAGTTTCGCTGGCTGGCGCCCGTGGTTTTTTTCTCTCTTTATTGGAGAGGTTTTTCCATGTTAAATCTGTGTCCCCTTGCTGTGTTTTTCGTTTTCGTTCTTTGTTATCTTCTTATCGCGATTGTAACAAAATCCAGGTTCTAATCTAGGGTTTGCGACATATCGTCATTGAAGTTTGATCTACCACAGCTGGACTACACCACAAGATTCTCCTTGTGGAAGGTGAAGATGTGGGCGATTCTCTCCCAAACTTCTGATCTGGATGAAGCGCTGGATGGATTCGGTGAAAAGGATGCTAAGACCTGGTCCGCCGAAGAGAAGCGGAAGGACCGTAAGGCTTTGTCTTTGATTCAACTTCATCTGTCCAATAATATTTTGCAGGAAGTACTGGAGATGAAATCTTCTGCTGCCCTATGGGAAAAACTGGAAACGATCTGTGTGTCAAAGGATCTAACCAGTAAGATGAACATGAAGATGAAGTTGTTCTCACACAGGCTGCAAGAAGGTGGATCGGTAATGAATCACATATCTGTTTTTAAAGAGATTGTTTCAAACTTGAAGTCTATGGAGGTAAAATATGATGATGAGGATTTAGCTCTTCTACTCTTATGCTCGTTGCCTAGTTCCTATACACATTTTTGTGATACAATATTGTTGAGCCGTGATGAACTAACCCTTGTCGAAGTACCTGACGCCCTCAAACAGAGGGAAAAGATGAAAACTATGGTAGCGTCAGATGGGACGTCATCCAAAGCTGAGGCTCTGCAGGTTCGTGGCAGGACCGAGCAGAGATACAACAACTATGGCAACAGAGATAAGAGCAAGGACGGTAGAAGTCGTTCAAATTCCAAGGGAAAGGATAAATTCTGCAGGTATTGTAAGAAATCTAATCATGTTATTGATGATTGTTGGAAGTTACAGAATAAGGAGAAAAGAAATGGAACTTACCAACCGAAAGATAGGTCTGAAGGTTCTGGTAAGGCTGCTGTTGTTTCTGATAGTTCTGATGGTGAATGCTTAGCTGTTTTTGCTGCTTGTGCTTCTCGTGATGATGAATGGATACTTGATACTGCATGTTCGTTTCATATTTGCTGTAACAAAGATTGGTTCAGTTCATATGAGTTTGTGCAGACTAGAGATTTTGTGCGCATGGGGAATGACAACCCATGCCATATTGTTGGTGTTGTATCTGTTAAGATCAGGACACATGATGGCGTGACACGCACGTTGAGTGAGGTGAAGCACATACCAAGCATGGCCAGAAATTTGATCTCCCTGAGTACCATGGACGTTGATGGATACAAGTATGCCGGTGGGCATCGAGTTCTGAAGGTATCAAAAGGTTCTCTTATTCACATGATAGGTGATATGAATTCTGCTAAATTATATGTTCTTAGAGGTAGCACTTTGCCTGGTATTGTTGCTGCTGTTACTTCTAATGATTGTGGTAAAACACATCTATGGCATATGCGTCTTGGGCATATGAGCGAGTAAGGCATGGCAGAGTTGGTCAAGAGAGAGCTGATTGATGGTTGCAACTTGAGTAAGTTTGAGTTCTGTGAGCACTGCATCTTTGGTAAGCATAAAAGAGTTAAATTCAATGCTTCCGTTCATACCACCAAAGGCATATTAGATTATGTGCATGCTGATGTATGGGGTCCGTCCCGTAAGACTTCTATTGGTGGTGCTAATTATATGCTTACTATTATTGATGATTACTCAAAAAAAGTGTGGCCTTATTTTCTGAAGCATAAATCTGATGTTTTTGATGCTTTTAAGAAGTGGAAAGTTATGGTTGAAAAGCAGACTGAGAAGAAGGTAAAGGTACTACGTACTGACAATGGTATGGAATTCTGTTCTACTGAGTTTGAGGAGTTTTGCAGTAACGATGGCATGATCAGACATCACACCATCCCATATACTCCTCAGCAGAATGGTGTGGCAGAGCGCATGAATAGAACCATCATCTCGAGGGCTCGTTGTATGTTGTCTAATGCAGGTATGCATAGGCGTTTCTGGGCTGAAGCAGCCAACACAGCGTGTTACCTCATCAACAGGTCACCTTCTATTCCACTTGAGAAGAAAACTCCCATTGAGGTATGGTCAGGTTCGCCTGCTGATTATTCACAGTTGAGAGTTTTTGGCTGCACTGCATATGCTCATGTTGATAATGGAAAGTTAGAGCCTAGGGCTGTTAAGTGCATATTCCTTGGTTATGGTTCAGGAATTAAAGCATATAAACTATGGAATCATGAAACTAAAAAGATTTTGCTAAGTAGAAACGTTGTTTTCAATGAGTCCGTTATGTATCATGATAGCTTGCCATCAGATACCTCTCCTGTTGCTGTTGGAGAGGAGAGACTTAATGTGCAGGTGGAGAACCTGCAGAAAACTGTTGATAATGATGCTATCGTTGAAGATACACATGAGGAAAACATTGATGATATTGTTGTTCAGCACTCATCTACTGTTTTGCAGCAGCCACATGAGTCCATTGCTGCTGATCGACCGAGGCGTAACTGTGGTCCTCGTCCTTGTTTAATTGAAGAGTGTAATCTTGTACATTATGCTTTGAGTTGTGCTAAACAAGTGGAGAACAATTCTGAACCTGCTACATATAATGAAGCCATTGCATCCGTTGACCGCGAGAAGTGCGTTTCTGCTATGCAAGAAGAGATGCAATCGCTTGAGAAAAATGGCACATGGGATGTTGTGCGCTTGCCTAAACAAAAGAAGGCGGTCCGCTGCAAATGGATCTTCAAGAAAAAGGAAGGTCTGTCTCCTAAAGAGCCTTCAAGGTACAAGGCAAGGTTAGTAGCAAAAGGGTTCAGCCAGATTCCAGGTATTGATTATAATGATGTGTTCTCTCCAGTTGTGAAGCATAGTTCCATTCGTACTTTCTTTAGTATTGTGGCTATGCGTGATCTTGAGCTTGAGCAGTTAGATGTCAAGACTGCTTTTCTGCATGGAGAGCTTGATGAGGAAATATACATGGACCAACCAGAAGGGTTCATAGTGCCTGGTAAAGAGGATTTTGTGTGCAAATTAAAGAAGTCTCTTTATGGCCTAAAGCAATCTCCAATACAGTGGTATAAAAGGTTTGATTCATTTATGATCTCACATGGTTTTGAGAGGTCTAAATATGATAGTTGTGTTTATATCAAGTTTGTTGATGGGTCACCTATATACATGCTGCTATATGTTGATGATATGTTAATTGCTGCCAAGGGCATGAAAGAAATCACTACTTTGAAGGCACACCTAAGTAGTGAGTTTGATATGAAGGATCTTGGTGCTGCTAAGAAGATCATAGGTATGGAGATTACCCGAGATAGAAAATCTAGTTTGTTATTTCTTAGTCACCAAAGTTACATTAAGAAAGTTCTTCATCGTTTTAATATGGATGGTGCCAACTCAGTTAGTACTCCTATTGCTCCTCATTTTAAATTGTCAGTTTCTCAATGTCCTACTACTGATGAAGAGTTTGAGTACATGTCAAAGGTGCCATATTCTAGTGCTGTTGGTTCTTTGATGTATGCCATGGTTTGTTCTCGTCCTGATTTATCATATGCTATGAGTTTGATAAGTAGATACATGGCTAATCCTGGTAAAGAACATTGGAAGGCTGTTCAGTGGGTTTTCAGGTACCTTCTTGGCACTTCCAATGCTTGTTTGAAGTTCGGCAGGACCGGTGAGGGACTCGTTGGCTAAGTGGATTCAGATTTTGCTGCCGATTTGGATAAGAGAAGATCCCTCACAGGTTATGTGTTTAATGTTGGTGGTTGTGCTGTTAGCTGGAAGGCTACATTGTAGGCTGTTGTTGCACAATCTACTACTGAAGCTGAATATGGCTATTGCTGAAGCTTGCAAAGAATCTATTGGGTTGAAAGGTTTGTTTGCTGAGCTTTGTGGAGATGATTCTTGCATCACTTTGTTTTGTGACAGTCAAAGTGCCATATACCTTACAAAAGATCAGATGTTCCATGAGAGAACTAAGCACATTGATGTCAAGTACCATTTTGTTAGAGACATTGTTTCTCAAGGTAAATTAAAGGTATGCAAGATCAGCACTCATGATAATCCTGCTAATATGATGACTAAACCTGTTCCTGTTGCTAAGTTTGTCAAACTTAGTTGGTTTAACTGATTAGCCCAAGTGGCTATTGGCGCCGAAAGTATTTTCTTTGTTTGTTCAGGGAGATGGTTGTTGCTGATGCTACAAGGAGGAATTTGTCTCAAGGTGGAGTTTGTTATATGTTGATCCAAATTCTACAAAGTGACAGCCCCCCGTGGTACGGTACGGATCGTCGAAGACCTAGGTTTCCAACGATATATAAACCCCTTTTAAGCCGCCGGTTGGGATGAGTTGCATCTGTGAAATCCCCGACGTTTGTAAACACTCCTCGATATAGTGAAGTTTCGCTGGCAGACGCCCGTGGTTTTTTCCTCTCTTTGTTGGAGAGGTTTTTCCACGTTAAATCTGTGTCCCCTTGTTGTGTTTTTCGTTTTCGTTCTTCGTTATCTTCTTGTCGCGATTGTAACACTAATAGCTTACCAAAGTTACCTCTCCAGGCTCTGAAGTTTCCTCATCGGGATTCGGAGTTGCTTAGTCGGGCACAAGGTGTCTTGTCGGGCTTCAAATTTGCCTCACCGGGCTCTAAAGTTGTCTCACTAGGCTCCGAAATTGGTTTATCGCCAGGTTTCGTCTGTACGTTGGCAATGCCTACTTCGCAATTTTTATAGGCAATTTCATAACATTGATAAGCAATTTAGAATTACTAAATACACTCTACTATTACAACTATATATAATATACCACTACACAACATTTTACTCCCTCCGACCCAAATTAGTTGACTTAGATTTGTCTAGATTCGATTGTATCTAGATATGATTTAGTATTAGATTCATTCGTATCGATAAAATTGAGTCACTAGCATTTTCTAGCAAATACTACGTAATATTTTAGGCAATAAATTGATTCAATTGGGCAAGTATATGGGACCCACATATCTCCTCTCGATATCTTACTTCCTCATGTGTGTCTCTACACAGCCAATACCTACCTATATGAAGGGAGTATGATTTAGCAGCTTCAACAACGCCCAAATCAGCTTCCTTTTCTTCCTACTGTAGATGCCTACAGTAATCTAAAGTGCTCGAACCACCGTCCCGACTTTCTCCCCGGTCTCTCCGAACCGTCCTCGCAGCACCAGCACAGAAACGTACGTGACTCCACCTTCTGCCACGTTAGTTTCCATGCCAACTACGTGTCCTCCTCCCGGATTTACAACACCATTCGGTTTCTTCTTCCAGATTTCATGCTGGATCTTTCTGTATTCTGCTAAAGGAGCCGCCGATGTGCTCAGGATTTGTTCGGTCCATTATCTCTCATCCTGCTGTTCTTCCTTACGCATGTCGCTATGGCCGATCCTACTGGTTCCATCCGGACTCGCGGTCTTCGCCGTGGTCTTCCTCCTTCTGCTTCACCTCCCTCAGCCCCGCGTCGGCGCCGAGGTTTGTTGGACGTCGCCGATGCGTCGCCTTCTCCGCTTTCCGTGCGTTCTCGACGTGCCCGTGGTCGTGTTACCTCTTATGGTTCTGCGCCTTCCACCTTTTTGGGTTCCTTCAACATGCCTCCCGTTATGGACGTTTCTTCCGCTGCTGTTAGGTTCGATTCGACTCTGCCGCCTGCGGCTGATGTGTCTTCTGCGGTGACTCAGATGGATGCGTCTACGGGGCCGCCGTCTCGCCGGCAGGGCGGCGCTGACTTGGTTGATTCCGCTTTGCCTGCTCCGGCTTTGCGTCGGCGTCGGGGGTTGGGAGAGATTTCTCCCACATCCCCTTCTGCTCATCCTGCCCCTGACATGTCTGGCTGTCTATCGCGGTCTGGGTTGTCCTCTTCTGGCCGGGAGCGTGGCCGCCGTGCCGCTGTTCGAGCTACACCGTCTTCCCGTGGCCGTCTGGCTACTGCTGCTCCTTCTACTCGCGTTCCATCTCCTACGTTGCATGCTCTGTTCGACCACGTTGTTATAATTCCTATGTCGACCGACGAAGATGCACGGAGGCGGGAGATCCGACTGGGTAAGCGCCCAGTGGATGCCATGCCTGTGCCTGCAGCTGTAGCTTCTCATGGTGGGTGTGTTCGTTTTATTCTTCTGGTCTCTTGGATTGTCCTGTTTGTTTTCTAATACGTTCTGTGTGCTACGTAGGTGCTGCTGGGTCCTACGGTGTTAGGTCCTATTTTCTTGGACCGAGCTCTTCCAATCTTTTTTTTGAAACAAGGCAAAAGATTTGCCATTTTCATTGATTAAGGAAAAGGTTTTTAGATAGTGCTTACAAACCATGTCTTGGCAAAGAGCCAAGACCAACAAACCATGTTTTTAGATAGCTCTTCCAATCCTGGTATGTTTGTTCTCTCTGAAAATGCTTTGCTACCCACTGTGTTCATGTTTTGACTGACGCTGTCTGATTATGTTCTGTTTTCTTCTTCTCCTTTGTAGTACCACACGTGGATTCTTCTGTTGAGGAAGCTTCGGGTATTAGGTCGTCTCTGCTGAATGATCTTTTTGGCGGTGACGACGCTATGAATATTTGGACTCATATGGATCCCAATATTGTATCTCGGTTGTCTGGTCCAGGCTCTTGGAATCCTCTATCGCCTGCTCATTCTTCTGGTTTTGATTATTCCATTCCGTTAGGTGGTGACTGTACCAGTCCAGCCTCCGGTTTATGCAGGTTTGAGGCCGGGTCTTCTTCTAGCCTACACATCGGCTGCCTGCTGATGCCTCAACTGAGGTGCACGTCCCTACTCATGTGCCCATATTGCCTCTTGCTGCATCCCTGGACAATTTGTCTCGAGGTATGGCAGTTCTGCTCCCGTTCTTTTGTCATGTTCTACATTCCTATTAATTCTGTATACTTAGTTATTTTTGATTACTCTTTTGTTGATTCTTTCAGTTCTTCCTACTCCTTTTGTTCCTGCACGCAGAGGGCGTCTAGTCGGGCGCGCATGTTTTCTCGCCGCCGCAGCGTGTTTGCTCGATCTGGGTACCGTCTTCATAATATTCAGTTGCCTATACCAACTGATTTGATCAGCATGCTCAAACGTAATTCGTGCCTTCTTCTTCTCCTTTATGTTTTCCCCCTTTTGGCTTCTTCTTTTATTTGTGTTGGTCTCATTATTACTTCTTGCTGAACTGTCGCTTTTCCAGGCTCTTGGCCCGGCCGGTCCTATTACGGTGGCCCTCATCACATATGTAGGCATTGCAGTGCTTCTTTTTGGTTTCAAGAGCGGTGTAAGCATCTAAGCAAGGAGCGGCATCGGCCTTTCTATAATGGCTGTTGCCACGGTGGGAGAGTGTCACTTCCTGTTTACCCTGACTGGCCGTCTCCCTTGGCTGAATTGCTAAGATTTGATGGTGGGCCTGAATCTAATCGTTTCATGCGATTGATTCACGAGTACAATTCTATGTTCGCCTTCACTTCTCTTGGTGTTCATGTCGACAACAGTGTGAATGTTGGGAGTGGCCCATATGTTTTAAAGATATGTGAGGTTGTTTGTCATGAAATTGGTTCTCTTCTTTCTCCCGCTGATAATCCTGTCCCTAAGTTCGCTCAACTTTATATTTATGACATAGAGAATGAGTTGGATCATAGGATGGGTATATTCTCGGCTAACGTTGGCAAAGATGACAACTCCATTCCATTGAGTGAGCAGCTGACTTATTTGGTTCATGGTCGTCGTTACTTGAGGGATTTGCTGCACGATGCTAAGTTAGAAGGAGATTCTGGCCATTCTTCTCGCCATCAACGCATGCGCCGAGAAGAACCTGAACGTGCTATAGTTAACTCGCTGAGGACAATGCTTAATGGCTGTAATCCATTGGTGCAAACATTTCTTATGGCTGAGAGAAGGCTTTCCTCACCTAATACTCCGGATGTAGCTATTCAGTTGTTCGGTCATGAGGGGGCTGATCATGGGCACCGTTATTCTCTTCCTGCCGCAACTGAATTGGCTGCTCTAATAGTTGATGATTTCTCTGTGGAGGCAAATAGATTTGATATTATTGTTCAGAAGAATGCTGGATATTTCCAGCGTGTGTCTCCTCTAAATCCTTCTCTTATGGCTTTACAATATCCACTTTTGTTTCCTCATGGTTCTATGGGGTTCCATCTTGGCATCAAGTATCTAGATGTTGACAATGTCCTTGCTGGTGGGCGACAGGATATATCCATGCTTGAGTACTATTGTTATAGGTTTCATTATCAGAAAGGGGAGCCTAATCCTTTTACATGTTGTGGTCGATCGTCACATCAGATCATGGTGGATTCCTTTTCGTGTGTTGAATCATGTAGGCTTAGCTACAATTTTTGGAATCAAGACAGCCTTTGTTCCGAGACGTATCAAGCTATATCTGATGCTCTTGGTGAAGGAAATTCAACTGGAAAAAATATTGGCGTCCAGTATATTTTACATTTTAGCTACACCTGAAGTCCACGTTATATGATTCAAAATTACCAAGATGGAATGGCTATTTGTCGAGTCTATGGAGCTCCTGATCTTTTTGTTACATTTACATGCAATCCAAAGTGGGACGAACTTTCTGAAGCACTTCTCTTTGAGCCGGCCAGACTCATGCTGATAGACCAGATATGGTGACACGGGTGTTCAAGTTGAAAATTAATGAATTTAGTGCTGATGTCGGAAAAGGAGAAACTTTCAGTCCCATCCAAGCATGTGCGTTCATGTTTTTTTTATTTATTTCATTTCCATTTCTAACAGACTTTTCTTTCGTTCCATGCTGGGCCGAAAATACGTTGCATATCATCTTGCTTTTTTGACACGGCTTGGTGTCGGTGGTCTGCGTACAGCTTCCATCTCCATACATATTTTCCTCTTTATGAGAGTGTGCTAGATATTTTTTTAGCTCTCTAGGTTATATTGTAACATATTATTCTGATGTGTTGCTGGATGAACTTATTATGTTTCCTTGCCTGTATACTTTTCACAGATTTATATGTCGTTGAATTCCAAAAAGAGGTCTTCCTCATATACATGCATTGGTGTGGCTGAAGGCTGAGACGGAGGAGCCTACACCCGCCATGATAGACTCTTATATATCCGCGGAGATACCAGATTATAATGTGGATCCGTTTGGGTATGCACTTGTGGACGAGTTTATGGTTCACGGGCCTTGTGGCAAGTATAATCCAAACTCGCCGTGCATGAAGAATGGAGTCTGTTCTAAGCGCTACCCCAAGGAATTCAATGAGGAGACGGCGATTGACTGTCTTGGTTTTCCAGTGTACCGCCGTCGTGACAATGATCGTTTCGTCACCAAAAATGGAATTTGTTTAAGTAATAAGTGGATTGTATTGTACCACATAATATGGCATTATTAAAAAAGTTTCAGGCCCATATTAATGTGGAGTGGTGTAACAAGACAAACCTTTTGAAATATTTGTTCAAATATCTTGCTAAGGTACATGACATGGCTCGAGCACGTTTGCATTCCATGTACCGATCTTCAAATTCCGAGTCAGCAGGAATTAACGAAATAGATGAGCATGCCAGATGTAGGTGTGGTTCAATTATGTGCAATTATTTTCCTCCCTTGCTTTCTCCTGCGTATCATTTACTTCTGCGTGCCCTTTTATTAGCTATTTTGTCCTGCTGGTTTGTTATATGATGTTGGCCTGTTTTGTTTGCTCTGTTTGCATTTTCTCATTGTATTTTTCCCTTTCCCTCTTTCATCTGCAACGGTTGTGGTTATCTTTCGATTCATTTGTTTATATGCTCACCTCTGAATTTGCATGGCATTGTGACGTAGGTACCTCTCTACATGTGAGGCATGCTGGCATACATTTGCATTTGACATTCATGTGTGAGAGCCTTCCGTTCACGGGTTAACCGTTCATCTGCCCAATATGAACAGAATTATTTACCATGAGAGTGATAGTCTTCCTGATGTTGTACACAATCATAACAAGTACAAAACTATGCTCACTGAATGGTTTGTCACTAATCAACGTCGACCGGATGCTCGGTCTTTAACTTATCTCGAGTTCCCGTCCAAATGGACATGGAACGGACAAACCAAGAAGTGGAGAAAAAGAGTACGTGAGATCAAGTTTGGTCCGCCGATTGGGCGAATTTACAATGTTCATCCTACTACAAATGAGTTATTTTACTTGCGGATGCTATTGACTATTGTGCCGGGGGCTACAAGTTTTGAAGATTTGAAATCCTACCGTGGGACTTTGTTCGATTCCTTCAAGGAGGCTTGCCAGGCTCGTGGGTTAGTTGGTGATGACAACGAATGGTTTCTTCTCTTTGATGAAGTGATCCAGTGGGCTTCTTCTTTCCAGCTAAGACATTTATTTATGACAGTTCTGTTGTTTTGTGGTGTTACAAATGGACAGAGGCTTTTCGACAAATATTCACAGTATATGGACGATGCTTTGGCTGCTCGAATTGCCCAATCCATGGACGATAGTGGCATGCTAATTCCTCCTGATTATTTGCATTTTGTGCTACTTGAAGAGCTTTCACTCATGTTTGGCAAAAATGGCTATTCACTTGAATCTTTCAATATTTCTACAAAATCAATCATTTCAGCAAGATCACTAGGCAACAGGTTAATCTTGGAAGAGCTAAAATATGACAAAGATAGTATGAGGGCCACAGCTTCTTCTCTTTATCAGAAGTTAAAAAAAAGGCAGTTGGACATATATGATCAGATCATGGCTGCAACTACTGATTTTGTGGGGAAAGTATTTTTTATTTCTGGACATGGTGGTACTGGCAAAACATTTTTGTGGAATGCTATTATTACAGCTCTGCGAGCAGACGATCACATTGTCTTGGCTGTTGCTTCTTCGGGAGTAGCTTCTTTGCTACTTCCGGGGGGGGGAGAGGACGGCTCATTCACGCTTCAGGATACCGCTTGATATCGGTGAACGGACAATGTGCAACATATCTCGAGGAACTAATCTAGTTGAGCTGGTTGAGAAGGCAACATTGATATTATGGGACGAGGCACCGATGACACATAGGCGGTGCTTCGAGGCCGTGGACAGGAGTATGAAGGATGTCCTTTATGTAAATGATAGTTCTAAAAGATCACTTCCTTTTGGTGGAAAAACGGTGGTTTTAGGTGGAGATTTTAGGAAAGTATTGCCTGTTGTTGAAGGTGCAAGTAGAACCGAAGTTCTCAATTCTGCTCTTATCAGTTCTCCGTTGTGGCAGCATGTGACTGTCCTCAGGTTGCGAGATAATATGAGGTTATCTAACCCCGAGCTATCTGCAGATGAGAAGATTGAGGTGGACCTATTTGCTCGATGGGTTCTTAGTGTTGGCGACGGTACAATACCTATGGATTCCCAATGAGTCCTTGTTCGTTTGTTTGGGATTAAATCCACACATGGAACAGTTCCAGGTTGGGATTGGGTTGATCCCGGCCAACCACCCAATCCAAACCAAACCCCACTCAACCATTTTTCATAATCATGTGTACACCTTTCAACCGTTCTATTAATCATGTTCCTGCTCCCTTTTTCGCGTGCTGTTACTTAGCTTTTGTCATGGAAATATTCCACGAGCCCTGTGACAGATAATTTTTTTCCAGATGATATCAGTGGAAGGTGGGCTGGATAGGCTAGGCTGAAAATTCCGCTGGGACTAACTGAACGCTATGAATTTGCTGGGCTGGAAGCAATACTAGACTTGGTTGGAAAACCATGATCGGCCCTCAATCCAGTGCAAACCATGTCTTCGAGGGATTAAACGAACGGGGCCTAAGGAGAAGCTGGCCCTTCATGGCTTACTTTACCACCCAATATTGCATTGTTACCTACTTCAGATCATATTTTCTCCATTGTTGATGCAATATATGATTCGTTCAATGAGAATTTCTCTGATGTGTCTTATTTGGCCCAACGTGCCATAGTTTGTCCTACCAACAAGGTTGTCGATACAATCAACAATGTTCTTTTTTCTATGGTTCCCAGAGAAGAGGTTGTATTTCAAAGTTGTGATGCTATTTGCAAAACATTGGATCATATAGCCGATGCAGATCTGTTGTATCCTCCCGAGTTTCTGCATAAGGTGGACGCTCCTAATTTTCCACATCATAGAATTGCGCTAAAATTTGGAGTTCCTGTTATGCTGTTACGAAATATAAATAATTCTATTGTGCTTTGCAATGGTACCCGTCTCATGATAGCTATGTTGGGCGATTGGGTTCTTGAACCCAAAATTTTGACTGGCAGCAACGTAGGTGACTGTGTGTGTATACCAAGAATTGTATTGCATGCACCTCCTAAGAAGTGGCCTTTCACTCTGCAGCGTCGACAATATCCAATTCGCATGTGCTATGCAGTGACCATCAATAAAAGCCAAGGGCAGACGCTTAATAAGGTTGGTGTTTACCTGCCAAAGCCTGTATTTTCTCATGGTCGGCTTTACGTTGCTATATCAAGAGTGACTTCAAGAGAAGGGCTAAAGGTGCTCGCTCTGGATGAAAATGGAGCGCCAACTGCACAAACAAGGAACATAGTTTACCAAGAGGTACTCGGTAGTCTGTAGGCCATATGTGTATAAGTTTCTTTGTGCACATTCCTTCTTCAGAGTTTGGTTGTTCAGGCAAGAGATATAGCATGCTAGCAAATAATCACTACTCCCTGGACAGTTGTTTGTAAGTTTTGCTAATATTCACCTCCTCCGAAGTTTAAATATTCAGATGTCACGCTCTGCTTATGTAACATGTTCTGTATCAGACTAGCTTAAACATGTTCAGAGCTTGCAATCATGTAGTTCTTGCTATGTTAAATACCTCACCATTATTGTCTAACTCAGTACAGTGTAAATATATATATCGGCACTATCTAAAGTACCAGTTTAAGACGGATTCTGAATCAACTTTGCAAACAGTCATACTACACTAACATATAACATACATATGTTTGGGGTTCAGCATTCATTGTAGACCCTGTGGCGGTGTGACTACACAGACAACATACATATGTTTTGATCTATGCTATACTTTGTACTGTTGTACTATCTTTTGGAATGTACCAACATATAAAGTATGCATTTCTACGAGATTGAGAACATATAAATCAATATGAGACAGCATGCAGAGAAAAATATTGATATGCCATATTCCTTGTGTTTTATCCCGACATAGGTAATTATCTTTGAAGTAACTTGTTACATACTTCTGTGGTACATGAGTGCATAGCTCGATAGAGTCACTAATATCCATCTGAATATGGAGATAATCACACGACATGCACTTGTATCTCACTATTTCTACAAACACTTACTATAGTTATTACCCGTGGCATATAGTTGTACTCATTGGTTTTTCTAGAACCTAGCCGGATATGAAGCAATTTGAAATAGTAGTAGTGAATCGAGATACATATAAAGTTGGAATGTAAACGTTGTCTATCAATCAATTAGCCTACTTGGGAGCTCAGAAGTTAGAGCTGAAGTTCTTATTCAAATCTAGGAATGAGTTCCTATTCGAACCTAGTTCCACTTTCGTCATGCTGCTCTATCTTTTTTCGTTTTTTGGTGACAGATGCCTCTCACACTCTTTCCCATGCCAGTTGATGGGACATGAATGGGGAATGCAACTTTTAATGGATGTGCTCCATATATAATTTCTAGTGCCTCCAATGCCCTTAGGCATCAAATCTTTATCCATAAGGTGTGAAGGCATGATAAATAAATGGACATGGGAATTCCAAAAGAAATAGAATAACTGACTAAGAAAATATATTTATCATTTGAGACCAACATGAAAGCCTTGTTCCTTCTAAAATACACGGATAGTCATTTGTACTCCGCTAGTTTGAGGAGTCAAAAATCCTCTGTTATGAGCCTAGCCCTTGGGTAGGCCAGCAACTATTGCGCTTTAGTGTATATACTTCACTTGTTTTCCTTTGTATTTATTTCCCTTTATTGGTGGAAGATGCTCCTCACTTGAACTTCAAAGAAAGCAAATGATACGCGATTTAGGAGTTATAATTTCGACGAAGTTACACATTAGTTTGTAGTTTGTACCACTGCTTTCCACATCTCTGCACCAACATCACGAACATCATATGCTCCATTAAATGAAACAAATCATCTCAAACAAAATACATCGGGGAAACTGCTTTTTATCTGCAAGAAAAAAGGAAATGGCATTCAGGTTTCTCAGCGGGCTAGCAGGTAGGGATGAAAACGGAGAAGAAATGGCCAAAACTAAGTGGTGCCACATTGATTTTTTGGAAGCAGAAAAATACAGAAACTATGAAACAAATACGTAAATAGGCACTGTTAGAAACATATACATATCTAATACAGTATAGCAACAAAGCTGAAAGTGGATTGTTGCATAACTAAATTGTCCCTAGAAATTATTAGAAGCGGACATGGATTAAGAAGTACTATGCTGCTCCTCTGGCTAACCTACACATCTCTAAGCGCCCCCGTGTCATCCACCTGGGCAGCAAGGGTGGCTCCCTGGTCGTCTTTCTCTTCCAGCACCACCTCCTAGTGCTTCATCTGTCACCTCCACTTGACGATGCTGGTGGACATAGCTCGTGTGGTTGACGATGGCACCGCGGATCAGGTTGTTTTGCATATCAATCTAGTCTAAAGGCCAACAAATGGATCCATCAGTCATGCGGCTAGGACACGGATGAAGCAAGTCCTGCGTGTGCCCGTTTGGGCGCATGAGATATTGCGGAAACAATTCAGTAATGACATGGCGATATCATCATGGTGTTTGCCAAACGGGTTTCCAAACATTGACGCATATGGGCAATCTTCTCATGCTCTGCATTTCCAAAGGTGTGATTATGTTGGCTTGGTAAGCGGGGGTGACAACACAAGGTAAATTTTCACGGTGTCTAACTCTGGGGGTGAAAACTCTAGGTTTGAATTTCTTTGGTTGTACCTTACAATGATGGTACCTACATATAGGTCCCTTGTTGAAATCCTCGTAAATTGTATATAGACTTTATTTAGGGTGAAAACACATGATGTGGGTTTGGTATTTGGATCAAGGGATGGTGGGCTCATGTGCCATACCCTTCTTAAAGTTATTGTTTTCGTAGAATTTTTTCTAGTTCAGGGTGCCCAAAATTTATAGTTTATATTGAACTTTGTTCCAGCATACAAAGGTCACTACGTCACGCCTTTTTGCTTTATTTTTACATTTTTTTGGCCTTGTACACCAGATATCTCGACTAGGTATTGAATCATGTTTTCTAATGATCGATATTACTTTTTATCAACTTGTTATTAACATATAGCCCTTTATAAAAAATAGTCCTCTTGTATTATGCAGAAAAACTCAAGTAGCCCAAGAAAACTCAAAAACTCATTATCTAGCCCTATTACGGGAAGGGTCGACTGCTGGAAGCCTCCTCAAACAGATGAAGTAAGTACATGGTCGATAGTTTTGGGATGACGAGCTTAGTCATTTTGGTTTGACAAGGTCATGTATTGGTCTTAAATGGCCATGCACAACAAACCATAGAACAACAATTCCAAATTATCTAATAACGGAATTTTTGCTTCGGCATCTGTTCCACTAGAAAATGATGTTCTGTTTCTGTCTTCACCAACAAATTCCATTTCCTTCTTTGCATTATATTTGAGTTTTGTTTTGGTTCCCTTCCCCTCCCTAACATAAAAAAAAATTTAAAACACAAGAACAACTAGGATTAACCGACACCCTCTCATGCCGTCTAAATCGAAGGGGTATTGGTTAATCATAACCGTTCTTGTTTTTTCAGTTTTTTATCTTTAGGAGGAGGGTGAGGACATCGAAGCACACCTCATTCGATTTTAACTTTTCCATGAAAAGTCCAAAACTTTTCTCTATATTTTCATACTTATTTTTTCTACATAATTGTCCCACTTTATTGAATAATAATGTTCGACGCTAATACAAGGATCTGTACAATTTCAAGGGTATTAAGTACTACCTCCGTCCCAAGGCTTAAGGCATATAACTTTTTTTTAAAGTTAAACTAGCTAAAGTTTGACCAAGTTTTTATAGAAAAATATTAATATTTACAATACGTAATCTATACTCTTCCATACATCATGAGACATATTTTCACATGATATCTATATAACATTATAGTTCTTGATAGTTTTTCTAAAAGATGATCAAACTTTACATGGCTTTTTTAAAAAAAGTTATATGTCTCAACCCTTGGGATGGAGGGAGTAGCCACGTATGGGCGATCGGAATCTAGAGAGGTAGCTGCATAAGCTAGGTTGTGAGCTTCACTAATGTATTACCTGCCTTCATGAACAAAATAGACCCTAGTGGTGTGAGTATTTTGTAATCTTCCTGACAATATATGAATTCGCACCTCCATAATTATCAGCTATATCTCTGCACGCATGCATTGAACGACTATGAGGCACGAAGAAAATAAAAAACATTACAAAAAACCGTGGATAAACCACAGCTGCACCCATTTAATTCAGAGCTGCCATACGCAGCTCCTCTTCCTACTCTCTTCTACCTCTCACAATCTCTCATGAACACACACACGCATGAGAGAACTCAGAAAAAGACACCCACGCACACAGACACCAAAGAAGAACAACACAAAGACTTTTCCCAAAGCACTCTTCACTAGTGAGCACAAGGACTACATTTTTCTCTTTCCCTCACGGCCACTCTTTTATCATTCATTTTGATCAGACTTATATAGGCAGTAAAGATAAGGACTCACACGCATCCTAATCCTAAACTCACGCGTGGCCACATGACCCGGACAACATCCACGTCTACATGCAGCATTCATGCACCTCGTCTAAGGGCACATACAATGTGATGATGTCAGCCTTCTCTTATGGTTGCCACGTCGGATATTCGCTTAGTTGGAGAAGAGAGAATGAAGAAAGAGAAGGTTGTCTTCGCTTAGCTAAGGGATGATCCCTTAAAAATAAGAGAAGACTATTTTTCTCCATTGTACCTTACGTCTTCTCTTATCAACACAATTTATTACTATAATTAGTCAATTCACATTAATTCTTAGATATGACAATAAGAGATGACCCATTGTACAACTTATTTTTATTACCTTCTCTAGATTACGTGGAGGGCTAAGAGAAGATCCGGCTTCTCTAGCATTGTACATGCCCTAACTAACTCGGAAACTACTAGAGATAGTCTCACGACTGAGCTAGAATAAGTGCACGTACTTATCCTCATGTCTAGCTATGTGCACTTATTGTAAACTAAACACAATTAAAATCTACACTTAACACTAATACTTCCTTCGTCCCAAGGCTTAAGGCCCTTTTTTTTTGAAAAGTCAAACCAACTGAACTTTGACCAAATTTTTAGAAAAAACTATCAATAAACATGATATTTTGTAGACATCATATGAAAAAATATTTCATTATCTATCTAATGATATTGATTATGTATTTTGCATATTAACAATTTTTGATAAAAACTTGGTCAAACTTGATATACTTTGACTTTTCAAAAAAAAATAGGCCTTAATCCTTGGAATGGAGATAGTAATAAGGTTAGTTCCAACATTAAGTACCAGTATGGTTATTGCATATTGCTCCGACTTCCCCCTTTTTGCTTGCACCTGAAACGGCTCCATCTACCGTGATCCTGTGTAGTAACCGGAAGTTGGCACGAGCTAGCTTCTAGCTTGCCTCGTCGCTTAGCAAACACCTACTTGATGTTTAGGCCTTTGAATCCGCTGAAGAACCGGATGTATCTCCTAATAAATACTCCCTTCGTTTTAAAATATAAGATGTTTTAGTTTTGTGAAGTAAACATATCTAAACTACTTTTAGTATGTAGGTTCACGCAGGTTTAGAGTGAATCTATACACTAAAAAAAGTCTAGATACATTTTCTTCATAAACCTAAAACATTTTATATTTTAAAACGAAGGAAGTAGGTCACTGTTCAATGAGCTTTGGAAAATTTTCTCGTGAATCGTGGGTGAATACCGAAGCACACCTCCCATAAAAAAAACATATACTGCTCGTTGATGGCAAACTCTAGATTCCAGGCACCTCTTGAGTTTTCTTGTTTTGAGGGCACGAATCTTACTACACATTATTGGTCCTTTGGCAATTGGCATCATGCACAATAGATGCATGTACGTAGTGTAAGCGTTTATGATTGTATTGTGTTTCTAAAAATACCTTAAAAAACCAAAACGAACTACCACTGAATGCTCGATCTTGTTTCACTTTTTACTGGCTTGATTTTCCTATTACTCTCTCAGTCACGCCTATGCTTGAAAGACGTTGGAGATCAACGTTCATATGCAGCAGTCACAACTCAATGTCTCAATCAGACATGGTCCTGCCATGTGTCTCAAGTCATCAGTTCACATTATGTAGAACCTGCGTAAGGCATCCACTATGTGCAAAAAACCACACCTTAAATTCTACATAGCAATGCTTGTAGTTTACCTTATATATAAGAAATAAGAGTTGTCCATAAACTTGTAGGTGACCTTAAACTTATGGGTTGTCCACCAGTAATAGAAAATAATTTACTCTCTTCCCTCTCATGCATAAGTATGTAGGATGAGACATGTGAGTCCCAGCTTATAGTTAAAGTTCACCTTATACATAGTGGAAAATTTTATAAGAGAGGTGAGTCCCGTATTATGGCTAAAGTTCACCTTATATATAGGTGATGCCCTAACTAATACCATAGAGTAAATTGCATCCTAATAAAAAACATACTAGTAATCCAATCCGAGCCCAAATCATGGTTAGGAAGTATAGGTACAAAATACAGGCGAGTCCATATATATGGTGGTTCAGTTGTGTCCAATCGATTTGTAACATTTCCGGTATCATCCCTCTAAAAGTATCGGAATGCAGCTCACGTCTAACTAATACAGGCTCATCAGAATAGCAAACATTTGTAGTGGTAGTCATGTTAGTCTGTGGATAAGAAATGTGACAGATTTGCTAAAAAAATGCCTGGCTATCCTGGATTGTATCCCGATTTGATATTCTCTTTGTTGGTTGCCAATAATTCAGTCTTTGTTCGTGACTTCAATGTTGGCAACATGAGGATTGAGTACGTGTCCCGATTTGTTGTCTCGTCAGTAATTCCTGGTCCCTTCCATACCCAAGTCTCTCAAACTTATAGCTTTGGCGTGAAGTTACACAATAACAATGCACGAGAATGAATCAAACTATTCTACGATATATATATATATATATATATATATATATATATATATATATATATATATATATATATATATATATATATATATATATAAAAGAATATGTTCTCTTTTATGCATATCAGCCACACCTCATATAGCCCAAAGAGGTATTATCACTGTCGACTTTCTGCTCGCCTACTGTCACTCTGCCTTTGTGCATGACAGTCTCCTCCTATCGACACAGGCCGGCCTGCCTCGTGCTGCCATGGCAGAGCTCACGGGCATGAGTCGTCGTAGGGAGGCGTTGCCGGTGTAGGTAGTTCTGCCACTCCTCAAATAAATAGGACACACCACTACTCCTCATTCCCAATCCCACCTTCGGCCACCGCCGACCACCGTCGCCCACCGTCGCCCGCTCCCGCCCCAGATCCCTACCGCTACCGTTCCACACCACCGCCGAGGCCCTGCCCGGATTCGTCGCAAGCCCACACCCCATCAAGTCTCCACCACACTTGTTGGGATTTAGGAGTTGGCCATCCACCGCAACCGCAGCCGCAGCCGCCGCCTGTCTTTCTTCGACCCCTGCATCTCGCCTCTGTGGGTCTAGGTCCTGATTCCTAGGCCGCGGGGAATTGGATCAGGACGACGTCATCCACCTAGGCGTCATGGATGGGTCCCTGCCCGTCGCCCACGGCTTCACCGCTGTCCACTTCGACAAGGAGGGCCCTGACCACCGCGTTTGTCTCCGGCCTCATCAATCTGTAAGCGCTCGTCCTTTCTTCAGGGCAGTTTGTTTTGGTTCCATCAGGTGTTCGATGAATTCCCTCTGAGACGACCATGGCCAGTGTTTGTGTTGTAGGGAAGGGACGTGGGAGATAGAGAATGGGAGACGAATTTTGTGGGAGGAGCAGGTGCCAGGAAAAGCCCTGCATGCTGACAAATCCACCAAGATTGAGCATTGGCCGGGTTCTACTGGGTCTGCTGCTCACCATCACCATCAACGCCACCTGCTGCTTCGTGGCTTCATGGGCAGGCTGTACTGGGAGAGCAAAACAGCCTCTGACGCCTCCTCGGTCTAAACATAAAGGTACGGGGCCGTGCGCCTTCCCTCTCCATCATTGCACCAACACCAGTCGCAGCCACAAGAGGGGAGAGCGGAGGTGCTGCTGGAGGTGGTGGTAGATGGACGATGGTCGGCATCGGCCCTCACGGCGAGTGGGTAGCGACAGGTGCCCACATTGTCTATGTTCGTGCGCCCATGGCTGGTAGCAGTGTGGACATCACCGCTTTACGATGCCGGCGCCAATGCTGCTCTTGTCTGCCGGGTGAGCCCTTTTTGGCTCGTCTGCGTTGTGTTGCTAC
This sequence comes from Avena sativa, assembly GCA_916181665.1. Classification (NCBI taxonomy): domain Eukaryota; kingdom Viridiplantae; phylum Streptophyta; class Magnoliopsida; order Poales; family Poaceae; genus Avena; species Avena sativa. The sequence goes on from OV702282.1 coordinate 169,888,586, forward strand.
TGTGCTTTTTATCAGCAAGCCTTGCAATCTCAACATGAAAATCTAAATGTCGATGCGACAAACATCCCTAGATAATCACACTATTGAATATGATAGGAGAAAATATTGTTTAAATGACATTAGCATAATAATTAAGATCTAGATGATGACCATCTGATCTTTGCATAGTGTAATTTGTAGTTTTGGACAGGATAAGTGGACAGACAGCTTAGACACATTTCTTGTTTCCTATATCTGGCTAAGTGATGGCTAATTGCAGACAAGAAATTAGTGATCATATGGAATGTGTGTGAGGCTTAGAATGAAAATTCAAACAGTAGCCACACAACTTACACCTACAGATATATGTTATCACCGCCAGGTTGTTGTCTCACGATCAATGTACTCTACTTATAACTTCATTTGTGGTGAAGTTGTGTTTGCTTCCTGGTTCTGATTTCTCAAATGACTGGAATTACTTGGTACTCAGAGCATGCGTGTATTACAATGGCTCTTTTATATTGCCTTACAATGGCTCTTCTAATTTCTCGAATGACTGAAATTACATGGTAGTGCAGAGCAATGCATGTGCCTGCTATAGCCTTTTCATCAAACTTGGTAGTTGTTCTTGTGGTACCAGTTCCGAATAATTTGAGTGACGCCCTGCAGAAGTTTATGTTTTGCTGAGCCTGATTCCAAGATACTTGCATATTGTGACAAGTTGCTCTTAAGTTTTGCTGCATGCCCGAAATGTTGCCCCAAATAATTTTGTCTGTTCAAATAATTCATATATGGATAGCATAAGGTAAGAGAAGTATTTCATGATCTAGAATACTAATCTGCAGTGGGATTCGAAATTTTTATCTCTGCACGAAACCCGGTTCTAACAAACCAAAGAATTAATTGAGCTATTATACTAAACTAAAGAATGACTTGTGCACCCTTGGAGTTACGTTTTCTTTTGTTGCGGAAGAATTTAGTGTGATTGCATCTGACTAGGCTTTTGTAAATTGGGTATCTGAATATGGCGTCGAGTCATTGATCTTCTAGTACTGAATTGTTATATTTACAAGGTGCTGGACTGATGCCTTGTGGTGTGAGGGCCTTGTTCCAAAACTGACGCGGCAGGATGATAGAATACTTGGTTTTCATCTGTGTGCACTTGTTGGGGTGCTGAAATATTGCAATGCAAGTTTGTGATGCTCAAAAGTTCAGATTCAGATTCTTGTGTCATTCCTTTGTGCTGGAACCTTTTGCATCCTTGGGGTACTGAATTAAAGTTCTGATGGTGCTTGATGAATGATTGTAGGTTACTGAATATTTTCTTGTCTGCACTTGAATAATTGTTTATGCGCTCCAAAATAGGTACCGAAATTAGGAACATCTGGTGCTGAATTGGTTTTATTAAGGTGCTTAATCTAAGTGGTACTGAATTTCTAAACACTTGGTACTGAATTTAGTTCAAGCCGGATGTTTGGTACTGAATTTCTAAACACTTGGATGTTAGGTGCTGAACATGTTTTACCTAGATCAGATGTAGTGCTAGTTGCTCAACAAGAATGACATTCTATAGCAGGAACAGACCTACATCGTCAAGATGTGACTCCGGTCAGCAGTGTTGCAAGATCTGGAGAAGCAACTCATAAGCATGGGGACGGAAAAGGCATGGACTCGAGAAGCTAAACGAGGACAATAGGTCAAGGCAGAGTAGATCGTCGTCGGCGGCGGCGGCGGCGGAGAGGACAAGAGGTCAAGGCGGAGCAGATCTTGGGTGTAGGATAAGGACGACCGGCGGAACGGGGAGAGGGGACGGTCGCCGGAGGAAGCAGCGTGGAGGAGAGCTCGGACAGAGGCTGGGGCGACGGAGTACGGAGGCGGGGCGCAGTGGAGACGACGTCATTCCGGTCGTCGGAGGAAGGAGATCGAGAGCGTTGCTCCCAGCGGGGTTCCGATCCAATCTAGGAACGCGAGGCCTTCAGTACCATCGCTGTTAGGGCCACATTGGTACCCTGTGCAAAACTGGTTTCTGGCCCACGTTAAGTACCAGGAGGTTGTCAGCCCATGCTCGGGTACCGGTTGTTTGAAATTCAAACTGGGCCTGTACTTTAGACAGAGCGGGCTGACAGTTCTGTGGGCTGTCTGACAGGAAGTCAGCCCACTGTGTTCAGCTGCTGTCTATTACCTTTTTTGACAGGTTTTCAAACCAAGATTCAAACAAAAGCTGTGAACATCACCAAAATAGATCTGACCAACTATGACAAGTTTCCATATTTGCTTGTGCTTGTGATGTGCAAGGTGAGAGAAAATAGTTTCACAAATAGGTGGTGTAAATTGGAAAAGGAAAAGGATAGACATTGAGTACGCATCGCGAAGCGCATGTATGGTGCTAGATGCTTCCTCTAGCGAGGATGGGCGTACCAAATCCGCTTCCTATATATATATATATATATATATATATATATATATATATATATATATATATATATATATATATAGAGAGAGAGAGAGAGAGAGAGAGAGAGAGAGAGAGAGAGAACGAGGAATGAGTTTTTTGTCATTTGCTTGGGGGAGACTTGCTCCTTATAAAAGACTAGGTAGTACATTATGTTATGAATTTGTCTATCATTAGGTAGATCAATAGCTAGACATCCCTTAGTTATGAGCTTAGTCCTCAGGTAGGTCAATGGTTATGAGTCCCCTTAGCCTATTTTCGTTCAAGTATTTCATTTCTCTTCCGTGCTTTGTACCATGAAGTTATCCAACTAGTCAATGCAATTCTTTGTTCCGAACTCATAAAAATAGAAGTCCTATAGCTGTCATTCTGTTCTCCAAACAAAAGATCGCGAGTTAGTTAGAGCGAACATATCCAATATAACATCATCACACAAATACATGGGTGGTGAACGTCGCACCTCTTTCTTTGTATGCATGCTCACCGGCGTGCATTCGGTTGTCTTGCTTGAACATGACATTTCCAGTATTTATGATCCACAATTTAAAACAATTATTATTTTATGGTGAGCCATTTTTCTTAGATACATAGAAACAAGCAATTGTGTGTGATATGAGTTGGTTCCGTGTCGGACAAACAAATTGTCTTTGACATTGGAGTACACACTCAAGAGTATCATCGATTAGGTTTCACTGACATCTGTACAATACTGTAATAAAGAAAGAGCATCGGATTAAATTGATTAACAGTTACACTAACGAAGATGCGGTTAACAAAGAAATTTTACATCGAAGAAATGAGTTGCCTAAACGAACATCATTCTTTGCTTAAAGGGGGTGCAATAATGTCGTTGACCATTGTGCAAAATTTTGCATGTTAATTCGGTCAGTGAAACCACCGAAAAGCTAAGCTCAAGCTTTTATTTAGACCGCTAGGAGAAGATGGTGTGCCTAAAATGAATGACAACGAAGCTTTCTCAAATGAATAGGATCTAGCTTAGTTATGGCTACACCCTGATCGCCACTTGTTCGGCAGGTACCCTGTGCCTTTCACTAATGGAGTAAACTAGTTGTTGACCAAGCAACATATACTTTGTGATATTTTCAATTGTCGTCTCTATTGCACCTTGTACTATTTTCCTCAAGTACCTATTGTTGTTAGCAGTCCCTGCATCGTAGAAATTGAGAGGCAACCTGGTTTATTAATTATGGAATATCTCACCAACTTGGTGTTTTGCAGGAATATTATGTAAGTGGTTAATGATTGGTACATTCGCAAAAAAAGAAAGTGATTAATGATTGGTAGTAGCATTGACGGATGAAAACGGAATTTAATCCGATGAAACTGAGTACAGATATTTACTTTCATATTTCTGTGTCGGAGCAGAAAGAAATATGAAACCAGAGGAAACGAATATGAAAACATATTTAGACTGAGTAGTGTAAGGATCCATATGCAAAAGCGGGGGATGAGTGACGCCACTAACTACCGGACTAGGTAGTAGAATATGTTGGGTTGGGTCTATTTCACATAGATTGGCGGCATGTTGTAGTTGTTCAAACACAACATTATAGACCCAAAAAAACCGAGAATTTTGGTATTTGCTAAAAGCATAAATTACTTTTCCGAGTCAATTCCGCTCGAAAAGCTCGTTTTGGTTCTGCCAAAAGAATTATACACGATGTGGTTTACACGGCCAGGTTATACGTGATTCACACGACGTGGTTTACAAGGCTCCTCCTCCTCTCGCCCCCGTGAGGCGACGGGAGGGGGAAACCCAGCCACCACCCCTTCCCAACTCTATCCCCTCCTCCCCCACTTCCCAAGGGCGCAGCCGGGCAAAGCCTGGCCGCCGCCGGCGGTGGGTGAGGCCTCCCGTCCCCTCACACGAGGAAATCGGCGTGGGCCGTCTTCTTCAGCTTGGGAGTGGTGTTGCCGTTGGGAACTTCGACGTGGTGGCTCTCCGGCGTGGTGCGGCCGTCGGTCTCTGACGTTTGTGGCGTGTTGGAGCAGCGCGGCGTGGCGGACAACATGGAGGTCCTTCTTCAGGCAGATCGGCGGAAGGACAACGTGGAAATGGCCCCCTCTCCTGCGGTGGCCCTTGGCTATGGTGCGGGTGAGGCGAGGCGGTTGGCCGCCGAGAGCCATGCTCCGATGTCAGTCGGAGCCGACGATGGCGGCATCCTCGGATGCTGTTTCCTTGTTGAAGGTGTCGTTGCTGCAATTCCCGCCTCGTTCCCAAGGCTCCGGGGAAACCATAGATCTGGGTTTTTTTCTGGATCGGACGATGACGGCACGTCGGTGTCGTTCACCCTCTTGAGGGCATAGTTTTGGAGCCCGAGATGACTAGATGGGATCAACTGGTGGAGCGGTGTTCCATCTATTGTGTCGATGGCGGCGGGTCCTGATGGGGTGGTGTAGTGGGGTCTCGACGGCGGTCGTGATGATGGCCACGCGTAGGGCGGGGGTCGCTGTCTGGCGTCGTGGTGGCGTTGTTGGAAAGTTCGATAAAGTTTGTGCAAAACCATGAAGATTGCTCGGAGGTTCGATGGTGGTGACAGCTTCTGTGGCATGTACATGAGGTGCTCGCTAAGAGTCTGCTAAACCGGATGAGCGCTCTCGTTTCTCTTAGAGGGTGTCTCTGGGTATGCGATATTCCCGGTTCCTAGATGATGGATGGATTTTCGTTGTTTTCCGGACACAAGGCCCATTGACATAATTTTCACCTATTGTCGGGTTTGTAGGTGTTGTGTGGTGGCTTCGGGTTTTGTGATGTATGATCTTTATCCGTTCTTTGTTGAACGTTTTATTAATAAAGCAATAAAGGCCGTATGCATCTCTTCGATGCAGAGGCCGGGGGTTGCATCCTCCATTTCAAAAAAAAAATTGCCTCTTGTTTTACCCATAAAAATCGTAAAATTTTCACTCTAGTTCATGCCTACTGTAACATAATATAATCGGACTACAATTATACACGTCATGAGTATGACATTGATCGGTATTTATACAGGGATTACACATTGTATTACAAGAAGGTTAAGTCAGATTTCCTAAAACCATAGGTAACCAACCGTACAGATTAAGATAAACTTCTAGAGTTACCTAACAAAACCCATCAGTCTGAACCAGGGGATCAGTCTGAACGAGGGGATCGACAAACCGTAGTTGGTGTGAAGAATAGACCTGAACTCCATGAATAGCTGGGTTTGGCAGTCCTTTGATGAATATATCGGTAAACTGTGAGGTAGCTAGAGGTAACATGTAGTACACGGAGAACTCCAAGTGCAATCTTATCCTGAACGAAATGAACGTCCATCTCTGTGTCCTTAGCGTGATGGTGTTGTACAGGGGTTAGCAGACATGTAGACGAAAGAAATGTTATCACAATACACCACTCATTGCACTGTCAAGGGGGCAGCATATCTCGGCCAATATATGACATAGCCATCATGTCTCGGCAACTACCGTAGCAACTGCCCCATACTCCGCTTCTGCATTGCTGTGAGAAACTTTCGGCTAACGGCGAGACGACCAAGAATATTCTGTAGATTGATGCAGAGGCCGGGCCTTTCTCCATTTTTGAAAAAAATATTATGTAGATGGATCTATGCTCCTTTTTCGGACGAATCTATGGATCAACAGTGACTGCTGCGATGATCGCACCCGTTGTGGTAAACATGGTCATGCGGGGATTCTGGACCGGACAATCTGTCCAAAACGGTCTAGATGGAAGTGTGTGGGTTACTGTATATATCAGGGGCACTGAGTTGTGGCCGTGGTCCAATATCTGTACTTGTGGGCAGCAGTGGTGGCGGTGCTCAGGGGTTTTGGCATGTCTAATAGCTTCATATAGAAGTGGACACTCAATGACATAGCTGTTACAAACTTATCGCCAAAATTCGACTTAATGTCCAATATCTGTACCACTTTTCGTTTTGAGGACTGAAATCTACCACATTTCATGAGATTTTATCAAACCAATCTACCTCTAAACTCGAATTGATCATGAATTGATGGCTATTCTATCAAGTGGAACCCATCTGTAAGGTTGACGTGGGAAAAAATATGAGAAATCCCAGAATAGAAGGGAATATAAATATTTAAAGTAAATCAAAAGTATAAAAAAAGAAAGCACTACGCGTCCTCCGGGGGTTATTTCACCCCCGATCCCCCGGGTGGACAGCGCGCCAGGTGTCCCCAAAAATCAGTACCTTTCCCACTTTTGCTACAAATGATCCGGTTTTGCTACATAATGTCCCGCTTTTGTTACACATAGAAAAAAGGGTTCGCTCTAAAAAATAGAACAAAAAAGACTGACTTGCCGAAGACCTCGCTGGAGACTCTATAGCAAAAAGTTATGCTAATGTAGCAGATTCGATCTCGTCGGAGACTTTCGCCGATAGACCTCGCCGGAGACCGTGTAGCAAAAATTTTACGCACTTGTAGAAAAATCACAAACCGTGATAGCAAAAAAATGTGATAATGTAGCAAAGAGAACGACCTCGCCGGAGACATTGCAGGTGACTACCATAGCAAAACCGAATCTGCTCAAGACTTTCGTAGAAAATGTCGTAGCAAATACTTTGTGATATTTTAGAAAAACTTGCTACTATTGTAGCATCGCCTTGTAGCAAAATATCAAAACACATCTATTTGTCGATAGCATCACGATCCTTCATATGTAGAAAGTTGACCACTTCCAATAGCATCGTCATCCTTCATGTGTAGACCGTGCTGAACGAGAAGGAGATGCACGAAATCTTCAGTTGCAGCTATGATGGGTTGAGGAAGGGGTATCCTTCGGTAGTAATGTTGGCGGCCACACGTGAGGAGACGGCTGTCGTCATTGACATCAGCGACGGTATGCCCAGCCGGAGCTCACATGTAGCAGCACAACGGGCAAAGCTTTGCAGAGAGGAGCGGGATGGAGGCGGAGGGGCAGCGGCTGCGCGCGAGATGGAGGCCAGGAGGACGGAGCACCGGGAGCACCGGGGCGGCAGGGCGCGGGGCGGGCAGCGTCCGGAGCTCGGCGGTGCTCGCGCGCGACGGTCCGGCTGCGGCGCCGGAGGAGAATGGGCAGGCTGGGAAGATGGAGGCCAACGCAGGGAGAAGGGTTTGGCTAGGAGGAGGGCACGACGGGCTGGCGACGACGTAGTGGGGCGCGGGGTAGAAAGGGCCAGCGGTGGCGTGGTAGGGCCTCCCACGTGACGCTGCGCGCAGGTGGGAAGGGGCTGCAAAGGAAGGAGAGGACCCCCTCCGTTCCTTTTTATGGGCTTTTTATTTTTTTAATATGGCCGGCTCATCAATATCCATGTTAGTCTTACGGGTGGGTCTGGCGTGTCAGAATGAGTGTTAATTCGTGTTTAGAGACAGATTGGTGTTTTTTAAGACAATTTTAAAATAGTATGGTAGATTTCAATATCTAAAACGAAAAATGGTATCAAAATTAAAATATAGCTAAAAATGTGGTGGTTTTAACTCCGTGATGGTACGTTCTCTCCTCCCGATCTGATCTGCCCACCTTACACTTTTTGCGGGCACTACGGCCGGCAGGATGCTGTGTTGCACCCGATTTTCTCTCTATGCAAGTGACACTGAGATCCTCGACCACATCCCACTACACTGTCGTTAACGCCCAGCTTATGGTTCCTTTTTTCTTACTGTCACATTGCTGGCCATCGACGGTCAATATATATAACTTGCTAGTTAACATGCGCAAAGAGCCGAATTCCGTAATGATGCTGGTGCTCTGGAGCCTTGAAACGATGTCACGAGACTAATAAGGTGGTTCTCCTATGTACTGAATCCTTTTCGAGCTTAATACAAAACGTGCAGATCTCCTGCGTGTACTTGCAAGAGGAGCGCGGACATCACTACAGTGATTTGTGATGCAGCAATGGAATCCGACTAGGTGCACCGGTGCAGCCACTACACAACCCACCCGTATCACCGAGGAACTAAGTAGCAGGGCCTAACCAGTATGAGGGGCTTAAATCAAAATGTATTTTTCAGACTTTCTTGTGCTCTGCGGTCGAGAGATTAGACTTTTAGAGCAATTGTGACTTGAGGTGGAACAAGATTCGATCCGCATGACATGCTGATTGTCTTCAGTGTCCAGATCAAATATTGCTGCTCCCAATCCTTTGCTAATTGTTGCAAAACCAGAGTGAGAGACGAATCCCTGTTACTTGGATTATACGTGGGTATTTCCTGATGCCTTCTATGCCCACATCTACGAGTCATATCACTAGTGTGCTAGGAGATTGACGAATAATGCACAGACCCTCTCTATTGTTTGCATTGTCATATCACTACTTGTTTCCTGAGGAACAAGTATTTTAAAACTACCCTCTCTATTGTTTGCATTGTACTACATGTATATCCAACCCGTAGCACATCTTGCATATAAAATAATTTCATTGGTCACAATTTTCTTTAGTTCTAATTCCCTCAGTCCTTAGACTTTGTGTGCACATCATGCAACAAAGGGAAGCTAATTTGAGGCTTTTGCACTTCAAAATACAAGATGAATTATTTCAGTTTCTTGAACACATCTAGGGAGAGATTTGTGGTCCTGTGGTCACTGTGTGCATATTTTTAGGTATTTTCATGGTTCACATTGATGCATCTACATGATGCTCATACGTGTGCTTTCTGTCCACATGGAACCATGCATTTGCCATGATATAGGGAAGTAATTGCAGGCCCATTATCAAGAAAGTCAAATTAGAAAAATTCGCATGAAAAATGTTGCAGAATTGTTCTAATGTTCCTTGAATGAATATTGCATGGCCCTACAGATTGAAGTTCAACACTCCTCGTTACATCCACACTCATAATGGTTTGGTTGAATCCCTAAATAAGAGGATCAAACTCATTGTAAGACCTTTATCGATGAAATGCACTTTACCAACTTCATCTTTGACTCACGGAGTTTTACACGTTGTTGACTGACTAACTGCATATCACAGTTCGGAAGCGCGTCTTGCATACCAATCTAGCCACACGCAAGGGATTTATGTTGGGTATAGATCTCCGTCGATCACAAAGTACCTTGAACACCTCATAGGGGATCTATTCATAGCCCGATACACTGATTGCATATATTAAAGGAGGATAATTTTCAGGCATTAGAGGGAGATTTGAAGTACCACATAGCACTAGTAGAAAACGGCCCTTTCGTCTGGGCCATTAGTCCCGGCTATGGCTGGGACCGGGACTAATAGTCCGGACTGGACGACCCAAGTCGTACGACACCATAGGTCCCGGCCCGTTAGACACCACTAGTCCCGGTTTGAGATAAAAACCGGGACTAAAGGGGGTCCCAGTTTGTATCTCAACCCGGGACTAGTGGTCTGACCCTATATATATGGCATAGCCCCTCTCCCTCTCAACTGTTTTTTTCCTGGTGGGAGAGGTGGTGGGTTTGTCCTATTTTTTGTCTTGTTCATATGCACTAGAGGTGTTCGGTGAAATGCCCGTTAGAGCGATGCGACTTTAGGTCACACAAGACAAACATGATATGAGGTGCCCGAGCCATACTTAAGTTTTCTCATCTTTGTTTCCAAGTGTGCTAAAAGGTTAGAAACTATTTTCTCGTTTAGACCGCACGGTACTAATTTTAGCATCGTGATTGCGTTTGATACATATTTGTATGAATCAGATGAGCCATCCATGGATGTACGGTGACCGACGCTCTGCCGCTTTCAGATAAGGCGTGCGTTCTTTTCGTCTTGTGGCCGAGGCGAACAAGCGGCGAGATGGTTTTATGTGTTGTCCATGTGTTGACTGTAGGAATGAGAAGGCTGGCACTTCCGCAAGAGTCATTCAAAGCCACCTGCTTCGGTCTGGTTTTATGTCAGGCTTTAATGTTTGGACCAAGCATGGAGAAAGTGGGATTGTGATGGAAGACGGCGATGAAGAAGAGAACGATGATGACAACTATCGATCTATGTTTCCTGAATACGCTGATACCGCAATGGAAGACAATGAAGAAGAAGGAGGTGAAGAACGGGAACTAGATGAGCCCGCTGATGATCTTGGTCGGGTCATTTCTGATGCAAAGCAAGAATGTGACACAAGAAAGGAGAGGTTGTAGTTCGAGCATATGTTACAGGACTACAACAAATTGTTTCACCCAACTTGTGAATATGGCCAGAAGAAGTTGGGTAGCACACTGGAATTGCTGAAGTGTAAGGCAGAGACCGGTGTAACTGACTCGGGAATTGAAAAGTTGTTGGTACTAATGAAGAAGTAGCTTCCAAGAAATAGCGAATTGCCCGCCAGTACGTACGAAGCAAAGAAGCTCGTCTTACCTTTAGGATTAGATGTGCAGAAGATACATGTGTGCCCTAATGACTGCATCCTCTACCGCGGTGAGAAGTACGAGAATATGGATAAATGCCCTGTATGCACTGCATTGTGGTATAAGATCAGAAAAGATGACTCTGGTGATGTTGATGGCGAGCCACCTAGGAAGAGGGTTCCTACCAAGGTGATGTGGTATGCTCCTATAATACCACGGTTGAAACGTTTGTTCAAAAACAAAGAGCATGCCAAGTTGTTGCGATGGCACATGAAAGAACGTAAGAAAGACGGGATATTGAGGCACCACGCTGTTGGTCGACAGTGGAGAAAAATCAGGAGAGACTTCCCGGACTTTGCTGGTGACGCAAGGAACTTATGGTTTGGTCTAGTTATAGATGGCATGAATCCTTTTGGGGACCAGAGTTGTAGTCACATCACCTGGCCCGTGACTCTATGTATCTACAACCTTCCTCCTTGGTTGTGCATGAAGCGGAAGTTCATTATGATGTCAGTGCTCATCCAAGGCCCGAAGCAACCCAGCAATGACATTGATGTGTACCTAAGACTATTAGTTCATGAACTTTTACAGTTGTGGGCCGAACCAGGTTTACGTGTGTGGGATAAGCACAAATAGGAGTCATTCGACTTACGAGCGTTGTTATTCGTAACCATCAATGATTGGCCTGCTCTTAGTAACATTTCAGGACAGACGAACAAGAGATATAATGCATGCACACACTATTTAGGTGAGACTGAAAGTATATATCTGGATAAATCTAGAAAGAATGTGTACCCGTACAATCGTCATTTTCTTCCGCACAGACATCCCTTAAGGAAAAAAGGCAAGCATTTCGATGGCGAGGCAGATCACCGGAAGAAGTCTGACCCCCGTACTAGTGCTGATGTATTTGGTATGGTCAAAAATTTAAATGTAATATTTGGAAAGGGTTCTAGAGGACAACCTATTCCGAAAGACGCCGACGGACACACACCCATGTGGAAGACTAAATCTATATTTTTGAAGTCCATGAGGCCCGCTCTGCAATCGACGTGATGCACCTGATGAAGAATCTTTGCGTGAATATTCTAGGCTTCCTGGGCTTGTATGAAAGTCAAAACATACACCGGAAGCACGTGAGGACCATCAACGTCATAAAGGACGAGCCGGCAAGCATCCAGGGCATTTTCAAGGGCCTGCCAGTTACACTCTTACCAAGGAAGAGAAGGAAATCTATTTTGAAGTCCTTTTCAGTATCAAGGTCCCATCTGACTTCTCGTCTAACATAAAGGGAATAGTAAATATGAAAGAGAAAAAATTCAAAAACCTAAAGTCTCATGACTGCCACGTGCTTAAGACGCAATTGCTTCCAGTTGCATTGAGGGGAATTCTACCAGAAAATGTTCGACTGGCCATTGTGAAGGTATGTGCATTCCTCAATGCAATTTCTCAGAAGGTAATCGATCCAGAAAGTCTATCAGGGTTACATATTGATGTGGTACCCTCGAGTTGTTGTACCCTCCATCCTTCTTCAATATTATGATGCACCTCCTAGTTCACCTAGTCAAAGAGATTAGAATTCTCGGTCATGTGTTTCTACACAATATGTTCCCCTTCGAGAGGTTCATGGGAGTCTTAAAGAAATATGTTCATAACCGTGCTAGGCCAGAAGGAAGCATCTCCAAGGGCTATGGAACAGAGGAGGTCATCGAGTTTTGCGTTGACTTTCTTCCTGACCTTCAGCCGATTGGTGTTCCTGAATCTCGGTATGAGGGGAGGCTGACAGGAAAAGGCACACTAGGAAGGAAAGCAACGGTATGTATGGACGGGGATTCTTTCAGTAAAGCACACTACACAGTTCTACACAATTCCACCTTGTGTGGCTCCATATATCGAGAAACACAAGATTATTCTACGTTTGGAAAACCCGGGGAAGCCTCACTCCTGGATTAAATTGGAATACGAGGCTACTTTCGGAAGTTGGTTGCAGACACATCTCATGAATAACACCACTGTTGGAGATCAACTGTACTTGTTGGCCAGGTTACCATCTTCGACTATATGTACTTTCCAAGGGTACGAGATAAATGGTAATACATTTTACACAATCGCCCAAGATAAAAAGAGCACCAACCAAAACAGTGGTGTCCGCTTTGATGCAACGGATGACAATGGGAAGAAGGACACATATTATGGGTACATAGAGGAGATATGGAACTTGAGTATGGACCTACTTTTAAGGTCCCTTTGTTTCGGTGCAAATGGGTCAAGATGACACGAGGCGGGGTACATGTAGATGAAAAGTATGGCATGACAACAGTGGATCTCAACAATCTTTCATACATGGACGAACCATTCTTCCTAGCCAATGATGTGGCTCAGGTTTTATATATGAAGGTGATGACCCACAAGTATAGGGGATCGCAACAGTCTTCACGGGTAGTATTACCCAATTTATTGATTCGACACAAGGGGAGCCAGAGAATACTTGCAAGCCTTAACAACTGAGTTGTCAGTTCAGCTGCACCTGGAAATAGTTCTTGCTCACAGAAGTTTATCAGTAGCAACAGTTTGGTAGTAGCAACAACAAAGCAACATCAACAACAACAGCAACAGTGAAACAAGAGCAATAGTAACAGTAATGGTAACAGTAGGATTCGAGTGCGGTAGGCATAGGGATGGATGGACGGGCGATGCATGGACGAGTCTAAACATGTAACTTCAAATTCTAGGGCATTGCAGATAAATAATAACAAGCATCCAAGTACTAAACAATCCTAGGAATGTGCTCCAAATATAGTCATACGTGCTCGCAATGAGAACTTGCACAACATCTTCTGTCCAGCCAGCCCGTGGCAGCGGGGCCTCTAGGGAACTACTGGCAATTAAGGTGCTCTTTTTAATAGAGCACCGGAGCAAAGCATTAACACTCCATGAACACATGTGATACTCACACCATATCCATCCCCTCCGGTTGTCCCAATTATTGTCACTTTGGGGCCTTTGGATCAAAGTCATGACATAATTAACCAAGTTCCCATATCAGAGGCACCTCTGAAGTTCACATGAAGACTAGAGATAAAGATATCAGAGGTACAAGCATCAAAGTCATGACATAATTAACCAAGTTTTGGAACAAACACAAGAATGACAACTATGCTCTCAAGAAGGTGCTCATAGAATAAGTGGTGACTCAACAAAGTTGTGAAAACGGTTTTGTGAAGGTTTGAAAGGCTTCCCAATGCTGAAAGGAAGGTAATCATTAGCTTTGATCTCTCATTGCCCCTATCATAGGCATCTTCATGTCGTTAAGGTGAAAGTGAGGTCCACTCTGAATCATATGCTTGACAGACCATAGACTGGAAATCCCAAGTCCCTTGAGTACGAGGGTCGCTCCACATGCTACTCAACTTTGGCCAACGGGGTACCCCTTGTGATGGGGATATGCTATATGGGTATCCTCATAGCATGTCCTCTATCTGGATAACCCGGGTGGCCCACAGTTGGTAGCATGGCCAATGGCCTGCTGGGCGGCCCAGTTAGATGGATCCAGAAGGGAGGCCCATGCCGGATAAAGGAAGGCTACGGTGGAGTCACCAGCGTACCCGGAGCCTTGGAGTACAAGACACGCTAGACTAGTAATAGACGGTGTAGGACTCTGTAACCTGTCTAGCTAGGACTTTTCCCTGTAACCCTAGGACCTGGTGACTATATAAGTCGGGCCTATGGGCACCTAGAGGGGGGGGGGGTGAATAGGTGCTACTTCAAATTTTCTTCTTTTTCAAATTAGGGTTTGACAATAAGGTAAATTCTCTAGATAATGCAACTAGGGTGAATTTACTATTGGAATTATGCCCTAGAGGCAATAATAAAGATGTTATTATTATAATTCTTGTTCATGATAATGTTTATATTCCATGCTAGAATTGTATTAAGCGGAAACTTTAATACTTGTGTGGTTTGTGAACAACACCGTGTTCCTAGTACGCCTCTATGGACTAGCTCATTGATCAATGATGGTTAAGGTTTCCTAACCATAGACATGAGTTGTCAATTGATAATGAGATCATATCATTGGGAGAATGATATGATGGACAGACCCAAACTAAGCGATGCAATTAGATCGTGTCATCGTGTTCGTCTTTGCGAAGCTTTTCTTATGTCAAATATTGTATTCCTTAGACCATGAGATAATACAACTCCCTGGTATCGGAAGAAAGCTTTGAGGTCATCAAACGTCATCCTATGAGAGAGTGATCATAAAGGTGTCTCTCAGGTGATCGGAAAGTATCTGTTGGGTTGTATGTATCGAGATGGGATTTGTCCCTCCCAAGTCGGAGAGATATACTTCGGGCCCACTCGGTAATCGATATCAACACCGCTTGCAAGCATGTGGTTAAGGAGTTAATCACAAAGTGATATCGGATTACGAAACGAGTAAAGTACTTGCTGTGAACGAGATTGAACTAGGTACGAAGGTACCGACGATCGAATCTCGGGCAAGTAAAATATCGCGAGACAAAGGGAATATATATATGGGATTGATTGAATCCTGGCATCGTGGTTCATCCGATATGATCATTGATGAATGTGTGGGAGTAAATATGGGTTTCCAGACCCCGCTGCTGATTATTGATAGAAGATCATGTCTGCATATTCTCGAACCCGCAGGGTCACACACTTAACGTGTCTCGACGCTAGGATAGATTGGATAATTGGTTTATGAGTTTTTGTTCGGAGTCTCGGATGGGATCCAGGACATCACGAGAGGTTCCGGAGTGGTCCGGAGAATAAGATTCATATAAGGCAGTGCAGTTTTTGGAGTTCGGAATTGTTCCGGGTTAATCGGTATTGTACCGGAAGCTTCTAGAACCTTCCGGAAGGGGACCAACGTGGACCCACCTTCCGGGAGGGGGCATGGGCCTATGAGGGAGTGCCCTTGCCGCATTGGGCCAGGGGCACAAGGCCCCATAGGGCCCAGCCGGCCTAGAGAGGTTTAAACTCGAGATAGAGTTTCTAGAAGGGGGGGTTTCCTTGCCCCCCACTCCTCCTCCTTTGGGGCCGCCGGCCTTGGCTTGGGGGAGGGGCTAGGGCTGCGCCCACCCCTCTATATATAGAGGGCTGGGGGCACACCAACCCGCCACATCTTCCCCTCCAACTCTAGCCGCCCTGCTGCCCTTCCTCTCTCCCTCCCGACTGTTTGTAGGCGAAGCCCTGCTGCAGAAATTCTCCACCATATACATCACGCCGTCGTGTTGTAGATCCAATCCATCTCTCCACCATACTTGCTGGTCCGAGGAAGGAGGAGACGTCGAGGTGCTGCACGTGTGCATCTCACGGAGGCACCGCCACTTGTGGTGCTAGATCGGATCGGATCGCGAGGAGGAGAAGTGAGTACGACTACATCACCCACGTTCCGACGAACGTTCCGCTGTGCGAATCTTCAAGGGTATGAAGATCTAATCCAATCTCTCTCGTTGTTTGCATCTCCTAGATTAGATCTTGGCTTTCCCTCTGTTCGCATCCGTAGAAAATTTTGATTTACTATGCCGCGAAACCCATCAGTGGTATCAGAGCTAGATCTATGCGTAGATGTGTTTCACGAGTAGAACGCAACATGGTTGTTGTGGGCGTTGATGTTTTCTATTGCAAGCCTCTTGTTTGTGTTCTTCTTATGACGCGGGATAGTGAGATTGAAGCGGTCCAGGCCAACCTTACGCGACGTCGTTCGCGAGACCGGCTCCGCACTTGACGTGTGGCTTGTTCCACACATGCGGCTGGTGGATGTCAGTTTCTCTCACTATAGTTGTCATGGGATTAACACCGGAGTTTGGCAACCATAGTATCACCGTTGTGGCTTTCCGTAGGTAAGAATCGTTCTTAGCATCTACTCCCATAAGCCACGTAAAACATGCAACAACAAAGTAGAGGCGTCTAACTTGTTCTTGCATGGAGTGTTTTCTGTGATATGGTATGGCCCAAGATGTGATGTGTATAATGTATGCGATGATCATGTTTTGTAATGTTTCACGACTTGCATGTCGATGAGTACACAACCGGCAGGAGCCATATGGTTGTCTTTATAATTGTGTATGACCTGTGTGTCAACTTCTTATACGCCATGTAATAGTTTCACTTCATCGCTAAGTAGTTAGCAATAGTTGTAGTTGCTATTCGTGGTGGAGGCAATCATGGTGGAGTGATGGAGATCATGCCGGAACGCACAAGATGGAGATCATTGCGCGAAGATTGGCTATACCATGTCACATTAAAGTTATATGCATGTGATGTTTATCATTTTATGTATCTTATTATGCTTAGATCGCGACGGTAGCATTATAAGATGATTCCTCACTTAAAGATCAAGATAAAACTGTGTTCTCCCCGAGTATGCACCGTTGCGAAAGTTCGTCGTGTCCAAGCATCACGTGATGATCGGGTGCTATAGACTCTACGCTCACATACAACAGGTGCAAGCCAGTTTTGCACACGCGGAAATACTTGGGTTTGACTTGACGAGCCTAGCATGTACAGACATGGCCTCGGAACACATGAATCGAAAGGTTAAGCATGAATCATATGAATGATATGATCGACACTTAGTTGTCCACCATTGAAACCACATCTCTTCTCGTGAAGATCGGATTAGGTGTGGTGAATTTGGATCGTGTTCACTAAACAACTTGAGGGATGTTGAATTTAGTGGGAGTTCATCTAGTAATTTGATTAAAAGTTGAACTAGTTATCATGAACATATTCTAATTTGTACTTGCAAATATTGTAGATCACATGGCTAAGTCCAACTTCAACTTCAACGTTTTTGCTGAGAAAGAAAAGCTTAAGAACAATGGGTCTAACTTCACCAATTGGTTCCGCAATCTAAGAATCATTCTCTCTGGCGGTCAAAAGGACTATGTACTTGGGAAAGCGTTAGGTGACAACCCTGTTGTAACTGCGCCGGCTGATGAGAAAGCTGTCTATCAGTCACGCAAAGATGATTATGGTGTGATTAAGAGCACCATGTTGTTTGCTATGGAACCAGAACTTCAAAATTGTTTTGAAGACTATCCCGGGCCCTTTGAGATTCTCGAAGAGCTGAAAACCATGTTTCAGACTCAGGCCCGTCACACCTTCCCCTCCAACCCTAGCCGCCCTGCTGCCCTTCCTCTCTCCCTCCCGACTGTTTGTAGGTGAAGCCCTGCTGCAGAAATTCTCCACCATATACACTACGCCGTCGTGTTGTAGATCCAATCCATCTCTCCACCATACTTGCTGGTCCGAGGAAGGAGGAGACATCGAGGTGCTGCACGTGTGCATCTCATGGAGGCACCGCCACTTGTGGTGCTAGATCGGATCGGATCGCGAGGAGGAGAAGTGAGTATGACTACATCACCCACGTTCCGACGAACGTTCCGCTGTGCGAATCTTCAAGGGTATGAAGATCTAATCCAATCTCTCTCGTTGTTTGCATCTCCTAGATTAGATCTTGGCTTTCCCTCTGTTCGCATCCATAGAAAATTTTGATTTACTATGCCGCGAAACCCTTCATTTACCTATATGGAAATTATGCAAGAGCTACCACTACACAAAGTAGGAACAAGTAAGTAAAGTGCGGTAAAGGATAGAAGTAACCAAAGTGGACGCGGAGACACAAGGATTTGTTTCCCGTAGTTCCTTCCTTTTGAGGGGAAGTACGTCTATGTTTGGAGAGGGGGTGGTTTCAAACCACCAACGCCACGAAAGGCCTCCCTTGTTCTCCGATGAATCTTACCCCAACGGGATCGATTCACCTTCCACTATATCGGCAACCTTCAAGATGGAAGCCTCGGCACCGTTACAAGTTTGGGGCACACATCCACAACTTAATCGGAGGCTCCCAAATACAAGCAAGCTGTCAAAGCAATCAAAGACAAGCTTGTAAGAACCAAAACAAGAACTAGGGTTTCCAAGAAAACATTAGAGCAAAGGGGCCCTCAGTGAAATGAGGGGGAAATGAAGATCTCTTTTGGTGAAGTAGTAGATCGGGGCCTCCTCCTTCGATTCCCCAAAGATCAAGGACTTTGGGTGGTGGAATGAGGAGATCTTGAAGATTGAGTGGCTCCAATGGTGGTCTTGACTTTAATGTGTTTGAGCAACTTGTCCCAAGGTAGGTGGAGGGGTATTTATACCCCTCCACAAAATCTAGCCGTTGGAGCATTTTTATTGAAGCGGTAGTACCGGAAGTTCAAGCGGTACTACCGAAGAACTCCGATACTACCGGACCTGGTACCGGACCACCCTCTTTCAAACTTCATGAAGCACTGCCCACAGCGGTACTACTATTGATGCTACCGTTAAGTGGTAGTACCGCAACTGGCAACCGGTACTACCGGACGAGCAGAGGAAACAACATCTATAGACGAAAAAACACTCTGTCACGCCAGGTAGTACTACCGCATTTTGCTACCTAGGCAGACATAAGCTTTTTGCCAATATACAAAAGTTTCTGCCTCGAGCGGTACTAAAATGCGGTACTACCGCATTTTAGTACCGGAGCAGGCAGAAGCTTTTGACAACATCCAAAAAGTCTCTGCATGGTGCGGTACTAAAATGCGGTACTACCGCATTTTAGTACCGGAGCAGGCAGAAGCTTTTGACAAGTTGTCAAAAATCTACTGTCGCGCTAGGTACTAAAATGCGGTACTACCGCTTTTTAGTACCTAGCCCCGCAGAGGCTTTTTGACAGTTAGTCACAACCTTCTGTCGCATCCGGTAGCAAAAAGCGGTACTACCACTTTTTGGTACCGCGCCAGGCAGACAGTTTTTGAACATTGCAAATCTTTTTTAATGCACCTGCGGCACACATAGCAAATCATTAGTCCGATATGTGTGTTGTTATCAAACACCAAAATCAGTAGAGATAGCAAATGCTCTTTCAATCTCCCCCTTTTTGGTGTTTGATGACAACACACATTTTGCAGGGAAATCTAGTGATGACAAGATATAGATGGGGCTCCCCCAAGATATGTACAAACAAGCCCCATACACTCTAACAAGCTACCTGGGATTAGAAGTCGCACATAGAGCACATACCTTTGCTAAATAACATGTGATGACCAATATTGATTAGGAATGGGAAAGGTCGTCACATAGGATGGATCCAAATGAGAATAGCCATATTACACACAAGATGGAACCATACGATAACCACATAGTATTACCATACATAGCACACATAGTAAGTCACATAATAAGAGGCAAACAAATAAAGTTCACAAGCGAATAAAATCAATGGCAAGAATGAGCTTGTGACTTTTCCCTCGCAAATCCCGCATACCTAATGTGCAACTTCTCCCCCTTTGGCATCAAGACGCCAAAAAGGGACAAGAGCAACACTAACGCCCCGGATATCACTCATCATCATCATCATCATCATCATCATAGTCTTCCCATGCATCATCATGAGGTGGCGGAGCACGGAAGGAGGAGGTGGCATCATCTTCCTAGTTGCTGTGCTTGGAGATCCATTGTTCTTCTAGGGTAATGTTGTTCTCGGAGCCCTTGGAAACGGTCAAGCCTTGAGCCTCCATTATTTCCTTCTGACGAGCAACATATTTCTTGGCATAGACATGGGCCTCGTACATGCGTTTCTGATTGTCCACTTGGAGGCAGAATATCTTCTTGAGTTTGGCCTCAAATCTCTTGGCCCAAGATGGCTGAGCGGGCTTGCGGTGAGAGACCACATAGTCAGTATCCCGCGGAGCATCATCAGCATCACCGGATTCCTCCACAACGGGGTTCCCATCCTCATCAACAATCTGACCATCGGCATTGCGTGGTTTGAGATGGGTCTTGATCAACAGATTCTTGTGGCGGTGAGTGACAAGGCGAAGAGAAGACAAGTCACGGGCAATCACATGGCACTTGCTAATGATGAGAGCCATGATGTACGGAGCAAAAGGAGGCACCCTCCTTTGAAAAGTGGCGCATACCATTTCATTCCAAATGACATCCATCACATCCATGGGAAATCCAGAGTCACGGTGGTGGTAGGTGGCAAGCATAATATCCACCATGAAGGCATGTATCTCATCAACATTTCCAGCACGGGGGGCGATGGTCTCACGGAAGATGCGATGCAAGATATCATATGTAGGTAAAAGTCCTTTGATCTTTCTAGGGATACCGCGCCCCCGGATGTACAGTGGTGCAAGAGCATCTTTCTTCTTGGGGCGATCATTGTCATGGCACCGAAAACCAACGGGAGTGTCTTTGCCACGGTCTTCGTACCCGAGAATGGCAGCGAACTCAGCCAATGTTGCTTGCTTGAAAACACCCTCAGTCATCCAGGTGAGAGTGCGAGTATTATTCTTGGCAAAATGAACGATGGCATAGAACTGAGCAATGAGCATTGGATCATAGTTGCACCGGAACTCCATAATAGGAAGCAAGCCAATGTTGGTGCAAATGTCAAGGGCCTCACCAAAGTAATTCAGGTTCTTCCTCACATGATTCATCTCGATCCATTTTTGAGGAACCACAATTTTGTCATCCTTCATGAGTATCTCATGGAACACCTGCTCTTGGAAATCCGTATAGAAGAGGCTACCTTCCCGAAGATGAGAGCGAGATGTACCATATGGACTGACAACCCGTAGGTCATGAAATGTTGTCTCAGACAAGTCAGACAGCAGCTTTGGCAGAGATGGCCCGGAACTGTGGCTCTTGCGAGGACCGGAGGGAGGAGGAGGTGGAGTAGCTTTACCACGACCAGCACTTTGCTTGACCCCTCCACCCTGACGACCACGAGTTGTTGGCAGTTTCAGACGGGCACCAGGTTGAGGCATGACCTCCTCTTCTGACTCAGTCTCTGATTTTGACTCATAGTCCTCGATCTCATAGTGATCTTTGGAGCGTTTGCATGATCCCCGGGAACCCCTTGCACCTGTGAAAGAACGAGGGAGACATCATAGGGGTAAGGGCACAAGAACCTGAGACAAACAGGGGATGGAGCTCTTGGTGTTTTAAAAACAATTTGCTGCCAGTACAGGGCGGTAGTACCGGATATGCACTGGCGGTAGTACCGCCAAGCGGTAGTACCGGAAAAGATTCCCGGTACTACCGGCCTGCGACCACAGTGCAGATCTGACCTAGAGATCCATGTACGGGCAGTAAGTTGGTTGTAAAACACGATTTCCATCGGACAAAGTGGTAGATCTGGGAAATAGCACACGATACAACCTCAAGAATACATCTTTTAACCAAGAATCGAAGTTACCCTAGATTCAATGGAGAAAACAAGGGATAAGATGAGGAGGGCGGTACTACCAGTATCCATGATGGTGGGGAATAAGGAGGAGCCCGCAGGGAGGCCGGATCCGGTGTGGATCCAGGAGAAGGAGAGAAGAGCGGGGCTCCTGCGGCGTCCTCTTGTTCCTTTGGTGGCGCTGGTGAGGAGTGGAGATGAGGGATGAATGAGGCACTAAGGGGTGCCTCTCCCCCGTCTCCAATCTTAACCGACACGCACAAGCGGTAGTACCGGTGCCAGGGGCGGTAGTACCGCTATGCGGTAGTACCGAAAATACCAACCGGTAGTACCGCACCTGGGAAGTTTCCAGACAGGACCCTGGAAACTGAACCAGAGGCGGTAGTACCACTAGCAATGTCCGGTAGTACCGTTTGGCGGTAGTACCGCCTATGGGACCCGGTAGTACCGTAACCATCAGGACAGAGAGCCAAGATACATAAAATGGAAGGTTCTTGTGCAGAGTAGATGAGTTTTGTTGGGGGATAAGAATGGTATGGGTTTAGAGAGTCACACTGATATGGGCCAATGCACTCAAAAATTACTAAAAACATATGTAGAGACAAATGTGAGTGCATGGCCAAAAGAACAAAACCAACTAGAGGATGACAAACATGAGTAAGAACCAATTCAAAAAGTGACAAACACGAGTAAGCACATCAACCTCTCTATTGAGAGGGGGCAGTGGCCTAGGCCACCATATTTGAGTATACTCGGCTTGGCACCACGAAGATATATCTTGGGTCCATTATCGAAACTCATCATTAAGCTCACATATCACAAAATGATATTAAGAGGAATGATTTTGTTTACTTTGCGCATAATGGGGGGAGGGATGGTCCAATCAATTAGGACCGCACTCCCCCTATATCTATGCCTACACCTAAACCAAATATGGGTCGAGTATTAGGTGAGAGTGCAAGAGAATCAAGTCAAGCTCCTTGAATCTACGATATTTAGTTCATTCCTCAAGTAGCAAAACCTTGCTTCATCAAGTGGCTTCGTGAAGATATCGGCAAGTTGATCTTTGGTTGAAACATAAGATAGATCAATATCACCTCGAGCAACATGATCTCTAATGAAGTGATGACGAATCTCAATATGCTTTGTCCTTGTGTGATCCACCGGGTTGTATGCAATTTTGATGGCACTTTCATTGTCACATATAAGAGGAACTTTGTCACCATGGACACCGTATTCCTTTAAAGTTTGCCTCATCCATAGCAATTGAATGCAAGCACTAGCGGCAGCAACATACTCGGCTTCGGCGGTGGAGAGAGATATACAATTTTGCTTCTTAGAAGACCAACATACCAAGGACCTACCAAGGAATTGGCATGCCCCAGGTGTTGATTTTCTATCATCCTTGTCCCCCGCCCAATCCGAATCCGTGTATCCACAAAGAGCACATGTTGAGCCTTGAGGATACCAAAGACCATAAAATGGGGTATGAACTAAATATCGAAAGATTCTCTTGACCGCCATTAAGTGGCTTTCTTTAGGAGCCGCTTGATATCTTGCACACACACCTACACTCAACACAATATCGGGTCTAGATGCACAAAGGTAAAGCAAAGAACCAATCATAAACCGATATACCTTTTGATCCACATCTTTACCATTTGGATTTTGTTCTAGATGAGTCTTTGTAGCCATGGGAGTAGGAGCTCCATTCAAATCTTGCATTTTGAATCTCTTGAGAATATCTTGAGTATACTTGGCTTGATTGAAGAATGTTCCTCCTCTAACTTGCTTGATCTCATAGCCAAGAAATACTCTCAACTCCCCCATCAAAGACATCCGGAACCTACTAGTCATAAGCTTTGAGAATTCATCATTAAAAGCTTTGTTAGATGAGCCAAACATAATATCATCAACATATATTTGGCATACAAAAATCTCCCCATTGACCCTCTTAGTAAAAAGAGTGGGATCGATTTTCCCAACCTCAAAGCCACGGTCAAACAATAACTCTCTAAGGTGCTCATACCACGTGCATGGGGCTTGCTTGAGCCCATAGAGCTCCTTATCAAGTTTGTAGACATGGTTTGGGAAGTTGGGGTCCTCAAATCCCGGGGGTTGCTTAACATATATCAATTCATTTAAAGGACCATAAAGAAATGCACTTTCTACATCCATTTGTTGCAACTTAAAGTTGTGATGTGCCGCATAAGCAAGAAGGATACGGATGGACTCAAGGCGAGCCACGAGTGCATAAGTCTCTCCATAATCAGTGCCTTCAATTTGAGAATACCCTTGTGCAACCAATCTAGCCTTGTTCCTTACTATAATTCCATGCTCATCTTGCTTGTTCTTGAATATCCACTTTGTTCCAATAACATTGCGGCAATCCTTTGGCTTCTCAACTAACTTCCATACTTTGTTTCTCTCAAAGTTGTTGAGATCTTTGTGCATAGCTACTAACCAATCCGAATCTTCAAGATCTTCCCACACTTTCTTTGGTTCAATCATGGAGATGTGTGCTTGATGTTCACTGAACCTCTTCAATTGTGCTCTTGTGGAGATACCTTTACTTAGGTCACCAACAACATTTTGGAGGGTATGGTCTCTTATCTCCAACATTCTTTCCTTTCTAGATTCGCGACGAGCGTGGATCTTCGTATTGTTTCTTGGAGGACCTTCTTCATCATTTTGATCCTCGTCTTGACCATCATCTTGACCTTGATCATCATTGGAATCATCCTCGATAATTGGAGGCAAAGATTGACCTTGGTCTTGATCAAGTGCTCTTCTAGCATCAATTTGAGCTTGTCTCAAAACAGCTTGTATGGATCTTCCTTGAAAAATTGACTTGGCACCACTTGACAACCCGTCAAATGGACCAAGCTCTCCGTGACTAGAATTGACACATTGATCATCATGTTGAGGGTCCACATCTTGTCTTTGGCTTGGGTCAATGTCGTCTTCGGTGGATGGAGCATGTTGAGGTTGTGAAGATGAGGGCTCCACTTGAGTGGGGCATAGTTCTTCTCGATCCGCCATAAGGGGTTCCTCAACGGGGCGGATATATCCCACACCCATTCTTCCTATGGCATCCTGAGGCATTTCATCATCTGCATCACAAGCATCAACACGCCCCCTTAGGGACCATCATATTCTTCGAAGGTCACACTACAAGATTCTATGACGGCTCCGGAGAGCTTATCATAGATTCTATAAGTGTGAGATTCGAGACCATAGCCAACAAAAATACCCTCTAATGCTTTAGACTCGAATTTAGACAAACGAACACCTTTGATAAGATAGAAACACTTACAACCGAACAGCCGGAAATAAGATATGTTGGTCTTGTTACCAGTAAGTATCTCATATGGAGTCTTGTTGATTTTCTTGCGGAGG
Source organism: Avena sativa (assembly GCA_916181665.1). Taxonomy (NCBI): domain Eukaryota; kingdom Viridiplantae; phylum Streptophyta; class Magnoliopsida; order Poales; family Poaceae; genus Avena; species Avena sativa. The sequence goes on from OV702282.1 coordinate 169,913,966, forward strand.
TAGAGTCGGTTTGAAGCATGGCAAGCGGTGGAGATGGCTTCGGCCCAAAAGTTGTATGGAGATTTAAACTCCGCCAACATGGTCCTAGCCATCTCAATAAGAGTCCGATTCTTCCTAGGCCACACCATTTCGTTGAGGGGTGTATGCAGCGGAATATTGATGTTTAATCCCCTCATCACTAAGGAAATTATTCAAGGTGTAGTTCTTGAACTCGGTGCCGTTGTCACTTCTTATAATCAACACGGGAACATTGTATTGCTGTTGAACCAAGTTGATGAAGTCGATAAAAGTCTTTTGAGTCTCACTCTTCAACTTGAAGAAATAAACCCAAGAGTATCTTGAAAAGTCGTCAACAATCACCAAATAATATTTCTTCCCACCAAGACTTGCATGAGATGGAGGACCAAATAGGTCCACATGGAGAAGTTCCAAGAACTTGTTAGACTTGATTTGGTTCGTGGGCTTGTGAGGAGCGTCGTGCATCTTCCCTAGAACACATGCCCTGCAAACACGATCTTTGGCAAAGGAAACATTTTATTTTAGTCCAACTATATGGCCCTCTTTATGGAGACTTTGCAAAGTTCTCATATTGATATGGGCTAGTCGGCAATGCCATAGCCAACCCACATCGGCCTTTTCGAATAAGCACATCAGACCGGTAGTGGTTTGCTTCGAAAAGTCCACCACATACAAGTCATGTTCGACGTACCCAACGAAAGCGACCTTGAGAGACTTGCTCCACAAGAGGACCACAATATCTACATCAATGAAGACGGCAAAGGCCATCTTACTAAGAGCAAGGACAGAAAGTAAATTGTATCCAAGGGTCTCAACAAGCATGACGTTCACGAGTGTAATGTCGTGAGCAACCACAACCTTGCCGAAACCCATTACCTTAGACTTTGATTTGTTGGCATATGTCACGGTGATTTGATCATCATTAGGCTTTAACTCCTTGACAATAGACGAGCTTCCGGTCATATGACATGTGAAACCACTGTCAAGCACCCACTTTGACCCTTCGGAAGCATAAGTCTACAAGAGATCAAACTAGTTTTTAGGTACCCATTTTTCAATGGGTCCTCTTTTGTTAGCAACAAGGGTCTTGGGAACCCAAATAGACCAAGCAATATAACCATCATAAGGACCAACATATTGTGCATACACATCACCATAGTAATCACGCATTAGAACATAGTGAGGGTTAGCACTTCCCGCAAAGTCATCATGAGACATAGTTTTACCACTTGTGGTCTTACTCTCCACAATGGTCTTGTTGGTCTCTTGTGCGGGCTTGACCTTCTTCTTCTTCTTATTGTTCTTCTTTTTGGTTTTGGAAACATAACCAATGCCCCCTTTATCACCACTACGCCTTTGCTTGCTCAAAAGATCATTAATTGACTTGTTGCCTTGTGGAAATGTGGCCTTAGCAAGCTCCCCCTTGAACCTAGAATTCTCTTCAAGAATAGTTGTGCTACTAGATGGAATGAAGTTACTAGGTGAAGGTATATTAGCCAATTGAGTTTGAAGTGTTTCATGGGACTTTGTGAGAGACAAGAGTTCACCTTCCAAGGCCTTGTGAGCCTTGTTAAGCAAGCTAAAGTCCTCGGCAAGTTTTTTTCATGAACCACACCAAACTCAATCTTGTCCTTTTTAGCCATTTTGTATTTAGCAATAGCATGATCACACTCTTTGATGAGTTTGTTAACAATGATGTCATTGGCCTCATCAAGCCCTTCAAGTTTTGACTCAAGGGACAACCTAGTCTCTTGTTCTTCTTCTAGAGCATTGCTTAAAGCCTCTAGCTCAATCATATGTTCATGCCTAAGTTTACATCTTACATCTAGAAGCTCTTGAGTATGTGAGAGTTGATCTAGGATGTTCCCAAAATGTAGCTTAGCATCACCTTCTAGGTTAGTCATAAACTCATCAAAGGCAATTAATTACTTTTTAACATCAAGAGACATTTCATCATCAATTTCATCATTATCTAAGTAAGTAGAGCGGGATGATGAGGATACCTCCGTTCCTCTTGCCATAAGGCAAGTGACGTTCTTGGTGGAAGAGTTCTCATTTGGAGAATCGAAGAGTGAGAGTGTCGGAGTAGAGGTGGTGGCTAGAGCAGCCACACCATGAGAAGTTTCTTCTTCCTCATCTTCATCATCTTCATTGTCGGAGGAGTATTCTTCATGAGTGATCAAGACAATTTCTCCCGACTTCTTGTTGACGGGATTCTTTTTGATGAATGGTTTCTTGTAAGGTGCCATGAGAGTCTTCTTCAACACAAGCTTACCACCATGATCTTCTCTCTTCTCATAGGGGCAGCTTGCCACAAAGTAATAGCGGTCACCACAATTGAAACAAGTTCTCAACCTAGTGGTATTCTCTCTTTTCCCATTTGGATTGCTTCTTCGTTGCATTTCCATCTTGGCTTTGGCGGGGTTCTTCCAAAAGTTCTTTGCATAGAAAGCCATATATTGACCATGAGCAATCTTGACTTCATCGGGATGGTCCATGGAGAGTCCTTCATCACTATCATCTTCATCCCCAAGGTCCACAACCTTGGCCTTCAAAGCGACATTGACCACATTGCTCATACCAAGGGCACGAGCACGGGCATCTTTGGCATTCTTGGCAGCAACATTGAAAGCGGCCATCTCTTGCATAACTCCATTTGATGTCATGAGATGGTAGTTGTGTCTTCCTTGAAGGCTCTTCAAGTCGGTTGGCTCAAACGGCATGAGTGCACTCACATATTTTTGTAGGGGTTCGTAGCATGGAAAACAAAAAATTTCTACCGCATGCAAACAAACAAGCCAAGATCTCTCTACTAGATTGTAGCAACGAGTCGATAGTGAAACTCACCCTCGAAGATTCCAATGCGGTTAACAAGATCGGATTCTCGTGGGTGATGTAGTCGTACTCTTCCTGATCTCAAGATCGTGTAGACGATCCTTCCGGCGCCGCGTTCCGGCAGCGCTCCCGCAGTCGGTCACACGTTCGGTACTCGATGAAGACCTTCCTCTCCCTTGTTCCAGCAGGCAGCGGAGGTTGTAGCACTCTCCTCGCGATTCCGGCAGCACGACGGCGTGGTACCGGAAGTAGAGGGGAGATCTCGCAGGGCTTCGCCTTAAGCCGAAGAGAGTATGGTGGACTATGAGAGAGCCCTCGGCGATCTAGGGTTTACACGTACCAAGGAGATAGGGCTAGGCCGGCGGCTAGGGAAAGGGGAGGCCCCCAACTCGGTGGCTAGGGCAAACCCTAGGTGGCGGCGGCGACTTGGTGGTGGTGGCGCCGGCGGCTTAGGGTTAGGGTTTCAGGTGGAGTTGTGTGCTAGGAGGGGCAGCCCTGCCCCTCCTTATTTAGGTGGAGGAGGCGCGCCAAGGGGAGGGGAGTCCCTCCCCAACTCGGTCTCCAAGTGGGCCGGCGGTGGAGGGAGAGGAACTCCTCCCCAAGTAGGTTTCCTACTCTCCCTCCACCAAACAAAATAGCCGTTTGACTTTTCAAATTGGCGTTTGACTTTTTCAAACTAGGATTTGATTTATCCCTTTATTTTGTTCAGCGATGACACCTAGTACATGATGCAATCATTCTAACTTGTAATGACACATTCATGTACCCTTCCCCTCCGGAGTGCCGAACATTCCGGAACCTTCTAGAACATTCCCGATGAAAACACCGGAACCATTCTCCAACCCCGAAACAGGACTTTCCTTATATGAATCTTATTCTCCGGACCATTCCGGATCTCCTCATGATATCCCGGATCCCATCCGAGACTCCGAATAACATTCGGTCTCTTACTCATCATTCCATAACTACTCAAATAACATCGAATCCTTAAGTGTGTCTCCCTACGGTTCGTGAATTATGCGGACATGATCGAGACGCTTCTCCGATCAATAACCAACAGAGGAATCTGGAAATTCATATGGCTCCCACATATTTCTACGATTACTTTGCGATCAAATGAACCACTTACATACGATACCAATTTCCCTTTGTCTCACGATAGTTTACTTATCCGAGGTTTTGATCGTTAGTATCTCTGCATACCTAGTTCAACCTCGTTACCGACAAGTACTCTTTTCTTGTTCCCGTGGTATGTGATCCCTTGTGAGCCAGTCACATGCTTGCAAGCGAATTGGATGACATTCCACCGAGAGGGACCAGAGTATATCTATCCGTCATATGGATGGACAAATCCCACTCTTGATTCATGTGTCTCAACCCATACTTTCCAAACACTCAATGCCACCTTTATAGCCACCCAGTTACGGTGTGGTGTTTGATGTCATCAAAGCATCTTTCCGGTGATGGTGATAAACATGATCTCATGGTCTAAGGAATTAGGTTACTATGTATCAGAAAGCATATAGCAATTGAACTATTAAAATGACTTGATCTTTATGCTACGCTTATCTATAGGAGTATGTCCATCATACCATTCTCCTAATGATATGATCTTGTTGTTAGTAACATCTCAATGTTCATGATAGGGAAACCACAATCATATATTAACCAACAAGCTAGTATTATGAAGAGGCTTTACTAGGGACTCTAATTTAGTTTACAAATCACACAAGTATTAATTTTTCCTTGTTAATACTGTTATAGCATGAATGTAAACATTTGTCATAAACACAAAGATATAATAATAACTATATTTATTACTGCCTCTAGGGCATATCTCCAACAGTCTCCCACTTGCACTAGAGTCAACTAATCTAGATTACATGGTAATATACCGAACACCCATGGTAGTTTGGTGTTGGTCATGTTTTGCCCTCGGGAGAGGTTTAGTCAACGGATCCGCCACATTCAGATCTGTGTGTACTTTGCAAATCTTTATGTCACCATCTTGGACATGTTCTCGAATAGTGTGAAAACGTAGCTTGATGTGCTTCAGCTTCTTGTGTGACCTTGGTTCTTGCGCATTGGCTATGGCGCCCATGTTATCACAATAGATAGACATTGGGTCCAGCGCACTTGGAACCACACCGAGCTCTGTAATGAACTCCTTCATCCATATCGCTTCTTGTGAAGCCTCCGAAGCAGCTATGTATTCCGATTCAGTTGAAGATCTCGCCACAACGCTTTGCTTTGCACTCCTCCAGCTAACTGCTGCACCATTCAAAATAAATACGTATCCAGATTGTGATTTAGAATCATCCGGATCGGTGTTCCAACTCGCATCGGTGTAACCATTAACAACGATCTGTTCATCACCTCCATAAGAAAGAACCATATCCTTAGTTCTTCTCAAGTACTTAAGGATATTTTTGACCGCTGTCCAATGATCCACTCCTGGATCACTTTGACATCTGCTAGTTAAACTAACAGCATATGCAATGTTGGGTCTAGTACATAGCATGGCATACATTTGAGATCCTATGGCTGAGGCATAGGGAGTCTTACTCATCCTTTCTCTATCTTCTGCCGTTGCTGGACGTTGAGTTTTACTCAAGGTCGTATTGGGCAACATGGGTAAGAACCCTTTCTTGCTATCTTCCATTCCAAACCTCTTTAGAACTTTGTCCAAATATGTACTTTGTGACAATGATATTAGGCGTCTCGATCTATCTCTATAAATCTTTATGCCTAATAAGTAAGCTGCTTCACCAAGATCTTTCATTGAAAAACTATTATTCAAATATTCCTTGACACTATTAAGAAGGTCTACATCATTCCCAATCAACAATACGTCATCTACATATAGTATTAAGAATGCTACAGAGCTCCCACTCACTTTCTTGTAAATACAAGCTTCTCCATAAGTTTGTATAAAACCAAAACTTTTGATTACCTTATCAAAACATTGATTCCAACTTTGGGACGCTTGCTTCAATCCATATATGGACCTTTGAAGTTTGCATACCTTGTTAGCATCTTTAGGATCGACAAAACCTTTGGGTTGCGTCATATACAACTCTTCATCAATGTCTCCATTGAGGAACGCTGTTTTGACATCCATCTTCCATATTTCATAATCGTAATATGCAGCGATTGCTAACATAATCCTCACAGACTTTAGCTTCGCTACTGGTGAGAAATTCTCATCGTAGTCAACTCCTTGAATTTGTCGAAACCCTTTTGCGACAAGTCGAGCTTTATAGACGGTTACATTACCATCAGCATCTGTTTTCTTCTTGAAAATCCATTTGTTCTCGATAGCCTTCCGGCCATCTGGTAAGTCCACCAAAGTCCATACTTGGTTTTCGTACATGGATCCAATCTCGGATTCATGGCTTCTTGCCATTTATTGGAATCTGGGCTCATCATCGCTTCCTCATATGTCTCAGGGTCATCGGTGTTATCCACCAACATGACACTCATAACGGGATCATACCAATCAGGAGTGGTACGAGTTCTTGTTGACCTGCGAGGCTCTGTAGCAACTTCAACCGAAGTTTCATGATCATCATCATGAGCTTCCTCTCTTACTAGTGTAGTCACCACAGGAACTTCTTCCGGTGCTACGCTACTCGCAAGTTCGAGAGAAGGTTCAACAACCTCGTCGAGTTCTACTTTCCTTCCAGTCACTTCTTTCGAGAGAAATTCCTTCTCTAGAAAGGATCCATTCTTAGCAACGAAGATTTTGCCTTCGGATCTATGATAGAAGGTATACCCAATAGTTTCCTTTGGGTATCCTATGAAGACGCATTTTTCCGCTTTGGATTCAAGCTTGTCCGGCTGTAACTTCTTTACATAGGCTTCACAACCCCAAACTTTAAGGAACGGCAATTTAGGTTTCTTTCCAAACCATAATTCATACGGTGTCGTTTCAACGGAATTAGATGGTGCCCTATTTAAAGTGAATGCGGCTGTTTCTAATGCATAACCCCAAAATGATAGCGGTAAATCTGTAAGTGACATCATAGAACAAACCATATCTAAGAGAGTTCGATTACGACGTTCAGACACACCATTACGCTGTGGTGTTCCCGACGGTGTCAATTGTGAAAGTATTCCGCATTTATTCAAATGTTCGCCAAACTCATAACTTATATATTCACCTCCACGATTAGAACGTAGAAATTTAATCTTCTTGCTACGTTGATTCTCTACCTCACTTTGAAATTCCTTAAACTTCTCGAAAGTTTCGGACTTATGTTTCATGAAATAGATATACCCATATCTACTCAAGTCATCCGTGAAGGTAAGAACATAATGATAACCACCGCGCGATGCTACACTCATTGGTCCACACACATCGGTATGTATGATTTCCAATAAGTCTGTAGCTCGCTCCATCATACCAGAAAACGGAGTCTTAGTCATTTTACCTATCAGACATGCTTCGCATCTTTCAAGTGATTCAAAATCAAGTGATTCAAGAAGTCCATCGGAATGGAGTTTCTTCATACGCTTCACTCCGATATGACCAAGACGATAGTGCCACATATAGGTCGAGTTATCGCTCAATTTCAAACGTTTAGCCTCAATGTTATTAATATGTGTATTTCCACTATCGAGATTCAATAAGAATAGACCATCTATCAAAGGTGCATGTGCATAAAACATATTACTCATATAAATCGAACAACCATTATTCTCGGACTTAAACAAGTAACCGTCTCGCAATAAACAAGATCCCGATATAATGTTCATGCTCAACGCAGGCACCAAATAACAATTATTTAAGTATAAAACTAATCCCGATGGTAGATGAAGAGGCAGCGTGCCGACCGCGATCACATCAACCTTTGATCCGTTTCCAACGCGCATCGTCACCTCGTTCTTCGCTAGCTTCCGTTTATTCTGCAGCACCTGTTTCGAGTTACAAATATGAGCAACCGAACCAGTATCAAATACCCAGGCACTACTACGAGTACTAGTGAAATACACATCAATAACATGTATATCGGATATACCTTTCTTCTTGATGTTGCCGTTCTTCAAATCCGCCAAGTACTTTGGGCAATTCCGCTTCCAGTGACCCTCTTTCTTGCAGTAAAAGCACTCAGTATCAGGCTTAGGTCTAGCCTTGGTCTTCTTCGTCGGTGCAGTAACTTTCTTACCACCCTTCTTAAAGTGTCCCTTTTGCTTAGACTTGCCTTTCTTGAATTTGGTGGTCTTATTGACTAACAACACTTGATGCTCTTTCTTGATCTCCACTTCTGCAGATTTCAACATGGAGAAGAGTTCTGGCAACGTCTTGTCCATGTTTTGCATATTGTAGTTCATCACAAACTTCTTGTAACTTGGTGGTAGTGATTGCAGGACACGATGTATCCCCAAAGAATTAGGAATCACTATACCCAAACTTTGGAGTTTGTTTGCGTGCCCAGACATCTTAAGCACATGCTCACTGACGGAGCTGCCCTCTTCCATCTTGCAGTTAAAGAACTTTTTAGAAGCCTCATAACTCTCAACTGCCGCGTGAGCCTCAAATATCATTTTGAGTTCACGGACAATATCATGTGGGTCTAAATTCTCAAACCTTTTCTGAAGCTCTGATTCCAAACCATACAAGATAGCACACTGAACTGTGGAGTACTGATTCTTCCGAGCGAGGAAAACATTCTTTACCTCATCGGTAGAATCAGCTGCAGGCGGGTCACCCAGCGGTGCATCCAGCACATAGGTCAAATTACCAGCATTGAGGACAATCCTCAAATTGCGGAACCAATCCGCGAAGTTGCTTCCATTGTTTTTCAACTTTTCTTTCTCTAGGAACGCATTAAAATTGATGGTAGGGGCTGTCATTGATCTACAAAATATTTGCAATAGTTTAGACTAAGTTTATGACAAATTAAGTTCTAATTAATAGTTAAATTAATCTAGGTGAACTCCCACTCAAAACAATATCCCTCACATTGTTTTAGTGATCACACGAACCAAATCCACCACATCAAAACCGATCATCACGAGAGTTGATGTAGCTTCAATGGCGAACAATCGACATGTTCATCATATCTACTATATGATTCATGCTTTACCTTTCGGTGATCCGCGTTCCGAGACCATGTCTGTACATTCTAGGCTCGTCAAGATCAAACCTTAGCTTCCGCATGAGCAAAACTGGCTTGCTCACGTTGTATACACTTGCAGAATCTAACACACCAGATCATCACGTGGTGCTTCGAAACAACAAGCTTTAGCAACTGTGCTAACTAAGGATGAACACTTTAAAACTTGAAATTTGTGTGCTTGAGGGATCATCTTATAATGCTACCTAAGCAATACAAGATGCATAAAGGATTAACATCACATGCAATTCATAATATGTGATATGATATGGCCTTTCTTCTTTGTGCTTCCGATCTCCATCTTCAAGCACGAACATGATCTCCATCATCACCGGCATTGCATCAAGGTCACTGACGCTGCTTCATGGTTGTCGTCCACCATCTTCAACTATTACAACTACTTTGAATAGACACGCGGGTCTTAACAGAATTTAAAGACAACCATATGGCTCCTGCCGGTTGCCAACTTACAGTAAGGAACATTGCATACATCAAATATAATCACAATCATGGCCATATCACATCACAGCACACCCCTGCAAAACAAAGTTAGACGCCTCTAATTTTCTTTGCATATTTTACGTGGTTTGGGGCTTTCAATAAGTGTCGCTCTAACTTACGAACAAGAACCACAACGTTGATGCTAGAACTATCAAGTGCCCGTTGTAAATTGGATCTTACTATAATGGGAGAGATAGACACCCGCAAAGCCACTTATGCAATACAAGTTGCACGTTTAGCGTGGAGCAAGTCTAATGAACGATGTCATGTAAGGTTAGCCCGGGCCGCTTCATCCCATCATACCGCAAGATACAAAGTACACAAGAATCAATTGATAATAAAAGCACCAGCGCCCACAATGACCATTGTGTTCTACTCGTGCCATAGATCTACATATAGACACAGCTCTGATACCACTGTAGGGGTTCGTAGCATGGAAAACAAAAAATTTCTACCACATGCAAACAAACAAGCCAAGATCTATCTACTAGATTGTAGCAACGAGTCGATAGTGAAACTCACCCTCGAAGATTCCAAAGCGGTTAACAAGATCGGATTCTCGTGGGTGATGTAGTCGTACTCTTCCCGATCTCAAGATCGTGTAGACGATCCTTCCGGCGCCGCGTTGCGGCAGCGCTCCCGCAGTCGGTCACATGTTCGGTACTCGATGAAGACCTTCCTCTCCCTTGTTCCAGCAGGCAGTGGAGGTTGTAGCACTCTCCTCGCGATTCCGGCAGCACGACGGCGTGGTACCGGAAGTAGAGGGGAGATCTCGCAGGGCTTCGCCTTAATCCGGAGCGAGTATGGTGGACTATGAGAGAGCCCTCGGTGATTTAGGGTTTAGATGCACCAAGGAGAGAGGGCTAGGCCGGCAGCTAGGGCAAGGGGAGGGCCCCAACTCGGCGGCTAGGGCAAACCCTAGGTGGCGGCGGCGACTTGGTGGTGGTGGTGCCGGCGGCTTAGGGTTAGGGTTTCGGGTGGAGGAGTTGTGTGCTAGGAGGGGCAGCCCTGCCCCTCCTTATATAGGTGGAGGAGGCACGCCAAGGGGAGGGGAGTCCCTCCCCAACTAGGTCTCCAAGTGGGCCGGCGGTGGAGGGAGAGGAACTCCTCCCCAAGTAGGTTTCCTACTCTCCCTCCACCAAACAAAATAGTCGTTTGACTTTTCAAATTGGCGTTTGACATTTTCAAACTAGGATCTGATTTATCCCTTTATTTTGTTCAGCGATGACACCTAGTACATGATGCAATCATTCTAACTTGTAATGACACATTCATGTACCCTTCCCCTCCGGAGTGCCGCACATTCCGGAACCTTCTAGAACATTCCCGATGAAAACACCAGAACCATTCTCCAACCCCGAAACAGGACTTTCCTTATATGAATCTTATTCTCTGGACCATTCCGGATCTCCTCGTGATATCCCGGATCCCATCCGAGACTCCGAATAACATTCGGTCTCTTACTCATCATTCCATAACTACTCAAATAACATCGAATCCTTAAGTGTGTCTCCCTACGGTTCGTGAATTATGCGGACATGATCGAGACGGTTCTCCGATAAATAACCAATAGAGTAATATGGAAATTCATATGGCTCCCACATATTTCTAAGATTACTTTGAGATCGAATGAACCACTTACATATGATACCAATTTCCCTTTGTCTCACGATAGTTTACTTATCCGAGGTTTTGATCGTTAGTATCTCTGCATACCTAGTTCAACCTCGTTACCGATAAGTACTATTTTCTCGTTCCCGTGGTATGTGATCCCTTGTGAGCCAGTCACATGCTTTCAAGCTAATTGGATGACATTCCACCCAGAGGGCCCAGAGTATATCTATCCATCATATGGATGGACAAATCCCACTCTTGATTCATGTGTCTCAACCCATACTTTCCAAACACTCAATGCCACCTTTATAGCCACCCAGTTACGGTGTGGTGTTTGATGTCATCAAAGCATCCTTCCGGTGATGGTGATAAACATGATCTCATGGTCGAAGGAATTAGGTTACTATGTATCAGAAAGCATATAGCAATTGAACTATTAAAATGACTTGATCTTTATGCTACGCTTATCTATAGGAGTATGTACATCATACCATTCTCCTAATGATATGATCTTGTTGTTAATAACATCTCAATGTTCATGATAGGGAAACCACAATCATATATTAACCAACAAGCTAGTATTATGAAGAGGCTTTACTAGGGACTCTAATTTAGTTTACAAATCACACAAGTATTAATGTTTCCTTGTTAATACTGTTATAGCATGAATGTAAACATTTGTCATAAACACAAAGATATAATAACAACTATATTTATTACTGCCTCTAGGGCATATCTCCAACAATTTTCTTTTTATCCATGCATCATCCACATGTGAGGCACCCACATTTCTAAAAGCGGTGGCGGTGGTCTTGAGCCTTCGATACATGTCTTCGTGATCTTCACCTTCTTTCATGTAGAAGCCTTCGGCTTCATTGCTTAGAGCATCATATCGGTTCCTCCTCATACACTCATTTCCAACAAACAACACAGTGAGAGCATCCCAAGCTTCCTTGGCAATGCTAAAGTGCTCAATGTGTGGATAATCCTGTCCCCAAACCTTGTTGAATCATATGCAATGCAGTGGCATTGAGTTGACTATTGACAATCTCTCTTCTTGTCAAGTTGTTTGGATCCCCAATAAAGAGTCCATGCTCGATGATGTTCCATAGTTCAATGCAAGAGCTGCGCACATGAGTTCTCATTAGTGATTGCCATTGAGCAAAAGTAGCAGACTCTTCAAGCTTAGGTTGGTCACCCATATTGTACACATGAGGGTGTGGGATGGGAGGATCGGGAGAGTACCAAGAATCACGGTGCTCACCCTTTCCCCCATCAAGTTGTGTGGAGGAATTAGCGTTGTCTGGTTTACCCCCTACCATCGCACCCTCGGGGGATACTGACGTATTCCCCTTAGGTAAAATGGATGGTTGATCCTCTTGAGGATCGTATGGGCACCTAGAGGGGGGGTGAATAGGTGCTACTTCAAATTTTCTTCTTATTCAAATTAGGGTTTGACAATAAGGTAAATTCTCTAGATAATGCAACTAGGGTGAATTTACCTATATGACAATTATGCAAGAGCTACCACTACACAAAGTAGGAACAAGTAAGTAAAGTGCGGTAAAGGATAGAAGTAACCAAAGTGGACGCGGAGACACAAGGATTTGTTTCCCATAGTTCCTTCCTTTTGAGGGGAAGTACGTCTATGTTTGGAGAGGGGGTGGTTTCAAACCACCAACGCCACGAAAGGCCTCCCTTGTTCTCCGATGAATCTTACCCCAACGGGATCGATTCACCTTCCACTATATCGGCAACCTTCAAGATGGAAGCCTCGGCACCGTTACAAGTTTGGGGCACACATCCACAACTTAATCGGAGGCTCCCAAATACAAGCAAGCTGTCAAAGCAATCAAAGACAAGCTTGTAAGAACCAAAACAAGAACTAGGGTTTCCAAGAAAACATTAGAGCAAAGGGGCCCTCAGTGAAATGAGGGGGAAATGAAGATCTCTTTTGGTGAAGTAGTAGATCGGGGCCTCCTCCTTCGATTCCCCAAAGATCAAGGACTTTGGGTGGTGGAATGAGGAGATCTTGAAGATTGAGTGGCTCCAATGGTGGTCTTGACTTTAATGTGTTTGAGCAACTTGTCCCAAGGTAGGTGGAGGGGTATTTATACCCCTCCACAAAATCTAGCCGTTGGAGCATTTTTATTGAAGCGGTAGTACCGGAAGTTCAAGCGGTACTACCGAAGAACTCCGATACTACCGGACCTGGTACCGGACCACCCTCTTTCAAACTTCATGAAGCACTGCCCACAGCGGTACTACTATTGATGCTACCGTTAAGCGGTAGTACCGCAACTGGCAACCGGTACTACCGGACGAGCAGAGGAAACAACATCTATAGACGAAAAAACACTCTGTCACGCTAGGTAGTAAAATGCGGTACTCCCGCATTTTGGTACCTAGGCAGACAGAAGATTTTTGCCAATATACAAAAGTTTCTGCCCGCATTTTAGTACCGGAGCAGGCAGAAGCTTTTGATAACATCCAAAAAGTCTCTGCATGGTGCGGTACTAAAATGCAGTTCTAGCGCATTTTAGTACCGGAGCAGGCAGAAGCTTTTGACAAGTTGTCAAAAAGCTACTGTCGCGCTAGGTACTAAAATGCGGTACTACCGATTTTTAGTACCTAGCCCGGCATAGGCTTTTTGACAGTTAGTCACAGCCTTCTGTCGCATCCGGTAGCAAAAAGCGGTACTACCGCTTTTTGGTACCGCGCCAGGCAGACAGTTTTTGAACATTGCAAATCTTTTTTAATGCACCTGCGACACAATTAGCAAATCATTAGTATGATATGTGTGTTGTTATCAAACACCAAAATCACTAGAGATAGCAAATGCTCTTTCATCTGTAACTCGGCGTATTGCCATTATAGTGAATTATAGCATGAGTATGATTCCGCCACCGTTGTGGGATCTGAACCTGGGTAAGCTGTGTTACCTCGTACCCGTCAACCGTCCGCCTCCCCCCATGTCTCTAAACACGCACTGTGAGGAACCCTCCATGGTGTACTCGTCCACAATACCACGACAGTTGGCTCCCACCATGGGGCAAGAGGCGCTTCAGGCTCTTCTGCGGGCGAGGACCAAGATCTTCGCGGGAATCGGCGAAACCGTAGCCATCGGTTGCGTTCTCTTCTCCGGCAACATGTCGATCATCCCTCCCGATGAGTTCTGGATCCCGGCGAAGACGAACCCTACGCGGTGTTCAATCGTTCCTATCGGAGACATCGACCTCTTCATTGGCGAAACCGACTCGGGCACTAGTTCCCTGGGAGTCGGAGGAGCATCAAGATCCGCACGGACCGCCTACGGGCAGGATACGTTCGCGGAAGGGTCGATATCGGATCTCTCTTTGGAGTTTGCCGGCAAAGATCGGAAAAATTCAAGGCCCACCCAAACCGATCCTGTGCAGGATATAACGGTGGAAGATGACTGCAAGTCCGCCGGCTTCGTCCGTGCGTCTGGACAACAGAGATCCAAGTTTTTTTAGCGTGGTTACCATCTTCAATCTGGCGCGTTGCGTTCAGAAAGAGGGCGAAAACCCCCATGATTACCTTGCTAGGTGGATCCGTATACGAGCCGATCTGGCCCACTACCCCAATGATGATGCTATGTATCACTTTGTGGAAGGACTGGACCAGGGAACGCTTCTCCGGCATTCTCTAAGGCGGTAGCAAGCTTCAGGACGTCTCACCTTCGAAAGCATGGTGAACACCGTCAACGGCTATGGGGAGGTCGAGGGGGCAGCTCAGGCGGATCTTGCGCTCGTTGGCGGAGCGCCGCCACCTCAGCAACCACCTCCACCGCCTCCGGCCGCCATCGCCGCAGTTGCACCACCACCTCTAGTCATCGTCGCTGCTATTGCACCTCCACCCCCGTCATCGAGGAAGTCCTGGCACCCTCCGACTCTATGATTGACGCGCTATACACCGACTTCAGTGCAGATTTAGAGGAGATAGACTTCAGTCCAGAAGATCTAGACTCCGCCATGCAGGAGATGGAGGAAGAGTACACGCGCGACGAGCAAGCCAACAACGTCGTCACGTCTCGAGAGGTGTTCGTCACCATTGGGACGACGATGGATGAAATCAACCCGGATGAGCTCCGCCTACAGCTCTGGACAAAGGGAAGGGACCACCTGTTGCTGCCGACAATGATCGCGCAAAGGTCATGCCCCCTTCGCCTAACCCAGTGCAACAGCCGCAGGAACTCGACACCGGCCCGAGCAATAACAGCACCGCAAACTTGCCACCTCCGGCATCTACGTCTGCTGCTACCCAAGTCACTCCAGCTGATAGAGTGATGTACGGCAATCTCCTCGTCGAGCCACTGACCGTTGCTCATATCCGAAACGTGACCCAGCTTGACAAGAAGCGCCAACAGCTGCTGGAGGAAGCGCAGGCCATCGCAGAGTAAGGCGCTAAGCTAGATCGAGATCTGGTCAACACGCAGAAATCCATAGAGAAAGCTAGAGCAATGGAGGCCGAGTACAAGACTCTGCAGCAGCAGCAGAAGGCCAAGAAAGCTCCAGCTCGCGTCATCAACGATCCTGGTGTACGGCGAAACCTAGGATGGGCTCTCCCGAAGACGGCACAGGCCAAGCCATACATTGACAGTGAAGGCAGGCAGGTGATGCCCACTTCTCTCCTCAACCTCGCCGTCGCCAAGACCCTTCTGGAGCAGGATAGATCGCCCGAGGCGGTGAACCAGGTCTATGACCTAGTGGCCAAGGAGGTGAAGCAGCAGGAAAATGCCACCTCTCAGAGGCTTGAGTCCGACCCAGTATTTTGCCTGTCTATCCAGCATAAGCCGCCAAGGGACAGATCTCCTCTTGATGTCGGGTCTCAGACATGTTCATCAGAACAAAGACGGAGGGATGCACGCAACAGGAAGGATGCTATCCCCATATCCTCCGACCATGGAGAAAAGGCCCAACCTCGTCGCCCATCGCCACCGCCCCACTCCCCCAGACATCGCGAAGACCCCAAGGCTCACCATCGTACGGATATGCCCCCGCCAAGGCAGAGCGGCATCGTCATCCGCGACAAAGCGGAGCAGACCCGTCATGACGGAGAGTGCAACCAGGGACACAAGAGCAGGTCTCTCCATGACCATCCGTGTCCGACAAGCAATCGCGACAGGCGTGAGGCGTCGCAGGAGGGTAATAGCAAGAAGGCTAACCCACAGCCACCTCCGCCTCCGTCGCCACCTAGCAGTCACCATGGCGGAGGAGGCACGCGTCATTCACGCAGCCCATCCCCTGTTGACAAGAAGAAAAGAAACCCGGAGCCATATGATGCACGTTCGCGGATCGATAAGATCCATGAGGCCCGGGAAGGACCATACCTGGGACCATGTTGCTTTGGACCTGCGATATGGTCCGCAACTTACCCCAAAGGTTTCCGGATTGACAAGACCATCAAGCCCTATGACGGCACCGTTAAGCCAGCTACATGGTTGCAAGATTACGGCAACGCGGTAGAGATTGCCAGGGGTAACCCCAATGTTGCCGTCAAGTACCTCCCATTGATGTTGGCGGGCATAGCCCGTCAATGGATTGATGACTTGCCAGAGAAATCCATATGCAATTGGTTGGTGTAAGATCCCTCTTTTATAAAAGAAAAGGATCCCTGTGATTGCAATGCTAGTCCCTGGATCATTGCTAGCATCCACAGTTTAAGATGAAGTACACAGATACAAAGGTCTTTATTACAGTCATTCCAGAGATAAACATAGTCTTTACAACTCCAAGGCCACAGGCCTAGTACAAGAGTTTGAATAAGTAAATTAATAAAAGTCTTCATCTTCATGTGCCACAGGCAAACATGTGGAGTGTAGACTCATGACACCTAATCCTCATCAGAGTAACCTGCAACATCACAAGTTACAGCCACAATGGGTCAATACTTTGGAATAGTATTGGCAAGCGATACCTTAGTAAAATTTTAAGTGGACTAGATACTATATGCAATTTGGCTAAGTGTACCTTGGCTTGCTTTGCTCAAAATAGATTTTTCCTATTAGTTGAAATCACTAAGTTTTCTTTGTCAAAACTTTTCCCAAGGAACAACCAATAGACATTGAGGTCCTTCACTCTTGTTCACAAACAATTTTTACTTAGAAATTGGGATGAGGAGATTCTTGATAGCTTCCATGTCTTGATGCTCAAGTTGTCCATTGCCATGGACTTGGCTAAGTACTTAGATTTTTCCATCTGCAGAGGTTGTGCACTTTCCCCACCAGACTTGGTTTCACCAAGACATGACCTTTCAGAAGCCTTCCCTTAGACCAAATGGACGCGTTCCAACCTATCATCCCACTACCACCATCTGTCCAAATGGCTAAGTTCTAGCAACCTATGTGATCCAGGCAGAGCCCATATTGCCAAGTGGCTGCACTAGAAGCTTCTTAACACTTGGCCTCTAAAATCTCTTTGTTCCTGGGTGGCTTACCACAAGTGGGATACACAAGGTAAACCATAGAAATGGGCCTTGTGTAACCACTCAACATAAACCAAACCTTCCATTCCACCCAGGTGTTTCATTAACTTAGTTGTTTTATTAGGTAAAACACAAGTCCAAAGACTTAGAAATATTTTCATCATAGCATGTATATTTCACCAACCCTTGTTTGCTACTAGCTAGGCTAAGCATGGCATAGATAGTAACTTAACTTAGAAATTCCCTAGCATTTCTACAACTACTAGGATTTCCCAACATGGCATATAAGCAAAAATAATATCATGCAAGACTTAGCAAAAATATTTCTAATGCTTAGTATAAAACATGGGATAAAAATATTCATGAAGTACCACTTGCCTTGGTAGTTTGGAGAGTAGTTACACTCTTCACAATCACAATCACTAGCACCAAAATCTACACAAAGAATTATAGAAACAATCACATACAAAACATATACAACCAAAAATATATGCATGCATGAAAAATGGTATGTGATGATTTTTAAAACTCAACCAAGCAAGTAAACAGCACTGAATCAAAAACAAGTTAAAAACTTGCCAAACAACCATTATTTAAACCCTAAATTATTTCCTAAACATTTCATAAACTCTAATTAGTCCTACACAAGTTTCTGCAAATAAAACCTTTTTAACAGTAGCAAAACATTAAACACATTGCATAATCATAAAGAGCTTGCTCTCCTGATTCCAACGGTATAAAATTTGTCAAATTCTAACGTGGGGATCAAAAGTTATAGCCCAATCAAATTTGAATAACAATCAGATTCAAATCCAGTTTTAAATCTAAACTCCAGCCACGCGTCTGTTTCTAATTGGCCCATACCGTTTCGCGTTGGATCGCGCTTCTGGGCCGTTGGATCTACTTAACCCGCACGGCTCAGATCTATTCGTAACGGTTCGTTAAGTGAACTAATCCCACGCGCTGGATCTAGATCTGACGGCTACGAATCAATCGACCAAAACTGAGTGGCGCTAGCGGCGGCTACTGGCGGCGAGCTCTGCCTACGGCGGCGCGGCGCTACAGGTCGCTCGGAAAGGTGGGAGGATTCTCACCAGGTTCGCAGCAATGAGGAGAAGCTCAACTTGGCGGCGGCTTGGCAAGGGGCGCACGGAGTGGGCTGCTGGAGCTCGTCGGAGTTGCGGGCGGCGTCGGGTTCGAGTAGACGACGACGTTAGCGACGCTCCTGGTCTCCCTAGCACAAACAAACGACACCAGATGATGCACAAGACAGTGGCGAACAACTTCGTGTGGGTCAGAGGTGAAGGGGCGCAAAGGGCTTATGAAATTTGGTCGCCGGAGTCGAGGTTGTCGTCGGGAGCTTGCGGTGCTGAACGGAATCGACGACCTGGGGCAGTACAGGACGAAGCAGTGGGGTCAGGAGGTGCGCAAAGAAGCTGCGAAGCAGCTCGTATGAACCAGAGGGGAAGGGGCGCACGGGGCTCACCGGAATCGATCGCCGGAGTGAGCTCTGTCTGCGGCGGTGTGAGGTTGATTGCGGGCAGCCTGGTGGCGGAGAGGTGGTGCTAAGTGAGGGGAAATGGTCGCAGAGAGGTGGGGGTTAAGTAGGCGTAGCAGGGGGCGAGAAACGGCCACGGCGAGCAGGTCTTCAGCGCGAGATTGACGATGAGCCTGACGTGGCAGTGGGTCTACCTGTCAGCGAATACAACAGAGAGGGGGTGGGGTCCTGGCGTCAGTCTCTCTGCGGGTTCGTCTGCGAGTGAGAAGGAGAGAGGGGGAACCCGGGTGGGCTAAATGGGCTGGTTTCTCTGTTGGGCTAGAATAGCAGCGCCGACCCTTTTCCTTTTCTTTATTCCTTTTCTATTTCTGTTTGCATTTTCAGAAATCATTTTCAAATGGTTTCAAAAGCTATTTGAATTCAAACCTTTTTAGGATTTTTGTAGGGTGCAACATTCATATTTCTGGGCATACAAACATGTGGTCTCTCTGCTCAAGTTTGGTTCTTTTGAATAAACAAAATAAACAGTGCTATAGTACTTGATTTGGAAATGTTTTGAAAATGGTTTTGAAACCATATTTGTTCTGTGAATTTTTGTCCAAACTCCTCATTCAATCCAATCAACAAGGAAGCAGACAAAACTTGGTTTAAAACACTTAGGCTCTCAATTGAGGATAGTCATTTGATTTATGCTTGCTCACATAAAATAATGGCACTATGTGCTTCTGTTTTCTTGAAAGAGTTGAAATATGATGTCAAAACATATATGCATGCATGAATGATATGCAATCTTTGAAATCATGATTTTAGGGATGTTACAGTTGGACATGCAAGAAGCATTCACCAAGAACTTCGAGGGTACGTACAAACGTCTCTGCACTGTTGGCGATCTACAGAAGTGCATGCAAGAGAAAGACGAGACATCTCGCGCCTACCTCTCCCGCTGGCTGGATATGAAAAAATCCTGCGCAGGAGTGAACGCTCAGACCGCCATCGCCGCCTTCATCGATGGGTTGGAAAGGGGAACGTTGCTCCGACATAAGCTGAAGCGCTTGTAGGACAATCACCAGCTTCACTTGAACCAGTTGACTCAGTTGGCTAGTGAGTTCGCAGCTGCTGACGACGATGCTCGCGGCTCTCTGCCGGCAATGGCCATTCCAACTCAAGCTCGGAGGAACAGAAACACAAAGCGGAAAACTGCTCCAGAAGAAAAGCAAACTCCCGACATGGTCGCCATGACCTTTGCATGACGAGGTGAAGGCGGACAACATGGCCGAGGAAGGGGAGCTTGTCGTGGGCAGCAGCGAGGAAGTGAAACTACCTAGGCAGCGCTACGCTTCCCCAAACCTACAAAGAGTACCACGATATGCCGTGCCTCGTACACCTCGATGTCAACGGCAAGGCCACCCATACCAATCGACACTACAAGTTCGTCAACGACCTCAAGGAGGACCCGGATTCCGGCTACAAGCGAAGTCGGAAGAACAGACCGCAAGGCAAGGGCAAGGGGAAGAAGAAGGAGGAGGAGTCCAAGGATTCAAGTGACATGGACGAGGATGTTGACCCCAAGCACGCCTCCAAGAGCGACGACAAAGGCAAGAACCCCTTCGAGAAGAAGGCGACAGTTTTCCACACTTTCCTTGGCACCCCCACCATCCGACAACAGAAGACCTCTATGAGGATACTGATGGCTACCCTACCCCCACTTCCCCAGTACCTGCGCTGGTTGGAGGTTCCAATTAATTGGGATAGGAAGGATCACCCAGACTTTATCCCTACGGAGAACCAATACGCCATGGTCATCAAACTTGATTGACGGAATTGAGTTCACAAAATGTATGGTGGATAGTGGAAGCAGCATCAACATCATGTACCTGGATACATTGCAGAAGATGAACTTGACGGAGGCAAACCTAAGGCGGACCAACACCATCTTCCATGGCGTAGTTCCTGGTCGAGAGGCTCGGTCTCTTGGGTGCATCACACTTCAGGTTTCCTTTGGCGATGTTAATAATTACCGCCAAGAGCGCATGACCTTTGAGGTGGTCCCCTTCAAGAGCGTGTACGACATCATATTCGGCCACGACATATTCCACACATTCATGGCCAAGCCATGCTTCGTCTACAACAAACTCAAGATACCTGGACCAAACGGTGTCATCACCGTATCCGGAAGCTTTGCCAAAGCTAGGGACTGCGAGATTAATGAAGCAGCCTACGCGGAAGCTGTCCTCTACAACGAAGAATTCAAAGAGATCCAGAGCAAGGTCGATGCCTCGGAGATGCCCGCGTCCAAGAAACAGATTTCCGACTCTGCTCCAGCATTCAAGGCCGCCATCGAGACCAAGCCAGTGGAACTTGTGGTAGGCGATGCCTCCAAGACCACCACCATTAGGACGAACCTGGATCCCAAATTGGAAAGTGCGCTCGTCGATTTCCTCCATGAGAATAGGGACATCTTTGCCTGGCAACCTGCCGACATGAAAGGTGTACCTAGGGAACTTGTCGAGCATAGCTTAAACATTGATCCAAAATGCAAACTAGTGAAGCAACCTCTACGACGCTTTGGAGATGAGAAGAGATGCGCCATAGGCAAAGAGATAGCTAGGTTACTTAAACTAGTTTTATCCGAGAAGTCCTTCACACCCAATGGGTGGCCAATCCTATACTTGTCCCCAAAAAGGGAACCAAAGAATTAAGAATGTGCGTTGATTACACCGGCTTGAACAAATCATGGCCCAAAGATCCGTTTGCTTTGCCTCGCATTGACCAAGTCATTGACTCGACGGCTGGCTCGGAATATTTGTGTTTTCTCGATGCATACTCAGGATACCACCAGATCAAGATGAGGAAGTCAGACCAATTGGCCACTTCGTTCACTACTCCATACAACACGTTTTGCTATGTCACCATGCCCTTTGGGCTGAAAAACGTAGGTGCTACGTACAAGCGGACAATGCAACGTTGCCTACACGATCAAATTGGTCGGAACGTTCACGCCTATGTGGACGATATAGCGGTGATGTCTAAAAAGTCAAATGACTTAATCTCCGACTTAAAAGAAACCTTTGATAATCTCCGGAAATACAACATGATGCTTAAACCTAAGAAGTGCGTCTTCGGGGTTCCAGCCGGCAAATTGTTGGGCTTCATCGTTTCCCAGCACGGAATCGAGGTCAACCCGGAGAAAATCAAGGCCATATTTAACATAAACTGTCCGACATGCCTAAAGGACATTCAATGACTAACAGGTTGTGTTGCAGCAGTTAGTCGGTTCATCAGCCGACTTGGAGAGAAGGCTCTGCTGCTGTACAAGTTGCTGAAGAAGGCGGACAAATTCACGTGGACAGACGAAGCAGATGCAACATTGAAGCAGCTCAAGGAGATTCTTTCCTATGCGCGCATCCTTGCAGCACCCGAGCCTGGAGAGCCCATGTTAATTTACATGGCGACAACCAACCGGGTAATCAGCATCATCATCGTGGTAGAACAGAAGGAACCAGGCTATGAGCACGGAGTTCAACGACCAGTTTACTATGTAAGCGAGGTCTTGACGGAGTACAAGCAGCGTTACCCGCACTACCAGAAGATAGCTTATGGAGTATTCATTGCTTCTCAGAAGCTGAGGCATTACTTTCAGGAGCACCCAATCACAGTGGTGAGCAAGACTCCACTGTCCGACATTATCAACAATAGCGACGCTACGCGAAGGGTCACGAAGTGGGGCATTAAACTTGCCGCCTTCGAGATCACCTATAAGAGACGCGATGCTATCAAGTCACAAGCCTTGGCGTATTTTATTGCAGATTGGACGGAGATGCCAGATGCTATCCCATTGCCGGAACCAGAATACTGGGTGATGCACTTTGACAGATCAAAGCTGCTCAACGGCTTGGGGGCTGGTGTACTGCTACAATCAGAAACTAGGGACAAGCTACACTACGTTCTGCAAATCCATTTCGAGGCTATGAACAACATGGCGGAGTATGAAGCACTCATTCACGGATTATTGGCATCAAGCGCATAGTTTGCTGTGGAGATTCCGACTTGGTTGCCCAGCAGGTAGCTGGCACCTGGAATGCACGGAACCCTATGATGGCGGCAATATTGATACGAAGTGGACGAGATAGCCAAGAGCTTCTTGGGCTATGAGGTCAAGTATGTACCTAGGGAGCAAAACGAGGTGGCTGATCTGCTGTCTAAGCTGGGATCAGGGTGCAAACAAATTGCGCCAGGAGTCTTCCTAGAGCATCTACGGACACCATCCGTGAAGGGCATCAACAACCCGGATAGAGCTGACTCTTTCGTCCACATGGTGGCAAAGATCCCTCCGGCTTGGACAAAATCGTTCATGGAATATCTCGAAAACGGAACTTTGCCCGACGACGAGGTCGAAAGACGGCAAATATTACGACGAGCGAAGGGCTATACCATAATCAATGGACAGCTCTACAAAAGGAGCACTACTGGTGTATACCTTAAGTGTGTTTCCCAGCAAGAAGGTATTGAAATCCAACGCGAAATCCATCTCAGGGACTGCGGGAATCACGCCGCTCCTCGATCGTTGGTCGCGAAAGCCTTCCGGCAAGGATTCTACTGGCTGACCACGAAGGCGGACGCCGACAAGATGGTTGAGACATGCATGGGATGCCAGTATTATGCCTGACAACCACATGTTCCTGCTGAAGAATTGCGAACAATACCAATAACTTGGCCGTTTGCAGTCTGGGGGCTAGACATGGTTGGTCCGTTGCAGACGGCACCATGTGGGTTTACGCATCTGCTAGTAGCAGTTGATAAATTCACTAAATGGATAGAAGCTAAACCCATTAGAAAGCTTGATGGGGCAACTGCCCTTAGGTTTGTCCGGGATCTAGTGGTGAGATTTGGTCTCCCACATAGCATTATCACCGACAACGGTAGCAACTTGTCACTCGGAGAAGTGGAGGCATATTGTTGGGAGAAGGTCATCCGACTTGACCTTGCATCTGTGGCATATCCACAATCCAACGTTCAGGTTGAGCGAGCCAATGGATTAATTCTGCAGGGAATAAAGCCACGTCTTGAGGCACCGATACATAGAGCAGCTGGAGCCTGGGCGGAAGAATTGCCATCTGTGCTGTGGAGTTTACAAACTACACCCAATAGATCCACCGGCTACAACCCTTACTTCATGGTTGTGGCATCCCGCAAAACCACTACTAGAAAATCGCGTTGTTTTTGTGCATCGCATCATCATGACCGCATGCTCATGTCATCATGCCACATTGCATTTGAGCATCGTCATCATCTTGCATTTGCTTGCATCAAACTAATTTCAGAAAAACCTAATTTGTTTTCTAAACGCCCCGTCTTAATTCAAACGCAAAACCCGGGTCTCCGGATTATTTTGTTTTGTCTGCTATCGGTTTGCAAACGGTCCGTTTAAAACAAATAAAATATTTAATTATTTTTGTGGGGGCAGTCGAACGGGCCGATTCGACCCGGACAACCACCCCCAGTACAAACAATCGGTCCCCCAAAAATCCTAAAACTACCCAACCTAGTCTACCCACCCCTCTGGCCACCTCACCCCGGCCAATCCCCACCCGACACGTCACCTTAACCCAAACTTCTACCCACTCCTAATCTGCCACATCACCCCACCAGCCACCCCTCTCTCTCTCTCCACTTCCCACCCCACCAACCAGCACACGCGCCCATCTCCCCCCCGGATCCCACCTCCCCCTGGACCGGTCCACCCCACCCCAGGCCCACCAGTCCCCGGCCCCACGCGCCCACGCGTTCCCCCCTGGCCCCGCGCCCAGCGCCCCGTCTCCCTCCTTCCCAACCCGACCCCGCTGCGCCCCACCAACCCTCGCCAGCGCCTCCCTCCACCCCGCGGCTCACCTCGCCGCCGGCGCCCCTCCTCCGTACCTACAGCCACCGGTTGTGCCCCCGCACCTGCCCCGTCGCCCCGCTCCACCTCTCTCCTCCTTCCCGCGTTCCCTCTCCACCCACCTCCCTCCTCTCTATCTCCCGTGGCCGAGCCCGCCTCCCACCGCCGCTCGCCGGATCCCTCTGCTCGCCGCCTCCCTGCCTCTGCTCGCCTCCTCCGTTCACCCCGCCGCCGCGCCCCTCCCCCACCTCGCCGGCCTCCACCTCGTCCTCCGCCCCGCGCCCGGCGCTCGTCACCGCCATCGCCGCCGCTCGCCCCAGGCCCCCGTCATCCGGCCGCCGGCGGGCCTCTCTTCCCGCGCGCAGCCCCTCACGCCCCGACGCCGCCTTCCCCCACCTCCGCTCCCGCCGGCCTCGGCCACCCCGCGGCCGCCCGAACCGCCTCCCCGCGACGCCGTGTCGCCGGCGGCCACCACCCCCCAAGCTCCGCCGCCGTCGGCCGCGCCCGCGCTGCCCCGAGCTCCACCCGTACCGGCCCGTGCTCCTCCCTCTCTGGCGCGCCAGGCACCGACGCCTGCGGGCGCCGCTCGGCCGCGTCGACCCCGCCGTTGGTGCCTCCTCGAGCCCGAGCCGACTGCTGACCAAGGCCTCTTCTCCGACCCCAAGCGCGTGTGGCCATGTCGCGGGTCCTACCTAGCTGATGCGTCCCTGGGGCGATTCCTTCGGCTCCCTGGACTTGCGTTGGTGAGGTGAAGATGCAATATGGTGACCGTGGGAAGATAGTACGCTACCACCCGAAGACCGATCACGGATCCAAGACCCGAACCCTGTCGAGCCCCTCTCGGTGAACGCCCAGATCGCCTCACGGACGCCATGACCTCCTTCGAGGATCCGATGGCCGAGACCCCGGCGCGACAAGTACTCCTTCCCGGACCCGGACCCCGGTACCGGACAAGTTCGCCATCGACCTCGAGAACGCCTACACGGAACAACAAGACCGCCACACGGACGCGAACCCCAAGACCCTGAGGCCCCGAACCGAAGACCGATCCGAAGCGCCAAGACCTCCGTCAGGGAACCGACCAGTTCGCCGAGAACCGCACCCGAACCTGAAGCACGACAAGACCTTCCCCGTTGTTCGAGAACGTTCCCGCCGAGACCGACCCGTAGAACCCTGGACCCTGAGACCGACCCCGAACCCCGGAACCTCAAGTTCGTCGCGACCCCCCTAATGTGTGACCCTTATCCGAACCCCTATTTTTATAAATGCTAAACATAAAACCTGTTGCATATTAAATTGTCATGCTCGCATGCATATTTGTGTGGTTTGGGGGCCTTATGCCGATTCACCTCACAATTAAATATGGGGCCCATATGCGGGCAAATCTAGTCTCATATCGGCCTCATTTAAATTTGTGCATCAAACCGATACTATCTTTTGGCCATGTTAAAACAACATTTAACTTGCGGGGTAGATAAATAACTTGAACCGTTTAATTAATTGTCGGGACCCCGGTTCCGCTTAAAATGACCTAATTGCATCGCATTCTTGCCATGTCATACATCATACAAGCATCATGCCGATCTTTTGCCGTAGTATTAAATATTGCATCCGGTGTTTCTTCTAGTGTTTTGCTTCTTCGCGGATAAGGCCGTTGAGTTGATGCGAGTGCCGACCCGATCTTCGGATGAACCCTTCGGCAATGTTTTCAGGCGAGCATCTCCCCCTCTCTACCTATCTTACTTTTATAGTATTTATTCCCTCCTGTTGATCTATTGCTATCTGTGTTGCGATGCTCTAGTTTTCGTACCCGTGATATCCCTTGCAGCCTTATATTGCCTTGGACACATCCTATTACCTGTTGTTTGGTAGATAGTTGGACTTGCGCGTTGTAGTCGCTTGCTCAAGTGCTGTTGCGTGTCGTCAAGTACCACAGTTGTTGGAGAATTGCCGCCCGTTCAATGTTGGAGATGATCATGGTTTATTTATGGCTCACTTTAATTATTGTTTAACAACTAAAATTGAAGTAAGTAAGAAGAGGCATCGGTGGGTGATAGATAATATTTGGTTTCCGACCGCCCACTTGTGTCCCGTAGGACCCCGAGTACTTGATACCTGTTCCTTGATTTATCGCGCTATCCACATCCGGGAGGATTATGGGACCCCCCTTAGCCAGAGCTTGATTTAGTCTTATTTCTTGGGGCCACAAACTAGTTTGAGGTTTTATTTACGATCCTGTACTTATGCCATGCTACTGCTTTATTTACGATTGTGCGAGGAGCACACTGTACTGTTTAGGTAAGCGGAATGTTTTCGCGGTATCGACTATCCCAGTTTTGGGTTCCCAGTCGTTTACAGCCATTGACGCAAACCTTGAGTCCGTCTCGGAGCTAGCTTACTTCGTTGCGGGTCTACTCAATGGGGTGGCCCCCTGAAATATTTCTGAATCCTGTGATTGCTTTGTCGTGAAGGCCTCGTTGGGTTTTGATTTGGTTTTTCCGAGGTTGATCGAGTGTGTGTTGCTATTTGTGCACCCCGGCCGGGTTAAAACTTTCTGAAAGCCGTGTCCGCGGTTATGGACGACTTGGAGCACAGTATCTCGATCATAGACAACTATAACTAAAGTAGTGCTATAAACTTGACTTTATAATGACTAGTAATCAGCTTCACTATAATGGAATGGCTAAATAAAACTGCCAACAATTGTTTGCTTGGGTGTCGCTTGCGACCATTGTACCTGACTAGTAAGTATTGCAACTATAATGGAATGGCTGAATAAAAGTACCAACAACTGCTGGGTTTTGGGGATATCTCACGCTTATTGTATCTGACTAGTAAGTGTTGCAACTACAACAGAATGGTTAACTAAAACGGCCCACTGTTTAATTTATCAGGACGATTATCTACACCTGACTAGTAATTGCTGCAATAATAACTGAATAAATAAAACTGCCAACTGTGTGAGTTCCTCGGTTGACTTCCTCGTTTGGTCTCGAGGGGGAAATACCAGGATGGGTTTGTTTGATGGTAGCATCAGGTTGGTTCCGAATATGTCTTTCTCACCCCTCTCTGATAGCCGCCAGTTGTACCGAGTCTCTATAGGGTGTTTAGTGCACGCTGCCGCTTCAGCCCACTATACCTATGTAGGCGAGGACCGCCGAAATCTAGTCTCGCCGTGTACTGGCCTCAGTACTGACGCTCCTCTTTTTCCTTTGCCCTTTGTCGGCACCCCTTTTGTTTAAGCAGGTTTTGAGATCGAGGCCGTTAGCAGGGTTACCCTTCCGGCTTGGCCTGGGCAGGGTTATGGACGCCATTGGTTATTCTTCAGGGCTCTTAGCCCCATTTGCATCTTGTCCGTAGTCGGACGCTCTATCGTTTTCAAGGTGATTTGGATCTTTGTATATTATATCTGTATTCTTGACTCTTTGAGTCGCTGTTGTATATATCTGTTCTGTGGGTCCCATCGAGGACTGTTGTGTAATGTTATTACTTCGTTTTCCACCCGCACGAAAGTGCCTGGTGGGCACCTTTGAATCGTTTCTATGTGGGTTTGGCGGGTTTCGCTAAAACTTGCATAGGGTCGATTCTGAGGGTGTTACAGAGTGGTATCAGAGCACAGCAGTTGCGATACCCCACAAGTCCAGCCTGTAGGATAACCTAGCTAACGGCCGAAGTAGAGTGTCAAAACTATTTTCGCAAAATCGGTTGGATAGTTCTGACTAGGTCTGATTTTACTCCGTACCCCTCTGCTGCTCTCCTCTCACCTCTGCGTGTTTTGAATCCGCTCTCTTCTCTCTCTTCGAGTCCAGGATTTCTCGTGGTTGAGTTTCCGTCGTACCTTCAGAGTTTCGCTTCTTCCTTTGGTAACGGTGTTGCTACATCCGGTCTTCATGCTATCCGAGGAATTCTTCGTCTGGTGGACTTCTCTTTGTTCCTTCTCGTGCCTTCCGGTGTTTTCCGACGCGTCGACAGCATCTACGCCAGATCCGATGCCGAGTCTGCATCACCCCTTTGTTCCTGAACCTTGTTGTCGAGATCTTCAGTCTGATTCTGAGAATGGTTGCGCGCTTTTCTACTGATTGTGCAGAGTAATAGTTTGGGTGCGTGATGGATTGGCCCCCATGCCGACTACCCCTTCTATTCGCTTTTGTACATTGAAGTGGATGAGGATGCATCGGTTCCCTCTTTCCATCGAAGCTAGAGGTGGCTTTATTTTTGGATACCTCTACCTTCGACCTGTTGTTCCCGGAGTGTTCTCTCGACGATCACGGACAACGACCTCTTGTTAGTGGTGTCGCCAGGATCTACACGAAGCGAGAAGACGCAGATCGCCGACCTTCCTTCCGGTACCATGAGGCGGATCTCGAGGGCGAGATCCATTGTTAGTGGTGTCGAATTGTGGCATCCCGCAAAACCACTACTAGAAAATCGCGTTGTTTTTGTGCATCGCATCATCATGACCGCATGCTCATGTCATCATGCCACATTGCATTTGAGCATCGTCATCATCTTGCATTTGCTTGCATCAAACTAATTTTGGAAAAACCTAATTTGTTTTCTAAACGCCCCGTCTTAATTCAAACGCAAAACCCGGGTCTCCGGATTATTTTGTTTTGTCTGCTATCGGTTTGCAAACGGTCCGTTTAAAACAAATAAAATATTTAATTATTTTTGTGGGGGCAGTCGAACGGGCCGATTCGACCCGGACAACCACCCCCAGTACAAACAATCGGTCCCCCAAAAATCCTAAAACTACCCAACCTAGTCTACCCACCCCTCTGGCCACCTCACCCCGGCCAATCCCCACCCGACACGTCACCCTAACCCAAACTTCTACCCACTCCTAATCTGCCACATCACCCCACCAGCCACCCCTCTCTCTCTCTCCACTTCCCACCCCACCAACCAGCACACGCGCCCATCTCCCCCCGGATCCCACCTCCCCCTGGACCGGTCCACCCCACCCCAGGCCCACCAGTCCCCGGCCACACGCGCCCACGCGTTCCCCCTGGCCCCGCGCCCAGCGCCCCGTCTCCCTCCTTCCCAACCCGACCCCGCTGCGCCCCACCAACCCTCGCCAGCGCCTCCCTCCACCCCGCGGCTCACCTCGCCGCCGGCGCCCCTCCTCCGTTCCTCCAGCCACCGGCCGTGCCCCCGCACCTGCCCCGTCGCCCCGCTCCACCTCTCTCCTCCTCCCCGCGTTCCCTCTCCACCCACCTCCCTCCTCTCTGTCTCCCGTGGCCGAGCCCGCCTCCCACCGCCGCTCGCTGGACCCCTCTGCTCGCCGCCTCCCTGCCTCTGCTCGCCTGCCACCGCCCTGGCCGCCTCCTCCGTTCACCCCGCCGCCGCGCCCCTCCCCCACCTCGCCGGCCTCCACCTCGTCCTCCGCCCCGCGCCCGGCGCTCGTCACCGCCATCGCCGCCGCTCGCCCCAGGCCCCCGTCGTCCGGCCGCCGGCGGGCCTCTCTTCCCGCGCGCAGCCCCTCACGCCCCGACGCCGCCTTCCCCCACCTCCGCTCCCGCCGGCCTCGGCCACCCCGCGGCCGCCCGAACCGCCTCCCCGCGACGCCGTGTCGCCGGCGGCCACCACCCCCCAAGCTCCGCCGCCGTCGGCCACGCCCGCGCTGCCCCGAGCTCCACCCGTACCGGCCCGTGCTCCTCCCTCTCTGGCGCGCCAGGCACCGACGCCTGCGGGCGCCGCTCGGCCGCGTCGACCCCGCCGTTGGTGCCTCCTCGAGCCCGAGCCGACTGCTGACCAAGGCCTCTTCTCCGACCCCAAGCGCGTGTGGCCATGTCGCGGGTCCTGCCTAGCTGATGCGTCCCTGGGGCGATTCCTTCGGCTCCCTGGACTTGCGTTGGTGAGGTGAAGATGCAATATGGTGACCGTGGGAAGATAGTACGCTACCACCCGAAGACCGATCACGGATCCAAGACCCGAACCCTGTCGAGCCCCTCTCGGTGAACGCCCAGATCGCCTCACGGACGCCATGACCTCCTTCGAGGATCCGATGGCCGAGACCCCGGCGCGACAAGTACTCCTTCCCGGACCCGGACCCCGGTACCGGACAAGTTCGCCATCGACCTCGAGAACGCCTACACGGAACAACAAGACCGCCACACGGACCCGAACCCCAAGACCCTGAGGCCCCGAACCGAAGACCGATCCGAAGCGCCAAGACCTCCGTCAGGGAACCGACCAGTTCGCCGAGAACCGCACCCGAACCTGAAGCACGACAAGACCTTCCCCGTTGTTCGAGAACGTTCCCGCCGAGACCGACCCGTAGAACCCTGGACCCTGAGACCGACCCCGAACCCCGGAACCTCAAGTTCGTCGCGACCCCCCTAATGTGTGACCCTTATCCGAACCCCTATTTTTATAAATGCTAAACATAAAACCTGTTGCATATTAAATTGTCATGCTCGCATGCATATTTGTGTGGTTTGGGGGCCTTATGCCGATTCACCTCACAATTAAATATGGGGCCCATATGCGGGCAAATCTAGTCTCATATCGGCCTCATTTAAATTTGTGCATCAAACCGATACTATCTTTTGGCCATGTTAAAACAACATTTAACTTGCGGGGTAGATAAATAACTTGAACCGTTTAATTAATTGTCGGGACCCCGGTTCCGCTTAAAATGACCTAATTGCATCGCATTCTTGCCATGTCATACATCATACAAGCATCATGCCGATCTTTTGCCGTAGTATTAAATATTGCATCCGGTGTTTCTTCTAGTGTTTTGCTTCTTCGCGGATAAGGCCGTTGAGTTGATGCGAGTGCCGACCCGATCTTCGGATGAACCCTTCGGCAATGTTTTCAGGCGAGCATCTCCCCCTCTCTACCTATCTTACTTTTATAGTATTTATTCCCTCCTGTTGATCTATTGCTATCTGTGTTGCGATGCTCTAGTTTTCGTACCCGTGATATCCCTTGCAGCCTTATATTGCCTTGGACACATCCTATTACCTGTTGTTTGGTAGATAGTTGGACTTGCGCGTTGTAGTCGCTTGCTCAAGTGCTGTTGCGTGTCGTCAAGTACCACAGTTGTTGGAGAATTGCCGCCCGTTCAATGTTGGAGATGATCATGGTTTATTTATGGCTCACTTTAATTATTGTTTAACAACTAAAATTGAAGTAAGTAAGAAGAGGCATCGGTGGGTGATAGATAATATTTGGTTTCCGACCGCCCACTTGTGTCCCGTAGGACCCCGAGTACTTGATACCTGTTCCTTGATTTATCGCGCTATCCACATCCGGGAGGATTATGGGACCCCCCTTAGCCAGAGCTTGATTTAGTCTTATTTCTTGGGGCCACAAACTAGTTTGAGGTTTTATTTACGATCCTGTACTTATGCCATGCTACTGCTTTATTTACGATTGTGCGAGGAGCACACTGTACTGTTTAGGTAAGCGGAATGTTTTCGCGGTATCGACTATCCCAGTTTTGGGTTCCCAGTCGTTTACAGCCATTGACGCAAACCTTGAGTCCGTCTCGGAGCTAGCTTACTTCGTTGCGGGTCTACTCAATGGGGTGGCCCCCTGAAATATTTCTGAATCCTGTGATTGCTTTGTCGTGAAGGCCTCGTTGGGTTTTGATTTGGTTTTTCCGAGGTTGATCGAGTGTGTGTTGCTATTTGTGCACCCCGGCCGGGTTAAAACTTTCTGAAAGCCGTGTCCGCGGTTATGGACGACTTGGAGCACAGTATCTCGATCATAGACAACTATAACTAAAGTAGTGCTATAAACTTGACTTTATAATGACTAGTAATCAGCTTCACTATAATGGAATGGCTAAATAAAACTGCCAACAATTGTTTGCTTGGGTGTCGCTTGCGACCATTGTACCTGACTAGTAAGTATTGCAACTATAATGGAATGGCTGAATAAAAGTACCAACAACTGCTGGGTTTTGGGGATATCTCACGCTTATTGTATCTGACTAGTAAGTGTTGCAACTACAACAGAATGGTTAACTAAAACGGCCCACTGTTTAATTTATCAGGACGATTATCTACACCTGACTAGTAATTGCTGCAATAATAACTGAATAAATAAAACTGCCAACTGTGTGAGTTCCTCGGTTGACTTCCTCGTTTGGTCTCGAGGGGGAAATACCAGGATGGGTTTGTTTGATGGTAGCATCAGGTTGGTTCCGAATATGTCTTTCTCACCCCTCTCTGATAGCCGCCAGTTGTACCGAGTCTCTATAGGGTGTTCAGTGCACGCTGCCGCTGCCGCTTCAGCCCACTATACCTATGTAGGCGAGGACCGCCGAAATCTAGTCTCGCCGTGTACTGGCCTCAGTACTGACGCTCCTCTTTTTCCTTTGCCCTTTGTCGGCACCCCTTTTGTTTAAGCAGGTTTTGAGATCGACGCCGTTAGCAGGGTTACCCTTCCGGCTTGGCCTGGGCAGGGTTATGGACGCCATTGGTTATTCTTCAGGGCTCTTAGCCCCATTTGCATCTTGTCCGTAGTCGGACGCTCTATCGTTTTCAAGGTGATTTGGATCTTTGTATATTATATCTGTATTCTTGACTCTTTGAGTCGCTGTTGTATATATCTGTTCTGTGGGTCCCATCGAGGACTGTTGTGTAATGTTATTACTTCGTTTTCCACCCGCACGAAAGTGCCTGGTGGGCACCTTTGAATCGTTTCTATGCGGGTTTGGCGGGTTTCGCTAAAACTTGCATAGGGTCGATTCTGAGGGTGTTACAATGGTATATGGAGCAGAAGCCATCCTACCTTCCGACATAGTTCACGATGCACCAAGGGTTGCCGCCTATGACGAAGATGACGCTGAAGAATCCAGACGCCTAGATGTGGACCTTCTCGAGGAGGAGCGCATTTTGGCATGCCAAAGATCTACCATCTACCAGCAGAAGCTACGCAGCTACCATAGTCGCTGCATTTGGCATCACTCGTTTAAAGAGGGAGATCTGGTGCTCCGACTTAAGCAGAAGAAGTCACACAAATTATCCCCGCCATGGGAAGGACCATTCATCATAAGCAAGGCGTTACTCAATGGGTCTTACTACCTCGTTGACAATCGTGAACTGAAGGATAGACCCAACGAGGATCATAAGCGTAAGCGACATGACCCGGATGATGACTACCCGGAGCTTGATCGGCCATGGAAGATAGCACAGCTACGTCCTTTATACACTTAGCATTTTTTATCTAATTGTGTACCACTTATATGATCAATGAAATAAAGCTCTTTGGTTCACTCATATTTCTGAGTCTTTTACCTCCTTTAGTGTTCATTTTTGGATAGTATAAAACCTTTATGCACAAGCTTTGCAATTGCACTTGTGAAAATTCCACCTACGGGCGTTAGCTTAAGTTTTATGGTCTACACGTTCTTTGTCGTTTTTATGTGGATTCTGGAGTAGTGACTTTTGGCACTTATTGTCGGCCATTTTGTGCTTAGTTTATTGACGGTGCCATTGGGCATCATTACCTGAGCGCATGGTTCTTACAACGAGTCTTCCGACTCACGAAAAGTCAAGCATAAAAACCAAAGTAATGGATAAGCCAGCACTTTCTTAAAAAATATATACATGATGGAAATAGTTCTTAAATAGCAGGACATACACCATTGTTTTCCGCCTTAAGTTAACACATAGTTTTTTCCGCATAACACGTCACAGAGGAAACAAATATTACAAGTTGTTTTTATTCCTCTGGCACATGCGACTTGGAAGCAACATCATCGGAAGCAGGAGAGTGACCTCCCTCGAAGTCGGAAGTATTGAGGGACTCGGAGGAGCTTTGGCCTTTGTCTTCAACGGTTTTCATGGGCACAAAGACGTTAACGTCAACTAACTTGGCGACTCTGGTGTCATAACCCGCGAGCGATGCCAAGATAGATTTGTGGTTTATCTTTTGTCCTTCGTCGTCTACGTCGGGGATACCGGAGGTTACCGTGTCGATGTCGGCATTCTCATAGTGTGCCTTCAACATTGACAATTCCATCCTGGTGCCGGCCCGTGCACATGAAGCTTTCTAGCTTGAAATACGCTCGGGGGCTCGGCGCAGGATCTCCGAGAACTTCGCTACTAAGTCCGATGCCTTTATGTTAATCTGGTGGGATTTGGCAATCTCTTTGGTCTGCGTGATGGCGGTGTTTATGAAGTTGCCAGCAAGAACCATGAATTCTTTTGGCGGAGGAGGCGACCGGGTTAACCCCATAGGAGCTGTGAATCCCGACAAAGGAGCGGATGAGTTCAAAAATTCAGAGTATCTATACTATAGAAATCCAAGACGGAGAATCACCTACTAAAGATGGTGGCCTCAGCCTGCCAGAGAGTATCCGCCATGGAGTCTCGTTCTTGTTGGAGGATCTTATACGCTTCATGATGGCATTGATTTTGCTCATCAACAGTTTTCTTCTGATCTTTTAAGATCGTGATTTCCTCCTTCAAGCGGTTCATATCCTTGGTGGCGGAGTCCTATAGGTCTTTCATCGATTCTTCATGCATTTTCAGCATCTCCTCCCTCTCCTTCTTAAGGATCTTGTTCTCGCTATCCAGCTGCTGAATGTTCTTGGATTGCTCGACAATATCCTTAGCCTTGGAAATGGTTTCTGCAGGTCGGAGAAAGAAAAGTACACAGTGAGTACTCGGAGAATGTTGGCACAAGACCAAGCCGGAATACGAAAAAGAAAGGAAAAACAGACACTTGCTCTTGATGACCTGTTCTTTCAAGAAAGCAGTTTTACCCTTTTCAACTTCCAAGTCTGCGCACATCTTCTAGTACTTGTCGTTGGCAATGCCCCTCCGAGCATTCTCATTCTGTGGAAAAAAGGAGGTTAACATTGTTTGGTCTACTTGGAGCATCTAGCCGGAAAATTTCCACCTAGACGCTCGGGGGCTACAGCGAGAGTTTTTAACTTAGCAATATGCTTAGTCTTTCTTTAAGCATCTAGTTGGAAATAATTCAGTTTTCGATTAGAAGCTTGGGGGTACAGTATAAAGTTTTTAACTCAGATGTATGCTTAGATTCTCTTTAAGCATGTAGTCGAAACTAGTTCAGTTACAACTAGAATCTTGGGGGCTACAGTATCGAAATTTATGAACACTGCGTATGCTACTATTAAAGCATCTAGTCGGAATAATTCATTCCACCTATATGCTTGGGGGATATAGTGAGAAGTTTTCTAGCTTAGTCACTCTTAGAGCATTTAGACGCAAAGACCTATGGTTTTCCGTCTAAATCCTCGGGGGCTACAGTGGGATATTCATATGAAATGCAAAAAGGCAAATATAACTTACAAGTGCAATGATCTTGAGGTTGGTAGCACTCTCAGCTAGCAACTTGCCGAAGGATACCCTGTTTCCTTGCAAGATTTCTGCTTGCCAGAGAAGCTCCTCGAGACCGCACGTTGGAGATGTCGGCGCTGCACCAGGAACCAGAGAAGTACTACCTAGCGTAAGTACTAGATAGAATATCTTTGGAAACTCTATGGTTTTCTTGGGTGCGGGGGCGCCGCCTTCGGCATATGTACCACCTTCCACCACCATCTTACCGCTACCAATGGCATCCTTAGTCGGAGCTTCAGCCATTTGGTGTGCAGCACTCTCATGCGTCGCCTGTTCGCCGACAACAGCGAGCTCTGTGGAGGCGCCTGAGTCCATTTCCATGGTGGAAGGGCCAGATGCTTCCTTAGCTTGTGAGCTTGTTGGGCAGATGAGGGCTGGACTATGGGAGTGACATGGGCGATGGCGGGAGATACGTCGCGATGCAGCATATCCTTGATGGTTCTAGAAGACCCCGAAGTTTTGGAGGTCTTCTTCAAGCTGGTCGTGGCTTTCTTTCTGAAACATGCAAAATGCATAAGTACAGGAATAAGACAGACAAATGGACAATGTCGGAGGGAAACAATCTTACACAAGAGGGGTGTTTTAGCAAAGGGGATTCCAGTAACCTTTCTTTTCTCCTCCTCCAGGGCGGCGGTAGTCTTTTTGGAGGCTCCACCCTCCGTCTTCTTCTTCTTGCCTCCATCGGTAGCGTCAGAGGTGGAGCTCTTCTGCTTTCGCGCCAATGGAGCATCATCGTCGAACACGACGGTGACTTCCTTCATCTTTGGATCATAGATTTGAGGAGCCATGCTGTCCTCATCTATGTCGCTAAGCTGTTAAAGTGAAGAACCACCATGTTAGATGAGATGGTAATGGCTAGACGGAAGAACTGGAGTATATGTCATACACGGAAAATAAACAGTTGCCTTTGGGCACTTGCTCTCTACGAACATGTCATAGGTGATGGCGAAGCCATGCTTCTTGTCCTTCACCTTGATGATGTCCTTGAGGCGGAGCTAGACGGAGTCGCTCGAGAAGTTGTGCTCAGAGATGCGGAGGCTATCCCTTCTATCATTGGAATACTCGTGCATCACCTTCAAGCGGTGCTGCAGAGGCAAGATCCGCCTGATGAACCAGCACATGGCTAGGTCCAGTCCAGTCAAACCCGTCTCTACGAACCACTCTATCCGCCTTATAGCGTGGGAAGCGTCAATGTCGGAGGGAAGGGAGGCCTGGGATCTCCATGTTGAGGCTTCGGCGGCTGCTCCATCGACAAAGTCTGGGTACGTGACTTCTCAGCCAGCCAGAGGGATATCTGGGCCGTAGAAGTACGTCCGCTGCCAATTCTTGCAGGATTCGTGGCCGACGATGTCGGGGAAGCACCGGCCAGGCCGGATCTTAAAACTAATGGCTCCATAATTCCTAAGCTCGTCCTTGTCGGCTCCGGATTCACGCTTGACGGTAAAGAAGTATATGAAGAGATCTAGCCTAGGCTTGATTCCTAAATAACCCTCGCAGAGCGCCGCGTAATTGCTGAGCGCTAGGATGCTATTGGGGGAGAGGTTATGTGGTTGAACTCGGTAATGATTCAGGACAGCAAGGAAAAAGTTGGAGATGGGCAGGGAGATGCCGCGTACCATCTGTGCATTGAGGTACACCTTTTCTCTGGCTTGGGGAGAAGGCGTGACCTCGCCGGCTGGCGCCGCCCGCCAGGCGAGCCCCTCCATTGCGGGGAGGTAACCCTCGTTGATCAGCTCTTTTATGTCGCGGTCCGTGATGTCTGAACCGCGCCAGTCGCCCTTGTGCGAGTCGTACTCCTCCTCCGGCAGCTCTAGGGCCGTTGGATTATGGTCGCCGCCGGTGGCGTCGACCAGCGCAGACTTGGGGATGACCAGGCCCTCTGGGGGCACGAGGACAGAGCTCGCCGGCTTCACCGTGGCTTTGCCCAACGCCGCCATCGAAGGGGAGGAGCTGCTGCTGGCCATTGGGTGTGTTTGACGATGACTAGGAAAGATTGGAAAGCTAGGGTTTTTCACACGTTGCGCGGAGAGCTCGAGGAGGCGCTCGCTGGAGGAAGAAGACAATGCAGGGGAGAATGAGGTGAAAAAGTAAATTTTCCACCGCAGTTACTATTTATGGTATCCAGCATCAAGATTCGTGCAGCTTGATCGAATGGTTGCCGTGTAGACAATGTGTGCGGAGGCGTGCGCGGAAATTTCGCCACGTACCAACCGTCGCCACCAACGGTTTGTATCGCTCGCATGGGAAAAGTGGACATGATTGCGTTCACTGCATGTGTGAGTTACGAGGCGTTGATGACCTATGTCTACGTCGCCCTAGCTATCATAGGCAGATGAACCATCACATTAAAATATTCCAGCATGGATGGATCTAGTCCGGCTATGGAAGAGTATGATGGAAGATGCAGCAATTATCCGATTTATGAATTGAAGACAGAGAAAACCTTGCAGGGTTCTTTGGGAGGACTACAAGATGTTGCTTGACGATTTGCCGACATCCATCTAGACGGAGCATTCAACATGAAGAGGCAAGACGACGCAAGATCTCGAAGTTCTCCGGGGGCTACTGTTGGGGATATGCTATATGGGTATCCTCATAGCATGTCCTCTATCCGGATAATACGGATGGCCCACAGTTGGTAGCATGTCCCATGGCCTGCTGGGCGGCCCAGTTAGATGGATCCAGAAGGGAGGCCCATGCCGGATAAAGGAAGGCCACGGTAGAGTTACCAGCGTACCCGGAGCCTTGGAGTACGGGACACGCTAGACTAGTAATAGACGGTGTAGGACTCTGTAACCTGTCCGGCTAGAACTTTTCCCTGTAACCCTAGGACATGGTGACTATATAAGTCGGGCCTATGGGAGCCTTTAGGGCACGATCATAGACAACTTCACATAACCTCGCACAGCGAACCTATCTCTGTAACTCGGCGTATTGCCATTATAGTGATTTATAGCAGGAGTAGGATTCCGCCACCGTTGTGGGATCTGAACCTGGGTAAGCTGTGTTACCTCGTACCCATCAACCGTCCGCCTTCCCCCACGTCTCTAAACACGCACTGTGAGGACCCTTCCATGGCGTACTCGCCGGAAATACCGCGACACCTTGCACATGGTACATGAGCTTTCCCATAACCAAAATGACAAGGCAAGCAGACAATGAGCATCTTAGCAATCTTTTTATTTACCGTATGCATAGCTTTTTATTGAGTACGCTCATAGATGCTAATTATGGTGATGCTACAAGTTTCCACCATGATTAAGCATGGCTTAGGCTAGCGGCCCAGGAGTTTATCTAACACAATGTATAAACTCCATGAACTCATAACCTCCGCTTTTATTTCATATCGTCGACATCCGTAAACAAAAGAGCAAGGAATCAACTGGATGAGATATCCAAAAAGTGTTGAAAGCATTCCTCATGACAGCACGGTTCTGCTGACTCCCAGTATATAATTAGCAAGGATATAACTTTCAAGGACTTGTCACAATGGTTCAGAATTATTAAGCGCAAGGAATAAAGTGTTCCATCAAGTTCGTGAGAGATTTACTAACTAACTTTCTCAAAACAGACAAACATTTTATTTTGGAAGAAAACACGACATATGGAATATGCACTGGAATAACAAATGATGCTAATAGGTAGGTATGGTGGACACAACTGGCAATATTGGTTATGGGGAGATGGAAGCACATGTGGAGCTCATACTCAGTGCAAGTGAAGGCTAGCAATAGAGAGGGAGCGACAAACAAGAGAGCAATAGCTGTCATAATCATGCTTGCAACAAAACAGGACTAACTATGGCATGAAAGTGATACAAGAACTCTGAGGCAAAATAAATCATCGAGGCTTACTGACTATTGATTAGTCATATGCATGCGTGAGCATGTTCCAAGTCGATTCACATGAACATTCAAAGGAGGATATCACAATATCAGACCAAAGTATGAATAAAACAATGCAAGCAAACATTCATATGACATGCTACAAACTATTAGGAAGCTGGAGCTAATCATAGACAAGCAAGAACTACTAAGTATCCATAATGACATACACCTTACACAAACAGGCTAAGCATGCTCACAATGATGAGTATATGTACAAAAATGAAACGAATAGGGTTTGTTACCAGCCTCTTACCACACCTCGAGTTGTCTTAATCTTCATTATTGCCCTTCACTTGTGTGACTTGAATAATTGACATGAAACCAAAATTCACTGAGGACGGCTGAACCCTGCAAAGAACTCACAAAACCAAAGAAGAACAACAAATATTTTTGGTGTCTTCGATTTTTTTAGAAACAAGAAAACAAAGAAAATCCAAACAAAAAACAAAGCAAAATATTTTTGTATTTTTCTTTTAAGGCATACCAAAGCAAAGGAACAAAGAAACAAACCTAGAGAAACAATGGAAATATTTTTGGTATTTTTGGGTTTTTGAGAAAGAAGCAACAAGAACCAAAAAGAAAGCGAAACAATGGATATACAAAGAACCGACCGAACATGATATATAGATGAGTGTGTGATGTAGGTGTACCTCCCCCAAGCTTAGGCTTTTGGACTAAGTGGGGATCAATCCCATGGTGCCCAAGTAGATGCACCTCTGTAGTATGTCGAGGAAGCTCCCTCGTCCTGGTATGAGCTCGAGGCCTCCCCTGTGTAATACGCATGGGGATCGTATGATGGTGATTTCTCCTGATAGTGCCCATGGAAGTAAAGAGAACGCAGGTTGTCGTCCATCTCCGCCTTCGAGCATGACCAAGGTCCCTGAGAAATACTGAACAAAGTGGTTTGGGGTAGAGGGATCTCTCTCTCTCTCTCTCTCCCCCGTCAGTAAACAACATTCTATAAACCAAGTTCTCAAGAGTAGAGCTAGTGGTGACAAAGTGATGCGCCTTCATGGCAGCAAGATCAAGCCTCTAAGGAGCCAAAACTGTATCATGTGGATCAACAGCAATGTACAAGGTAGCAGCAATACGAGTAGCAATAATTCCACCATAAATGGGTCCCTTAGCAGCTAACGACGAGCAATGAGAGAACCAAGATTATACTTATCCTCATTGTTGAGCGCCACAGCTAAGAAGGCCAATTGATAGTTGGAAATATTACTAGTGTTCTCCCTACCAAGAACACTGGTGGCAAGATAGTAGGCAAAGTACCTGATGGCTAGACGTTGAATATTCTTTATCTTCCCTCGCTGAGCTCTGCGGTCATCATCATTGGTTATTCCTCAGTAAAGCTCCAACAAATCAGCTAGTAGAGCTTGAATCTTCTTTGATGACCCAGTTGTACCAAGTTCCAGGGCCTTGCAAAATTTCTTCAAAGTCATAGAATGAGCCCTGCCATAAATTTTGAAATACACGGAAGGCTTGAATATACTATTAGTAAAGGAGAAACTCTCCACAAATGTTTTAGTAAGCAAAGCATATTATGCACTCTCATCCTACATGTAACTTGTTAATCCCACTCTCTGCACCAATGCCATAAAATCATTAAGAATCCCAGCATCTTGCAAGAAGGTTTGGCAAGGAAAGGTGAGGGGTGCGCATCCCCTTCATCTCCCTCGTCACCAAATCGCGGAGTGATGAGATCCTCATTGTATGAGGGTCTAGTACTGGTAGATGACCTTGGAAGCCTTGCCTTCTAGGTGCATCACTCTCAAATCTATCGCCAAATGTGTGGTGGTCCATGACTTCCCTATTCTGAAATTTTAAACAACCATCAAACCAAGTGATTTCTAAGTTGATAAATGATGAGAAACTACTATAGGAACTTGCTAGAGGACTACACATGCATCAAAACAATGTTTCTAAGCATAGAACAAGCATGCAAGCTCAAACAACTTGTCACCTATAGAAGCAAAATACTCAGGATACAATCTACCAATCACAAATCTAATTGGACAAGTGGAGGAGGCACATACCAAGGAGCAATCCCCCCAAAAATCAGCACTTGAGGTGGGCTGACCAAGGAGATCGAAAATGGCGAGCAAGAACTACAAGAACTCGAGCTTGAGCAAGTTTTCCGGTGTTTTTCAGGAGAGAGAAAGAAGGTGGCTTTATGGAGTCAGCCTGGAGGGGCCCAGGTGGGCCAGACCCCCCAGGCGCCGCCACATGGTAGGCCGCGCCTACCAGGGGTCTGGTGGCCTGGCGTGGCCCTGGGTCACCTCAAGTGCCACTCTGCCCCTTTTTCGAGGAAAAATTTATTTTGAATTTTCTGGGATTTTTCGGGAAACTTTATTTTTGGCCAATTTTCAGGGTATGAAAATTGATTTTCTCGCAGAAACAATTTTTTTCAGAAGAAGCAAAAGCAAACCAAAAGCCAAACTATAGGATATCTAAGAAACTCAAACAAGCAAACAACTAGCAAAACTAAAGCTAAAGCAAAGACTAGGAAGGAGAAAGGAAAAAGAAAGCTAGTATAACCATAGTGGAAACATTATTTTGTTCACTAAAATCCTTTTGTTAACAAGGTTGATCAAGTCTTGTTACCAAAACTCTTATATGAAGCAAAACTTTGCATTCCACAAGGTGATTATGTTACCTCATACTTGATAGCAATGGTCCCAATCATAATAGTTTCAAAATTTTCTTGTGGAATGGGACAATATATTTCTCCAACCTTGATGCTCTCAATATTTTCAATGGAATTCAGGCAATAGCTCTTAACAACCTTCTTGGGGAAATAGATAGTGTGCTCTTTGTCATTAATATTGAATGTTACTTTTCCTTGATTGCAATTGATGACAGCACCTGCAATATTAAGAAAAGGTCTCCCGAGAATAATAGACATATTATCATCTTCAGGCATTTCAAGCACAATAAAATCAGTTAATACCATGCAATTATGAGCAACTTGAACAGGAACACCCTCACATATACCAACAGGAATAGTAGTTGACTTATCAGCCATTTGCAAAGAAATATCAGTTGGTATCAACTTTTCTAGCTGGAGTCTCTTATAGAGAGAAAAAGGCATAACACTAACTCCAGCTCCCAAATCACATAAAGCAGTTCTAACATAATTATTCTTAATGGAGCAAGGAATAGTTTGTATACCTGGATCACCAAGTTT
Organism: Avena sativa; assembly: GCA_916181665.1. NCBI lineage: Eukaryota > Viridiplantae > Streptophyta > Magnoliopsida > Poales > Poaceae > Avena > Avena sativa. Next base: position 169,957,274 of record OV702282.1, read on the forward strand.
CTTTGGAACCTTACCATTGAAGGAATAATTAGCAAGTAGAGTAGAAATCTCCTCATTAGGAATCTTACTTTTATTAAAGACAATATCCTTCATATACTTTGAACAAGGAGGCAACTTAATAGCGTCAGTCAAAGGAATTTGCAAGAATAAAGGTTTCATCCACTCACAAAACTTGTTGTAGTGTTCCTCCTCCTTTGACTTGTGTTTCTTACCTGGAAAAGGCATAGGTTTTTGCACCCAAGGTTCTCTCTCTTTACCATGTTTATTAGAAATAAAATCTTCCTTTGTGTACCTAGTGTTCTTAGTGTGCTTATCAAGTTCTTCCTCACCTTCCTCCTTATCAGGAGACTCATTTTTATCATTACCACTCTCAGTTTTAGCATCAGAGACAGATATACTATTAGGATCTACAGCAGGTTCAAGTGGTTCCTCAACTATCCTATGTTTCTTTTTTCTCTTACGAGGACTACCACTATCTTCACCTTGTTGAGAATCCTGCTCTATTCTTTTAGGGTGTCCTTCAGTATATAAAGGATCTTGAGTAGCTATACCACTCCTAGTTCTAATTCCATAAGCATGTTTATCTCCTGAAGCATTAACTAGCATATCCTTTTGAACCTTAGCAAGTTGATCAAGTTGAGTTTGAACCATTTTAAAGTGTTTACAAAGCATTTTAATATCATTAGAAGTTCTTTACACAATATCTTTCAACTCATGGATAGCTCTAGAGTTTTCTAATAAATGATTCTGAACTTGTTTATTAAAATACCCTTGTTTAACAATAAAAGTGTCAAGTTCCTCTAAACATTGATCAGGAGGCTTACCATAAGGAATATCACTTTCATCAAAGTGTTGGAGAGAGTGTACCTCAATAGTAGATTAGTGGGAAATTGGCTTACATAATTCTTCTATAGGAGGTAGATTCTTCACATCTTCAGCTCTAATACCTTTCTCCTTTAGACACTTCTTAGATTCCTTCATCACTTCATCATTTAATGCAATAACTCACCTCTTCTTTGTTGTTGGTGTTGGAACTGGTTCATGAACATCTGGTTCAGGAATAATAGGCTCAGGTGCATTCAGCTCAGTTGAATTCCAATCATCATAATTCTTGCTTATCTTAGCCATTAATTCTTCATCATCTGTAGGAGTTGTTTTCCTGAAAACACAATCAGCAAAGCTATCTAGGTAGGTCCTAGAATCATCAGTTAGTCCATTATAATAAATATCAAGAAGCTCATTCTTAGGTAATGGACATCCAGGATGGGCATGAATCAAGGCACAAAACCTTGTCCATGACTCAGGCAATTTCTCTTCTTCTCCCTGTTTAAAATCAAAAAGTCTCTACAAAGATTCATGTCTAGCACTGGGAGGAAAATATTTCGGGAAGAAGGAATCAAGCAATCAGGGCTATCAATGGAACCAGGAGGTAATCTATTAAACCAAGCCCTAACTTCTCCTTTTAGTGAAAAAGGGAAGATCTTAGCAGTAAAGTACTTGCGCATCTTAAAATCAATAGAGAATAAAGCACTCATAGTAGAAACCTCATTCATATGAGCCACAACACTCTCATTTTTAGTCCCACAAAAAGTTTCTTTCTCAACAATATCCAAATAAGATAAATCAATAGAAAAATCATAATCTTCATCTTTAACATCTATGGGAGAAGTGGCAAACTTAGGATTAGAGGACATCTTAGGCATAATAGTACATCTAGCAAGGAGACTCTTAATAGCACTAGTACCATGTGTGTTTTGGCACTCTTCAACAAAATCACCAGTGAACCCAATGTAACCATCATTAATATCATAACTCTCACTAGCCTCAGGTGAGCTAACAGGTGTAACAGTGTCTTCACTAGGAGTTTCGGTATTTCCTGGACTAGCCATAGTAGCATCTAGAAAAGGACCTAATGAACCACTCGCATCAAGCATAGTAGAAGTAACATCATGAGCATCAAAATCAGTTTCAGACTCAGCAGTAGTAGTAGTGTGTGTAGCATGAGTATGTGGTGGTGGTGTGACAAGCTTACTTATAACAAATGGTGAATCAAGAGCAGCAGAGGTGTTTAGGACTGTACCTCTTCTTGTAGTGGACAGTAAAATAGGGAACTTTCTATCACGAGAATTCCCCATGATGAAAGGAGTAGCAGTGAACAATAATAGATCCAAGTGAACTTACAAATAAAACTATGCTCCCCGGCAACAGCGCCAGAAAATAGTTTTGATGAACCACAAGTATAGGGGATCGCAACAGTCTTCATGGGTAGTATTACCCAATTTATTGATTCGACACAAGGGGAGCCAAAGAATACGTGCAAGCCTTAATAACTGAGTTGTCAGTTCAGCTGCACCTGGAAATAGTTCTTGCTCACAGAAGTTTATGAGTAGCAACAATTTGGTAGTAGCAATAGCAACAGTGAAACAAGAGCAATAGTAACAGTAACAGTAAGAGTAGGATTCGAGTGCGGTAGGCATAGGGATGGATGGACGGGAGTTGCATGGACGAGTCTAAACATGTAACTTCAAGACTAGGGCATTGCAGATAAATAATAACAAGCATCCAAGTACTAAACAATCCTAGGCATGTGCTCCAAATATAGTCATACGTGCTCGCAATGAGAACTTGCACAACATCTTCTGTCCAGCCAGCCCGTGATTGCGGGGCCTCTAGGGAACTACTGGCAATTAATTTGCTCCTTTTAATAGAGCACCGGAGCAAAGCATTAAAACTCCTTGAACACATGTGATCCTCACACAATAATCATCCCCTCCGGTTATCCCAATTATTGTCACTTTTGGGCCTTTGGATCCGGACAATGATATGTGTACACAACATACAGATAAGATCACAAAAAATACTATCATAATGATTCAATAATAAGTTCAGATCTGAGATCATGGCACTCGGGCCCTAGTGACAAGCATTAAGCACAACAAATTGCAACAAAGTCAAATAGCACAAATAGAGGTACTAGGCACTATGCCCTAACAGATCTTATTCGATTACATGATAGAACTCATTCAATCCCTACCATCCCCAAGCCTATAGCGGGGGATTACTCACTCATGGATGAGGGAAACATCGGTGGTTGATGGAGATGCGTTGGTGATGACGATGGCGATGATCCTCTCCAAATTCCCCATCCCGGCAGGGTGCCAGAACGGAGTTTCTGGATCTGAATCTTGGTTTCCGGTGGCGGCGGCGGAGCGGAACTCTTTTTGGAAAACTATCGACCCCCTGTCGTTTTTTAGGTCAAAAGGCAACTTATAGGCGAAGAGGGAGGCCAAGGAGGTGCCTGGGGAGGCTGCACCCCCTCCAGGCGTGGGGTCAGGTGGGCCCGTGCCTGGGGTGGGTCTGGGCCCCCCAGGCCTCCCCTCCGTCTCTTCTTCTGGCTCCGTGGATCTTCTGGTGAAATATAATTTTTGGCATATTTTCTGGGAGTTTTCCTGATAGTTCATTTTCTGCACAAAAACAAGACACCAAGGTAATTCTGCTGAAAAAATAGCGCCAGTCTGTGTTAGTTGTATCCAAATCACACAAATTTAGAGAAGAAACTATAGCAAAGGGTTCGAGAAAGTAGATACGACGTATCAGAAGTACATGTCTATGAAACCAAGAAAAATAAATCAGCAAAAGAATACATCGTCCGATGAGTCAAAGCGCCACATAGTTCTTTCAGGGAAAAGAAACATCGTGGGAGTGGATGACAAGACAGATATGTCAGAAGATTATAATAAGATTCATGAAATCCCACCTTTCAAAGTGAAAACTGACCCAATCCTCCTGTTAAATGATGAGGAGTCTCCATGTCTACGGCGCAGAAGAAAACCAAAACACTAGGGATGTTGGTGATCTATGTAATATATTAAACCTTTTATGTAATATCATATTGTGAATCATATTGTGAGTCAAACATTTTACCCAGATCCACATGCATGCAACATTGGTAATTTTTACCGAAAGGCATGAAAACTAATACATCTTGTCACATCCCAAGATTTTCAAAATCTTGTAATGTGAAAAATAAATAAATAAAATAAATTTTTTGTTGAAAATCAGGGTGAAAAGAAACTTTTGTTTCTAAAAGGAAACTTAAAATCCCATCTTGAACAAACTTTGGTAAAAGTTTGAATCCAACAAAATCCAAATCAAGGGAAATGCATTCCTCAATGAATGTATCTGGAAATTTAAACACTTGGAAAATAAATCCAAACCCTAAACCCAAATGGAATAAAAATCATTTCCAAGTTATCTCCAAGCCTATGGATTTGATCCATATAAAATTTGTGAACAAACATTCACAAATGATCAAGAAAGACAAATGGAAATAATATAAGACCATAGAAATTGGTTTCACTTAATTTGGAACCATAAATAAAAACTTATGAATATAATAAGATAAGGAAATTAAAATTTCCAAAGCTAATAAAGAACCTATAAAAAATCCATACCAAGTGGTGAGCAAATGATCCTAAAGATCTTTAAAAGGATAAATAAATATCAAATAAGAATTCACAAATTGGAATCACCAAGTTTGGATCTCTAAATAAAAAGATATGTATTTTATAAGATGAAGAAAGAAATATTAAATAAAGAATACTTAAAGACCAAATCAAATCTGGGCCAAATCCAAAAAACAAGTGGAATGTTTATGATCCAAATCCAAATAAAATATTGGATAAAGAATTTCCAAAATGAAATAAAATGACTTAAACCAAATCCTATTGGAATAAAGACAAATCCAAATTTTAAATGATTAATAAAACTTATTAAAAACTTTTCCAAATAATTCAAGATGAATTATTTGACACCCTTTTAAGTAAACAAAACTTACTGAAAGGATTTGGAAGAATTTAGAAGTCAAATGGAAATTAAAAAAATTATTAAATCCTATTTGATTTAAAACAAGGGCTTTTTGAATAAATAAAAGACCCCACAAAGAATAAAGTTTTAATCAAAATTTGACTTCGGAATGGGTTACTAACCAGTATTTAAACCCACACAAAATTTGGCTAGGTTTTGAATTCAAATGAATGTTTGAATTGGCCAAACAAAATCAAAACATAAAATCAATTTGGAAAAAGAAAAATAACAGGAGAAGGAAAAATTTTGAAACGAGGCAGCCCAACTAAACCTAGCCCACTAAGCCCAACACAGCCCACTGCTCCTCTCCCGCAGAAAAACGCTTCACACCAGAAATTCTACCCGCACAGCGTGTGACGCGTGGGCCCCATCTCTTCTCTTCCTATCTCACTGTCAAACGGACCCCACTAGACACGTCAGCGTCTTCCCCAGCGCGTCCCGTTCCTCCCCTGATTCCTCCTGTTTCTGTCGATTAATTTGTGTGATGAATTCACATTAATGACATAGTGATTCCACCCCCAGACCATGCTCTCTTAATCGCCAGCATCCCCTCTATGTTTCCCCCTTAGTTCTCCACCTTAGCGCGCCCCCAGGCCGTCCTAATTCCTCTACGAAGCTCCACTGCCCCGACGAGTTCCGACATCGATTCCGGCCGAACCCTGCCGCCCCTTGTCCCCTCAACCACTCCAGCCTGCTCCCCTCTTCCAGACGCATCTTCCAGTGGCTTTGACTTGGCCGCGCCTGACCCACAGCGCCCGCAACGACGTCAACCGATAGCACCGCCGTCTGCAAACAACTCCGGTGAGCCTCATCGCTTGAACCCGTGCGCGCCTCGACCAGAGTCTCATGCCAATTTGTTCGCCTGTGCCTTGTGAACATCCAGGTGCTCGCCATTCACTCGCGCAGGACCCGTAGGCTCGCCTTCGACGACGGCAGCAAGCATCAGACGCCGACGACAACTACGGCGAGGAATTCCGGTTGATCTCGAGCGCCCCTTCATCAGACAAGAACACGTTGTGCATCAGCGAAGCGCAACGAACCTGGTGACCTACCCCTCTCTCCCTCTAGCCCCCTGTGTCGCCAGCAACCTCGCCGCCAGAGCCCTCGCCACCACCTGCCGCCGCCAGCGCCGCCCATCTCTTGCAAGTGTGCTCAGCGTCGTCCGATCTTGATCTGACGATTAGGATAGAATCACTTAACGCCGAAGAGTTATTCAATCTGTGTCGTGCGATGTAACTTGATCCAACGCCTCACGTTGCTGATCCACGCAAACCGGTACCAGCGTATTAAATCAAGACACGTGTCCCTGCTGGTTTGTTTTAAAACAGAATAGTTCTATTAGATGTTCCATTTTGTAAAATCTATAACTTTTAATCTACACGTCCAAATTTTGCAAATTTTATATCAATGGATTCAGAAAAACAAGCCCTAGCCAACCATGCACTTTGTTTAGTAAAAAGCTTCTGGTAAAATGTTTGTTTTTGCAGAAACTTATGTATGCTTGTTTAGGATATAAAATTTATTCCAAAATGATTTTGGGGATAAAATCTTTGGCAAATGGTGTGTTTTGAACCTACTGACCATAGGAAATCAATTGGTGGTTTCAAAAATGTATTTGGTGATGCAAAAGAATGAATCATGGATTTAAACCAATTCTAGTCAAATAAAAATATGGTTTATTTATTAAAAATGGTTTAGGAAGAAAACCTTTGGGAAATGTTTTGTTTTAAACTCTCTGACCCCAAACACCAAGTTTTATGATTTGAAAATGTATTTGGTGAACCCTATAGAACTACTACTTTACTAAAGACATTTTCAACCACATAAAATAATGACTTGGTTTAAAAATGGTTTATAAAGTGAAACCTTTTGCAAATGACTTTGCCACTTTATAAAATGAACAATAGGTGTTTCCAAATGTTTATAACCTATTAGAAACCACTTTTACAAATAAAACAATCTCTTGCATGCTTGCATGCATTGTTTTGTTTTATTATTTTATGTGATGTTTTGCTTGATTGGTAGATTGAAATTGTGCCTTGCTTGATTAAATTGTAGTGATTTGAAGAGTGTGATTGTTGAAAGGACAACAAGTGAAATTATACTCTACCAAAAAGGCAAGTGATGCTTCATACTTTGTCCCATTATTTTCACTATGCATTAGTGATATTTCTAAGTAGGACTTGCATGGAATTTTTACTAAGTATAAACTATGCCATGGGAAATCCTAGTAGATGAAACTTTAGTAAAATTTCCTAAGTTAAGATCCCTACTACTATCATGCTTAGCTTAGCTAGTAGAAAACAAGGGTGGAATATATATTCATGCTATGGAAAAATTTCTAAGTCCGAGGACTTATGTTTTGTTTAATAAAACAACTAAGTGAATGAATCACCTGGGTGGAATGGAAGGAATGGTTTGTGTTGAGTGGTCATGCAAGTCCAGTATGCTGGGGAAAACTTGGGCATCACCAAGTCCAGTATGCTGGGGAAAACTTGGTGTCTCACTTGTGGATTGCCACCCAGGAACAAAGAGATTTGAGATGTCAAATGTTGAGAAGCTTCAAGTGCAGCCACTTGGCATTATGGGCTCTGCCTGGATCATATAGGTTGCAAGAACTTAGCCAAATGGACAGTTGGTGGTAGGGGTTTGATAGGTTGGAACGCGTCCATTCTGGTCTAAGGGAAGGCTTCTGAAAGATCTTGTCTTGGTGAAACCAAGTCTTGTGGGGAAAGTGCACCACCTCTGCAGAGTTTAAAATCTAATTACTTAGTCATGTCCCTAGTAAAGGACAATTTGAGCATCAAGACATGGAAGCTATCAAGAATCTCATCATCCAAATTTCTAAGTTAAGAACTTGTGGTTGAGCAAGGGTTGAAAGGATCACCAATTTCTATTGGGGGATGCCTTGGGAAAGATTTTTGTCAAACAAAAACTTAGTGTTTTCAAATGATAAGGAAAATATATTTTGAGCAATGCAAGCCTCAACTCCACTTGGCCAAATGCATATAGGTGATAGACTCCACTATACTACCATAGTATCACTTGCCAATACAATTCAAATGTATTGACCCTTGTGGCTGTAACTTGTTATGTTGCAGGTTTGATTGAGTTAGTGAAGTGTGTTGATTAGGATTACAAAGTCTACAACCAACATGTCTGCCTGTGGCACTTTGAAGATGAAGGACCCCATGCTATTGTGATTTTCTGCTGCATTGTAATGAGATAGCCAAATGAGCTATGTAAGATGTAATAAATATTTTATTCCTGGTTATAAAGTTGTAATATGACCTTTGTTTCTTGATATTACATCTTAACTGTGGATGCTAGCAATTGATCCAGGGACAAGCATTGTAAACACAGGGATCTCTACCTTATTAAAGGTTGGGAACCTTACACATCTTGTTCAATCAAACAGGACGACGACTCCCGGTGCCTAAGCCGCGGGAGGTGAAAACCCAAAGAAACAGAACCATCACACGAGCATAGCTTGCGTGAGATACCTGAAGAATCTTCCAGGTATCGTCGACCCTGGTGTCCAATGCATCCATATAGCGACTGGCGTGCTCGTCCTCCTCCCTGACACGGCATCGTACCACCTCCTCGGTGGCCGGATCCCTCTGCACCCTTCCTGGACTAGGCGACCTCCACCAAAGAAGCTCTGGGTTGACGAAGACACCCGGATTCCTCACCAAGCTATGCGTCCCTGAAGGTAGCACCATCCAGTGCCAGCCTGGCGGAGCCCAGTCTCGGACATGCTTGGCGGAGCCTAGTACTCCATCGTTTCTGCCGAGTCAACTACGATGATGCGGGATGGGCATCCTAAAGTAGGCGGTGAGGAATGTGTGTATGTGTGGGTGGCCATGACGGTCGGACTATAAACAGAGGGAAAGCGCGGGCAGGCTGGGTCGGACATCCTATAAATAGAGGGAAAGGGTGGGTAGGCTGGGTCGGACATCCTATAAATAGAGGGAAAGGGATCATCTTTAGTCCCGGTTGGAGAAACCAACCGCGACTGAAGGGATTGCGGAAGGCTGGGCCAGGCAGCACTAATGATAGGGTGAGTGTCGACATTATGTCATGCGGCTTGTGCCTTGTCCCGGATGGTGTTGCCAACCGGGACTAAAGATGAACCTTTAGTCCCGGTTGGAGACACCAACTGGGACAAAACATGAGTCAACACTAACAATAGGGGTGAGTGTCGACATTATGTCGTGAGTGTTGACACTATGTTGTGCTGCTTGTACTATTAATAGGCATCCTTGTGAGTCCAGTCCTCCAGCCAGTTTGAGGGAGCTGCAAGATGGTGTGCGAGAGAAGGGACACCACTACGGCCAGTTTGAGGGATATGTCGCCGGATCCCAGTCCTCCGGGTCTCCAACAAACTGGTCATAGAGGCACTCCCTAATATGTAAAATTAGTTAGCTCCCAGGCGTATTGATCTAGTTAGAGAGTTACAAGCTGCAAGATGGTGTGCGAGAGCAGGGACACCACTACGGCCAGTTTGAGGGAGATGCCGCCAGAGACCAGTCCTCTGGCATCTCCAACAGACTGGTCATAGAGGCACTCCCTAATATGTGACCACGCATGTTTGGAGATCAGATCTTAATGGTAAGTACGAATCAGGACAACATATTCATAGTTCAGGAAAGTCGTTCTACGAATCAGGACTAAAGGCCCCCCCTTTAGTCTCGGTCCATCCACAAAACGGGACTAACCCACTCAAGATGGTTTGCGGACAACACTATGCAGTCCTGGTCCAGCCACAAACCGGGACTAACACTTAATACATTTATTAATATTAAAAAACCAAGACTACGGAATCGGGACTAAAGACCCCCCCCTTTAGTGTAACATCCCAAAAATACCAAACTTAGATCATCAAAACACTAATCATCAAGATTAGGGTTAACAAAAACTTTTCTAAGTAAACCCATGAATGCATGTATATGTGTATGCATGGATTTTGAATTTCTTTAAAAAACCACCTTGTTTGTGTGATCCATTGCTTGTAAAATGTTTCTTAGGTGAAATGAACATCATCTAAAACATTTCCCACACTTTTCCTAAAGACAAGTAAATCAAAACAAATATATGAAGTGAATGGTCATTTTGACCAATTTAACTCCCATGCCTACTTTGGCTGTCTCAAACTTTCAAAACCTAACAGAAACTTTTCTGGATCTTTGCACCCCTTGAATGTACTCATAACAAGGTATCAAGGCCCACTTTGTGATCATCCAGAAACTTTCAAATGCATAGTTTAAATGACAATTCAAAATTGAATCTTCTTCATATGGGAAGATCCCACTTTTCCAAAACCCACTCAAACAAGCTCAATTTTCAAAACCCAAGCATCTGCAGACTCACCAGCACCAATCTAGAAAACCCACCAAAAATTATTTCAAAATTCAAAACTTGATTTCATGCGGCCATTTCATCAAACAGGTTGCAGACACAAATCAAACAAAACATCAAACACTATAGTGTGCAGTGTTTTGAGCCTAACTTGTTCCCTAGTTAGCTCACACACAACTCAGTAGATCATCTAGAAAGATTAGCCCAACACTAGCACCCCTGTGAGCTTGCCATTGCCATTAATGGTGAACAGCCGAGCACCCCCATGTCACCCCATTGTGGACAGCAAGCTAGGAGCAGCAGCAAGCCTAGCCAGCATGTCTGGGAGGTAGCCCAACATCCACCGCCACTCCCTGTCCCAGCCGCGAGCGTTGCCAAGCCCTGGACCACGCGCACAAGCCGCGCCCAGACCATGCCGAGCGTGCGCCAGAGCGCCACCCTCGACCATCACCCACAGACCGCGCGCCGCCCTCACCGCGTGCACACACGATCACCACCGACCCAGGAGACCGCCAGACATCCCTGTTTGCCGCCCCGTGCCATACAGCCACCACCCGCCGTCGAAGACGCCGCCTCTGCCGCGCAGAGCACCGGCCGTTCCAGACCAAACCACACCGCCCCATGCCTCGCGACCATGTCGTTGAGAATCGCCAGGAGACACAGCACCGTCCCCTACCTTTTCCCATGCCTTTAGCCGCCTGTAACGTCGCCCCCGACGAGCTCACCGTGCGCCCCGACGGTCCCCTCGCTCGACTATAAATAGAGGACACCCCCACCATTCTCACTCCCCTCTCCTCACTGATCGTGCCACACCATTCTCAGAGAAAGGCGAGCACCACCTCGCCGGAATTTCACTGGAACCTGCCGCTGTCGGAGAAGAAGGGAGCCAGCGATTGGAGCCGCCCCAGGAGAAGCCACCGGTACCAGGAGGTTCGCCGTCGTCGACTTCGTCGTTCGCCCGCCTCGCCGACCCTCGCCCGTACCCTGGTGAGCCCCCAGCACCCCTCACTGGCCGCGCTAGGTTTCGTTCTCGCCGGAGTTGTCTCGCGTCGACGATGACCCTCAGCCGTTGGATTAGAACTAGATCGAACGATCCACGTTGCCCCATACCGCTTCGCCCAGCCCCGTGTCACTGACGAGTGAGGACACCCACTTAAGCAGCCCACGGGAGCACTGCGCTTAGCAGGCCGGCCTGTTAGAATTTCCCGCGCAGCCCAGCAATTCAAATTAAAACTTTTTCTATTTCTTTTCAAACACACTTCAGCACCCAACTTCAAAAATCAACCCAGATCGATTCAGTGCACCAAATTGGATGAAACCAATTTTGTTGGAAAGGTCTGTGAATGATTAATCCAAGCCCGTTGGATTCAATTCATTTGGATCTGTAGATCACCCATAGTAAAAATAACAAGGCATAAGCTTTTTCTGCATTCAAACATTTTTCAAATTTAAACCATAAAGGCTTTTGAGTTGATTCCAACTCTCAAAAATCACATTTAACCATACCTTTCAGAATATATAAAAATATATAGGTTTACTTGCAGAAATATTGTTCAAGGAATAAAAGAATGCTACATAAGCATTTATAGCCACTTTAATTAATTAAAATAAAAGGGTAAAACCTTATTAAATTGTGACACCACTTTAAATCACATTCCCATGGACTACAATATGTGGTGATGACATGTGTCAACATGATCCCATATTTGGTTTGGAGAATATTAAATCTTAAGTAGTTTTTCAGTGAGTAGAAATTACTTTTCTAAGAAAATAAAAGGAATTAAATCAAGCCTTAACCTTGTAATGTTAGGGATGATGCTAGATCATCCATAGGACCCTTTTGTGTGGTGATTTCAAGTAGTTAAGTATTGTTTGGTGATTGTGTACCTCGTATTTATTCATAGACGCTAGTACCGACCAAGGATACTACGAGGAGGAAGGAGGATACTACGAAGAGGAAGCCGAGGAGAACTTCAACCACTGCTCTGCACAAGGCAAGCTAGTAACTATGCAAGCTTATACTGATATTGATGCAAGCTAACCCTTGCACGATCCCCTACTAATACCACAAACCCATACTTGTGATCCTGCCTACTTGTTAAACCCATCCTAGTTTTATGGCAAGCTTTTTACTTTATTTCTTTATCAAAGCTTACTTAGAGTCTACCTAAGAGTTTGGTAGATACCAGACAGTTGTGCTGAAGGTTGCATAAAGAGCATAAAATTTGGCCTAAGCTAGAAACCTTGATATCAGCCTAAGATATAAGGTTGGACTTAGTGAAACTCCACTAGTTACCACCCCTCATTATTACTACCCCCACCTGTAGATGCTAGTGCTAAGCTTAAAACTTGATCAACTTTTAGATGGGAATACTTGGTGGAAAAATGGTTATGAAAACCTTGGAATGATGGATCATTCTATTGAAATGTTTTGGACATGTGTTTCCAAACACTTGATGATTCTGGTGATAAAAATGTTGAGGCATGAGCCTTAGCCCTTTATAAAACTGATGGTTGTCTGGATGCGATACCATTCCAATTTTTGCGTACAACCACAATACCCGAATATTGGGTCGGGCTTGACTGGAAACTTATATCCCTTAGTATTAGTTCCCTCACGGCCAAGGTCTAAGCTGAGGCTACCTTGTGAAGATTGTCCACCTGTGTGCAGTACCCAAGATGACAGTGGTCATGGTTGGGAGGCCAAACTCACAGGAGAGGTGCTTATACTAGGGCGTGTAATTGAAAGGTTAGGATTGATTATCCGCATAATGAGTATGGTGAATTCAGGATTTGTTCCTGACGGATGTATCGAATGTTGTGGTGAAAGTGTACAATCTCTGCAGAGTGTCAAACTATTCGAATAGCCGCGTCCGCGGTTATGGACAGTTGGAGTGGCCATACTGTTCCCCCGTCAGACTTTTCAAAATGACTTGTGAAATGAATTGAGACTTTGACTTGACCACAACAGAGTTGTGACCTGAATTACAAGATCCCACTTAGGAGTTATAAAATTGTGACTAGCTCTGGAACCTAGTAGAGATAAATCTGGCTTTTGCAAAAAAACCCTAGAGCCTAGTGTCCTATTATCCAAAAACCCCTTTACTTGTTAGTATTAGTTTGCGAGTACTTAAAGAGTACTCATGGCTTGTCCCTGGCTATTCCCATGGCCAGACTATGAAGAGGAGTACCTGGAGGATGGACCCCAGGAAGGTTACGACAACTAGGATCATCTCCCATCGTCAGCATTGCCTGTGACCCCGAAGATGGAGCTTCGCCTACGCTACCGTTATTATTACGTATTCCGCTGCTTGATGTTGTATTAAGAACTGGATCATGAGATCCCTATTTGTGTAAGAACTTATGTATCGTTTGTAATGGATGAAGTACTATGGTATCCAATTCTGTTATGTCTCGCAAAAATGGTAATCCTGGGATTGCGATGTATGGCATAACAGGCATCTAGGATTGAAAAATCCGGGTGTTGACAAGTTGGTATCAGAGCCATCCTGACCATAGGAGACCCTAGTTAGATGGGACGTTGAACCAAAAATTTAGTTTCAAAAACAAAGAACAAAAATATTTACGAAAACTTATTCTCATTCTTACCTCTTTAATTCTTTAATAAAACTTCATGTTCCTGAAAAACTCTTGCAAAATAGATAAAATTTTGACACACTTGATCACTCTGCTAATCTACTCATCCTCTATTTTTATAGATGGACGTGAAGTACAGCAAGTTTTACCAACTGGGGAATGGTGGAGACCTTATCTTTGAGAGGGATCTGGATCAGCTTTCGGAATTTCTGTAGCGTCCGCACCCCGAGTTCTTCGGAGCTCAGCTCAATGATCAAGGAGGAGAAGATCTGCAGTGGCTAATTGTTGCAAGTCTTCGAGGAAAGATTGAACCTCCCACTGCGGAGGGAATTCAGTTTACCTTGAGGGAAAACAACTGGCTCGATGGACTTGCCAGAGCAATGCAGGAAGCTCTTTCCCGTCTGTGTGGGCAGAGCATCAATCAGATCAATGGTACTCGCTTTGAGTTTTGCCCAAGGCGTGATGCAAATGGCCAACCACTGGAAGCCCCATACCACCCCGAGATGAAGACTCAATTGGACCACCTTAGCTTCATGATGTATGATCGTCAGCAGGAGTTGGACAACTGCCGTGACTATTGCAACCACAAGTCTGCCATCATCAAGACGAAGGACCAGACCATCGCCATGCTAGAAAAGGATCGCAAGTCTCGCCGCCGTCAGCTCGACAAGAAGGAGCGCATTATTGCCCGTCTTCGCCATCGCATCTCATCTCTAGAAGAGACCATCCACGAGAGATACATGCAGTTAGAGGAAAGGGAGAATGCCGGAGAGGATCTTCGTGGAGACACTTACTCCTATCTCAGCGATGACGATGATTTTCTGGAGGATCAGGCCATGGACTTCTTCACCGATGAGGATGATTTCGCATTCATCGATGATGCTGAAGATGATGAAGCCACAGACTCCGAGGAGTAGTAGCACTGAGCACTAGCGTAGTAAGTAGTAGTCGATCCCACTGTATCGTAGTTTCCAGAATGGTTCTTAAAACCATCTGTTTTTCTTTGTTGTGGTGTGTGTTGTACTGTGTGCTATGAGTGAATGAATGAAAAAGCAAGTTGCTAGAAAAACCTGAGTCAAGCTCTGAAAACTTTTCAAAAACCCAAAACCTTAGCAATTTCCCTCTTTTCTCATAATCTATATCAATCTTCAGATGCCACGCGGAGGAAGTGGTTCAGCCCCGGACCCGATGTTGCAGATCCTGCAAATGTTGACTTCTGACCGCGAAGCTAAAAGAGCGGAACGTCAAGCCAACCTAGCCACTCTGCAACAGATAGCCCAGCTAGCCCACAACAACCAAGGCCATGGAAATTAGGACAACCATGGATCTAAGCTCAAGAATTTCCAGAATACCAACCCACCCGTTTTCACCAAGTCAGAAGAACCCCTAGACGCCGATGATTGGCTGCAAACCATGGAAAATAACTTAGAAGTAGCAGGAGTGGAAGCCAACGAGAAAGTCCTATTCGCCACCCATTATCTAGCCGGAGATGCCAGGGCATGGTGGAACAGTGTTCGTGCAATGACCGGAGGCCAGATGATGACCTGGGAGGAATTCAAGGTCAAGTTTAGCAGAACCCATGTGCCACCCGGTTTGATCAAGATAATGAGAGACGAGTTCAGAGAGTTGAAGCAAGGAAGGATGACTGTAGTGGAATACCGTGACAAATTTTTGTCATGAGCTAGGTATGCCCCGGAACGAGATAGACACCGAAGCCAAGAAGAAAGAAAGATTCCTGAATGGTCTGCATGACGAGATGCAGACGGTGTTAGTCAATATCTCCTTTGTTGATATTGAAGACCTTGTCGAATCTGCTATCCAAATGGAAGGAAAGATCAACCAGGCCAATGAGAACCGCAAGCGTCGCATGATGCATCAACCAGGAACCCATCAGACCCCAAAGTATCGCCCCAACCCATCTCCAGGATTTGCCCCAAGAACCAACAGACCCCCTATGACCCGTCCAACCTATCCCAACCGTGGAAACCCTAGAACCGTAGGAAATCACAGCAACCCCGGCAACTCTAGCAATTTCACCCGTGCCCCACCCAAGTTCAACACCAACAATGCTACCGCCAACCCCAACACTGCCCCGAGGACTGGAAGCAATGTTGTGCGTGTCGCAGCCAAGGACAAGTCACAAGTGACCTGTTATGACTGTGGAAATAAAGTCCACTATTCCAACGAGTGCCCCAACAAGAAGAATGCTACAGCCCCCAACACCAATGTCCCAGTTCAGCAGCAGCGTCGTGTTCAGCTAGGAAGAAGATTTGCCAAAGGGAATTCACTCAACCGCAATGGCCGTCTTTTTCTCATGCATGCTGAAGAAGCTCAGGAAGCGCCAGACGTTGTGCTGGGTATGTTTTCTGTTAATTCAGTACTTGCAAGAGTGTTGTTTGACTCTGGTGCATCGCATTCATTTGTCACCAAAGAATTTGCCTGCACTAGTAAAATTCAACCAACCAAATTGAAGCATGTGATGATTGTACAAATTCCCAGATCAACCACCAAGGCTAGGCAAATTTGCAAGGCCGTCCCTATCCGAATTCATGGCATAGATTTTTATGCTAACCTAATAGTACTCAGAACTAAAGGTTTGGAAGTAGTACTAGGAATGGATTGGATGTCCAAACATAAAGGATTGATTGACTGTGCCAAGAAAGCCATCACCATGACCAGTACCGCCAGAATATCAGTCAAGCATATATCTGAAACCTTACCTCGCCAATTCAAGTGTAACAACAGTATAGCCCAACCTACCATTGAACAAGTTTGGATAGTCTGCGAATACCCCGATGTATTTCCAGATGTTTTGCCCGGTATGCCCCCAGATCGGGATATCGATTTTATCATTGAACTAATCCCCGGAACAGGACCCATAGCCCAGAGACCCTATAGTATGAACCCGTCGGAACTAGAAGAACTGAAGAAGCAACTGGATTCCATGTTGGAAATCGGATTGATTCAACCGAGTGCGTCCCCATGGAGATCACCTATCTTGTTTGTGGACAAGAAGGATGGAGGTAACCGTTTGTGTACGGATTATCAAAAGTTGAATGATGTCACCATCAAAAACAAGTACCCCTTGCCCAAGATAGAGGATTTGTTTGATCAGTTGACCGGTGCCCAGGTGTTTTCTAAGATTGATCTTAGAACTGGCTATCATCAACTCAAAATTCGTGCAGAGGATATCCCAAAGACTGCCTTTACCACCAGATATGGATAGTATGAGTATACAGTCATGTCTTTTGGATTAACCAATGCCCCCGCTTATTTCATGAACCTCATGAATAAGATTTTTATGGACTTCCTGGATAAGTTTGTCGTTGTTTTCATCGATGACATTCTGATTTATTCCAAATCAGAAGAAGAACATGAGCTACACCTAAGGACCATTCTTGGAACCCTTAGAGAGCATCAGTTGTATGCAAAGTTTAGCAAATGTGAATTCTGGTTACAAGAAGTAGGATTCCTTGGTCACATTGTATCAGCCGGAGGAATTGCCGTTGACCCTGCCAAGGTGAAAGATGTAGAAGATTGGCAAGCCCCAACCACTCAAACCCAAGTTCGTGCTTTTCTCGGATTGGCGGGATATTACCGCAAATTCGTAGAAGGATTCTCTAGTATCGCCAGAGCCATGACCCAATTGCTGAACAAGGACAAGAAGTTTGAATGGACCGACAAATGTGAAGCGAGTTTTCAAGAACTCAAAAGGAGATTGATTTCAGCCCCAATTCTGATCATGCCGGATATCACGAAGCCCTTCGATGTGTATTGTGACGCATCCAAGATTGGTCTCGGATGTGTGCTAATGCAAGAAGGCAAAGTTATATCTTATCTATCGCGACAATTGAAGCAACATGAACAAAATTACCCAACACATGACCTCGAACTCGCAGCCGTAGTTCTAGCCCTAAAGACATGGAGACATTACTTGATGGGAAATCGTTGTGAGATTTATTCGGATCACAAGAGCCTAAGGTATATATTCACTCAGAAGGAGCTGAATATGAGGTAGAGAAGATGGATTGAACTAATCAAGGATTACGACCTGGACATTCACTATCACCCTGGAAAAGCCAATGTGGTAGCCGATGCCCTTAGCAGATTGCCGTGCCGCTTGAACTCCATGATTTTGAAGGAGCAACCAAGTTTGCACAAAGAGATGGAAGATTTTCGAATGGAATTAGTAAGTGAAGGATTTTTGGCTAGCATAGAACTTCAGCCCACTTTGATCAGTCAGATTAAAGAGGCGCAGAAAGGAAATTCTAGTATCGACGGAATCAAGCGTCGTATCGGTACAGGCAAAGTACCCGGATTCACCGAGGACGAAGAAGGAGTCTTGTGGTACAAAGGACGCCTTTGTGTACCATCAGATTCTGAGTTAAAAGAAGTTATCTTAAAGGAGGCTCACAATACTCTTTATTCTATCCATCCCGGAGGAACTAAGATGTATCAAGATTTGAAAGAGCAATTTTGGTGGCATAAGATGAAGAGAGAAATCGGAAGCTATATCGCCAAGTGTGATATATGTCAGCGAGTCAAGCCAGGACATCAAAGACCCGTTGGATTGTTACAACCTTTGCAAATTCCGGAATGGAAATGGGATTCTGTAGGAATGGACTTTATCACTGGACTACCTACTTCTAGTAGGGGAAATGACTCTATTTGGGTCATAGTGGACAGATTGTCCAAAGTCGCCCATTTCTTGCCCGTTAAAACCACCTATCAGAGTTCGAAGCTAGCAGAGTTGTACATCGCTAGAATCGTTAGTTTGCACGGAGTCCCCAAGAACATCGTATCGGATCGAGGAACTCAGTTTACCTCGAGATTCTGGAAGAAAGTCCAAGAAGGTTTAGGAACCCGCCTAGATTTCAGTACCACGTATCACCCTCAGACCGATGGACAAACGGAGCGAGTAAACCAAATACTCGAAGATATGCTTAGAGCATGTGTGCTAGAATATGGATCCAAGTGGGAAGACTGTCTGCCGTTTGCAGAATTTTCATACAACAACACTTACCAAGCCAGTTTGCAAATGGCCCCATTTGAATTCATGTACGGAAGAAAATGCCGCACCCCTTTGAACTGGTCGGAAGTAGGAGAGAGTCAGATCTTCGGACCCGACATCCTACGAGAAGCAGAAGAGAAGGTTCACAAGATTCGTGAGCACCTCAAGACAGCCCAATCCCGACAGAAGAGTTACACCGACAAGAGACGTCGAGACCTCGCCTTCAACATCGGAGATTTTGTTTATCTGAAAGTGTCGCCATTGAAGGGAATGCAGCGTTTCCAACTCAAAGGAAAGTTAGCCCCCAGATATATCGGACCTTTCAAAATTCTGAACCGTCGAGGGGAAGTATCATATCAATTGGAACTACCTGAAGAGATGTTAGCTGTGCACAATGTGTTCCATATCTCGTTACTTTGCAAGTGTCTCTAAGTCCCCGAGAAGACCGAAGTGTTCAAAAATATCGATCACCGGACCATAGAGATCAACGATGACCTAACCTATCCCGAAGTACCCATCCGTATATTGGAAGAAGCCTTTCGAACTACCAGAACCCGAAGCATCAAGTTTCTCAAGATTCAGTGGAGCAACCACACAGAAGAGGAAGCTACCTGGGAACGCGAAGATCACATCAGGACGGAGTTTCCAGATCTCTTCAAACCCTAGGTAATCTTTTCGTCCTTTTTCAAATCTCGGGACGAGATTTTGTTTAAGGGGGGAAGGTTTGTAACATCCCAAAAATACCAAACTTAGATCATCAAAACACTAATCATCAAGATTAGGGTTAACAAAAACTTTTCTAAGTAAACCCATGAATGCATGTATATGTGTATGCATGGATTTTGAATTTCTTTTAAAAACCACCTTGTTTGTGTGATCCATTGCTTGTAAAATGTTTCTTAGGTGAAATGAACATCATCTAAAACATTTCCCAAACTTTTCCTAAAGACAAGTAAATCAAAACAAATATATGAAGTGAATGGTCATTTTGACCAATTTAACTCCCATGCCTACTTTGGCTGTCTCAAACTTTCAAAACCTAACAGAAACTTTTCTGGATCTTTGCACCCCTTGAAAGTACTCATAACAAGGTATCAAGGCCCACTTTGTGATCATCCAGAAACTTTCAAATGCATAGTTTAAATGACAATTCAAAATTGAATCTTCTTCATATGGGAAGATCCCACTTTTCCAAAACCCACTCAAACAAGCTCAATTTTCAAAACCCAAGCATCTGCAGACTCACCAGCACCAATCTAGCAAACCCACCAAAAATCATTTCAAAATTCCAAACTTGATTTCATGCGGCCATTTCATCAAACAGGTTGCAGACACAAATCAAACAAAACATCAAACACTATAGTATGCAGTGTTTTGAGCCTAACTTGTTCCCTAGTTAGCTCACACACAACTCAGTAGATCATCTAGAAAGATTAGCCCAACACTAGCACCCCTGTGAGCTTGCCATTGCCATTAATGGTGAACAGCCGAGCACCCCCATGTCACCCCATTGTGGACAGCAAGCTAGGAGCAGCAGCAAGCCTAGCCAGCATGTCTGGGAGGCAGCCCACCGTCCACCGCCACTCCCTGTCCCAGCAGCGAGCGTTGCCAAGCCCTGGACCACGCGCACAAGCCGCGCCCAGACCATGCTGAGCGTGCGCCAGAGCGCCACCCTCGACCATCACCCACAGACCGCGCGCCGCCCTCACCGCGTGCACACACGATCACCACCGACCCAGGAGACCGCCAGACATCCCTGTTTGCCGCCTCGTGCCATATAGCCACCGCCCACCGTCGAAGACGCCGCCTCTGCCGCGCAGAGCACCGGCCGTTCCAGACCAAACCACACCGCCCCATGCCTCGCGACCATGTCGTTGAGCATAGCCAGGAGATACAGCACCGTCCCCTACCTTTGCCCATGCCTTTAGCCGCCTGTAATGTCGCCCCCGACGAGCTCACCGTGCGCCCCAACGGTCCCCTCGCTCGACTATAAATAGAGGCCACCCCCGCACGATTTCTTCACACCATATCACTCCCCTCTCCTCACTGATCGTGCCACACCATTCTTAGAGCAAGGTGAGCACCACCTCGCCGGAATTTCACTGGAGCCTGCCGCTGCCGGAGAAGAAGGGAGCCAACGATTGGAGCCGCCCCAGGAGAAGCCACCGGTACCAGGAGGTTCGCCGTCGTCGACTTCATCGTTCGCCCGCCTCGCCGACCCTCGCCCGTACCCCGGTGAGCCCCTAGCACCCCTCACTGGCCGCGCTAGGTTTCGTTCTCGCCAAAGTTGTCTCGCGTCGACGATGACCCTCAGTCGTTGGATTAGAACTAGATAGAACGATCCACGTTGCCCCATACCGCTTCGCCCAGCCCCGTGTCACTGACGAGTGGGGACACCCACTTAAGCATCCCGCGGGAGCACTGCGCTTAGCAGGCCAGCCCGTTAGAATTTCCCGCGCAGCCCAGCAATTCAAATTAAAACTTTTTCTATTTCTTTTCAAACACACTTCAACACCCAACTTCAAAAATCAACCCAGGTCGATTCAGTGCACCAAATTGGATGAAACCAATTTTGTTGGAAAGGTCTGTGAATGCTTAATCCAAGCCCGTTGGATTCAAGTCATTTGGATCTGTAGATCACCCATAGTAAAAATAACAAGGCAAAAGCTTTTCTGCATTCAAACATTTTTCAAATCTAAACCATAAAGGCTTTTAAGTTGATTCCAACTGTCAAAAATCACATTTAACCATACCTTTCAGAATATATAAAAATATATAGGTTTACTTGCAGAAATATTGTTCAAGGAATAAAAGAATGATACATAAGCATTTATAGCCACTTTAATTAATTAAAATAAAAGGGTAAAACCTTATTAAATTGGGACACCACTTTAAATCACATTCCCATGGACAACAATATGTGGTGATGACATGTGTCAACATGATCCCATATTTGGTTTGGAGAATATTAAATCTTAAGTAGTTTTTCAATGAGTAGAAATTACTTTTCTAAGAAAATAAAAGGAATTAAATCAAGCCTTAACCTTGTAATGTTAGGGATGATGCTAGATCATCCATAGGACCCTTGTGTGCGGTGATTGCAAGTAGTTAAGTATTGTTTGGTGATTGTGTACCTCGTATTTATTCATAGACGCTAGTACCGACCAAGGATACTACGAGGAGGTAGGAGGATACTACGAAGAGGAAGCCGAGGAGAACTTCAACCACTGCTCTGCACAAGGCAAGCTAGTAACTATGCAAGCTTATACTGATATTGACGCAAGCTAACCCTTGCAAGATGCCCTACTGATACCACAAACCCATACTTGTGATCCTGCCTACTTGTTAAACCCATCCTAGTTTTATGGCAAGCTTCTTACTTTATTTCTTTATCAAAGCTTACTTAGAGTCTACCTAAGAGTTTGTTAGATACCAGACAGTTGTGCTGAAGGTTGCATAAAGAGCATAAAATTTGGCCTAAGCTAGAAACCTTGATATCAGCCTAAGATATAAGGTTGGACTTAGTGAAACTCCACTAGTTACCACCCCTCATTATTACTACCCCCACCTGTAGAAGCTAGTGCTAAGCTTAAAACTTGATCAACTTTTAGATGGGAATACTTGGTGGAAAAATGGTTATGAAAACCTTGGAATGATGGATCATTCTATTGAAATGTTTTGGACATGTGTTTCCAAACACTTGATGATTCTGGTGATAAAAATGTTGAGGCATGAGCCTTAGCCCTTTATAAAACTGATGGTTGTCTCGATGCGATACCATTCCAATTTTTGCGTACAACCACAATACCCGAATATTGGGTAGGGCTTGACTGGAAACTTATATCCCTTAGTATTAGTTCCCTCACGGCCAAGGTCTGAGCTGAGGCTACCTTGTGAAGATTGTCCACCTGTGCAGTACCCAAGATGACAGTGGTCATGGTTGGGAGGCCAAACTCACAGGAGAGGTGCTTATACTAGGGCGTGTAATTGAAAGGTTAGGATTGATTATCCGCATACTGAGTATGGTGAATTCAGGATTTGTTCCTGACGGATGTATCGAATGTTGTGGTGAAAGTGTACAATCTCTGCAGGGTGTCAAACTATTCGAATAGCCGCGTCCGCGGTTATGGACAGTTGGAGTGGCCATACTGTTCCCCCGTCAGACTTTTCAAAATGACTTGTGAAATGAATTGAGACTTTGACTTGACCACAACAGAGTTGTGACCTCAATTACAAGATCCCACTTAGGAGTTATAAAATTGTGACTAGCTCTGGAACCTAGTAGAGATAAATCTGGCTTTTGCAAAACAACGCTAGAGCCTAGTGTCCTATTATCCAAAAACCCCTTTACTTGTTAGTATTAGTTTGCGAGTACATAAAGAGTACTCATGGCTTGTCCCTGGCTATTCCCATGGCCAGACTATGAAGAGGAGTACCTGGAGGATGGACCCCAGGAAGGTTACGACAACTAGGATCATCTCCCATCGTCAGCATTGCCTGTGACCCCGAAGATGGAGCTTCGCCTACGCTACCGTTATTATTACGTATTCCGCTGCTTGATGTTGTATTAAGAACTGGATCATGAGATCCCTATTTGTGTAAGAACTTATGTATCGTTTGTAATGGATGAAGTACTATGGTATCCAATTCTGTTATGTCTCGCAAAAATGGTAATCCTGGGATTGCGATGTATGGCATAACAGGCATCTAGGATTCAAAAATCCGGGTGTTGACATTTAGTCATGCTCATATCTAGCCCTGTAGTACTTAGATTTAGGGTCATCTTCGTCTTCGTCATCATCGTCATCATCGTGGTCGTTGCTAGGCGCACGCGGCTGGATCCTTAGCCCAGCCATGGCATATTGTGAGGGCACCTGCCACTCCGGCCTCGGATTCATGACGCGTGGGGGAGGGGCTCCCGGATGATGACGCCACTACACCCGCGACCTTCACTACTTCCACCCTTCTTATGGCTCTGTGGTGGCTGCGGGTACTGCAAGCGATGATGGTCTCCCCCGGCGATGTAGTGCATCACACTGATGATAGTCCGGTTCGCCAACCACAGGCAACGACCGGTTGCACGGAGGGCAAGGGTAGCTAGAGGCACATAGCGCCTCGGTCTCCTCGAGGGTCAGAATGACCCAGTAGGCGCTGTCCATTGTTGTAGGAGAGGAAGGTGTGGATGTGTGCATAGCCATGGCGCGGTCGGCCCATATAGAGATGGAAAGGGCGGGAAGCGGTGGGAAATGGCGGGAAATATCTTTAGTCCGGGTTAGTGGCTACAATGGGGACTAAAAGCTCCGTTTAGAGGGAAAGGGCGGGAAAACATGGTGGGAAGCGGTGGGAAATGGCGAGAAATATCTTTAGTCCCTGTTAGTGGCTACAACCGGGACTAAAGCTTCGGTCAAAGGGATTACTTATTCAAATTCAAGCACTTTTCATTTTGAAAGTTTAGTAATATTCAAAAATATGCAAAATATAATAGTTAATGCATTTTTAAATTGATAATGGAAAAATGGTTAATATTTGACTAGTTAAAATAATTATTTTATAAAACAGAATATGGATTTGGATTACTTTTTCAAATTTAAGCACTTTTCATTTTGAAAGTTTAGTGAGATTCAAAAATATGGAAAATATAATAGTTAATGCATTTTTAAATTGACAATGGCAAAATGGTTAATAATTTGACTATTTAAAATAATTATTTTATAAAATAGAAAATGGATTTGGATTACTTATTAAAATTCAAGCACTTTTCATGTTGAAAGTTTTCTCAAATTCATAAGAATGCAAAAATGTATAGTTTAAATGTTTTAAACAATATATTCAAAAATTTGAAAAAAAGCAAAGCGCGCTGGGCCAAATTCAGGCCTTTAGTCCTGGCCCAAATAACCAGCCAGGACTAAAGGGTTGCCCAGCGCGCACGTAGCCGAAAAGCCCCCTCCCCCCACCATCCTCCCCCCCCCCGCGCGCCTCTAATCCCGGTGCGTGGAATCAGCCAGGAGTAGAGGCCCCCTTTTAGTTCCGGCTGGTGATGACCCACAAGTATAGGGGATCGCAACAGTCTTCACGGTTAGTATTACCCAATTTATTGATTTGACACAAGGGGAAACAAAGAATATTTGCAAGCCTTAACAACTGAGTTGTTAGTTCAGATGCACTTGGAAATAGTTCTTGCTCACAGAAGATCAGTAGCAACAGTTTGTACTAGCAACAGCAACAGCAATAGTGAAACAGGAGCAATAGTAATAGTAACGGTAACAATAGGATTCGAGTGCGGTAGGCATAGGGATGGATGGACGGGCGTTGCATGGATGAGTATAAACATGTAACTTCAAGATCTAGGACATTGTAGATAAATAATAACAAGCATCCAAGTACTAAATAATCCTAGGCATGTGCTCCAAATATAGTCATACGTGCTCGCAATGAGAACTTGCACAACATCTTCTGTCCAGCCAGCCCGTGGCAGCGGGGCCTCTAGGGAACTACTGGCAATTAAGTTGCTCCTTTTAATAGAGCACCGGAGCAAAGCATTAACACTCCTTGAACACATGTGATCCTCACACAATAGTCATCCCCTCCGGTTGTCCCAATTATTGTCACTTTGGGGCCTTTGGATCCGGACAATGATATGTGTACACAACATACAGATAAGATCACAAAAAATACTATCATAATGATTGAATAATAAGTTCAGATCTGAGATCATGGCACTCGGGCCCTAGTGACAAGCATTAAGCACAACAAGTTGCAACAAAGTCAAATAGCACAAATAGAGGTACTAGGCACTATGCCCTAATAGATCTTATTTGATTACATGATAGAACTCATCCAATCCCTACCATCCCCAAACCTATAGCGGGGGATTACTCACTCATGGATGAGGGAAACATCGGTGGTTGATGGAGATGCATTGGTGATGACGATGGCGATGATCCTCTCTAAATTCCCCATCCCGGGAGGGTGCCAGAACGGAGTTTCTGGATCTGAATCTTGGTTTCCGGTGGCGGCGGCGGAGCGGAACTCTTTTTGGAAAACTATCGACCCCCCTGTCGTTTTTTAGGTCAAAAGGCAACTTATAGGCGAAGAGGGAGGCCGAGGAGGTGCCTGGGGAGGCTGCACCCCCTCCAGGCGTGGGGTCAGGTGGGCCCGTGCCTGGGGTGGGTCTGGCCCCCCAGGCCTCCCCTCCGTCTCTTCTTCTGGCTCCGTGGATCTTCTGGTGAAATATAATTTTTGGCATATTTTCTGGGAGTTTTCCTGATAGTTCATTTTCTGCACAAAAACAAGACACCAAGGTAATTCTGCTGAAAAAATAGCGCCAGTCCGTGTTAGTTGTATCCAAATCACACAAGTTTAGAGAAGAAACAATAGAAAAGGGTTCGAGAAAGTAGATACGACGTATCAGAAGGACATGTCTATGAAACCGAGAAAAATAAATCAGCAAAAGAATACATCGTCCGATGAGTCAAAGCGCCACATAGTTCTTTCAGGGAAAAGAAACATCGTGGGAGTGGATGACAAGACAGATATGTCAGAAGATTATAATAAGTTTCATGAAATCCCACCTTTCAAAGTGAAAGCTGACACAAGCCTCCTGTTAAATGATGAGGAGTCTCCATGTCTACGGCGCAGAAGAAAACCAAAACACTAGGGATGTTGGTGATCTATGTAATATATTAAACCTTTTATGTAATATCATATTGTGAGTCAAACATTTTACCCAGATCCACATGCATGCAACATTGGTCATTTTGACCGAAAGGCATGAAAACTAATACATCTTGTTCAATAAAACAGGATGATGACTCCCGGTGCCTGAGCCGCGGGAGGTGAAAACCCAAAGAAACGTTACCATCACACGAGCATAGCTTGCGTGAGATACCTGAAGAATATGCCAGGTATCGTCGACCCTGGTGTCCAATGCATCCATATAGCGACTGGCGTGCTCGTCCTCCTCCCTGACACGGCATCGTACCACCTCCTCGGTGGCCGGATCCCTCTGCACCCTTCCTGGACCAGGCGACCTCCACCAAAGAAGCTCTGGGTCTACGACGACACCCGGATTCCTCACCAAGCTATGCGTCCCTGAAGGTAGCACCATCCAGTGCCAGCCTGGCGGAGCCCAGTCTCGGACATGCTTGGCGGAGCCTAGTACTCCATCGTTTCTGCCGAGTCGACTATGATGATGCGGGATGGGCATCCTAAAGTAGGCGGTGAGGAATGTGTGTATGTGTCGGTGGCCATGACGGTCGGACTATAAACAGAGGGAAAGGGCGGGCAGGCTGGGTCGGACAGCCTATAAATAGAGGGAAAGGGCGGGCAGGCTGGGTCGGACATCCTATAAATAGAGGGAAAGGGATCATCTTTAGTCCCGGCTGGAGAAACCAACCGCGACTGAAGGGATTGCAGAAGGCTGGGCCAGGCAGCACTAATGATAGGGTGAGTGTCGACATTATGTCATGCGGCTTGTGCCTTGTCCCGGATGGTGTTGCCAACCGGGACTAAAGATGAACCTTTAGTCCCGGTTGGAGACACCAACTGGGACAAAACATGAGTCAACACTAACAATAGGGGTGAGTGTCGACATTATGTCGTGAGTGTCGACACTATGTTGTGCTGCTTGTACTATAAATAGGCATCCTTGTGAGTCCAGTCCTCCAGCCAGTTTGAGGGAGCTGCAAGATGGTGTGCGAGAGAAGGGACACCACTAGGGCCAGTTTGAGGGATATGTCGCCGGAGCCCAGTCCTCCAGCATCTCCAACAAACTGGTCATAGAGGCACTCACTAATATGTAAAATTAGTTAGCTCCCAGGCGTATTGATCTAGTTAGAGAGTTACAAGCTGCAAGATGGTGTGCGAGAGCAGGGACACCAGTATGGCCAGTTTGAGGGAGATGCTGCCAGAGACCAGTCCTCTGGCATCTCCAACAAACTGGTCATAGAGGCACTCCCTAATATGTGACCACGCATGTTTGGAGATCAGATCTTAATGGTAAGTACGAATCAGGACAACATATTCATAGTTCGGGAAAGTCGTTCTACGAATCGGGACTAAAGGCCCCCCCCCTTTAGTCTCGGTCCAGCCACAAAACGGGACTAACACACTCAAGATGGTTTGCGGACAACACTATGCAGTCCTGGTCCAGCCACAAATCGGGACTAACACTCAATACATTTATTAATATTAAAAAACCAAGACTACGGAATCGGGACTAAAGACCCCCCCTTTAGTCATGCTCATATATAGCCCTATAGTACTTAGCTTTAGGGTCATCTTCGTCTTCGTCATCATCGTCATCATCGTGGTCGTTGCTAGGCGCACGTGGCTGGATCCTTAGCCCAGCCATCGCATATTGTGAGGGCACCTGCCACTCCGGCCTCGGATTCATGACGCGTGGGGGAGGGGGCTCCCGGATGATGACGCCACTACACCCGCGACCTTCACCACTTCCACCCTTCTTATGGCTCTGTGGCGGCTGCGGGTACTGCAGGAGATGATGGTCTTCCCCGGCGATGTAGTGCATCACACTGATGATAGTCCGGTTCGCCAACCACTGGCGGTGGCCGGTTGCACGGCGGGCAAGGGTAGCTAGAGGCACATAGTGCCTCGGTCTCCTCGAGGGTCAGAATGACCCAGTAGGCGCTGTCCATTGTTGTAAGAGAGGAAGGTGTGGATGTGTGCATAGCCATGGCGCGGTCGGCCCATATAGAGATGGAAAGGGCGGGAAGCGGTGGGAAATGGCGGGAAATATCTTTAGTCCGGGTTAGTGGCTACAATGGGGACTAAAAGCTCCGTTTAGAGGGAAAGGGCGGGAAAACATGGTGGGAAGCGGTGGGAAATGGCGAGAAATATCTTTAGTCCCTGTTAGTGGCTACAACCGGGACTAAAGCTTCGGTCAAAGGGATTACTTATTCAAATTCAAGCACTTTTCATTTTGAAAGTTTAGTAATATTCAAAAATATGCAAAATATAATAGTTAATGCATTTTTAAATTGATAATGGAAAAATGGTTAATATTTGACTAGTTAAAATAATTATTTTATAAAACAGAATATGGATTTGGATTACTTTTTCAAATTTAAGCACTTTTCATTTTGAAAGTTTAGTGAGATTCAAAAATATGGAAAATATAATAGTTAATGCATTTTTAAATTGACAATGGCAAAATGGTTAATAATTTGACTATTTAAAATAATTATTTTATAAAATAGAAAATGGATTTGGATTACTTATTAAAATTCATGAGTTGAAATTATTGTCATCCCCTTCGTTTGTCCCAATTATTGTCACTTTGGGGCCTTTGGATCCGGACAATGATATGTGTACACAACATGCAGATAAGATCACAAACAATATTATCATAATGATTCAATAATAAGTTCAGATCTGAGATCATGGCACTCGGGCCCTAGTTTCAAGCATTAATCACAACAAGTTGCAACAAAGTCAAATAGCACTAATAGAGATACTAGGCACTATGCCCTAACAGATCTTATTCGATTACATGATAGAACTCGTCTAATCCCTACCATCCCCAAGCCTACAGCGAGGGATTACTCACTCATGGATGAGGGAAACATCAGTGGTTGACGGAGATGCGTTGGTGATGACGATGGCGATGATCCTCTCCAAATTCCTCGTCCCGGCAGGGTGCCAGAACGGAGTTTTTGGATCCAAATCTTGGTTTTTGGTGGCGACGGCGGAGCGGAACTCTTTTTGGAAAACTATCGACCCCCCCCCTTGGTTTTTAGGTCAAAAGCAACTTATAGGCGCAGAGGGAGGCCGAGGAGGTGCCTGGGAAGGCTGCACCCCCTCCAGGCGTGGGGTCAGGTGGGCCCGCGCCTAGGGTGGGTCTGGGCCCCCCAGGCTCCCCTCCGTCTCTTCTTTTGGCTCCGTGGATCTTCTGGTGAAATATAATTTTAGGCATATTTTCCGGGATTTTTCCTGATAGTTTATTTTATGCACAAAAACAAGACACCAAGGTAATTCTGCTAAAAACAGTGTCAGTCCGTGTTAGTTGTATCCAAATCACACAAGTTTAGAGAAGAAACAATAGCAAAGTGTTTGAGAAAGTAGATACGTTTTGGACATATCAACTCCCCCCAAGCTTAGCTTATTTCTTGTCCTCAAGCAATTCAGTTGAAAACTGAGCGGGATAAAAGAACTTTCACGAAAACTTTGCTTCATATGATTTAAATATTCTCAGCACAGGAGTAGATGTTTAGACAATTCATAATAAGAGTATGCAACTAAGTCTACTCAATAGTCATTGCATGCTATGAAGAGAAACCAACTCAATAATAATAAGTAGCATGAAACATAAACATAAGCAACATTGCAATGCTCATAATAAGGTATGATAGAGTGGTATCTCGCTTGCATTTGTTTGAAGATCACAATTTAAATGCTGCGGCACCTCCGAAGTTCACATGAAGATTAGAGATAAAGATATCAGAGATACAAGCATCAAAGTCATGACATAATTAACCAAGTTTTGGAACAAAACTGGACGAAGTCTGGAGGGCTCCTTTTGGTGGAAAGCTCATCTGAAATTGGTTGACATATTTAAAGGAATTGCAAAGTGCTCGGTGGGTGATGGAAAATCCACCGTTCTCTGGTCTGATATGTGGAATGATGGATGTCTACAGCATAAGCTTCCTCATCTTCTTTCTTATGCAAAAAACCCTCACATCTCTATCTATGAGTTTTTACAGACAGCTAACATGCAAGATCACTTTTTTCTCCCTCTGTCACAGCAAGCTTACCATGAATATCAAAGCATTGAGCAAATACTCAGTGTTGGCATGCAGGGAGAAACAGACAACTGGAGTTATATTTGGGGAAGTAATATTTTCTCAGTCCAAAAGGCTTACTATTCATTATCTGGTTATCAGCCTGTACATCCACATTTTTCCTGGTTGTGGAAATCCTCCTGTCAGCAAAAGCATAAGTTCTTCTTCTGGCTCTTGCTCCTTGATAGGCTAAACACACGGAACCTTCTGAAAAGGAAACGATTTACTCTGGCTTCATATGAATGTGTGTTTCATGGATACACTGTGAGGAAACTATTCTACAC
Organism: Avena sativa; assembly: GCA_916181665.1. Lineage (NCBI taxonomy): Eukaryota > Viridiplantae > Streptophyta > Magnoliopsida > Poales > Poaceae > Avena > Avena sativa. The sequence goes on from OV702282.1 coordinate 169,988,188, forward strand.
TTATTTTGGGGCTGTCCTTTTGCAAAAAGAATTACCAGGGCCTCAAAGATTGTATTAGCAATAATTTAGACAAGAGATAGCTAATCATAATGTTATCCCTCTTTTGAGGTGGCCTGAAACTTGTAAATATTTATTTGTAACTTTATATGATTTATAAAAATTGCAGTAGGGTTCTTTATCCTACTGTTTTACCCTCAAAAACACAGCATATGGAATATGCACTGAAATAGCAAATGATGGTAATAGGTATGTATGGTGGACACATCTGGCAATATTGGTTTTGTTGAGTCGGAAGAACAGGTAGAGCACATACTCAGTGCAAGTGAAGGCTAGAAATAGAGAGGGAGCAACAAACGAGAGAGCAATAGCTGTCATAATCATGCATGCAACAAAATAGGACTAATTATGGCATGAAAGTGATACAAGAACTCTGAGGCAAAATAAATCATTGAGGCTTACTGACTATTGATTAGTCATATGCATGCGTGAGCATGTGCCAAGTCGATTCACATGAACAGTCAGAGGAGGATACCACAATGTCATACCAAAGTATGAATAAAACAATACAAGCAAACATTCATATGACATGCTACAAACTATTAGCAAGCTGGAGCTAATCATAGACAAGCAAGAACTACTAAGCATTCATAATGACATACACCTTACACAAACAGGCTAAGCATGCTCACAATGACGAGTATATATACAAAAATGAAACAAATAGAGTTTGTTACCAGCCTCTTACCACACCTCGAGTTGTCTTAATCTTTATTATTGCCCTTCACTTGTGTGACTTGAATAATAAACATGAAACCAAAATCCACTGAGGACGGCTGAACCCTACAAAGAACTCACAAAACCAAAGAAGAACAACACATATTTTTCGTGTTTTTGATTTTTTAGAAACAAGCAAACAAATAAAAACCAAACAAAAACAAAGGAAACCAAACAAAGAAAAATCTTTTTGGATTTTTTTCTTTTAAGGAAAACCAAAGCAAAGAAACAAAGAAAAAAACCAAGAGAAACAACGAAAATATTTTTGGTATTTTTGGGTTTTTGATAAAGAAGCAACAAGAACCAAAAAGAAAGCGAAATAATGGATATACAAAGAACCGACCGAACATGATATATAGATGAGTGTGTGATGTCGGTGTACCTCCTCCCAAGCTTAGGCTTTTGGACTAAGTGGGGCTCAATCCCATGGTGCCCAAGTAGATGCACCTCCGTAGTATGTCGAGGAAGCTCCCTCGTCCTAGTATGAGCTCGAGGCCTCCCCTGTGTAATACACAGGGGGATTGTATGATGGTGCTTCCTCCTGATAGTGCATATGGAAGTTAAGATAACGCAAGTTGTTGTCCATCTCCGCCTTCGAGTGTGACCAAGGTCCCTGAGAAATACTGAACAAAGTGATTTGGGGTAGAGGGATCTCTCTCTCTCTCTTCCCCGTCAGTAAACAACATTCTATAAACCAAGTTCTCAAGAGTAGAGCTAGTGGTGATAAAGTGGTGCACCTTCATGGCAGCAAGATCAAGCCTCTGAGGAGCCAAAACTGTATCATGTGGATCAACAACAATGTCCAAGGCAGCAGCAATACGAGTAGCAATAATTCCCCCATAAATGTGTCCCTTAGCAGCTAGATGACGAGCAATGAGAGAACCAAGATTATACTTATCCTCATTATTGAGCACTGTAGCTAAGAAGGCCAATTGATAGTTGGAAATATTACTAGTGTTCTCCCTTCCAAGAGAAGTGGTGGCAAGATAGTAGGCAAAATACCTGATGGCTGGAGGTTGAATGTTCTTTATCTTCCCTTTGCTGAGCTCTACGGTCATCATCATTGGTTATTCCTCGGTAAAGCTCTAACAAATCAGCAGGTAGATCTTGAATCTTCTTTGATGTCCCAGTTGTACCAAGTCCCAGGGCCTTGCAAAATTTCTTCAAAGTCATAGAATGAGTCGTGCCATAAATTTTGAAAGACACAGAAGGGTTGAACATACTATTAGTAAAGGAGAAACTCTCCACAAATGTTTTGGTAAGCAAAGAATATTGTGCACTCTCATCCTGCATGTAACTTGTTAGTCCATCTCTCTGCACCAAAGCCATAAAATCATTAAGAATCCCAGCATCTTGCAAGAAGGTTTGGCAATGAATGGTGGAGGGGTGCGCATCCCCTTCACCCCCCTCGTCACCAAATCGTGGAGTGATGAGATCCTCATTGTATGAGGGTCTAGTACTAGTAGATGACCTTGGAAGCCTTGCCCTTCTAGGTGCATCACTCTCAAATATGTCACCAAAGGTGTGGTGGTCCATGACTTCCCTATTCTGAAATTTTAAACAACCATCAAACGAAGTGATTTCTAAGTTAATAAATGATGAGCAACTACTATAGGAACTTGCTAGAGGACTACACATGCATCAAAAAAAAGTTTCTAAGCATAGAACAAGCATGCAAGCTCAAACTACCTGTCACCTAAAATAATCAAGAATACAATCTACCAATCACAAATCTAATTGGACAAGTGGAGGAGGCACATAACAAGGAGCAATCCCTCCAAAAATCAGCACTTGAGGTGGGCTGAACAAGGAGAACGAAAATCGCGAGCAAGAACAGTAAGAACTCGAGCTTGAGCAAGTTTTACGGTGTTTTTGGAGAGAGAGAAAGGCCCCTTCTTTTCAGCTTCTTGGCCAGCTTCTCCTAGAAGCTACCCTCGACCAACTTCTCCCAGAATCTCATCTGCCAAAATCGTTTATACTTTTAAATTGACATTGAAACTACTAGTTAAGAAGTTTGAACGAATTTTGAAGATGAGATTCTGGGAGAAGCTGGTCGAGGGTAGATTTTGGGAGAAGCTGGCCAAGAAGCTAAAAAGAAGGGGTCGAAAGAAGGTGGCTTTGAGGAGGCAGCCTGGAGGGGCCTAGGTGGGCCAGACCCCCCAGGCGCCGCCACCTGGTAGGCCGCGCCTACCAGGGGTCTGGTGGCCTGGGGTGGCCCCCTGGGGCACCTTAGGTGCCACTCTGCCCCTTTTTTCGAGAAACAATTTATTTTGAATTTTCTGGGAACTTTATTTTTGGCCAATTTTCAGGGTATGAAAATTGATTTTCTCGCAAAAACAGTTTTTTCATAAGAAGCAAAATAAAACCAAAAGCCAAACTACATGAGCTCTAAGAAACTCAAACAAGCAAACAACTAGCAAAACTAAAACTAAAGCAAAGACTAGGAAGGAGAAAGGAAAAGGAAAGCAAGTATAACCATAGTGGAAACTTTATTTTGTTCATTAAAATCCTTTTGTTAACAAGGTTGATCAAGTATTGTTACCAAAACAATCTTATATGAAGCAACACTTTGCATTCCACAAGGTGATTATGTTACCTCATACTTTATAGCAATGGTCCCAATCATAATAGTTTCAAAATTTTCTTGAGGAATGGGACAATATATTTCTCCAACCTTAATGCCTTCTATATTTTCAATGGAATTCAGGCAATATCTCTTAACAACCTTCTTGGGGAAATAGATAGTGTGCTATTTGTCATTAATATTGAATTTTACTTTTCCTTGATTACAATTGATGACAGCACCTACAGTATTAAGAAAAGGTCTCCCGAGAATAATAGACATATTATCATCTTCAGGCATTTCAAGAACAACAAAATCAGTTAAGACCATGCAATTATGAGCAACTTGAACAGGAACATCCTCACATATACCAACAGTAATAGTAGTTGAATTATCAGCCATTTGCAAAGAAATATCAGTTGGTATCAACTTTTCTAGCTGGAGTCTCTTATAGAAAGAAAAAGGCATAACACTAACTCCAGCTCCCAAATCACATAAAGCAGTTCTAACATAATTATTCTTAATGGAGCAAGGAATAGTTTGTATACCTGGATCACCAAGTTTCTTTGGAACCTTACCATTGAAGGAATAATTAGCAAGTAGAGTAGAAATCTCCTCATTATGAATCTTACTTTTATTAAAGACAATATCCTTCATATACTTTGAATAAGGAGGCAACTTAATAGCGTCAGTCAAATGAATTTGCAAGAATAAAGGTTTCATCCACTCACAAAACTTGTTGTAGTGTTCCTCCTCCTTTGACTTGTGTTTCTTACTTATAAAAGGCATAGGTTTCTGCACCCAAGGTTCTCTCTCTTTACCTTGTTTATTAGCAATAAAATCTTCCTTTGTGTACCTAGTGTTCTTAGTGTGCTTCTTAGGTTCTTCCTCACCTTCCTCCTTATCAGGAGACTCATTATTATTATTGCCACTCTCAGTTTTAGCATCAGAGACAGATATACTATTAGGATCTACAGCAGGTTCAAGTGGTTCCTCAACTAACTTATGTTTCTTTTTCTTCCTCTTATGAGGACTACCACTATCTTCACCTTGTTGAGAATCCTGCTCTATTCTTTTAGGGTGTCCTTCAGGATATAAAGGATCTTGAGTAGCTATACCACTCCTAGTTCTAATTCCATCAGCATGTTTATCTCCTGAAGCATTAACTAGCATATCCTTTGTACCTTAGCAAGTTGATCAAGTTGGGTTTGAACCATTTGAAAGTGTTTACAAAGTATTTTAATATTATTAGAGGTTCTTTGCACAATATCTTTCAACTCATGGATAGCTCTAGGGTTTTCCAATAAATGATTCTGAACTTGTTTATTAAAATACCCTTGCTTAACAATAAAAGTGTCAAGTTCCTCTAAACATTGATCAGGAGGCTTACCATAAGGAATATCATCTTCATCAAAGTGTTGGAGAGAGTGTACCTCAATAGTAGATGAGTGGGGAATTGTCTTGCATAATTCTTCTATAGGAGGTAGATTCTTCACACATTCATCTCTAATACCCTTCTCCTTTAGACACTTCTTAGTTTCCTTCATCACTTCATCATTTAATGCAATAAATCCCCTCTTCTTTTTTGTTGGTGTTGGAACTGGTTCAGGAACAACTGGTTCAGGAGTAATAGGCTCAGGTGCATTAAGCTCAGTTGAAGTCCAATCATCATAATTCTTGCTTATCTTGGTCATTAATTCTTCAGCATCTATAGGAGTCCTTTTTCTGAAAACACAATCAGCAAAGCTATCTAGGTAGGTCCTAGAATCATCAGTTAGTCCATTATAATAAATATCAAGAAGCTCATTCTTAGGTAATGGACATCCAGGATGTGCATGAATCAAGGCACAGAATCTTTTCCATGACTCAGGCATTTTCCCTTCTTCTCCTTGTTTAAAATGAAAAGGTCTCTACAAAGCAGCATGTCTAGCACTGGGAGGGAAATATTTCTGAAAGAAAAAGCAATCAATTAATCAGGGCTATCGATGGAACCAGGAGATAATCTATTAAACCAAGACCTAACTTCTCCTTTTAGTGAAAAAGGGAAGATCTTAGCAACAAAGTATTTGCGCATCTTAAAATCATCAGAGAACAAAGGACTCATAGTATAAAGCTCATTCATATGAGCCACAACACTCTCACTTTTAGTCCCACAAAAAGGTTCTTTCTCAACAATATCTAAATAAGACAAATCACGAGAGAAATCATAATCTTCATCTTTAGTATCTATGGGAGAGGTGGCAAACTTAGGATCAGAGGACATCTTAGGAATAATAGTACGTCTAGCAAGGAGACTCTTAATAGCACTAGTACCATGTGTGTTTCGGCACTCTTCAACAAAATCATCAGTGAACTCAATGTAACCATCATTAATATCATAACTGGTCATAGAGGCACTCCCTAATATGTGACCACGCGCGTTTGGAGATTAGATCTTAATGGTAAGTACAAATCAGAACAACATATTCATAGTTCGGGAAAGTCGTTCTACGAATCGGAACTAAAATCCCCCCTTTAGTCTTGGTCCAGCCACAAAACGGGACTAACACACTCAAGATGGTTTGCGGACAACACTATGCAGTCCTGGTCCAGCCACAAACCGGGACTAACACTCAATACATTTATTAATATTAAAAAACCAAGACTAGGGAATCGGGACTAAAGACCCCCCTTTAGTCATGCTCATTTCTAGCCATATAGTACTCAGCTTTAGGGTCGTCTTCGTCTTCGTCATCATCGTGGTCGTTGCTAGGCGCACGCGGCTGGATCCTTAGCCCAGCCATGGCATATTGTGGGGGCACTGATGACCCACAAGTGTCGGGGGTGTATCATAGTACTTTCGATAAATAGGAGTTCGATCCCAACGAGGAGCAGAATGTGCTAAACAGTGGTATGGAGCAGGAAATCCCTGTGAATACTTAGAAAACAAATTTTTAGTGGTTTTCTGACAAGCAACAAAGCAAAGAGAAAATAACAGAAGTAACGAACAAACGGATCAAGTGTCCCAATCCTTTATTAGAAAAGGACAAGCCGATGGAAATACTTATAAGGACCAAACGTTCTCGAGGACGCATGGGAATTCTGTCAAGTGCTTTCGCTGCAAATAGCTGAGTACACACTACCCTTCCTAGGACTAATACATACTTGTGATTAAACGGATCAAAATAGCTGAGTACACGCTGCAAAATAACAGAAGTAACGAACAAACGGATCAAGTGTTGTGTGGGTGAACCTATGCTAACATACTGCCCTTCCTAGGACTAATACATACTTGTGATTAAACCCCCTGCAAACATCCGTAACTATAGGAAAGTAATTAAGATATAAATCTAACCACAGCCTTAAACTCTGAGACCCTACACTCCCTTATGCAAAGGTGTCCTAACGGGGGTTCAGGTTTCTGTCACTCTGGCAACCCCACAATTAGTAGCCAAATACACAATGCATTCCCCTAGGCCCATAAATGCTGAAGTATCATGTAGTCGATGTTCACATGAAACCACTAGAAGAATATCACCACAACTTAAATACTAAACCATTGAGTAATAACTCATCACAGATTCACTACTAACAACATGACTTATCCCATGTCCTCAAGAACTAAACGAACTACTCACAAGACATCATATAGATCAAGATCAAAGATGATATAATAATGGATAACAATCTGAACATAAACAATAATCCAATGGTTCCACTCACAAGCATCAACTACAATAGTAATCAACACCGGGAAATTTTCCCCTAATGAACTAAGAAATATCCAACACAATTGTTACAGCGGGACGGAGTGGTGATGATGGTGCTGGTGGAGATGATGGTGTGGATGATGATGATGCTCCCGATGAATCCTAGCTTGATGACGGTGTTGGTGGCGACGGTCTCCCCTCTCCGGGAAGGAATTCCCCTGGCATAAATCTGTTTGTCGGAGAGATCTTTCTCTCTCTGTGTTTTCCGCCTCCCAGAGGCGGTGGAAATCTATCTGTGGTCGCCCCCCTGGTGTTAGGGTTCCGTAAGGAAGATATAGGCGAAGGGGTAGAGTCAGAGGCCGAACAGGTGGGCCAAACCCACCCTAAGCGCGGGGTCAGGTGGGCCCACGACTAGGGGGTTGAGGCCCCCCTTCGCTCCTCCTTCTGGCTTCCTTCGTGTTCCGGTAAAATAATATGTTTTGATATTTTTCTGGTATTTTTCTAATCTTCGCGAAATTGCACCGAAACGCCGTCTTTTCCATCAGAATCCATACTTTGGCATTATATCCTCTAGGAATCATCCAACATGCATAAACACATGAAAAGCCATAAGTAATACCTCATAATAAGACAAATATCAATGAATAGGGGTAAATTATGATATAGAATAGTGATGCAAATTGGGCGTATCAACTCCCCCAAGCTTAGACTTCGCTTGTCCCCAAGCGAATACTGAGCTCAGTAAACATGTCCACAGGTTTATGGAGTTAAGTGTCGATAAAAAGAATACGAACAAGAAGCATCACACTTACCTTTGCACAACTCATAGAAGAAAGCAACTCGCCATTATATAAGTTAGCTTGCAACCAAGTACAACAGTCACAATAGAGATACATAAAGATAAATCATAATTGGAATTGGCAAACTTGTTCTTGGTCAGAGAACACCTGATAAACAGTTTCACAAAAGCTTTTTGTAGAAGTTTCAAAATAGGAGCACTCTTTGCTCAAAAAGGTTTTCCACAAGTGAAGGCTTTCAAAGTAATACTCAATAGCTAAGAGTTTTGTGCAAACAAGGAATATAAAGAACATGATTGAATAAATCACCATATGAATTCTTGAAACACAACAACTCAAAAGCTTGCTGGAGATAGAGAGTAAGTAGGTTTACTGACTCAACTGGTAACTGGTAGAAAGGTCCCTTCTTAAAGGGTAGCAGGGATTACAAGTCATAAAGAGCTTCCAAAAGATTATGGTACTTACTAGCTTTGAGCCCTCATTGCCTCTATCATAAGCATCTTTAGATGATTAAGGTTAAAGTGAACAAAGATGGAGTATATGCTTGACGAAATATAAGTTGGCAATCTCATGTCCCTTGAATATGAGGGCCACTCCTCATGCATACTAAACTTTGGGTCCAAGTAAGTTCTTTTCATTGTAAGTATTTGCATACCATTGAGAACCGCCAACAGGGTACCCCTTGCACATGGTACAGGATCTTTCCCATAACCAAAATGACAAGGCAAGCAGACAATGAGCATTTCAGCAATCTTTTTATCTACTATGCATATAGCTTTTTTATTGAGGATGCTTCATAGATGACTCACTATGGTGATACTGCAAGTTTCCACCATGATTAAGCATGGCTTAGGCTAGCGGCCCAGGCGTTTCTCTAACACAGAATACAAACTCCATGGACTTACAAGTCCCCTCTTTATTTCACACCGTTGACATCCATAGACAAAAGAGCACGATATCAACTATGTACGACAAGGTACAGGTGCAATGTTGAAAACGTTCCCCGTGACAGCACGGTTTTGCTGATCCCAACATATAGATGCAAGCATATACAACTTCGATGTCCACAATGGTTCAAGTTTATTAGGGACAAGTCAATAAAGTGTGCCATCAAGTTCGTGAGAGCTTTACTAACTAGTTTTAATTCGAAAGGTAGATTAAGCTTGAGAAATTACTAGGAATAGCAATAGCTATTAGGTAGATATGGTGGACACAAGTGGCAAAAGTTTTTGGTTCAAAGGGTTTTGGAAACATGAGAAGTATGCCTTCTCAAAACAGGTTTTTGGCTAGCAAGGCTGGGTAGCAAGCAAGAGAGTTGAAAGAAGCAAGCAAACATACAAGTAATAAATCCAAACATGCAATCTTCCTTGAAGACACAAAAGAATCTTAAATAAAGAATACTAAGCTTATGAGTCAACAAGAAAGAAAACAAATGATACCAAATACCTGTAAGCTTTTTCTTTCTTTCCTTTTCTCTTAAATTAATGCCACTGACCAGAACTTGGTTTGCCAAAACCAATTTAGATCCACTTGTTGATCCCAAAGTGGTGCCAATACTGAACAACAAGATCCATCATATAATAGAGATTGCAAACTAAAAATAAGAAGTGCAAAAAGTAAAATATGAGACTTCTCATTAATAATCAAATAAAGGCACTCACACCAAGGGATACATAGGTAATCAACTAAAGGAGAGATACTTCCACATGCAAACCAAACTATAAGATAACTTCTCTACCACAGATATGAATCCACTAGAAGGTAAAATATGAAAAATAGTGGTGGTAATACCGCGACACTCCCCCAAGCTTGGAACAAGCCAAGGGGATGCCAAACCTGATGACGAATTACTCCTTTTGAGAGGGTGGTGTTCTCTTGATAAGCTCTTCAATAAGTTTCCTTAACTCCTCAAACTCAAAAGTAAGAGTTCGGATCAGCTCCGAGTTTTTCTCTATACGGTTCATGATCATGTAAGTCTGAGAATCCCAGTTCATGTTGTTCTTTCCCGACTCTTCATCCCTAGCATGATCCTTCGCTGCATTTTTATAACGACGCATATCCCAAACCGCAGGAAAATTCCCTTTGGGCACATGTTGATATTGATATTCATGTATAAGTGTATGGAAGGGTCTCTTGTTATGGATATTACCACAAGCTCTAGATCCTCACATGGATAAGATCCAAATAACAACCAAGAAAGGAGGATGCAAGTATGCAAAGGTTTGAGCTCTCTCTGAAATATATGATCGAGTTACTCACTTGAGAGCCCCTCTTGATAGTACGGTTGTCTATCCTATAAACCCGTCTCCCCAAAAAAAACCACGAGACCGGTAAGAAGGAAACCCTATCAAGATCATACCTTTGCCTTGCACATATTCCACTTGATTATGATGTAGACGGCCTTGTCCTTCTCAAGATGGAACACCTTTCTTGATTGATCTTGTACGTACTTTCTTGATGAAGACTTGCAAGTTACTCCCCCATACAACATGGGGAAACCTTTACTTTGACCTTGTCTTCATCGATCCATGATCACCGAGGATGAAAAGCTTCAACCATGAGATGTTCTAGATATTGCACATCTTTAGCTTGCACATCATTTCTTCTTTTCTTCATTATGTTGATGCCTTGAAGGTGCACCAAAGAAATTACTCCATCTTATTCTTCAAGACATACTTGCCATAGGTTTAACTCTCACATGACCAATGTGTGGATCACTCTTTGAACACCTTGGTCACCACTTGATCCTCTTCACTTTCTTATTCTCCAAACCATGAAGCCAACATATGGTTCAAGCATTGCCTATGGACAATTCCTACAAGTACAACTTGATACAATCATTAGTCCATAGAGATTGTCATTAATTACCAAAACCACACATGGGGGCCCACATGTTCTTTCAATAGGGATGGATGGATGGGCGTTGCATGAACGAGTCTAAACATGTAACTTCAAGATCTAGGGCATTGCAGATAAAAAATAACAAGCATCCAAGTACTAAACAATCCTGGGCATGTGCTCCAAATATAGTCATACATGCTTGCAATGAGAACTTGCATAACATCTTCTGTCCATCCAGCCCGTGGCAGCGGGGCCTCTAGGGAACTACTAGCAATTAAGGTGCTCCTTTTAATAGAGCACCGGAGCAAAGCATTAACACTCAGTGAACACATGTGATCCTCACACCATAGCCATCCCCTCCGGCTGTCCTAATTATTGTCACTTTGGGGCCTTTGGATTCAGACAATGATATGTGTACACAACTTGCAGATAAGATCACAAACAATACTATCATAATGATTCAATAATAAGTTCAGATCTGAGATCATGGCACTCGGGCCCTAGTGACAAGCATTAAGCACAACAAGTTGCAACAAAGTCAAATAGCACTAATAGAGATTCTAGGCACTATGCCCTAACAGATCTTATTCGATTACATGATAGAACTCATCCAATCCCTACCATCCCCAAGCCTACAACGGGGGATTACTCACTCATGGATGAGGGAAACATCGGTGGTTGATGGAGATGCGTTGGTGATGATGATGGTGATCATCCTCTCCAAATTCCCCGTCTCGACAGGGTGTTAGAATGAAGTTTCTGGATCCGAATCTTGATTTATGGTGGCGACGGCGGAGCGGAACTCTTTCTAGAAAAAAATCGACCCTCCCATCGGTTTTTAGATTGAAAGGTAACTTATAGGCGCAGAGGGAGGCCGAGGAAGTTCCTGGGGAGGCTGTACCCCCTCTAGGCACGGGGTCAGGTGCGCCCACGCCTGGGGTGGGTCTGGGCCCCCCAGGCCTCCCCTCTGTCTCTTCTTCTGGCTCCGTGGATCTTCTGGTTAAATATAATTTTTGGCATATTTTCCGGGATTTTTCCTGATAGTTCATTTTCTGCACAAAAACAAGACACCAAGGTAATTCTACTGAAAACAATGTCAGTCCGTGTTATTTGTATCCAAATCACACAAGTTTAGAGAAGAAACAATCGCAAAGTGTTCGAGAAAGTAGATACGTTTTGGACGTATCACTGGTGCCACGCACCGGGACTAGAGGAGGGGGTATCAAATAGGGCCTCCTCCTCCGGTGCATTCCAAGCACCGGGACTTGGAAACAAAATCGAAGACGCGCACCGCTAGGCTGCCGGATTTTCGATCGACGAACACCAACGCGCCACCGCGCCTCTACCCTCTACGTCGGCCGCCCGAGCCGGCTGCGCCACCGACGAGCCCGCCTCCCTGCACCTCTCTCGCCCCCGCTCCGGCGCCCCGCGAGCACCTCCGCCACCGGCGCCGGCTCCCCTGCCACTAGCCACCACCGCCAGCTGCGCCAGCGCCCGCTGCCGGCCCCCTCTCGGCATCCTCAATAGCTAGGTAAATTAGTTTTTTATAGGACTATGATTAATTAGTTTAGTATATGATTATGATTAGTACTATAGGATTATTTTAGTATATATATATAATCTAGAATTATTTTAGTATATGATTAGTATAGGATTATTTTAGTATATATAATCTAGGATTATTTTAGTATAGGATTATGATTAGTTTAGGATTATTTTAGTATATATATAATCTAGGATTATTTTAGTATATGATTATAATTAGTATAGGATTATTTAGTATATATATAATCTAGGATTATTTTAGTATAGGATTATTTTAGTATATATAGGAATTATTTTAATTTATTATGATTATATATGATTACTATAGGATTATTTTAGTGTATATATTTTTATTGTAATATAATATTGTAAGTTTTTTAGGGTATGAGATATATTATAATATTGTAATATTGTAATATATATATTGTAATATTGTAAGACCCTCTTTGTAACCGGAGTTAGGGTTAGGGTTAGGATGTTAGTGCTCGGTGGTGATCGGAGTTAGGGTTAGGGTGGTGGTTCTCGCGGGAATCCGGAGTCGCCCGCCTCTCCCGCGGTCATCGCCACCAGCCACCGGTCACCATCACCGGCACTGGCCACCGCCACCGCACCTCCGGGTTTAGGGTTTATTTCTATTATTTTGTATAGAATCTGTGTATAGAAATATTTTGTATGAGAATATTTTTTGTTATGTTCAAATAAATACTATTTGCATCTCGCATTTTGCAGAAACTATAGATCCACCTAGTCCAATCCACAGAGACCTAGCTTCAGAACAAATTCTCGAGGATATGATTCACGATGCTGATCCATCCGGTGAGGGATATCCCTCGAGGTATCTGAACTCATCAGATGAGGGAGAGGAGATGAACCAATGAGAGGAAGAAGCTGACAACTCCAATGATGGAGAAACCCATGGACGCGTAACGAAGACCGACGAGGTATATATATGATGTACGATGATCACTATATGTCCGGGAGTAGTTGTATGTACCGAGTTGTATATATATTATATTGACAAATGTTTCTTCTCTTAGGCCTCCACATCGAGCAAAAAATCCAAGCACGGCCCAGCCAAAAAGTTGGATGCCCGTACTATTTTTGAAATTATGGCGGTCTCAGCATAGGGCGAACCATTGGAACCGAAAAATAAAAACATGTATTTATACAGCAATGCGAAGTTGTTGTTAGAGATCGCGTCCCGATCATCATTCGAGAGTGGCATAAGCCCAAAGAGGCGGAAGCGAGGATTGATCTGAATATCGCTGAAAGGTACAAAGAGGGTCTTTTTAATGACCTCATGGCACATTTCAAGTTCTTAGAATGTGAGACTGATACCGAGACGGCTGAAATGAGAAAGAAAGTCAAGCAGTTTGCTCTTAAGAAGATGGCCGAACTATTCAAGAACTGGAAGAAATCATTATGGCTAAAGTATTAGGAGGACAAGAAAACTCCAATATTCAAAGGCTATCTAGTGAAGAAGCAGGATTACTGGGATGCATTTGCGGAGTATAGGAAGTCAGGAGTTGCAGATGAGAAGTCAGAAAAAACAAGATAAATGCTGCGAAGAAGAAATATCACCATAACATGGGGCCAGGGGGCTACGCGACTGCCATGCCAAAGTGGGATGCAAAATAGAAAGAACTGACTGCTAAAGGGATCATTCCAGAACCAATTTGCGAAGAATGGGATTTAAGGGCAAGAAATTGGTTCTTTGGGCATGGGAGTGAGTATGACAAACTTACAGGGGACCTTGTTTGCAGTGACGGTATTAGGTTACCCAGGAATACATGGCTGAAAGTGGTGAAAGAGATTAAAGATGGGATAAAAAAGTTCCATTCTGATAGAGAGAAAGACTTGCTGACCTTGGTCCTCGACAATGACGAACACGAAGGACGAGTCCGGGGCCTTGACTCTAGTTTCACGTAGGAGACTGGGTTTCCTAAGGACCAAGGTACTTATATAAGACGAGAAAGAGCAAAGAAGCGATGAGAGGAGGAGGGAGAAAAGTTCAACCAGCTGCTAGCAAGAGTTGAGAAGCAGCAGTAGATCGACGAACTTAGAGGAGTAGCGCACCTGCAAGATCCTCCACTAGATATTACCGCCAACCCATCTCAGCGGACAAGCGGCGTGGATGAATCGGAGGTCCCGTCTGACGATGCAAGGATGATAGATGGCGGTCCCGGCTACCCCATGGATGGAATCAAGGAGCAAATATCTTGTGAGATCCATCATAAGGTGAAGAACATATCCATCAAGGTGGCGGTCAGATCTGCTTTACCTTGTCCACCTGATGCACGCTGGCATGGCCATGAGATTCCAGCTGGCTATGCTAAAGTTGGGGTGGATGAAATCGTAACGGGGTGGGACTCAATGGAGCTTGACATCCCTGGACCTGAAGGTGAGACGACACTCAGAGAAGTAGTAGGTGGTATCATTCTATGTCACAAGAACAACACCAAGATCCCAGGCTCGGCCCTAAGGCCAACACCGCCTCCGAGTCGTCGCAGGTCACCTTCACCTCCATCACCTCCAATAAGCCCACCCCATGATGACTACGACCACCACATTACGAGTCCATCTCGATCTCCGCCGCAGGTTCAGCAGTCTTCGCCGCTGCTAAGGACAATAAGTGGAAGCGTGCTTCAGTGAGTACTAAATGACGCAGCAGCCCAAAACAAAAAATGTTGCCCCTCCCAACAGTGCCTCATAAGAATCTTCCCATAAGACCTTACGATCGTACTGACGCGGAAAATGCAGCGGTAGCAAAGGCCGAAGTTGCGGCGCATTTTGAGAAGAAGAAACCTGAGCCCACTCCGGTATACACCGAGAAGCAGAAGGTGTATGAAATTGAGTTTCTGAAAACAAAATCGCAATATGGTTTGCACCATAAGCCAGATGGCTATCTACACACACTTCATAAATAAGTGACGAAGAGAAAATCAAGCAAATCAAGTGCAAGCGGGAAAATTAGCAAGTACAGGTGCAAGCGGGAGCAAAACAGCAAGCAGTAAAAGATCAGATGTTCCACTTCTCGGACAACAGGCCAAACAAACGATCGCACCCCTCAAGATGTTTTCCGAAAATGTTCCCCAGTCACTAGATATGGAAGCAGCTACGGAGTTGCCGGCCAGTATGAAAGTTAGTATTGCTGAACTGTTAGGCTCCCAAGACGACCTTCTACCCAAGGCTGTCGTAGCCCGTAGATATGTCGAAGGTGAGGATTTTGTCAGCAAAGAGAGGATGAAAGAACTTCCAACACAATTGCGGAATCTCTATCAATGGTACTCGACGGTCATAAAGCAGGGGAGAACAATGCTCATAGCCAAAGTCCCACGTGAGTACTACTTCACACCCGAAGAGGTCGATATTGAGTTTTCAGAACTGTTCCGTTTATACCATCTCGACGCCCTGGAAAAATCCATCCTCAGCTGCTATTGTCTATAAGTTGTTGAATTCATTGTCCACATGTTTAGTTTTTCAGTTGTTCAGTTCAATACATGTAATTATCCTTATTATATGCTTTTGTACTCTATTATTATGTAGAATGAAGATCCTGGAATGTAAAAGAAGAAGAATCTATAATATTGGGTTCATTGACCTAGATAAAGTGCATATAAACACGCTAACGTCAAACCCCGAGAAGACGGAGGAAAACATTTTAAGGTTTCTAATGGAGCAAAAAAATTCTAACCAAATACTATTTCCTTACAATTTCAAGTGAGGGTCTTACTCTGTTGTACACATTCACTTTTGATTAGTCGATGCTAAGTGTAATTGATGAGTTACTGATGTATATATAAATGTTTCCAGCTTCCACTGGATTCTGCTAGACATTGAACTTGATACGGAAAGAGTTAATATCATGGACCCATCAAAGAGAAACCTGGAAGATTTCCGCAGCATGCAGGACATGCTCCAGAAGTAACTTTCGCTCTATATCGGTCTCTTTCGTTGATTTCCTAAGATATCAGGTAATGAATAACTTATTCATTCATTTTCTTCGCCGGGTAGGGTTTGGATCCAGTTGAAGAGCGAGGTTATGGTTGTATTTAGTCAGAAGTTGACATTTAAGGCGGTAACGGTAAGTAGCACGTGATATATCCCCGCATCTCTTTACTTCTAGTTTGAATACAATAATGATGCAAGATTATTATTTTGATTAAATTCTATTCTCGTAAAGTGCACGAGGCAGCCACAGGGGTCGAATCTATGTGGATTCTATGTTTGCAAGTTCATTCGCATGTTTACCACCGAGCACAAAGATTATAGAGTCGACATAAGCAATACATTCACACCATCATTTTATTACCGTCACTTTTTGTTATCATGATTGATATTCATATTGATCTACTTTTTCTTATATAGTTCGAGAGAATGCGGGATCAACTCCTACCAGAGCAACGCGTACTAGGAATTGCGGAGGAGCTGGCGGGATTTATTTTCAAAGAGATTGTAGACGACGCCGGAGAATTTAGTGTGAATAGGCTCTACTGATCTCCATGTAATCAAACAGACGGGCTCTAGTCCCGGTAATTGTGATTTACGAACGTGTACGATATGTGGTGGCATAGAAATATCTAAAAACTATGTTGAATACAAAATGAATGCTCTGTCGCGGCAAAGAAAAGGCACAAAATGCTGTTGTGGCAGAGAACCACTAGTACCGGTCCTTAACACCAACTGGGACTAGTGGGGGTGCACCCTGAGCGCACCGCGGCGGCCACGTGGACAACCATTAGTCCCGGCTAGTGACTGGGTAGGGACTAGTGGTTGAGCCTCTAGTCCCGCTTGGTTAGTCTTGGTTCTAAAACCTGGACTGGAGGCTCTTACGGCCCGGGACTAGAGACCCTGTCTTCACTAGTGTAGAATGCCTGGAAATCAATCGAGACTTCACGTTCCAGTCATATCCATGTAATTAAGAATCTAGACTCTACTTTCATATTCACATATTTGCAACACAATGCAAATAACCTGCTAGATCAATCTACTAATCTCAAAGGTTTTACAAAAATCCCATAATCCGGCTAGAAATGCGCCCGAAAGAGAAGAGGTACCAATAAAAACCACTCAACTCCCAATTCCAGAGAACAAGGCGAGTCGTACGGCCTCTAACCATGATCTAGCTTTCCACGAGCAAAAAAAAGGAAATCGAGGATAAATCCTCTTAGTCAGTAAATGCAAGTTAACCTAGTGTTAACAAACACCTGATGGATAGTATATACCAAGTGGAAGGGAAACCTCCACAACCCAACTTCATGTTGCACACACTGGCTAGGACATCCGGACTCATACTCACGCGTATTGTAAAATCATGAAGATTCATCATGAGTGGCGATTTTCTCTAAATTATCGATTCTAGAGAATCATACAACAAAATCCTACAAATGTCCACAAACATTATTCATGAGATATCGTACAAGTTCACATGATGGATCTCAAATGATTTGTAAAGATACCTGGCGGGAGTATATGAATCTAGGCTTTATGACTAGAGACTAAAGTCTATGACTTGGGTGTAGATGGCGTGTTTCCTTTGGTGAATGTCCTCCTATTTATATAGCCGTCGGTGGTGTAAGAGTCTCCATTAGTCACATTAAGCCCTTATCGTATCTTGCACGTCAAGTTGAACTTTGATCTCCTTTTAATGTATGTGTGGTCTTCAGGATCCTCCAAAAAGTTTTATTTTTTTCGAAATGGAGACTTAGTCCTGATCTCTTCATTGGTAGATGTATACGACCTTTATTAATTTATTAAAGTCAAAGTTTACATCAGATTACATCATGGATTGCATAGGTTTGAGAGATGAATCAACCATCTAAAAAAAATGAAAAAACGAAGTGGCTCTACATCAACATGTTAACGTAAAATCAGAATGCCAGTTGCATCTGCTGTATAAGTCCCGTGCCACCGACTCTAGCCGGCTGCACCCAATATCTAAAATCTCGCGCTTCTCCTTATATTGAAGGAAAGATCACAAACAGATCCAATGAATAGCCATAGGGATAACTGCATCAAAGAAGTAGATTTTGCTTTGTTAAAGATATAATTATCGTATGTTCCATATGACCCAAAGTAAAGAACAAACTCCCCACTCAGATTTGCACTTTTTCTTCTTTCGAGACTCCCATAAGCCAATTGCCAAACAAATTGTTAATACTACTAGGAGAGGTTATGTTAAAGGCAATATGCACAATACGCCAAAGTACTTTTGTAAGGAGGCATTTTATAGACAGGTGTTATATTGATTCCTCCTGAGAACCAAAACAATATTTTTTACATTCTTGCCAAAAAAAATCAAGTTGTCCTTTGTTAGTAATACTCTACGGTGTAAAAACAACAGAATAATCCTTATTTTAAGTGGTACATTCATTCTCCAAATATATTTACGCAGAAAAGTGTATGGTCATTCATGTGGTCGAGATACAAAGATTTAACCGGTGTACATACCAGATTTAGTTAACTTTCAAACAAATTCGTCATGCTGCATTGTCAGGTTGATGTTCATCAATCGGCGCATTAGATGGAGCCATCTTGTCCCTCTATTGCCAATTAGTTCTTGTCTAAAACCAATATTTAAAGGTGTGCGCGACAAAACCTGATCTACTGTAACCTGCTTCCTTTGCACAATATTATATAGAAAAGAATATTGGTGTGAAAGCAGTGTGCTGTCTAACCAAGTATCTTCTACGAGCGTGAAATAACGTCCGCACAAGTGCTAAGTGCAATCATAGACGAGTGGCGATCTTGGCTAACTTGTACAGGTAGAGGTGGGGCGCTAAGAGATGATACATAGGCGATAGGTGTGGGTTCACTAGTGCACACACTGGCCTTTAACACCGGTTCGGACTAGCCTCTAACAGTGGTTATAGAACGGCTGTTGGGGGTTCGGTGCTAGATCCCCCCCCCCTTTAACAGCGGTTCTTATACGAACCGCTGTTAAAGGGTGGCGCACGTGGGGCTGCCGTGTTAAATGTTCTCTGCCGCGGCAGGAAAAAGGCATAAATCTCTGTCACGGCAGAAAAACGGCATAAATCTCTACCGCGGCAGAGTTCTGCCGCCGCCCCGTTCTGGACGTATTTCTGTAGCATGGCGGGGACGGGGAAGGGAAGGGGGAATCGATCGGGAGAGGTATACACATACATCGTCGGTACATACGAGTACATGAATAATTAAGCAACTATTATTATACACAAATATCGTCATTGTGGTATTCTCCGTACACGTTGAAGCATCAAGTACAAGACAAACACGTTCAAGCATATATACAATATAACATCTCCGTACACGTTCATTTTGGTGGATATCTAAAGAGTTCTCCGCCAGGCGTGACGACCTCATCAAGTATGAACCCCGCCAATTCCTCTTGAATGGCTCGTATGCGGTCAAATGGTAGGGGTTGGTCCCACATCCGTTCGATCTAAATATATATGAAGAATAGGGTCAATATATATAAGAATAAAACTCAACACAACTAATGGTAATAAAATAATGTTGTGTACTTTGTTTACTTACTCTAAGTTGTTCTAGTGCGGCTTGGCCCATCGGACATATTGTGTTGCGAATGAACTCGCAAACATAGTATCCACATAAGTTATTGTCGGGTCCCTCATGCGTGCAATTTACGAGAATAGAGAGTTCAATCAAAATAATAATCAATAAAGCATGATATAATGGAATTGAAAGCAGAATCAAAGAGATACGCAGACCTAGTTGACTAGTATTAGTTACATTTTGGTCTACAAATTTTAGTTCTTATGACCATTCACCCACGGCCCTGCCCGTGAACCTTTTCCAAACCCTGTTCGGCAAAGAAAATGGATAAAGGAGTAATTAATTACTTGTTGTCACGAAAGTTGCCGATCTAGTGCGATAATATGATTGAAATTACCTCTGGAGCATCTCTTTAAAGTCTGCCCATAGCTCTTGGTCTTTTCGTAACGAGTCCATGACAAATACTTTTCCTGAGTCAACTTGAATGGCTAGCAGAATAAAGTGGAACCTGTGCACGCATAAATCATCATCAGTTACACTTAACATCGAGTAAGCCAAAATACAATATGTACAAGAGAGGGTAACACTCACGAGAAGTTGTAAGGCAATAGTATTTCCCTTTTGGTTTGTTATCTCAGTAAAGACCTTAGCAAGAAATCTTCTGTTTGCCAGGGTTTATGTTGTACCACTCCTTCATGAACTCTATTTGGGTCAACGAACCCAATGTCAAAAGGGCCTCCTTTCATGCATTCCATAACTTTTTCCTGTATAATAGTATATACATATATGGTGAGCATATATATACATGCAATTAATGAATTGAATGAGATGAGATAGAAATTACAGAAATAGTACTTACACACAATAAAGGATGATGGCAGCTTTGTCGAGTTCCTTCTGATTGAATAGAAAATGCAAGTCTTGAATGTTGAAGGTGATCTCATCGTCTCCGCACAAGAAAATCTGATCTCTTATATGCGCCGTGATCCATTCTTCCTTTCTCGTCTTGCAGAAATCAAGGTCCCACTTATGCAATCTTCGCATTTTTGTTGGTAGATTCTTGAGCTCCTCTTTCTTGACGAGATTCTTCCCATACTTCCATGGATGTATGGGGTTGACATCGCCTTTGGGCAAGTTGTCTCCCATGATGTTCAAGTATGCATTGTAAGTCATCCCCATATCATTGGCCTTTCTTTGTAGCTCTGCCTCGTAATCATTTACAGGAGGAGCTATCCGTGTGTCGAACACTTAGAGCGGGGTGCATGATTGGTTTTTCTGCTCTCCGAGCATGGGAACTGTTTTCTGGGGTGCCGCACGACTGCTACTTTCAGACTCCCTCCGCCTTGCACCCCACTACATAATCTGGCGCTCGTAGTCCGTCACAAGTGGGGTTTCGGGTTTCAAAAGATTATTGTAAAACTTCTCCACCACCGCCGGATCTAGTGTCTCCTTTGGCTTGGCCCGTCCAGGTGCAAAGAATTTCTTGACCTCTTCTTCCGAGATCCTATTGGTCTCCTCGTCGCTGCGATTCCATGGTAATACCGGCAATGGCTTGGCGGAAGGCTGCGGGACATAGTTTCTTGAACTCTTTGGCATACGGTTTCCTGCGGATTTCTTCGTGGCAGTGCTAGTGATGCTCTTCGTGGCAGTGCTCTTCCGCTTACGCCGAGGAGATGGCTGAAGCGTCGGAGATGGCTGACATGCAGGATATGGCTGGCGCGCCGAAGATGGCTGATGCGCAGGAGATGGCTGGCGCGCCGGAGTTGGCTGCCGCGCAAGAGATGGCTGAAGCACCGGAGACGAAAGGGGAGTATTCTGATGACTTGGAGATGGCTGAGGCGGCTCAGACTGCTGACGCTGTGGGGACGGCGGGGGTGCCAGTGGCCTCCAATTTGGAAGCACGATGTGTTCCTTCTTCCAAAGAATGGTTGTTTTCACTGCAAATTTGAGGTGAGTTTCCCCTTCACTTGTAGCATGGTCAAGCTGTGCTTCCTCATATTCCTTCGCAACCTCATCGACCCCGACAATAGCATAGACATCTGGAATTGGTCGGCAGTGGTAAGTTCCACCAGCTACAGGAGGTAAGGTATAGCCGACCGCCACCTTAATGGATAAGCCCATTAATCTCACATGCAGCTCAGTGTGTTCGCTCTCCGTGATCTCATCCACGGGGTATCAAGGACCCGCCATTTCAAGCGTGGGCCGCACGTTCTCTATGAAAGCCATGCTGCTTTTCCGCGTAGAGTCTAGGCCGCCGGCAGCTTCCAATGCAGGCTCTTCGTGCCGTTGAGATGGGATGATAGCTTGCTGGCTCTTTTGTGCATTCACTCGCGACTGCAGCGCCACAAGTGCATGTTCTATCTGTGTCATCCGGTCTTTACACTCTTTTTCTTTTCTCCCGTGCCATCTGTAAGAGTCGCCCCACTCGGCAAACCCATCCTTCCACGTCATACCCCCTGTGCCTCATGCAACTCCAGGGTGTTCTTTTTTACCGATGGCGCGTGTCAGCTGGTCATTCTCTCTATTGGAATGGAAGGTCCTGGCGGCTGTTTCCTCGTATGCCGTGATGAGTTCAGTGACGGGTTTGGCAAGGAGGGTTGGGAAGATACACAATCCCGCTTTTGGGTCCAACCTTGCCCCGATTCTGTAGAACCAAATCTTTGCACGTAGGTCCCACCCATGTGTCTGGGGTGTGATCCCTCTATCGCGCAGGGCCTTCTCAGCTTCCTCCTACTTAGGCCTCGGAGATATGTAGCCACCTGACCCCGTCCTCTGGTGATATTCTTTCTTCTGGGCATTTAGCGTATTGGTTTCTGACCTCTTTGTAGCTATAGCACCTTCCTTGTACGCCACAAATTCGGGCCAGTGAGGTCTTATCTTTGCATAATATGTGTCTTCGAAATCTGGAGTCTCGCGAGCTTTGACAAATTTGTTCAATTTTGTCATCCAGTTGCGGAAAGCGTCAGCCATCTTCTTTAGAGTCCACTCTTTGACCTTTTCCTTTATAACCGGTTTATTTTCATCCTCCTCTGGCGGTAGGGTGAAATTTACCAATAGTGAATTCCAAAGCGTTTCTTTGGATCTTTCATCGACAAACGTACCGTCGCCCTTCTTTGGATTATTCCAATATTCAATTATGATTGGGATTTGGTCCCTAACAATAGCTCCAGCCTGACATATAAATTTGTCTGCGGCCTTCTTGGGCTCCATCGGCCTGCCATCAACACGGACTACTTTGATTGTGAACTTTGCACGATCTTTCAACCGATGGCTCGCGCCTCTCTTTCTCTTTTTCGTAGAATACGATTGTTGCTGGCTGGTAGATCCGGAGGGCTAAAAGAAGAAAGAAGCGTTAATTAATACATGTACATATATATACAAATCAATCGGTGCAAGTCAGCAGAGGCTTAATCCATGCATATACCTCGACGGACTTTGTAATCACTAAAGTGCGTTCCTCGGAGTCGTCATCTTCTCCATGACTACTTGAGCTGTCATCATGTCCCTCCAAGTTCAGATATTGTGAGGTGTCCTCGTGGATCATGTTCTCCATTATTTCTTCCTCTTCAAGGTTTCTACTGAGTGGATCCATAGTTTCTAAAACAATAATATTATCACACAAATATCAGTAATACATCTATTGAACTTCTCAAGCAAGGATGATGATATGATAGGTTAAAAGTATTGAAATGTAACCCTAATACATGCTTGGTCATTTTAAACGGGGTCCAAACCCTAATTCGGAGAAACCCTAAAGCCCAGATTAACAATGCATGGTTATAATGTGATATTGATAATGAGAGGTGTGCTAGGGCGGCGGCTGGCGGTGCTAGGGAGAGAGCGGGGATGCATGGGGGTGTGCGGTTCGAACCCTCGACGCCTGTGTAGGCTCAGCGAGGGCAGAGGATCGAAGGTCAGGGGTGGACGGCAATGGTGGTGGTGGTCGTCGGTGGCGGACGGATATACATACACTATATTCAATCAAAATATGCATATATTCATACAACAATATATATACAATAATCAAATATATACAACAATATATACACAACAATATATGTACAATCAAATATATACAACAATATATGTACAATCCAATAAATATAACAGTTATATGTACAATCAAATATATACAACAATCAAATATATATACAATCAAATATATATACAACAATATATATATATATATATATATAAATTAATAAGAAGCTCCCCTCTCACCGGCGGCAAACTATCGATCGGCCGGCGGGGTCGGCAGGGAGTGGCGACACCGGGCGTGGATGGCGGGGTCGGCGGCGATTGGCGGTGCGCGGCGGAGGCTCCACGAGTTTCTGGCGGCGGTGGCTCCCGAGAGTTGCTGGCGGCAGTGCGGTGGCGGCTCTGCGAGTGGACGGGGGTGGCGGACGGCACGGGTGCGGTGGCGGGCGGCGGTGATGGCTGTCGTGGGAATGGTCACGGCAGATGCTGCAATCGGCGGCGAGTAGCAGAACGAAGGGCAAGGGCGGCCAGCCATCTGCGGTGCGAGATGAGGGCAAAGACACAGGGTTTTACCCAGGTTCGGCCCCCCGGAGGGTAAAGACCTACTCCTGCTAGATTATATTATGGAGGTGGTACAATGGGCGAGCTCGGCGGCTAGGCGGCGAGTCGCTTGGGTGTATGATGAAACGTATCTCTACTCACCCTATAGGGAGGTTTATATAGGCTCACCTCCCCTAGGGTTTACATATCTCAACCGATTCAGTTAAAGCTTCGGTACTCGTTTAACCTAATCCGACTGGGCCTATCTACTCGCCTGGGCCTTCAGCTTCTAGTCGCTCGGTTCCTCGCTGGGCTTCAATCCAGTCACCGTCTTGCAGGCCCACTCGCCAGTTCTTGGGCCAATCGGAAACGTCCTGCTGGGTATACCCCGGTAGGCATATCCCTATCAGTAGTCCCCAAGGCCGTCGTCGATTGGGCGTAGGTGGCTACTGGCAGTCGGAGTATACGGCTCCAAAGTAGACGTCTAGTCGAATCGTCGGCGGGCTCCTGTATAAAGGAGAAAACCAGTCATCCAGGTCGCCGCCTTTGGCGAGTCAAGTCGGCGAAACACTGTCATAGTGATTGGGTCGGCGAGCCGAGTGGCTGAAGTTGGACCGTTAACCGTGGTCAAACTAGCCGTTGGGGTAATCCAACGGTAACTTTTGGCGTAATCACCGCGTAGTAACGGCTCCCTGATTTGGCGGGTAACAACCGCTATATAAGAGGAATGGCAGGCGATCAGAGAACCACCTTCTCACCATTTCCTCCAACTGCGCGCACTTTTCGGCTCCCTTTGCATCGCGACCCAGCCGACCAGGAATCCCCCGACCCCCAGCAAATCTCTCCGCCATGGCCCTCTCCACCGAGCCTTGGGGCAGATCTAAGTGCACAAGGGCGCAATTGGCTTCCTTCGAGGAGGCCGGGATCTTACGAGCCGGCTGCTGGCGCATTCCTGCGGCCGGAGAGACGGTCCCAAATCCGCGAGAGAGGGAGTTCATCTGCTTCACCAGCCATCTTGAACGGGGGCTAGGGTTCCCCACGTCCCTGTTCTTCCGGCGCTTCTGCGCCTACTACGGGATCCAGCCATCGGATCTGGGTCCCCACAGCATCGAGCAGCTCGCCATCTTTGTGGCGTTCTGCGAGTGCTACTTGGGCTGCCGTCCCTACTTCCCTCTGTGGCAAGATCTGTTCCACGGACGGATCAGCCGCGAGGAAGCGGGCGGCCCAATGCTAGTCGCGGGCGGCCTAACCTTCCAGCTGAAGTCAAAGGCTTCATTCTTCGACCTGATGCTGCCCGCCAAGGCAGCGAGCGACTGGAAGAAATCGTGGTTCTACGTAGCCGAGGCGACCCCGGAGGGCGAGACGGCGATCCCACGGTACTCCGTCAATCGGTCCGAGCCGCGTCGTCTCCAAGTCGGCAAGCTCCCCGGCGACCAGCGGATGGTCATCGACGAGATGCTCCAGACCATCCGCGGTCTGAAGAAGAAGGGCCTCTAGACGATAAACCTGTACATTTGCTGGCTCGGGCAGCGGCTCGTCCCGCTAGCTCGGCGCGAGCACTACATGTACCAGTACACGGGCCGAGAAGACTCGACGAAGGCCTGCCTCGACGAGTGGAAGCTGGAGGACTACATCCCAGCACTGAAGAAAATCACCCAGGCGGTGTACCTGGACGCACAGGCTGGGGTCGCCCCCTATACCGCAAAGCGTCCAGCCCCAACGGTAATCGCTTCACTTCGCTCGCAGTCGCAGTTAATGCAGTCGCGGTAATTCTAATTTCATCTTGTATTCATTGCAGCTATTCCAAGTGGTGGAAGGATGGCTCCCGCCTTCGGACGATGAAAACTCGAGCTCGTCCGTCCAAGACGTGGGCGAGTCGCCTCCCGCCAAGGGCGATGCCGGGAGTGACGAGGGCGACAGCGACGACGACTCCGAAGAGGAGGTCGCCCCACTGCTCCGCAAGACCCGTGGGCAGCGTCAACGTGAGCTTGAGGCAAGTAAAAGCCTCGAGCGTCACGATGACGACGACGATCTTCCAGAAACCACCTCGCGCCGCCAGGCGACTCCATCGAAAAAGAAGAAGAAGGAAAAGGAGGTGAAGGCGCCTCTGAGGAAGACGAAGACGAAACCGACGAGGCCGGCCTCGCCACCACATTCAGCGAGCAGTTCTGACGCCCCCAGCCCGGCCAAGGACGAGTCGCCGCTGACGACAGCCGCGCTGGACACGGCCACCATCAAGGTGCCCCTGGCGTCGATGCCTCCGCCATTCGCCCCAGTCTCTGGGCTGGGGGGCGCTTCGGTCGCAGCGGCGTCGCCTCATGGGGAAGCTCCTGTTGAAGATGTTCCAGAGGCTCCGGTTGCGGCTTCGACAACGAAGAAACCGTCCGTGTCTTGGGCACGCGACGTTCTGGAAATGGGGCTCAGCCGCCGACTGGGCCCCGAACTAGAGAAGCCAGCCGGCCTCCGTACGGGGCTGCGCTTCATTCCAGTCGCCAAGTGAGTACACTCTCCTTCCTTTGTCTTCCATAGCGGCTCGAACTATCTTGATTATATGATTGATGTACAGGACCGGAGTGAAGAGGATGGGCCACCCGACCGTTGCTAAGGTGCCACCCGTCGTCAGCGAGGAGGATCCTTCCCGCAAGAGGAAGGCGGACGAAGTCGTCGTCCCTGCGGATGTCGGCAAGAAGGCCAAGGGTGACGACGTCGTCACGATTTCTGACGACACGGCGTTCGCGCCGGCTGGAACCGCAACGGAGGCGGCCGCATCCACGAAGGAGGGCGTTCCCTTGCCTGGAACGGCCGAGCAGACCTCCTTTGGGGCGGGTGCCTCTATCGCCACCTTCCCGCGCTTCATGACCAAGGCGGCCGCGGCGAGTGGAACTTCGCCCTCGAGCCACGCTCCTGGGATCGCCGATGCTGAAGTCGACCAACGTCGTGGGCATACGCCGGCTCTCCTCGCGTCCGTGGACGCGATACAACTCCACGGCATGCTTGGCGCAGCCATCCAGGTATATCCAGTCCCCGAGGATCAGGTCGGTGCTTTGCAGCGGCCTGATTCTTTTAGTGTCTTATCTTTATTTTTCGCATCCAGTCCCCGAGTGTGCACGCGCTGAATTTCAGCGGGTGGGTACTTGAGATTTTTTGATTGCCAGTCCCCGAGTGCGCACTCGCTGAATTTCAGCGGGTGGGCACTTAGGAATTTTGCTTTGATTAACCTTCTTGGTGATGTGCAGGGCCTGCAGCTTGAATCGGATGTGGCAGCGAAGCACCGCGCGGAGAAGGAACTGGCCATCGTCCAGGAGGCAAACAAAGGGCTTCAGGCGGTTGCCGCGAAGGCGGAGGAAGCTCGCCAGGGACTTGTTCCCGCGGGTGAATTGGCGGCGGCGCAATCGGCTTTGAGTTCGGCTGAACAGCGGATCGCCGACCTCGAGCGCGAGCTGCGGGAGGCGAAGGAAGAAGCGAGCTCGGCTGATGGGCGAGCCAAGGCCGCCGAAGAGGATCGCAAAGTGTTGGATGCCCTTGTTGCTGGGTTTCAGGACGACCATACGTCGCTTCAATGCTTCATCACGGATCTCGCCCGCCCGTTGATTGGTAAGTGCGTCTGCCTCTTCCAGTAGTTGTGCCTTTTGTGGTGTCCGTCGTATTCATTATTGTCTTCTACTCGCAGGTCGCATCATTGATAGCGCGGAAGAGGCGAGCTCGTTCGACGCGCGGCAGTGTGTAAGCATGCTTGTCGACTCGGCGACGTGCATCCATGCCTATCTCCAAGAGATATCGCCCACGGAAGTGATTCCCAGCGACCTCGTTGAGGTGTGGAGGTATTTGGAGAAGGCGCCCGCGGTCGTTGAGTTCATGACGCGGTCGGCGTTTCGGCGCGGAGCGGCGATGGCACTTAGTCTTGGACTTGCCCACTTCCTCGAGGACTTCGACATCGACGATGTGAGGAGTGGCTACCCATCATCGACTGGCGCGGTGGAGCTTTCCGAGGTCGTCAAGTTGCAGGATCGCGCCGCCGCGTACTCGGAGCGTGTCTGGGCAATGGGCGACCTCCTTCCGTACCAGGAGACGGTCGTCGTGTCGAACGACCCCGAGCCGCCGCATCGTGATTTCAAGGTCGAGCAACCCTTCCGTGCGGCGATGGCTGGTGAACTGACGACGTATCCGTCGAACCCGTACACGCCGTTCATCCACAATCATCGGGGTGTTGGCGAGTCGTCGTCTAAGCCTGCAGAATAGGGTAGTTTGCCTTGTGGCGTTAGTAGCAGGTCTGCCATGCTGGCATATTTTGTAATATGAGACAATGCAACATGCTATCGAATGAGACATCGTGTCTATTTTGGTATTTGTCATGTGTTTGTGATTGATGTTTGAACGAGTCCCCGAGCGCGTCCGCCCTTTTGTGGGGTTTACCTCGTATGTGATATGTTTGTTGTTTTTATGTGTTTTGTCATTGTGGTCGACTCGCCCAGACTCGAAGAGCCAGTCGCTAGGCGACTCCCTTGAACGCTCTGTACTTCGCCGTTTTCCCTTGCGCGAACGAGGTCGGGTGGCCGAGTCCCCGAGCGTGGTACTTGGCTGTTCCAGGCGCGACTCGAGGGTGAGTGAGGACTTGGCGCGTTAGTTTGAGCGCGTCACTCCTGCCTGGCCCGTGGGGTCAGTCGCGTGGCGAGTCCTGGGCATGCTCTCTTACTTGGCATTTTCCCGAGCCACTCGCGATGAACTGGTCTTCAGTCCCCGAGCGTGGTACTTAGCCGTTCGAGTCGCTATGCCGAGGATGCGGAGGACCGTGGTCACTGTAAGAAGCGAAGGCAGGTGTCTTGGCTCGTAAAGCAAGTCAGGCTAGGCGACTCCAATGGGGCTCCGGGTAGGCGTTTTTCATGGACGATGCAAGACCTGAGGTTTACTTAGTGCTCTTGCATCGCATTACTTAGCCGTGCCGATCACTGTACCAACGGTTGACTTCTGCGGTTAGCTTGACGCTGTTATTACGAGTGCGAGTGGCACAAGACATGGAGAGTGAGCGCAATTTGCGGTAACCAATTCTTTTTATTTCACAGCGACTGGAGAGTACATATGTGGGGTTCTAGGAGTAGAACTTCCGTAGGAGGTTTACATTCCATGGTCGCTTGATGTCGAGTTCGCCGTCCCCGCGGACGTCGATGAGGTAGTAGGCATCGTTGCCAAGTACTCGCCCGATGGCGAATGGTCCCTCCCACGGAGGGGAAAGCTTGTGCATGCCCTTCTTGTCCTGGATGAGGCGTAGCACCAGGTCGCCTTCCTGGAAGGTGCGAGTTCTCACCCGCCGGCTGTGGTAGCGGCGGAGTCCCTGCTGGTAGATAGCGGTGCAAGACCGAGCGAGGTCGCGTGCCTCGTCGAGCTGGTCGACTCCGTCTTGGCGCGCGAGTTCGTTTGCAGCCTCCGTGTAGTGGACGACCCGTGGCGAGTCGTGTTCGAGATCGGTGGGCATGACTGCCTCGGCGCCGTACACCATGAAGAAGGGGGTGAATCCTGTCGACCTGTTGACCGAGGTGCGGATGCCCCAGATGACGGAGGGTAGCTCCTCGACCCAGCACCCGACGGTGCGCTCGAGGGGTACTTGGAGTCGCGGCTTCAGGCCGTGGAGGATGCTTTGGTTGGCTCGTTCTGCTTGGTCGTTGGACTCCGGGTGGGCGACCGATGCGAGATTGAGCCGGATGTGGTGCTCTTCGCAGAACTCAGCCATGGCTCCCTTGGCGAAGTTGGTGCCGTTGTCCATGAGCTGTTTGGGAACCCGTAGCGATATATGAGCTCGCGTAGGAACTTGGTGGCGGTCTTCCCGTCGCATTTCCGAACTGGCTTGGCCTCGACCCACTTTGTGAATTTGTCGACCGCGACCAGCAGGTGGGTGTAGCCGGAGGGAGCCTTCTTGAAGGGGCCTACCATGTCCATGCCCCACACGGTGAATGGACAAGTGATGGGGATTGTTTTGAGCGCTGAGCTCGGCACGTGCGTTTGGTTGGCGTACTTCTGGCAGCCGGCGCACCTCTGGACAATGTCGACAGCATCGGCGTGTGCGGTGGGCCAGTAGAAGCCATGTCGCATAGCCTTGGCGACCAGAGAGCGGGCGCCGGCGTGGTGGCCGCAGTCACCGGAGTGGATAACGTGGAGGATCTTGCGTCCTTCGGCGGGTTGGACGCAGCGTTGGAACACTCCGGTGACACTGCGCTTGTGGAGCTCGCCGTCGATGATGGTGTAGGATTTGCATCGACGAGCGATCATCCGAGCGTCCGTCTCGTCTGCCGGCAAGGTGCCAGTTTCCAGGTAGGCGATGTAGGGCTTGGTCCAGTCGTCTAGCTCGTGGACGAGTGCGACCAGGGCTGCCTCTGGTTGGAACGGGACTCCGATGTCGATCTCCCTTGGGGGAGAGACTGATGGCTTGGTGATCGTGTCGAGGAAGACACCGGCGGGTGGTGCGAGTCGAGCCGACCCGATGCGAGAGAGTGCGTCGGCCTCCTCGTTCTTCCGCCTGTCGATCCACTCGACGGAGTAGCCTGTGAAGTGTCCGCCCAGCTTGTCCACTGCTTGGCGGTACGCCGCCATGGTGGGGGAGACGGCGTCACAGGTGCCAGTGACTTGCCCCGCGACGAGGTCGGAATCTCCATAGCAGCGTAGGTGGTTGACATTCATCTCCTTGGCAGCTCGCATGCCGTGGAGTAGGGCCTCGTACTCGGCCATGTTGTTGGTGCAGGGTGTGAAGTCGAGGCAGAGGATGTAGCGGAGCTTGTCGCCCTTTGGTGAAGTTAGCACGATCCCTGCACCTGCGCCGTCCGCGTTCTTGGAGCCGTCGAAGTGCAGGCTCCAGTAATGGAGGTATGGCAGCTTCTCTGGCAGCTGGGCCTCTTCCCAGTCGGCGATGAAGTCCGCTAGGGCCTGCGACTTGATCGCTTTTCACGGCTCGTATTTGATGTTGTGGAAGCCGATCTCGACGGCCCACTTGGTGTAGGGGTTCGTAGCATGGAAAACAAAAAATTTCTATCGCATACAAACAAACAAGCCAAGATCTATATACTAGATTGTAGCAACGAGTCGATGGTATAACTTACCCTCGAAGATTCCAAAGCGTTTAACGAGAGCGGATTCTCGTGGGTGATGTAGTCGTACTCTTTCCGATCTCAAGATCGTGTAGACGATCCTTCCGGCGCCACGTTCCGGCAGCGCTCCCGCAGTCGGTCACACGTTCGGTACTCGACGAAGACCTTCCTCTCCCTTGTTCCAGCAGGCAGCGGAGGTTGTAGCACTCTCCTCGCGATTCCGGCAGCACAACGGCGTGGTACCGGAAGTAGAGGGGAAATCCCGCAGGGCTTCGCCTTAAGCCGGTGCGAGTATGGTGGAGCTTATGAGAGAGGCTATTAGTGGTCTAGTAATTAGACACACCAATTAGAAGGCTCTAAACCAATTAGAAGGCTCTAAACCGCTGGCTAAAGCAATTAGAAGCTCTAAACCAAAACGGCTCTAAACCGGAGGTAGAAGATAGGAACTTGTGTGTGCTAGGAGGGGAGCCCTGCCCCTCCTTTTATGGGTGGGGAGGCGCGGCCAGGGGAGGGGAGCCCCTCCCCAAGTCGGCCTTGGGCTGGGCGCCATCTTGGAGGAGTGGGACTCCTCCTCCAAGTTGGTTCCAACTCCTCTTGCTTGTTTCCCACAGTTTCCTGTTTCCCACAGTTTCCTGTTTTAGCCGTTTGACTTTCAAACTGGCAATTTGACTTTCATGTTTTTGGAACAGCAAGAACACTTAGTACATGATGCAATCATTCAATGACACACTCATGTACCCTCCCCCCCCCCCGGAGTGCCGGACAATCCGGAACCTTCTAGAACATTCCCGATGAAAACACCGGAATCATTCCCGAACTCCGAAACGGGACTTTCCTTATATGAATCTTATTCTCCGGACCATTCCGGATCACCTCGTGATATCCCGGATCCCATCCGAGACTCCGAACAACATTCGGTTTCTTTCTCATAATACCATAACTACTCAAAACAACGTCGAATCCTTAAGTGTGTCTCCCTACGGTTCGTGAATTATGCGGACATGATCGAGACACTTCTCCGAACAATAACCAATAGAGGAATCTGGAAATTCATATGGCTCCCACATATTTCTATGATTACTTTGCGATCGAATGAACCACTTACATACGATACCAATTTCCCTTTGTCTCATGATAGTTTACTTATCCGAGGTTATGATCGTCGGTATCTCTGCATACCTAGTTCAACCTCGTTACCGATAAGTACTATTTTCTCGTTCCCGTGATATGTGATCCCTTGTGACCAAG
This sequence comes from Avena sativa, assembly GCA_916181665.1. NCBI lineage: Eukaryota > Viridiplantae > Streptophyta > Magnoliopsida > Poales > Poaceae > Avena > Avena sativa. The sequence continues at coordinate 170,020,730 of OV702282.1, forward strand.
TCACATGCTTGCAAGCCAATTGGATGACATTCCACCGAGAGGTCCCAGAGTATATCTATCCGTCATGTGGATGGACAAATCCCACTCTTGATCCATGTGTTTCAACCAATACTTTCCGAACACTTAATGCCACCTTTATAGCCACCCAGTTATGGTGTGGTGTTTGATGTCATCAAAGCATCCATCCGGTAAAGGTGATATGCATGATCTCATGGTCGAAGGAATTAGGTTACTATGTATCAGAAAGCATATAGCAATTGAACTATTAAAATGACTTGATCTTTATGCTACGCTTATCAATAGGAGTATGTCCACCATATCATTCTCCTAACGATATGATCTTGTTGTTGATAACATCTCAATGTTCATGATATGGAAACCACAATCATTTAATCAACCAACAAGCTAGTGAAGTATAGAGGCTATACTAGGGACTTCAATTTAAGTTTACAATTCACACAAGTATTAATGTTTCCTTGTTAATACTATTATAGCATGAATATAAACATTTATCATAAACACAAAGATATAATAATAACTATATTTATTATTGCCTCTAGGGCATATCTCCAACAGTCTCCCACTTGCACTAGAGTCATCTAATCTAGATTACATGGTAATATACCGAACACCCATGGCAGTTTGGTGTTGGTCATATTTTGCCCTCGGGAGAGGTTTAGTCAACGGATCCGCCACATTCAGATCTGTGTGTACTTTGCAAATCTTTATATCCCCATCCTGGATATGTTCTCGAATAGCGTGAAAACGCAGCTTGATATGCTTCAGCTTCTTGTGTGACCTTGGTTCTTGCGCATTGGCTATGGCGCCCATGTTATCACAATAGATAGACATTGGGTCCAGCGCACTTGGAACCACACCCAGCTCTGTAATGAACTCTTTCATCCATATCGCTTCTTGTGAAGCCTCTGAAGCAGTCATGTATTCCGATTCAGCTGAAGATCTCGCCACAACGCTTTGCTTTGCACTCCTCCAGCTAACTGCTGCACCATTCAAAATAAATACGTACCCAGATTGTGATTTAGAATCATCTGGATCGGTGTTCCAACTAGCATCGGTGTAACCATTAACAACGAGCTGTTCATCACCTCCATAAGAAAGAACCATATCCTTAGTTCTTCTCAAGTACTTAAGGATGTTTTTGACCGCTGTCCAATGATCCACTCCTGGATCACTTTGATATCTGCTAGTTAAACTAACAGCATATGCAATGTCGGGTCTAGTACATAGCATGGCATACATTAGAGATCCTATGGCTGAGGCATAGGGATTCTTACTCATCCTTTCTCTATCTTCTGCCGATGTTGGACTTTGAGTTCTACTCAAGGTCGTATTGGGCAACATGGGCAAGAACCCTTTCTTGCTTTCTTCCATTCCAAACTTCTTTAGAACTTTGTCCAAATATGTACTCTGTGACAATGATATTTGGCGTTTCGATCTATCTCTATAAATCTTTATGCCTAATATGTAAGCTGCTTCGCCAAGATCCTTCATTGAAAAACTATTATTCAAATATTCCTTGACACTATTAAGAAGGTCTACATCATTCCCAATCAACAATATGTCATCCACATACAGTATTAAGAATGCTACAGAGCTCCCACTCACTTTCTTGTAAATACAAGCTTCTCCATAAGTTTGTATAAAACCAAAACTTTTGATTACCTTATCAAAACGTTGATTCCAACTTCGGGATGCCTGCTTCAATCCATAGATGGACCGTTGAAGTTTGCATACCTTGTTAGCATCTTTAGGATCGACAAAACCTTTGGGTTGCATCATATACAACTCTTCATCAATGTCTCCATTGAGGAATGCTGTTTTGACATCCATCTGCCATATCTCATAATCATAATATGCAGCGATTGCTAACATAATCCTCACAGACTTTAGCTTCGCTACCGGTGAGAAAGTCTCATCGTAGTCAACTCCTTGAATTTGTCGAAACCCTTTTGCGACAAGTCGAGCTTTATAGACAGTAACATTACCATCGGCATCTGTTTTCTTCTTGAAAATCCATTTGTTCTCAACAGCCTTCCGGCCATCCGGTAAGTCCACCAAAGTCCATACTTGGTTTTCGTACATGGATCCAATCTCGGATTTCATGGCTTCTTGCCATTTATTGGAATCTGGGCTCATCATCGCTTCCTCATATGTCTCGGGATCATCGGTGTTGTCCACCACCATGACATTCATAACGGAATCATACCAATCTGGAGTGGTACGAGTTCTCGTTGACCTCCGAGGCTCTGTAGTAACTTCAACCGAAGTTTCATGATCACCATCATTAGCTTCCTCTCTTATTGGTGCAGGCACCACAGGAACTTCTTCCGGTGCTGCGCTACTCGCAATTTCGAGAGAAGGTTCGACAACCTCGTCGAGTTCTACTTTCCTTCCAGTCACTTCTTTCGAGAGAAATTCCTTCTCTAGAAAGGATCCATTCTTGGCAACGAATGTTTTGCCTTCGGATCTATGATAGAAGGTATACCCAATAGTTTCCTTCGGGTATCCTATGAAGACGCATTTTTCCGCTTTGGGTTCAAGCTTGTCCGGCTGTAACTTCTTTACATAGGCTTCGCATCCCCAAACTTTAAGGAACGACAATTTAGGTTTCTTCCCAAACCATAATTCATACGGTGTCGTTTCAACGGATTTAGACGGTGCCCTATTTAAAGTGAATGCGGCTGTTTCTAATGCATAACCCCAAAATGATAGCGGTAAATCTGTAAGTGACATCATAGAACGAACCATATCTAAGAGAGTTCGATTACGACGTTCGGACACACCATTACGCTGTGGTGTTCCCGGCGGAGTCAATTGTGAAAGTATTCCGCATTTCTTCAAATGCTCGCCAAACTCGTAACTTAGATATTCACCTCCACGATCAGAACGTAGAAATTTAATCTTCTTGTTACGTTGATTCTCTACCTCACTTTGAAACTCCTTAAACTTCTCGAAAGTTTCGGACTTATGTTTCATGAAATAGATATACCCATATCTACTCAAGTCATCCGTGAAGGTAAGAACATAACGATAACCACCGCGCGATGCTACACTCATTGGACCACACACATCGGTATGTATGATTTCCAATAAGTCCGTAGCTCGCTCCATCATACCAGAAAATGGAGTCTTTAGTCATTTTACCCATCAGACATGCTTCGCATCTTTCAAGTGATTCAAAATCAAGTGATTCAAGAAGTCCATCGGAATGGAGTTTCTTCATACGTTTCACTCCGATGTGACCAAGACGACAGTGCCACATATAGGTCGAATTATCGCTTCATTTCAAACGTTTAGCCTCAATGTTGTTGATATGTGTATTTCCACTATCGAGATTCAATAAGAATAGACCATCTATCAAAGGTGCATGTGCATAAAACATATTACTCATATAAATAGAACAACCATTATTCTCAGATTTAAACAAGTAACCGTATCGCAATAAACAAGATCCCGATATAATGTTCATGCTCAACGCAGGCACCAAATAACAATTATTTAAGTATAAAACTAATCCCGATGGTAGATGAAGAGGTAGCGTGCCGACCGCGATCACATCAACCTTTGATCCGTTTCCCACGCGCATCGTCACCTCGTTCTTTGCTAGCTTCCGTTTATTCTGCAGCACCTGTTTCGAGTTACAAATATGAGCAACCGAACCAGTATCAAATACCCAGGCACTACTACGAATACTAGTGAGATACACATCAATAACATGTATATCAGATATACCTTTCTTCTTGATGTTGCCGTTCTTCAAATCCGCCAAGTACTTTGGGAAATTCCGCTTCCAGTGACCTACTCCCTTGCAGTAAAAGCACTCAGTTTCAGGCTTTGGTCCAGCCTTGGTTTTCTTCGTCGGCGTGGTAACTTTCTTACCACCCTTCTTGAAGTGTCCCTTTTGCTTAGACTTGCCCTTCTTGAATTTGGTGGTCTTATTGACCATCAACACTTGGTGCTCTTTCTTGATCTCCACTTCTGCAGATTTTAACATAGCAAATAGTTCTGGCAACTCTTTGTTCATGTTCTGCATGTTGTAGTTCATCACAAAGTTCCTGTAACTTGGTGGCAATGACTGGAGGACGCGGTAAACCCCCAAAGCATTAGGAATCACTATACCCAAGCTTTGAAGTTTGTTTGCGTGCCCAGACATCTTAAGCACATGCTCACTGACGGAGCTGCCCTCTTCCATCTTGCAGTTAAAGAACTTTTCAGAAGCTTCATAACTTTCAATTGCCGCATGAGTCTCAAAAATCAATTTGAGATCCTCGACAATATCATATGGGTCTGACTCTTCAAACCTTTTCTGAAGCTCCGATTCTAAACCATACAAGATAGCACATTGAACTATGGAGTACTGATTCTTCCGAGCGAGGTAAACATTCTTTACTTCATCGGGAGCATCAGCTGCAGGTGGGTCACCCAGCAGTGCATCCAGCACATAGGTCAAATTACCAGCTGTGAGGACAATCCTCAAATTGCGGAACCAATCCGCGAAGTTGCTTCCATTGTTTTTCAACTTTTCTTTCTCTAGGAACGCATTAAAATTGATGGTAGGGGCTGCCATTGATCTACAACATATTTGCAATAGTTTAGACTAAGTTTATGACAAATTGAGTTCAAATTAATTAATGAAATTAAACTAGGTGAACTCCCACTCAAAACAACATCCCTCACATTGTTTTAGTGATCACACGAACCAAATCCACTACATCAACACCGATCATCACGAGAGTTGATATAGTTTCAATGGCGAACAATCATCATGTTCATCATATCTACTATATGATTCATGCTTTACCTTTCGGTAATCCGTGTTCCTGAGACCATGTCTGTACGTGCTAGGCTCGTCAAGATCAAACCTTAGCCACCGCATAAGCAAATCTGGCTTGCTTACGTTGTATACACTTGCGGAATCTAACACACCCGATCATCACGTGGTGCTTCGAAACAACAAGCTTTAGCAACGGTGCTAACTAAGGGCGAACACTTTATGATTTGAAATTCATGTGCATGAGGGATCATCTTATAATGCTACCGTCGTCTACTAAGCAATACAAGATGCATAAAGGATTAACATCACATGCAATTCATAATATGTGATATGATATGGCCTTTCTTCTTTGTGCTTCCGATCTCCATCTTCAAACACGAACATGATCTCCATCATCACCGGCATTGCATCAAGGTCAATGACGCTTCACCATGGTTGTCGTCCACCAGCTTCAACTATTACAACTACTTTGAATAGACACGCGGGTCTTAACATAAATTAAAGACAACCATATGGCTCCTGCCGGTTGCCAACTTACAATAAGGAACATTGCATACATCAAATATAATCACAATCATGGCCATATCACATCACTGCACACCCCTGCAAAACAAAGTTAGACGCTTCTACTTTCTTTGCATATTTTACGTGGTTTGGGGCTTTCAATAAGTGTCATTCTAACTTACGAACAAGAACCACAACATTGATACTAGCATTGTTGATTACCCGTTGTAAATTGGATCTTAACTATGCTAGGAGAAACAGGCACCCGCAAAGCCACTTATGCAATACAAGTTGCATGTCAAGCGTGGAGCAAGTCTCATGAACGATGTCATGTAAGGTTAGCCCGGGCCGCTTCATCCCAACATACCGCAAGATTCAAAGTACACAAAAAGCAATCTACAATAAAAGCATCAACGCCCACAATGACCATTGTGTTCTACTCGTGCAACAGATCTACATATAGACACGGCTCTGATACCACTGTAGGGGTTCGTAGCATGGAAAACAAAAAATTTCGATCGCATACAAACAAACAAGCCAAGATCTATCTACTAGATTGTAGCAACGAGTCGATGGTATAACTTACCCTCGAAGATTCCAAAGCATTTAACGAGAGCGGATTCTCGTGGGTGATGTAGTCGTACTCTTTCCGATCTCAAGATCGTGTAGACGATCCTTCCGGCGCCACGTTCCGGCAGCGCTCCCGCAGTCGGTCACACGTTCGGTACTCGACGAAGACCTTCCTCTCCCTTGTTCCAGCAGGCAGCGGAGGTTGTAGCACTCTCCTCGCGATTCCGGCAGCACAACGGCGTGGTACCGGAAGTAGAGGGGAAATCCCGCAGGGCTTCGCCTTAAGCCGGTGCGAGTATGGTGGAGCTTATGAGAGAGGCTATTAGTGGTCTAGTAATTAGACACACCAATTAGAAGGCTCTAAACCGCTGGCTAAAGCAATTAGAAGCTCTAAACCAAAACGGCTCTAAACCGGAGGTAGAAGATAGGAACTTGTGTGTGCTAGGAGGGGAGCCCTGCCCCTCCTTTTATGGGTGGGGAGGCGCGGCCAGGGGAGGGGAGCCCCTCCCCAAGTCGGCCTTGGGCTGGGCGCCGGCTTGGAGGAGTGGGACTCCTCCTCCAAGTTGGTTCCAACTCCTCTTGCTTGTTTCCCACAGTTTCCTGTTTCCCACAGTTTCCTGTTTTAGCCGTTTGACTTTCAAACTGGCAATTTTACTTTCATGTTTTTGGAACAGCCTTAGTACATGATGCAATCATTCAATGACACACTCATGTACCCTCCCCCCCCCGGAGTGCCGGACAATCCGGAACCTTCTAGAACATTCCCGATGAAAACACCGGAATCATTCCCGAACTCCGAAACAGGACTTTCCTTATATGAATCTTATTCTCCGGACCATTCCGGATCACCTCGTGATATCCCGGATCCCATCCGAGACTCCGAACAACATTCGGTTTCTTTCTCATAATACCATAACTACTCAAAACAACGTCGAATCCTTAAGTGTGTCTCCCTACGGTTCGTGAATTATGCGGACATGATCGAGACACTTCTCCGAACAATAACCAATAGAGGAATCTGGAAATTCATATGGCTCCCACATATTTCTACGATTACTTTGCGATCGAATGAACCACTTACATACGATACCAATTTCCCTTTGTCTCACGATAGTTTACTTATCCGAGGTTATGATCGTCGGTATCTCTGCATACCTAGTTCAACCTCGTTACCGATAAGTACTCTTTTCTCGTTCCCGTGATATGTGATCCCTTGTGACCAAGTCACATGCTTGCAAGCCAATTGGATGACATTCCACCGAGAGGGCCCAGAGTATATCTATCCGTCATGTGGATGGACAAATCCCACTCTTGATCCATGTGTTTCAACCAATACTTTCCGAACACTTAATGCCACCTTTATAGGCACCCAGTTACGGTGTGGTGTTTGATGTCATCAAAGCATCCATCCGGTAAAGGTGATATGCATGATCTCATGGTCGAAGGAATTAGGTTACTATGTATCAGAAAGCATATAGCAATTGAACTATTGAAATGACTTGATCTTTATGCTATGCTTATCAATAGGAGTATGTCCACCATATCATTCTCCTAACGATATGATCTTGTTGTTGATAACATCTCAATGTTCATGATATGGAAACCACAATCATTTAATCAACCAACAAGCTAGTGAAGTATAGAGGCTATACTAGGGACTTCAATTTAAGTTTACAATTCACACAAGTATTAATGTTTCCTTGTTAATACTATTATAGCATGAATATAAACATTTATCATAAACACAAAGATATAATAATAACTATATTTATTATTGCCTCTAGGGCATATCTCCAACACTTGGCGACCCGCCCGGTCGCCTCACGGTTGCGGATGATGTCTTGAAGTGGTGCCGAGGAAACGACCGTGATCGGGTGCTCCTGGAAGTAGTGCGGCAGGCGCCGCTGAGCTCTGAAGACCGCGTATACCAGCTTTTGGTACTGGGGGTACCGCTGGCGTGACTCGGTGAGGCCCTCGCTGATGTAGTACACCGGTCGCTGCACTGGGTGCTCCTTTCCTTCCTCTGGTCGTTCGACGACCATGACGGCACTGACGACGCACTCGGAAGCTGCGATGTAAACCAGCATGGGTTCTTTGTCGGCAGGGGCGGCGAGTAGCGATGCGGCGAGTAGCACCTTCTTGAGGTCGCGAAGCGCGTTGTCCGCCTCCTTGTCCCACTGGAAGGTGGGGTTCTTGCGCATCAGGCGGTATAGGGGCATTGCCTTTTCGCCCAGGCGGGGAATGAAGCGGCTGAGAGCCGCTACTCGCCCGACTAGTTTGTGGACGTCGCGCAGGCACTCGGGTTTGCCGAGCCGGGCGATCGTGTCGATCTTCGTGGGGTTCGCCTCGATCCCTCGCTTGGAGACGACGTACCCCAGTAGTTGTCCTGCTGGTACACCGAAGGTGCATTTGCCTGGATTGAGCTTTATCTTGTATTTTCGCAAGTTGGCGAATGTTTCCGCCAGGTCTGCGAGGAGGTCACCCTGGCGAGTGGATTTTACGAGCACGTCGTCGATGTAGACGTGGATGTTGTGGCCAATTTGGCTTGTGAGGCATTCTTGCATGCACTGCTGGTAGGTCGCCCCGGCGTTCTTGAGGCCGAAGGTCATGGCAGTGTAGCAGAAGGCTCCAAATGGCGTGATGAACGCCGTCTTCTCCTCGTCCTCGACCGCCATTTTGATCTGTATGTAACCAGAGTAGGCGTCGAGGAAACATAGCGACTCCGAGCCCACGGTGGAATCGATTATCTGGTCGATCCGCGGGAGGACGAACTGCTCCTTTGGGCAGGCGCTGTTCAGGTTTGTGTAGTCGATACACATCCTCCAGGTCCCATTCTTCTTCTCGACCAAGACTGGGTTTGCCAGCCACTTGGAGTATTTGATTGGCCGGATGAAGCCTGCAGCGAGTAGACGCTGCACCTCCTCGGCGATTGCTCGGCGGCGCTCTTCATTGAAGGGCCGCAGCGACTGCTTGACAGGTCGCACTTTGGGGTCGGTGTTTAGCTTGTGCTTAGCGAGCTCCCTAGGTACACCGGGCATGTCAGAGGGCTTCCATGCGAAGATGTCCCTGTTCTCACGGAGGAACTCGATGAGCGCGCCTTTCTATGCTGGGCTCATGCCCGTCCCGATCGTCACCATCTGGCTGGAGTCGCCTGGGACCAGCTCGACGGTGCGGGTGTGCGTCGTGGCCTCGAAGGTTGAGATGTTTGCGCCCTCCGAGTTGGGCTTCTTGAGTATGGTGGGGTCATCGTTGTTGACCCCGCTCGCGTACTTGGCGAGTTCATCAGCGTGGTTGGTCTCCGCCGCGATGACGGCGTCAGCGAGCTCGGCTCCTTTGGCCTCGCACTCGGCGGCCATGTCGGGGTCGCCGTTGATAGTGATGACGCCGCACGGCCCGGGGAGCTTCATCGCGTTGTACGCGTAGTGGGGCGCTGACATGAACTTGGCAAACGCCTGGCGCTCCAGGACGCAGTGGTAGGGGCTGTCAAAGGGCACTAGCTCGAAGACGATCCGCTCGGTGCGGAAGTTTACGGGTGTGTCAAAGGTGACCGGCAGCGTGACCTTGCCGATCGGGTACGCCTTCCGACCGGGGACGATGCCGTGTAACGTGGTGTGGGTTGTCTCGATCATCGACTGCGGGAGCCGCAGCCGCCTGAAGGTGTCCAAGTACAGGATGTCGATGGAGATGCCGCCATCCATCAATGTCTTGGGGAGCCAGTAGTCGCCGACCTTGGGCTTGACCACCAAGGCGACTCGACCTGGGTACTCGATGCGTGGTGAGTGGTCTTGACGACTCCAGGTGATGGGCTGCTCCGACCAGTTGAGGAACCGGGGAACGTCCACCTGGGCCACCACGTTGACGGCGACGGCGCGAGCGATGACCTTCTTCTCGCGCTTCGTGTTGAAGCCTGTGAAGGTATGGAGCGAGCCGGCCACTTTTCCGAATTTTCCGCCGTTTGGCGGGTTGTTGTCGGGGTCCTCCCGCGCTCGCCGTGCTTTCTCGATCTCCCTGAGGGTGTGGCAGTCGGCGTTGGTGTGCGTTGCGGGCTTCCCTTCCCTGCTATGAAACGCACATGGTTGGTTAAGGAGAGCCGCGGGGTCGAACCTTGGCTTGGCCTTGTAGTTGCCGCCGTCGCGGCGTTGTCCTCCGTCGCGGCGGAAGCTCTTGGGCTCGCGTTGTGCGTGCCCGACGTTGGCGACGAAGTCGACTCGCCCATCACTGCGGCGCTTGCCGGTGAGGCGAGTGTTGCTGTAGCGTAGGTCAGACCGTCGTCTGCTGTCGTTGCCGCTCGTGCGGCGTTGACCTCCTGACTCGTCGTCAGTTTCCTATTTTGGATCTTCCTCCGCGTACCGTTTGGCAATCTCGAGGAGGTCGGGGATGTTGTCGAGTGTGCGAGAGTGTCGCTTGAGCTTGGCGACCAGGGGCTCGTAGCGGCACGAGGTCTTGAAGCAATGGATCGTGGTATCCGGGTGGATGCCAACCGCGTTGTACCAGAGTTCTTGCCACCGTTGGACCCAGTTGCGGGTCGACTCGCGGGGTCCCTGGACGCATCGCTCCAGGTCCTCGATGGTGGTGGCGCGAGTGTAGGAGAACTCGAAGTGCCTGACGAAGGCATCGCGCATCTCCTCCCAGGAGTCGATATTGTCCTGGGGGAGAGTGTTGATCCACTGCCTGCACGTCCCCTCCATCATTAGGGGGAGGTAACGGGCGGCTAGCAGGTCGGTGTGGCCCGCGATCCCCATTTCCATGAGGTATGTGTCGAGCCAGACGGCGGGGTCGTACGAGGAGTCGTACTTTTCTATCTCCTTCGGCGCCTTGAAGTTTGGCGGGTACTTCTCGCCTCGAATCATTGGTCCAAAGCACTTGGGGCCGAGTCGACTTAGCGACCCCATGGGCTCGCCGTCGCGGCGATTGGTTAGGGTGTGTCGCAGGTCGTCGGGCTGGCGTGCGCGCCAGCTTTGGTTGTTGATGATGTGGGTGCGGGCGTCGATGGGTTGCCCGTTGGCGGCGACGAAGTTGGTCGCTGGCCTGGGGTCGTTGGTGGAGAGTGCCGCGTTCGCGGGTCGGTGTTGGAGCTGAAGTGGCTCTGGTGGAGGGCAGTTGAGGGTGTTTGCCACCGCTGGGCGGCCGCTGGAGGCCGCTCTGCTTCCCGACGAACGCGAGTATACTCGACCCTGCGAGTCGGCGCCTGCGTTTTGCTGCTCGACGGCCTTTGCGAGCAGGGCCCTGACGTACTGGATCTGTAGGGCGCCGTCGCCCGTGGCCGTGATGTTGTCGGCTGCTGCTCGACCCGCCACGAGGTTGTCCATCGGGGTGGAGAACAGTGGGAGGCCGTTTGCGTCTCGCTCCCGTGAGGAAACTACTATCCGCGGCTGGTCCCTGGGAGGTGTGCGGTTGGGTGGAGGTGGGGCGCCCATCGCCGTTGATCCTGGCGGGGGCCGGGCGCTTCCTCCTGGTGGCGCGTTCTCGCAGATCGCGCGCTCGGCCACGCGGGCCGGGTCGTTTTCGTCGTCGAAGTTCAGGGAGCGCCCCTGAACGGTGGGGTTCAGGCGCGACCTGATCCGCTGCTGGTGGTAGCGCGACAGTTCCTGCGCCGTCACCTGCTCGAGGCGAAATTTTTCGCGCTCGGCTTGTTCCTTGCGCACCGCCTCCGCCAATTTCAAGCGGAGCTCCTCGACCTCCGTTGTCGTGGCGTTAGGAGGGATTGGGGTGGAGAATGGATCCTCCGGCGGATCGGTGCCGGTCGCCATGTAGGTCTCGCGTGGCGACCGGTTCCGTCGCGGAGGTCGGCGGAGTTCTCCGACCCGGAGTCGAATTCGAAGATCCCGAGGATGGAGGGGTCCTCGAAGTCTCCCATGTTAGAGACCTGGGTGATGGAGCCCGCGGGTGAAGCCGCGGTGATGGATCCGGCGAGTGACGCCGGGGTCGCCGAGTCGGCGTCGTCGTTGAGGGCCGCGTCTTCTGCGGCCGCTGAGTTTTCGGCCACGTCGTTGTGGGCCGAATTGTACTCGGAGGCGAGGCGATGGATCGTGCGGATCTGGCTCTCGGAGAGCCGATCGCGTGGCGGCGACTCGCGGATGCGAGCCGACTCCTCCGAGACGATGACGTCGGTGAGGCCAACGAAGAGGCTGATCGTGCCGATCGGCAGGATCACGCTGTGCGTGACGGGTCGCGCTACCGGGACGTAGCTGCTCGGCAAGATTTGGAGCATCTCGCCGATCGCTATCATGCAGACAGTGGCGACCGTCTTGTTGATGGGTAGATTGGATCTCGCCGCAGAACACCGGCCGGACCGGCCAGGCCCCACGGTGGGCGCCACTATCCTGGGAATGGTCACGGCAGATGCTGCAATCGGCAGCTAGTAGTAGAACGAAGGGCAAGGGCGGCCAGCCATCTGCGGTGCGAGATGAGGGCAAAGACACAGGGTTTTACCCAGGTTCGCCCCCCCGGAGGGTAAAGACCTACTCCTGCTAGATTATATTATGGAGGTGGTACAATGGGCGAGCTCGGCGGCTAGGCGGCGAGTCGCTTGGGTGTATGATGGAACGTATCTCTACTCACCCTATAGGGAGGTTTATATAGGCTCACCTCCCCTAGGGTTTACATATCTCAATCGATTCAGTTAAAGCTTCGGTACTCGTTTAACCTAATCCGACTGGGCCTATCTACTCGCCTGGGCCTTCAGCTTCCATTCGCTCGGTTCCTCGCTGGGCTTCAATCCAGTCGCCGTCTTGCAGGCCCACTCGCCAGTTCTTGGGCCAATTGGAAACGTCCTGCTGGGTATACCCCGGTAGGCATATCCCCATCAATGGCGGCGGAGGGCGAAGGCGTGGTCGAGAAGCCTGGCGGCGTCTCTGTTTCTCCGGCGCGGCTCCTCTGCTCCTCTCTGCGCTCGATCGAATTCCGGCTGGGGGGAAGAGGAAGAGGAAGGGGCGCGCCTTTATACCACCCCCCTTTAACACCGGTTCCAGCCACGAACCGGTGTTAAAGGGGTGGAATTTTCGTTTCGCGCGCGCATCCCCCCCTTTAACACTGGTTCAACCATGAACCAGTGTTAAAGGGGGGATGCGCGCGCGAAACAAATTCGCCCTTTAACACCGGTTCGTGGCTGGAACCGGTGTTAAAGGGGGGCATTTATTTCGTACATTAAAGGGGTGGGGGCTTTTTTAATTCAAAAAATAGGATAGAATTTAGAAAATTCATATCTTTTTCACTATAACTCAGAAAAATATGAATAATATATCATAATTTTTAGAAAAATAAGATCTATCCATTCATATAAAAACATTTTATAGTTACTGTAGATGAAAATTTTAAAAATGATTAAAACACTTACATATAAATTTTGATTATTCAATTAAGACAAAAATAAAATAGTCAAACCCTAAAACTTTGACCTTAAGAAATATTAAGCATCTGAAAAGGAATATAACCATATTTTATTAGATAAAATCATATTTTATTTTGTATTAACATTTTTGAATTGTTTGGATATATTTAAATTTTGCATCTTTTGTACACTTTGGAATCTGACAAAACTTTCAACATGAAAATTGTTTGTATTTGAATAATTAATCCTAAAACATTTTTTGTTTTTAAAAAATAAAATTCTAACTTTTCAAACTAGTAACATATGTTAAAGGGTGGGGAGAATGCACGGGAGGAAAAGGGAGTGAAGAATATTTTATTACAATAGAACTGGAATTAAAGTATATAACGCAACTAACAAAGCACGACTGAAAATTAAGATACATAGAAGAACTGCAAATTAAGATACATCCAGATTAAGTCACAATCGGCCGAACTTATTTTGAAATGTTGGAGTGATTCAGTCATGCTTCTGCCTACACCTGTAATACTCGCCACTGTAGTCGTTGTAATCGTCGTGGTCGTCGTCGCTGTCGTCGTCGGGGGAGCCATAGTTGAACCTTGAAGGCTGAGTACGCGTGGTTTGGACTTGAGGGTAGCGCAGACGGGGGTTAGAGTCGGCGGAAGTGTCGTAGGCCATGACGCTCTGGAGAGTCCGACCGTGCCACCACAGCCGACGGCCGGCCTCGTTGAAGTCCGGATGAGGTGGGCCGTCCTCCGTGTGCCTGGTGAGCACCCTCTCACGCCGATCCCCGAATAAGGCTTCCCAAGTCGGGAAATAGTCGAGATGCCATCTGGGATTCCTCCGCTGCTCCGGCGTGAGCTCGAAGTAGTAGTGGTTCGTGATGGCCATCCGGCGCCACACCTAGAGGGACAGGAGGAACCGGCATGCCTCCGACGCTCAACATCCAGCCAACGGGGATGCAGTAGCCCGGCGGGCAGGGGTAGTTCGAGGCGCAAAGTGCCTCTGCCTCCCTAGGGGTTAGTGGTATGGTGGAAGCCATGGGAAAGAGTGATGAGGTTGCAGATATGAGTCTAAGTTCTTGTCTACCTTCATAAGATTGTTGAGATCCACTGTTGTCATTCTGTACTTCTTGTTTACCTCAACCCCTCCTCCTGTTAGCTTGACCCATTTGCACCGAAACAAGGGGACCTTAAAATTAGGTCCATAGTCAAGTTCCCATATCTCCTCTATGAACCCATAATACGTGGTCTTTTACCCATTGTCTTCTGCTGCATCGAAGCGGACACCACTTTTTTGGTTGGTGCTCTTTTTACCTTGGCCTATCGTGTAAAATGTATTCCCATTTATCTCGTACCCTTGGAAAGTACATACAGTCGAAGATGGTGTCCTGGCCAACAAGTACAGCTGATCTCTAATAGTGGTGTTATTCGTGAGAAGTCTTTGAAGCCAGCCGCCAAAACTCGCCATGTGTTCACTTATAATCCATTCATCAGACTGCCTCGGGTGTTTGAGGCGTATAAAATTCTTGTGTTCATTGATATACGGGGCAACCAAGATAGATCTTTGTAAAACCGTGTAGTGTGCTTGATTGAGAGAATGCCCATCCCTACATATCATTGCTTTACATCCTAGGGTGCCTTTTCCACGCAGTCTCCCCTCATGTCGTGATTCTAGAACACCAATCGCCTTAAGTTCAGGAATAAAATCAACACAGAACTCAATGACCTCCTCTGTTAAATAGCCCTTGGAGATGCTTCCTTCTGGCCTAGCACGGTTATGAACATATTTCTTTAAGACTCCCATGTACTTCTCAAATGGGAACATATTGTGTAGAAATACAGGACCGAGAATGGAAATCTCTTCTACTAGGTGAACTAGGAGATGCGTCATAATATTGAAGAAGGATGGTGGGAACACCAACTCAAAGCTGACAAGACATTGGTCCACATCTGTCTATAACCCTGGTAGGCTTTCTGGATCGATTACCTTCTGAGATATTGCATTGAGGAATACACATAGCTTCACAATGGGTACTCAAACATTTTCAGGTAGAAGACCCCTCAATGCAATCGGAAGCAATTGTGTCATAAACATGTGGCAGTCATGAGACTTCAGGTTTTAGAATTTTTTCTCTCCATATTTATTATTCCCTTTATATTCGACGAGAAGCCAGGCGGGACCTTGATACTGCTCAGGCATTAAAAAAATATTTCCTTCTCTGCTTTGGTAAGAGCGTAGCTGGCAGGAGTTAAGTGGCATCGTTTACCCTTCTCGTTCTCAGGATGCATAGGCTCTTCAGGGTCTTTCATACGTTGCTAGTCCTGCCGTGCTTCCGGTGTATCTTTTGTCTTTTCATACACTCCTAGGAAGCCTAGCAGGTTCACGCAAACATTCTTCGTCACGTGCATCACGTTGATTGAAGAGCGGACCTCTAGGACTTTCCAATAGGATAGCTCCCAAAATATACGTTTCTTCCACATGGGCGTGTGTCCGGCATCGTCATTCGGAACAGATAGACTGCCAGGACCATTTCCAAAGATTACTTCTTGGTCCTTGACCATACCAAATACCTCCTCACCGGTACAGAAGACAGGCTTACTCTGGGGTTCTTCCAGACGTTTGAAATGCTTGCCTTTCTTTCTTACGGGATGCAGGTTCGGAAGAAATCGACGATACCCTAGGTACACAACCTTCTTACATTTATCCAAATATACACTTTCAGTCTCATCTAAACAGTGTGTGCATGCTTTGAATCCCTTGTTTGTTTGCCCTGAAATGTTACTAAGAGCAGGCCAATAATTGATGGTTACGAAAAGCAACACTCGTAGGTCAAATGGCTCCCCTTTGTGCTCATCCCGCATACGTACACCTGGTTTGGCCCACAGCTGCAAAAGTTCTTCAACTAATGGCCTTAGGTATGTCGTTGTCGGGTTGCCTCGGGCCTTGGATGAGCACTGGCATCATAATGAACTTCCTCTTCATGCACAACCAAGGAGGAAGGTTATAGATACATAGAGTCACATGCCAGGTGTTGTGACTGCAGCTCTTCTCACCTAAAGGATTCATGTCATCTGTACTTAGACCAAACCTTAAGTTCCTTGTGTCACGAGCAAAGTCCGGGTACTCTCGCTCGACTTTTCTCCACTGTGACCCATTAGCGGGATGTCTCAACATCACGTCTTTCTTACGGTCTTCCATGTGCCATCGCAACAACTTGACATGCTCTTTATTTCTGAAGAGACGTTTTAACTGTGGTATTATAGGAGCATACCACATAACCTTGGCAGGAACCTTCTTTCTAGGGGCCTTGCCCTCAACATCGCCAGGATCGTCTCGTCTGATATTATACCGCAGTGCAGTGCATACCGGATATGCATACAAATTCTCGTACTTCTCACCGCGGTAGAGGATGCAGTCATTAATGCAGGCATGTATCTTCTGCACGTATAATCCTAGAGAGCAGACAACCTTATTTGCTTGGTATGTACTGTCGGACAATTCATTATTTCTTAGAAGCATATTCTTCATTTTTACCAACAACTTTGAAAATGTGCTGTCAGTCACACCGTTCTCTGCCTTCCATTGCAGCAAATCCAGTGTGGTACCTAACTTTTTGCGGCCATCTTCGCAAGTTGGGTACAACAATTTTTGTGATCCTTTAACATCTGCTCCAGCTTCTTATTCTCCTTTTCAGTTTCACATTCTTCCTTTGCATCAGTAATGGCCCGACCAAGATCGTCATCAGTGGGCCCATCTGCTGCCTCTTGATCTTCATTATCTACCCGCATTGCAGTATCATCGTATTCAGGATATATATTATGATAGTTGTCATCATCCTCTTCTTCTTCGTTGTCTTCCATCACAACCCCTTTTTCTCCGTGCTTGGTCCAATAATTATAGCTGGGCATGAAACCGGATCGAAGCAGGTGGGCGTGAATGGTTCTGGTATTTGAGTAGTCTTTCTTGTTCTGACAGTGAACACATGGACAACATATAAAACCATTGTGACCACGGTTTGCATTAGCCACAACGATGAAATTTTGGAGGCCCGTAATGTACTCAGAAGTGTGTTGGTCACCGTACATCCATTGCCGGTTCATCTGCATTATAAAGTACTATATCAAAAATTAATAGGGAGATGACCACTTATACAGTACATCAATGACACATGAAAGGATAAAATTGCCAATCTCGACCGAGAAGGAAAGAGCAACGAGAAAACTTAATTCGAGCTCTCGGGCATTTTACCGAACACCTCTTGTGCATAGGAAAAAAACAAAAACTAGCACACCTCTCACCCTCTTGCTAAGCTCCAAACTGAGAGAGTGAAAAAATAAGAGAGAGGGTGTGGGCTACGGTCTGTTATATAGGCGCACCCCTTTGAGCCGGTGTTAAAGGAGGGGGGCTGCGTGGGCCACTGGTGCAGGGCCTTTAACACCAGTTCATGGCTCGAACTGATGTTAAAGGGGGAATTTTGATCTATGGACCACGCTGGTACGGGCGCCCCCTTTAACACCGGTTCGTAACCTCAACCAAAGGCCTTATTTCCACTAGTGGTTGGTGTTCCTAGCCTGCAGCCTGTCGCGTTCTCCTGATCTTGTATTGGATCCCTTTCTAGCTCAATACAAAAGGCGCAGATAAAATATTTTTAGTTTACCGTAGTGCCGACATCAGTACGGTTATTTCTGATGCAACAACGAAATCCAACTAGGTACACCCGTGCAAGCACTGCACTACATTACACAACCCCACTCTGTTGTTGAGGAACTTGGTTCTGCTAACAAAGTAGCAGGGCCTAACCAGTACCAGGGGCTTAACACAAAATGTTTTTTTCAGAGTTTCTGTTCCTCTGCACTCTAGAGATTAGACTTTTTGAGCAAAGGTGACCTGAGCTGGAACAAGATTCGGTCCCTGCAGCACGTTGTTTCCCATTAGTATCGAGGTCAGATCTTGCTGCTTCCATTAGATTGATAACTGTTGAAAGTCCAGATTGTGGCACAAATCATCGTAACTTTGATTATATATGGGTATTTCCTGATGACTTCTACGCCCATATGTATATATGAGTCATATCACTAGTGTGCAGGGAGATGACGAATAATGCGCAGATGGGAGTGGACAATTCTAGTCTAGGATACAAATTTCAAATGTGAGATAACTTATTCACCACTTGCTTCGGAAGACTTGCTTCTTATATAAGATTGGAAAGGCAGTGTCGTTAAGTCGTTTGTCCTTTCTTAGGTCAATAGTTAAACACCGGTTTGTTACTAGTTAGTTCCTCTAGTAGGTTCGCTGCTATGGCCTGTATATCTATGCTATTATAAAATAGAGTTAGTTTTTGTAGGTCGTCGCTTGACACTCGACGTTAGAGATATCAAGACCGTCTAATTTTCCTCACTAAGCATTGGACCAACCTGCACCATTTAATTTCTTGTGAGCTACTCCGTCTATTATTTCCCTCCTAGACTCGCCATCCTGTTGTGACAAATCAAATTCTTCTTTCCAAATCTCTCTAATACTACTACCTTTCTTGCCTAAATCTCTCCGATACAACTAATTACTTGTCAAATATCTCCACCCAAGACTAAATAGGCAATGATATGAAATACTCCCTCCGTTTAGAAATATAAGATGTTTTAGGTTTGTAAATGAGATGTATCTAGACACCTTTTAGTGTCTAGATTCATTTGAAAGATGTCTAGATACAACTTCTTCACAAATCTACAACATCTTATATTTCTAAACGGAGGGAGTATCAATTGCCGAAAACATTCATGCTTGTCTCTTCAATATCGCGTTATTGTTTCCCTTTGTGCCCAACCCCGTAGCATCCACAATCAACCTAACCTAGGGGAAAAAATCCTGATCACCACCGTCCCTGATTCCTCTTGGTCGCCACCCGCTAATCTTGAACGACACTCAAGCACGCGGTCATGCCCCAGGTGCCCATACGACGAACTAGAGTCACTCGCCTAGGCGCCCATACGACCAATGAGGAAAACGCCCTAGCTGTCGCCACCAAGGCGCTATCTAGAACCACATCGCTCACGCCGTCGTCTGTGCCGCATCATCGGTCGCCCCGACCATCACCCACCACGGGCTCGCCTCACTGCTGCCGGCAGCCCGCCCGTACCTTGCGTAGTTCTCATATATCAAGGATGATGTCGAGGACATCAGACATGTTGCCGCCCTCGCGCCGTTGTTGAGCGGCCCTGCTTGTCATCTATTATAAATGGAACCAGACGCCAATGTAGCGCACCCCTTCCCATCATCAATCCGTAGTAGAAGAAGTCCCTCCTACCAGATAGCCTCTCTGCTGGGCACGGACCTTGCATTCGCGTCCTGCTTCTCCTCTGGAATCTAGATACAGATGTACATAAATCTTGTAAGTACATGGCGTTCATCTCAATTGCTGACTTTCTTAGCACATGATTATATTTCCTGTAATAATTGCAGTTTTCCGCTAACTAGGATCCATCGCAGTGAACAAAAACGGAACACAGCATGAGATAGATAGGTTGTATGTGATTTTTCAGTAATGATTTTGTTGTTTGTGTAGCGTTTATGGCTCAGTTTTTATTTAAGTAAAAATATATTCCAATAGAGAATTCAGAGATTACACATATGGTCAATACAACAATGTGTGTCAAGCAACTTTGCACAAAGAATCGTGCAAATAAAATTATAATTTCACCCTTGGAGAAACTCGTGCCACGCCAATCGTAATCAATTCAGGTGGAAGTGGACGCCCAATGCCTCCGGATCTGCGTACTTGGCACTTTTTGCAGGCACTGCTTCCCCACCCGACGACGACGCACATTTGGCATCCCTTTGCCCCCATGAAGTACATGCTCAATGCGTGGTGAGCTCTGCGCTGGAGGTATTGGACGGCCGATAGGATGCTGTACTGTGGTCTACAGTTGCACATGATTTGCCCTCTATGCAAGTCTGACATGCACTGAGATGCTTGACCATATCTCACTACAATGTCATTAACTCCCAGCTTCTAGTTCTTGTTCTCTCGTTGTCACATTTGTGGCCATGGACGGTCAAGAACTTGCTAGCTGACAAGCGAAAAGAGGCGAATTCCATAGTGATGATGGTGCTCCGGAGCCTTTGGGTAGAACGAAATGCACGCCTTGTTCGACGGGCGTGAAACAACGTCCACACGTAGAGGTGCGGTGCTGAGAGATGAGTGGCGATCATGGCTAACTTGTACATGTCACTAGTAGAAAAATGACCTTTCGTTTTTTGCAGCTCCAGTATCTAGTCCCGGCCTCCTCTGAAACCGGGACTAGTGTTAGCACTAGTCCCGGTCTGTGAATTCTGCAACGGCTACATGACCCCATATCACTAGTCCCGGTCCATGGGCAACCTCTAGTCCCGGCTGGTAACACAGGCCGAGACTAGAGCTCATGTGGGACCTAACTATATTTAGTCTGGGTTCTTGTTATAAGCCGGGACGAAATGTCATCCTTTAGTCTGAGTTCATTTTACCATCCGGGACAACTTATTACCACTATATATGCCTGTTCGACCCAGCCCAAAAGCATGGCCATTTCGTCCAAGTAACAGCTCAAGTTCATCCTCATTTTGGTGGCAACTTTCAATCCAAGATTTGGTGGCAACTTTCAATCTAAGATTTGGTGGCATCATCTATCAATCGAAGCTTCTAAAATGGTTAGCAACTTCAATCATTCACCTCTTATTGTTATAGTTTAGCTCAATGCTCTAGAGCTAGCTAGAATGAGGAATTTCATGCTTAAAAGTGTAGAGGGAATTTTAGATGTGTAGTTTTAAGCAGAGTTTGATTATACAAAAAGCTACTAAAAGTTGAGATGTGCATTTGAAGAGTTTCGGATCTCAGAATTGAATAAGGTTTTTACTGCTAGAGCAATAATTAAATAGTCAACATTTTTATGTTAACAGTTTTGTCCAATTCAAAAATTAGTGCATGTAAAATTTTAATATGATAGAAAATCTTAATTCAAAAATTAGTGCATGTAAAAGTAATTGTAGTAAAAATGATCCAAACTTTTTATATGATAGAAAATTTTAATTATACTACAGATGAGCCGAGAATGGATGTATGACGCTCCCCGAATGTCTGACACGTTCATTAAAGGCGTGCATTCTTTTCTCGAGTTGGCTGAGGCAAACAAGCGGAATGGTTTTATGTGTTGTCCGTGGCGTGTCTGTCGGAATGAGAAGGATTACTCTTCATCCACAACCATTCACATCCATCTGATTCAATCAGGTTTTATGTCCGGCTATATTTGTTGGACAAAGCATGGAGAAAGCGGGGTTGTGATGGAAGACAGCGAAGAAGAAGAAGAGAACGATGATAATTATCCAATGTTTTCTAAATATGGTGGCACTGCACTAGAAGACAATGAACAAGAAGAAGATGAAGAACAGGCATTAGATGAGACTTCTGATGATCTTCGTCAGGCCATTCTTGATGCACGGAGCGAATGCGAAAATGAAAACGAGAAGAAGAAGTTGCGGCGCATGTTAGAGGATCACAAAAAATTGTTATACCCAAATTGCGAATATGGCAACACAAAGCTCGGTACCACACTGGAATTACTGCAATGGAAAGCAGAGAATGGTTTATCTGACGAGGGATTTGAGAAGCTACTAAAAATTTGGAAGAAGAAGCTTCCAAAGGATAATAAATTGCCTATCAGTACATATGAGGCAAAGAAGGTCGTCTGCCCTCTAGGACTAGAGGTGTAGAAGATACATGCATGCATTAATGACTGCATATTATATCGCGGTGAATAGTACGAGAATTTGGATGCATTCCTGGTATGTGGCGCATTGCGTTATAAGATCAGACGAGATGACCCTGGTGATGTTGAGGGCGAGCAGCGCCCCAGGAAGAGGGTTCCTGCAAAGGTTATGTGGTATGCTCCTATAATACCACGGTTAAAACGTTTGTTTAGAAACAAAGATCATGCAAAGTTGTTGCGATGGCACAAAGAAGAGCGCCGGAAATACTCGATGTTGAGACACCCCGCTGATGGGTCGCAATGGAGAAAAATCGATAGAGAGTACCCGAGCTTTGCAGATGATGCAAGGAACTTAAGGTTTGGTCTAAGTACAGATGGCATGAATCCTTTTGGAGAGCAGAGCTACAATCATAGCACTTGGCCTGTAACTCTATGTATATATAACATGCCTCCTTGATTGTGCATGAAGTGGAAGTTCATTATGATGCCAGTGCTAATCCAAGGCCCGAAGAAACCCGGCAATGACATTGATGTCTATCTAAGGACATTAGTTGAAGAACTACTAAAGTTGTGGCGCGACGAAGGTGTTCGTATGTGGGATGAGCACAAACAGGAACCATTTGACCAACGGGCGTTGTTGTTCGTAACCATCAATGGTTGGCCTGCTCTTAGTAACCTTTCAGGACAGTCAAACGGGATACAATGCATGCACGCATTGTTTAGATGATACTGAAAGTATATATTTGGATAAAGTTAAGAAGAATGTGTACCTAGGGAATCATTGATTTCTTTCGGCCAGGCATCCCGCAAGAAAGAAAGGCAAGCATTTCATGTTGGTGTTCGTAGCATGGAAAATAAAAAAAATCTACCGCATGCACACAAACAAGCCAAGATCTATCTACTAGATTGTAGCAACGAGTCGATAGAAGCACTCACCCTCGAAGATTCCAAAGCGGTTAACGAGAGCAGATTCTCGTGGGTGATGTAGTCGTACACTTGCCGATCTCAAGATCGCGTAGACGATCCTTCCGGCGCTGCGTTCCGGCAGCGCTTCCGCAGTCGGTCACACGTTCGGTACTTGATGAAGACCTTCCTCTCCCTTGTTCTAGCAGACAGCAGAGGTTGTAGTTCTACCCTCGCGATTCTGGCAGCACGACGGCGTGGTGTTGGAAGTAGAGGGAAGATCCCGCAGGGCTTTGCCTAAGCCGGATGCGAGTTATGGTGGACTAGGGTTTCCCGGAGATCTAGGGTTTAGATGACCGGGAGGAGGAGGAGGTGTCGGCGGCGGCTAGGGCGGCAGCGGCGGCACGGCGACGCGGGAAGGCGGCGGGCGGCGGCGGCGGCTTGGGCGCGGCGGCGGCGCGGGTGTGTGGGGAGGGCTTGGCTCTTGTGGTGTTGGGGCAGCCCTCCCCCTCTATTTATGAGAGGGATGGGCAGCCTTGGGAGCGGTGGTTTGAATCCAAACCCAAACCCAAGTTGGATTGAGAGAAGGACTTGTTTCTTCTCCCACTAGGAAACTATTGTTCCAGTTTGACTTTTCAAACTTCCCGTTTGACTTTCAATTTAGAGCTTTATTTCTCTCTTGCAAATGTCAACACAAAGTGACCTAGGATATGATCCAATCATTCCACATATCCATGACACATTCATGGACCATTCCCCTTCTGGACTGGTGAACCTTCTAGACCCTTCTAGAACCTCTCCGATGAAATCATCGGAAACTTTCCCGAACTCCGAAATAGGACTTTCCTTATATGAATCTTATTCTCCGGACCATTCCCTACTAACATTTGGTATCCCTACTAACATTCCATATCTATTAAACAACATGAAATCCTTAAGTGTGTCTCCCTACGGTTCGTGACTTATGCGGACATGACCGAGACACTTCTCCGATCAATAACTAATAGAGGAATCTGGAAATTCATATGGCTCCCACATATTTCTATGATTACTTTGCGATAGAATGGACCCTTACATACGATACCAATTTCCCTTTGTCTCACGATAGTCTACTTATCCAAGGTTTTGATCGTCGGTATCTCTGCATACCTAGTTCAACCTTGTTACCGATAAGTACTCTTTTCTCGTTCCCGTGATATGTGATACCTTGTGAGCCAGTCACATGCTTGCAAGCTAATTGGAAGACATTCCACCGAGAGGGCCCGGAGTATATCTATCCGTTGTATGGATGGACAAATCCCACTCTTGATCCATGTACCTCAACCCATACTTTCCGAACACTCAATGCCACCTTTATAGCCACCCAGTTACGGTGTGGTGTTTGATGTCATCAAATCATCCTTCCAGTGATGGTGATTAACATGATCTCATGGTCGAAGGAATTATGTTACTATGTATCAGAAAGCTTATAGCAAACGAACTATTGAAATGACTTAATCTTAATGGTACGCTTATCTATAGGAGTATGTCCATCATACCATTCTCCTAATGATTTGATCTTGTTATTAATCACATCTCAATGTTCATGATCGAGAAACCACGATCATCTATTAATCAACAAGCTAGTATTATAAAGAGGCTTTACCAGGGACTCTAATTTAGTTTACAAATCACACAAGTATTAATGTTTCCGGTTAATACTATTATAGCATGAATGTAAACATTTATCATAAACACAAAGATATAATAATAAACACTTTTATTATTGCCTCTAGGGCATATCTCCAATAGTCTACCACTTGCACTAGAGTCAACTAATCTAGATTACATGGTAATATACCGAACACCCATGACGGTTTGGTGCTGGTCATGTTTTGCCCTCGGGAGAGGTTTAGTCAACGGATCCGCAACATTCAGATCTGTGTGTACTTTGCAAATATTTATGTCACCATCTTAGACATGCTCTCGAATAGCGTGAAAACGTAGCTTGATGTGCTTCAGCTTCTTGTGTGACCTTGGTTCTTGCGCATTAGCTATGGCGCCCATGTTATCACAATAGATAGACATTGGGTCCAGCGCACTTGGAACCACACCGAGCTCTGTAATGAACTCCTTCATCCTTATCGCCTCTTGTGAAGCCTCCGAAGCAGCTATGTATTCCGATTCAGTTGAAGATCTCGCCACAACGCTTTGCTTTGCACTCCTCTAGCTAACTGCTGCACCATTCAAAGTAAATACATATCCAGATTGAGATTTAGAATCATCCGGATCGGTGTTCCAACTAGCGTTGGTGTAACCATTAACAACGAGTTGTTCATCACCTCCATAAGAAAGAACCATATCCTTAGTTCTTCTCAAGTACTTAAGGATGTTTTTGACCGCTGTCCAATGATCCACTCCTAGATCACTTTGATATCTGCTAGTCAAACTAACAGCATATGCAATGTCGGGTCTAGTACATAGCATGGCATACATTAGAGATCCTATGGCTGAGGCATAGGGAGTCTTACTCATCCTTTCTCTATCTTCTGCCTATGCTGGACTTTGAGTTTTACTCAAGGTCGTATTGGGCAACATGGGCAAGAACCCTTTCTTTATATCTTCCATTCCAAACCTCTTTATAACTTTGTCCAAATATGTAATCTGTGACAATGATATTAGGCATCTCTATAAATCTTTATGCCTAATATGTAAGCTTCTTCGCCAAGGTCTTTCATTGAAAAACTATTATTCAAATAATCCTTGACACTATTAAGAAGGTCTACATCATTCCCAATCAACAGTATGTCATCTACATATAGTATTAAGAATGCTACAGAGCTCCCACTCACTTTCTTGTAAATACAAGCTTCTCCATAATTTTGTATAAAACCAAAACTTTTGATTACCTTATCAAAACGTTGATTCCAACTCCGGGATGCTTGCTTCAATCCATATATGGACCGTTGAAGTTTGCATACCATGTTACCATCTTTATGTCAACACCCGGATTTTTAATCCCAGATGCCTGTTATGCCATACATCACAATCCCAGGATTACCATTTTTGCGAGACATAACAGAATTGGATACCATAGTACATCATCCATTACAAAGCATACATAAGGTCTTACACAAATAGGGATCTCATGATCCAGTTCTTAATACAACTTCAAGCAGCGGAAATACGTAATAATAACGGTAGCGTAGGCGAAGCTCCATCTTCAGGGTCACAGGCAATGCTGACGAAGGGAGATGATCCTAGTTGTCGTAACCTTCCTGGGGTACATCCTCCAGGTACTCCTCTTCATAGTCTGGCCACGGGAATAGCCAAGGACAAAGCCATGCGTACTCTTTAAGTACTCGCAAACTAATACTAAGAAGTGAAGGGTTTTTTTTAATAGGACACTAAGCTCTATGGTTGTTTTGCAAAAAGCCAGATTTATCTCTACTAAGTTCAGAAGCAAGAGAGCTAGTTACAATTTTATAACTCCTAAGTGGGAACTTGTATTTCAAGTCACAACTCTGTTGTGCTCAAGTCACAGTCTCAATTCATTTCACAAGTCATTTTGAAAACATCTGACGGGGGAACAGTATGGCCACTCCAACTTTCCATAATCGCGGACGCGGCTATTCGAATAGTTTGACACTCTGCAGAGATTGTACACTTTCACCACAACATTCGATACATCCGTCAGGAACAAATCCCGAATTCACCATACTCAGTATGCGGATAATCCATCCTAACCTTTCAATTACACGCCCTAGTATAAGCACCTCTCCTGTGAGTTTGGCCTCCCAACCATGACCAACTGTCAACTTGGGTACTGCACAGGTGGACAATCTTCACAAGGTAGCCTCAGCTCAGACCTTGGCCGTGAGGGAACTAATTCTAAGGTATATAAGTTTCCGGTCAAGCCCTACCCAATCTTCGCGTATTGTGGTTGTACGGTAAAAATTGGAATGGTATCGCATCCAGACAACCATCAGTTTTATAAAGGGCTAAGGCTCATGCCTCAACATTTTCATCACCAAAATCATCTGGTGTTCGGAAACACATGTCAAAACATCTCAGTAGAATGATCCATAATTCTAAGGTTTTCATAACCATTTTCACCAAGTATTCCCATCTAAAGTTGATCAAGTTTTATGCTTAGAACTAGCATCTATAAGTGGGGGTAAGCACTAATGAGGGGTGGTAAACAAGTAGAGTTTCAACTAAGTTCAATCTCATGCCTTAGGATGACATCAAGATTATCTAGCTTAGGCCAAATTTTATGCTCTTTATGCAACCTTCAAATATCTTTCTAGAATCTACAAGTCACTTAAGTAAACTCTAAGGAAGTAGCTTTGATAAAGAAATAAAGTAGAAAGCTTGCAAATAAAACTAGGATTGGTATCAAGTGGGTATGATCACATATTCTTAGGGCATATAGTAGGCATGGTAACAAGTAAGGGTTTGTTTGCATCAGTAGAATATCTTGCAAGTGTTAGCTTGCACATACAACTAGTAGTATTAGGCTTGTCTTGTGCAGAGCAGTGGTTGAAGTTCTCCTCGGCTTCTTCTTCGTAGTATCCCCCTTCCTCCTCGTATCCTTGGTCGGTACTAGCGTCTATAAATTAATATGATATACACAATCACCTAACAATACTTAACTACTTGCAATCATCACACAAAAGGTCCTATAGATGATCTAGCATCATCACTAACATTACAAGATTAAAGATTGGTTTAATTCCTTTTATTTTTAGAAAAGTAATTTCTACTCATTGAAAAACTACTTAAGATTTAATATTCTCCAAACCAAACATGGGATCATGTTGACACATGTCATCACCACATATTTTAGTCCATGGGAATGTGATTTAAAGTGGTGTCACAATTTAATAAGGTTTGACCCTTTTATTTTAATTAAATAAAGTGACTAGAAATTCCTATGTGGCATTCTTTTATTACTTGGCCATTATTTCTGTAAGTAAACCTGTATATTATTATATATTCTGAAAGGTATGGTTAAATGTGATTTTTGAGAGTTGGAATCAACTCAAAAGCTATTATGGTTTAAATTTGAAAAATGTTTGAATGCAGAAAAGCTTCTGCCTTGTTATTTTTACCAAGGATGATTTACAGATCAAAATGACGTGAATCCAACGGGCTTGGATTTAGCATTCCCGGAGCTTTCTAAAAAAATCGGCTTCATTTAATTTGGTTCACTGAATCGACCTGGGTTGATTTTTGAAACTAGGTGCAAAAGTGTGTTTGAAATAAAATAGAAAAGGTTGAATTCAAATGACTGGGCTGCGCGGGAAGCGATACTGGGCCAGCCTGCTAAGCACAGTGCTTACGCGGGCTGGTTAAGTTACTGTCCCCACGCGTCAGGGAGACGAGGGGGTGCGAAGCGGTATGCGGCGATGTGAGCCATGGGATCTGGTTCTAATCTAACGGCTGAGGGTCATCGTCGACGTTGGGCAACGCCGGCGAGACAGAAACCTAGCACGACAGGTGGGGGTCGTTGGGGGCTCACCGGGGCTTAGGCGAGGGTCGGCGAGGCGGGCGAACGACGAAGTCGACGACGGTGAACCTCCTGGTACCGGCAGCTTCTCCTGGGGCGGCTCCAATCGCTGGCCCCCTTCTTCTCCAGCAGCGGCAGGCTCCAGTGAAATTCCGGCGAAGTGCTGCGCGCCTTGCTCCGGGAACAGGGTGGAACGATCAATGAAGAGAGGGGAGTGAGATGGTGTGCTCAATTCGGCTGGGGGTGGCCTCTATTTATAGTCGCGACGACGAGACCGAACGGGATGGGCAGGCGACGGTGGCGACATGGATACGGGCTGCTAGAGGCATGGCCGGCGGTGGCGATCGCTTGGTGGTCTCCTGGCGAGGCTCTACGGCTTTAATGCGCGCGTAGGGGCGGTGGCAAATGGTCTGGAAAGTGCGATGCTCTGCGCGGCAGAGGCGGCGTCTCTGACGGCGAGCAGTGGCTATGGAGCATGGGGCGGCGAACGAGGATGTCTGGCGGTCTCCTGGGTCGGTGGTGATCGTGTATGCACGCGGCGAGGGCGGCGCACGGTCTGTGGGCGTCAGTCGAGCGTGGCGCTCTGGCGCATGCTCGGCATGGTTGAAAGAGGCACGGGCGCGACGTTCCCGGGTGCTCTGGTCGGTGTCTTCAAGGCAGGGCTGGTCGAGAGGGGGCGGTGAGGCATGGTTGAACTCCTAGACAAGGTTGGCACGACTAGTTTCTCTCCTAGCTTGCTGTCCACACTGGGGTGACATGGTGAGCTTCGGCTGTTCACCATTGATGGCATTGCCAAGCTTACAGTGGTGCTAGTGCTTGGTTTAACTTGCTAGATGATCTACTGAGGTTGCTGTGAGCTAGAGAGGGAACAAGTTAGGCTCCAATCACTACTCACAATAGTGTTTGGATTTTGTTTGATTTAAATCTGCAATGTGTTTGATGAAATGGCCGCAAGAATTCAAGTTTTGAATTTTGAAAAGATTTTTGGTGAGTGTGTTAGGTTGGTGCTGGTGAGTATGTAGATGCTTGGGTTTTGAAAGTTGAGCTTGTTTGAGTGGTTTTTGAAAAAGTGGGATCTTCCCATATGATAAAGATTCAATTTTGAACTGTCCTTTAAACTATGCATTCAAATGTTTTTGGATGATCACAAAGTGGTCCTTGATACTTTGTTATGAGTACAATCAAGGGGTGCAAAGGTCCAAATAAGTTTCTATTAAGTTCTGAAAGTTTGGGACATCCAAAGTAGGCATGGGAGTTAATTTGGCCAAAATGACCATTCCCTTATTTTGTTTGTTTTGATTTATTTGTCTTTGTGAAAAGTGTGGGGATTTTTTAGATGATGTTTATTTCACCTAAGAATCCATTTACAAGCAAAGAAACACAAAAACAATGTGGTTCAAAAGAATTCAAAATGAAATGCATACTCACATGCATGCTTTCATACTTTTATTTAGAAAAGTTTTTGTTAACCCTAATTTTGATGATTAGAGTTTGATAATCCAAGTTAGTATTTTTGGGATGTTACGCTTTAGGATCGACAAAACCTTTGGGTTGCATCATATACAACTCTTCATCAATGTCTCCATTGAGGAACGCCGTTTTGACATCCATCTGCCATATCTCATAATCATAATATGCAGCGATTGCTAACATAATCCTCACAGACTTTAGCTTCGCTACTGGTGAGAAAGTATCATCGTAGTCAACTCCTTGAATTTGTAGAAACCCTTTTGCGACAAGTCGAGCTTTATAGACAGTAACATTACCATCAGCATCTGTTTTCTTCTTGAAAATCCATTTATTCTCGACAGCCTTCCGGACATCCGGTAAGTCCACCAAAGTCCATACTTGGTTTTCGTACATGGATTCAATCTCGGATTTCATGGCCTCTTGCCATTTATTGGAATCTGGGATCATCATCGCTTCCTCATATGTCGCAGGGTCATCAGTGTTGTCCACCAACATGACACTCATAACGAGATCATACCAGTCAGGAGTGGTACGAGTTCTCGTTGACCTGCGAGGTTCCGTAGTAACTTCAACCGAAGTTTCATGATCAACATCATTAGCTTCCTCTCTTATTGGTGTAGGCGCCACAGGAACCACTTCCGGTGCTGCGCTACTCGCAAGTTCGAGAGAAGGTTCAACAACCTCATCGAGTTCTACTTTCCTTCCAGTCACTTCTTTCGAGAGAAACTCCTTCTCTATAAAGGATCCATTCTTGGCAACAAAGATTTTGCCCTCGGATCTATGATAGAAGGTATACCCAATAGTTTCCTCGGGGTATCCTATGAAGACGCATTTTACCACTTTGGGTTCAAGCTTGTCTGGCTGTAACTTCTTTACATAAGCTTCGCAACCCCAACTTTAAGGAACGACAATTTATACGGTGTCTTTTCAACGGATTTAGATGGTGCCCTATTTAAAGTGAATGCGGCTGTTTCTAATGCATAACCCCAAAACGATAGCGGTAAATCTGTAAGTGACATCATAGAACGAACCATATCTAAGAGAGTTCGATTACGACGTTCGGACACACCATTACGCTGTGGTGTTCCCGGCGGTGTCAATTGTGAAAGTATTCCGCATTTCTTCAAATACTCGCCAAACTCGTATCTTAGATATTCACCTCCACGATCAGATCGTAGAAATTTAATCTTCTCGTTACGTTGATTCTCTACCTCACTTTGAAATTCCTTAAACTTCTTGAAAGTTTTGGACTTATGCTTCATGAAATAGATATACCCATATCTACTCAAGTCATCCGTGAAGGTAATAACATAACGATAACCACCGCGCGATGCTACACTCATTGGGCCACACACATCGGTATGTATGATTTCCAATAAGTCCGTAGCTCGCTCCATCATACCAGAAAATGGAGTCTTAGTCATTTTACCCATCAGACATGCTTCGCATATTTCAAGTGATTCAAAATCAAGTGATTCAAGAAGTCCATTGGAATGGAGTTTCTTCATACGCTTCACTCCAATGTGACCAAGACGACAATGCCACATATAGGTCGAGTTATCGCTCAATTTCAAACGTTTAGCTTCAATGTTATTAATGTGTGTATTTCCACAACCGAGATTCAATAAGAATAGACCATCTATCAAAGGTGCATGTGCATAAAACATATTACTCATATAAATCGAACAACCATTATTCTCGGACTTAAACAAGTAACCGTCTCGCAGTAAACATGATCCTGATATAATGTTCATGCTCAACGCAGGCACCAAATAACAATTATTTAACAATAAAACTAATCCCGATGGTAGATGAAGAGGTAGCGTGCCGACCGCGATCACATCAACCTTTGATCCATTTCCAACATGCATCGTCACCTCATTCTTCGCTAGCTTCCGTTTATTCTGCAGTACCTGTTTCGAGTTACAAATATGAGCAACCGAACCAGTATCAAATACCCAGGCACTACTACGAGTACTAGTGAGATACACATCAATAACATGTATATCGGATATACCTTTCTTCTTGATGTTGCCGTTCTTCAAATCCGCCAAGTACTTTGGGCAATTCCGCTTCCAGTGACCCTCTCCCTTGCAGTAAAAGCACTCAGTATCAGACTTAGGCCCAGCCTTGGTCTTCTTCGCCGGCGCGGTAACTTTCTTACCGCCCTTCTTGAAGTTTCCTTTTTTCTTATACTTGCCTTGCTTCTTGAATTTGGTGGTCTTATTGACCAACAACACTTGGTGCTCTTTCTTGATCTCCGCTTCTGCATATTTCAACATGGAGAAGAGTTCTGGCAACGACTTGTCCATGTTTTGCATATTGTAGTTCATCACAAAGTTCTTGTAACTTGGTGGTAGTGATTGGAGGACACGGTGAATCCCCAAAGCATTAGGAGTCACTATTCCCATGCTTTGAAGCTTGCTTGCGTGCCCAGAAATGTTAAACACGTGCTCACTAACGAAGCTGCCCTCTTCCATCTTGCAGTTAAAGAACTTTTTAGAAGCCTCATAACTCTCAACTGTCGCGTGAGCCTCAAATATCATTTTGAGTTCACGGACAATATCATGTGGATCATGGTTCTCAAACCTTTTCTGAAGCTCCGATTCCAAACCATACAAGATAGCACACTAAACTGTGGAGTACTAATTCTTCTGAGCGAGGAAAACATTCGTTACCTCATCGGTAGCATCAGCGACAGGCGGGTTACCTAGCGGTGCATCCAGCACATATGTCAAATTACCAGCATTGAGGACAATCCTTAAATTGCGGAACCAATCCGCGAAGTTGCTTCCATTGTTTTTCAACTTTTCTTTCTCTAGGAACACATTAAAATTGATGGTAGGGGCCGCCATTGATCTACAACATATTTGCAATAGTTTAGACTAAGTTTATGACAAATTGAGTTCTAATTAATAGTTAAATTAATCTATGTGAACTCCCACTCAAAATAATATCCCTCAAATTGTTTTAGTGATCACACGAACCAAATCCACCACATCAAAACCGATCATCACGAGAGTTGATGTAGCTTCAATGGCAAACAATCAACATGTTCATCATATCTACTATATGACTCATGCTTTACCTTTCGGTGATCCGTGTTCCGAGACCATGTTTGTACATGCTAGGCTCGTCAAGATCAAACCTTATCTTCCGAATGAGCAAATCTGGCTTGCTCACGTTGTATACACTCGCAGAATCTAACACACCCGATCATCACGTGGTGCTTCGAAACAACGAGCTTTAGCAACGATACTTACTAAGGATGAACACTTTAAAACTTGAAATTGTGTGCTTGAGGGATCATCTTATAATGCTACCGTCGTGAACTAAGCAATACAAGATGCATAAAAGGATTAACATCACATGCAATTCATAATATGTGATATGATATGTCCTTTCTTCTTATGCTTCCGATCTCCATCTTCAAGCACGAACATGATCTCCATCATCACCGGTATGGCGTCAAGGTCAATATCGCCGTTTCATGATTGTCTTCCACCAGCTTCAACTATTACAACTACTTTGAATAGACACGCAGGTCTTAACGGAATTTAAAGGACAACCATATGGCTCCTGCCGGTTGCCAACTTACAATAAGGAACATTGCATACATCATATATAATCACAATCATGGCCATATCACATCACAACACACCCCTGCAAAACAAAGTTAGACGCCTCTAATTTTCTTTGCATATTTTACGTGGTTTGGGGCTTTCAATAAGTGTCGTTCTAACTTACGAACAAGAACCGCAATGTTGATGTTTAAACTATCAAGTGCCCATTGTAAATTGATTCTATACTATGATGGGAGAGATAGACACCCGCAAAGCCACTTATGCAATACTAGTTGCATGTTGAGCGTGGAGCAAGTCTCATGAACGATGTCATGTAAGGTTAGCCCGGGCCGCTTCATCCCATCATACCAAAAGATGCAAAGTACACAAAAAGCAATTGATAATAAAAGCACTACCGCCCACAATGACCATTGTGTTCTACTCGTGCAACAGATCTACATATAGACACGACTCTGATACCACTGTAGGGGTTCGTAGCATGGAAAACAAAAAAATTCTACCGCATGCACACAAACAAGCCAAGATCTATCTACTAGATTGTAGCAACGAGTCGATAGAAGCACTCACCCTCGAAGATTCCAAAGCGGTTAACGAGAGCAGATTCTCGTGGGTGATGTAGTCGTACACTTGCCGATCTCAAGATCGCGTAGACAATCCTTCCGGTGCTGCGTTCCCGCAGCGCTTCCGCAGTCGGTCACATGTTCGGTACTTGATGAAGACCTTCCTCTCCCTTGTTCCAGCAGGCAGCGGAGGTTGTAGTTCTCCCCTCGTGATTCTGGCAGCACGACGACGTGGTGTCGGAAGTAGAGGGAAGATCCCGCAGGGCTTCGCCTAAGACGGATGCGATTTATGGTGGATTAGGGTTTCCCAGAGATCTAGGGTTTAGATGACCGGGAGGAGGAGGAGGTATCGGCGACGGCTAGGGCAGCGGCGGTGGCGCGGCGGCACGGGGAGGCGGCGGGCGTGGCGGCGTGGGTGTGTGGGGAGGGCTTGGCTCTTGTGGTGTTGGGGCAGCCCTCCCCCTCTATTTATGAGAGGGAGGGGCAGCCTTGGGAGGGGTGGGTTTGAATCCAAACCCAAACCCAAGTTGTATTGAGAGAAGGAATTGTTTCTTCTCCCACTAGGAAACCATTGTTCCAGTTTGACTTTTCAAACTTCCCGTTTGACTTTCAATTTAGAGCTTTATTTCTCTCTTGCAAATGTCAACACCAAGTGACCTAGGATATGATCCAATCATTCCACATATCCATGACACATTCATGGACCATTCCCCTTCCGTACCGATGAACCTTCTAGACCCTTCTAGAACCTCTCCGATGAAATCATCGGAAACTTTCCCAAACTCCAAAATAGGACTTTCCTTATATGAATCTTATTCTCCGGACCATTCCGGATCTCCTCGTGATATCCAGAATCCCATCCGAGACTCCGAACAACATTCGGTATCCCTACTAACATTTCATATCTAATAAACAACATCGAATCCTTATGTGTTTCTCCCTATGGTTCGTGAATTATGCGGACATGACCGAGACACTTCTCCGATCAATAACCAATAGAGGAATCTGGAAATTCATATTGCTCCCACATATTTCTATGATTACTTTACGATTGAATGAACCACTTACCTACGATACCAATTTCCCTTTGTCTCATGATAGTTTACTTATCCGGGGTTTTGATCGTCGGTATCTCTGCATACATATTTCAACCTCGTTACCGATAAGTACTCTTTTCTCGTTCCCGTGATATGTGATCCCTTGTGAGCCAGTCACATGCTTGCAAGCTAATTGGACGACATTCCACCGAGAGGGCCCAGAGTATATCTATCCTCATATGGATGGACAAATCCCACTCTTGATCCATGTGCCTCAACCCATACTTTCCGAACACTCAATGCCACCTTTATAGCCACCCAGTTACGGTGTGGTGTTTGATGTCATCAAAGCATCCTTCCGGTGATGGTGATTAACATGATCTCATGGTCGAATGAATTAGGTTACTATGTATCAGAAATCTTATAGCAAACAAACTATTAAAATGACTTGATCTTTATGCTACTCTTATCTATAGGAGTATGTCCATCATACCATTCTCCTAATGATATGATCTTGTTATTAACAACATCTCAATGTTCATGATCGAGAAACCACGATCATCTATTAATCAACAAGCTATAAAGAGGCTTTACCAGGGACTCTAATTTAGTTTACAAATCACACAAGTATTAATGTTTTCGGTTAATACTATTATAGCATGAATATAAACATTTATCATAAACACAAAGATATAATAATAACTGCTTTTATTATTGCCTCTAGGGCATATCTCCATTAGTCTCCCACTTGCACTAGAGTCAACTAATCTAGATTACATGGTAACATATCGAACACCCATAGCGGTTTGGTGCTGGTCATGTTTTGCCCTCGGGAGAGGTTTAGTCATCGGATCCACCACATTCAGATCTGTGTGTACTTTGCAAATCTTTATGTCACCATCTTGGACATGCTCTCGAATAGCGTGAAAACATAGCTTGATGTGCTTCAGCTTCTTGTGTGACCTTGGTTCTTGCGCATTGGCTATGGCGCCCATGTTATCACAGTAGATAGACATTGGGTCCAGCGCATTTGGAACCACACCGAGCTCTGTAATGAACTCCTTCATCCATATCGCCTCTTGTGAAGCCTTCGAAGCAGCTATGTATTCCGATTCAGTTGAAGATCTCGCCACAGCGCTTTGCTTTGCACTCCTCCAGCTAACTGCTGCACCATTCAAAGTAAATACGTATCCAGATTGAGATTTAGAATCATCCGGATCGGTGTTCCAACTAGCGTCGGTGTAACCACTAACAACGAGTTGTTCATCACCTCCATAAGAAAGAACCATATCCTTAGTTCTTCTCAAGTACCTAAGGATGTTTTTGACCGATGTCCAATGATCCACTCCTGGATCACTTTGATATTTGCTAGTCAAACTAACAGCATATGCAATGTCGGGTCTAGTACATAGCATGGCATACATTAGAGATCCTATGGCTGAGGCATAGGGAGTCTTACTCATCCTTTCTCTATCTTCTGCCGTTGCTGGACTTTGAGTTTTACTCAAGGTCGTATTGGGCAACATGGGAAAGAACCCTTTCTTGTTATCTTCCATTCCAAACCTCTTTAGAACTTTCTCCAAATATGTACTGTGTGACAATGATATTAGGCGCCTTGATCTATCTCCATAAATATTTATGCCTAATATATAAGCTGCTTCGCCAAGATCTTTCATTGAAAAACTATTATTCAAATAATCCTTGACACTATTAAGAAGGTCTACATCATTCCCAATCAACAATATGTCATCTACATATAGTATTAAGAATGCTACAGAGCTCCCACTCACTTTCTTGTAAATACAAGCTTCTCCATAAGTTAGTATAAAACCAAAGCTTTTGATTACCTTATCAAAACGTTGATTCCAACTTCGGGATGCTTGCTTCAATCCATATTTGGACCGTTGAAGTTTGCATACCTTGTTAGCATATTTAGGATAGATAAAACCTTTGGGTTGCATCATATACAACTCTTCATCAATGTCTCCATTGAGGAAAGTTGTTTTGACATCCATCTGCCATATCTCATAATCATAATATGCAGCGATTGCTAACATAATCCTTACAGACTTTAGCTTTGCTACTGGTGAGGAAGTCTCATCGTAGTCAACTCCTTGAATTTGTCGAAACCCTTTTGCGACAAGTCGAGCTTTATAGACAGTAACATTACCATCAACATCTGTTTTCTTCTTGAAGATCCATTTGTTCTCGACAGCCTTCCGGCCATCCGGTAAGTCCACCAAAGTACATACTTGGGTTTTCGTACATGGATCCAATCTCGGATTTCATGGCTTCTTGCCATTTATAGGAATCTGGGCTCATCATCGCTTCTTCATATGTCGCAAGGTCATCGGTGTTTTCCACCAACATGACACTCATAACGGGATCATACCAATCAGGAGTGGTACGAGTTCTCGTTGACCTGCAAGGTTTCGTAGTAACTTCAACCGAAGTTTCATGATCAACATCATTAGCTTCCTCTATTATTGGTGTAGGCGCCATAGGAACTACTTCTGGTGCTGCGCTACTCGCAAGTTCGAGAGAAGGTTCATCAACCTCGTCGAGTTCTACTTTCCTTCTAGTCACTTCTTTCGAGAGAAAATCCTTCTCTAGAAAGGATCCATTCTTGGCAACAAAGATTTTGCCCTCGAATCTATGATAGAAGGTATACCCAATAGTTTCCTTCGGGTATCCTATGAAGACGCATTTTTCCGCTTTGGGTTCAAGCTTGTCTGGCTGTAACTTCTTTACATAAGCTTCGCAACCACAAACTTTAAGGAACGACAATTTAGGTTTCTTCCCAAACCATAATTCATACGGTGTCGTTTCAACGGATTTAGATGGTGCTCTATTTAAAGTGAATGCGGCTGTTTCTAATGCATAACCCCAAAACGATAGCGGTAAATCTGTAAGTGACATCATAGAAGGAACCATATCTAAGAGAGTTCGATTACGATGTTCGGACACACCATTACGCTATGGTGTTCCCGGCGGTGTCAATTGTGAAAGTATTCTGCATTTCTTCAAATGCTCGCCAAACTCGTAACTTAGATATTCGCCTCCACGATCAGATCGTAGAAGTTTAATCTTCTTGTTACGTTGATTCTCTACCTCACTTTGCAATTCCTTAAACTTCTCGAAAGTTTTGTACTTATGTTTCATGAAATAGATATACCCATATCTACTCAAGTCATCCGTGAAGGTGAGAACATAACGATAAGCACCGCGCGATGGTATACTCATTGGGCCATACACATCGGTATGTATGATTTCCAATAAGTCCGTAGCTCGCTTCATCATACCAGAAAATGGAGTCTTAGTCATTTTACCCATCAGACATGCTTCGCATCTCTCAAGTGATTCGAAATCAAGTGATTCAAGAAGTCCATCGGAATGGAGTTTCTTCATACGCTTCACTCCAATATGACCAAGACGACAGTGCCACATATAGGTTGAGTTATCGCTCAATTTCAAATGTTTAGCTTCAATGTAATTAATGTGTGTATTACTACAATCGAGATTCAATAAGAATAGACCATCTATCAAAGGTGCATGTGCATAAAACATATTACTCATATAAATCGAACAACCATTATTCTCGGACTTAAACAAGTAACCGTCTCGCAGTAAACAAGATCCAGATATAATGTTCATGCTCAACGCAGGCACCAATTAACAATTATTTAAGTATAAAACTAATCCCGATGGTAGATGAACAGGTAGCATGCCGACCGCGATCACATCAACCTTTGATTCATTTCCAACGCGCATCGTCACCTCGTTCTTCGCTAGCTTCTATTCCGCAGTACCTGTTTCAAGTTACAAATATGAGCAACCGAACCAGTATCAAATACCCTGGAACTACTACGAGTACTAGTGAGATACACATCAATAACATGTATATCGGATATACCTTTCTTCTTGATGTTTCCGCTCTTCAATTCCGCCAAGTACTTTGGGCAATTCCGCTTCCAGTGACCTTCTCCCTTGCAGTAAAAGCACTCAGTATCAGGCTTAGGCCCAGCCTTGGTCTTCTTCGCTGGCGCGGTAACTTTTTTACCGCCCTTCTTGAAGTTTCCCTTTTTCTTAGACTTGCCTTGCTTCTTGAATTTGGTGGTCTTATTGACCAACAACACTTGGTGCTATTTCTTTATCTCCACTTCTGCAGATTTTAACATGGAGAAGAGTTCTAGCAACGACTTGTCCATGTTTTGCATATTGTAGTTCATCACAAAGTTCTTGTAACTTGGTGGCAGTGATTGGAGGACATGGTGAATCCCCAAAGAATTAGGAATCACTATACCCAAGCTTTGGAGTTTACTTGCGTGCCCAGACATCTTAAGAACGCGCTCACTGACGGAGCTGCCCTCTTCCATCTTGCAGTTAAAGAACTTTTCAGAAGCCTCATAACTCTCAACTGCCGCGTGAGCTTCAAATATCATTTTGAGTTCACGGACAATATCATGTGGGTAATGGTTCTCAAACCTTTTCTGAAGCTCCGATTCCAAACCATACAAGATAGCACACTGAGCTGTGGAGTACTGATTCTTCCGAGCGAGGTAAACATTCTTTACTTCATCGGTAGCAGTAGCTGCAGGCGGGTCACCCAGCGGTGCATCCAGCACATAGGTCAAATTACCAGCATTGAGGACAATCCTCAAATTGCGCAACCAATCCGCGAAGTTGCTTCCATTGTTTTTCAACTTTTCTTTCTCTAGGAACGCATTAAAATTGATGGTAGGGGCCGCCATTGATCTACAACATATTTGCAATAGTTTAGACTAAGTTTATGACAAATTGAGTTCTTATTAATAGTTAAATTAATCTAGGTGAACTCCCACTCAAAACAATATCCCTCACATTGTTTTAGTGATCACACGAACCAAATCCACCACATCAAAACCGATCATCACGAGAGTTGATGTAGCTTCAATGGCGAACAATCAACATGTTCATCATATCTACTATATGACTCATGCTTTACCTTTCGGTGATCCGTGTTCCAAGACCATGTCTATACATGCTAGGCTCGTCAAGATGAAACCTTAGCTTCCGCATGAGCAAATTTGGCTTGCTCATGTTGTATACACTCGCAGAATCTAACACACCCGATCATCACGTGGTGCTTCGAAACAACGAGCTTTAGCAACGATGCTTACTAAGGATGAACACTTTAAAACTTGAAATTGTGTGCTTGAGGGATCATCTTATAATGCTACCGTCATGAACTAAGCAATACAAGATGCATAAAAGGATTAACATCACATGCAATTCATAATATGTGATATGATATGTCCTTTCTTCTTATGCTTCCGATCTCCATCTTCAAGCACGAACATGATCTCCATCATCACCGGTATGGCGTCAAGGTCAATGTCGCCATTTCATGATTGTGTTCCACCAGCTTCAACTATTACAACTACTTTGAATAGACACGCAGGTCTTAACGGAATTTAAAGGACAACCATATGGCTCCTGCCGGTTGCCAACTTACAATAAGGAACATTGCATACATCATATATAATCACAATCAAGGCCATATCACATCACAGCACACCCCTGCAAAACAAAGTTAGACGCCTCTAATTTTCTTTGCATATTTTATGTGGTTTGGGGCTTTCAATAAGTGTCGTTCTAACTTACGAAAAAAGAACCACAACGTTGATGCTTGAACTATCAAGTGCCCGTTGTAAATTGAATCTATACTATGATGGGAGAGACACACACCCGGAAATCCACTTATGCAATACAAGTTGCATGTTGAGCATGGAGCAAGTATCATGACCGATGTCATGTAAG
Organism: Avena sativa; assembly: GCA_916181665.1. Taxonomy (NCBI): domain Eukaryota; kingdom Viridiplantae; phylum Streptophyta; class Magnoliopsida; order Poales; family Poaceae; genus Avena; species Avena sativa. Next base: position 170,061,511 of record OV702282.1, read on the forward strand.
GTTAGCCTGGGCCGCTTCATCCCATCATACCGCAAGATGCACAGTACACAAAAAGCAATTGATAATAAAAGCACCACCGCCCACAATGACCATTGTGTTCTACTCGTGCAACAGATCTACATATAGACACGGCTCTGATACCACTGTAGGGGTTCGTAGCATGGAAAAAAAATTTCTACCACATGCACACAAACAAGCTAAGATCTATCTACTAGATTGTAGCAACGAGTCGATAGAAGTACTCACCCTTGAAGATTCCAAAGCGGTTAACGAGAGCAGATTCTCGTGGGTGATGTAGTCATACACTTGCCGATCTCAAGATCGCGTAGAGGATCCTTCCGGCGCTGCGTTCTGGCAGCGCTTCCACAGTCGGTCACACGTTCGGTACTCGACGAAGACCTTCCTCTACCTTGTTCCAGCAGGCAGCGGAGGTTGTAGTTCTCCCCTCGTGATTCCGGCAGCACGAGGGTGTGGTGTAGGAAGTAGAGGGAAGATCCCGCAGGGCTTCGCCTAAGCCGGATGCGAGTTATGGTAGATTAGGGTTTCCCGGAAATCTAGGGTTTAGAAATCCGGGAGGAGGAGGAGGTGTCGGCGGTGGCTAGGGCGGCGGCGACGAATCGGCGACGGCGCTAGGCGGCGGGTCGGCGGCGACGGCTCATGGAGAGGGGCTAGGGCTTGTGTTGTGTTGGGGCAGCCCTCCCCCTCTATTTATGAGAGGGGACAGCCTTGGGAGGGGTGGGTTTGAATCCAAACCCAAGTTGGATTGAGAGAAGGACTTGTTTCTTCTCCCACTAGGAAACCATTGTTCTAGTTTGACTTTTCAAACTTCCCGTTTGACTTTCAATTTAGAGCTTTATTTCTCTCTTGCATATGCCAACACCAAGTGACCTTGGACATGATCCAATCATTCCACATACCCATGAAACATTCATGGACCATTCTCCATTTGGACCGGTGAACCTTCTAGACCCTTCTAGAACCTCTCCGATGAAATCATCGGAAACTTTCCCGAACTCCGAAATAGGACTTTCCTTATATGAATCTTATTCTCCGGACCATTCTGGATCTCCTCGTGATATCCCGGATCCCATCCGAGACTCCGAACAACATTCGGTATCCCTACTAACATTCCATATCCACTAAACAACATCGAATCATTAAGTGTGTCTCCCTACGGTTCATGAATTACGCGGACATGACTGAGACACTTCTCCGATCAATAACCAATAGAGGAATCTGGAAATTCATATGTCTCCCACATATTTCTACGATTACTTTGCGATCGAATGAACCACTTACATACGATACCAATTTCTCTTTGTCTCACGATAGTTTACTTATCCGAGGTTTTGATCGTCGGTATCTCTGCATACCTAGTTCAACCTCATTACCGATAAGTACTCTTTTCTCGTTCCCGTGATATGTGATCCCTTGTGAGCCATTCACATGCTTGCAAGCTAATTGGATGGAATTCCACCGAGAGGGCCCAGAGTATATCTATCCGTCATATGGATGGACAAATCCCACTCTTGATCCATGTGCCTCAACCCATACTTTCCGAACACTCAATGCCACATTTATAGCCACCCAGTTACGGTGTGGCGTTTGATATCATCAAAGCATCCTTCCAGTGATGGTGATTAGCATGATCTCAATGTCGAAGGAATTAGGTTACTATGTATCAGAAAGATTATAGCAAACTAACTATTAAAATGCATTGATCTTTATGCTACGCTTATCTATAGGAGTATGTCCATCATACCATTCTCCTAATGATATGATCTTGTTATTAACAACTTCTCAATGTTCATGATCGAGAAACCACGATCATCTATTAATCAACAAGCTAGTATTATAAAGAGGCTTTACCAAGGACTCTAATTTAGTTTACAAATCACACAATTATTAATGTTTCCGGTTAATACTATTATAGCATGAATATAAACATTTATCATAAACACAAAGATATAATAATAACTTCTTTTATTATTGCCTCTAGGGCATATCTCCAACAATATGCACATTCAAACCAAAAGGGAGAAGTTTCAAAATCCACCAAAAGTATTGAGTAAAGCAATATGGCCCGTTTTTAGCTCCCAAAACAGCAGCAATAGTACTGCACATGTAACCAACAACAGGGCATGCAAAAAAGATGATTAATAGTTTCATCCATTGAACAAAAACGACATACAGAGCTACCAACCCAATTTCTCTTCTTCATGTTATCTTTGAGTGCAATCGCATTATGCCAAATCATCCAAAGCCAGATTTTGATTTTAAGTGGTAACTTTTCCTTCCAAGCATGTCTAAAGGATCTATTAGGACCGACATCAGTGAGTCTATTGTATAAGGATTTGATAGAGAAAACACCAGATTTAGTGTACTTCCATTTAGGTTTATCTCTAGCTTCACTCAAATTTACTAGAGCTACCATATCCCTCAAAGCATGCCACTAGGAAGACAATCTAGGTGAAAGCACCTTCTTAAGGTGAAAAACCACCCAAGATCTGACATTTCTCTAATAGGACCAGTTTGCTGATTGAAAATATCATAGAGTTCTAGAAACTTCTCATAGAGGGAGAAGACAACAATCCACTTATCATGGCAAAAGTCAGTATCTCTTCCACCCCTATCTCCATTTTCTACCAGCTAGATAAATGTTTCAATTTTAACAAATCTTTCAAAACAGCAGAATCCCCCTACTTCATTTTGGCCCTCCCAATTCCATGGATTATACCATATTTAGCCTTAGCAATCTTCTGCCAAAAACATCCCCAGATTCCAGTTTCCACCACCATTTGCACAACAGTAAAATATTAAATAGTTTTAGATTTTTAATCCCTAAACCCCCTTTATTTCTTCGTCTACATATATCAAACCACTTAACCATGTAGTATTTCTTCTTATTGTTAGCACCTTCCCAAACGAACTTTCAGATGATTTTAGTAAAACTTTCCAGATTAGTATTTGCCACCAGATACATTGACATGTGATAGATGAGAAGACTACTCAAGGAGGATTGGATCAAGGGTTAGTCTCCCACCAATTGAGGATGAGTTCCCATACCCAACCATCAAACTTTTTATTAAGTTTATTAGATAAAGGTTGCAAATCAGCAACATGTAGTCTAGTGCCATAAACATGGAAACCAATGTATTTAATAGGACACTAATTAAGTTGGTAGGCAAAACATCAGCATATCTCAATCCCTTCTCACCATCTTCCAAAACCATAATCATTTCACTTTTGCTAAATTTGATTTTCATACCTGACATATCCTCAAACATAAAAAGAATCAGTTTAAAATGAATTAACTGTTCAATGTTATCCTGGATCAACATATCTCGTGCAAAGACAACATAACCCCCTCGATAATGTTTCTATCCTTAATAAAAGTTGTCTAAGAACTAGAAATCAACTTATCCATATAGGGATATAGTCTAATAGTAATAATCCTAGTTTTGATTTTATAAAGAACTTGTAGCAAACAAATGGGTCTATATTTTGAAATTACATCAGCATCAGGATTTTTTAAGAAGAATAATCATACCAAAATTTATCCTAAAAAAATCAAGAGTACCAGCATGCAAATCATCAAACAAAGCCAAAATATCAGACTTAACAATAGACCAGCAGGTTTGGTAGAATTCAACAGGAATTCCATCAGGACTAGGAGCTTTATTCCTAACCATAAGATCTAGTGCATTTTTAATTTCTTCTTCAGTAAAAGGCATATCAAGCACTTCATTATCGATACTACTTAACTTTTCTTCCTCATTCCAAATGGAAGAATCTAACCCAACTTGGTTTGCCTCCCCTTTACCAAATAACAACTTATAGTAGTCAGTGGCATGAGTTAGGAGATTAGAGGTCCCCTGAATGACTAAGTCATTATGATGTAAAGAGTACATAGTGTTTTTCCTTCTTCTACCATTAGCAATTCTATGGAAATAGGCAGTATTATTATCCCCTTGAAGAAGCCATTTAGCACTGCACCTACTAAACCAAAACTTCTCTTCTTTATAAATTTGCATCAATATTAATTGCACAAACCCTTTTCTCCTAAATTTTTCACTAGTTAATAGGTTACTTTCTTCCAAAAGCTCCAGATTTTCCAGTTCCAAAGTAAGATCCTTCTTTTCTTTAATAGATTGACCTCTAACATTTATCCCCCAACCATTCAGATTATTCTTCACAATTTTTAACTTCTACTGCACCTTACCAATATTGTCAGAAGCATTAACCGAGGAATGCCAAGCAAATTTCACCCTGTCTAGGAATTCAGGATGAGAAATCCATTTTTTCTCAAACCTGGACTCTTTACTACCCTCAACCTTTTCACATGTATCAACCACCAAGGGGTTGTGATCAGACATAATTCTAGGGATTTTTTTTACTTGGTCAAAGGGAAAATGGATCCCCATTTAGAATTTACCAGAATCCTATCCAACTTTTCCAAGATAGGGTCATTTGTATTATTTGACCAAGTAAATTGTTCACCAAAGAACTGAATTTTCCTGAGTATATAAGTATTAATAATGGAATAAAACATATCAGTACTTTTCGAGCACCTGCTCAACTTGTTTTTCTCATAAGAAAAATGGATAATATTAAAATCCCCTCCAATCAAAGAAGCGATAGAAAAATCATCACAAAATCTTGCAAATTTTGTAAGAAAAATGTCCTTATCTTCTATTTGAGCAGCTCCATAGACAACAATTAAATACAAATATTTTAACAATTTTTGATCAAAAACCCTAGCATTAACGAAGTATCTATGAGTAACCACCTTGATGACTTTAAATATTGAGGATTTAAGTACTCACAAGATCCTCCAGAATTTCCACAGAAGGGGACCAAAGCCAAACAAAGTTATTCTCAGGATCAAACTTTCTGCAAACTGAAACATCAACCTTCTTTTTCATGGTCTCTTGTAGACCAATAAAATCAAACCCAATATCACAGATCAAATCCCTAAGACAAAAAGAAAACCTTTTTCCCAACCCCTCTACAATTCATAATGAGGCCTATCATATATATTTATTATTCTTGTTACGAAGTCTAGGGACAGGCAGAATATCACACAGAGGGTGATTTTTAATAGCCCTACCCACATTTCCAGTGCCACCTACGAGTACTCCGCCATATTTGCTAGAACTGTTTGAGATTACCTTCAATTGTTTCTTATTTTTTTGAAATAACATGAGTAAAATCCTCATCATTCAGATCATCATATTTATCCCTAGTTTGGTGTACATCAGCAAACTCTTCTGGTAAATTAGTATCACCCATAAGCAGCCTATTAGTATCATTCACACCCATACTAGTAGATTCTACTATAGGAGAATCACACACATTTTTGGAGCCAAACAATCTCTAGCTTTTTGCAAATCCTTTAGTAAATGTATAGTAGCCATAGGTAAAGTTTTCACATCAATCCCTATTTCTAAAGTCTTATCCACAATCTCATTATCACTTAAAATAGAAAAGAATTAGCATTTGTAACAATATTGGTATCTGAGTTGTCTCTAGCATTAATGTGCTCCATGTCTCTGGCCAGAACTGGGATCTTAGAGGTCCTAGTAGCCTGAATCCTTGCACTAATTCTTGTGGGAGTAGGCTGCTCAGGTGTGGGGATTGTTGGCACAGAGGGCCTAACAACAGCAGAAGAACCCAAGTTTTCCTCCATTTATAAGGTCATTTTAGTAATACGGATTACTAAAGACTGCACAATATGATGCTGAGAAAAGTCTTTAGATACTCAATCACTATCATTAGAACTAGATTTTCTAGAATTCACAGCACTGTATTTAGGTGATTCAACAGCTGGCTCCATTTGAGCACCAGGTAGTCTAGCAAGATGCTGCCTCCATTCATACCTTTTATCACTGATTGTTTCTAGAAGTTGCTTGAGGAATGCTTCATAAGTCAATGAGGATTTTCAACAACTCCAGGAGCCAAGATCCTAGGTCTTTTGATGAATTCGAGATAATTATTGTAATGGTCCACTAGAGGAGGCAGTTTAACTGCCTGGCTAGATGAAGCACGTGCATTATCAGCAAAATTAGAAGATAGCAATCCATGAGCCCTGAGCTTTTCTTCTAGAGAAGGACCATCCTCATCATCACTATCTATAGAAGCATCTCTCTCAGCAACATCCTTCCTTTTTCCATGTGCATATGATTCATCAGCATACTGACTAGCAGTTCTGATGGAGCATGGTAGCGCTTCGTTGGGAAACCCCAAGAGCAAGGTGTGATGAGCACAGAAGCAAGTATTCCCTCAGTAAGAAACCAAGGTTATCAAACCAGTAGGAGGAAGGAAACGACTCAAAGGTGTTGCTAGCAACTTGGAGACCTGCACAACACAAACTCAAGACTTTGCCCCAACAAATAGTGAGGTTGTCAATCTCACCGGTTGCTGTAACAAAGGATTAACTGTATGGTGTGGAAGGTAATAGTGGAAGATGTATCAATGGTAAAGATTAGACCGGGGTCCATAGTTCACTAGACGTGTTCTCCTTAAGATAAACAAACATGGCATGTTGGATAAACAAATTACAGTGGGACAATTGACAGGACTGATCAAGACATAACAATGCAATACTAGACATTCATGATCCTATGAGATTCGATTGGGCAAAACAACAAGATACATAGACCGCCATTAAACTGCATCTAAGACTAAAAATCCGCCTTCAGACCATCATCCGAACCCCCTCCAGTATTAAGTTGCAAGCAACAGATAACTGCTTTAAGCAAAGTGTGTAAGGTAAACAATCCACTTGTTCCATGAACAAGAGACCGTTGTTTTCTCCCTAGTGGCAACAACACATCTACAACCTTAGAGATTTCTGTCACTTCACTTATATTAAATTGAGGCATGAACCCACTATCGAGCATAAGTACCCCCTCTTGGAGTCACTAGCATCTACTTGGCCAAGATAGCTACTAGAAATGGAGAGCATGCAAGATCACAAACAACACAGACATGATGGAATCAATAAGACAAAACCATTAATCAATCTGACATAGTAATCTCAATATCCATTGGATCCCCGCAAACACAACATGCATGATTACAAATAGATGATCTTGATCATGAACGGAGCTCATGAGATCTAAACATGGTAGCATAGAGGAGGAGATACAACCATCTAGCTACTACATGGACCCGTAGTCCAAGGTGGAACTACTCACACTTCATACCAGAGGCTGGCATGATGAAGAAGAAGGCCTCTGGTATGATATTCCCTCCGGCAGGGTGCCGGGAAGAGCTTCATATCCCCCCGATCTAGGGACGATGGTGGCGGCAGCTATAGATGGTTTCGTGGAATATTGATCGGGTCCTTAGGGTTTCTGCACCAGGGGGTCTTTATAGGCGAAGAGGCGAGGCAGGGGGCGGCCAGGATGGTCACACCCCTCCCCCCAGGCGCGGCTAGCCCTAGCCTGCGCCTCTAGGGGGTGTGGCCCCCTGGTGCCTCCCCTCCGTCTTGTATTCTGGGTCCGTTTTCCCCACGGTAAATTATTGACTTTGGCTTTTGTCCCGTCCAATTCCGAGAATATTGATTTTCTGCCTTTCTGGAACCAAAAATAGAAGAAAACAGGCAACTAGAACTGTGGCAACTTGTTAATAAGTTAGTACCAGAAAACATATAAAAACACCTCAAAGTGTAGACAAAGCAAAGAAAAGTAGATACTAAACAAGCATGGAGCATCAAAAATTATAGATACGTTTACGACGTATCAAGCATCCCCAAGCTTAACTCATGCTCGTCCTCGAGTAGGTAAGTGATAAAAAGAATATTTTTTTAGGTGACATGCACCATCAAAATCAAGATCAAACCATTTGCAAGCATTGAAAGCTGGGATCAAAGAACTCTAAACATGGCCATGAAAGATGGAGTTCTAATAGTAAGACAAAGTAACTATGCATGCAACATGAAAGGTTACAAACAAAGATCATCAATAACATGCATTGAAAAAACGTTTGTTTGTTTCACATACAGAAAACATGGCATAGTGGCATTCAGCTTGTCCCTCATGGAGTAGCAAATAGATGCATAGTACACCTTAAAAGTTCATAAGAGTGACTAGATACAAATAGCACAAGAACAAGTAATATCAACAATATGAATCAATCAATAAGTTTTGGGACAATGCACATAGAACTAAGAATGACAACTATGCTCTCTTAACTGGTGCCTAAGGATAGAAGGTGAAGACTCAATATAGTAATGGAAGAAATGCCCTTCAAAAGGGAAGTAGGGATTTCAAGTTTCAAAAAGAGCTTCCAAAAATTATGGTACTTGTTAGCTTTCAGCTCTCATTGCCCCTATCATAAGAATCTTGAAGTGATTAAGGTTAAAGTGAACAAACTATGGATTATATGCTTGACAAAGTATAAGTTGGCAATCTCATGTCCCTTGAATACGAGGGCCGCACCTCATGCTACTCAACTTTAGTCACCTGTAAGTTCTTGTCATAGTAAGTACATGTGTATCATAGAGAACCGCCAACAGGGTACCCCTTGCACATGATACAGGAGCTATCCCATAATCAAAATGACAAGGAAAGCAGACAATAAGCATCTCAGTAATCTTCTTATTTACCATGGGAATATGGTGCTTTTCTCTCTCTTTCCTCTTTTCAATATGTCTCTTTTTTATATGAAGATAGCTTCATAGATGTCATTATGGTGATGCTGCAAGTTTCCACCATGATTAGGCATGGCTTACGCTAGCGGCCCAGGCGTTTCTCTAACACACATACCTAACTCCATGGACTTACAAGCTCCCTTTTTATTTCACACCGGCGACATCCATAGACAAAAGAGCATGATATCAACTGTGTACAAAGTACAAGTGCAATGTTGAAAGTGTTCCACGTGAAAGCATGGTTCTGCTAATTCCAACATATAAGTGCAAGCATATACAACATAGATGACACAATGGTTCAAGTTTATTAGGGGCAAGAAAATTAAAGTGTGCCATCAAGTTTGTGAGAGCTTTAATCACTAAGTTTTCATATAACAAAATACTTTTTAATTGGAAGATAGATGAAAACAAGAATATACTTGGAATGATGTAACACACCATGCATAGGAATTGATAGTGGACACTTTGGAATAACATGGTTTCTTGGGAGTTGGATGCATGAGTAGAGCTTACTCATACAAGTGGAGGCTAGCAAAAGACTGGGAGCGACCAACTAAGAGAGTAATAATGGCCATAATCATGCAGAGCGACAAAACATTTCTAATCAAAGCATAAAGTGGTACTACAAGTCAAGGACTAAATTATAATAGAGGCTATGGTGACTTGTTCATAGTCATAACATGGTGTGAGCATGCACCAAGTCAACCCAAACAAAACATCAAAGGATAATACCACAATACTATGCTTTTGTATGCTAAAACAACGCATGATTTCTTCAAGGCACACTAAGCAATCCCAATTGTTTGGAACAAGTCATGATACAACAATAATCACTAAGCATAAGATCAAAAAACACCTAGCATGACATGCTAATGTCTAAGTCACAGTCATGAGACGCTCCTCTTGTACTATTCAAGCAAGAACTGTCTACTCCTCTCCAACACCAATCAACTTATTTGAAACAACACAGCGAGAACGGGGTCCAAATTACTTTATTCAAGAAAAATAAGCAAACTAAACGAAAACTAAGACGCTCCAAGAACAACACAATAGTGCATGAAACAATAAAAACGAAGTGTCTAGAAAGACCTGAGATTTTTATTCATGAAGAAGGGGATGCCTTGGGCATCCCCAAGCTTTGACGCTTGTACCTCTTTAATATTTCTTGGGGTGACATGGGGTGGCATCCCCAAGCTTGAGGTTTTGTCCATTCTTTATCTCATTACATCATTCTCTCTCTACACCTGAAAATTTTCCTTCATACAAAACTTCACACAATCTTTATTAGCAACATTAGTGTATTCAAAAGATAATAGACCTTTGAGTTTAGCTTAAGAAAATCAAAACTTCCACTAAAAACACAAGCTACTGTATCAATTCCCTCAAAAAGATCAATTTCCCAAAAAGAACCCAAAAAGGAATCAATAAGAAGCAAATTCAAATAATGGCAGAAATCTGTCAAAATAGACCAGCAGGTAGAAACCGATTTTTTCGAAGACCTCCTGTTGCTCAAATCAAAAAGTGTTGAAGTTAGCTAACATACTGGGGGATTTATTCAGAAAATATCAGCTCAATCCGACTTACAGAGATTCCTCGCGAATTTTTACGGTGGATCACAAAACTCTATTTCGGGACAACAACTCCCCAAATCTTACTTCCCTCTAATTAGAGGTCATTCTTGGAACAAAAAGCAAATAAAAAGGATAAGGAGAGGCCATTACTGAAATAATAACATCCAATACTCAAGAAATCTTTTGGATTATCTCCCAATAAGTACTTTTATTTAACGCCTTTAAGTTAGGCACAAGAAGCAAGAATCAAGTATTTTCAAATGAAGAAGCATTCAGATCAATACTTGCAATCTCTTCAACTAGGAAAGGTATCTCATCCAAATGAGTTTTAGAGGATCCCTTCTCATCTCTCCTTGGTTCACTACTTTCATCAAAAGGGTTTTCAGGAAAATCCAATCAAAATTCTTTTCTAAGGCTTCATGCATTCATACAAGTTTAAAAGGTATGGGTATCTTAATTTCCTCTCTGTGTTTGGTTTTATCTAAAGTACCCATAACATCTACACATGAGCCTAGCATATTAAAACGTTCAAAGACCTTCTTGGCTTCCTTAGCAACATCATTGAACTCTTTTAATAAAGTTTCTAGGATAAAATCTCTCTTTTCAGGATCCTTTTCTTCTTTTAGTTTAAGGAACAAGATTTGCATCATGGGGTTAAGGTTAACAAACCTAGCCTCCAACATATGAACTAAAGAAGCTACAACAATTTCATAATTAGGAACAAGTTCTTCTATAGATCTATCCTCAATATCCTCGTGTTTTCTAACATGATTAAAGAATTCTTCAATATTTTGTTTCCCAATTATAGAGCCACTACCTAATGGAAGGTATTTCAGGGTGAACTTGGGAATCAACATGGTGAGCTAGAGCAAGGTGACAACTAGAGTTGGAGCTAAATTTTTTTTGTGTTTTTGATAAGAGAAGGCAAACCAAACTAAACTAATTTTTTTAGAGTTTTTGATAAAATGAGGAAAACAAAACTAAGCAAAAGAAACTAAGAAAAACAAAAACAAAGTAAAGAGAAAGGCTGTGAAGGACTCCCCTTGTGAAGACGTCCTTAGCCTCCCCGGCAACGATGCTTGAAAACTTGTTGATGGCGCGTGGTAGTGCTTTGTTGGCAAACCCCGAGAGCAAGGTGTGATGAGCATATCAGCAAGTCTTCCCTCAGTAAGAAACCAAGGTTATCGAACCAGTAGTAGGAAGGAAATGACTCAAAGGTGTTGCTAGCAACTTGGAGACCTGCACAACACAAACTCAAGACTTTTCCCCAATGAACAGTGAGGTTGTCAATCTCACCGGTTGTTGTAACAAAGGATTAATTGTATGGTGTGGAAGGTAATATTGGAAGATGTATCAATGGTAAATATTGGACCAGGGTCCATAGTTCACTAGAGGTGTTCTCCTTAAGATAAACAAACATGGCATGCTGGGTAAACAAATTACAGCGGGGCAATTGACAGGACTGAGCAAGGCATAGCAATACAATACTAGACATTCATGATCCTATGAGATTCGATTGGGAAATACAACAAGATACATAGACCGCCATCCAACTACATCTATGACTAGAAATCACCTTCACGTTATCATCTGAACCCCCTCCAGTATTAAGTTGCAAGCAACAGATAACTGCTTTAAGCAAAGTGTGTGAGGTAAACAATCCACTTGTTCCATGAACAAGAGACCGTTGTTTTCTCCCTAGTGGCAACAACACATCTACAACCTTAGAGATTTCTGTCACTTACCTTGGATTAAATAGAGGCATGAACCCACTATCGAGCATAAGTACCCCCTCTTGGAGTCATGAGCATCTAATTGGCCAAGATAGCTACTAGAAACGGAGAGCATGCAAGATCACAAACAACACATGTCGTGGGAATGGCCACGGGAGATGCTGCAATCGGTAGCGAGTAGTAGAACGAGGGGCTAGGGCGGCCGGCCATCTGCGGTGCAAGATGAGGGCAAAGACATAGGGTTTTACCTAGGTTCGCCCCCCAGGAGGTTAAAGACCTACTCCTCCTAGATTGTATTGATGAGAGAGTACAAAGGGCGAGCTCGGCGGCTAGGCGGCAAGTCGAAGGGGTGTATGATGGAATGTAAGTTCTATGCGTGCCCTAGGGAGGTTTATAAAGAGTCACCTCTCTAGGGTTTACAGATCTACAACCGAGTTGTATAAGGACTCGGGGGTTCTTGACCTAATCCGACTAGGCCTAGCTACGCTTTGGGCCTTCAGTTCCAATCGCCTAGCTTCTTCTTGGGTCGCGATCGAATCGCTGTCCTACAGGCCCACTCGCTGGCAATATGAGCCAATAGGAAACGTCATGCTGGGTACACCCCACTCGACATATCCCCATCATAAGTCCCCGAGGCCGTCGTTGATTCGTCGTAGGTGTTCTTTGGCAATCAGAGTATTCGGGTCCAATTTGGACGCCCAGTCGAATCGGCGGCGGGCTCTTTCAATGAAGGAAAGAATCTTCAGCATGTTTCCTCAGTCGCAATAACAACGTCTAGTCGAATCGCCAATTCGACGAATAATCGAGTCGCAGCTATGGCGAATAGGTCGGCGAATAGTCGAATCGCAGCTATGGCAAATAGGTCGGCGAGTAGTCGAATCGCAGCTATGGCAAATGGGTCGGCGAGTCAAGTAGACGAAGTTGGACCGTCAATCTGGTCAAACTAGCCGTTGGGTAATCCAACGGTAATATCGGTGTAATCACTGCACGGTAATGACTCCCCGAAAATGGTGGGTACCAACCACTATATAAGGAGAGTGACAGGTGAAAAGCGATCATTCCCCACATTTCCTCCGACTCTGCGCGTCTCCCAATCTTCCATCCCTTTTAGAGCAAGCTAGAGTGATCTAGCGATTCCACAGCGATCTCGCGATCTTAGATCCTCCGATCAATGGCGCCACCGAAATATCTGTGGGGGTGATCCAAGTGCACAAAGGTGTTGCTGAAGTCCTTCGAGGACGCAGGAATTCTCTGCGCCGGGAGATGTCGAATCCCCGCGGCCGAAGATGTGGATCCAAATCCACGCACTAGGGAGTTCATCTGCTTCACCAGCCATCTCGAGAGGGGACTCGGCTTCCCCACCTCGATCTTCTTCTGCCGCTTCTGCTCGTATTACGACATCCAGCCATCGAATCTGGTTTGCATAGCATCGAGAAACTCGCCATTTTCGTGGCGTTTTGTGACTGCTATCTGGGCTGTCGCTCATATTTCCCCCTGTGGCAGGAGCTATTCCATGGGCGGGTCGGACGCGAAGGGGCAGGCGCCCCTATGCTAGTAGCAGGCGGCCTCACCTTCCATCTGAAGTCCAAGGCTTCCTTCCTCGACCTCATGCTGCCGAAGAAGGCGGTGAATGAGTGGAAGAAGCACTGGTTCTACGTCAGCAAATCAACTTCGGATGGCGAGGTGGCACTTCCGATGTACTCCGCCGACTGGCCCGAGCCGCGCCAGCTTCAAGTCGCCAAGCTTCCGCTCGACCAGCGGATGGTAGTCAACAAGATATTGATGATGATTTGTCAACTGAAGAAGAACAGCCTCCAAACCATCAATATATACAACTGCTGGCTCGGGCGGCAGCTGGTGCCCCTGGCCAACCGTGGTCACTGGATGTACGAGTACACGGGCATGGACGACGCGACTAAGTCCTGCACCACCGAGTGGAGCATTGACGATTACACCCTTTTGTTAAGGAAGATTACTGATGCAGAATACCTCAACTCGAAAGACGGGATTCCCCCATATAACATGAAGCACAAGGCGCCACCGGTAAGTCTGCCTTTCCTTGTCTATATTCGCAGTCGTAGAAATGCAGTCGCGGCTTGCTGATCATGTATTGTCTGTGCAGCTGTTCCAAGTGGTGGAAGGATGGATTCCTCCCACCAACTATGAAAACTCGAACGAGTCCGTCGAGGACAAGAGCGAATCTTCCTCCGACAAGGAGAATGTCAAAGGCGACGATTACGATGACAACGATGATGATGACGAGGCCGTAGAGGTTGCCGCACCCGCGGTTCGGAAGACCCGCGGGCAACGGCATCGCGAGCTTGAGGCCAGCAAGATCCTCGAGGCTCATGACATGGGCGAAGAAGAGGCACTTGAACATACTTCACGACGCGTGGCTACGCCATCCAAGAAGAAGTCGCCGAAGAATAAGAAGGGGGCGGCCAAAGCAGTGTCATTGCCTTGATCCGCAACTAGCTCCGAAGTGACTAGCGCGGCCGACGAGGCCGAGGCCAGCGCATCGGTGCAGGCAACTATGGCGACCAGTGTGGCCGTGGTGGAAGACGAGGTGCCATTGGCATCGCTTCCGCCGCCCTTCTCCACAGTCACCGGGCTCGGGGCTGCTCCACATGCGGGGGAGTCACCATCGAGGGAGGCACCCGCGTCGACCGGAGGGGATCTTCCTGCCACGGCCTCATCCTCGAAGAAGGCCTCCGTGTCGTGGGCTCCAACCCTGCTCGAGACGGGCATTAGCCGGAAGCAGGGTCCGGAGTTGGATAAGTCGGCGCATATCCGCACTGGCCTACGCTTCATCCCAGTCGGTGGGTAACCTTCTTAATGTATTCTCTTGATCTACTGGCTTTTAAATGTCGGGAAAGCTCGCTAACGACTCCTTTTTGTAGGACTGGCATGAAGAAGATCGGTCACCCCTCGGTGGCCAAAGTCTAGTAGATGCCACGGGGGCGGAGGCTGATCCCTCAAAGAAGAGGAAGGGCGACGATGCCGAGGCGCCTGCTGAGGGCGCGAAGAAGATGAAGGGTGACGAGGTCGTCACAATCTCAAACGAGCCAGTCGACGCCCCTAGTAAGGCTCCGACTAGAGCGGATGCGGCCATGAAGGCCGTAGTGGACGCGGGGTCGCAGCAGGTAGAGCCCGTGGTGTTGGTCGGGAAAGCGGGCCCTTCGACAAGTGCTGTTGGACCGGCGGTGACGACCTTCCCTCGCTTTATGGAAAGGGCCTCCACCACAAGTGTGTCGACGCAGTCGGCCCAAGCGCCCGAGGTTTTGGGCTCGGAGGTCGAGCAGCATTGCGGGCGCACACCTCTTGTGCTCCCGTCGGCGGATGCGGTCGAGCTGCACAGCATGATGGGTGCGGCTATTCAGTTATGTCCAATCCCCGAGGATCCGGTCGCTGAATTTCAGCGGGTAGATTCTTATTATTTTTCTTCAATGTCTAGTCCTCGAGTGGCTAGTCGCTGAATTTCAGCGGCTAGGCACTTAGGAATTTCTTCGATGTTTGCTGATGTTTGACCATGTCTGTGAAGGGCCTCCAGCGCGAGTCGGCAGATCGATTGGCCGCCAATGAGCGTCTGGAAAAAGACCTCCACTCCGTGCAAGAGGTGAACAAACAGCTTCAAGCTACTGCTGGTAGGTTTTCGAGGTGCCATTCTCCATAGATGTCTTTTTTCTGATTTTGTACTCACTCTCATGTTGCTGCAGAGAGACATGCGGCCGCGGTGGTGAAGGCTCACAAGGGTTTGGTCCCCGGTAGAGAGTTGACGGCTTCCCAGTCGTCGTTGACCGTCGCAGAGAGGCGAGTGGACGAGCTGGAGCGAGAGCTCAAGGCTGCGAAGGCGGAGGCGAACTCGGCGGATGAGAGGGCTAAGGCGGTTGTCGCTACCGCAGCGGAAGAGCGGAGGGTGTAGGATGCTCTTGTCGCGGCTGCAGACTGACTTGTCGAGTCTCCAAGACTTTGTTACGGAGCGCTGCCGTCCCTTGATTGGTGAGTTCCTTCATCTTGCGTTTGATTGGTTTGGCGAGTCCCCAAGCATGCGGGTCGCCGTTATCATTGTGCGCCCTTCTGATGGTGAGATGCTTGTGCTTCGTAGGGAAAATTCTTGATGACCAGCCCAAGGCGCAGTCGTACGACGCGCGACAGTGTGTCACCATGTTGGTGGACTCTGCTGCCCTTTCGGCGACCTGTATTCACGCGTATCTTTAGGAGATCTCACCAACGGAGGTGATCCCCGGTGAACTCACTGAGGTCTAGCGCTACCTGGAGAGGGCTCCAGCGGTTCTGGATTTCATGTCGCGGTCGGCTTTCCGCCGTGGGGCTGCGACTGCGTTGAGCCTTGGGCTCGTGCACTTCCCTGACGATTTCGACCTGGACGACGTCACCAGCGGGTATCCGTCATCGACTGGCTCGGTCAAGATCTCCGACATGCTAAAGTTGACCGACCGGGCCGCGGTCTACTCCGATTGAGTGTTGGCGATGGGCGATCTTCTGCCTTATCAGGAGACGATCGTTGCCCCGAACGACCCCGAGCCGGGGCATCATGACTTCAAGGTGGAGCTGCCGTTCCGATCGGTGATGGCGGGATCCTTGACGACGAATCCGTCGAACCCGTGGGTTCCCTTCGTCCATGTCCGTGGTGGCGATGGTGCGTTGTCGTTGAAACCAGCGGAGTAGACCACTTTGCCGATTGGCGTCAGTTATAAAGAAGTGTACGCCTTCCATTGTAAGCAAACAGATTTTGTTGCCATAAGGAATGCATGTATTCTCTTGTTAGTTTTGTTTTGATTTTGTATTGTTGTATCATGCGAGTCCCCGAGCGCGTCCGCCCTTGTATGGGGTTTACCTCGTGTCTTTGTGTGTATGTTTTTTTGTACTGTTAGTTAGTTGAGGTCGACTCGCCGTGGCTTGAAAAGCCAGTCGCATGGCGACCCCAAGGGGTGTTCTGTACTTAGCCGTTTTCTCGGACACGAACGGGGTCGGTTGGACAAGTCCCCGAGCGTGGTACTTAGCTGTTCTAGTCGCATGCCCAAGGTAGGTGAGGACGAAGAGCGTTGTGTTTGGCGCGTCGCTCCGCCTGACTCAGAGAGCCAGTCGCATGGCGAGTCCAACACGCGCTCTCATACTTGGTTTTTTCCCTAGCCGCGTGGGTTTGGACTGGCGCCAGTCCCCGAGCGTGGTACTTGACCGTTCAAGTCACTACAACAAGGATGCGGAGGACTAGGTCGCTGTGAGAAGCGAGTGCGGTCGTCTTGACCCGGTGGGCCAGTCGAGCGAGGTGACTCCAATGAGGCTCCGGGTTGGCGTTTTAGTCGACGACGCAAGGCCCGAATTTTATCGATGCCCTTGTATCGCACTACTTAGCCGTGCAGGTCGTGCGGCCAAGGGTTGACTTCCGTGAGTAGCATGACGTTGTTTTTATGAGTGCAAATGGCACAAGACTTGGAGAATGGACACAATTTGTGCGAATCGATCATCTTTATTTCATACCGGGGGGAGTACATGTCGGAGTTCTAGGTATAGAACTTCCTTAGGAGGTTTACATTCCATGGCCACTTGACATCGAGCTGTCCGTCGCCTCGGACATTGATGATGTAGTAGGCGTTGTTGCCCAGGACTCGTCCTATGGCGAATGGTCCCTCCCACGGGGGAGAGATCTTGTGCATGCCCTTCTTGTCCTGGATCAGTCGCAGGACCAGGTCGCCTTCCTGGAAGGTGCGAGTCTGGACTCGGCGGCTGTGGTAGCGGCGGAGTCGTTGCTGGTAGATGGAGGTGCAAGAGCAAGCTAGGTCGCGTGCTTCATCGAGATGGTCGACTCCGTCTTGTCATGCGAGCTCATTGTCAGCCTCCGCCCAGTCGCTTCGCGATTGTAGATGATGTCCTGCAACGGCGCTGAGGAGACGACCGTGATTGGGTGCTCCTGGAAGTAGTGTGGCAGTCGCTGCTGGGCTCGGAAGACCGCATATACCAACTTCTGGTACTGCGGGTAGCGCTGTCGCGACATGGTGAGGACTTCGCTGATGTAGTAGACAGGTCGCTGCACGGGGTTCTCCTTGCCCTCTTCTGGCCGTTCGACGACCATGAAAGCGCTGATGACTCGCTCGGATGCCGCGACATAGACGAGCATAGGCTCCTTGGCGGTGGGGGTGGCGAGCAGTGGGGATGCGAGTAGCACTTATTTGAGCACGTGGAGCGCGTCGTCCGCCTCCTTGTCCCACGGAAACGTGGGGTTCTTACACATTAGGATGTAGAGAGGCATTGCCTTCTCGCCTAGCCGGGGGATGAAGCGACTGAGAGCCACGACTCTCCCGGCCAACTTATGAATGTCGCGGAGGCACTCAGGTTTGTCGAGTCGGGCGATTGTGTTATCTTGGTGGGTTCGCCTCGACGCCTCGCTTGGAGACTACATACCCCAATAGTTTTCCAGTAGGAACACCAAAGATGCACTTTCCTAGGTTAAGTTTGATCTTGTACCTCCGCATGTCTGCGAAGGTTTCGGCCAGGTCGGTGAGTAGATCGCCCTGGCAAGTAGATTTCACCACCACATCATCGATGTAGACATGGATATTGCAGCCAATTTGGCTCGCCAGGCACTTCTGCATGCACCTCTGGTAAGTCGCTCTGGCGTTCTTGAGACCGAACATCATGGTGGTGTAGCAGAAGTCCCTGAATGGCATGATGAACGCCGTCGTCTCCTCATCCTCGACTGCCATTTTTATCTGGTTGTAACCAGAGTAGGTATCAAGGAAACACAGCGACTCCGAGCCCACAGTCGAGTCGATGATTTGATCGATTAACGGGAGGACAAACTGCTCCTTTGGGCAGGCGCTATTGAGGTTTGTGTAATCGATACACATTCTCGAGGTCCCATTCTTCTTTTTGACCAGGACTGGGTTTGCCAGCCACTTGGAGTATTTGATGGGCTGAATAAAGCCTGCAGCGAGAGGACACTGCACCTCCTCGGCGATTTCTCGGCGGCGCTCTTCATTGATGGGCCGCAGCGACTTCTTGACAGGTCGCGCTTCGGGGTCGGCGTTTAGTTTGTGCTCAGCGAGTTCCCTCGGGACGCCTGGCATTTCGAAGGGCTTCCATGCAAATATGTCCTGATTCTCACGTAGGAACTCGATGAGAGCGCTTTCCTATGCGGGGCTCATGCCTGTCCCGATCGTTACCGTCTGGCTGGAGTCGCCATGGACCAGCTCATCGGAGCGCGTGTGCGTGGTGGATTCGAACGCGGTCGAGCCGCCATTCTCCAAGTTGGGCTTCTTGAGTATTGTGGGGTTGTCAATGTCGACCCCGCTCGCGTACCAGGTGAGCTCCTCCGCATGGTTGGCCTCTATGGCGATGACGGTGTCGGCGAGCTCGGCGCCCTTTGCCTCGCACTCCGCGGCCATGTCGGGGTCGTCGTGGACAGTGATGATGTCGCATGGTCCTAGGAGCTTCATTGCGTTGTACGCGTAGTGTGGCGCCGCCATGAACTTGGCGAACGCTTGCCGCCCCAAGACGCAATGGTTGGGGCTGTTGAAGCGCACCAGCTTGAAGACGATCCGCTCGGTGCGGAAATTCGCTAGTGTGCTGAAGGTGACTGGCAGCGTCACCTTGCCGATCGGGTACACCTTTCGACCGGGGACGATGCCGTGGAAGGTGGTGTAGGTCCTCTGGACCATCGACTGCGGGAGCCGTAGCCGCCTGAACGTGTCTAGGTAGAGAATTGATGGAGATACTGTCGTCCATCAACGTCTTGGGGACCCAGTAGTCACCCACTTTGGGCTTGAACACCAAGGCGACTCGCCCCGGATATTCGATTCGTAGCGAGTGGTCCTCGTGACTCTAGGTGATCCGCTGTTCAGACCAGTTGAGGAAGCGGGGGACGTCGACTTGGGACACCATGTTGACGGCGACGGCGTGGGCGATGACCTTCTTCTCGTGCTTGGTCCTAATTCCGATGAAGGTGTGGAGCGACCCGACGTTGTAACCGAATGCCCCGCCATTTGGTGGGTGGTTGTTGGGGTCCTCCCATGCGCGTCATGCCTTCTCGATCTCCTTCAGGGAGTGGAAGTCGGCGGTCGTGTGGGTGGCGGGCTTCCCCTCCCTGCTATGGAACACATAGGGTTGGTTAAGGAGGGCCGCGGGGTTGAATTTCGGCCTCGCCTTGTAGTTTTCGCTATCGCGGTGTTGGCCTCGATCGCGGCGGAAGCTCTTGGGGTCACGTGGCGTGTAGCGAGCGTTGGTGACAAATTCGACGCGCTTGTCACCGTGGCGCTTGCCGGTGAGGCGAGTGTTGCTGTAGTGTAGGTTAGGTTGCCGCCCGTTGTCGTGGCCGCTTGGGCAGCGACTTCCACCTGACTCGTCATTGGTTATTTGGTTCGGGTCCTCCTCCACGTATCGCTTGGCAATCTCGAGGAGGTCTGGGATGTTGTCGAGTGTTTTGTACACCCACTTGAGTTTGGAGACCAGTGGTTCGTAGAGGTATGATGTTTTGAAGCAGTGGATCACTGTCTCCGGGTGGATACCGGCCGCGTTGAACCACAGGTCTTGCCACCTTTGGAGCCAATTACGAGTCGACTCGCTGGATCCCTGGACGCATCGCTCCAGGTCCTCGATACAAGTGGTGCGGGTGTAGGAACCCTCGAAGTGCCTGACAAAGGCGTCTCGCATGTCCTCCCAGGAATCGATGCTATCCGTTGTGAGGGTGTTGATCCATTGCTAGGTCGCTCCCTCCATCATCAGGGGGAGGTATCAAGCGGCAAGTAGGTCGGTGTGGCCGGAGATTCCCATCGCCATGAGGTATGTGTCCAACCACACAGACGGGTCGTATGAGGTATCGTACTTTTCGATCTCCTTTGGCGCTTTAAAGTTCGTCAGATACTTTTCGCCTCAGATCATTGGTCCGAAGCACTGGGGGCCGACTCGGCTGAGCGAGCCCATTGTCTCGCCGTCATGGCGGTTGGTGAGGGTGTTCCTCAGGTCGTCGGGCTGGCGTGCGTCAGCTATGGTTCTTGATGATGTGGGTCCGTGCGTCGACTGGCTGCCCGTTCGCAGTGACCATGTTGTTCGCTGGTCGTGGGTCGTTGGTGGAGAGTGCCGCATGCACGGGTCGTGGTTGGAGCTACAGGGGCTCAGGTGGTGGGCAATTTCGAGTGTTTGCCATCGTTCGGCAGCCGCTCGAGGCCGCCCTACTTCCTGAGGAGCGGGAGTACATGCGCCCCCGTGAGTCGACTCATGCGGTTTGCTGCTCGACGGCCTTGGCGAGTAGGTCCTTGGCGTACTGGATCTGCAGCGCGCCTTCCCCCGTCACGTTGAGGTTGGAAACCGCGGCTCGACTCGTGATGACGTTGTCCGTGGGGGTAGATAACAGCGGGAGGCCGTTTGCGTCCCGCTCTTGCAGGGAGATCATGATCATCGGCTGGTCTGGAGGGGGCGTGCGACCGGGCGGTGGTGGTGGAGCGTCGTTCGCCGTAGCGCCTGGCTGTGGCGCGTTCTCGCCGACCACGCGGTCAGCCATGCAGGCTGGGTCGTTCTCGTCGTCGAAGTTTAGGGCGCGGCCCTGAACTGTGGGGTTCAGGCGCGACCTGATGCGGCGCTCGTGGTAGAGCGAGAGCTCCTGCGTTATCGCTTGCTTGAGGCAAAAAAAATCGCGCTCGGCTTGTTCCTTGTGAACCGCCTCCTCAAGGCGGAGGCGGAGTTCCTCGACCTCCGTATCCGTCGCGGTCAGCGGGATCGGCGTGGAGAAGGGGTCTGGCGGGGCGCTCGTGCCGCTTGACATGTAGGTAGCGACGAAGCGACCGGATCCGGGGTAGAGGTCACCGGAGTTCTCTGATCTGGAGTCAGAGTCAAAGATCCCGAGGATGGAAGGATTCTCGAAGCCCCCCACGTTGGATGCTTGGGAGAAGGAGCCCGTGGGTGACGGGGCGATAATGGATCCGGCGATTGACGCCGGGGTCGCCGAGTCGGCGTCGTTGTTGAGGGCCGCGTCATCTGCGGCCATGCTAGTCTCAGAGAGCCATACTCGGAGGCGAGGCGGTGGATGGTGCAGACCTGACTCTCAGAGATCCGATCGCGTGGTGGCGACTCGCAGATGCGAGCCGAGTCCTCCGAGACGATGACGTCGGTGAAGCCGATGAAGAGGCTGATCGTGTCGACCGGCATGATCACGCTATGCGTGACCGGGCGCGCCGCCGGGACATAGCTGCTCGGCAAGATCTGGAGGATCTCGCCGATGGTGATCATGCGGCCGGTGGGGATCGTCTGGTTGATTGGGAAGTAGGGTATCGCCGCAGAACACAGGCCGGACCGGCCAGGCCCCATGATGGGCGCCACTGTCGTGGGATTGTCCATGGCGGATGCTGCAATCGGCAGCGAGTAGTAGAACGAGGGGCAAGGGCGGCCATCCATCTGCGGTGCGAAATGAGGGCAAAGAAATAGTGTTTTACCCAGGTTCGGCCCCCCGGAGGGTAAAGACCTACTCCTTCTAGATTATTTTGATGAGAGAGTATAAAGGGCGAACTTGGCGGCTAGGCGGCGAGTCGAAGGGGTGTATGATGGAACATAAGTTCTATGTGTGCCCTAGGGAGGTTTCTATAGAGTCACCTCTCTAGGGTTTATAGACCTACAACCGAGTTGGAAAAGGACTCGGAGGGTTCTTGACCTAATATGACTGGGCCTAGCTACGCTTCTGGGCCTTCAACTTCCAGTCGCTTAGCTTCTTCTTGGGTCGTGATCCATTCGCCGTCCTACATGCCCACTCGCTGGCAATATGAGCCAATAGGAAACGTCCTGCTAGGTACACCCCACTCGGCATATCCCCATCAACATAGACATGATGGAATCAATAAGACAAAACCATTAATCAATCTAACATAGTAATCTCAATATCCATCGGATCCCCGCAAACACAACATGCATGATTACAAATAGATGATCTTGATCATGAACGGAGCTCACAAGATCTAAATGAAAGGATACAGATGTCGCGTAGAGGGGGTGAATAGGCGATTAAAACTTTTCCGAGAGTGGCTCGACAGAGGCAGAATTAAACTAGCGTTTACTTTGTCAAGCACAACCTAGAACAACTATGGTTCACCTATGTGCACCAACAACTTATGCTAAGCAATACAAGCAACAATGTGATAGCAAGATATATATTACTTCAAGCACGAAGGCTATCACAATGTAAAGTGCATAAATAAAGAGCTCGGGTATAGAGATAACCGAGGCACGCGGGGACGGCGATATTTTACCGAGTTCCTCCCAACATGGAGTACGTCTCGTTTGGAGAGGGGGTGATATCTAACCACCTACGCCACAAAAGTCCTCCCTTATTCTCCGGTGAATCTCACCCCAATGGGATCGATCCACGCTTCCACTATCGGTGCACTTGTCGGTGGCAAACGGAACCTCTCACAAGGTTGGGGCACTTCTCCACAACTTAATTGGAGGCTCCCAACAAACGCCACCAAGGCCTCAACAGACGCCACCAAGGCCACAAAACCGTCTAGGGTTCCAAGAACCCAAGAGGGACAAGCTCCATGAGTAACTCAAACCAAATCATCCGAGGATAACTCAAACCGACGCACCGAATGTGTAGAGGTCCCAACCTTTAATAAGGTAGAGATCCCTGTGTTTACAATGCTAGTCCCTGGATCAAGAGCTAGCATCCACAGTTAAGATGTAATATCAAGAAACAAAGGTCATAATATAACTTTATAACCAGGAATAAATAATTCATTACATCTTACATAGCTCATTTGGATATCACATTACAATGCAGCAGAAAAAACTATAACATGGAGTCCTTCATCTTCAAAATGCCACAGGCAATCATGTTGGTTGTAGACTTGTAATCCTAATCGATCACACTTCACTAACATCAAACCAACCTGCAACATAATAAGTTACAGCCACAAAGGTCAATACATTTGAATTATATTGGCAAGTGATACTATGGTAGTATAGTGGTAACTATCGTCTATATGCATTTGGCTAAGTGGAGCTTAGGCTTTCTTTGCTCAAAATAGATTTTCCTTCTCATTTGAAAACACTAAGTTTTTGTTTGTCAAAATCACCCAAGGAACCACCAATAGAAATTGGTGAACCTTAAACCTTTGTTCAACCACAAGTTTTTAACTTAGAAAATTGGGATGAGGAGATTCTTGATAGCTTCCATGTCTTGATGCTCAATTTGTCCTTTTCTAGGGACATGGCTAAGTACTTAGATTTTACACTCTGCAGAGGCGGTGCACTTTCCCCACAAGACTTGGTTTCACCAAGACAAGATCTTTCAGAAGCCTTCCCTTATACTAGAATGGACGCGCTCCAACCTATCAAACCCTACCACCAACTGTCCATTTGGCTAAGTTATTGCAACCTATATGATCTCGGCAGAGCCCATAATACCAAGTGGCTGCACTTGAAGCTTCTCAACATTTGACATCTCAAATCTCTTTGTTCCTGGGTGGCAATCCACAAGTGAGATACCAAGTCTTCCCCAGTATACTGGACTTGGTGATGCCCAAGTTTTCCCCAGCATACTGGACTTGTGTAACCACTCAACACAAACCTTTCTTTCCACTCCACCCAGGTGATTCATTCACTTAGTTGTTTTATTAAACAAAACACAAGTCCTTGACTTAGAAATATTCCATAGCATGAATATAATCCACCCTTGTTCTCTACTATCTAAGATAAGCATGATAGTAGTAGGAATCTTAACTTAGGAAAATTCTACTAAGGTTATATCTACTAGGATTTTCCATGGCATAGTTTATAATTAGCAAAAATTCCATGCAAGTCCTACTTAGAAATATCACTAATGCATAGTGAAAATAATAGGACAAAAGTATGAAGCATCACTTGCCTTTTTGATAGATAATATAGGTTCACTCCTTGATCTTTCAATAGTCACACTCTTCAAATTCCACTACAATTCAATCAAGCAAGCAAATATTCAATCCACCATTCAAACAATCATCGCATAAAATAATAAAAACAAAGTAATGCATGCAAGCATGCCAAAAATTGTTTTATTTGGAAAAATGGTTCCTATTAGGTCATAAACATTTGAAAACACCCACTGGTCATTTACAAAAGTGGTAAAACCATTTGATAACAAATTAGTGAAAAATGGCCACTTTAAGTCATTTTTGTTTTGTTAGAAATGGTTCAAACCAAAGTAATATTTTCTAGTGTTTGATCAATACATTTAACCACAAATGTTAGTGTTTTATGGTCAAGTGTTTAATATTAAAACCATTTGCAATTTTATCTATAAACCATTTTTATACCAAAATAATATTTTATATTGTTGAAATTGCCTTTTAGCAAAGTAATAATTTATAGGGTTCATCAAATATATATTTTTTAAAATCTCAAAACTTGGTGTTTAGGGTCAGAGAGTATAATTCAAATCATTTCCCAAGGTTTTTCTCCAAAAAACATTTTTAACATATAAACAATATTTTTATTTGACTAGAAATGTTCTAAATCAAAGATTTATTCCTTAGCTTCACAAAATACACTTTTAATTCCACAAGTTGGTTTCTGTGGTCAGTAGGTTCAAAACAATCCATTTTCCAAAGATTTTACTTTAAAAACATTTCTAGAATAAGTTTTATATTCAAATTATTCCTATACAAGTTTCTGCAAAAACAACTATTTTAACAGAAGCACATTATTAAAAAAAGTGCATGGTTGGAAAGTACTTGTTTTTCTGATTCCATTGATATAAATTTGCAAAATTTGGACGTGTGGATCAAAAGTTATGAATTTTACAAAATCCAACATCTAATAGATTCTATTCTGTTTTCAAAACAAATCCTGGGCCACATGGAATGTTCTGATTTGTCCATACTGTTTCGTTCGGATCGGCTATTGTGAAGCGTTGGATTAAAATAGATCGACCGGCATAGGTTCAATCATACCCCTTCGACTTATGTTCTACCGTAACCAATGGATCAAGATCCTACGGCCGTTGATCAAACGACCAACAACAGGCGGCGCGCGGCGACGGTGAGAGCCGGTGTGCTCGGTCTATGATGCTACGGTGGCTACTGGAAGCGAGGGAGAGAATGGGGAGGCTCACCAGGTTCGTCGAGACGTGTTGAAGCTCAACGTGTCCACCTATGGCCGAGGGGCGCTCGAGGATGTTCATAATTTCTCGCCGGAGTTGTCACGGCGTCGGGCACGTACTGTTTGTTGATAGGGACGAGCTCCAGAACAAGAGGGGCGTTCGGGGTCGATGTCAGTAGCTCACTGGAGTGGAGGCAGACGGCGGCGGGGTATTGTTGAGGTCGAAGTCGAGGCTACGGTACTCGCACGAGCGAGACAAGGATGCTGAGGGGTGAAGGGGGTGATGGGGAACACGCCCATGTGGTCGAGGGGCAGTGGGGCTGGCTGGCTTTGTCGGAATCGTCGCCAGAAGGTCGTCGGGGCAGATGCGTTCGAAAGCAAAATTGCGGCAGCCCGGTGGCTCTTTGGCAACGGAGTGTGAGAGGAAAGGGATAGGAGGCTTGGGCGCTTAAATGGGCGAGATTACTGGGCGAGTTATGCGTGCATTAAAGAGAATTTAAGCAGAGGAATCAGCGCAGCAAACGGCAGCGGGGTTGGGGATGAACTGGTCGCGGTGGGGAAGAAGGTGAGCTGGCAGGTGGGGTCTGGCGGCAGCGAGAGAGAGAGAGGTGAGGTGGGGTCCATCAGTCAGTGAGGGGGCGGGTCTGTTTCTGAGTGGAAAACGATTCACAAGAGGGGGAGGAGATGGGCTGCGAGTTGGGCTGGACTGGGCTTGCTGGGCTGGTTTGGCTGCTTTCATTTTTTTGTTCTGAATCCTTTTCTTTTGCTGTTTTCATTTTTCTGTTTTGATTTTGTTTAAATGATTTCAAACCTTGTTTGAATTCAAACCTTTTTCAAATGTTCAGTATATTTCCATACTGTTTTAACTTGTATTTTAAATACCATTTTAGGAATAATTCTTTTATTTTTCTTATGGTTTTATTCTTTATTAAAATAAGCATATGCCATTATTCAAATAAGATTAAATATATTTTCAAACCCTTATTTAAATTCCATTTTTTCACAGAACTTTTTCAATAGGTTTATTTATTTAATGGGGTGTTAAATAATTCACTTTGAATTATTTAAAGTATTTTAATATGATTATTAATCATTTAATTTGGGCAATTATCTTTATTCAAAAAGAATTTGGTTAAGGCCATTTTATTTTATTTGAAAATTCTCTATCCTTTTATTTTATTTGGATTTGGATTATAATTATTCCATTTATGGATTTGGCTAAGATTTAGTTTAGCCTTTTTTTTAAATACTCCTCATTTAATATTTCTTTCTTTATCTTATAAAATCCATATCTTCTCATTTATAGATCCAAAGTTGGTGATTCCAATTTGTAAAATCTTATTTATCATTTGTTTATCCTTTTAAATATCTTTAGGATTATTTTCTCACCATTTGGTAAGGATTTTTAGATAGGTGCTTTATTAGCTTTGGAAATTCAATTTCCTTATCTTACTAAATTCATAAGATTTTATCTATGGCTCCAAATTAAGTGAAACCAATTTCTATGGATTTATAAATATTTCTAATTATCATTTTGATCATTTATAAATGTTTGTTGATAAATTTTTATATGGATCAAATCCATAGTCTTAGAGATATCTTGGAAATCTCCCATTAGGGTTTTAGGGTTTTGGTTTACTTTTCCAAATGTTTAAATTTCAAGATGCTTTTATGAAGAATGCATTTCACTTGATTTGAATTTAGTTGGATTCAAACTTTATTTGAAGTTTGTTTAAGATGGGTTTTAATGTTTCCATTTAGAAACAAAAGTTTATTTTCACCCTAAATTTCAACAATTATTTACTTTATTTATTTGTTTTTCACATTACAAAATTTGGAAAATTTTGGGATGTGACAGGCTACCACCCTTAAAAGAAATCTCGTCCCGAGATTTGGGAAGGCTAGAGTTACAAGTTGGCTCAAAGTAACTAGGGTACTACCACCCTTAAAAATTTCCAACTAGATTACATCTTGGCTTGCTTAGGATCTTGATGAGACTTCTCTGCGCAAACATCTACATAGTGTCCTTTGTTTCCACACTTGAAACATGTGACAAGGCTGAGATCCCTCATAGGCTTGTTTGTCTTGTACTTCATCTTTTCTGGTAAATTGCTTTCATAATGTCCTTGGTTACCACAATTGTAACATGTGACAAGATTGAGTTCTTCATGTATGTTCTGTGGACAAGTTGATACAAAATGGCCTAGCTCCTTGCAGTTGTTGCACCACACTTGGATAATTTCCTTATACTTCTTCTTCTTCTCTAGACATTCATTGGCATAGTGTCCCATCTCTTTGCAATGGCAACATTGCACTTGGCTTTTGTCCTTCTTCTTTTTGGGTTTCTCCAAAGCTAGGAGTTCTTCTAGTTCATGCTCTTCATATCTCACCTCAAAGGTGGGAAAGTCTCCTGGTTTCCTTAATCTTTTCCTTGGATAATACATATGTTTCCTCTTTTCTCCATCAAGGTGAGTCATAGTGCATGGAGGTGCAAGCTGAGATTTTCCTTTGTCTTCATCCTTCTTGGTAGAAGTTGTTCCCTCATGGGGTTTTACAAACTGTTGATGCACTCCACCTTGTTTCCTTTGTTGAACTATGGAATAGATGGGACATTGGATAGGGACATGATTATTTCCTTCACATAGGAAGCAAGTAGCTTGTGATGTGGGGCATTGATTAGTTCGATGTTTCTCTTCACAATTAGGGCATTGATCTTCATGCTCTTTGGAAGTGTGGTCCATGTCTCCACAAATATTGCAAGCTTGAGTTCCTTCTATAATATCATCCTTGACATCATTGTTGTCACAAACTCCTTGAGAAGGGTTGTCTCCCATGTTGATCATTTGATTTGTCACCTTTTGCATCAATTGGGTTTGGGTTTCCAAAAACCTTTGCATGGTTGGGTCTAAATCTTTGTAGTTGGCTAAAATCTGAGTTGTCACTTGGTTCAACTGGGTTTGGGTTACTATCTCATGTGCATTTCTTGGTTGTTGTTGTCACCATCCTTGATGTTGGAGTTTCTTGGAGTAGTCATCTGTTTGGGTTTGATTGGGATTAGAATAGGCAAAAGATTTCTAAGGAAATAATTCTAATCACACACAACAATTCACATAAGCAATGTGTAATCAATCACAAACAAACATTTCACTCAAACAACAAAGTTCAAGCACATTTTTAGGCAACAAAATATTTTTTCTACACCACATAAGTTGGTGTGTTGATTTAATCTAAATATGGTGGTCCAACTATACGGTTCACTTGAGATCATTCCATCCTTCTTAGTTGGTTCTTCTTGAACAAGATCATTGTATCCTTGGAGAAATTCTTGCATCTTGGTCACAAAACTTCAAAGGTGATGATGATTCCTTCCAAGTAGTGTTTCCTTAGTCTTCAAGTCCTGAGTAATATTTCTTGTCTCACTTGTAGTCCTTAGTGATATCCAAGTTGAAGTCCTTGGTGAAAATAAAGTTGAAGTCTTTGATGATGTTGAAGTTGAAGTCATTTGAGTTGGTGAAGTCGTTTGCTCAAGTTGATATCTTTGCTCTTGTTGAAGTCTTTGCTCATGTTGAGGCTTTTTCCATCAAGTTTGAAAAGGAAGAGATGTAGAATCAAAACCAAAAATGGTTGGGGAAATAGTTTACAAGATTGTTTGTAAATAAATTTTGGAACAAATACAACTCCTATTTTTCTAACAGGTTTTGTCCAATCCTAGGGTTACAATCCTACAGGCAAAACAGTGCTCTGATACCATCTGTAGAGGTCCCAACCTTTAATAAGGTAGAGATCCCTGTGTTTACAATGCTAGTCCCTGGATCAAGAGCTAGCATCCACAGTTAAGATGTAATATCAAGAAACAAAGGTCATAATATAACTTTATAACCAGGAATAAAATAATTCATTACATCTTACATAGCTCATTTGGATATCACATTACAATGCAGTAGAAAAAACTATAACATGGAGTCCTTCATCTTCAAAATGCCACAGGCAATCATGTTGGTTGTAGACTTGTAATCCTAATCGATCACACTTCACTAACATCAAACCAACCTGCAACATAATAAGTTACAGCCACAAAGGTCAATACATTTGAATTGTATTGGCAAGTGATACTATGGTAGTATAGTGGTAACTATCGTCTATATGCATTTGGCTAAGTGGAGCTTAGGCTTTCTTTGCTCAAAATAGATTTTCCTTCTCATTTGAAAACACTAAGTTTTTGTTTGTCAAAATCACCCAAGGAACCACCAATAGAAATTGGTGAACCTTAAACCTTTGTTCAACCACAAGTTTTTAACTTAGAAAATTGGGATGAGGAGATTCTTGATAGCTTCCATGTCTTGATGCTCAATTTGTCCTTTTCCAGGGACATGGCTAAGTACTTAGATTTTACACTCTGTAGAGGCGGTGCACTTTCCCCACAAGACTTGGTTTCACCAAGACAAGATCTTTCAGAAGCCTTCCCTTATACTAGAATGGACGCGCTCCAACCTATCAAACCCCTACCACCAACTGTCCATTTGGCTAAGTTATTGCAACCTATATGATCCAGGCAGAGCCCATAATGCCAAGTGGCTGCACTTGAAGCTTCTCAACATTTGACATCTCAAATATCTTTGTTCCTAGGTGGAAATCCACAAGTGAGATACCAAGTATTCCCCAGTATACTGGACTTGGTGATGCCCAAGTTTTCCCCAGCATACTGGACTTGTGTAACCACTCAACACAAACCTTTCTTTCCATTCCACCCAGGTGATTCATTCACTTAGTTGTTTTATTAAACAAAACACAAGTCCTTGACTTAGAAATATTCCATAGCTTGAATATAATCCACCCTTGTTCTCTACTAGCTAAGCTAAGCATGATAGTAGTAGGAATCTTAACTTATGAAAATTATACTAAGGTTTCATCTACTAGGATTTCCCATGGCATAGTTTATAATTAGCAAAAATTCCATGCAAGTCCTACTAAGAAATATCACTAATGCATAGTGAAAATAATAGGACAAAAGTATGAAGCATCACTTGCCTTTTTGATATATAATATAGGTTCACTCCTTGATCTTGTAATAGTCACACTCTTCAAATTCCACTACAATTCAATCAAGCAAGCAAATATTCAATCCACCATTCAAACAATCATCACATAAAATAATAAAAACAAAGTAATCCATGCAAGCATTGCAAAAATTGTTTTATTTGAAAAAATGGTTCCTATTAGGTCATAAACATTTGAAAACATCCACTGGTCATTTATAAAAGTGGTAAAACCATTTGATAACAAGTTAGTGAAAAATGGCCACTTTAAGTCATTTTTGTTTTGTTAGAAATGGTTCAAACCAAAGTAATATTTTCTAGTGTTTGATCTATACATTTTAAACACAAATTTTAGTGTTTTATGGTCAAGTGTTTAATATTAAAACCATTTGCAAAAGGTTTTATCTATAAACCATTTTTATAATAAAATAATATTTTATGTTGTTGAAATTGGCTTTTAGCAAAGTAATAATTTATAGGGTTCATCAAATATATATTTTTTTAAATCTCAAAACTTCGTGTTTAGGGTCAGAGAGTCTAATTCAAATCATTTCCCAAGGTTTTTCTCCAAAAACCATTTTTTACATATAAACAATATTTTTATTTGACTAGAAATGTTCTAAATCAAAGATTTATTCCTTAACTTCACAAAATACACTTTTAATTCCACAAGTTGGTTTATATGGTCAGTAGGTTCAAAACAATCCATTTTCCAAAGATTTTACTTTAAAAACATTTCTAGAATAAATTTTATATTCAAATTATACCTATACAAGTTTCTGCAAAAACAACTATTTTACCAGAAGAAAATTATTAAACAAAGTGCATGGTTGGAAAGTAATTGTTTTTCTGATTCCATTGATATAAAATTTGAAAACTTTGGATATGTGGATCAAAAGTTATGAATTTTACAAAATCCAACATCTAATAGATTCTATTATGTTTTCAAAACAAATCCTGGGCCACGTGGAATGTTCTGATTCGTCCATACCGTTTCGTTCGGATCGGCTACTGTGAAGCGTTGGATTAAAATAGATTGAGCGGCATAGGTTCAATCATACCCCTTCGAGTTATGTTCTGTCGTAACCAATGGATCAAGATCCTATGGCCGTTGATCAAACGACCAACAACTGGCGGCGTGCGGCGACGGTGAGCGGTGGCGTGCTCGGTCTACGGTGCTGTGGTGGCTACTGGAAGCGAGGGAGAGAATGGGGAGGCTCACCAGGTTCGCCGAGACGTGCTGAAGCTCAACGTGTCCACCTTTGGCCGAGGGGCGCTCGAGGATGTTCATAATTTCTCGCCAGAGTTGTCGCGCCATCGAGCACGTACTGTTTGTTGACGGGGACGAGCTCCAGAACAAGAGGGGCGCTCAGGGTCGTCGTCAGTAGCTCACCGGAGTGGAGGCAGACGGCGGCAGGGTATTGTCGAGGTCGAAGTCGAGGCTACGGTGCTCGCGCAGGCGAGACAAGGATGCTGAGTGGTGCAGGGGGCGATGGGGAACACGCACGTGTGGTCGAGGGGTAGTGGGGCTGGCTGGCTTCCTCGGAATCGTCGCCGGAAGGTCGTTAGGGCAGAGGCGTTCGCAAGCAAAATTGTGGCAGCCCAGTGGCTCTGTAGCAACAGAATGTGAGAGGAAAGGGAGAGGAGGCATGGGCACTTAAATGGGCGAGATTACTCGGCGAGTTATGTGTGCATTAAAGAGAATTTAAGCAGAGGAATCAACGCAGCAAACGGCAGTGAGGTTGGGGATGAACTGGTCGCGGTGGGGAAGAAGGTGAGCTGGCACGTGGGGTCTGGCGGCAGCGAGAGAGAGAGAGGTGAGGTCGGGTCCAGCAGTCAGTGAGGGGGCGGGTCTGTTTCTGAGTGGAAAACGATTTGCGAGAGGGGGAGGATATGGGCTGCGAGTTGGGCTGCACTGGGCTTGCTGGGCTGGTTTGGCTGCTTTCATTTTTTTGTTCTGAATCCTTTTCTTTTTCTGTTTTGATTTTGTCTAAATGATTCCAAACCTTGTTTGAATTCAAACCTTTTTCAAATGTTCAATATATTTCCATACTGTTTTAACTTGTATTTTAAATACCATTTTAGGAATAGTTCTTTTATTTTTCTTATGGTTTTATTCTTTATTAAAATAAGCATATACCATTATTCAAATAAGATTAAATATATTTTCAAACCCTTATTTAAATTCCAATTTTTCACAGAACTTTTTCAGTAGGTTTATTTATTTAATGGGGTGTTAAATAATTCACTTTGAATTATTTAAAGTATTATATGATTATTAATCATTTAATTTGGGCAATTATCTTTATTCAAAAAGAATTTGGTTAAGGCCATTTTATTTTATTTGAAAATTCTCAATCCTTTTATTTTATTTGGATTTGGATTATAATTATTCCATTTATGGATTTGGCTAAAATTTAATTTAGCCTTTTTTTTAAATACTCCTCATTTAATATTTCTTTCTTTATCTTATAAAATCCATATCTTTTCATTTATAGATTCAAAGTTGGTGATTCCAATTTGTAAAATCTTATTTATTATTTGTTTATCCTTTTAAATATCTTTAGGATTATTTGCTCATCATTTGGTATGGATTTTTAGATAGGTGCTTTATTAGCTTTGGAAATTCAATTTCCTTATCTTACTAAATTCATAAGATTTTATCTATGGCTCCAAATTAAGTGAAACCAATTTCTATGGCTTTATAAATATTTCTAATTATCATTTTGATCATTTATAAATGTTTGTTGATAAATTTTTATATGGATCAAATCCATAGTCTTAGAGATATCTTGGAAATCTCCCATTAGCGTTTTAGGGTTTTGGTTTACTTTTCCAAATGTTTAAATTTCAAGATGCTTTTATGAAAAATGCATTTCACTTGATTTGAATTTAGTTGGATTCAAACTTTATTTGAAGTTTGTTCAAGATGGGTTTTAATGTTTCCATTTAGAAACAAAAGTTTCTTTTCACCCTTAATTTCAAAAATTATTTACTTTATTTATTTGTTTTTCACGTTACAAAATTTGAAAAAATTTGGGATGTGACAGAACGCAAATGGCAAGAACACCACAAATATTCTCAAATCCCTCACTCTCAAGTTCCAACAAATCTACTAAAGCTATTGGGGAAACAAGAGAGGAGTAATCAAAGAGAGACACAAAATCCCCCAAAATCTAGATCCCTCACTTGGTGAGAAACAGAAAAATGTGAGATACCTCACTTGGTGAGAAACCGAAAAACCGCATAGATCAAAATCGCAATAAGATATAAAAGAGAGATCCAATTTTGATGAACAAGAGATTGTTATGGATATTACCACAAGATCTATATCCTCACATGGGTAAGACCAAATAGCAACCAAATACGATGATGCAAGTATGCAAAGGTTTGAGCTCTCTCCGAACGATGTGACTGAGTTAATCATTCGAGAGCCCCTCTTGATAGTACGGTTATATATCCTAAAACCGGTCTCTCACACACAACATGAGACCAGCAAAAGGGAAAACCTGTCAAGATTATACCTTTGCCTTGAGCATTCCACTTAAGCTCGATGTAGACGAACTTGACCTTCTCAAGATGGAATGCCTTTCTTGATTCCTCATCATCGATCCATGATCATCGAGGATGGAAAGCATCAAACATGAGATCTTCTATAGATGGCGCATTTTGAGCTTGCACAGCATCTTCTTCTCATTTCATCGACCTTGAAGCCAACACATGCTCCAAGCGATGCCAATGGACAATTCCTACAAGTACAACTTAATACACACATTAGTCCATTAAGATTTTCATTAATTACCAAAACCACACATGGGGGCCCACATGTTCTTTCACTAAACATGGTAGCACAAAGGAGGAGATACAACCATCTAGCTACTACATGGACCCGTAGTCCAAGGTGGAACTACTCACACTTCATACGGAGGCTGGCATCATGAAGAAGAAGGCCTCCGGGATGATCTACTCCGACAGGGTGTCGGGAAGATCTTTAGATCCCCCCTGATATAGGGACAATGGTGGAGGTGGCTACAGACGGTTTCATGGAATATTGATCGAGTCCTTAGGGTTTCTGCATCGGGGGGTTTTTATAGGCGAAGAGGCGAGGAAGGGGGCGGCCAGGGTGGTCACACCCCCCCAGGCGCGGCTAGCCCTAGCCCGCGCTGCCAGGGGGTGTGGCCCCCTGGTGCCTCCCGTCTGTCTCGTATTCTGGCTCCGTGTTACCCACGGTAAAATATTGACTTTGGCTTCTGTCCCGTCCAATTCGGAGAATATTGTTTTTCTGTCTTTCTGGAACCAAAAACAGAAGAAAACAGGCAACTATAACTGTGGCAACTTGTTAATAGGTTAGTACCAGAAAACATATAAAAACACCTAAAAGTGTAGACAAAGCAAAGCAAAGTAGATACTAAACAAGCATGGAGCATCAAAAATTATAGATACGTTTATGACGTATCAAGTTCCACAAACAGTCTTCTGAGCTGTTTTACTAGCAGGCACAACAGCAACATATGTCCTTCTAGCATCTCCCATAAAACTTCCTGGAGAAGAATGAGGCCCAACCCTAGAACTAGCACTATCAGTCCTTGCCCTCTTGGGAGTGTGTTGTGAGTTGTTGCCACCAGTGTTTACAAGAGGTCTATTCTCATCCAACAAATCATTAGTCACCAAGGATCTATCCCCAACATTCCAACCCCTAGGGATATCCCTACTAAATTCAATGTCATAAAATATTGATCCAATATTGACATTTGGAACCATGGGTGGAACCAGAGACACATCCATATTGCCAATCTGCACCGTGACATAGTCAACATTGTTAAGGTTGTGCTTATCAACTCCAATAGTTCTTCCAACAAGACTGCCATCAAAGGAAACAGTGGGGCAATTCCTGTTATCCAAAGGGATACCCTTTACCTAAAACCAGGTGATACGTCCAAAACGTATCTACTTTCCCGAACACTTTTGCTATTGTTTCTCCTCTAAACTTGTGTGAATTGGATACAACTAACACGGACTGACGCTGTTCTCAGCAGAATTACCTTGGTGTCTAGTTTTTGTGCAGAAAATCAACTATCAGGAAAATTCCCGGAAAATATGCCAAAAATCCTATTTCACCAGAAGACTCACGGACCCAGAAGACGGGGCAGAGTGGGGCTCTGAGGAGCCCACCCCCTGCCGCGCGGGCCAAGCCTGGACCCGCGGGGTGTGGCCGCCTCAGGCACCACCTCGGCCTCCCTCTTCGCCTATAAGTTGCCTCTTGGCCTAAAAATTAAGGGGGGTTTGATGTTTTTCCATAAAGAGTTCCGCTACGCCGCCACCATCAGAAACCACGATTCGGAACCAGAAACTCTGTTCTGGCACCCTGCCGGGACGGGGAATTTGGAGAGGATCATCGCCATCATCAGCAACAACGCCTCTCCATCAACCATCCATGTTTCCCTCATCCATGAGTGAGTAATCCCCCGCTGTAGGCTATGGGGATGGTAGGGATTGGATGAGTTCGATCATGTAATCGAATAAGATTGTTAGGGCATGACTCCTAGTATCTCTATTAGTGCTATTTGACTTTGTTGCAACTTGTTGTGCTTAATGCTTGTCACTAGGGCCCGAGTGCCATGATCTCAGATCTGAACTTATTATTGATTCATGATGATAGTATTTTTTGAGATCTTATCTGCAAGTTGTGTACACATATCATTGTCCGGATCCAAAGGCCCCGAAGTGATAGAAATTGGGATAGCCGGAGGGGATGGCTGTGATATGAGGATCACATATGTTCACGAAGTGTTAATGCTTTGCTCCGGTGCTCTATTAAAAGGAGTGCCTTAATTTCCAGTAGTTCCCTTGAGGCCCCGCTGCAATGGGCTGAAAAGACAAAAGATGTTGTGCAAGTTCTCATTGTGAGCACGTATGACTATATATGGGACACATGCCTATGATTGTTTAGTACTTGGATCCTTTATCTTATTTATGTGCAAATTGCCCTAGATCTTGAAGTTACATGTTTAGTCTCGTCCATAACGTCCATCCATCCATCCCTATGCCTACCGCACTCATATCCTACTGTTTGCTACTACTGTTACTTTGTTATTGCTACTGATAAACTCCTGTGAGCAAGACTATTTCCAGGTGCAGCTGAATTGAGAATTCAGTTGTTAAGGCTTATAAGTATTCTTTGGCTCCCCTTGTGTCGAATCAATAAATTAGGTAATACTACCCTCGAATACCATTGCGATCCCCTATTTTTTTGGGTCATCACCAAGCAACATAAAAAGCTCCCAATATCCCCAATTCCGGAGTTTCTTATACTGGAATTGCCATTGAACGGTCATCCAAGTATTAATACGTGAAACAGGCATGTGCTACAACAGAGTAAAAGAAGAAGATACTACTACCAGTAGCTAGTTAGGACTAGGTTGTGACAAATAATTCATCACCACCCACATTGTGCTTCTTTGACTAGTCTAGGTTGTGGTGCACATCGTAATTTTGGTGATCGATTGGTAACTCTCGATGCCTTCTATGTCAATATCTATCAATTTCATATCAATTGTAAATATAGGCACAACCAAAAAGTGCATAAGATGGTAGCCAGTTCCTTAAATAGGTAAATTCCAATGTAGAATAAGTACTTATTAGTTTCTTGGGGGAACCTTCCTGCTTTTATGGGCCTGGGTGGTTTCCAGTGACATGAATTCATTTGTCCTTGCTAGATTATTGTCGGGGAGCATAGCTTTATTTGTAAGTTCACTTGGATCTATTATTGTTCCCTGCTATTCCTTTCATCATGGGGAAGTCCCGTGATGGAAAGTTTCCTATTTTAACATCCACTACAAGAAGAGGTACAGTTCTAAACACCTCTGTTGCTCTTGATTCACCATCTGTTATAAGTAAGCTTGTTACACCACCACCACATACACATGCTACACACACTGCTACTACTACTGAATCTGAAATTGCTTCTGATACTCATGAGGTTAGTTCTACTGTTCTTGATGCAAGTGGTTCATTAGGTCCTTTCCTAGATGTTACTATTGCTAGAACTATTTTGGGAAACACTAAAACTCCCAGTGAAGACACTATTACACTTGTTAGCTCACCTGATTCTAGAGAGAGATGTGATATTAGTGACAGATATATTGAAATGACTGATGAATTTATTGAAGAGTACCAAAACACACAAGGTGCTAGTGCTATTAGGAGTCTCCCTGAGAGACGTACCATTATTCCTAAACTGTCTTCTGATCCTAAGTTTGATACTTCTCCCATAGATATTAAAGATAAAGATCATGATTTCTCTCTTGATTTATCCTATATAGACATTGTTGAGAAAGAACCTTTTTGTGGGACTGAGAGTGAGAGTGTTGTGGCACATATGAATGAGCTTTCCACTATGAGTGCCTTATTCTCTGATGATTTTAAGATGCGCAAGTACTTTATTACAAAAATCTTCCCTTTTTTCACTAAAAGGAGAAGCTAAAGCTTGGTTTAATAGATTACCTCCTGGATCCATTGATAGCCCTGATTGCTTGATTGATTCTTTCATCCAGAAATATTTTCCTCCTAGTGCTAGAAATGCTGCTTTGCAGAAACTTTTTGATTTTAAACAGGGAGAAGAAGAGAAATTGCCTGATTCATGGACAAGGTTCTGTGCCTTGATTCATGCACATCTTGGATGTCCATTGCCTAAAAATGAGCTTCTTGATATTTATTATAATGGACTAACTGATGATTCTAGGACATACCTGGATAGTTTTGCTAATTGTGTTTTCAGGAAAATAACTCCTTCAGATGCTAAAGAATTAATGGCTAAAATAAGCAAGAATTATGATGATTGGACTTCAACTGAGCTAAATACACCTGAACCTATTACTCCCGAATCAATTGTTCCTGAACCAGCTCCAACACCAACACCAAAGAAGAGGGAAGTGATTGAACTAAATGGTGAAGTGATGAAAGAAGCTAAGAAATGTCTTAAGGAGAAAGGTATTAGAGCTCAAGATGTGAAGAATCTACCTCCTATAGAAGAATTATGTAAGCCAATTCTCCACTCATCTACTATTGAGGTACACTCTCTCCACTTTAATGAAGGTGATATTCCCTATGGTAAACCTCCTGATCAATGCTTAGAGGAACTTGACACCTTTATTGCTAAGCAAGGTAATTTTAATAAACAAGTTCAGAATAATTTATTGGAAAACTCTAGAGCTATTAATGAGTTGAAAGATATTGTGGAAATAACTGCTAATGATGTTAAAATGCTTTGTAAACACTTTCAAATGGTTCAAACCCAAATTGATCAACTTGCTAAGGTAAAAAAGGATATGCTAGTTAATGCCTCAGGAGATAAACATGCTTATGGAATTAGAACTAGGAGTGGTATAGCCATTCAAGATCCTTTATATCCTGAAGGACACCCTAAAAGAATTGAGTAGGATTCTCAACAAGTTGAAAGTAGTGGTAGTCCTCATAAGAGAAAGAAAAAGAAACACAAAATAGTTGAGGAACCACGTGAACCTGCTGTAGATCCTAATAGTATATCTGTCTCTGATGCTGAAACTGAGAGTGGTAATGATAAAAATGATACTCCTGATAAGGAGGAAGTTGAGGAAGAACCTGGTAGTGAGAGAGAACCTTGGGTGCAGAAACCTATGCCTTTTCCTAATAAGAAACACAAGTCAAAGGAGGAAGAACACTATAACAAGTTTTGTGAGTGGATGAAACCTTTATTCTTGCAAATTCCTTTCACTTATGATATTAATTTGCCTCCTTATTCAAAGTATATGAAGGATATTGTCTCTAATAAAAGGAAGATTCCTAATGAGGAAATTTATAATTTTCTTGCTAATTATTCCTTCAATGGTAAGGTTTCAAAGAAACTTGGTGATACAGGTATACCAACTATTCCTTGCTCTATTAAGAATAATTATGTTAGAACTTATTTGTGTGATTTGGGAGCTGGAGTTAGTGTTATTCCTTTTTCTCTCTACAAGAGACTCCAGCTAGAAAATTTGATACCAACTGATATATCTTTGAAAATGGCTGATAAGTCTTCTACTACTCCTGTTGGTTGGTTTTAACTGATTTTGTTGTGCTTGAGATGCCTAAAGATGATAATATGTCAATTATTCTTGGGAGACCTTTTCTTAATACTGCAGGTGTTGTCATCAATTGTAATCAAGGAAAAGTAAATTTTAATATTAATGATAAAGAGCATACTGTCTATTTCCCCAAGAAGATTGACAAGAGCTATTGCCTGAATTCCATTGAAAATATTGAGAGCATCAAAGTTGGAGAAATATATTGTCCCATTCCACAAGAAAGTTTTGAAACTATTATGATTGGGACTAATGCTATCAAGTTTGAGGTAACATAATCATTTAGTGAAATGCAGGATTTTGTTTCATATAAGATTGTTTTGGTAACATGACTTGATCAACCTCGTTAACAAAAGGATTTTAATGAACAAAATAATCCTTCACAATGGTTATACTTGCTCACCTTTTATTTTTCTCCTTCCTAGTATTTGCTCTTCCTGTTGTTAGCTTTAGTTTTGCTAGTTTTTTGCTTGTTAGAGTGTCTTAGAACGTCTGTAGTGTTGGTTTTGGTTTTCTTTTTCTTCTTCTAAAAAATCTTTTTCTGTGATAAAATCAATTTTCATAACCTGAAAATTGGTAAAAAATGAAGTTTCCCGAAAAATCCCAGAAAATTCATATTAAATTTTTTCTCTAAAAAAGAGGCAGAGGGACACGTGGAGTGGCCTAGGGGGACCCATCAGGCCAGCACACCCCCTGGTGGCGCGACCAGCCCCAGGGCGCGCCTGGCCTAGGTGGGGCCTACCTATGGCCCTCCAAGTTGTATCCTCCCAGCCACTTCTTTCTCTCTTCCGAAAAATACAGGAAAACTTTCTCAAGCTCGAGTTCCTACTGTTCTTGCTCCCGATTTTAGATCTCCTTGCTCAGCCCATCTTTGCTGCTGATTTTGGGAGGTATTGCTCCTTGGTATGTGCCTCCTCCGCTTGTCCAATTATATTTTTAATTGGTAGATTGTATCTTGAGTATTTTGCTACTATATGTGTCAGGTTGTGTGAGAT
The DNA here is from genome assembly GCA_916181665.1 of Avena sativa. Lineage (NCBI taxonomy): Eukaryota > Viridiplantae > Streptophyta > Magnoliopsida > Poales > Poaceae > Avena > Avena sativa. The sequence continues at coordinate 170,102,679 of OV702282.1, forward strand.
TGCATGCTTAGAAATTTCATTTTGATGCATGTTTAGCCCTCTAGCAAGTTCCTATAGTAGTTCCTCATCATTTATCAACTTGGAAATCACTTGGTTTGATGTTTGTCGAAAAATTTCAGAAAGGGAGATGAGTGCATACTGATGACCCACAAGTATAGGGGGTGTATCATAGTACTTTCGATAAAATGGAGTGTCGATCCCAACGAGGAGCAGAAGGTGCTGAACAGTCGTATGGAGCAGGAAATCCCTGTGAATACTTAACAAACGGATTTTTAGTGGTTTTCTGACAAGGCAATAAAAACAAGGAGCAAGTAACAAAAGTAACAAACAAATGGAGCAAGTGGTCCGATCCTTTCTTAGCAAAGGACAAGCCGGTGGAAATACTTATAAGGACCAAACGTTCTCGAGGACACATGGGAATTCTGTCAAGTGCTTTTGCTTCAAATAGCTAAGTACTCTTCTCTGGTGTTTGTAAGTGTTGTGTGGGTGAACCTGTGCTAACATACCGCCCTTCCTTGGACTAATACATACTTGTGATTAAACCCCCTGTAAACATCCGTAACTACAGGAAAGTAATTAAGATATAAATCTAACCACAGCCTTAAACTCTGAGATCCTACGCTCCCTTGTGCAAAGGTGTCCTAACAGGGGTTCAGGTTTCTGTCACTCCGGAAACCCCGCGATTAGTAGCCAAATACACAATGCATCCTCCTAGGCCCATAAATGGTGAAGTATCATGTAGTCGATGTTCAAATGACACCACTAGAACAATAGCACCACAACTTAAATACTAAACCATTGAATAATTACTCGTCACAGATTCACTACTAACAACATGACTTCTCCCATGTCCTCAAGAACTAAACGAACTACTCACAAGACATCATATGGATCAAGATCAAAGATGATATGGTAATGGATAACAATCTGAACATAAACAATAATCCAATGGTTCCACTCACAAGCATCAACTACAATAGTAATCAACACCGGAAAAGTTTCCTCTAAGAACTAAAGCAATATCCAACACAATTGTTACAGCGGGATGGAGTTGTGGTGATGGTGCTGGTGGAGATGATGGTGTGGATGATGATGATCCTGATGAAGCCTAGCTTGATGACAGTGCCGATGGCGATGGTCTCCCCTCTCCAGGAAGGAATTCCCCCGGCAGAAATCTGTCTGCCGGAGAGATCTTTCTCTCTCGGTGTTTTCTGCCCCCAGAGGCGGCGGAAATCTATCTGTGGTCGCTCCCCGAGCCTTAGGGGTTTGAAGGGAAGATATAGGCGAAGAGGCGGAGTCGGAGGCCGGGCAGGTGTGCCACCTTCCCTAGGCGCGGGTCAGGTGGGCCCGCGCCTAGGGGGTGTGGGCCCCCTGAAGCCCCACTTCGTCCCTCCTTCTGGCATCCTTCGTCTTCTGGTAAAATAATACATTTCCATTTTTATGGTATTTTTCTGATCTTCGTGAAATTGCACCGAAACGCCTTCTTTTCCATCAGAATCCAGACTCCGGCAGTCCATCCTCCAAGAATCATCCAACATGCATAAACAGATGAAAAGCCATAAGTAATACCTCATAATAAGACAAATATCAATGAATAGAGGTAAATTATGATATAGAATGGTGATGCAAATTGGGCTTATCAACTCCCTCAAGCTTAGACTTCGCTTGTACCCAAGCGAATACTGAGCTCAGTAAACATGTCCACAGGTTTATGGAGTGAAGTGTTGATAAAAGAATATGAACAAGAAGTATCACACTTACCATTGCACAACTCATAGAAGAAAGAAACTCACCATTATATAACTTAGCTTGCAACCAATTACAGCAGTCACAATAGAGATGCATAAAGATAAATCATAATTGGAATTGGAAAACTTGTTCTTGGTCAGAGAACACCTGGCAAACAGTTTCACAAAAAACTTTTTGTAGAAGTTTCAAAACAGGAGCACACTTTGCTCAAAAAGGTTTTTCACAAGTGAAGGATTTCAAAGTAATACTCAATAGATAAGAGTTTTGTGCAAACAAAGAAGATAAAGAACATGACTGAATAAATCACCATATGAATGCTTGAACACAACAACTCAAATTCTTGCTGGAGATAGAGAGGAAGTAGGTTTACCGACTCAAACTGGTAACTAGGAGAAAGGTCCGTTCTTAGAGGGTAGCAGGGATTACAAGTCATAAAGAGATTCCAAAAGATTATGGTACTTACTAGCTTTGAGCCCTCATTGCCCCTATCATAAGCATCTTGAGATGATTAACGTTAAAGTGAACAAAGATTGATCATATGCTTGACGAAATATAAGTTGGCAATCTCATGTCTCTTGAATATGAGGGCCACTCCTCATGCATACTCAACTTTGGGCCCAGGCAAGTTCTTATCATTGTAAGTTTGCATATCATTGAGAACCGCCAACGGGGTACCCCTTCCACATGGTACAGGAGCTTTCCCATAACCAAAATGACAAGGCAAGCAGACAATGAGCATCTCAGCGATCTTTTTATTTAGTATGTGTATAGCTTTTTATTGAGGATGCTTCATAGATGACTCACTATGGTGATGCTGCAAGTTTCCACCATGATTAAGCATGGCTTAGGCTAGCGTCCCAGGCGTTTCTCGAACACAGAATACAAACTCCATGGACTTACAAGTTCCCTCTTTATTTCACACCGTTGACATCCATAGACAAAAGAGCACGATATCAACTATGTATAGAGTACAAGTGAAATGTTGAAAACGTTCCCCGTGACAGCATGATTCTGCTAATTCCAACGTATATATGCAAGCATATACAACTTCGATGTTCACAATGGTTCAAGTCTATTAGGGGCAAGTAAATAAAGTGTTCTATCAAGTTCGTGAGAGCTTTACTAACTAGTTTTCTCATAACAAAATACTTTTTAATTCTAAAGGTAGATGAAGCTTGAGAATTTGCTAGGAATATCAAACTCTACTAGGTAGATATAGTGGACACAAGTGGCAAAAGTTTTGGGTTTAAAGGATTTTGGAAACATGAGAAGTATGCCTTCTCAAAACAGGTTTTTGGCTAGCAAGGTTGGGTAGCAAGCAAGAGAGTTGAAAGAAACAAGCAAACATACAAGTAATAAAGCCAAACATGCAATCTTCCTTGAAGACACAAAAGAATCTTAAATAAAGAATACTAAGCTTATGAGCCAACAAGAAATAAAACAAATGATACCAAATACCTGTGTGCTTTTTCTTTCTTTGTTTTTCTTTCAAACTAAAGCCACTGACCAGAACTCGGTTTTCCAAAACCAATTTAAATCCACTTGATGATCCCAAAGTGGTGCCAATACTGAACAACAAGATCCATCATGAAATAGATATTGCAAACTAAAATACGAAGTGCAAAAAGTAAAATATGAGACTTCTCATTAATATTCAATAAAGGCACTCACAACAAGGGATACATAGATAATCAACTAAAGGAGGGATACTTCCACATGCAAACCAAACTATAAGATAACCTCTCTACCACATATATGAATCCACTAAAAAGGTAAAAGATAAAAGATAATGGTGGTGATACCGCGACACTCCCCCAAGCTTGGAACAAGCCAAGGGGATGCCAAACCTGATGACGAATTACTCCTTCGGTGGTGGTGGCGTTCTCTTGATAATCTCCTCAATAAGTTTCTTCAAATCCTCCATATCGAAGGTCAGAGTACGAATTAACTCCGAATTATGCTCAATGCATCCCATGATCAACTCCGACCGAGGATCCCAGTCCTTGTTACTCTTTCTCCATTCTTCCAAATTAGAGCGTTTCTTCCCTGCACGGTTAGAACAATGGGTACTAGGAGGAAGTGTGCGTGGAGCAAGTATATGACGCGGAGTTCTCCCTCCTGTAGACATAGGTGCTATCCTTCTAAGCTGGGTAGGTTGTGCGACCAAACCAATGCTTGCGACGGTAGCGCGGGTGTCTGGTTGCTTGTCCTCCTCCATGTGACCTTCATAACCTACTGGAATATCCTCCTCCTTGGGGACTTGAGGTTCTTCTTTCTCGGTCTCCTTGCCTTTGTCATTGGCGGAGGCCATGGTGCTCTAAACTTGAGAAGACTTCCTGATAGAAATAGATCAAAACAAAAACACGACGAGAACACGATGCAAGAACCTCGGTGAACCTAGGGGTTTATATATTACGAAGCTTCAATGCATAAGGAAGGTTTTGACATGGAAACGAGGTGGAGACGGAGTTCGAGGGTGGAACACCCCCTCCAGGCGCGGCCAGGCTCGGCCCGTGCCTAGGGTGGTTTGTCCACCATGTGCTGCGTTTCCTCTTCAGTTTCGTCTCGTAACTTCCCTTATGTATTAAAAACATCAAAAATATAAAAAGATTTGGGGTTTCACGAACCTTCTGTTTTTATCACTTTTACCTATTCAAAGACGAACTCTGCAGATTCCTTTTCTCTTTCTCCTGAGAATTTCCTTCATACAAAACTTTTGCACAAACTCAATGACAACATTAGTGTAAGCATAAAACAATAAACCTTTCGTACACACTTCAACTGAAAACCCATCAAAACAAAAGCTTATGTAAGAGGAAAATCCAAATGATGACAGAAATCAGTCAAAACAGTCCAGCAGGTAAAGATTGATTTTTCCGAAGACCTTCTGTTGCTCAAATAAAAAAGTGCAGAACTGATGAAAGTTGGGTAACAACTTGGAGAACAAGCTCAGAAAAATGCAGAAACATCCGAGGTACTGAGATTCCTCACGAATTTTTACAATGCAGCACAAAAATCTGTCCCAGGACAGCCACTTTTCACGACTCCTCTACTTCACAAAAGTAGTTGAACTAGACACAAAAACAAAAAAAAAGGATAAGGAGCGGTTATTATAGAGGTAATAGCTTTCAAGACTCGACAGAACTCTTGGGTTATCTCCCAACAAGTACTTTTCTTTGATTCCTTTTAGTTAGGCCTGAAACTTCTAAAGATGCTCACATAGGATATATATATATATATATATATATGGAATGAAAGAGAGCATCAAGAAGCAAATAACCAAGACACTTGAGTCTAACACACTTCCTATGCATGGGGGTATCATGAGAAAATGAATTGTTGAAACAGAAAGACACTAGCATAGGAAGACAAAACAGATGCAACTTCAAAGCTTTCAACATAAAACGGGGAAACTTAACATCATTGAGATGCATAAAACCATGTTTCCCTCTCTCAAAATAACTTTCAGTAGCACTTTGAATAAATTTAACAATATAACTATCACTGGAAACAACTTTATCATCAGAATAAGCATACTTACAGTCATCAAAAAGAGGTCCAAGGTCATAGACTGGATCAATAGAAGCAAGTTGTTCCATCCTGAAATCTTTATTAGGCAAGCTATTTTCACAAGGAGCTTCAGCAAATTTGGAAAAGTTAAACTCATAAGAATCTCCATCAAACTTATTTAAAACTTTTTCCTTCTTACAATCAATAATAGCTCCACAGGTGTTCAAGAAAGTTCTACCAAAGATGATGGGACAAGTTTTGCTAGCTGTTGAATTAAGCACTAGAAAATCAGGAGGATACTTAATCTTACCACAGAGAACCTCCACATCTCTTACAATACCAATGGGGCAAATGGTCTCCTTGTTAGCAAGGTGAATAACCACATCAATGTCCTCAAGCTCACAAGGACCAATCTCATGCATAATTTCCCTGTAAATCTCATAAGGAATAGCACTAGAACTAGCACCAATATCACACAAATCATAGTAGCAATGATCACCAATTTTAACAGAAAGCATAGGAACACTAGCTTTTCTAGCCTTACTAGGATGAGAGATAATATTAGAAGCGACTTCACAAAAGACAATGTGATCATCCTCTATATTTCTAGTGACAGTGTCTTTCACAATAGCTACCATAGTTCATCACTCAAATGCTTACCAGGCTCCACAGTTTTCATTGTACCTTTGTTATTTGTACTAATAATCATAGAATACTCCTTTACCTTAGCTGGGAAAGGAATTTTATCAACATGAGGTTCAGGCGCAATATGATTAGTAGTACAAACTTGAGTACTTCTAATGGGAGCATGCTTAACAACATCTTTATAAGGAGCATGGTACTTATTCCACTTCTTCTTGGGAATTTCTATGTAAGAGGCAAAGGCCTTAAAACAGCTGGCAATACTTTGGGAATCTAGACCAAACTCATTGCTAATATCACGGAAGCTATCAGTTCCCATAAAAGATTTAATGCATTCATAATCATAGTTTATACATGAGTTTCTTCCCTTGTCATTCTCCCAATCTTCAATGTTCTCTTAAATACGGTCTAGAAGATCCCATTTAGCTTCTTCCTGCATAGGTGTGAATGATCCAGCACAAGAAGCATCTAGTAAATCTTTATCATGAAGAGAAAGCCTAGCCTAAAAGTTATTGAGAAAAATATTGTTAGGGAATTCATGAATAGGACATTTAAGCATTAGTAACTTCAATATCCCCCAGCTTGAGCTATACTCTCTCCATCAAGAGGCCAGAAGTTATATATAAGATTTCTATCCTTATGAATCTCACTGGGAGGATAAAATTTAGAGTAAAAGAGAGATGTCATCTCCTCCCATTCCATGGATTGTCCATTCTTTAGCAGCTTATACCATTCTTCAGCTCTCCCTTTCAAGGACATGGAGAGTAACTTCTTCTTTACCTGTTCAGTTGTGATACCTGCACACTTAAACAACCCGCATAATTCATGGATAAAAAGCAAGTGATCACCAGGATGGACAGTTCCATCCCCAAAATAATAATTATCCATAACACGATTAACAATACTTCTAGGTATCTTAAAAGGATCTATATCAACAGGAGGTGGTTCATCTACTACCCTATCAGTGGTAGTAGTTTTCCTAAATAGAAAACCAAGTGGGTTATCCATATTGGAAACAAAGAAACAAGCAGTAACAAAAGCAATACTCACAGTGAAAGTTTCCCTTACCAGTTCCACTCTTCAATAGCGCTTCACTCCCCGGCAACGGTGCTAGAAAATAGTCTTGATGACCCACAAGTATAGGGGGTGTATCGTAGTACTTTCCTAAATAGGAGTGTCGATCCCAACAAGGAGAAGAAGGTGTTGAACAGTGGTATCGAGTAGGAAATCCCTGTGAATACTTAGCAAACAGATTTTTAGTGGTATTTTGACAAGGCAACAAAACAAGGAGCAAGTAACAAAAGTAACGAACAAATGGAGGAAGTGGACCAATCCTTTCTTAGCAAAGGACAAGCTGGTGGAAATACTTATAAGGACCAAACGTTCTCGAGGACACATGGGAATTCTGTCAAGTGCTTTCGATTCAAATAGCTGAGTACTCTTCTCTGGTGTTTGTAAGTGTTGTGTGTGTGAACCTGTGCAAACATACCGCCCTTCCTAGGACTAATACATACTTGTGATTAAACTCCCTTCAAACATCCGTAACTACAGGAAAGTAATTAAGATATAAATCCAACCACAACCTTAAACTCTGAGATCCTGCGCTCCCTTGTGCAAAGGTGTCCTAACGGGGGTTCAGGTTTCTGTCACTCCGGCAACCCCGCGATTAGTATCCAAATACACAATGCATCCCCCTAGGCCCATCAATGGTGAAGTGTCATGTAGTCGACGTTCACATGACACCACTAGAAGAATAGCACCACAACTTAAATACTAAACCATTGAATAATAACTCATCACAGATTCACTACTAACAACATGACTTCTCCCATATCCTCAAGAACTAAACGAACTACTCACAAGACATCATATGGATCAAGATCAAAGATGATATGGTAATGGAAAACAATCTAAACATTAACAATAATCCAATGGTTCTACTCACAAGCATCAACTACAATAGTAATCAACACCGAGAAAGTTTCCCCTAAGAACTAAAGCAATATCCAACACAATTGTTAGAGTGGAATGGAGTGGTGGTGATGGTGCTGGTGGAGATGATGGTGTGGATAATGATGATGATCCCGATGAAGCCTAGCTTGATGACGGTGTCGATGGTGACAGTCTCCCCTCTCCAGGAAGGAATTCCCCCGGCAGAAATTGGACTGCCGGAGAGATCTTTATCTCTTGGTGTTTTCCGCCCCCAGAGGCGGCGAAAATCTATCTGTGGTCGCTCCGCGAGCCTTATGGTTTCGAAAGGAAGATATAGGCGAAGGGGCAGAGTTAGAGTCCGTGAAGGTGGGCCACAACTTCCCTAGGCGCGGGGTCAGGTGGGCCCGCGCCTAGGGGGTGTGGGCCCCATGAGGCCCCACTTCGTCCCTCCTTCTGGCATGCTTCGTCTTCTGTTAAAATAATATGTTTCCATATTTTTCTGGTATTTTTCTGATCTTCGCGAAATTGCACCGAAACGCCTTCTTTTCCATCAGAATCTAGACTCTAGCAGTCCATCCTCCAAGAATCATCCAACATGCATAAACAGATGAAAATCCATAAGTAATACCTCATAATAAGACAAATATCAATGAATAGAGGTAAATTATGATATAAAATGGTGATGCAAATTGGGCATATCACATACCAACTGAATCAACGTGATTTGATGCTACCTGAACCAATGAAAGTCCATCGTGAGGAAGAAGTCTTCCCTTCCATATATCCATGCCTTGAATTTATGAGGGCCACGGGTATCTTCCAGGATTTCAAAACTATGATTACTAATGCAGGGTTGGAACACTTCATTGAAGAGGAACCATATAAAAATGTTAAGCTAACCATGGTTGTGGTGCAGGACTTCCGGTTTATTGGGTCCTCGTCTAACCCCATTGTCCATTATAAAATCTAAAATATAGCTTTTGACTTGACTTTTGCTGATTTTTGTGCAGCTATTAGAGTGCCACATTGGGGATCTTGTGAGAAGATCAGGGAGAGGCCTAAGCCACTTATGGATTTATATTTGAAATTTGCCAAGGTTGCGACTTCTCAAAGGAAAGTGGTAAAATTCGGAACATTCAGTTCTCATCCATTAGATATTTTGCTTATTTCATTACCAAGTGTGTTCTTGCTAGAAATACTACTAGAAAGTTATCTTCATTCGATCTTGCTTTTATCTCAGATGCTTTGAATAGAGACAGATCTTATAACCTGGGTGCTTTGATAGCTTACCGTCTTACCACTTACCACGAGAAGGGTGGAATTTGTGGAGGCCTCATTGCCTCTCGTTTGCTATATTTTCATGGTTTGGAGCCTCACCATTCAGATTATCGGTTCCCCATAGAGAGACTTGATCTCAATTCCATGGTTCAACATAATTTTGTTTCTTCCTGGGCTTCTGTGAGAGATTTACCGTATGAGATATCCTTTGTCAAGCGTGGTTGGAGAGGGGGTAGGACTGAGAAAGTAGTCTATTTGCCTGCACGTGCTTTTTTTAATTTTGATAACACGCAAGGATGGTCGCTCACGGAGGAAGAGTTTGACACATACGTGGTGGAGCTCTCCCAGCAAGAGGAGAATGTTGGAGAGGATACCGAAGATGATTCGGTTCAGCCCTCCAACATGGGGGAGTCTTCATACCAGCAGCCCTCCTATGATTGGAGAGCGTCTTCTTCTTCATCGAGAGGGCCTGATTATGATCATTCGTACGATGACCCACCAGCTTGGGGTTACTACCCGCGCTATTGAGCCCCACTTAGGCCAAAAGCCTAAGCCTGGGGGCAGGTACACCGACATCACACTCATCTATATATTAAGTTATGTCGGTCCTTTGTACATCCATGTTTTGCTTTATTTTGGGTTTTTGTTTCTGCTTTCCCAAAACACAAAAAGACCACAATTATTTTAGTTGTTTCTCTTGGTTTGTTTCTTTGCTTTTTTTATCTTTGGTTTTCCTTAATAAAAATCCAAAAAGATTTTGCTTTGTTGGTTTTTGCTTTGTGTGCTTGCTTTAAAAATTGAAAACACCAAAAATATTTGTTGTTCTTATTTGGTTTTGTGAGGTTCTTTGCAGGGTTCAGCAGTCCTTAGTGGAGTTTGGTTTCATGTTATTATTCAAGCCACACAAGTGAAGGGCAATAATGAAGACTAAGACAACATGAGGTGTGGTAAGAGGCTGGTAATGAACTCTATTTGTTTTCATTTTTGTACATATACTCATCATTCTGGGCATGCTTAGTCTATTCATGTAAGGTGTATGTTATTTATGGATGCTTAGTAGTTCTTGCTTTCTTATGATTAGGTCTAGCTTGCTAATAGTTTGTAGCATGTCATATGAATGTTTTCTTGCATTGTTCTATTCATAACTTGGTATGATATTGTGGTATCCTCCTCTGAATGTTTCATTTGAATCAACTTGGCACATGCTCACGCATGCATATGACTGAACAATAGTCAGTAAGCCTCGATGATTTATTTTCCCTCAGAGTTCTTGTATCACTTTCATTCCATAGTTAGTCATGTTTTGTTGCAAGCATGATTATGACAATTGTTCCTCTCTCGTTTGTCGCTCCCTCTCTATTGCTAGCCTTCACTTGCACTGAGTATGAGCTCTACTTGTGCATCCAACTCCACAAAACCAATATTGCCAAAGTGTCCACCATATCTACCTACTAGCATCATTAGCTATTCCGTGCATATCCATTATGCCTTGTTTTCTTCCAAATAAAATTTTTGCTTGTTTTGAGAAAGTTAGTTAGTAAATCTCTCACGAACTTGATGGCACACTTTATTTCTTGCACTTAAAAAACCTGAACCATTGTGACTGTCCATGAAAGTTATACGCTTGCAAATTATAGGCTGGGAGTTAGTAGAACCATGCTGTCACGGGGAACGCTTTCAACATTGCACTTGTACATTGTAACCACTTGATATCATGCTCTTTTGTTTAATGATGTCGTCAGTGTGAAATAAAAGGGGAGCTTGTAAGTTCATGGAGTTATATATATGTCTTAGAGAAATGCCTGGGCCGCTAGCCTAAGCCATGCCTAATCATGGTGGAAACTTGCAGCATAACCATAATGAGCAATCTATGAAGCATCCTCAATAAAACTGTCAACACACGGATTTTAATCCCAGATGCCTGTTATGCCATACATCGCAATCCTAGGATTACCATTTTTGTGAAACATAACAGATTTGGATATCACAGTATATTATCCATTATAAAGCATACATAAGGTCTTACACAAATAAGGATCTCATGATCCAGTTCTTAATACAACTCAAGCAGCGGAATAACGTAATAGTAACGATAGCGTAGGCGAAGCTCCATCTTCGGGGTCACATGCAATGCTGACGATGGGAGATGATCCAAGTTGTCGTAACCTTCCTGCGTTCCATCATCCTGATATTCCTCTTCATAGTCTGGCCATGGGAATAGCCAGGGACAAAGCCATGAGTACTCTTTAAGTACTCGCAAACTAATACTAACAAGTTAAGGGGGTTTTTGGTAGTAGTAGGATGCTAAGCTCTAGGGTTGTTTTGCAAAAAGCCAGATTTACCTCTACTAAGTTCAGAAGCAAAGAAAGCTAGTTGAAAGTTTTATAACACCTAAGTGGGAACTTGAATGTCATAGCACAACTCTGTTGTGGTCAAGTCAAAGTCTCAATTCATTTAATAAATTATTTTGAAAACATCTGACGGGGGAACAGTATGGCCACTCCAACTGTCCATAACCGCGGACGCGGGTATTCGAATAGTTTGACACTCTGCAGAGATTGTACACTTTCACCATAACATTCGATACATCCGTCAGGAACAATCCTGAATTCACCATACCAGTATGCGGATAATCAATCCTAACCTTTCAATTACACGCCCTAGTATAGGCACCTCTCCTGTGAGTTTGGCCTCCCAACCATGACCAACTGTCATCTTGGGTACTGCACAGGTGGACAATCTTCACAAGGTAGCCTCAGCTCAGACCTTGGCCGCAAGGGAACCCATACTAAGGTATATAAGTTTCCAGTCAAGCCCTACCCAATTTTCAGGTATTGTGGTTGTACGGTAAAATTGGAATGGTATCGCATCCATACAACCATCAGTTTTATCAAGGGCTAAGGCTCATACCTCAACATTTTCATCATCAAAATCATTTGGTGTTTGAGAACACATGTCAAAACATTTCAGTAGAATGACTCATCATTCTAAGGTTTTCATAACCATTTTCACCAAGTATTCCCATCTAAAGTTGATCAAGTTTTATGCTTAGCACTAGCATCTACAAGTGGAAATAAGTACTAATGAGGGTTGGTAAGAAAATGGAGATTAACTAAGTTTAATCTCATGCCTTAGGATGATATCAACATTATGTAACTTAGGCCAAATTTTATGCTCTTTATGCTACCTTCAATTATCTTTCTATACTCTACAAGTAACTTTGTAAACTCTAAAAGAGGGCTTTAATAAAGAGATAATGAAGTATTAAACTTGTAAGTAAAACTAGGATTGGGTATCATCAAATGTGTCTAACCAAGCATGCTTAAGGCATTGCATAGGTTATATAACTTTCATAGTTGCAAGTGTTAGCTTGCCTTGTGTAGAGCAGTGGTTGAAGTTCTCCTCGGCTTCTTCCTCGTAGTATCCTCCTTCCTCCTCGTATCCTTGGTCGGTACTAGCGTCTATAAATAAATACGAGGTACACAATCACCAAACAATACTTAACTATTCTCAATACTCAAACAAAGGTGCACTATGGATGATCTAGCATCATCACTTAACATTACCAGATTAAAGAATTTGTCTTATTTATTTCAATTTGAGAAACGTAATTTCTACTCATTGAAAAATTACTTAATATTTAATATTCTCCAACTCAAACATGGGATCACGTTTACACATGTCATCACCACATATTTCAATACATGGGAATGTGATTTAAAGTGGTGTCACAATTTATTAAGGTTTAACCTTTTTATTTTAAATAAATAAATTGACTAGAAATTCCTATGTGGCCTTCTTTTATTATGTGAACATTATTTCTGTAAGTAAACCCATATGTTTTTATATATTCTGAAAGGTATGATCAAATGTGATTTTTGAGAGTTGGAATCAACTCAAAATCTATTATGGTTGAATTTTGAAAAATGTTTGAATGCTGAAAAGCTTCTGCCTTGTTATTTTTACCAAGGTTGATCTACAGATCCAAATGATTTGAATCCAACGGGCTTGGATTAAGCATTTCAGTACCTTTCTAACAAAATTAGTTTCATGCATTTTGGTTCAGTGAATCGAGCTGGATTGATTTTTGAATCTAGGTACAGAACTGTGTTTGAAATTAAATATAAAAATCTAAATTCAAACTGATGGGTCGCGCGGGAGACGATAATGGGCCGGCCAGTGTCACTCCGCAGCGTGGGGCTCAGCTGACAGGGGGGTCTACCAGCCAGTGGCTCATAACGCGCGAAGCGGTACGGGGCTGTGTGGGGCATTGGATTAGAGTGGGGATCAACGGCTGGGGATCGTCGTCGACGACGGACCTGTCGCCGGCAAGCTCTAACCCTAGCGGCTCGGTGGGGGTGCATAGGGGGCGTACCAGGGCTCCAGCGACAACGGCGAGGCAAGCAAACGAACTGGTGGTCGACGGAGAACACAGGGACGGTCGAGGCAGCTCCGGGGGTGGTCGCAATCAGCGGCGCCCTTCTCCTCCAGAGGCGGCCTGCTCCGGTAAAATTCCGGCGAGCTACTGCTCCCCGTGCTCCGGCTAGAGGTGTGGAACGATCAGTGAGGTGAGGGGAGTGAAGTGGTGTGCTGCAAACGGCTGGGGGTGCCCTCCTTTTATAGGCTCGACGGCGACACCGAGAGGGATGGGCAGTCGACAGTGGTGACATGGCTACGGTCTGCTAGAGGCATGGCTGATGGTGGCGATCGACGCGCGGTCTCCTGGAGGTGCTCTAGAACTTAAATGCAGGCTTAGGGGCGGTGGTAAACGGTCGGGCGGAGCTGACACTCTGAGCGGCAGAGGCGGCGGCTTCAACGGTGAGCGGTGGCTGTGAGGCATTGGACGGCAAACGGAGGTGTCTGGCGTGCTTCCTGGGTCGTGGCAACACGGTGGGCACGGGCTGCGGTTGAGTGGCAGCGTGTGCACGCGTGCCGGGTGCGGCACTCTGGCGCGTGCTCGGCATGGCGCGGTGGCACTGGGCGCGGGATTTTCTCGGTGGTCCACGGCTGCGCCTGGCTCGGGGAGGGGGCAGTGGGCGGCAGTGTGGTGCTGGCTAACTCCCAGACATGGCGAGAAAGGGGGAGGTGGTCTGCTGCGGCAGCGACCAAGTTGGCCGGCGAGGTGGGCTCGACTTGGCAATGGCCGTGCTGCTAGGAGGTAGGGGTGGGTTAGTTAGGTCTTGGTTTGATCCAGGGGGACAAAGTGATCAAATGAATGCCAAATGGGAGACAAGTTTGGCCAGAACACTATTCAAAATAGTGAATTTGATTTGGTTTAAATTCTTCCTTCCAAGTGTTTGATGAAATGGCCGCAAGAAACTTCTTTTTGAATTTTAAAAAGATTTTTGGTGAGTGTGCTGGGCATAAGCTTGAGACTCTGTGGTTGCTTGGGTTTTGAAATTGAGCTTGTTTGAGTGGTTTTTTAAATAATGGGATCTTCCCATATGAAATAGATTCAATTTGAAACTGTCAATTAAACTTAGCATTTGAATGTTTTTGGCAGATTACAAAGTGGTCCTTGGTACCTCATTATGTGTACTAGAAAGGGGTGCAAAGATCCACAAATGTTTCTGTTAAATTTTGAGTACTAGGAATAGCCAAAGTAGGCATGATAGTTAATTTGGCAAAAATGACCATTCACTTCATTGATTTATTTTGAGTTGTTTTTCTTTGGGAAAAGTTTGGGAATGATTTAGATGATGTTTATTTCACCTAAGAATCATTTTACAAGGAATGAATCACAGAACCATTGCAATTCAAATGAACTCCTATTTAAATACACATACACATGAACGCTTTCATACTTTGAGATGGAAAAGTTTTTGTTAACCCTAATTTTACTGATTAGAGTTTGATGATCCATGTTTAATATTTTTGGGATGTTACAAACCTTTCCCCCTTAAACAAAATCTCGTCCCGAGATTTGAAAAAGGACGAAAAAGATTACCTAGGATTTAAAGAGATCGGGGAACTCCGTCCTGATGTGATCTTCTCACTCCCAGTTAGCTTCTTCTTCTGTGTGGTTGCTCCAGTAAATCTTGAGAAACTTGATGATTCAGGTCCTGGTGGTTCTGAAAGCTTCTTCCAAAATACGGATGGGTACTTCGGGATAGGTCAGGTCATCGTTGATCTCTATGGTCCGATGATCAATGTTCTTAAAAACTTCAGTCTTCTCCGGGACTTCAAGGCATTTGCGAAGTAACGATATATGGAACACATTGTGCACGGCTGACATTTCTGCTGGCAGTTCCAATTGATATGATACTTCTCATCGACGGTTCAGAATCATGAAGGGTCCGATATATCTGGGGGCTAACTTTCCCTTCAGCTGGAAACGCTGCATTCCTTTCATGGTGACACTTTCATATACACGAACTCTCCGATATTGAAAGCGCGGTCTCGACGTCTCTTGTCGGCGTAACTCTTCTGTCTTGACTGGGCAGTCTTGATGTGCTCATGAATCTTGTGAACTTTCTCTTCTGCTTCTCGTAGGATGTCGGGTCCAAAAATCTGACTCTCTCCTACTTCCGACCAATTCAAAGGGGTGCGGCACTTCCTTCCATACATGAACTCAAATGGGGCCATTTGCAAACTAGCTTGATAACTGTTGTTGTATGAAAATTCTGCGAACGATAGACAGTCTTCCCATTTGGATCCATACTCTAACACACATGCTCTAAACATATCTTCGAGTATTTGATTTACTCGCTCCGTTTGTCCATCGGTCTGAGGGTGATAAGTTGTGCTGAAATCTAGTCGGGTTCCTAAACCTTCTTGAACTTTCTCCCAGAATCTCGAGGTAAACTGAGTTCCTCGATCTGATATGATGTTCTTGGGGACTCCATGCAAACTGACAATTCTAGCGATGTACAACTCGGCTAGTTTCAAACTCTGGTATGTGGTCTTGACTGGTAAGAAATTGGCTACTTTGGATAATCTGTCAACTATGACCCATATAGAGTCATTTCCCCTACTAGAAGTAGGCAGTCCAGTGACAAAGTCCATTCCAACTGAATCCCATTTCCATTTCGGAATCTGTAGAGGTTGCAACAATCCAGCGGGTATTTGATGTCCCGCCTTTACTCTCTGACATATATCACACTTGGCGATATAGCTTTCAATTTCTCTCTTCATCTTATGCCACCAAAATTGTTCCTTCAAATTCTGATACATCTTCGTTCCTCCGGGGTGGATAGAATAAAGAGTATCATGAGCTTCCTTCAGAATTTCTTTCAACTCTGAATCTACTGGTACACAAAGGCGTCCTTTGTACCACAGAATTTCTTCTTCGTCTTCCGTGAATCCGGGTACTTTGCCTGTACTGATACGACGCTTGATTCCGTCGATGCTAGCATTTCCTTTCTGGGCCTCTTTGATCTGGCTTATCAAAGTGGGGTGAAGTTCGATGCTATCCAAAAATCCTTCACTCACTAATTCCATTCGGAAATATTCCATCTCCTTGTGCAAACTTGGTTGCTCCTTCAAAATCATGGAGTTCAAGCGGCACGACAATCTGCTAAGGGCATCTGCTACCACATTGGCTTTACCGGGGTGATAGTGAATGTCCAGGTCATAATCCTTGATTAGCTCAATCCATCTTCTCTATCTCATATTTAGCTCCTTCTGAGTGAATATATACTTTAGGCTCTTGTGATCCGAGTAAATTTCACAATGGTTTCCCATGAGATAATGCCTCCATGTCTTCAGGTATAGAACTACGGCTGCGAGCTCGAGGTCATGGGTTGGGTAGTTTTGTTCATGCTGTTTCAGTTGTCTAGATAGATAGCATATAACTTTTCCTCCTTGCATTAGCACACATCCGAGACCGATCTTGGATGCGTCACAATACACGTCAAAGGGCTTCGTGATATCCGGCATGATCAAGATTGGGGCTGAAATCAGTGTTCCCTTGAGTTCTTGAAAACTCGCTTCATATTTGTCTGTCCATTCAAACTTCTTGTCCTTCTTCAGCAATTGGGTCATGTGTCTGGCGATACTCGAGAATCCTTCTACGAACTTGCGGTAGTATCCCGCTAATCCGAGAAATGCACGAACTTGGGTTTGAGTGGTTGGGGCTTGCCAATCTTCGACATCTTTCACCTTTGTAGGGTCAACGACAATTCCTCCAGCTGATACAATGTGGCCCAGGAATCCTACCTCCTGTAACCAGAATTCACATTTGCTAAACTTGGCATACAACTGATGCTCTCTAAGGGTTCCAAGAATGGTCCTTAGGTGTAGCTCATGTTCTTCTTCTGATTTGGAATAAATCAGAATGTCATCGATGAAAACAACGACAAACTTATCCAAGAAGTACATAAAAATCTTATTCATGAGATTCATGAAAAAAGCGGGGGCATTGGTTAATCCAAAAGACATGACAGTATACTCGTATAATCCATATCTGGTGGTAAAGGCAGTCTTTGGAATATCTTCTGTGCCAATCTTGAGTTGATGATAGCCAGTTATAAGATCAATCTTAGAAAACACCTTGGCAACAGTCAACTGGTCAAACAGATCTTCTATCTTGGGCAATGAGTACTTGTTCTTGATGGTGACATCATTCAACTACTGATAATCCGTACACAGACGGTTACCTCCATCTTTATTGTCCACAAACAGAACAGGTGATCTCCATGGTGACGCACTTGGTTTAATCAATCCAATTTCCAGCATGGCATCCAATTGCTTCTTCAGTTCTGCTAGTTCAGATGGGTTCATACTATATGGTCTCTAGGCTATGGGTCCTGTTCCAGGGATTAGTTCAATGATAAACTCGATATCCTGATCTGGGGGCATACCGGGCAAAACATCTGGAAATACACCAGGGTATTCACATACTATCTGGACTTGGTCAATGGTAGGTTGGGCTATACTCTTGTTGCACTTGAATTGACGAGGTAAGGTTTCCGATACATGCTCGACTGATATTCAGGTTGTACTGGTCATGGTTATGGCTTTCTTAGCACAGTCAATTAATGCTTTATGTTTGGACATCCAATCCATTCCTAGTACTACTTCCAAACCTTTAGTTCCGAGTACTATTAGATTAGTATAAAAATCTATGCCATGGATTCGAATAGGGACGGCTTTGCAAATTTGCCTACCTTTGGTGGTCGAACCGGGTATTTGAACAATCATAACATGCTTCAATTTGGTTGGTTGAATCTTACTAGTTCATGCAAATTCTTCGTTGACAAATGAGTGCGATGCTCCAGAGTCAAACAACACTCTTGCAAGTACTGAGTTAACAGAAAACATACACAGCACGACACCTGGCTCTTCCTGGGCTTCTTGAGCATGCATGATAAAGAGACGGCCATTGCGGTTGAGCGAATTCCCTGGGGCAAACCTTCTTCCGGGCTGAACACGACGCTGCTGCTGAGCTGGGGCATTTGTATTGGGGGCTGCGGCATTCTTCTTGGGGCACTCATTGGAGTAGTGACCCTTGTTTCCACATTCATAACAAGTCACTTGCGACTTGTGTTTCGCTGCAACAGGCACAACATTGCTTCCGGTCCTTGGGGCAGTGTTGGTGTTGGTAGCGGCATTTTTGTTGTTGAACTTGGGTGGTGCACTATTGAAATTGCTAGAGATTCTGGGGTTGTTGTGGTTTCCTCCGGGCCTTGGGTTTCCACGGTTGGGATAGGTCGGACGGTTCATCGGGGGTCTGTTGGTTCTTGGGGCAAATCCTGGAGATGGGTTGGGGTGATACTTTGGTGTATGGTGGGTTCCTGGTTGATGCATCATGCGACACTTACGGTTCTCATTGGCCTGGTTGATCTTTCCTTCCATCTGAATGGCAGAGTCGACTAGGGCTTCAATATCATCAAAGGGGATATTGACTAACACCGTTTACATCTCATCGTGCAGACCATTTAGGAATCTTTCTTTCTTCTTGGCTTCAGTGTCGATCTCATCCGGGGCATACCTAGCTAATGACAAGAATTTGTCACGGTATTCCACTACGGTCATCCTTCCTTTCTGTAGTTCTCTGAATTCATCTCTCATCCTCTTGATCAAACCCGGTGGCACATGGGTTCTGCTAAACGTGACCTTGAATTAATCCTAGGTCATCATCTGACCTCCGGTCATTGCACGAACGTTGTTCCACCATGCTCTTGCATCTCCGGCTAGATAGTGGGTGGAGAACAGAACTTTCTCGTTAGCTTCCACTCCGGCAACTTCCAGATTGTTCTCCATGGTTTGCAGCCAATCATCTGCATCTAAGGGCTCTTCCGACTTAGTGAAAACAGGTGGATTGGTGTTCTATAAATTCTTGAGCTTAGATCCATGGTTGTCCTGATTTCCATGGCCTTGATTGTTATTGGCCATCTGAGCTATCTAATGAAGGGTGGATAAGTTGGCTTGACGTTCTGCTCTTTCATCTTCGCGGTCAGAAACCAACATTTGCAGGATCTGCAACATCGGGTCCGGGGATGAACCACTTCCTCCGCGAGGCATCTAAAGATTGAGATAGATCATGAGAAAAGAGGGAAATTTCTAAGGTTCAGGGACTTTGAAAAAAATTTAAAGTTTGACTCAGATTTTCTAGCAACTTGCTTTTCATTCATTCATCCATTCATAGCACACGATACAAACACACACCAAAACAAAGGAAAACAGATGGTTTTAAGAACCATTCTGGAAACTACGATATAGTGGGACCTAATACAACTCACTAACGCTAGTGCTCAAGTGCTACTACTCCTCGGAGTCAGTGTCCTCATCATCCTCATCATCGTCATCGATGAAGGCGAAGTCATCCTCATCGATGAAGAAGTCCATGGCCTGATCCTCCAGAAAGTCATCATCATCGCTGAGATAGGAGTAGGGATCTCCACGAAGGTCTTCTTCGGCATTCTCCCTTTCCTCCAACTGCATGTCTCTATCGTGGATGGTCTCCTCCAAATTCGTGATGCGGTGGCGAAGACGGGCAATGATGCGCTCCTTCTTGTCGAGTTTACGGCGACAAGACTTGTGATCCTTCACTAGCATGGCGAGGGTCTTATTCTTCTTCTTGGTGATGGCGGACTTGTGGTTGGCGTAGTCACGGGCATTGTCCAACTCCTGCTGACGATCATACATCATGAAGCTAAGGTGGTCCAACTGAGTCTTCAGCTCGGGGTGATGTGGGGCTTCCAATGGTTGTCCCATAGCATCACACCTTGGATAGAACTCAAAGTGGGTACCCTTGATCTGATTGATACTCTGCCCACATAGACGGGCGAGAGCTTCCTGCATGGCCCTGGCAAGTCCATCGAGCCAGTTGTTCTCTCTTAAGGTGAACTGAATTCCCTCTGCCGTGGGAGGTTCAATCTTTCCTTGGAGACTTGCAACAACTATCCACTGCAGATCGTCTCCTTCCTGATCATTGATCTGAGCTCCGAAGAACTCAGGATGTGGACGCTCCAGAAGTTCCGAAAGCTGGTCCAAGTCACTCTCAAAGATGAGTTCTCCTCCATTTACCAACTGATAAAACTTGTTGTACTTCACGTCCATCTATAAGAATATAGGATCAGTAAGTTAGTAGAGTGCTCAAGTGTGTCAAATTTTATGTATTTTGCAAGAGTTTTTGAGGAATTTTATGTATTTTGCAAGAACCACTAGTAGGAAAGAGGTCTTTCGTTTGCATCCAATTTATTCTCTAGTCCTGGACGTGCCTTGGGCCGAGATTAGTGTGAGCACTAGTCCCGGTCCGTTCCTTTTCCAATGGCTAGGAGGCCGGAGAAGCTCTAGTCCATGGTTGTTTCGGACCTTTAGTCCTGGTTCATGATACAACCCGGGAGTAAAGGGATGTAGCGTGTGCGGGCGCGGGTATCACACTTTAGTCCCGATTGGTGTCTCCAACCGGGACTAAAGATAGAACATTTGTCCCGGTTTGAGACATCAATCGGGACTAAAAAAATCTGGCAAAAATAATTTGGCGGGTTCTACCACGGCAGGAAAACTGGCAAAAATCCTAGCGCGACAGGAGATTTCTGTCCACCCCCGAGATCGCCATTTTTAGTTTCAAAAGCATGCCACAAAATTATAAAAAAATCAGAAAATAAATCCTTCAAACTGTAGTAATATTAAGTGATTTAGTTGTTTCGAAAATTAACAAACATGAATTTTGACATATTTTGCTAAAAAATGTCATGAAAACTTCAAATGGCTATAACTTTTGCATACGATGTCGGAAAAAAAAATACAACCTATCAAAATATGCGGAAAAAAATTCGCATTCAATTTAAACCGCCTTAGGCTATTTAGGATTCTTTTAGATTCTTAAAATTCGAAAAGGAAAAAAGTTATATAAAAAATTAATTTTTTAGCAACAAATTTTTATGCTATATTTGGATTCCTCACATTTATCTAATAATAATGGATATATTATTTTTCAAATTTCAATTTATAGATTTAAAGATATTGTTTATGCCATATTAAATGAATAAATGGCAAAAAATGAGTAAAATATTATTTTAATTAGTATTTTACTTTCATTGGACTAAAATATTATTATTACTTACTTATTGTTGTTTATTTAAATAGTTGTTTATAATTTGAAAAATAAATATGTGTGACATATTGGTATGAGCTAATAGGATTCGTATGGTAGTCTTGACAACAAGGTATAAATGGGCTTCGCGCAAGTACGTCCTGATGAAACGAAGAAGTTAAGTGTGTTGGGGTGGAGTAGTGTTAGGATGGGTGACCGATCGAGAAGTTTGATCACGAGTATAATTTGACCTAAGATTAAGTATAGTTAGTGTTAAAAAATTCCAAATGAGAGGATTAACGAGTCAAACAATTCAAGAAAAAATTAAAAAATCCAGAAAAATAAATAAAAAATTTAATTTTTTTAAAAAATAAATCTCTAGTTCCAGGCCGTATTACGACCCGGGACTAAAGGTCCTCTGTCCCCCCGCTTCGGAAAGCGGCCACGTGGTGGCCTCTAGTCCCGGGTCATAGCAAATCGGGACTAGAGGTAGGGCCTTTAGTCCCGATTTTGCAGTCCCGCGTGCGAAACCGGAACTAATGACCCTTACAACCTGGAACTGTAGGCCCTTTTTCCACTAGTGAACTCAAGTTATTTATCTTAGAACAGAGAAGAAATATCTTTCATAGGTCATGATCATCAGACTTAAGATGCAAAGCTAAACTTGAAAACACATGTATTCTTAAATCCCTAGTCGACGCTAGGGGAAAACACTAGCGCTGTCGCCAGAGCTTCCCGTTGCCCACCCCTTACCGCCACTTCCACCGTCCTGATCCGCGTTGGTAGCACACCCGCCACAAAATGGTGGAGGCTATCTCGTGTAGGGCGATGGTGGTCCAAGGATATGCGGAACCGGGAGGCGGCCCTGCAGCTCGCCAGGGGAAGGCGGTAGCTCAATGATTTATTGGCTGGGGCCATCTCTGGTGGATAGAGCCGGTGGCATCTTGCGCTACTCCTTCCCTGACTAGTAGCCCTAGATGGATTCAAATCAGATTCTTCTTCATGGACGTGTGGCCAGGTTTCACGGCTGGATCTTAATGAGTCTCACTGGTCTAGATCACAACACGTTGCTTGGTTATGTCTATCCCGGCCTGTTGGCTACTCATACCTAGCTGCGCTGCATATGGTTTCCTCTATAAGGACTTGATGGATGTGCATCTTCAAGGACAGTGCCTCATGCCTTCTGTTCCACCACACCGCGCTCCTCTATTATGGAATTAGATGCACTGCCGATGCAATTGTGGACTACGTGCTCGGGCGTTAGGTGACCATCAACCGATGTCTACACTTCGGTTATGTTGACCTCGACAGCTGCATTGCTCGATTATCAATGTATTTACATGGGTATTATCAAGACAGTCGTGTTTGTAAAAAATAGGTTAGGATTGTTGGAATTCCACCCACGGATCAATCACATAAAGCTAGGCAAACACATGCACGCGAAAACTTGTGGCCAGGGGCGCGTGTCTCGCCCTCTAATTTCTGTCTTTTTTGCTTTTTTCAACTTACAGTACAACTTCTGATACAAACCAATGTGACCTTGTGTATATTTATATACGGCCAGACTATTAGACGACCCTAACTTGCTAGGACATGGACAAGACATCAACCGGACTCAAACTCCTAAACTCTCACTTGTACGATATCCTATCTGAACTAAACATGCTATTTATGGCATGCAAGCCAACTCCAGCGTGAACTCTCCTAGTTCTATCTAAGTTTAAACACTATTACGCAAAATTATTGCTAAAAGGCTCTGAAGGCACAATCTCACATGCTTGTGTCTGAGTCGATATTTCTATTCTAAGGAGTACTCGAAGATTGTAGGGAGAAGAGACACTTCACCACTCGATGACCTCAAATCGTACATATGATGTCAGTGAGCTGGCCGATCAGCGAATTGCAGCAGTAATCGACAAGTGGGGGCGGCGACACAGGATGACTTCGTTCTTGGTGGTGCTTTTGAGCACCATGTCTTAGTTTTGGGTTGAGAACCCTAGATATGGCCTTTATTGGTTGTACCTGACAATGGCAACTCTATAATGTTTTCCTTGTTGCATGCATTGTTCAAAATTGGACCTTCTCCGGGTGAAAAGCTATGTTCCCCAACTTTGGTGTTAGTTCGGTGATAACAACGCTTATGTCTATTACGTTGCTGAATGTGTCGCTTTGGAGAACAATTCTTGGAGCCTAGGTGCCGCCAATAGTGGTGGTTAGTTCATGTTGTTTTGGGCCGCTCACTTAGGCAGGGCCCTTTTCCTGTTTTCCTTCTGTTTTGTTTTTTTGTCCACTATGCATCATTGATGTCTAGATTGACATTATAGGTCGGATGTAATTGGTATTATCTTGGTATTAATATATTCTTTTTATCAAAAAAAAAATTATTGTCTATCTGACATTGCCGGAGACTTATATATCTGTATAGGAGGCATGGGCATGAACACACACGCTCAAAAACTAAGATATTCATCCAAAAAAGAACTACTCCATAGTTAACTAAGGCGTTGGTACGCAAGCATGGTTTTCAAGCATCGTGCATTATCAAGATGGCAATTTACATGAACATCTGAGCTTGACTTCCTTCTTACTCCCCTCGTGTCGCATCCTTTACGTTGTTACTACAACTCACTCATATGCCTACCGTCCGTCCTTACATGCTAGTAGTATGTAGTGTTTGTGATATACGGTATAGTATATGTTCTGAATTATGGAAATACGGAATGTTCAGTGGGAAAAAATGTTTGATTGGGGGAAATTATTTGTAAAAAAAATATCCTAAAAAGGTGTCTTCAAATTCAAAATTATTTGAGAAATTTGAGTGGGGGCTGCTCTCTTTGGGTCCTCCCTATACGTAATTATCTTGAAGTTACTCTACAACGAAGTCGAGGTTGTGTACCTAGCTCGGTACAATTCCTTACATTGTAACTGTCCTTGAACGACCATCCAAGAATCGGTAACCTGCAACAGGGCTTTGCTGCAATACGGATCAAGTACCTAACCGTGGAAATAAAATTAGACGCTAGAGCCACCAGTAGTTAGATAGGATTAGGTGATAATTAATTTTTCGGCACTATCGATATCGTGCCTGGTTGGCGAGATCAACATTGGCAAACCAAGGTGGTAGTGCACGTTGTATTTTTTGTGATCCATATGTAACTCCTGATGTCTTCTATGTCCAAATTTCATATATAATGTACATATAGGCACAATAAAATATGCACAAAGATAGGCATGGTAATTCCAAGATGTAATACAAATTTATCATTTGCTTGGGAAAACCTTCCTCCTTTTAGGGATTTGTTTTGTCATTTGTCCTTGGTAGGTCAATTGCTAGACATCACTTGGTTATTTATGTGCTTGTCTCAGGAAGGTTAGTGGATATTAGAGCCTCGGACATCCTCCTACGTTACATTTCACATATTTCCTTAGAGAGCACGATAAATCAATCGGAATTCCATACTCACACATGCTTGAATCTTCCGCTAGATGTCATGAACTACTTGACTTCTTCCTGTTGAATATGTTGCTGTGGAAAAATATACTACATTTTCACTTTTGCATATTACCTTGCAATCAACATAGTTACTTATATAGCTAGAGACGAGAGACTAAATGTATCCCTCCGAATTTAGAATTCAGCTAAAATATGACCAAAAAGTCAAGCCGTTTCTCTTAGACCGGAAAAGCAATATCTTTCAAAGATCATGACTGATCAGAGTTAAGATGAAAAGTTAAACACAAACTATGGAGATGATAATTTACACGAACACTCTATGGTCTCATTGCTATAGGAATTTGACTCAAAAACTCACGTCGGCTTTTGGCGTGACTACCTCTTGTCACAACGCTCGTGAAAGCTTCCGTTGTTCTGTTGAAGTAATATATTCATGTGGGAACACCCCCCCCCCCCCCCCAATTGTTTTAAAAAATATTTACATGAACACATGATCTTCACTTGCTTCTCACTCTCCTTGTGTCACGTCCTTCCGGAAGATGACGCATATTCATGTCGTTACTCCAACTCACTAAGATGCCTACCATCTGCCTTACATGCTAGTATTATGTAGTGCATGTGATACGAACGGTAATGAAGCATGCATTCCTAGCTAAAGGCATATGCTGCCACAAGTGAATAGACAAAATGTATATTGGGAGAAAAAGTTCGATTTGGGGATATCGTATTGTAAATCTGAAAAAAATTAAAATTTGTGCTGAATTTAAAATTATTTGACATATTTGACATATTTGAGTAGGGGCTGCTCTCTTTGGGTCCACCCTGTACGTGATCATCATCTTAAAGTTACTCAACTGTGAATCCCGGATTTTCTAGGTAGCTTGGTACAGTTCCTTACACTGGAATTATGGTTGAATGGCCATTCAAGAATCTGTATCATGCTAAGGACTATGCTATAACATGGATCAATTGCCTAACTGTTTAAATCAAATACCATGCTGGAGCCACCAGTGGCTAGACAGGATTAGATAATGAATCGTTCACAATGACATATTTTGCGTCTATTGGGCTGGTTCAACATTGGCAACATCATGTGGTAGTGCACATCGTAATTTTGGTGATCCATAGGTAACTCCTGATGTCTTTTATTTCCATATCAATCAAATTCATATCTAATGTACATATGAACAACAAAAAATTCACAAGATAGGTCATTCCAAGATAGAGTATTTATCATTTTCTTGGGAAAACCTTCCTCCTTATATGGTACTTGGTGGTAGCCATTGACGTGAAGTCATTTATCCTTGGTATCCAGTGACATGAAGTCATTTATCACTTATGTGATTGGTTATTAGGTAGGTAAGGGGCTATTAGAGCATGGTCCATCCTCCTATCCTATGCTACAGTTTCACTGGAATCTAGCAAAACTATAACTAATAAAATGTGTACACTGCTTCATTTAGGCTCGACCATGCATTGTACTGTACTCTCATTTTGGGAAACGACTATATTCCTCAAATATCGCAATAGAACACTGGGGTTCAAGTTGTTTTCTCTTTTCCGTACAATGCACACGATCTTGACCTGCATCTTACTCTCCCCGCGCCACGTCCTTCCGCCATGACTCTCGAGTCAACAGTTTGTGCAGTCATTTTTAATTAACCACATGTATATACAACGTTCAAATCAGTAAGTCAAGGTATTTGTTTATCCATTCGGTAATCACATTAAGGCAGGGTCGAACCTTCCTTCCCTTTCTCATGGCCTTCAATTTTTTTTGTTCTTTTCCTTTTGTAAAACCATTTATTAGTTGCTTGTACTAGGTCTAGTATGTTTTATATGATGGTGAAGTATGAATTTCGAATTAAAGTGTATAGACATCTTGATGGGATGTCCCACCTATGAGTACCTAAGATCAGATGATGATTAGAGGCCCGTCCCCAACCACAAAGGGGTGTCGAACCCATTAGTATAGTGGGTTAAGTGCTCATCGTTAGATACCCATCCCGAGGTAGTGCAAGTATATGTGAATGCACTTGTGTTTCAATATGTGCCAACTTAAAACTTTTTTACTATTTCTTTGAATGTATCGGCCTATTTTCTATGCATTTTTATGAGATTATTAACATAAAAATAAATGTCAAGGGAATTATTTATTCGACACATCCCTTGTGTTTATCCATACATACATAATTAATCATGTTAGAAAGAACTTAATACATAATTCTTCACTGGTATGTGCTTTCTTGATAGAATTGTTAACATTGGGCCGACTATGAATTTATAGATACGACATTCACTTGTGTTTCACCACATCTACACACTTATTTTTGTTATTAGTTTACCATCTCTTAACATGTGTATCGTCACTAGGTTCTGTCTCAACTAAATACATAAACCAATAAATCATATAGTCGAGAGCACGTCCAACGAGAAATTCTATGATGAAGTATGATCATCGAGAAAAGAGCAAATAAAAAAATATTTCGCTCGGACAACCATTAGTGCAGACTAAAATATAATTATTTGTAAATTGGCCGAGTTATAATCTATTGCCGGACTGTCTAGAACATCGGTTAAAAAGAACACATGAAAGACATAAAAATACACTAATAGGAATACATGTAAAATGGGGGTCTCCAAAAACATACAGATAAACATATGAGTTTATTTGTGTATGTAGTAAACTCGGATGACACAATAGCTAAGTTAGGAAGTAGTGCACATGGTCCTAATTTTGGTCATTCATCAGTGATCCTCGTTCTCTTCTATGCCTATGGAACTCATCTCACTAAATTCTAGGCATTACAACAAAATATGGATGAAACATGATTAAAAAATTCTAGGAAAGAAAATTGAAATGATAAATAAGTTATTAACCACTTTCTTTGGAAAGATTTGTTTCTTTTAGAAGACTTGCGATGTCGGAAGAAGCGACACGAAGTTATTTTTCCTCATGCAGTTCAATAGCTAGACGTCATTGGTTATGATCACGGTTCTCAAGTATTTGGGTGGCTATGATCACTTTATAAATCATTTAATACAAGTGATATATCACTCAGCCTGTTCTTGTAAAGGAATAACTTTATCGATTTTCAAAAACTAAAAATAATAATATTTCCTCTATTGTGGACGTCTTGCATGTGCACCCAAAACCCGTGAAATTAGCACATAAAGAATGGTTTGCAAGTTCTCCACATACTGGTCGTCTATTTTTTGTACTCGTTACTGATACTTCGTGCTTATTTTCTAAGATCAATGACTTTTACTAAGATAGGAGTGCATTTCATAAAATTGTTGGAAATCAGTAATTCATGGTCCCTTTTATGCCCATATATGTGAAATTCATACCGCTAATGTGCACAGATGCAACAAAGAATGCATGAAAGATAATGGAATATTCCAAGATTGAAACATAAAATAAAAAGCAAATTTATTCATCATTTTCTTGAGAAATATTTACTACTAATAAAGGACTCCGGTTGTGAGAAGGGACATGAAGTCATTTGTCCTCAGGTAGGTCAAATAGCTAGACGCCCCTCGGTTATGAGCTTGGTCTTCAAGTTAGCTAACAACTATATGTGAGAGTTTTATCAATCCTTTAAACTAAAAATGAATGTCGTTATATTTTTTATCAACAAAGAGTTTTATTACTCTTATTATATTGTCATCTCTATGAAAAACATTTTATCCATGCAGGTTACGGGGTTGGTTATCATGTAGGATAATCGCTATGTACTTGTGTTTCGATCTACACTGGAGTTGATATTATTGTACTATATCTTTGAATCTTGGCCACCAAACATGCCGTTGGAAAAATGTATATGACATATCCCCTTTGGTCATACATGCATAGGTAATTAACCACCTTAGATATAACTTGAAAAAGACATCTTGATTGCACTAGTGTCTGGCCGGGCTCGAAAGTTGCCTCGTCTAGTAGCTTCTTGCATGAAAAGGGGCAATCTTAATGGGCTACCAAAGTTGCCTCGTCAGACACAGAATTTTGCCTCTTCGGACACCAAAGTTGCTCAGTCGGACACAAGTTGCCTTGTCAGGCTCCAAAGTTGTCTCACCGGGTTCCGAAATTGTCTCGTCTAGCAGCTGCTTGCATGAAGAAGGATCGTCCTCACCCACCACGGCAGCGTCATCCTAATAGCCTACCAAAGTTGTCTCGCCGGGAACAAACGTTGCATCTCCATGCTCTAAAGTTGCCTCTCTATGCTCCAAAGTTGCCTCGCCGGGATTCGATGTTGCCTTGTTAGGCAGCAGCTTGTCTAAAAAACTATCCTCACCCATCGCGTCAGCGCTGTTCTAATGGCCTACCAAAGTTGCCTCGTCAGGTTTTGAAATTGACTCGTCGGACTTCGATGTTGCCTCGTTGACAGAGGATTGCCTGAAAAAGGGCTATCATCACCCATCGTGACAACGCTGTCCTAATGGCCTACCAAAGTTGCCTCATCGGAATCCGGTGTTGCCTCTTTGGGCAATGACTTGCCTGAAGAAGTTCTGTCCTCACATACCGTAGCAGCGCCGTCCTAATAGCTTACCAAAGTTACCTCTCCAGGCTCCGAAGTTTCCTCATCGAGATTCGGAGTTGCTTAGTCGGGCACAAGTTGTCTTGCCGGGCTTCAAAGTTGTCTCGCCGGGCTCCAAAGTTGTCTCACTAGGCTCCGAAATTGGTTTATCGCTAGGTTTCGTCTGTATGTTGGCAATGCCTACTTCGCAATTTTTATAGGCAATTTCATAACATTGATAAGCAATTTAGAATTACTAAATACACTCTACTGTTACAACTATATATATAATATACCGCTACACAACCTTTTACTCCCTCCGACTCAAATTAATTAACTTAGATTTGTCTAGATTCGGTTGTATCTAGATATGATTTAGTATTAGATTCATCTGTATCGACAAATTTGAGTCACTAGCATTTTCTACCAAATACTACGTGATTTTAGGCAATAAATTGATTCAATTGGGCAAGTATATGGGACCCACATATCTCCTCTCGATATCTTACTTCCTCATGTGTCTCTCTACACAGCCAATTTCTTATCTATCCCCCGTCAACACCACCATGCCCACTAAATCCCCCGACAATCCTGGCCCTGGTCCATCTCCTTTGCCTCTGTCGTTAAACAGCGTATCCCCGTCGGTCACCCCTCTCCCAATTCCTCACCGCCGAGACGGCGTTTCGCATGCCCATGATGCTGCTTCGCCTGCTGCTCCCAGATGAGGCGGGGTCACGTGGGAAGCCGACGGCGGGGCAGCAAGAAGCCGGCGGCACGGAGCTCGTTCGGTGTGTGATGGGGCACCTGGACAGCGTCCCGCGAGAACACGCTAGAGTTGAAATTAACAGCGGGTGCACTTTCAGTAGGGAAGTCCGGCGGCCAACGGCGAGCGTGGTGGCCGGGGCGACAGCGCGTGGCTATAGCGGGTGTTGGGAGGGCTTTGACGATAGGGTGCGCTTGTGACGTTGTTTCGGCGCCTGGGCATCTGCTAGACGTGTACTAGTTTTAAATGGCAATTTAGACGTTTTGTATTGATCCATCGAGGCCTCCAGATACTCTGTCTCGTAGGCCACTTTCTGTAGTGACCTCGGATCGGTAAGGATCCTAAGTCCCTGTGATTAACATGCTAGTACCTGGATCAATAGCTAGCACTCACAGTCGATGAAATATCATGTAAAACACAAATTCATTATTACATGGAGAATCCAGAGTATGAATTTATTACAAAGTTGCATAGCATTATGCTAGCTCAAATAACAGCGGAAACATAAAAGCATCTTGAGTCCATTCAACGCCCCAGGCTTTTCGAGTGTAGACTCGCGATCCCTACGCACCTTTCAATCTTCGATTTCTGCACGTAAGACGTGCAGCCAACAAGTTGGGTCAATACTTTGAATGTATTGGCAAATTACACCAAGGAGAGAAAAGACTACCTCTACATGCAAGGCTAGTTTAGGCTATGGAGTTCATTTGCTCAAAGCTAGTTTTCTTAAGTAGAGAGAAAAAGAGAAGATTTTTCCTACTTTGCAAACATTTGCTTAGATAAAATAGGGTCGAATGGCACACGAGGATATTATGCACCCAGTGTCCAAACAACCAAACACTTGGATATTACGCACCAAGTGACACTTGGATGTTACACACCAAGTTCCCAAAATCCTACCCATTGGCAATATTACTCACTCCATGGGGTTTTAAAAACTTTGTTTTAGAAAAGAGAGAGAGGAAGATCCTTCAGAGGCTCCATCCTTCAGATGCTCAATGTTGTTCTGTTACCGTGAACACGGCTGATCGATCAGATTGCAATACTCTCGAGAGTTGGTGCACTTTACCCACAATCCACGATCAAGTCCTTTTACAGACAAGACCATGGCGAGGCTTTCCCTTAGTATCCTCTCTACCTTCTGGATCCAACCGTGCCAAGAACCTCCAAATGTTGGTACCCAGGTAAGGTTTCCCACTAAGTACTAGGCCAAGACAGAGCCCATAATGTATTTTGGTTGCACTAGAAGCTTCTGAATTCTGAAACATGGCAGACTTCTTTGATTCCTGGGCGGCCGTCCTCCACCAAAATCTCACTCGTTGACCCGACAACCATTCCGACCAGAAGAAAACTTAGTTTTATTTTGAAGTGCATTTGAGGAGAAAAGTTTGCTCTAGAGAGCCTTTATACTTAGAAAAATTCTCTGTCTTTCGAACCCCCCAACGGTACTTTGTATATATAGCATAGCAAGCAATACTTAAAAACAGGGGTAACCTATTAGGAGGGAAAATCCTAAGTATAGAGCTACTCATGGCATACTACAAAAATCATCACACTTGCAAAATAATACTAAGGAAAATTCTACTAGAACATCCTACACATGCATACTACAGAATTTTGATGATCACATGCATAGAATCAAAACTTGGACAAAATTATGAACAAGTGGTGTAACTTGCCTTGATCCGAGCATCACTCTGCACAATAACACTCCTTAGCACACTCCGAACAATCTAACGAAACAAAACATGGGTCTAATCACAACTTGCACCAAATATGCCACAGGGATAACATGCATGCATGCAACATGGTATTTATGCAATATTGGTCTTACTATATTGACCAAGGTAGTATAATTGGGTTGCAATTGTGTTAAGGCTGTTACTAGGATTGATTTTCCCATATGTTTAAATCAATTGGGGTCACTAATATAGTTCATAGGGTTACTAGGAGATCCAACCATCTAATTAGCCCCAAATTAGATCTAATGATCTTAAGCAAAGTTTTATAATTTTTTTTAGTAGGTATTGCGGAAACAAAGTCAACGCAACAAAAATCAACTAAAACGGAGTTCTAATTATTTTTCTATAGAATAAACACTCTAATCTAGAGATTAAATGCTACACCGAAAACCCTACTGTAAACTTGGAATTTTATTGCAGATCTGTGTTCTACATAAAATTATGAATCCAACGGTATATTATAAGATAAATTTTTCCAACTATTTATTTTTATATGATTTTCGCAAGTTTTAACTCAATTTTGCCAAACAGATCTAATCCTAATTCAAAACTTGCCAAGTGGCAGATGTTGGTTGGTCCAGCTAGACAAGGCGGTGGCGACGCAGCGTGCTGGCGTGGCTTGCCACGTGGCAGCGCGGGATTTTCTGGTACCCCTTTGATCGATCTTCTAATCCTAACCGTCGAGCCTAGATCTAACGGCTAAGAACAAGGACGAGCTCACCTCTGTGGCTGGCGGCGGCGGTTGGGCGCTACGGTGGTCGGCGTCGGTGTCTGTGTTCCTCGGTGAGGGTGAAGTAGTCGTGGATGATCGCCTCCTCCTCGTGGTCCCGCCCGTAGCCTCAGATTCGATCTTCTCTTCCCCGAGCGGTGGTGGTGGCTGTTCCTTCTCCGCAGCTCCGGCGAGCAATCCGTGGCGGTGCGCTGCGGTAAACAGAGGGGTAAACGGTGAGTCAACGTTGTCGATTGAGAGGTTCAAGCTAGGGAAGAAATCAGGGGGAGGGGGTTCCCCTGTTGTCGACTTCGTCGGCTTACCGAGGCCAGCGGCGGTTCGAGCCCGCGGAATCGGAGGGAGGCTAGGGTTCTGAGGGTTTTGGGAATGGAGGAGAGGGCGCGCGGCTGGATCTTTATGTGCAGCCTGGGAGGGAATCCTGGCTGGACACGGAGGCGGGAAGAAGCGTGGCCGGCGCAGACTCCAGTTCTCGTCGGAGAGGAAAGGGGAGGGTGACAGGTGGGGTCCGGGTGTCGGCGGGAGCGGCAGCGCAGGCTGTGCTGGGCTGCGCTGGCGTCTGGTAGCTCTAGGAGACGCGCGCGTGTTAGTGGGCTGGCGCAGCCGGCCCAGTAGGTTAGACAGGCTCCCTTTTTTATTCATTTCTTTTCCAATTCTGTTTAACTAATTCTTTAATAGCTTTTGCATACTAAGTCCAAACTTGATGAAACTTGTTTCTAAATTTTTGTAAAAGTAAGGTGGTCAACATAGGATCATGGTTTAATGTTTTTACATAGTTTTTTAGAAGACTACAACAAAATTGCTCACATAGGGTATTCTTATTAGGGTTTTTTGGTGGGTTTAGGTGTTAGGGTTTTGTTGTAGATTCATTTGTAGGATGCAATGATGCATGAAATGATGCAAGGATGATGCATGCTTCTAGTAACATCATAATAAAACCTGGGATGTTACAAATCTACCCCCCTTAAGAAGAATCTCGTCCCCGAGATTCGGGTTGGCTAGCAAATAGGTGTGGGTGTTCTGCCTTCATGTCTTATTCACGCTCCCACGTAGCTTCTTCCTCGGAGTGGTGGTTCCATTGTACTTTGCAGAATCTTATAGTCTTGGTGCGGGTAATCCTTTCGGCTGTTTCCAATATTTTGATGGGTTTTTCCTAATAGGTAAGGTCATTCTCCAATTGAACCTCATCTAGGGGAACGGTGTCTCTTAGCGGCGTTTCGTCCATCTCCGGGTGACACTTCTTTAGTTGTGACACATGAAACACATCATGAACAGTCAGTCCTTCCGGTAACTCCAACTGATAAGCAACTTCTCCTCTACGGGCCAGAACCTTATATGGTCCTATGAATCATGGGGTTAACTTGCCCTTGATTCTGAACCTCTTAACTCCTCGTAGGGGTGAAACTCGGAGATACGCCCGGTCCCCTATTTTATAAGCCACATCTCTGTGCTTGGAATCAGCATAACTCTTCTGTCGGGATTGGGCTACCTTTAGCCTATCCTGAATCTGTCGTACCTTTTCTTCGGCATCCTTGATAAATTCAGATCCAAATAAACTACGTTCACCAACTCCACTCCATAGCAGCGGAGTCCTACACTTCCTGTCATATAGAACTTCAAACGGAGCCATCTTGATACTTGTCTGGTAGTTGTCGTTGTACGATAACTCAGTATACGGCAGGTTGTCATCCCAACTAGACCCATAGTCTAGTGCGCAAGCTCTCAACATGTCTTCCAGAATTTGGTTCACCCTTTCCGTTTGGCCGTCTGTCTGAGGGTGGAAGGCAGTACTGAATTCCAGTCGGGTCCCAAGAGACTCATGTAGTTGTTGCCAAAACTTCGAAGTAAACTGGGTGCCTCTATCTGACACAATTCCCTTGGGAACACCATGCAGACTTACAATTCTTGTCATGTATATCTTAGCAAGCTTAGCACTTGTATACGTGGTCTTTACGGGGATGAAGTGAGCCATCTTGGTGAAGTGGTCCACCACTACCCAGATAGAATCAAATCTAGAACGAGTACGGGGCAATCCTATGATGAAATCCATGCCTACCTTGTCCCACTTCCAGTTGGGTATAGGTAGTGGTTGAAGTAATCCGGCCGGTTTCTGATGCTCGGCTTTAACTCTGTTGCATACATCACATAGAGAAATATATTGGCAATTTCTCTTTTTAGGTTATTCCACCAGAATCTATCCTTCACATCCATGTACATCTTCGTGTTACCTGGATGAATTGAGTAAGGTGAGTCGTGAGCTTCTTGTAAAATCAACTTCCTGATGTCGGGGTCATTGGGAACGCACAAACGCTTCCCATGCCAAAGGGTTCCTTGTTCATCCAGACGGAATTCTTTTGTCTTTCCCTCACTTATCCTGACTCTTATTTCTTCCAACTCTTTATCTCCCTTTTGTGCTTCCTTGATTCTCTCTTGGAAGGTGGACACTATTTCCATAGTCGCTACGTGTCCTTTCGGAACTATCTCTAGCCTGAGATCCTTGAATTGCCTGCATAAATCCTCTGGAAGTTCCCCTGCGGTAAGTCCATTCACATAAGCCTTACGACTTAAGGCATCAGCCACCACATTTGCCTTTCCGGGGTGGTACTGTAAATCTAAGTCATAATCCTTAATCAGTTCAAGCCATCTTATTTGCCTCATATTTAACTCCTTTTGGGTGAAGATGTACTTCAAACTCTTATGATCTGTGAACACATCACAATGTTTACCCATGAGGTAGTGCCTCCATACCTTGAGTGCATGAACCATAGACGCAAGTTCCAAATCATGTGTGGGGTAATTGTGTTCGTGGTTCTTAAGTTGTCGGGAGGCATAGGATACCACTTTCCCGTCTTGCATCAACACACTTCCAAGTCCTTATCGAGATGCGTCATAATAGACTTGAAAATCCTTTTGGATATCGGGTAGACACAGAACTGGTGCCGTTACGAGACGTTTCTTCAATTCTTGAAAGCTTGCTTCACATGCCTCGGTCCATAGGAATTTCTTTTCCTTCTTCAATAGTTCCGTCATGGGTTTCGCTATTTTGGAAAAGTTTTCAATGAACCTCCGGTAATACCCTGCGAGGCCCAAGAAACTTCGAATATCTCCCACATTCTTAGGTGACTCCCATTCAGTCACGGAAGCTACCTTACTAGGATCTACGGCAACTCCTTTTGCCGACACAACATGACCAAGAAATCCCACTTCCTTCAACCAGAATTCGCATTTTCTGAATTTGGCATACAACTTGTGTTCTCTTAGTTTCTCATAATAAGGCGCAGATGTTTCTCATGTTCCTTCTCATCCTTAGAATATATGAGTATATCATCTATGAATACCACGATAAACTTGTCCAAATATTCCATGAACACCTTGTTCATCATGGTCATGAAGTATGCTGGGGCATTGGTTAGACCAAAGGACATCACGGTGTACTCATACAATCCGTATCTTGTGGTGAAAGCTGTTTTGGGCACATCCTGTTCTCGAATCTTTAGTTGGAAGTAGCCTGATCACAGATCGATCTTTGAGAACACACTGGCTCCCTTTAACTGGTCTAACAAGTCATTGATGTTGGGAAGAGGATACTTATTCTTGATCGTCACCTCGTTCAACGAGCGGTAGTCCACAACTAGCATCTTGGTTCTATCCTTCTTTTCCACAAATAGGACAGGTGCTCCCCAAGATGACGCGCTGGGTTGGATGAATCCCTTGTCCAATTGTTCCCTAAGCTGTTTCTTGAGTTCCTTTAACTCGTCCACATCCATCTTGTACGGTCTCTTAGCTATTGGCCCCGTGCCTGGCATCAAGTCAATGAGGAACTCGATATCACGGTCGGGAGGCATTCCGGGTAGCTCCTCTGGAAAGACATCTGGGTATTCCTTTACAATAGGTACCTCCTCCAAGCTAACCCCCTTAAGAGAGTTCACCATGACTTCCTTAAGTGCGAAATTTGACTTGATGCGAATCCTTTTCCCTTCGGTGTTGTGAGCGTGATAGTCCTTTTTGCACAATCTATGACTCCTTCATATTCGGTCATCCAATTCATGCCCAAGATTATGTCTAATCCTTGTGATTCTAGAACTACTAGGCTTGTGGGAAAGATGTGGGTCACAATCCTTAGTTCTAATCCCCGGCAACCGGAGTTTGCCACTATTTCTCCCCCAGGAGAACTTACCCTTAGAGGAAAGTTTATAGTCTCCGTAGGTATCTTGCCTCTATCCACAAATACCCTTGATATGAATGAATGTGATGCACCAGTATCAAAAAGAACAACTGTGGAAGTAGAATTGAGCTTGAACTTACCAATCACGGAGTCTGGTGCATCACAAGCATCCTCCATAGAAAC
Source organism: Avena sativa (assembly GCA_916181665.1). Classification (NCBI taxonomy): domain Eukaryota; kingdom Viridiplantae; phylum Streptophyta; class Magnoliopsida; order Poales; family Poaceae; genus Avena; species Avena sativa. Next base: position 170,139,822 of record OV702282.1, read on the forward strand.
ATGATTCACCGTGGCTTTGACAAATGGATTTGGCTTCTTCCTGTTTCCATTGCCCTGGTTGTGTCCATTTCCATTCCCATTGCCATTGCCATTCTTCTTCTCGGGGCAAGAGGTTGCATAGTGCCCTGTCCTGTTGCACTTAAAGCATGTCACCTCACTGAGATCATTTCCATTGCTGCCATTCCCATTGCGGTTTTTATGCCCATTGTGTTTGTGGCCACCATGGTGATGACCGTTATGGTTGTGGCCATTATTGTTATAAGGTGGTGGTGAGGAATTGCGCTGCTTCTGGTACGGAACAGAGTGCTTGTGAGGGTTAGACTTCCTCTTGCGGTTTTCTATGCTCTTCCTCTTTGATTCAACCACAATGGCTCTGTTCAGAAGTTCCTAAAAGTTGTCAAATTTCTGAGCCACAAGCTGAATGGATATCTCATCATTGAGTCCTCTTAAGAACTCCTCATGTCTCTTTGCATCAGTGGAAACATATTCGGGTGCATAACGGGCTAGCTTGTTGAAAAGCTCACCATACTCGGTGACAGAACGGTGCAGCTGGTGTAGGTCGCGAAATTCGCGCCTTTTCAGAGTCATGATACCCGCAGCCACATGATGAGTGCGAAAAGCTAGCTCAAACTGATCCCAAGTGATAGCATCAATATCCGGGTGGGTGACTTGGTAGTTATCCCACCATTCTGCAGCAGGTCCATCAAGCTGGTGTGCGGCATAACGTACCCTGTCGGCTCCGACAGCTTGCACGGTGTCTAGCTTCTTGTTGATTGTACGTAGCCAGTCATCTGCGATTATTGGTTCAGCGCTGCTTGTGAAGGTAGGTGGGTTCAACCTAAAAAACCGAGTCAAGCGATCCTGTTGCGGTGGTGGCGGAGGTGGTGGTGGTGGCGGGTTGTTATTGTTGTTTTGCATGTTCTGAGTGAGCAGTTGGATCAGCTGGTTCTGAGTGGCCAAAAGTTGTGCTATTTCCGGAGGGATTTCGGAGTTCGCACGTCTTGGCGGCATCTGTGGGGTTTGAGAGAAAAGTTAAGAAATAGACAGAAAGACTAAGTAGTAAACTCCTACCCTTATGAAAACACACCAAGCACACAAGACACAACAACACAACTTAACACAGAAATCAACCAAGTTTAACTAAACCAAAATGTCTTGGTATTTATTACAATCGTGAATAACGTTCTACTATAGAATTAAAGGTGGTCCAACTACTACACATCTTCCACGCCTTCCTCTTCCTCGTCCTCGAACGAGTAGCCTTCCTGATCTAGGGTTGTCTTGTACAACTCCATCTCCTTCGTGGTGGCTTCAAGCTTCTCTTGGAGGTTCTTTATCTCATCCTGCAGCTTCTTGGTAGTGGCTTCTAGCTGCTCTTGAAGTCCCTCCTTCTCGCTTTGTAGCTCCTCCACTAGACTTGACTTCTTCGCGGCTTCAAGTTGCTTTGCCAAGTCCCTCTTGGAAGCACGTACATCATTGATTATCTTGCAAAGGCCTTCGGTTTGAACTTTAGTTCCATCGATCTCCTGCTTGAGTTCCCTAACCCTCTTATTTTTATTTATCACCCTCTTCTCTTGGTTAGAGAACTTCTTCTCTTGGTCCTGGAACTTTATCTCTTGGAGCTTCATTGCCTCCTCCTGCTTCTTGATCATTTCTTCCTTCTCCTTGATGAGGGCGCATAGCTCGTCGTTCTTCAATATTCGAGGAAGGTACCCTTTTCAAGGTCATGGATGTGGCACTCAAAATCTTGATATTGGGTCCTTCGACGCTTGGTAGAAGTCCTTTCCTCAAAGGTTAACTCCATGGGAATTCCTTCCTCATCTCGTCTTCCAAAGAGGCTGCCGCAGTGTCCCTGGAGAGCTTCATGATGACGTCCACATAGGCGACCAATGAGCTGTTGTAAGCTGATGCTAAGGGCCTTCTCCTTGGAATCGCTAACAATGTGGATTGTTATGTCTTCTTTCGGGTTCTTGCCTCGCTCTTTTCCTGGTTGGATGACTTTGACTCCCCAACAACCGTCCTTGTGGAGTTTCTTCATTGTGCTCCCCTGGATTGTTGGGAGGGGAAGGTCCAAACGCGTGAGAAGGTCCATGAGGCATCCACCAAACCGAAGGGGCTCGATGTCCGCGACGGTGTCGTAGAGGAAGCTTGTCATCTTTAAGTTAGAAGAATGAAAATTAGATATTTAATCAAGTAGAGGAAAGCAGATACTAGAAGTGCGGAAATTAACTTAGTAGAAAAGCAAGTAAGGCACATAAGTTAGAGGTGGTTCCAATCCTAGGGTCACATCCTACAGGCAACGATGTGTTCTGATACCATCTGTAGTGACCTCGGATCGGTAAGGATCCTAAGTCCCTGTGATTAACATGCTAGTCCCTCGATCAATAGCTAGCACTCACAGTCGATGAAATATCATGTAAAACACAAAGTCATTATTACATGGAGAATCCAGAGTATGAATTTATTACAAAGTTGCATAGCATTATGCTAGCTCAAATAACAGCGGAAACATAAAAGCAGCTTGAGTCCATTCAACGCCCCAGGCTTGTCGAGTGTAGACTCGCGATCCCTACGCACCTTTCAATCTTCGATTTCTGCACATAAGACGTGCAGCCAACAAGTTGGGTCAATACTTTGAATGTATTGGCAAATTACACCAAGGAGAGAAAAGACTACCTCTACATGCAAGGCTAGTTTAGGCTATGGAGTTCATTTGCTCAAAGCTAGTTTTCTTAAGTAGAGAGAAGAAGAGAAGATTTTTCCTACTTTGCAAACATTTGCTTAGATAAAATAGGGTCGAATGGCACACGAGGATATTACGCACCAAGTGTCCAAACAACTAAACACTTGGATATTACGCACCAAGTGACACCTGGATATTACACACCAAGTTCCCAAAATCCCACCCATTGGCGATATTACTCACGCCATGGGGTTTTAAAAACTTTGTTTTAGAAAAGAGAGAGAGGAAGATCCTTCAGAGGCTCCATCCTTCATATGCTCAATGTTGTTCTGTTACCGTGAACACGACTGATCGATCAGATTGCAATACTCTCGAGAGTTGGTGCACTTTACCCACAATCCACGATCAAGTCCTTTTACAGACAAGACCATGGCGAGGCTTTCCCTTAGTAGCCCCTCTACCTTCTGGATCCAACCGTGCCAAGAACCTCCAAATGTTGGTACCCAGGTGAGGTTTCCCACTAAGTACTAGGCCAAGACAGAGCCCATAATGCATTGTGGTTGCACTAGAAGCTTCTGAATTCTGAAACATGGCAGACTTCTTTGATTCCTGGGCGGCCGTCCTCCACCAAAATCTCACTCGTTGACCCGACAACCATTCCGCCCAGAAGAAAACTTAGTTTTATTTTGAAGTGGATTTGAGGAGAAAAGTTTGCTCTAGAGAGCCTTTATACTTAGAAAAATTCTTTGTCTTTCGAACCCCCCAACGGTACTTTGTATATATAGCATAGCAAGCAATACTTAGTAAAAATAGGGGTAACCTATTAGGAGGGAAAATCCTAAGTATAGAGCTACTCATGGCATACTACAAAAATCATCGCACTTGCAAAATAATACTAAGGAAAATTCTACTAGAACATCCTACACATGCATACTACAGAATTTTGATGATCACATGCATAGAATCAAAACTGGGACAAAATTATGAACAAGTGGTGTAACTTGCCTTGATCCTAGCAGCACTCTACACAATAGCACTCCTTAGCGCACTCCGAACAATCTAACGAAACAAAACATGGGTCTAATCACAACTTGCACCAAATATGCCACAGGGATAACATGCATGCATGCAACATGGTATTTATGCAAGATTGGTCTTACTATATTGACCAAGGTAGTATAATTGGGTTGCAATTGTGTTAAGGGTGCTACTAGGATTGATTTTCCCATAGGTTTAAATCAATTGGGGTCACTAATATAGTTCATAGGGTTACTAGGAGATCCAACCATCTAATTAGCCCCAAATTAGATCTAATGATCTTAAGCAAAGTTTTATAATTTTGTTCAGTAGGTATTGCGTAAACAAAGTCAATGCAACAAAAATCAACTAAAACGGAGTTCTAATTATTTTTCTATAGAATAAACACTCTAATCTAGAGATTAAATTCTACACCGAAAATCCTACTGTAAACTTGGAATTTTATTACAGATCTGTGTTCTACATAAAATTATGAATCAAACGGTATATTATAAGCTAAATTTGTCCAAGTATTTATTTTTATATGATTTTCGCAAGTTTTAACTCAATTCTGCCAAACAGATCTAATCCTAATTCAAAACTTGCCAAGTGGCAGATGCTGGTTGGTCCAGCTAGACAGGGCGATGGCGACACAGCGTGCTGGTGCGGCTTGCCACGCGGCAGCGCGGGATTTGCTGGTACCCCTTCGATCGATCTTCTAATCCTAACCGTCGAGCCTAGATCTAACGGCTAAGAGCAAGGACGAGCTCACCTCTCTGGCTGGCGGCGGCGGCTGGCGGCGGTTGGGCGCTACGGTGGTCGGCGTCGGCGTCCGTGTTCCTCGGTGAGGGTGAAGCAGTCGCGGATGATCGCCTCATCCTCGCGGTCCCGCCCGTAGCCTCAGATTCGATCTTCTCTTCCCCGAGCGGTGGCGGTGGCTGTTCCTTCTCCGCAGCTCCGGCGAGCAATCCGTGGCGGTGCGCTGCGGTAAACAGAAGGGGAAACGGTGAGTCGACGTTGTCGATCGAGAGGTTCAAGCTAGGGAAGAAATCAGGGGGAGGGGGTTCCCCTGTTGTCGACTTCGTCGGCTTACCGAGGCCAGCGGCGGTTCGAGCCCGCAGAATCGGAGGGAGGCTAGGGTTATGAGGGTTTTGGGAACGGAGGAGAGGGCGCGCGGCTGGATCTTTATATGCAGCCTGGGGGGAAATCCTGGCTGGACACGGAGGCGGGAAGAAGCATGGCCGGCGCAGACTCCAGTTCTCGTCGGAGAGGAAAGTGAAGGGTGACAGGTGGAGTCCGGGTGTCGGTGGGAGCGGCAGCGCGGGCTGTGCTGGGCTGCGCTGGTGTCTAGTAGCGCTAGGCGACGCGCGCGCGTTAGTGGGCTGGCGCAGCCGGCCCAGTAGGTTAGACAGAGCTTAACTAATTCTTTAATAGATTTTTGCATACTAAGTCCAAACTTGATGAAACTTGTTTCTAAATTTTTGTAAAAGTAAGGTGGTCAACATAGGATCATGGTTTAATGTTTTTACATAGTTTTTTAGAAGACTACAACAAAATTGCTCACATAGGGTATTCTTATTAGGGTTTTTTGGTGGGTTTAGGTGTTAGGGTTTTGTTGTAGATTCATTTGTAGGATGCAATGATGCATGATGCAAGGATGATGCATGCTTCTAGTAACATCATAATTAAACCTGGGATGTTACACTTTCACAGGCAGTGGTCCCATTTGACCTGTTCTTGACTTCGATCTAGCGGTAGCATCCTGCAGTTCATCAACATCTTATGTCCGCCTTCAATATTTTACAATTGTGAATTGTAAGTTGAATCGTTCATCGCCTTCGCGTTTCTTTGCTTTTGTGCACGTCCATTTCATGAGGAAGAAGCCAATAATTTTCCCCATGATGCATCCGTAATTCATGATTGACGCACGTTTCCGGATATGGCGAATAATATTTTTATCTAACATGGATTGCACAGTGCTCTATGGATTGGATCTATATCTGCTTAGGCGTTTTGCACTTTCTTCAAGATTACTTGTGTGTCTCATTTTATTTTTATTTTGTTGGTCGATTGACTTGACTGCGGTTGTGTGCATCTTAATTATGCAGAGATAAGGTGTAATGCTCACTTTATCGGCAATAAAACTAAGCACATGCATGTCCAAATCATGGATAAGAAAATCTTTGGCATTTAATAATTTTTATGTATACAAGCTTGGATACATAAATCTTCAGGGATCATTTCAAGGATTGAACCTTGCAGCTTGCTTCCTTGTACATTCAGCCACATCAGTTTTCTCTTTTGTTGTTTTCCTTCTTTCTTTTTGAAAAATCATCTACTATGCCATGTGTGGTACTGTCGTATAGAAGTCCTAATTAAAGCGTACATTACATAACAGAGACTTCACATGTATCAAGCTTGGGTTCTATCGGGCTTGGGACTGTGCTGCTGCGGTATCAAAGCTGAAGAGCACAAAGCTGGAACGCTCAGTCCATGGACCATTGGTGGAGGAAATCAAATCTCTGTTACAGGAGTTTGATGACTCGGATGTGCTCCACGTGCGTCGATCAAGCAATGAAGTTGTGGATCGCTTAGGTAATGAGGACTGTAGTACTAAAGTATGTAAAAACCTGGTTAGGTTCACCGCCCGGGTTTATTGTGGACTTGTTGTCAGACTGATGGTTAAATAAAGTGCGGCCCAATTTGATCTAAAAAAAAAGGAGCCAAACCCGTATGTACAGGGGTTCAGCATTCATCGTAGACCCTGTGGCGGCGTGACTACACAGACAACATACATATGTAGTTCAATGCAAGTTGTCATCCACCTCTCCCCTCTCCCCTCTCCCTGCTACTGTTCTCCCGAGCCTTCTCGAGGGCGCCGGGCCTCTCCAAAGCTGAACTCGCCGGCGTTGCCGGTAGAGGGAGACGGAGAAGGGGCTCCGGCGCATGTAGTCTAGGTTTTTGGGCTCTCGCCGTAGGAGTCATAGGATTAGGTTTAGGTTTTTTTGTGTTTACCCAAGTGGTGTTTGCCGTCAGGCTTGTCCCCCCCGGCATTCGTGCACGGCGACGGGTGGCCGTCTTTGCTCAGGCCTGGTCTGCTCCCGAGGTGGGAGCCTGCTTTGGTTTGGGCTGCGGGCGGAGGCCTTGCAAATAAGTGCTTCTGCGGCAGCTGGATCTGGCGATCTGGTGGCGTGTTTCTCCCTCTGGCCGGCCTTGGTGGCGAGGAGTGGGAGGAGGATGGCGCTGGGGTCGCTGGGTATCAGCGGCGGCTTGGAAGCTTGAAGTGGGTTCGTTCTGACCCAAACCCGCATCGGCTAGAGATGAAGGACCACGCTAGGTTGCTCCGATGGACGGAGACGGGTGCGCGGATTCTCTTCATCTCCGGCGGCTTCCGTCATAAGGTCAGTTCGCCTGGTTGGCTATTTCCTGTTGCGGGTCTTCATCGAGCTTCTCTGGCCGGCCTCGGTGGCGAGGGGAGAAGTTGCGGCGGCGACTGGCGACGGGTGCAGTTGAACCAAGCATGCAGCAATATCGAGCACATCACGCGGCGGGCAAGAACGCCCTCGCGATCTTCGGCCGTTCGGATGGCCTTCTCGGATGCAAGATATGCGTCCTCTCAACCTCCAGAATGGAGGCTCCCCGAGCTCAGCACCAGCATTTCGCGCCCTCTCGTTGCCAAGTGGTTCGTCCCCGGTGGCGGAAGGGTGGCCGGAGCTGGAGACTCGCCGTCGGTGGAGGAGAACAGGGATTTGGTTGCTTTTCTACTTTTATTCCCAGGGTTCTCTTTGTAAAATCACAACCCTTCGATATGTTTTGGGTCTCTGTGTAAATTTGTACCCACCGCTTATTTAATGATTGTTGCATCGGGGTCTTTCTAGACCCCATTATATTTTCAAAAAAAAATGTAGTTCAATGCTATTACCCATGGAAGATAGTTGTACTCATCGGTTTTTCTAGAACCTAGCCGGGTATGAAGTAATTTGAAATAGTAGTAGTGAATCGAGATACATATAAAGTTGGAATGTCAACCTTGTATCTCAATCAATTAGCATTTTGGGAAGCTCACAAGCCAGAGCTGAAGTTCTTATTCAAAGCTAGGAATGAGTTCCTATTCAAACCTAGTTCCACTTTCGTCGTGCTGCTCTATCTTTTTTCCTTTTTTGGTGACAGATGCCTCTGGCACTCTTTCCCATGCCAGTTGATGGGATATGAATGGGGAATGCAACTTTTAATGGATGTGCTCCATATATAATTTCTGGTGCCTCCAATGCCCTTAGCCATTAAATCTTTATCCATAAGGTGCGAAGGAATGATAAATAAATGGACATGACAATTCCAAGACAAAAGAAATAGAATAACTGACTAAGAAAAGCTATTTATCATTTGAGACCGACATGAAACCTTGTTCCTTCTAAAATACTTGGATAGTTGACACCAACATGAAGTCATTTGTCCTGTGCTAGTTTGAGGAGTAAACATTCCTCTGTTATGAGCCTAGCCCTTTGGTAAGTCAGCAACTACTACGCTTTAGTGTATATACTTCACTTGTTTTCCTCTTTCTTTATTTCCCTTTGTTGGTGGAAGATGTTCCTCACTTGAAATTTAAAAAAATGCTAATGATACGTGATTTAGGAGTTATAATTTCGACGAACTTCTGCATTAGTTTGTAGTTTGTACCACTGCTTTCCAGATCTCTCTGCACCAACATCATGAACATCATATGCATCACTAAATGAAAAAAATCATCTCAAACAAAATACAATTGGGAAACTGCTTTTTGTCTGCAAGAAAAAATGCAATAGCATTCAGGTTTCTCAGCGGGCTAGAAGGTAGGGATGAAAAGTGGAGAAGAAATTAACAGAACTAAGTGGTGCCACATTGATTTTTCTAGAAGCAGAAAAATACAGAAACTCCAAAACAAATACAAATAGGCACTTTTAGACACATATACGTATCTAATAGTATAGCGAAAAAGCTGAAAGTGGATGGTTGCATAACTAAGAGGTCCCTGGAAATTATTAGTAGAGGACATGGATTAAGAAGTACTATGTCACTCCTCTGTCTAAGCTATGCATCTCTAAACGCCCCCGTGTCATCCACCTAGGAAGTACGGGCGGCGCCGTGGTTCGTCTTTCTCTTCTAGCACCCCCTCCTAATGCTTCATCCCTCACCTCCACTTGACGATGCTGGTGGTCATGTGGTTTACGGTGGCAGCGCGGCACAAGTTGTTCTGCGTATCAATCTGGTCAAAGGCCAACACATGGATTCATCAATCATGCGGCCAGGACACGGATGAATCAAGGCATGTGTGTGTGCCCGTTTGGGCGCTTGAGATATTGTGGCAATAATTCAGTGATGGCATGGCCACATCGTCATAGTGTTTTTCAAATGGGCTTCGAAACTTTGGCACGTATGGGCGATCTACTCATGCTCTTCATCCCCAAAGGTATGGTTATGTTGGCTCGGTAAAAGGGGGTGGCAACAGAAGATATAATTTCAGGGTCTTGAACTCCGGGTTGAAAACTCTAGATTTGACTTTCTTTGGTTGTACCTGACAATATTGGTATCTACATATAGATCCCTTGTTGAACTCATTGCTCATAAATTGTTTAGACTTCTATTCGGGATGAAAACACATGATGTGGCTTTGGTAGTTGGATCAAGCCATGGTGGCACTCATGTGTCATACCCTTCTTGGGGTTATTGTTTCCGGAGAAATGTTTTGTAGTTCAGGGTGCCCAAAATTTATAGTTTAGGTTGATCTTTGTTGCTTCATACAAAGGTCGCTATGTCATGCCTTTTATCTTTATTTTTATTTTTTGGCCTTGGGCATTAAGATATCTCGACTAGGTATCGCGATCATGTTTTTGTAGGGAGCAGGATTATTTTATATCAACTTGTTATTAACATGTAGCCCTTTATCGAAAATACTCCCCTTGAATTTTGCAGAAAAACTCACGTAGGCCAAGCAAACTCACAAACTCGTTATCTAACCCTAGTACGGGAAGGGTCAACGGATGGAAGCCTCCACAAACTGACAAAGTGAGTACATGGTCGATTGTTTTGGGATGAGGAGCTTAGTCATTTAGGTTTGACAAGGTCATGTATTGGTCTTGAATGGCCATGCACAACAAACCATGAAACAAGTATACCGAATTAGCTGATAACGGAAGTTCCGCTTCGGCATCTATTCCGCTGAAAAATGATGTTTGAGCTTTCCTTCGGTGTACTCCCCCTCCTCCCAAACAAAAAAATGAAAACACAAGAACGGCCAGGATTAACCGATACCCCCTCCCACTAGTAGAAAACGTGTCATGCGTCCCGGTTGGTAAGGGGCATTAGTCCCGGTTTCCCAACCGGGACGGGGCAATCAGAACTAAAGCCCTAACCTTTAGTCCCGGTTGCCCCACCAACCGGGACAAATGGGTGTACACGTGGCAGCGGCAGAGGGCGAGGGGGGTGGAACAACCGTCCCGGTTCGTAACACCAACCGGGACAAATAACCTTCTGCCGCGGCAGATATTTGGCACATTTCTCTGCCGCGGCAGAGAATTCATTTTGGCAACTTTTGTTGCTGCGGCAGCATTTTGGCCACTTTTTGTGCCGCGGCAGAGAATTCATTTAGGTTGATTTATTGTTTATTTAGTGTTTTGCACTCATCAATAAAGGAATCATTATATTACACAAGATCATCATGACAATATTACATTCGATACACGGATCGAGTTCATGCACTAAATACAAAAGTTGCTCTTTGTATAATCCCTATTGTCTATAGACAGCCGAATAGTATTCCCCTTTTGGGTCTAGGACTTCTGTATCCAAGAATCCCGCCAATTCCTCCTGAATTGCTCGTACGCGATCCTTTGGCAGAAGACCGTCCCGTAGACGTTCGATCTGATTTAAAAAAGGAGTCAGCCTATATGAATGAAACTAAACACAATTTGATTGTAATTAAAAACTATGAAAATTGTTTACGTACGTGGAGTTGCTCTAAATTTCTGCCCTTCTCATCGCACGTCTGCCGGATGAACTCGCAAACATAGTATCCACATAGATTGTTACCTGGTCCGTGCGTCAGGCACTTTACGAGAACATAGTTCAATCAAAATAATAATCAAGCATGATAATAACTGTATCAAAACTAGAATCAAAGAGATCCGCGGATATAGCTAGTGGTGCTAACATCTAGTGCTTCAAATGTAAGCTCCGCTTTCCAAACACCCCTAGCCTTATTGGTGAACATTTTCGAAGCGCTGCCCGGCGAAGAAAACGAATAAAATAAGTTATTAATTACTTGATATCATAAAATTCACGAACGTTGCCGATATAGTGTCGTAATGATTAGAATTACCGCTGGAGAAGTATCTGCATGTCCTTCCACTGCTCAAGGGGTTTATGTTTCAAGTCCATGACTAGTACACGCCCTTTGTCAAGTTGAATGATTAACAGAATATAGTGGTAGCTGCGAATGCATAACTAATTAATTATATACTTAACATCGAGTAAGCGAAATAGAAAGTGTATACAAGACAATAACACTCACTCGAAGTTGTACGGAAAAAGTATTTCCCTTCTGGTTTCTTGAAACCTTAACGCGTGTACTATATTATCCTCCGTATCCTGGGGGTTTGTTTTGAGATTAGCTTGATGAACCCAATATGGGTCAATGAAGCCAATGTCATAGATTTGTCCTCTGCTGCATTCGAGAATCTTCATTCTGCATATTACAGTATGATTATATACATACATAAACAAGGTGAGATAGCTGGAGACTAAATTAATTACAGAATTAGTACTTACAGACAATAGGCACTGATGATCGATTTGTCCAAGGCGTCTTGATTGAATAATTGAAATAGTTCATCAAATTCAATGGATATCATGTCATCTATATCTTTCCCATAATGCTTTTTTGTAACCTTCAGCACTATCCAGTTAGCCCCGGCCTTTTTGGCATGCAAGTACCAGTTATGTAATCTTCGCATTTTTGTTGGAAGATTATTTACCTCCTCAGGTTTAACGAGAGGTTTGCCGTACTGGTATTTGTATGCTACTTCACTCACGGGGAAGTACTCTAACTGGGATAAGTACTGGGAAATACTCATACCTTGAGCAGCGGCAGCTTCTCTGTATTGTGCAACTATCTCTGGATCATACTGCTCTTCGGCCCCATATTTGCTCGACCCCACATTGGTTTGGGAAATCACCTTGAGAGGGGCGCAAGACTGTTTTGCTTGTTCTCCGAGTTGGGCAACAGATTTCTCGCTTGCATCAGTACTGCTCTTCGAGGCTTTTTGTGCCGCATGTGACTTGAGAATAGAACGCTCATAGTCTGATGACAGCTTTTGCTCGGGTTGATGAAGAGACTTTATCATTTTCAACACTTTGGCTTTTTCTTCTTTGGTGCTGGGGAACTTTGGCTCTTTCGGCCGCCTCAGCTTAGCGAAAAACGCTGTCGTTTCCGCATCAACGATCGCCGTAGTCTCCTCTTCAGTACAGTCATAAGCTCTCTTGGGAGGAACCTTTGGTACTTTTGGAAGAGGCTCTTGTTTACGTTTCGGCGATCGCTTACCAAGACGCAGAGTAACGGTACGCTTACGATTTTTATCCTGAGGCGCCGGCGATGGCTGCGCCAGAGATTGGTGAGGCGACGGAGCCGGGTGAGGCAACGGAGCCGGGTGAGGTGACGGAGCCGGGTGAGGCGACGAAGACGGCTGCCGCGGCGGCGACGACCTCGCTGGAGACGGGTGAGGCGGCGACGAAGATGGCCTTGGCGTGTGATTTCGAAGCACGATACATTCCTTTGGCCATAGAATGGTGACGTTTTTTTGCATCTCCCAGTTCAGTCACATCCCCTTCACCTGCAGGGTAGTCAAGCTTCAAAACTTCAAAGGTGGGCATGATTTCATCCACCCCAACAACAGCGTAGCCCTCTGGAACCGGACGACAGTGGTAATTTGGTGTGGGTCCAATTGGTAAGGCATAGCCGACCGCCACCTTCATTGATATGTTCACAACTTTGACATGTAGCTCGCAGTGTGTCATCTCTGTGATATCATCCACTAGGTAGCCAACAGGAGCCATCGTCGGTGCACCATCGGCATCGCCATTGTCATCACCCGGGACCTCGGTGGAAGCCACACTGCTTTTTCGATTATTCGATAGGCCGGTAGCATCGAATGCAGTGTGCTGCTGAGACGGGCCGGTAGTACTTTGCTCTTTAAGTGCGTTAATTTCATCTTGATGTTCCTTTATTCGTTCTTCAATTATACGCATTCGCTCTTTCTGAATATCTGCTTCAACTTTCGCCTTGTCCTTTCTCCTCTGACGGCTTCTATCAGGATTTTTCTTCCTCTCTTCGGGAAACCCAGTCCTCCATGGTTTCGAGCCGCTTGTGCCTCGTGTTCGTCCATCTTGTTCCTTATTTCCAAGGGTGAGTGTGAGCTCATCATTCTCTCTATCGGGAATGAAGTCCCCATCTTTAACAGCCTTTACTGCTTTTCTCATCTTCTCGATTGGCAAGGGGTCTGCTTTATGTCGTATGTTATATATACACTTCCCTTCCGAGTCCAACGTGCCCCCATGCCGTAAAACCAATTCCTTTCACGTTCTACCCAATCGTCTGTCTCTGGGGTGATCTTTTTAGCACGCAGTTCATTCTCAAGTTTCTCCCACTTACGAATGCCAGCCATGTAGCCACCTTGCCCCATAGTATGGTGATACTTCTTGTTAGCAGCATTTAGCTTATTCATTGCAGACATTTTCTTAGCTTTTTCTGATGTCTTGTATTCCACAAACTCAGCCCAGAATGGTTTTATCTTCTCAAACTGAATATTCTTGAAATCGGGAGTCTTCTCTTTCACGACATAGTCAAGGTGCAATCTTTTCTTCCAGTTGGTGAAACACTGGGCCATCTTCTTCAAAGCCCACTCCCTGACCTTAGCCTCCATGGCTATCCCATGTTCTAAGGCGTCCTCAACTGGATCCTCCGCATTTGAATCTAGCTCTATCTTCGGTAGTTTGAAATTAACCATGAGCCTCTTCCACAATAAATCTTTGGCGTGGTTAGGGACAAATAAACATGTTCCCTCTTCTTCCGCATCAGCAGGCCTATTCCAATTTCGAATGGTGATCGGGATTAAGTCCCTAACGATTACTCTGCATTGTGCCACAAATTTGTTTGCGACAACTTCAGGAGCCGTTGGTTTGCTGTCCTGAGCGACATCTTCGATCCTGAATCTCTCATGGTCTTGCAACTTTTTGGTTGGCCCTCGTCTGCTCTTTTTAGTAGATTTGTTCGATCCGAAGGGCTAAAAGAAGAAAGATCGTCGTTACTATTTCTATATAGATAGCAGATGATTAATTAATGAATTAATTATATTACATGCACCTCGCCGGAGCGACCGTCTTCTCGATTACACAAGGCATCGCCTTCTCCCTCGCGGAAGGCAACACCTTCAACCTCAAACAAGTCGTCTATTCCGGCAAAAAGAGGATCACCCTCACCGGAGTTGTTCAGAAACGTTGATACATCTAAATTTTCTTGCCCGCGGATCACACCTTGGATCAACTCTTCCTTTTCTTCGTCTCTGACGTGTGGGTCCATATTTTCTGCATAGGTGGAAAAACGAATAAGTCAAATCGGCTAAACCCTAATATATATTTAAGAAAGTTAGGTACGGTGTTGAGAGATATAAACCCTAATTTAGAGAAACCCTAATATATACATACACAATAATAAAAATGAAGAGAAACCCTAAACCTAGCTACAAAAAGGAAATTGTGTAGTAGATAGGTAACTCTAGCTAAAATCAACTAAAATCAATATTTCAGAGTTCCGAGGGGTGTAAAACCTAGTTCGGAGAAACCTCGGATGCATATGAGAGGGGAACATGAGTATAAGGCTACAAAAGGGAAACTATCCAGCAGATAGGTAACACTAGATACTAACAAAATACCATATTGGAATCGATTTAAGAGGGTTCGGAATGCCCTGGCGAAGGCACATCGTCGAACCCACATGCACCTAAGGGGTATTAATAATTCCTTATCTAAGATAGGGTTTTTCAGTTGCTTGACAATGTGAATCGGGTCTGGGGCTACCCACAGTGACTGACCAGTGGGGCCGAAGACTAATAATACCAAACTAATTAATAATCCTAATAATACCTAACTAATAATAGACCTAATAATCCAAACTAATAAACCTAATATGCTATGAGTAGTGGATCAGGTAATATAAGCTTAAAGGGAGTAATGCAACAGATAGGACACTCTATCTATCGATAAAAGACCACAGTGGAATTGTATGCATCATGGCAAGAATTGAAATGCTTTCGAAATCATAGGATTATATCATGGTAGGGCTATGATTGCCTTTGCCTGTTGATAGCCGAAAGCAGAGCTTCAGGATCCTTGTACTTGACTTGATTACAGTTGGTCAAGTATTTGTCTTCGAGCTTCAAAGGTGTTGATCTCTGGCTTCGATCTCGATCTCGATATCGTATTCTACCGGGAAGAACCAAACACCGGAAAGAAAGGGAAACAATCAACACATGACATTGATGCAATTCTCAAGCAAGTATGATGATATGACAAGTTTAATTGCATTGAAATGTAACCCTAAAGCATGCTCTACAATTAATTGGGGTTCCGAGGGGTGAAAACCCTAACTCGGAGAAACTCCGGAATCACCTGTGAGGGGTTACTATATTCTTATAATTAAACTTGTTATGAAAGTTGTTTAACAATGCATGATTATAGCTTAAATAGATAGTTCTCACTTTTCTGAACATTTTGATATATTGAACATATTTTTCTGAGTTATAATGAATTACTTATTGAATTTACAAGATTATTACATTTTCTGGAATTGTTTAATCAATTTAAATGGAATTATTGCATCACAGTGACATCGGCACAGGGGTGAGGTCATTTGTCACCGGGGCAGAAGCTACCCCCAGCCACTGGCGACTGGGCCCCATGTTATTTTGCCTCATGCTGATGTCAGCATGACATCAGCAATTGGGATCCTCGGGTGGGCGACGCCGGTGCCGATTGCGGGCACGCGAGCGAGCGAGACTGGGCTCGTCCGACGCGGCTCATCGAGGGGGACCACAAATTGGCGGCGCTGGACCATTTGGTCGAGGGACTCGCCGGCGGCGAGCACAACTGCGGCGGCGGGGTGAGGCCTACGACGCGGGCTCGATACAGAGAGCAAGGAGGAGAAAGGAGGGATGCCTGAGCACCTGCAGCGGGTCGGGAAGGCTCGGCGTGGTCCGAGGTCAGCCGAATCTACGCCGGCGAGCATGAACTATGGCGGCGAAGTGCGACGCTCGACGCGGGCTCGAAACAGAGCGAGAGGGCGGACGGGAGAGGGTCTAGGAGGAAGGAGAGCTCACCACAGGACAGGACGGAGGCGACCGGGGCGGCAACGAGCTCGGGCAGCCTGCCGGCGTCGAGGGAGGTTCCTGTGCGCGCGTCGGTGAAAAGCAGAGAAGTGAGATGGGGAAGAAGAAGAGGAGGCGAGTCAGTTATAACCAAAGTACCTTTTGTCCCGGTTGGTGGCTCCAACCGGGACTAAAGGGTCATACATCCCGGTTGGAGCCACCAACCGGGACGTATACTCCAATTTTTTCAGCAGATCAAGGGGCGCGCGCGCAGGGGGTCTTTAGGCCCGGTTGGTGGCTCCAACCGGGACATATGCCCCTGTTTTCAAAAAAATTCAGGTATTTTCTCTCTGTTCCCGCCTTATTTTTTATTTTGGGGTTTAAATTTGTAATGTTTTTTAAATAATAATTACTTTGGAATTTAGAAAAACTTTAAACATAAAAAGTGTTTGAATTTGAATAACTAATTAGAAACCATTTTCTGTTTTTAAAAATAATTAATGTAACCATTTAAACTATGAACCATTTAAATTTAAAAATGAATTAACTTATATTTTTTGAATATTAATTTGGAATTTAGAAAAACTTTAAACATAAAAAGTGTTTGAATTTGAATAACTAAGTCAAAACCATTTTCTATTTTTAAAAAATAATTAATGTAACCATTTAAAATATGAACCATTTAAAATTAAAAATGAATTAACTTATATTTTTTTCGAATATTAATTTGGAATTTAGAAAAACTTTAAACATAAAAAGTGTTTGAATTTGAATAATAATTCAAAACCATTTTCTGTTTTTAAAAATAATTAATGTAACCATTTAAACTATGAACCATTTAAAATTAATAATGAAATAACTTATATTTTTTGAATATTAATATGGAATTTAGAAAAACTTTAAACATAAAAAGTGTCTGGATTTGAATAAATAATCCAAAACCATTTTCTATTTTTAAAAAATAATTAATGTAACCATTTAAAATTAAAAATGAATTAACTTATATTTATTGAATATTAATTTGGAACTTAGAAAAACTTTAAACATAAAAAGTGTTTGGATTTGAATAAATAATTCAAAACCATTTTCTGTTTTAAAAAATAATTAATGTAACCATTTAAAATATGAACCATTTACAATTAAAAATGAATTAACTTATATTTTTTTAATATTAATTTGGAATTTGGAAAACTTTAAACATAAAAAGTGTTTGGATTTGAATGAGTAATTCAAAACCATTTTCTATTTTTAATTTGGATTTGAATTAACTTATATTTTTATATATTAATGGGCAGAAAAAAAAGGACGGAAAATAATGGGCGGAAAGAAAATTTTATTAGGATAGAACTGGAATTAAAGTACATAACACAACTAACACAAAATTACATAGAAGAACTGAAAATTAAGATACATGGCCAGATTAAGCCACAATCGGCCGAAGTTGTTTTCCAATGTTGGAATGATTCATTCATGCTTCTGCCTACACCTGTAATACTCGCCACTATAGTCGCCGTACTCGCCGCGGCCGTCGTCGATGTCGTCGTCGGGGTTGCCGTAGTTGAACCTTGAAGGCTGAGTACGAGTGGGCTGGACTTGAGGGTAGCGCAGACAGGGGCTAGAGTCGGCGGCCGTGTCGTAGGCCATGACGATGTAGAGAGTCCAGCCGCGCCACCACAGCCGACGGCCGGCCTCGTTGAAGTTTGGAGGATGTGGGCCGTCCTCCTCGTGCCTGGCGAGCGCCCTCGCATGCCGATCCACGAAGAAGGCTTCCCAAGTCGGGAAATAGTCGGGATGCCATCTGGGATTCCTCCGCTGCTACGGCGTGAGCTCGAAGTAGTTGTGGTTTGTGATGGCCATCCGACGCGCCACACCTAGAGGGACAGGAGGAACCGGCACGCCTCCGGCGCTCAGCATCCAGCCGATGGGGAGACAGTAGCCCGGCGGGCAGGGGTAGTTCGAGGCGCAAAGCGCCTCCGCCTCCCTGGGAGTTAGTGCTACGGTGGAAGTCATGGGAAAGAGTGATGAGGTTGCAGATATGAGTCTAGAGATGTGCAATGACAATGGAGGCCAACCCTACATATATATAGTGAGAAATGGCATGAAGATAAATGGAGGGAAGAACTGGCGAGAAGAACCGGCGGGAAAAACTAGTGGGAAGAAATGGCGGGAAGAACTGACGGGAAAAATGGCGGGAAGAAATGGCGGGAAGAAATGGCGGGAAGAAAAATGGCGGGAAAAAATGGCGGGAAGAGAATTGGCGGGAAGAAAAATGGCGGGAAGAAAAATGCATAATATGGGTACAACATCACAAACTATGCCGTGATTCAGCACATAACATCGGTCATTTGGACCGAAAGCCATGAAACCTAGAACATGATAGGTCATTTTGTGAAGGTTTTTTCGAAACATGATCAATATATCAAGTCTGATATTTTTCCTTTCAACTATGTAACATAATATGACACCACGCGAAGGATTTTCATTGTTCGGATTTTTTTTGAATTTATTATGCCCGTTTTGAATTATCTGAATTTCTAACTATGGTCGAACCGCTATGCATGAAGATAGGGGACGAGCATCGTTAGAACTTGCATTGGATCTCTGAAGAAACCACATATTGCGAGTCTAAAAATGATTTTTTAAAAAAATCACGGGCGATAGATCATGTACCTGTCGTACAAACCGAGCCCACTTCCTACCGATTCGGCAAACATTTGTCCTTTTTACCCGGGATGGACGAAAAGGTTTGAGATGTCCCGGTTGGGAGATAGTCCATGTAAGGTGGTCTAGTATTTTAGGAAAATGGGACGGTAGCATTCTAAAACGGCATTTTGGTGGTTACTTCACAAAACAACCCGTTTTTTGTGCTCGGAAAATGGAAAAGGGCTTTTCCGTGCGACAAAAAGGAAAACTTCCTCCTGCAACATTGTTCTCCATACCAATGTACACACACATGCATAATATGGGCACAATATCACAAACTATGCCGTGATTCAGCATATAACATCGGTCATTTGGACCTAAAGCCATGAAACCTCGAACATGATAGGTCATTTTGTGAAGGTTTTTTCGAAACATGATTAATATACCAAGTCTGGTATTTTTCCTTTCAACTATGTAACATAATATGACACCACGCGAAGGTTTTTCATTGTTCGGTTTTTTTTTGAATTTATTATGCCCGTTTTGAATTATCTGAATTTCTAACTATGGTTGAACCGGTGCGCATGAAGATAGGGGATGAGCATCGTTAGAACTTGCATTGGATCTCTGAAGAAACCACATATTGCGAGTCTAAAAATGATTTTTTCAAAAAATCACGGGCGATAGATCATGTACCTGTAGTACAAACCGGACCCACTTCCTACCGATTTGGTAGACATTTGTCCTTTTTATCCAGGATGGACGAAAAGGTTTGAGATGACCCGGTTGGGAGATAGTCCATGTAAGGTGGTCTAGTACTTTAGGAAAATGGGACGGTAGCATTTTGAAACGGCATTTTGATGGTTACTTCACAAAACGACCCGTTTTTTACGCTCGGAAATGGAAAAGGGCTTTTCCGTGCGACAAAAAGGAACACTTCCTCCTGCAACATTATTCTCCATACCAATGTCCACACACATGCATAATATGGGAACAACATCACAAACTATGCCGTGATTCAGCACATAACATTGGTCGTTTGGACCGAAAGCCATGAAACCTCGAACATGATAGGTCATTTTGTGAAGGTTTTTTCGAAACATGATCAATATACCAAGTCTGCTATTTTTCCTTTCAACTATGTAACATAATATGACACCACGCGAAGAATTTTCATTGTTCGGATTTTTTTGAATTTATTATGCCCGTTTTGAATTATCTGAATTTCTAACTACGGTCGAACCGGTGTGCATGAAGATAGGGGACGGGCATCGTTAGAACTTGCATTGGATATCTGAAGAAACCACATATTGCGAGTCTAAAAATGATTTTTTCAAAAAATCACGGGCGATAGATCATGTACCTGTAGTACAAACCGGACCCACTTCCTGCCTATTCGGCAGACATTTGTCCTTTTTATCCGGGATGGACGAAAAGGTTTGAGATGTCCCGGTTGGGAGATAGTCCATGTAAGGTGGTCTAGTATTTTAGGAAAATGGTATGGTAGCATTCTGAAATGGCGTTTTGGTGGTTACTTCACAAAACGACCCGTTTTTGCGCTCGAAAAATGGAACCGTGCGACAAAAAGTAAAACTTCCTCCTGCAACATTGTTCTCCATACCAGTTTCCACACACATGCATAATATGGGCACAACATCACAAACTATACCGTGATTCAGCACATAACATCGGTCATTTGGACAGAAAGCCATGAAACCTCGAACATGATAGGTCATTTTGTGAAGGTTTTTTCGAAACATGATCAATATACCAAGTCTGGTATTTTCCCTTTCAACTATGTAACATAATATGACACCACGCGAAGGATTTTCATTGTTCGGATTGTTCTAAAAATGGGACGGTAGCATTCTGAAACAGGATTTTCATTGATCGGATTTTCAATATACTAAAGGTCCATCTTTAGTCCCGGTTGGAGGGATTTCGGCAGGCTAGGCCAGGCAGCACTAATGATTGGGGTTAGTGTCGACATTATGTCGTGCGGCGTGTAACTTGTCCCCGATGGTGTCACCAACCGGGACTAAAGATGAACCTGTAGTCCCGGTTGGAGACACCAACCGGGACAAAACACGAGTCAGCACTAATAATAGGGGTGAGTGTCGACATTATTTCGTAAGTGTCGACACTATACCGAGCTGCTTGTACTATAAATAGGCATCCTTGCGAGTCCGGTCCTCCAGCCAGTTTGAGGCATCTCCAAGATGGTTTTCGAGAGCAGGGACACCACTACAGCCAGTTTCAGGGAGATGCCGACGGAGCCCATTCCTCCGGCATCTCCGAGAAACTGGTCATAGAGGCACTCCCTAATATGTGAAATTAGTTAGCTCCCGGGCGTATTGATCTAGTTAGAGAAGTTACAAGCTGCAAGATGGTTTTCGAGAGCAGGGACACCACTACGACAAGTTTCAGGGAGATGCCGCCGGATCCCAGTCCTCCGGCATCTCCAAGAAACTGGTCATAGAGGCACTCCCTAATATGTGACCGCGCGCGTTTGGAGATCAGATCTTAATGGTAAGTACGAATCGGGACAACTTCTTCATAGTCCCGGTCCAGCCATAAAACGGGACTAACACTCAAGACATTTATTAATATTAAAAACTGAGACTACAAAACCGGGACTAAAGGCCCCCCTATATATAGTCCCGGTCAAGCCACAAACCGCGAAAGATATCCTTCGGTGAAGCCACAAACCGTGAAAGACATGAACTAGAGTTACATAATATGAGCATGAACTTCTTGGCATATGTCCTTCCTTATGATCGCTTCAGACGTAACCATGGAGCATCTTCTTTACTTAACAGAATGCTTGGGTCAGTTTTCACTGTGAAGGGCGGAATTTCATCGAACTTATTATAATCTTCTGACATGTCTGTCTTGTCCTCGATTCCCACGATGTTTCTTTTCCCTGAAAGAACTATGTGACGCTTTGGCTCATCATATGATGTATTCGTTTGCATATTTTTTCTTTTTTCGGTCTTGAGGACATGTCATTCACATAGAAAACCTGAGACACATCATTGGCTAGGACGAATGGTTCATCTCTATAACCAAGATTGTTGAGATCCACTATTGTCATTCCGTACAACTGGTCTATCTTTACCCCTTCCCCATTCAGGTTGACCCATTTGCAGCGAAACAAAGGGACCTTAAAAGAGACTTCATAGTCTAGTTCCCATATCTCCTCTATGTAACCATAATATGTGTTCTTTTGTCCATTCTCGTCTATTTCATCAAAGCGGACACCACTATTTTGGTTGGTGCTCTTTTTATCTTGGGCGATCATGTAGAATGTATTCCCATTTATTTCGTATCCTTGGAAATTCAATATAGTAGAATATGGTGACGTGGCCAACAAATATAGCTGATCTCCAATAGTGGTGTCATTCAAGAGATGTGTCCGAATACAACCACCGAAAGACTTCATGTGTTCATCTGTAATCCATGATTCAGGCTTCCCCGGGTTTTTGGAGCGTACAATATTCTTGTGTTCCTCGATATACGGAGCTGCCAAGGTGGAATTATGTAGAACTGTGTAGTGTGCTTTAGTGAAAGAATCCCCGTCCCTACATATCATTGCTTTCTTTCCCAGCGTGCCTTTTCCACTTAGTCTTTCCTCATGCCGCGAGTCAGAAACACCAATCGGCTTAAGGTCAGGAATAAACTCAACACAAAACTCAATGACGTCCTCTGTTCCATATCCCTTGGAGATGCTTCCTTCTGGTCTAGCATGGTTATGAACATATTTCTTTAAGACTCCCATGAACCTCTCAAAGGGGAACATATTGTGCATAAATACCGAACCGAGAATGGCAATCTCTTCCACTAGGTAAACCAAGAGATGCATCATAATATTGAAGAAGGATGGTGGGAACACCAATTCAAAACTAAAAAGACATTGTACCACATCCTTCTGTAACCTTGGCAGAATATCTGGATTGATTACCTTCTGAGATATTGCATTGAGGAATGCACACAGCTTCACAATGGGTACTCGAACATTTTCCGATAGAAGCCCCCTCAATGCAATCGGAAGCAACTACGTCATAATCACGTGACAGTCATGAGACTTCAGGTTTTGGAACTTTTTATCTGCCATATTTATTATCCCCTTTATATTAGATGAGAAGCCCGACGGCACCTTGATACTGTAAAGGACTTCAAAAAATATTTCCTTCTCTGCTTTGGTAAGAGCATAGCTGGCACGACTTAAGTGACGCCCTTTATCCGTCTTGTTATGTGTATGCATGTTGTTTGGGTCTTTCATAATTTGTTGGTCCTCCCGTGCTTCTGGTGTATATTTTGTCTTCCCATACACGCCTAGGAATCCTAGCAGGTTCACGCAAAGATTCTTCGTCACGTGCATCACGTCGATTGAAGAGCGGACACGCAGGACTTTCCAATATGGCAGCTCCCAAAATATAGATTTCTTCTTCCACATGGGTACGTGTCCTGTAGCGACATCGTTCGGAACTGATTGACCGCCGGGACCCTTTCCAAAGATTACTTCTATGTCCTTGACTATACCAAATACATCATCACCAGCAGGGAGTTCAGGCTTCTTCCGGTGATCTGCCTCACCATTGAAATGCTTTCCTTTCTTTCTTACGGGATGATTGGTCGGAAGAAATCTTCGATTCGCCAGGTACACAACCTTCTTGCATTTATGCAAATATGTACCTTCAGTCTTATCTAAACAGTGTGTGCATGCCTTATACCCCTTGTTTGTCTGTCCTGAAAGGTTACTAAGAGCAGGCCAATCATTGATGGTTACGAATAACAACCCTCGTAGATCAAATGTCTCCTGTTTGTTCTCATCCCACGCACGTACACCTGGTTAGCCCCACAACTGTAAGAGTTCTTGAACTAATGGCCTAAGGTACACATCAATGTCGTTGCCCGGTTGCTTCGGGCCTTGGATGAGCACTGGCATCATAATGAACTTACGCTTCATGCACAACCAAGGAGGCAGGTTGTAGATACATAGAGTCACGGGCCAGGTGCTGTGACTGCAGCTCTGCTCCTCAAAAGGATTCATGCCATCCGTACTTAGACCAAACCATAAGTTCCTTGCGTCACCTGCATAGTCTGGGAAGTCTCTCTCAATTTTTCTCCACTGTGACCCATCAGCAGGGTGTCTCAACCTTCCCGTCTTTCTTACGGTCTTCTTTGTGCCATCACAACAACCTGGCATTCTCTTTGTTTCTGAACATGCGTTTCAACCTTGGTATTATAGGAGCATACCACATAACCTTAGCAGGGACCCTCTTCCGGAGGGGCTCTCCCTCAAAATCACCAGGGTAATCTCGTCTGATTTTATACCGCAACGCATTGCATACCGGGCATTTATCTAAATTCTCATACTCCTACCGCGGTAGAGGATGCAGTCATTAATGCATGCATGTATCTTTTGCACATCTAATCTTAGAGGACAGAGAGTCTTCTTTGCTTCGTAGGTACTCTCGGGAAGTTCGTTATGTTTTGGAAACTTCGGCTTCATTATTTTCAGCATCTTTTCAAATGAGGAGTCAGTTAGACCACACTATGCCTTCCATCGCAATAATTCCAGTGTGGTACCGAGCTTTGTGCTGCCATCTTTACAATTTGGGTACAACAATTTCTTGTGATCTTCTAACATGCCCTCTAACTTCAACTTCTCATTTTCTGTTTCACAGTCTCGCTTTGCATCAGAAATGACCCTATCAAGTTCATCAGCCGGCTCATCTGATGCCCGTTCTTCACCTCCTTCCTCTCCATTGTCTTCCATTGCAGTATCACTGTATTCAGGAAACATATGATGATAGTTGTTATAATCATCTTCTTCTTCACCATCTTCCATCATAACCCCTCTTTCCCCGTGCTTGGTCCAGCAATTATAGTTGGGCATAAAACCTTTCATAATCAGGTGGCCGCGAATGATTTTCGAGGAAGAGTACTCCTTATTGTTCCGACATTGAACACATGGACACCGTATAAAACCATTATCTTTGTTTGTCGTAGCCACATCGATAAATTTATCCACGCATTTCATATACCCGGCTACGCGCCGGTCACCATACATCCATTCCCGACCGTTCATCTGCATCATATAAGTAAGTTTATCAAAAAACAGGACATCATAAATAGTGAAATGACCAATTCACATCGACACAGGCATTGTATGAATGACAGAGAAAAGATAAGATTGCTAAGCTCGATTGAGGGAAATAAAGAGGAGAAAGCTCAAATGCTCTCGGACACCTTCTATATTTTTTTTCTATGAGAAATTGAACGGGATTATTCACTCAAACATTTCATCAAACACCTTGAATGCATGCATTGGGGAGAAAAAACTAGCACACCCCTCGCACCTTCCACCAAGAGAAAAAACAGAGTGGAGGCAGAGGGGCTGGGGCGTTGCATTTATAGAGGGCGAGAGCATACGTCCCGGTTGGAGCCACCAACCGGGACTAAAGGTGTGTGCCACGCCACGTGGCTGTCGCCAAACCTTTAGTCCCGGTTGGAGCCACCAACCGGGACGTATGCCCGCTTACCAACCGGGACGCATGCCTCCGGGCCCCGTGCCCGCTCGAACCGGGACGCGTGCCAGCATTAGTTCCGGTTGGTGGCGCAACCAGGACTAGTGCTCTAAGGAGGCGCGAACGGATGGCCAGTTTTCTACTAATGTCCTGCCCTCCGAAACGAAGGGGTATTGGTTAATCCTGATCATTCTTGTGTTTTCGGTTTCTTAACTTTAGGAGGAGGGGGAGGACACTTAATCACACCTCATTCTATTTTCGCTTTTCCATGAAAATTCCAAAACTTTTCGCTACATTTTCATATTTTTTTTAGATAACCATCCCACATTATTGAGTAATAATGTTCAACACTAATACAGGGATCGGTACAATTTCGAGGGTATTAAGAGCCGCTCTAACGGTACCTGTAAGCATTCCGGAACTATAAAATTCTGGCGGGTTTACATGTCCATGAGAAAAGCGTCATTCTAGTGGAGACTGTAAAAGACCACGGCCAATGTATCTTTTTACACAATGGGCGGTTATAGGCCGAAACCTTATTTTCTCCACGGCTCGTGGCCGCCGAAGACCGTCCATATATTGTCCCTTCAGCCGCAAAATTCGCAGTGTTTAGACAAAATTAACTGTCCGTACCAAGCTGGGGTGGCGCGGCCACGCTGTGGCCAGCCCAGACAGGCGCGGCTAGCTCAGCCCACGGCGGAGCGGCAGGCGTTAGCAGCAGCGTGGCAAGCAGGAGCAGCGAGCAAGCTAGTAGCGCTTGGTGAGCTAGCTAGCGGCGGGCGGGCGTGGCGATGTGGCCGGCGGCCGGTGGCCTAGGCATCAACAGACAGCGGCGTGGGCGGCGATGGCCGACGGTGTTGCAGTTTTCTCAACCGAAAGAGGAGGAATATTCTATAATAAAAGGAATATGCTACTTTACGAGTCTAGTTTTACGAGCTCCGTTCTACACCGCATATTTCCAAACTATAAATGTCATTTACTATGCCCTGTAAACATGATTTACAGTTCGCGTTTTTACATGCTCCATTAGATCTGCTCTAAGTAGCCATATATGACGACCGGAATCTAGAGAGGTAGCTGCACAAGCTAGGCTGTGAGCTTTAGTAATGTATACTAAAAAAATGCCCGTGCGTTGCATCGGGCACATCGAAATTTTGCCCCAAAGTCGTAACCATGAGTTTGATTTACTCTCTCATACTTCATAGCAGATATTTTTGTGTGTTTCATTGGGAGATAAAAGAAAATTTTAGAAGAAAACATAGAAAACCTATTTGTAAATATAAACTATTAATATTTGAACTAAACAAAGATTTAACATTAAATAATTCCTCCGTCTCAAAATAAATGTCGCGAGTTTTTCAAAATTTAGATATTTTTAGACTAATTTAGATACAATCAATTTTAGACAAATTTACCACGTCTATTTTGGGACGGAGGGAGTACATGTATTCTCTCTATTGTACACGTGTATTCCAATGATTCGCCGATGCCACTTTGGAAAGAAAAAAAAGGAATGTTGTAATGCATTAATCAGTACCGACCCTCAAATCTCTCTAGCAATGCGAACAAATCTTATTTTCTATCCCTCTCTACAAGAATCAGCTAAGCCAATAGGTCTAATCTTGTTGCTCAAAATAAAAACAGCGCAACACAACCTCTTCATGACCAAACGCAGCGGCCAAATATCCAGCTCCTACCACAACGGGTCCACCCTTGAGTGCTTTCTTTCTTTCTTGCTAAAATAAATGTTTGGTCTTCTTTCCCATCAAACTAATGACAGGGGACGCGGGATGCGGCGTGGCTCGGCTAGCCCCTGCTCCGTTGCGGCTCCGGTCAGCATGTGCCCGTCCTCACGCTCGAGCGCCGCCCTCTACTCGCTCACTCTCGCGGCTGCCGCCCCTCCTCCCTGATGGCCAACCTCGCGCCCCGCATCTCGGCTGTACCGGCCACCACGCCTAATGGATCTCCGGGCCGTGCGCGGCCTGCATCTTGTCGGGGAGCTCGTGGCAGCGGCGTCACGCCAGAGAAAGAGGGCCGCGGGTGGTTACCTGCGGGTTGTGCAGGGCGCCGGTGGGGAGGCGCCTACAAAGGAGGCGTCACCAAGGAAGGCCGGTGGGGAGGAAGGGAAGGAAGACCGCTGTGTTTCTTCACCGGAGGAAGATAATGAGGGAATTGGGGATCGGGACGAGTGGAGGAATGTACCCTCCCCGATCTGATGTGATTGTCAGATGGAGATTTGGATGCTTTCATGGACGGAAAGTAAGAAGAGAATGAGAAAGACAGAGAAGGGAGTGTGTTTTACTTTCCATTCATTTTCAGCATACTGGTTCAGAGTTCATTACACATATTTATAGGCCCACCCTCCACATCAGCCCACCTCTAGTATTACCAATAGACACCATTTTTTCTATGTCATGCTATGGCGCGCCGCCAGTCGTGACAACACCCCCCCCCCCCCCCGAGAAACACTCGCTTGTCCCCAAGTGAGGACCACAGGAAACTTCGCCTTTAGAGTGTCCCAGTCTTCCTAGGTAGTAGCATCGTCGGGAAGAGAGCTCCATTTAATCTTCACCTGAGTGATCGCCGCGACTCCTTTCTTCACCAAGCGACGGTCCACAATCTTCTCTGGTATTGGGTCATCAACATCTAGAACATGTAACGTAGACAGATCGTCAAAAACAGGAGTGTAATCTGAGCGATGCTCCTTGAGTTGAGAGACATGGAACACGTTGTGTATCTGGCTCTCTGCTGGCAACCGTAACCTATAGGCCACCTTGCCCACTCGTTCCAGAATCTCAAAAGGCTCGAAGAACTTAAATGCTATCTTGGGAAAAGGACTACTAGCAACTGTGCGCTGAACATAGGGTTGCAATTTTAGTAGTACCTTGTCTCCCACCTGAAATTCCTTCTCAGTACGGTTTCTGTCTGCCTTTTGCTTCATGCGATTCTGTGCTGCAGCCACATTTGTCTTCAGATAGTCCCAGAGTGCCTCTCGATTGGCAAGTAGAGCAGAAAGAGAAGAAGTTGTGTCTGCCTCAATTGAAGGCATAGCCCCCAAATTGGGTTCATGTCCATACAGAGCTTTGAAAGGTGTCATACCTGTAGCACTATGGACTGACGAATTATACCACAACTCAGCCAACGCTAGCCACTTCTTCCATTCTTTAGGATTCTCTTCCACATTGCATCTCAGATACATTTCTAAACTCTGATTCACTCGTTCAGACTGGCCGTCTGTTTGAGGATGATATGTTGTAGTAAATTTGAGTTTAACAGCTAGCTTGGCAAACAGAAAAATTGCTTGTGAAAATAACACCCCGATCAGAGACAATCGAACGTGGCATTCCATGTAGCTTAACCACCGAATCCACGAAAACCCGGGCAATGTGAGGCGCTGAGAAGGGATGTTTAAGTGGCAGAAAATGAGCAAACTTGGTAAAATGGTCCACCACTACCAGAATTGCATTTGCTCCTTCCGACAAGGGTATCCCTTCTACGAAGTCCATCGTAATGTCCTGCCACGCTCCTTCAGGTATGGGCCACTGCTGCAACAAACCCAAAGGGTGCTTGTTTGAGTGTTTCGCTTGCTGATAGACACTGCATTGTTGCACAAATTCAGAAACAGCAGTCCTCATGCCAGTCCACACAAAGAGCGTCTTGAGACGCTTGTAAGTGGCCTCTATGCCTGAGTGGCCACCAATGGCACTTGCATGAAAAGCTGAAATCAGCTTGGTCTGTAATGTTGAATTAGCGCCCAGCCATATACGACCTTTGAAACGAATCAGGCCCTCTTGCAGCTGATACCCATGCTCATCACAGCCAACCACTGCTAATTCTGTAAGGCGCCGTTGTGCCTCCATCAGTAACATAGGAGTTGACGATTTCTTGCATCCAAGCTGGCTCAACCTCTGAGCAACCTTGAAGAGCAAACAGATGTCCCACACGTGAGAGCGAGTCGGCAGCGTGATTTTCAGTCCCTTTGCGATAAATGATCCTGAACTGCAGTCCCATCAATCGGGCCATCGCTTTGCGCTGTAGGGGAGATTGGAGGGTCTGATCCTCTAGATAACACAAACTGTGGTGGTCTGTGTGAATGTCAAATTCGCTACGCTGCAGATAGGAACGCCATCGTTCAACCGCCATCAACAGAGCAAGGAACTCCTTCTTGTAAATAGATAACTTTCTATGAGCCTGCCCCAAAGGTTTGCTCATAAAGGCTAACAGATGATCGTCTTGCATCAGAACCGCGCCGATCCCAGAGTCACAGGCGTCAGTTTCCACCACAAATCGCCTGTTAAAATCAGGCAATTGAAGGACTGGAGTTGAAACCATTGCTGTCTTCAGAGCCTGAAAAGCTTGGGTTGCCTGATCTATCCAACAGAATGCTTTCTTCTTCAGCAAGAGAGTCAAAGGTCGTGCAATAACAGCATAGTTTCTGACAAATTTTCTGTAGTAACCGGTGAGTCCCAGAAAACCCCTCAGTTCCGTAACAGTTGTTGGTAATGACCATTGCACCATAGCTTCAGTCTTTTTTGGATCGGTAGCCACCCCATCAGCTGAAATAATATGACCCAAATACTCGAGACTCGAACAAGCAAACGAACATTTACTAGATTTAACAAACAACTGATGCTGGCGCAGCAACTGCAACACTTCAGTCAGATGCTGAATATGTTGACCGAGTGTCGGGCTGTAGACCAGAATATCGTCCATGAATTCCAGGACAGATCGACGAAGACACGGGCTCAGCACTTGATTCATCACACATTGAAAGGTTGCTGGAGCGTTACAGAGCCCAAAGGGAATTACTCTGAACTGATAATGTCCTTGATGTGTTTTAAAAGCTGTCTTATGCTCATCTGCCGGCAACATGCGTATCTGGTGGTAACCAGCCCGAAATCCAGTTTTGAAAATATGGTGGCTCCTGCAAGTTCATCCAGTAGTTCGTCTATCACTGGCATAGGGAACATATTCTTGATTGTGAGTTCATTTAGACGCCTGTAATCAATACAAAACCGCCAAATGCCATCTTTCTTTTGGATCAGCAGTATAGGTGATGCAAATGGTGACATGCTTGGCACAATTGTCCTGGCTGCAAGCATCTGTTTCACCTGAGCTTCAATCTCATCCTTGTGTGCAGGAGAGTAGCGATATGGCCTAGCATTGAATGGTGTAGCATCAGCTTTAAAAGGAATAGCATGATCATATTCCCTTTTAGGAGGGAGTTGAACATGAACTGCAAACACATCCTGAAACTTATCAAGCACAGACTGTACTGTAGGTGGAATAGGAGCTGGATCTTGATCTGTTGCTGGTTTGAGTAATGACATTTCCCACACTTCATTTACCTTATGCTATTTAAGCAGTTGCTCCACTAGTAATTCTTGAATGGAATTTGTTGCTGGTGCTAAAACCCCTTTCAGAGTAATGATGGAATTGTTGTGTGCAAACGATAGAGATTGATGTTTCCAATCAGTAACCATGGGGCTATGGGATTCCAACCAATCCATGCCCAAAATTGCGTCATAAGCTCCCAAATCTAGTATTCGCATGTCAGTTGTGAACGTCTGCCCCTGACACCACCAAGATAGAGCTGGTGCCAGTTTGGTACAGTTCATGAAAGAACCATCATCTATCTTGACTGGAATGGGGACAGTATCCTGCACTGGACACTGAATTTTGTCCACCATGTGAGCATTGAGAAAAATTCTGCTGCTTCCAGAGTCCACTAGTATGAGTAAAACCTGATTTCCAATCATAGCTCGCAATCTAAGAGTTTTGGCTCCTTCTGTTCCTGCCATTTCATGAATGGACAGACTCAGTTGTTCAGCTTGGGCAAGATTGTTTTGTTCTATCATATTTAACACTTCATCAGATAGCAATTCCAGACACTCGATAGTTTCAGTAGCATGAACTTCCAGTGCAGTTTTCTTCCCACACTGATGAGTAGGGTCAAACTTTTCTCCACACTTAAAACAGAGCCCATTTTCTCGATGGAAATCTCGCAACTGCCTGGCTTTCCAGAGATCCCCACTGCCCAATTTTACTGTAGGCTTGGCCCAATTAGTTTTCGCTACAACTGGTTCAGGTTTGTTGTAGGTGGTAGCTCGAGGAGCCCAAGGTTTGGCACTGGCCAGCACTTCCTGTTGTACAACTGCCAGTAAGATTGCACGCTCAACTGAACTAGGCACCTGAACCTCGACCGCAGATCGAATATCTGTCTTCAGTCCTTTGATGAAATGGGAGACAAAGAATTGTTCATTGTAGTGTGGGTTTTGCATTGATATCAGATAAAACAACTTCTCAAACTCAACCTGATACTCCTCCACTGTACCGCGCTGCTTGAGAGCCAGAAATTGCTCCAGAAATTTTCTGTGATCATCACTGCCGAATTTCTCTTCGACTGCAGTCATCAAAGCCGGTCAGGAACTGATGTCATGGCTCAACCTATACGCTTTCAGCCGCAGAGAAGCATTGCCCTACATATGCAAGGTCGCAGACACGAGCCACAATGATGGATGAACGTTGAACAAACGGAAATAATCTTAGCACTTGTCCTTCCAGATGCAAGGCTGATCACCATCAAACCGAGGAAACGACATCTTCAGATTATGCTTCGGAGGTAGTTCAGAAGTACTCGAGTTTCTACCACCACCAGCGCCACCCAGTCCACTGCCAGCCCCAGATCCCCCACACACACCACCTCCTGGACCACCAATGCGACCGCCCCCAACGCCTCCAAGCACATCCTCACCCGTACCCCCGCTGTCGCCCAATTGCCCAGCAGCGCGCGGAGACAGAATGGCATCCCCATTACCTCTTGGAGCGTGGTTCGACGCTAAGCCCCTGGCGCATCGCCAATCCACGAAGAGCGAACTGACTGGAGCGAGCTCTTGCCAGCTGGTTCGAAGACCTCCGGATGGGGATCATCTTCCACCGGTGAAAGCGAACATGAGCGATGCCGATCCAATCGCTCCACCGTTGCCACCAACTTGTCGTTGAGCGCCGTCAGCTGCAGCGTCGCTGCGGCTTGATATTTAGCCCCAGCAGCGACCGTCTTAGAAATCAACGCGAGCTGCGCGACTAAGCTCTGCTGTGTGGTGTCCATAACCGCGACCCAACCATGGAGCAGATCGACCGCCTGTCGACACTCAGTGAGAGCGTCTGCTGACGCCGCAACCGCTTCACCCATCGCTGTTAGGACGAGTTGGGTCTGCGATGATGGCTTGGAAGGAGCCGTGGTGAAACTCCTCGCGAACTGGTGCCAACCGATCCGCCGAAGCCTCTCGGAATTTTACAGCCACACGGCACCGTGAATTGGGAGATCGCCACCCCGCTCACCGCCATGGAGATGAGGATTTTACCGGAAGAGCGGTCAGAAGACAGCCTCCCGAACCTGTCGCCACCGTGAAGCGCGCCCACAGACTGTAGAATCTGATACCAAGTGTACCCTCCCCGATCTGATGTGATTGTCAGATGGAGATTTGGATGCTTTCGTGGACGAAAAGTAAGAAGAGAATGAGAGAGACAGAGAAGGGAGCGTGTTTTACTTTCCATTCATTTTCAGCATACTGGTTCAGAGTTCATTACACATATTTATAGGCCCACCCTCCACATCAGCCCACCTCTAGTATTACCAACAGACACCGTTGTTTCTATGTCACGCTATGGCGCGCCGCCAGTCGTGACAAGGAATCGGGAATTTGGGAGGCACGTGGGTGGTCGGGGATGCGCGACGAGCGGCTGAGCGGGAAGGAATCTGGGAGCACAAGGGTGCTCGGGGATGTGCGGCGGTGCCGGTGGCAGTTCCCCTCATCTGCGGAGGGCGGAGGCGACGTGCGGGGAAGGATGGGCGACCTGGAGAGGGGCGGGAAAAAAAAAGAAAATAACGTTTCGGTGGCACCGGTGTGTAATATGTGAATTGGTGGGAGGACAAAAAGGTCTAAAAAGGGCTGGTTGACAGAAGAGTTGCTGCTTTTATTATTAGGTATAGATATAGATATAGATATAGATTCCTGCCTTCATGGACGAAATAGACTTAGTGGTGTGAGTATTTTGTAATCTTCCCGACAATAGATGAATTTGCACCTCTGGAATTATCAGCTATATCTCTTCACGCATGAATTCAACGACCACGAGGCATGGAGAAAATTAAAAAAAATATTACTCCCTTGACCCATATTAGTTGATATAGATTCATTTAGTTACGAATGTATTTAGTCAAGTTTTAGTGCTGGATATAAATTTGAGTTAATTAATATGGGCTTGAGAGAGTACAAAAAACCGTGGATAAACCGCAGCTGCACCCATTTAAGTACTAGTATGGTTCCTGCATATTGATCCGACGGCCCCCTTGTTGCTTGCACCTGAAACTGCTGCATCTACCGTGATCCTGTAGTACCCGGCGGTTGGCACGAGCCAACTTCTAGCTTTGCCTCGTCGCTTGGCAAACACCTACTTGAGGTTTAGGCTTTTGAATCCACTGAAGATCCGAGATGTACCTTCTGATAAATAGGTCAGTGTTCAATGAGCTTTGGAAATTTTTCTCGTGAATCGCTTTCCGACGAGCTGTCCAGATTGCTTGGATAGTGAATAGAACTTTAGTGTCTGCATGTGATAGGGATTCCATAAAAGCATTTTTTCTTCCTTATAGTCCCCTCCTTCATACTTTGACAACCGGAAACTCGTGGAATGCCAGGGTAGCATGATACCGATTTGTTTCAAAAATTGTACAAACCCACCCGAAGCCTGTATGTCCCTCTTAAAGGTATGGACACCATATAAGTATACTCATGTATTTGTGGGACGCGGAAAGTGATGAGGTATATAGCAGCGGCAACAAAATTTTAAAACAGGGCATGCAAGAACATGGATCATGATAAGGGGGTGGTGGGATCGACTGCTCGAGGCGTGGAGTATACCCAACTTCACTAAATATACCTATACAAAGATATACATGGTCTAGATATGGATTTTGGCGGTTCAAAACAAAAATGCCTGACCAAACTTGTGCGTGTGCGTGTGAGTGTGCGTGTGTGTGGTGGTGGCGGGGGACCCAAGCACACCTCCCATAAGAGAAAATAACCACTGCTCGCGGATGGCAAACTCTAGATTTCAAGGCACCTCTTGAGTTTTCTTGTTTTGAGGGCATGGATCTTACTCTATATTATTGCTCCTTTGGAAATTGGTATCGTGCACAACTATGAGGCACTGACCAAATAAGTGGATAGGTGTATGTGTTATAAGCATTTATAATTGTATTGTGTTTCTCAGAAAAAAGCTCTAAACAAATACCAAAACAAAATAACGAAGTTCACTGTAATTTAAACAAACTACCACCGAATGCTTGACCTTGTTTCACTTTTTACTGGATTAATTTTCCTCTTAATCTCTCAGTCGCGCCTATGTCAGGAAGACGTCCCAAGATCAGCGTTCATATGCAGCAGTCACAACTCAATGTCTTAATCAGACATGATCCTGCCATCTCCGGTCATTTCCCGACTTCAATTTTGGTGACATGAGGAAAGAGTACGCGTCCTAATTTTACTGACCCATCAGTAATTCCCGCTACCTTCCATGCTGAAGTCTCTCAAACTTATAGCTTTGGTGTGAAGTTACACAATAACAATGCACGAGAATGGATCAAACTATTCTAGGATATATATAGAAGTAGAAGGAGGAATGAGTTTTTCTTCATTTCCTTGGGGGGGGGGGGGGGGGGGAGGGGGGGACTTGCTCCTTATAAAATACTAGGTAGTGCATTGTGTGAGGCCTTTCACAATGGGATCTTTTTTTTTGAAACGAGGCAAAAGCTTTGCCTTTAATTGATATAGTAGAAGAGAGTTGACCCGTTTATAAGTAAAACCAGCCGAAAACCCGTTACAACACAACACCACACGCCAGCCCCGAGGCTATACTCCACACGGGTCGACGACCAACCAGGTCAACACCACACCTCAACGCAACAGACGGAGGGGAAAGACTGAAGCCACTGCTCCAACTACCACGCCGGCCCTAGGGTCGCGCCCCGCCTGGCCGAAGACGAAACCGCCTCCACCAAACCACCAAAACACTCCACAAGTCCCACTGTCTGGAGGACGTCCAAAGCGAGGTCCCAAGAGGCAAAGCGACACAAGAGCGCCACCCACGCCCGATCCTGCGAGGGATCTAGCAGGGGCGGACCCAAGTACGTGCCAGTGGGGGCCTAGGCCCCCACTCAAAATTTTGAATTCATGTAGTTCTTGTTCCTAGAATTAAAGAAAAATGTTCAAATTTAGCAAGTTTATACTGAGAAGGCCCCCAGTCAAATGTTGTGCCCCCAGTCACAATTTCGTCTGGGTCCGCCTCTGGGATCTAGGGTTTTCCCCGGAGAGCCCGGGCGGAGGAGCAAGAAACACCTGCTTCGACGATAACTTCAAGAAGGATGCGGCGCCCACGAGCGTCACCGTCATCGGTCCCGGCAAGCCGCCAGGACAAGGCTTTCGCCCAGCAAAGATTGCCAAACCTCACACCATACCCGCCAAATATAACCAGCACACCCACCACACCTCCCCTCCTCCACCAAGATCCCGACGATCAACAAGCATCCCTTCCGCCGCCATGCCTAGGCTCCCCGTCGCCACGACAAAAGCCGCCACCCGGATCATCACCGCTGCCCGCGAGATAGTTGCCGAAGAAAAGCCAGAGCGAACTCGGGCAGCCGCCATCGCGAAAAGGAACAGAAGATCACCGCCACCAAAAAACCACCTTGGCGGCCCAAGACGAGCCCCGAAGAGCCCGCACCGCCAACGACGAGCCCTCCAACCATGCGTCGCCCACTGAGTGCCACTTCCCCTGGCATGCAACCATGGCGCACCGCAGCAACACCAAGCAGACCACCCACAGACTCGCCGCAGACATCCTGCAACAACCACGCCGCCATCTTGGTCGTCTTGCAGCAAACCTTGTGGCCAACCTAAAACCGCCGTTGTGCAGCCTCCCAATCCAGAGCCACGGCCAGAACTGCGACTCGCCGCCCCTGCGCCGGTTATGTGTCCCCTTAGCCCCTTTTCTTTCAATGAAGAATTTCCTCACTCTTCCGTGCTATGTACCTTGACAATGCAATTCATTGTTTCAGAACTCATAAAAATAGAAGTCATATAGCTATCAATCTGTTCTCCACACAAAAAGTGTGAGTTCACTACAGCGAACATATCCAATATAACATCATCACACGAATCAAGGATGGTGAATGTCGCACCTCTTTCTTTGTGCGCATGCATTCGGTCGTTTTCCCTTGAACATGACTTTGCCAAAATTTATGTTCCATAAGTTAGAACAGTAATTATTTTATGGTGAGCCATCTGTCTCGGATACATAGACGCAAGCAATTGTGTGTGATATGACTTATGAGTTGGTTCCTTGTCGGACAAATAAATCGGCTTTGACATTGGCGTACACACTCAAGAATATAGCCGATTAGTTTACACTGACCTCTATACGATACCATAATAAAAAAAGAGCATCACACTGAATTGATTAACAGTTACACTAATGAAAGAGTAAATGAGAAGATTCGGTTCATAAATAAAATTTTACATCAAAGAAATGAGTTGCCTAAACGAACATCAATCTTTGCTTAAAAGGAGATAGGAGTACGATAATGTCGTTGACCATTGTGCAAAATTTGTTATGACTACACCCTGATCGCTACTTGTTTGGCAGGTACGAGTGCGTCATTCGCTTCTGGAGCAAACTAGTTATTGACCAAGCAACATACTTCGTATTAGAGTATAGGTCGGTTAGGGTTAGGCCTGGCCGGTTCGGCCTTCCTCCCTCTTTGAATTGTAATATATCTCTATTAGTCCTTGGAGACTAAATCTTATAATCTATATAATTAAACAGCCCTTAGATGCCTCAATTAATACAATTTTTATTCTCTCAATATCCTAAAATATCATGGTATCAGACGCCTAGGTTTTCCGCACATGGTATGGCACCTCCGCCAGCACCACCGGCCCCGCTGACTCGGACCCTCTTCTCCCTGGCCGAGTTCCACGCCGTCGGTGCCCCTCCTTCTTCCACTTCCTCTAGAACTACCCAAACAACACCTCCCCAAATCCCAATGATCTCCCTAGCCGACACCATTGCCAACATATCCCCCTTCATCCCGGTCTCGTTAGATCTCGGTGCCCACAACTACTACCATTGGCGCCACCTCTTCACCATCTACCTCGGCCGCTGCGGCCTCCGCCACCACATAGATCCATCCTATCCTCCACAACTCGCCGATCCTCGCTGGGTGAAATATGATCTCTCCATCATCCAGTGGATTTACACACGCATCTCTACGAAGCTCTTTAATCTGGTCTCCTCCAACGACGACACCTCCACCGAGCTCTGGGCTTCCCTTCAATAGTTGTTCCAGGACAACTCTGATGCGGGCATCAACATGCTCAACACCGAGCTATGCACCACCACCTAGGGAGATGCCCTGGTCACCGTCTTCTGCTAGCGGATCAAGGCCATCGGTGAACTCGGCGATCACATCGAGGACCGCACCCTCATCAACGCCCTCCTCGTTGGCCTCAGTGATCAGTTTGAGAAGCAGCAGTCCTTCATCCCCATGCTCAAGCCCTACCCCACCTTCAAGGAGGTTCGCTCCCTCCTACAGCAAGAAGAGAAGAACTAGGCTCGCAAGGCACAACGGGCGCCGCATGTGTTTCACGCGCGACATCGATTCACGCCCCTGGGCTGCCGCGGCACCCTGTCGTGCCTCAACCTCCTGCCACGGCAGCTGCGACTCCCCAACCGCCCCTAGGATGGCACCCGAGCCGCAACTACAAGGGAAAGAACCCGATCTACCGGCCTCCTCAACCTCACCCTGTCGGCTCTGCACCTGCTTCGTCATCGACCGCTTCGTCGCCCCCAGCTCCAGCGTCGTGGCCTCCTCAGCATGACCCTTGGACTGGCCTTGTGTAGGCTTGGTCGATGCCCTGCTCAGCCCCTTTGTCGTATGGCGCCCCTCCTGCATACACGGGCACGTGGAGCCTCGGTCTTCGTCCAGCCACTGGCTCCCCCGACCTCCTCGGACCCCGGCCGCCGGTGCACGTCTACACCGCCACCGCTACACCACCTCCCAACGCACCAGGACTCCTGCCAAAATACTACAACATGTCGGCCTCCTATGGTAACATCCAGGCGCCGTACGCGTACAACCAGCTACCACCTATCCCCTACATCAACATGCAAGCTCCTGGACCCTCTGCTCCTCCACAACAGCCGGCCTGGGACCAAGCAGCCTTCATCAACACCATAAACAATTTTACCCTAAATAACGAAGGTATGGATTGGATTTTCGATTCTGGTGCATCCTCGCATATGTCTTCAAATATGAATTTGCTGTCAGCTTGTTTTCCCTCTACTTTCTCTACAATCGCTATTGGCGACGGCTCCATAATTCCTGTTTCTTGCACTAGAAATTCTTACATATCTTCCTCTTATGCCAATTTTCTTCTACACAATATTCTTGTTGTCCCTTCCTTAATCAAAAATCTGATTTCAGTTCGACAATTTTACATTGACAATAATGTTATTCTGGCTTTTGACCCTTTTGGTTTGTCCGTGAAGGATCTGAAAACAGGGGAAGTTATCGCTCGGTACAAAAGCACGGGCGATCTTTGTCCGCTTCATGGCAGCCTACATCCACCCCCGCACCATGCTTGCATCAGTTGATTTGTGGCATCGTTGTCTAGGCCACCCCAATAAAACCACTTTGTCATCTTTGCTTCAAGATTTTTCTATCCCTAGATCTAATGCTCCTCATAATCCCTCTCTTTGTCATGCCTATCAATGTGGCAAACATATTAGATTACCCTTTGGGACCTCTACTACCATTAGCACTTTTCCGTTTGAGCTACTTCATTGCGATTTATGGACCTCTTCAGTCCCTAGTGTTTCTGGTTATAAATATTATCTTGCGATCTTGGATGATTATTCTCATTATATTTGGACTTTTACTATTTGTCCTAATCTGATGTGCATGCAATAGTTACCAATTTTTAGCAGTATGTTCTTACCCACTTTGGCTTGCCAATTTGATTTATTCAATGTGATAATGGTTGTGAATTTGATAACACTCAAAACCTTAGCTTATTTCTCTCTCAAGGCATTCTTCTTTGTTTTTCATGTCCTTATACTTCTTCTCAAAACGATAAAGCTAAACATTCTCTTTGTTCCATTAACGACATTCTTTGCACATTGCTTTTACAAGGTTCTCTTCCTTTTCGTTTTTGGGATGAAGCTCTTCGCACCGCTGCGCTACTTATAAACATTCGACCAACCAATCCTGCCCTTTTTACTCGCCTTTTCAATCTCTTTTTCTTTCTCACTCTGACTACTTTTTTGCATGTCTTTGGTTGCCTATGTTTTCCCAACACTGCCTCTACCGCCTCCAAAGAACCACCCTCACTACCTTGCATTCACCTTGGTCTTTCTGATAATCACAAAGGATATCGTTGTTTTGATCCATCTTATGGTCGTGTTCTTGTATCTCGCCATGTTACATTAGATGAAAATAATTTTCCTTACGCTGCCACCAAAACCACCCAAAAAACCCAACCAAACAAACCCACCAACACAACCTCTCCCTTACTTCATCCTATCGTCATCTCTGCCGCGGGATAATTTTGCCTTGTTTCTCTGCCGCGGCAGCCTCCCGCGACAGACTTTTCCACCGTTTCTCTGCCGTGGAAGCCCTCCGCCGCACCCCCAGTCTCTTGCCGCGACTGACTTTTCTGCCGATTCGCAGCCACAGCAGCCTGTCGCAACCCACACCGTTGCCGCGACAGACTTTAGCGCCACCTTTCTGCTGCGGCAGACCCCTGAGCACCCCACTCCTTCATCCTTTGTGTCAACCACCAAAACACCTACCCCTACCACCGAGCCCTCATCCACACCACCTCTACCACGTAATGTTCTACCTATCCAACCACCTACAAATGATCATGTCATGTGCACCCGTGGTAAACGAGGGTTTCTTCTCCCTACTAAACGCTTAAACCTGACAGCCAACCCCACAATTTCCCCTATACCCACATCCTACATATGCACTTTTATTGATACTCTTTGGCTTTCAACTATGCGTTATGAATTTGATGCTTTTCAGAAAAATAATACATGGACTCTTGTTCCAAAACCATCTAGTGTTAATGTTGTTTCAGGAAAATGGGTTTTTCGATATAAATTTCACGCTGACGGTACTCTTGCTCGTTACAAAGTTCGATGGATTTATCATGGTTTTTCACAGCAACATGGCATCGATTTTGATGAGACTTTCTCTCCCGTTATCAAACCAAGCACTATTCCTGTTATCTTTAGTCTTGATGGTTCCTCCTCTTGGCCTATTCGGCAACTTGATGTTAAAAAGGCTTTTCTTCATGGCACTCTTAATGAAACAGTCTATTGTCATCAAACCTCTGGTTTTGAGCATCCCTCTTCTCCCAATCTCGTTTGTTTACTAAAAAATCTCTTTATCGTCTCAAACAGGTTCCTCATGCCTGGTTTCAATGTTCTGCCACCTACATTCAAACCATTGGTTTTATTTCCTCCAAATCTGTTTCCTCTCTCTTTATTTTTCGATCTTCTGAACACACTGCCTATCTTTTGCTTTATGTTGATGATATAATTCTGAATGCTAGTTCTGATTCTTTTCTTAACCATATAATTTCCTCTCTTAATTGTGAATTTTCCATGACTGATCTTGGTCCTCTTCATCATTTTCTTGGAATTAACGTTTCTCGTACCAAGTCTACACTTTTTATTTCTCAATGTTAATATCTTTTAGATTTGATTTCTCGTTCTGGAATGTCTGATTGTCAACCCTCTCATACTCTGGCCGACATTGGTGCTAAATTGTCGGCTGATGGTGATCTTGTTTCTGACCCCACTTTCGATCGCTACATCACTGGTGCTCTCCAATATGCCACCCTTACTTGCCCCGACATCTCTTACTTGGTTTGATGACCCACAAGTATAGGGGGTGTATCGTAGTACTTTTAATAAATAGGAGTGTCAACGAGGAGTAGAAGGTGTTGACTAGTGGTATGGAGCAGGAAATCTCTTCAAATACTTAGCAAACAGATTTTTAGGGGTTTTCTGATAAAGCAACAAAATGAAGTGCAAGTAATAAAGAACAAACGCAGCAACTGGCCCAATCCTTTCTTAGCAAAGGACAAGCCGGTGGAAATACTTATAAGGACCAAGCGTTCTCGAGGACACATCGGAATTATGTCAAGTGCTTTCGCTTCATATAGCTAAGTACTCTTCTTTGGTGTTGTAAGTGTTGTGTGGGTGAACCTGTGCTAATGTACCGACCTTAGTTGGACTAATACATACTTGTGATTAAACCCCCTGCAAGCATCCGCAACTACATGAAAGTAATTAAGGTATAAACCTAACCACAACCTTAAACTCTGAGATGCTACACTCCCTTGTGCAACGGTGTCCTAACGGGGGTTCAGGTTTCTGTCACTCTGGCAACCCCACAATTAGTAGCCAAATACAAAATGCATTCCCCTAGGCCCATAAATGGTTAAGTATCATGTAGTCTACGTTCACATGACACCACTAGAAGAATAGCACCACAACTTAAATACTAAACCATTGAATAATAACTCAACACAAATCCACTACTAACAACAAGACTTCTCCCATGTCCTCAAGAACTAGACGAACTACTCACAAGACATCATATGGATCAAGATCAAAGATGATATGGTGATGAATAACAATTTGAACATAAACAATAATCCAATGGTTCCACTCACAAGCATCAACTACAATAGTAATTAACACCGGGAAAGTTTCTCCTAAGAACTAAAGCAATATCCAACACAATTGTTACAGCGGGATGGAGTGGTGATGATGGTGCTGGTGGAGATGATGGTGTGGATGATGATGATGAAGATCCTGATGAAGCCTAGCTTGATGACGGTGTTGATGGCGATGATCTGCCCTCTCCGGGAAGGAATTTCCTTGGTAGAAATCTGTCCGTCGGAGAGATCTTTCTCTCTCGGTGTTTCCGGCCCCGCAGAGGTAGCGGAAATCTATCTATGGTCGCTCCCTGTTGTTAGGGTTCCGTGAGGAAGATATAGGCGAGAGGGCGGAGTCGGAGGCCCACCAGGTGGGCCACACCTTCCCTAGGCACGAGGCAAGGTGGGCCCGCACCTAGGGGGTGTGTCCCCCCTATGGCCCTTCTTCGCCTCCCCTTCTGGCTTCCTATGTATTCCGGGAAAATATAATTTTTCCATATTTTTCTGGTATTTTTCTGATGTTCGCGAAATTGCATCAAAACACCTCCTTTTCCATCAGAATCTAGACTCCGGTAGTTCATCCTCCAAGAATCATCCAACATGCAAAAACAGTGGAAGATACATAAGTAATACCTCATAATAAGACATATATCAATGAATAGACGCAAATTATGATACAAAATGGTGATGCAAATTGGACGTATCAACTCCCCCCAAGCTGTAACACCCTCAGAATCGGCCCTATGCAAGTTTCAGCGCTTCCCGCCAAAACCCGCATAGAAACGATTCAAAGGTGCCCACCAGGCACTTGCGTGCGGGTGGAAAACGAAGTAATACCATTACACAATAGTCCTCGATGGAACCCACAAAACATATATATACAACAGCGACTCCAAGAGTCAATAATACAGATATACAATACAAAGATCCAAATCACCTTTAAAACGATATAGCGTCCGAGTATGGACAAGATGCAAATTGAGCTAAGAGCCCTGAAGAATAACCAATGGCGTCCATAACCCTGCCCAGGCCAAGCCGGAAGGGTAACCCTGCTAACGACGTCGATCTCAAAACCTGCTTAAACAAAAGGGGTGCCGACAAAGGGCAAAGGAAAAAGAGAGAGCGGTCAGTACTGAGGCCAGTACACGGCGAGACTAGAATTCGGCGGTCCTCGCCTACATAGGTATGGTGGACTGAGCGGCAGCAAGGCATGCACTAAACAACCTATAGAGACTCGAGATAACTGTCGGCTATCAGAGAGAGATAAGAAAGACCTATTCGAAACCAAGCTGATGCTACCACCAAACATACCCATCCTGGTATTTTCCCCTCGAGACCAAACGAGGAAGTCAACCGAGGAACTCACACCGTTGGCAGTTTTATTTATTCGGTTATCATTGCAGCAATTACTTGTCAGGTATAGATAGTCATCCTGATATAATAAGCAGTGGGCACTTTTAGTTAACCATTCCGTTGTAGTTGCAACACTTACTAGTCAAATACAATTAGCATGAGATATCCCAAACCCAGCAGTTGTTGGTACTTTTATTTAGCCATTCCGATGTAGTGGAGCTGATTACTAGTCATATCGGGTACCAGTCAAATTATAACAGTAAACTTTAGTTATAGTTGTCTATGATCGAGAACTGTGCTCCAAGTCGTCCATAACCGCGGACACGGCTTTTCAAAAAGATTTAACCCTGCAGGGGTGCACCAAAGTATCCACACGCACTTCGACCCTTTTTGCCAGATCAGTTAACATACACCCATCGGTATGTAGGCGGGGCCTAAGTCATGACGTTTCCCAGACCCAAAGCAAGTACATGGGGGCCACCCCACTAAGCTACCCGCAACGAAGTCGGCCGGTCTCCGAGACGGACTCAGGGTTTGCGTCAATGGCTGTAAACGACTGGGAACCCGAAAGTGTGACTGGGCTTGTCGATACCGCGAAAACACTCCGCTTCCCTAAACAGTACAGGTTTATTCCTCGCACAATTTTAAATTAAGCAGTAAAGCATGGCATAAGTACAGAATAGTAATAAATCCCCAAACTACTTGTGGCCCCCAGTACAGTACTTGGAATCAGGTACTAAATCGATGGGGGTGCCCATACACCCCACCTGTGGTTAGCGCGCTCGATCTCGGAACAGGTGTCAAGAACTCGGGGTCCTACGGGACACCAGTGAGCGGTTAAAATCCAAATATTCTCTATTACCCACCGGTGCCTCTGCATTTACCTACTTTCAATTTTAGTTATTAAACGATAATTAAAGCCATGATCACCTACAACATTAAACATGCGGCAACACTCCAACAACTGTGGTACTTGACGACACGCAACAGCACTTGAGCAAGCGACTACGACGCGCAAGTCCAACTATCTACCAATCAACAGGTAGTAGGATGTGTCCAAGGCAATATAAGGCTGCAAGGGATATCACGGGTACGAAAACTAGAGCATCGCAACACAGATAGCAATAGATCAACAGGAGGGAATAAATACTATAAAAGTAAGATAGGTAGAAAGGGGGAGATGCTCGCCTGAAAACATTGCCGAAGGTTCATCCGAAGAACGGGCGTCACTCGCATCAACTCATCGGCCTAATCCGTGAAGAAGCAAAGCACTAGAAGAAACACCGGATGCACTATTTAATACTACGGCAGAAGATCGGGCATGATGCATGTATGATGTATGACATGGCAAAGGTGCGGTGCAATTAGGCAAGATTAAGCGGAACCGGGGTCCCGACATTTAATTAAACGGTTCAAGTTA
This sequence comes from Avena sativa, assembly GCA_916181665.1. Taxonomy (NCBI): domain Eukaryota; kingdom Viridiplantae; phylum Streptophyta; class Magnoliopsida; order Poales; family Poaceae; genus Avena; species Avena sativa. The sequence goes on from OV702282.1 coordinate 170,184,653, forward strand.
TTTATCTACCCCGCAAATTAAATGTTGGGTTAGCAAGACCAAACATGGCTTCGGTTCGCTATGCCAATTTAAATGAAGTCCGGAATAAGACAAAGATATCCCGCATATAGACTCCATATTTAATTATGAGATGAATTGGCATAATGCCCCCAAACCACAGACAAGTATGCATGCATGAACAATTTAATATGCATCAGTTGATAATGTCATATTATAAAAATAATGGGGTCTCGGATAGGGAATCACTTTAGGGTTCGGCGAACTTGGGCTCCGAGGGGTTCGGGGTCGGTCTCAGGGTTCGACGGGAGAATGGCTCGACGAGATCGGTCTCGGACAACGGAAGTCGATCTTGTCGCATCCGAGAAGAAGGACTTGGTTGGCGTCGGGGGCACATCGGATCCGCCCTGGTCGGTGTCGATCTTGTCGTCACGAAGGTCTTGTCGGGTCGTCGTATCGGGTCGGTCTTGGCGTTCGAGAAGAAGAACTTGGCGTGCGGCGTCGTCGGCATCGGTGCGGGAAGGAGGTCTTGCCGTTCCGTGTCGGTGACCTTGGCATCCGGGTTCTAGGCGAGCTCGGCGTCCGGGAAGGAGTACTTGTCGCACCAGGGTCTCGGTGTCCTCGGATCCGATTGAAGATCTTGGCGTTCGGCGAGATCGGTCTTTGGGTTCTTTGGGTTTTCCATGTGGCGGTCTTGACGTCTGGGCATCGGATCTACCCGGTCGATGTCGATCTTGGAGGTTACTATGCTCTTGACAGAACTCATGGAACGGGCAGCCTTCAGTTAGACTAGGGCCAGCCCAATACCACTGTCCAAAACGAAACAAAAGAATCCTACACAAGCAGTGGCGACGCCCGGTTCAGAGGAGCTTGGTCGGCGATGCGGAGACGGTCCGGTAGACGCGCGACAGCGCTGGCAGGTGCCTGCAGAGGAGGCCGACCCGAGGCGACATGGTGCTGGGCACACAGATGCGGGGAGGAGGATGGCCAGGACTCGACGGCGATGGCGGGTCGAAGCTGGGGGAACCTGGATGCGGCCGGGCGGGTACAGGGCGGAGACGGCTCGGCTTGCCGGGGAGGAGCTTGGAGAAGGGCGGCCGAACGTCGAGGGGATCTTGGTGGCGCATAGAGAGGCCTGGGAGGAGCATAGGGCGCTCACGCGGTGGTGGGGGAACAGGAAGACAAGGAGAGGCGCGCGGCGGCGCTGGTCTGCGGCGGCGGCTTGCAGCTTGGCGGCGGATGGGCGAGCACGAAGGAAAAGGGGAGAGGAGCGCGATAGAAAGGACAGAGGACGGCGGCGCTCGCGATGGGGAGGAGGGATCGCGACCGTGATGTCGGGAACAAGCCAGGGGAGCGGGGCGAGGTGGGGTCAGGGGTGGGACATGGGGTGGTTGGCGATCGCGTGCGGGCATGGCGTGGAGTTGTAGTGTGGGTCGGAGTGTGGCATGTGTGTTTGCTGCGCGCTGGGGTAGGGCAGGTGGCAGCGGGTGATTGGGTGGGGTTTGGGCCAGGGGTGATGTGGCGTGATAGGATAGGTTGGGGTGAGGTGGAGGGAACTGGGTAGGATAGGGTGGGGTAGGAAAAGGGTTTGGGTAGGCTGGTTTTTGGGTAATTTTGGGGGTGGCCGGCTAGGTCGGATCGACCCGGTTTGGCTGCCCCCTAAAAATAAAATAAATATTTTATTATTTAAAACGGGGCGTTTGAAATCCGTTGGTAGACGAAACAAAATATTCCGGAGACCCGGGTTTTAATTTGAATAAAGACGGGAGTATTTAGAAAACAAAACTAGGCGTTTCGAAAATAGTTTAGACAAAAAACATGCATGATGATGACGATGCTCAAATGCAATGTGGCATGATGACATGAGCATGGGGTCATGATGATGCAATGCACAAAAATAACGCGATTTTCTAGTAGTGGTTTTTGCGGGGTTCCACAATTCGACACCACTAACAATGGATCTCGCCCTCGAGATCCGCCTCATGGTACCGGGAAGAAGGGCGGCGATCTGAATCTTCTCGCATCGTGTAGATCCTCGCGACACCACTAACAAGAGGTCGTTGTCCGTGATCGTCAAGAGAACACTCCGGAAACAAAAGGCGAAGGCAGAGGTATCAACAAATTAAGCCACCTCTAGCTTCGATAGAAGGAGAGAACCGATGCATTCTCATCCACTTCAATGTACACAAGCGAATAGAGTGAGTAGTCGGCATGGGGGCCAATCCATCACGCACCCAAACTATTACTCTGCACAATCAGTAGAAAAGCGTGCAACCATTCTCGGAATCAGACTGAAGATCTTGACAATCGAGGTTCAGAAACAAAGGAGTGATGCAGACTCTGCATCGGATCTGGCGTAGATGATGTCGTCGCGTCAGAAAGCACCGGAAGGCACAAGAAGGAACAAAGAGAAGTCCACCAGACGAAGGATTCCTCGGATAGCATGAAGACCAGATGTAGCAACACCGTTACCAAAGGAGGAAGCGAAACCCTGAAGGTACGATGGAACCCAACCACGAGAAATCCTGGACTCGAAGAGAGAGAAGAGAGCGGATTCAAAACACTTAGAGGTGAGAGGAGAGCAGCAGAGGGGTAAGGAGTAAAATCAGACCTAATCAGAACTATCCAACCGATTTTGCAAAAATAGTTTTGACACTCTACTTCGGCCATTAGCTAGGTTATCCTACAGGCTGGACTTGTGGGGTATCGCAACTGCTGAGCTCTGATACCACTCTGTAACACCCTCAGAATCGGCCCTATGCAAGTTTCAGCGCTTCCCGCCAAAACCCGCATAGAAACGATTCAAAGGTGCCCACCAGGCACTTGCGTGCGGGTGGAAAACGAAGTAATACCATTACACAATAGTCCTCGATGGAACCCACAAAACATATATATACAACAGCGACTCCAAGAGTCAAGAATACAGATATACAATACGAAGATCCAAATCACCTTTAAAACGATATAGCGTCCGAGTACGGACAAGATGCAAATTGAGCTAAGAGCCCTGAAGAATAACCAATGGCGTCCATAACCCTGCCCAGGCCAAGCCGGAAGGGTAACCCTGCTAACGACGTCGATCTCAAAACCTGCTTAAACAAAAGGGGTGCCGACAAAGGGCAAAGGAAAAAGAGAGAGCGGTCAGTACTGAGGCCAGTACACAGCGAGACTAGAATTCGGCGGTCCTCGCCTACATAGGTATGGTGGACTGAGCGGCAGCGAGGCATGCACTAAACAACCTATAGAGACTCGAGATAACTGTCAGCTATCAGAGAGAGATAAGAAAGACCTATTCGAAACCAACCTGATGCTACCACCAAACATACCCATCCTGGTATTTTCCCCTCGAGACCAAACGAGGAAGTCAACCGAGGAACTCACACCGTTGGCAGTTTTATTTATTCGGTTATCGTTGCAGCAATTACTAGTCAGGTATAGATAGTCATCCTGATATAATAAGCAGTGGGCACTTTTAGTTAACCATTCCGTTGTAGTTGCAACACTTACTAGTCAAATACAATTAGCATGAGATATCCCAAACCCAGCAGTTGTTGGTACTTTTATTTAGCCATTCCGTTGTAGTGGAGCTGATTACTAGTCATATCGGGTACCAGTCAAATTATAACAGTAAACTTTAGTTATAGTTGTCTATGATCGAGAACTGTGCTCCAAGTCGTCCATAACCCTGGACACGGCTTTTCAAAAAGATTTAACCCTGCAGGGGTGCACCAAAGTATCCACACGCACTTCGACCCTTTTTGCCAGATCAGTTAACATGCACCCATCGGTATGTCGGCGGGGCCTAAGTCATGACGTTTCCCAGACCCAAAGCAAGTACATGGGGGCCACCCCACTAAGCTACCCGCAACGAAGTCGGCCGGTCTCCGAGACGGACTCAGCGTTTGCGTCAATGGATGTAAACGACTGGGAACCCGAAAGTGTGACTGGGCTTGTCGATACCGCGAAAACACTCCGCTTCCCTAAACAGTACAGGTGTATTCCTCGCACAATTTTAAATTAAGCAGTAAAGCATGGCATAAGTACAGAATAGAAATAAAGCCCCAAACTACTTGTGGCCCCTAGTACAGTACTTGGAATCAGGTACTAAATCGATGGGGGTGCCCATACACCCCACCTGTGGTTAGCGCGCTCGATCTCGGAACAGGTGTCAAGAACTCGGGGTCCTACGGGACACCAGTGAGCGGTTAAAATCCAATTATTGTCTATTACCCACCGGTGCCTCTGCATTTACCTACTTTCAATTTTAGTTATTAAACGATAATTAAAGCCATGATCACCTACAACATTAAACATGCGGCAACACTCCAACAACTGTGGTACTTAACGACACGCAACAGCACTTGAGCAAGCGACTACGACGCGCAAGTCCAACTATCTACCAATCAACAGGTAGTAGGATGTGTCCAAGGCAATATAAGGCTGCAAGGGATATCACGGGTACGAAAACTAGAGCATCGCAACACAGATAGCAATAGATCAACAGGAGGGAATAAATACTATAAAAGTAAGATAGGTAGAAAGGGGGAGATGCTCGCCTGAAAACATTGCCGAAGGTTCATCCGAAGAACGGGCGTCACTCGCATCAACTCATCGGCCTAATCCGTGAAGAAGCAAAGCACTAGAAGAAACACCGGATGCACTATTTAATACTACGGCAGAAGATCGGGCATGATGCATGTATGATGTATGACATGGCAAAGGTGCGGTGCAATTAGGCAAGATTAAGCGGAACCGGGGTCCCGACATTTAATTAAACGGTTCAAGTTATTTATCTACCCCGCAAATTAAATGTTGGGTTAGCAAGACCAAACATGGCTTCGGTTCGCTATGCCAATTTAAATGAAGTCCGGAATAAGACAAAGATATCCCGCATATAGACTCCATATTTAATTATGAGATGAATTGGCATAATGCCCCCAAACCACAGACAAGTATGCATGCATGAACAATTTAATATGCATCAGTTGATAATGTCATATTATAAAAATAATGGGGTCTCGGATAGGGAATCACTTTAGGGTTCGGCGAACTTGGGCTCCGAGGGGTTCGGGGTCGGTCTCAGGGTTCGACGGGAGAATGGCTCGACGAGATCGGTCTCGGACAACGGAAGTCGATCTTGTCGCATCCGAGAAGAAGGACTTGGTTGGCGTCGGGGGCACATCGGATCCGCCCTGGTCGGTGCCGATCTTGTCGTCACGAAGGTCTTGTCGGGTCGTCGTATCGGGTCGGTCTTGGCGTTCGGGAAGAAGAACTTGGCGTGCGGCGTCGTCGGCATCGGTGCGGGAAGGAGGTCTTGCCGTTCCATGTCGGTGACCTTGGCATCCGGGTTCTCGGCGAGCTCGGCGTCCGGGAAGGAGTACTTGTAGCACCGGGGTCTCGGTGTCCTCGGATCCGATTGAAGATCTTGGCGTTCGGCGGGATCGGTCTTCGGGTTCTTTGGGTTTTCCATGTGGCGGTCTTGACGTCCGGGCATCGGATCTACCCGGTCGATGTCGATCTTGGAGGTTCCTATGCTCTTGACAGAACTCATGGAACGGGTAGCCTTCAGTTAGACTAGGGCCAGCCCAATACCACTGTCCAAAACGAAGCAAAAGAATCCTACACAAGCAGTGGCGACGCCCGTTTTAGAGGAGCTTGGTCGGCGATGTGGAGACGGTCCGGCAGACGCGCGATAGCGCTGGCAGGTGCCTGCAGAGGAGGCCGACCCGAGGCGACATGGTGCTGGGCACACAGATGCGGGGAGGAGGATGGCCAGGACCCGACGGCGATGGCGGGTCGAAGCTGGGGGAACCTGGACGCGGCCGGGCGGGTACAGGGTGGAGATGGCTCGGCTTGCCGGGGAGGAGCTTGGAGAAGGGCGGCCGAACGTCGAGGGGATCTTGGTGGCGCACAGAGAGGCCTGGGAGGAGCAGAGGGCGCTCACGCGGTGGTGGGGGAACAGGAAGACAAGGAGAGGCGCGCGGCAGCGCTGGTCTGCGGCGGCGGCTTGCAGCTTGGTGGCGGATGGGCGAGCACGAAGGAAAAGGGGAGAGGAGCGCGATAGAAAGGACAGAGGACGGCGGCGCTCGCGATGGGGAGGAGGGATCGCGACCGTGAGGTCGGGAACAAGCCAGGGGAGCGGGGCGAGGTGGGGTCAGGGGTGGGACATGGGGTGGTTGGCGATCGCGTGCGGGCATGGCGTGGAGTTGTAGTGTGGGTCGGAGTATGGCATGTGTGTGTGCTGCGCGCTGGGGTAGGGCAGGTGGCAGCGGGTGATTGGGTGGGGTTTGGGCCAGGGGTGATGTGGCGTGATAGGATAGGTTGGGGTGAGGTGGAGGGAACTGGGTAGGATAGGGTGGGGTAGGAAAAGGGTTTGGGTAGGCTGGTTTTTGGGTAATTTTGGGGGTGGCCGGCTAGGTCGGATCGACCCGGTTTGGCTGCCCCCTAAAAATAAAATAAATATTTTATTATTTAAAACGAGGCGTTTGAAATCCGTTGGTAGACGAAACAAAATATTCCGGAGACCCGGGTTTTAATTTGAATAAAGACGGGAGTATTTAGAAAACAAAACTAGGCGTTTCGAAAATAGTTTAGACAAAAACCATGCATGATGATGACGATGCTCAAATGCAATGTGGCATGATGACATGAGCATGGGGTCATGATGATGCAATGCACAAAAATAACGCAATTTTCTAGTAGTGGTTTTTGCGGGGAGCCACACAAGCTTAGACCTTCGCCTGTCCCCAAGCAAAAACTGAGCTCAGTAAACATGTCCGCAGGTTTATGGAGTGAAGTGTCGATAAAAGAAATATGGACAAGAAGCATCACACTTACCATTACACAACTCATAGAAGAGAACAACTCACCATTATATAACTTAGCTTGCAACAATTACATGAGTCACAATAGAGAGGCATAAAGATAAATCATAATTAGAATTGGCAAACTCATGTTCTTGGTCAGAGAACAGCTGGCAAACAGTTTCACAAATAGCTTTTTGTAGAAGTTTTACAACAAGAGCACTCTTTGCTCAAAAAGGTTTTTCAATGAAGTCTTTCAAAGTAATACTCAATAGATAAGAGTTTTGTGCAAACAAGGAAGATAAAGAACATGATTGAATAAATCACCATATGAATGCTTGCAACACAACAACTCAAAAGTTTGCTAGAGATAGAGAGAAAGTAGGTTTACTGACTCAACTTAGAAAATAGGAGAAAGGTCCCTTCATAGAGGGAAGCAGGGATTACAAGTCATAAAGAGCTTCCAAAAGATTATGGTACTTACTAGATTTGAGCCCTCATTGCCCCTATCATAGGCATCTTGAGATGATTAAGGTTAAAGTGCACAAAGATGGAGTATATGCTTGACGAAATATAAGTTGGCAATCTCATGTCCCTTGAATATGAGGGTCACTCCTCATGCTACTCAACTTCAGTTACCGGTAAGTTCTTGTCATTGTAAGTACATGCGTATCATAGAGAACCGCTAATGGGGTACCCCTTGCACATGTTACAGGAGCTATCCCATAACCAAAATGACAAGGCGAGCAGAAAATGAGCATATCAGCGATCTTTTTATTTACTATGTGCATAGCTTTTTATTGAGGATGTTTCACAGATAGATCATTATGGTGATGCTGCAAGTTTCCACCATGATTAAGCATGGCTTAGGCTAGCGGCCCAGGCGTTTCTCTAACACAAAATACAGACTCCATGGACTTACAAGTTTCCTCTTTATTTCACACCGTTGACATCCACAGACAAAACATCACGATATCAACTATGTACAAGGTACAAGTGCAATGTTGAAAGCGTTCCCTGTGACAGCACGGTTCTGCTAATTCCAATATATAGATGCAAGCATATACAACTTTGATGACACAATGGTTCAAGTCTATTAGGGGCAAGAAAATAAGGTGTGTCGTCAAGTTCGTGAGAGCTTTACTAACTAGTTTTCACATAACAAAATACTTTTTAATTCGAAAGGTAGATTAATCTTAAGAATTTTCTTGGAATATTAAAAGCTACTAGGTAGATATGGTGGACACAAGTGGCAAAGGTTTTGGTTCAAAGGGATTGGAAACATGAAAAGTCTGCCTTCTCAAAACAGGTTTTTGGCTAGCAAGGTTGGGTAGCAAGCAAGAGAGTTAAAAGAAACAAGCTAACATACAAGTAATAAAGCCAAACATGCAATCTTCCTTGAAGACACAAAAGATCTTAAATAAAGAATACTAAGCTTATGAGCCAACAAGAAAGAAAATAAATGATTCAAAATACCTGTAAGATTTTTCTCTTTTTCTTTCAAACCTCAAAAAGTATTGCTACTGACCAGAACTCGGTTTTCCAAAACCAATTTAGATCCACTTGATGCTCCCAAAGTGATGCCAATACTGATCAACAAGATCCATCATATAATAGAGATTGCAAACTAAAAATAAGAAGTGCAAAGAGTAAAAGATGAGGCTTCTCATTAATATTCCATAAAGGCACTCACCCCAAGGGATACATAGATAATCAACTAAAGGAGAGATACTTCCACATGCAAACCAAACTATAATATAACCTCTCTACTAAATATACAAATCCACTAAAAAGGTAAAAGATAAAAGATAATGATGGTGATACCGTGGCACTCCCCCAAGCTTGGAACAAGCCAAGGGGATGCCAAACCTGATGACAAATTACTCCTTCGGTGGTGGTGTTCTCTTGTCATCATAAAACTTCCAAGGCAAAGGTTCCCCATCCAAAAAGGATGTCCTTTTCTCCGCAATCCTGAAACTAGCAGCAGAGCTTATGCGATCAAATCTAGCCTCATACTCACAGTTTTGATTTTGTATGTCGTAGAGCTGTGCTTTTAATTGGTTGGTGGTCTGACGGAGCGAGAATATTTCTTCTCGGAGCTCAGCCACCTCCTCCTCGTGTTTGGTGATGAGTTCTGAACTTATCTTTTGAATAACATCCACTTCGCGTTCCGCCATCTTCTTGTACCTGAAAACCTCCTGCTCTAATGTTTCCATCTTGTCTTACATACTTCCTTCTCCCTTGGGGCCTTGAACTTCTTTCATCTTCACCTTCCCATCTTTGAGAATCAATTCCTTGGGATGGATCTTCAACTCATACATGTATGGGTTGAGGACATCCGCAGAGGAATCCTCCATTGGGGATCCATAGGAAGACAGTGTAGCTCCAAAACTGAGAATTTGCCTGATAGGAACAGATCAAAACAAAAACACGACAAGAACTCGATGCAAGAACCTCGGGGAATCTGGGGGGTTATATATTATAAAGTTTCAAAGCAGAAGGAAGGTTTTGATACGAAAACGAGGCGGAGACGGAGCTCGGGGGAGGCACACTCCCTCCAGGCGCGGGGCAAGGTGGACCCGTGCCTGGGGTGGGTTTGGCCACCCCGGCCTCCGGTTCCTCCTCTATTCCGTCTCGTAACTTCCCGTATGTCTTAAAAACATCAAAACTATAAAAAGATTAGGATTTCACGAACCTTTTGTTTTCACCTCTTTTACCTAATCAAAGACGAACTCTGCAGTTTCTGGTGTTTGGTTTCTAATAAATTTTTCTGGAGTCACCATTTGAATAACATCAACATCTTCATTATAAGAATCTATAGAAATATAATGTTTTAGTTTTTGACCATTCACCACTTGTGTTGTGTCATCCTTAAAAGAAGATATTTTGATAGCTCATGAACGATATACTTCCTCAATAACAAAAGGTCCTTCCCATTTTGAGAGTAGTTTCCCTGCAAAAAATCTGAGACGACACCTATATAAAAGAACAATCTCGCCAACATGGAACTCCCTTTTGAGAATATGATACGTCGGAAACGTATCTATAATTTTTTATGCTCTGTGCTTGTTTAGTATCTACTTTGCTTTGTCTACACTTTGAGGTGCTTTTTACATGTTTTCTGGTACTAACCTATTAACAAGTTGCCACAGTGCCAGTTGCTTGTTTTCTGCTGTTTTTAGTTTTAGAAAAGTTAGTAAAGAAATATTCTAGAAATTGGACGGGACAAACGCCAAAGTCAATAAATTTCCGTGGGGAACAAGAAGTACAGAGGGGAGCCGGAGAGGCGGGATAGAGCGCCCAGACCCCCTAGGCACGGGTGGGCCCTACCCCGCGCCTAGGAAGGGTGTGGGGCCCTTGGCCACCGCCTCAGCCTCCCCCTTTGCCTATAAGAAGCCCCCGATGCAGAAACCCTAAGTACCCGATCAAATCTCCACGAAACCGTCTGTAGCCGCCGCCACCATCATCCCTAGATTGGGGGGATCTAAAGTTCTTCCCGGCACCCTACCGGAGGGGAGATCATCCCGGAGGCCTTCTCTCCGGTATGATGCGTGAGTAGTTCCACCTTGGACTATGGGTCCATGTAGTAGCTAGATGGTTGTATCTCCTCCTTTGTGCTTTCATGTATAGATCTTGTGAGCTCCGTTCATGATCAAGATCTAATTTATTTGTAATCATGCATGTTGTGTTTGCGGGGATCCAATGGATATTGAGATTATTATGTCGGTTTGATTAATGGTTTTGTCTTTATGATTCTATCATGTCTGTGTTGTTTGTGATCTTGCATGCTCTCCGTTGTTAGTAGCTATCTTGGCCGAGTAGTTGCTAGTGACTCCAAGAGGGGGTATTCATGCTCGATAGTGGGTTCATGCCTCTAGTTTCCAAGGGAAGTGACAATAATCTCTTCGGTTGTAGATGTGTTGTTGCTACTAGGGATAAAACAACGGTCTCTTGTTCATGGAACATGTGGACTGTTTACCTTACACACTTTGCTTAAAGCAGTTGTCTGTTGCTTGCAACTTAATACTGGAGGGGGTTCGGATGATAACCTGAAGGTGGACTTCTAGTCATAGATGCAGTTGGATGGCGGTCTATGTATCTTGTTGTATTGCCCAATCGAATCTCATAGGATCTTTTTGACTAGTAATTGCATTGTTATGCCTTGCTCAGTTCCTGTTAATTGCCCTTCTGTAATTTTTTTATCCTTCATGCCATGTTGTTTATCTAAGGAGATCACCTCTAGTGAACTATGGACCCTGGTCCAATCTTTACCATTGATACATCTTCCACTGTTACTTGTTTACTTGCTGCAAACCATTACCTTCCACACCATACATTTAATCCTTTGTTAGAGCAAACCGGTGAGCTTGACAACCTCACTGATTCGTTGGGGCAAAGTCCTGAGTTTGTGTTGTGCAGGTCTCCGTGTTGCCAGCAACACCTGTGTGACGTTTCCTTCCTCCTTCTGGTTTGATAACCTCGGTCTCAACTGAGGGAAGACTTACTTCTTTTCTCATCACACCTTGCTCTTGGGGTTCCCAACAGACTCCACGTCAGGCACCAAGTTCTCTGGCGCCATCAAGGAGTCATCAGAATCCTCCTATCATGCCATCTTTTTACTTTTTCCTTAAAGAGTTTAGCGTTTTCATAAGCTTCACTTCTCCACTCATCTAAGGCACTCATGTCAAGCAATCTTTTCTCACCAGCAAGTTTAAACTCTTTATCCAACTCTTTCATTACCCAATAAGCTTTGTGTTATAATTCTAAAGGCAAGTGAGAAGCTTTCCCATAGACCATTTTGTAAGGAGACATCCCCATAGAATTTTTATAAGCAGATCTATAAGACCACAAAGCGTCATTCAACTTTTTAGCCCAATTTTTTCTAGATCTATTGATAGTCTTCTGCAAGATAGATTTAATTTCCCTATTGGAAAGTTCTACTTGCCCACTGGTTTGGGGGTGATAAGCTGAAGCTATTCTATGGTTTACATCATACTTAGCGAGAGTTTTTCTAAAACCCCCATGAATAAAATGAGAGCCCCCATCAGTCATGAGATATCTAGGCACACCGAACCTAGGAAAAATAACATCCTTAAGCATTTTCAAAGAGGTCTTACCACCAGCACTATTTGTAGGTATTGCTTCTACCCACTTTGTAACATATTCGACATCAACAAGAATATGAGTGTAGCCTTTTGAAGGGGGAAAAGGACCCATGGAGTCAAATCCCCAACAATCAAAAGGTTCAATAACAAGAGAATAATTCATAGGCATTTCATTGCGTCTAGAAATGTTACCTACTCGTTGACATTCATCACATGATAAGACAAACTTCCTTGCATCTTTGAAAAGGGTAGGATAATAAAATCCAGATTGTAAAACTTTTTGTGCAGTCCTATCCCCTGCATGATGTCCTCCAAAGCACTGCCATGGCATTTTCTCAATATCTCTTGTTGTTCAAATTTTAGAACACATCTTCGCATAATACCATCTACTCCTTTCTTATATAAGTGTGGGTCATCCCAAAAGTAATGCCTTATATCATAAAAGAATTTTCTTCTTTGCTGAGATGTAAAAGTTGGAGGCAAATACTTGGAAACAATAAAGTTAGCATAATCAGCATACCAAGGACTCTCATGCGGACTTACCCTTATTGCAACCAACTGCTTGTTTGGAAAACTATCATTAACAGGCAATGGGTCAAAAGAAATGTTTTCCAAGAGAGATAAATTATCAACAACAGGATTATCAGCACCTTTCCTATCCACAATATGCATATCAAACTCTTGCAAAAGCAACACCCACCTAATAAGCCTAGGCTTAGCGTCTTTCTTTGTCATAAGGTACTTAATAGAAACATGATCAGTATGAATAGTAACCTTTGAATCAACAATATAAGGTCTAAACTTATCGCAAGCAAAGAATATAGCTAAGAACTCTTTTTTAGTAGTAGCATAATTCTTTTGAGCAGCATCTAGAGTCTTGCTAGCATAATGAATAACATTCAACTTCTTATCAACATGTTGTGCAAGGACAACACCCACAGCAAAATCACTGGCATCACACATAATTTCAAAAGGTTAACTCCAATCAGGTGGTTGAACAATAGGAGCAGTAGTCAAAGCTTTCTTCAAAGTTTCAAAAGCATCCTTACAATCATCATCAAAAACAAAAGATACATCTTTTTGAAGAATATTAGTAAGGGGCTTTGAAATTTTGGAGAAATCTTTAATAAAACTCCTATAGAAACCAGCATGACCAAGGATACTACGAATACCTTTGATATCTCTAGGACAAGGCATCTTCTCAATTGCTTCAATTTTGGCTCTGTCAACTTCAATGCCTCTTTCAGATATCTTGTGTCCAAGAACAATCCCTTCATTAACCATGAAATGTCATTTCTCCCAATTAAGAACAAGGTTGGTTTCTTCACATCTCTGCAAAACTTTATCAAGGTTGTGCAAACAGTTATCAAAAGAAATTCCATAGACGGAAAAATCATTCATCAAAACCTCCACAATTTGTTCACAAAAACCATGAAAGATAGCAGACATACATCTCTGAAAGGTAACCACAGCATTACATAAACCAAAAGGCATATGCCTATAAGCATAAGTACCATAAGGGCAAGTGAAAGTAGTTTTGTCTTGGTCTTGTGCTTTCACAGAAATTTGAGAAAACCTAGAATAACCATCAAGAAAACAAAAGTGAGTCTTTTTGGACAACCTCTCAAGCATTTGATCAATAAAGTGAAAAGGATAATGATCCTTCTTATTAACTTTAGTAATCTTTCTAAATCAATGCACATTCTATACCCAACCACTACTCTTTGGGGTATAAGATCATTATCTTCATTAGTCACAATAGTTATTCCCCCTTTCTTTGGAACACAATGAACATGGCTAACCCATTGAATATCAGCAATAGGATAAATAATACCAACATCAAGGAGTTTTAGTACCTCATTTCTTACCACATCATCTTAGGATTTAGACGGCGTTGGTGCTCAACAACTGGTTTTGCATCAGGCCCTATATTAATAGCATGCTGACATATAGTGGGAGAAATTCCTTTTAAATCACTAAGAGTATAACCCATAGCTCCTCGGTGTTTCTTCAATATTTCCAATAAACTTTCTTCTTCCTTTCCTAAAAGTTTAGAACTAATAATAACAGGATACACTTTCTTATTATCAAGATAAGCATATTTAAGATCATTAGGTAAAGGTTTTAATTCGAAAACAGGGTCCCCTTTAGGTGGTAGTGTGGTACCCAAATCTTCCACAGGTAGATTAATCTTAAGTAACTCAGGATGACGAAGGAAAACCTTGTCAATCTCATTTCTTTCCTTCATGAAGACCTCACTTTCATGATCTTCCATAAACTGCTGCAAGGCATTGTTAGGAGCAAGAGAAATAGCAGAAAGTTGTTCAACCCTAAAATCATCATTAGGCAGTTCATTTTCATAAGGAATTTGGCAAATTTGGAAAAATTAAACTCATAAGACTCTCGATCAAACTTATTCAAAACTTTTTCCTTCCTACAATCTACAATAGCCCCACAAGTATTCAGGAAGGGTCTACCAAAGATAATAGGATAGGTTTTACTAGCTTCTTTACCAAGTACTATAAAATCAGCAGGATATTTAATCTTACCACAAAGGACCTCCACATCTCTTACAATGCCAATGGGGCAAACTTGCTATCTATTAGCAAGGTGAATAACCACATCAATGTCCTCAAGCTCACAAGTACCAATTTCATGCATAATTTCCTTGTAAAGCTCATAAGGAATAGCACTAGAACTAGCACCAATATCACACAAACCATAGTAGCTACGATTACCAATTCTAACAGAAAGCACAGAGACACTAGATTTTCTAGCTTTTTTAGGATGAGAAACAATATTAGTAGCGTCCTCATAGAAGACAATATGCTCATCCTCTATGTTTCTAGTGGCAAGATATTTCACAATAGCTACCACATGCTCAATATTAATAAGCTCATCAGGCTCCACAGTTTTCTTAGTACCTTTATTATTTGCACTAATTATCATAGAATACTCCTTTACCTTAGCTGGGAAAGGTATTTTCTTAACATAAGGTTCAGACACAATATGATTAGTAGTACAAACTTCTATGCTAGCAGGAACATGAGTAACAATGTCTTTATAAGGAGCATGGTACTTGTCCCACTCTTTCTTGGGAATTTCAATATAAGAGGCAAAAGCATTAAAACATTTTGCAAAAACTTGAGGATCAAGACCAAACTCATTGCTAATATCACGGAAGCTATCAGTTCCCATAAAAGATTTAATACATTCATAATCATAGTTTATACCTGACTTTTCTTCCTTTATCATTTCCCAAGCTTCAGCGTTCTCTTGAATACGGTCTAAGAGATCCCATTTAGCTTCCCCCTTCATACGTGTGAATGATCCAGCACAAGAAGCATCTAGTAAATATTTATCATGAAGAGAAAGCCTAGCATAAAAGTTATTGATAATAATATTGTTAGGGAGTTCATGAATAGGACATTTAAGCATTAGTAACTTCAATCTCCCCCAAGCTTGAGTTGTACTCTCTCCATCATGATGCCAAAAGTTATATATCAGATTTCTATCCTTATGAATCTCACTGGGAGGATAGAATTTAGAGTAAAAGAGAGATGCCATTTCCTCCCATTCCATGGATTGTCCATTCTTCATTAGCTTATACCATTCTTCAGCTCTCCCTTTCAAGGATATAGAGAGTAACTTCTTCTTCACCCGTTCAGTTCTGATACCTGCACACTTAAACAACCCGCATAATTCATGGATAAAAAGCAAATGATCACCAGGATAAACAGTTCCATCCCCAAAATAATAATTATCCATAACACGATCAACAATACTTGTAGGTATCTTAAAAGGATCTATCTCAACAGGTGGTGGTTCATCTACTACCCTAACAGTGGTAGTAGTTTTCCCAACCAGAAAACCAAGTGGGTTATCCATAATGGAAACAAAGCAACAAACAGAAACAAAAAAATACTCACAATAACAGTTTCATTTACCAGTTCCCCTCTTCAAATAGCGCTTCACTCCCTGACAACAGCGCTAGAAAATAGTGTTGATGACCCACAAGTATAGGGGTTATATCGTAGTACTTTCGATAAATAGGAGTGTCGATCCCAACGAGGAGCAGAAGGTGTTGACAAGTGGTATGGAGCAGGAAATCTCTACAAATACTTAGCAAACGGATTTTTAGGGGTTTTCTGATAAAGCAACAAAACAAAGTGCAAGTAACATATAACAAACACAGCAAGTGGCCCAATCCTTTCTTAGCAAAGGACAAGCCGGTGGAAATACTTATAAGGACCAAGCATTCTCGAGGACACATGGGAATTCTGTCAAGTGCTTTCACTTCATATAGCTAAGTACTCTTCTTTGGTGTTGTAAGTGTTGTGTGGGTGAACCTGTGCTAATGTACCAACCTTACTTGGACTAATACATACTTGTGATTAAACCCCCTACAAGCATCCTCAACTACATGAAAGTAATTAAGATATAAACCTAACCACAGTCTTAAACTCTGAGATGCTACGCTCCCTTGTGCAAAGGGGTCCTAACAGGGGTTCGGGTTTCTGTCACTCCGGCAACCCCATAATTAGTACACAAATACATAATGCATTCCCCTAGGCCCATAAATGGTGAAGTATCATTTAGTCGACGTTCACATGGCACCACTAGAAGAATAGCACCACAACTTAAATACTAAACCATTGAATAATAATTCAACACAAATCCACTACTAACAACAAGACTTCTCCCATGTCCTCAAGAACTAGAAGAACTACTCACAAGACATCATATGGATCAAGATCAAATATGATATGGTGATGAATAACAATCTGAACATAAACAATAATCCAATGGTTCCACTCACAAGCATCAACTATAATAGTAATTAACATCGGGAAAATTTCCCCTAAGAACTAAAGCAATATCCAACAAAATTGTTACAGCAGGATTGAGTGGTGATGATGGTGTTGGTGGAGAAGATGGTGTGGATGATGATGATGATCCCGATGAAGCCTAGATTGATGACGGTGTTGATGGCGACGATCTCCCCTCTCCGGAAAGGAATTTCCCTGGCAGAAATCTGTCTGCCAGAGAGATCTTTCTCTCCCAGTGTTTTCCGCCCTGCAGAGGTGGCGGAAATCTATCTGTGGTCGCTCCCTGGTGTTAGGGTTCCATGAGGAAGATATAGGCGAGAGGGCGGAGTCGGAGGCCGACCAGGTGGGCCACACCTGCCCTAGGCGCGAGGCAAGGTGGGCCCATGCCTAGGGGGTGTGGGGCCGCTATGGCCCTTCTTCGCCTCCCCTTCTGGCTTCCTTTGTCTTCCGGGAAAAAAATTCCCATAATTTTTTGGTATTTTTCTGATCTTCACGAAATTGCATCAAAACACCTCCTTTTCCATCAGAATCCAGACTCCGTCAGTTCATCCTCCAAAAATCATTCAACATGCAAAAACAGTGGGAGAGACGTAAGTAATACCTCATAATAAGACATATATCAATGAATAGAGGAAAATTATGATATAGAATAGTGATGCAAATTGAACGTATCATGTTCAACAAGCCTGTCTTTTTATGCATGATCCTCGCGCACCTCATCTTGCTCACGTCACATGCATTCTTTGCTATTTAAAAGGTACTCTTGATCATGGTCTTCTCCTTAATTCTTCATCTCCAACAAGTTTGACAGTTTATTCTAATACAGACTAGGCAGGTTATCCAGATACTCGAAGGTTCACATCCGGATTTTATGTTTATTTGGGTGATAATATTGTTTCTTGGTGTTCTAAAAAGCAGGTAATAGTTTCCAGGTCTTCTGCTGAGGCTGAGTATAGGTCGGTTGCTCATGCCGTGGCCGACTGCGTCAGCTTCTCGTTGAGCTTCATCGACCGCTTGAGTGTGCCACAATTGTTTATTGTGATATTATTTCTGCAGTCTACATGGCCTCCAAACTAGTTTAGCATCGTCGCACAAAGCATATAGAGATTGACATACACTTCGTTCATGAGAAGGTGGCCCTTGGCGAAGTTCATGTTCTTCATGTTCCTACAAGTGCCCAATTTGCTGATATTTTTACCAAAGGGCTCCCGACTGCATCGTTCACCACATATGCTCCAGTCTTAACATCGTTACTCCTGACGTTGAGACTACGGGGAATATTAGATTATAGGTCGGTTAGGGTTAGGCCTGGCCGGTTCGGCCTCCCTCCCTCTTTGAATTGTAATCTATCTCTATTAGTCCTTGGAGGCCAAGTCTTGTAATCTATATAAACAGCCCTTCGAGTCCTCAATCAATACATTTGTGCTATTTTGTGCTATTTTGTGCTATTTTCGCTCAATATTGTCGTCTTTCTTGCACATTAAACTATTTTCCTCAAGTATGGTTGCTCGCAGTTGCTGCATCGCAGTCCCTGCATCATGGAATTAATTATAGAATATCTCACCAACTTGGTGTTTCGCAGCAATATTGTGTCAGTGGTTAATGATTGGTATATTCACAAAAAAAGTGGTTAATGATTGGTAACATCATTGATAGATGAAATCGGAATTTAATCGAATGAAACTGAGTACAAATATTTGTATTCATATTTCTGTGTCGGAGCATAAAGAAATATGAAACCCGAGGAAACGAATATGACAACATATTCATACTGAGTACTGTATGGATCCAGTTACAAAAGAGGGGGATAGGTGACGCCACTGTGGTAGTGGTGTCCCTGATTATAGGTTGAAAGGATGTGTCAAGGTGGAGTTTATTGAAGTATGATCCAAATTCATTAAGGAGACTAACTTTTGACAAGCGGAGCAAGACCCGTCGCTGGAGGCTTGGGCTGAGTGCATATTGAAGACCTAGGCTTCCACCACTATATATACAGCTTGTAAGCCGTTGGTTGGGATAAGTTGGATCTGTGAAAATCCCGGACGTTTGTAAACACTCCTCGATATATTGAAGTTTCGCTAGCTGGTGCCTGTGGTATTTTCTCTCTTTGTTGCAGAGGTTTTTCCACATTAAATATGTGTCCCCTTGCTGTGATTTCCTTCTCGTTCTTCATTATTTGCTTGTTGCAATTATATCAACTGGTATTAGTGCCCCAGGTTCCAATCTAGAGTTCGCTACATGTCGTCATTGAAGGTCGATCTACTAGCTGGACTATGCCACAAGATTCTCCTTGTGTCAGGTGAAGATGTGGGATATTCTCGCCAAAACTTCTGATCTGGATGAAGCGTTGGATGGTTTCGGAGGAAAGTATGTGAAGGGCTGGTCCGAAGAAGAGAAGGGGAAGGACCATAAGGCTTTGTCTTTTATTCAACTTCATTTGTCCAATAATATTTTGTAGGAAGTGTTGGCAGAGAAATCTGCTGATGCCCTTTGGGAGAAACTAGAAATGATTTGTGTGTCAAAAGATCTAACCAGTAAGATGCATGTGAAGATGAAGTTGTTCTCGCATAGGCTGCAAGAATGTTGATCAGTAATGAATCACTTATATGTTTTTAAAGAGATTGTTTTAGACTTGCAATCTATGGAAGTAAAATATGATGATGAAGATTTAGGTCTTCTACTCTTATGCTCGTTGCTTAGTTCCTATAGAAATTTGCGTGATACAATATTGTTGAGCCATAATGAACTAACCCTTGCTGAAGTACATGACGACCTCAAACAGAGGGAAAAGATGACAACTATGGTGTAGGAAGATGGGTCATCAGCCAAGACTGAAGCTCTAGAAGTTTGTGGAAGGACCGATTAGAGGAATAACAACTATGGTAACCAAGATAAAAGCAAGGATGGAAGAGGCCGTTCAAAGTCCAAGGAAAATGACAAGTTCTATAGGTATTGTTAGAAATCTAATCATGTTATTGATGATTGTTGGAAGCTACAGAATAAGGAGAAAAGGAACGGAACTTACCAACCAAAAGATAAGTCTGAAGGTATTGGTAAGGCTGTTGTTGTTTCTGGTGAGAGTTCTGATGGTGAACATTTAGCTGCTTTTGCTTCTTGTGCTTCTCGTGATTATGAATGTATACTTGATACTACATGTTCATTTCATATTTGCTATAACAAAGATTGATTCAGCTCATATGAGTCTGTGCATACTGGAAATTTTGTGCATGTGGGAAAAGACAACCCTTGCCATATTGTTAGCATTGGATCTGTTAAGATCAGGACACATGATGGGGTGACACGCACATTGATTGAGGTGAAGCACATACCATGCATGGCTAGAAATCTGATCTCTCTTAGTACCATGGATGTTGACGGGTACAAGTATGCCGGTGGTCATAGAGTTCTGAAGGTATCAAAAGTTTTTCTTATTTACATGATAGGTGATATGAATTTTGTAAAATTATATGTTATTATAGGTATCACTTTGCCTGGTATTGCTGCCATTACTTCTAATGATTCTGGTAAAACTAATTTATGGCATATGCGTCTTGAGCATGTGAGTGAACATGGCATGGAAAAATTGGTAAAGAGAGAGCTGATTGATAGTTGCAACTTGAGTAAGTTTGAGTTTTGTGAGCACTGCATTTTTGGTAAGCATAAAAGAGTTAAATTCAATGCTTCTGTTCATACCACAAAAGGCATATTAGATTATGTGCATGCTGATGTACGGGGACCTTCGTGTAAGACTTCTATTGGTGGCGCTAATTACATGTTTAATATTATTAATGACTACTCAAGAAAAGTGTGGCCATATTTTCTGAAACATAAATCTGATGTTTTTTATGCTTTTAAGAAGTGAAAGTAATGGTGGAAAAGAAAACTGAAAGGAAGGTAAAAGTACTATGTACTGATAATGGTATGGAATTCTGTTCTAATGAGTGTGATGAGTTTTGCAATGACGATGGTATGATCAGGCACGACACCATCCCATACACTCTTTAGCAGAACGGCATGGCTGAGCGCATGAACAAAACCATCATGTCGAGGGGCTCGTTGTATGCTATCTAATGCAGGTATGAATATGCGTTTCTGGGATAAAGCATCCAACACAGCATGCTACCTCATAAACATGTCACCTTCTATTCCACTTGAGAAGAAAATTCCCATTGAGGTATGGTCAGGTTGCCTGCTAATTATTCACTATTGATAGTTTTTGGTTCCACTACATATGCTCACGCGTTGATAATGGTAAGTTAGAGCCTAGAGCTGTTAAGTGTATATTCCTTAGTTATGGCTCAGGAGTTAAAGCATATAAATTGTGCAATCCTAAAACTAAAAAGGTTCAGTTGAGTAGGAATGTTGTTTTCGATGAATCCTTTATGTATCATGATAGCTTGCGATCAGATCCGTCTCCTGTTGCTGTTGGAGAGGATAGAGTTAGAGTATAGCTGGAAAACCTGCAGAAAATTGTTGATAATGATGTTGTCGTTGAAGATACACATGACGAAAACATTGATGATATTGTTGTTCATCACTCACCTATTATTTTGAAGCAGCCACATGAGTCCATTACTACTGATAGACCTAGGCGTAACTGTGGTACTCGTCCTTGTTTAATTAAAGAATGTAATCTTGTTCATTATGCTTTGAGTTGTGCTGAACAGGTGGAGAATGATTCTGAACCTGCTACATATACTAAAGCCATTGCATCTGTTGACCGCGAGAAGTGGGTTTCTGCTATGCAAGAAGAGATCGCTTGAGAAAAAGGCACATGACATGTTGTGCACTTGCCCAAACAAAAGAAGGCGGTCCACTACAAGTGGATCTTCAAGAAAAAGGAGGTTTGCCTCCTAAAGAGCCTTCAAGGTATAAGGTAAGGTTAGTAGCAAAAGGTTTCAGCCAAATTCTAGGTATTATTATAATGATGCGTTTCCCCCAGTTGTAAAGCATAGTTCCATTTGCACATTCTTTACTATTATGTCTATGCTTGATGTTGAGCTTGAGTAGTTAAATGTCAAGACTACTTTTCTTCATGGAGAGCTTGAGGAGGAAATATACATGGACCAACCATAAGGGTTCATAGTGCCTGGTAAAGAGGATTTTGTGTGCAAGTTAAAGAAGTCTCTTTATGGCTTAAAGCAATCTCCAAGACAGTGGTATAAAAGGTTTGATTCGTTTATGATCTCACATGGCTTTGAGAGGTATCAATATGATAGTTGTGTCTACATTAAGTTTGTTGATGGATCGCCTATATACTTGTTGTTATATGTTGCTGATATGTTAATTCTCCCAAGAGAACGAAATAAATCACTACTTTGAAGGCATACCAAAGTAGTGAGTTTGAGATGAAGGATCTTGGTGCTGCTAAGAAGATCTTAGGTATGGATATTACCCGAGATACAAAATTTGGTTTGTTTTTTCTTTGTCAGCAAAGTTACATTAAGAAAGTTCATCGTTTTAATATGGATGGTGCCAAGTTAGTTAGTACTCCTATTGCTCCTCATTTTAAATTGTCAGTTTCACAATGTCCTACTACTGATGAAGAGTTTGAGTACTTGTTAAAGGTGCCATATTATAGTGTTGTTGGTTCTTTGTTGTACGCCATGGTTTGTTCTCATCCCGATTTATCATATGCTATGAGTTTGATAAGTAGATACATGTCTAATCCTGGTAAAGAACATTGGAAGGCTGTTCACTGGGTTTTTAGGTACCTTCTTGGCACTTCCAATGCTTGTTTGAAGTTTGGCAGGACCGGTGAGGGACTAGTTGGCTATGTGGATGTATATTTTGCTACCAATTTGGATAAGAGAAGATCCATCATAGGTTATGTGTTTAATGTTGGTGGTTGTGCTATTAGCTGGAGGGCTACATTGCAGGTTCTTGTTGCACAATCTACTACTGAAGCTGAATACATGACTATTGCTAAAGCTTGCAAAGAATCTATTTGGTTGAAAGGTTTGTTTGTTGAGCTTTGTGGAGATGATTCTTTCATTACTTTGTTTTGTGGAAGTCAAAGTGCCATATACCTTTCAAAAGATCAGATGTTTCATGAGATAACTAAGCACATTGATGTCAAGTACCATTTTTTTAGACATTGTTGCTCAAGGTAAACTAAAGGTATGCAAGATCAACACTCATGATAATCTTGCTGATATGATGACTAAACCTGTTCATGTTGCTTGTTTAGTGGCTATTGGCGCCGAAAGTATTTTCTTTGTTTGTTTAGGGAGATGGTTATTGTTGATGCTACAAGAAGTAATTTGTCTCAAGGTGGAGTTCGTTGAAGTATGATCCAAATTTATTAAGGAGGCTAGCTTCTGACGAGCAGAGCGAGACCCGTCGCTGGAGGCTTGGCCCTTCATCGCGGTACGGATCGTTGAAGACCTAGGTTTCCACCACTATATATACCTCTTGTAAGTTCCTGGTTAGGATAAGTTGCATTTGTGAAAATCCTAAGGAGTTTGTAAACACTACTCGATATAGTGAAGTTTCGCTGGCCGGTACCCGTGGTTTTTTCCTCTCTTTGTTGCAGAGGTTTTTCCACGTTAAATCTGTGTCCCCTTGCTGTGATTTCCTTTTTGTTTCTTTGTTATTTTCTTGTCGTGATTATATCAAGAAGGATGGATGACTAACTACGGGATTAGGTAGTAGAATATGTTGATTTGGGTCTATTTCATAGAGATTGTTGGTATGTTGTAATTATCCAAACACAACAGTTATAGCCCCAAAAAAACTGAGAATTTTGGTATTTTCCAAAAGCATAAATTATTTTTCCGAGTCCATTCTGCTCGAAGAGCTCGTTTTTGGTTCTGCTGAAAGAATTGCCTCTTGCTTTCCATTTTACCCACAAAAGTCTTAATTTTTCACTCTAGTTCATCCATACAGTAGCATAATATAATCGGGTTGCAATTATGCATGACATGAGTATGACATTGATCGTTATTATACAGGGATTACACATTGTGTTACAAGAAGGTCAAGTCAGGTTTCCTAAAACCCTAGCTAACTGACCATACAGGTTAAGCTAGAGTTCTAGAGTTATCTAACATGCCCTGTAGTCTGAACGAGGGGACAAACCGTCGTTGATGTGAAGACTAGACCAGAACTTTATGAATAGCTGGGTTTGGCAGTCCTTTGATTGAGTTAGAGGGAACATGTAGTACATGGAGAACTCCAAATGCACCCTTATCCCAGATGAAATGAATATACATCTCAATGTCCTTAGCTTGATGATGTTGTACTAGGTTAGCATACATGTAGACGATAGAAATGTTATCACAAAACACAACCATGGAACTGTCAAGGGTGCAGCATAGCTTGGTCAAAAGATGGCGTAGCCAGCATGTCTCGGCCACTATTGTAGCAACTGCCCGATACTCCGCTTCTGCACTGTTGTAGAGAAATTGATGTCTGATAGAGAGACGACCAAGAATATTCTGTAGATTGATGCAGAGGATAGGACTTTCTCCATTTTAAAAAAAAAAATTGTAGGATGAATCTAAGATCCTTTTTTGGACGATCCATGGATCAACAGCCTGACTGCTGCAATGATCGCACCCGATGTGGTAAACGTGGTCATTCGAATATTCTGGACCAGACAATCTCCAGGACGGTCTAGATGGAAGTGCTTGGGTTAGTGACATATATATATCAGGGGCTGAGTTGTGCCATGGTCTAATATATGTACATGTGGACAGCAGTGGTGGCGGTGCTCCGGAGTTTTGGCATGTCTAATAGCTTTAAAAAGAAATGAACACTCATTAACAGAGTTGTTATCATAAACCACCACATTTATCGCCAAATTTCAACTTTGGTATCATTTTTGGTTTTGAGGACTAAAATCTACCACATTTTTCGAGGTTGTCTCAAACCAATCTACCTCTAAACTCGAATTGATCATGAACTGACGGCTATTCTGACAGGTGGAACCCATCTCTAAGGTTGATGTAGAAAAAATATGAGCAATCCCAAAATAGAAGGGAATATAAATATTTAAATTAAATAAAAAGTATAAAAAAATAAAAATATCCCTAGTCTATCCCTGTTGCGCGTGGCATGGCCTGGTCGAAACAGACCGCCTCCGGAGGCGCCGCCATGTTCAGCACCACCACCGCTCCGCCATGCCCCATCCCTGCTTGTTGTGCTCCTCCGGCACCGCGGACGCGCCCCGGTTCACGAGGTTTTGACAAGGGCGGCCGCAGGTGAGGTCCCCAGGGGCGGCGCTGGAGAGCGAGCTCCGGCGAGGGACGGTCGTAGGTGCAGCCGAGCTCCACTAGGGAGATGGTCTCCTACGGTGGAGCATGTGTCCGGCAGCACGGTGGAGCACCGGGCAGCGATGGTGTGGGGGGAAGGGGCTGGCTAGGAGGTGGGCATGACGGTCTGGCGACGGCACGATGGAGCACTAGCCAGCGTCGGCGTGGGGGTAGAAAGGGCCAGCGGTGGCGTGGCAGGGCCTGCCACATGACGCGTAGCGTAGGTGGGAGGGGGCTGCAAAGGAAGGAGAAGACCCCCCCTCCGTACCTTTTTATGGGCTTTTTTTTAATATAGGCTGGCTCATCAATATCCATGTTAGTCCTACAGGTGGTCTTCTCATGTCAGAATGAGCGTGAATTCGTGTTTAGAGGCTTATTGATGTTTTTTAAGACAATCTTAAAAAAAATACGATTTCGTTACCAAAACGAGAAGTGATACCAAAGTAAAAAATTTAGCTAGAAATATAATGGTTTTGTGCTAACAGCTCCCCAATGACATGTTCTCCTCCCGATCTGCGCACCTGACACTTTTTACGGGCACTACGGCCGACAGGATGCTGCATTGCACACGCATTTCTCTCTATGCAAGTCTGACACCGAGATCATATCTCACTGCACTATCGTTAAGAGCAGCCACAATATTGTTATAGCTAAATCTGATAAAAAATTGAATTTGGCTTCACCATGCAATTTGCTACAGCTCTACAATGTAGCCATTCTAAATTTCTGCACCATGCGGTTCCATCCATGACAAAAATAGCCTTATTTTTTGTCTATGATATGACAGCAGAGGACACATGTCACACGCAGATTGGCTAATCAATTTAGAACCACATTTGTCATCTAAGCATCCTCTTGCTCCGATTCCCTCTTTTGCTCAATTTGAAACCACCTCCGTAATATAGAAAACTAGTTCCAAAAGTCAAAAAAAAAATACAAATATAGAACCACTTTTTGACTACACACCGTGGATGCCCTAACGCCCGGGTTCCTATTTTGTCACTGTCACTACACTATCATCGAGGAACTGGATTCCACTAACTAAGTAGCAAGGGCTAACCAGAGTCACGGATTGAGGGTATCCCGTTAGAGAGCCGAAAACCGCCCCCTCGCGTCGCTCCCTCCAGGGCGACGGGGGGAGCCAAACCCTAACCCCCCGCCGCCGCCGCCCCCCAATACCACCTCCCCCCTCGTCGCCCCGGAGACGGCCGCCGTAAGCCGTGCACGCCACCGGTGAAGGGGGCGGCGGGGTTCGGTTTCTCGTCGTCTGGCGCGACTCGGAGGGACGCGGCGCCTCGCGGCGAGTGGTTTTTTCCTCGTCGGCGCGCGGGGGGAGCTTGGCGGCGCGATGGCCCTCGGGCAGCAGCGGGCGGAGGCGTGGGCCGGCGTGCCCTGGGCGGCAGCGTGGGCAGCCATGGGCCCCTGGGCAGCGGCCGGCCGTGGGTCCTGGCGGCGTGCTCCGGGGAGGCCGGCCGTGGTGGTCCTGGCGGCGTGCTCCGGGGAGGCCAGCGAGGAGCGGGCCGCGGAGGGGCTGTCTGGCCCCGCCCATGTCGGGTCTGGACCTCCGGGTCTGGGCCCTTCCAGGCCCTGCTCTTGGTTGAAGATGGTGGGCTGCGGCGAGGCCACGTCCGCGGATCCCCTCGCGGCGGTGCTCTTCGGCAGGCGGCGCTCCGGCGGTGGTCTGGATGGCGGCGGGGCGAGGAGGCTACTGGTTGGTGGCAGTGGTGGCAGGGACGAGATTGGCGTTGGCCCCAAACCCTAGTCTGGGCTCTTTGGGCCTGGTCTGGGTTAGGGCGGGCTAGCTCGTTCTCAGGCCGCTACCCTGGTTGGTCTAGAAACTCTTCGGGACAAGGGGAGCGGCGTCGCCACTACGTCTGCTGCAGCGTGGTGGTGGGAGCTTTATGGGCCCGCTTTGGGTCCAGCCAGACCTAGATTGGCCTGGTATGCTTCTGCCGCTGTGTCCGGTCTGCTACTGCTATGGCGGTGGAGGTTGGTCCCTCCCACGTGGCAGAGGCGCCGCTGTCCCTTGTCTTCGGCGGGGTTTCTTGGTCTGGCCAACCTCGCGGTGTTTGCCATGGTGAGACGCCGATGAAGACTGCAAGACCGTTTTGGCGCATATTGGTGGGCGGCAAGCTTGGTGGAGTGCAAGGGTTGGCCGGGGTTGTGGTTTGGGGGTCCGGGAGAAATCTTGGCCGGCTCGGCTGGCTCCGACGCGGTGACATCTGCGGATGCCACCTTCCTTCTTGAAGGGTGTCGGATGTACCTCCCCCCACTCCCCCACGTGTACCGGGAGAAATCCTAGGGGTATTCCGGGAAGCAGCGTCGTCATCGTCGCCATCTTTCTTGAAGGTGTTGCTTGGTACACGACAATTCAGAGGCATAGGATCGGGGGTGGGTTTACTTCAGGGGGCGCAGCGATCTCGAGTCTTTGTCGGTTGTCGATCCGGCGTTGTTGTGCATTTTTTTCTCTTTCTTTCTTTTGTATTTTCTCTTGGGCTTCTGCTTGTGCTGTTCAGCCCCAGCTGTGTTCGGTCATCCTTTGGACGATGTGCTGTCTGGCCCAGCAGCGGTCTCACCTACGTGCTTTATTTATAAAACGGGGCGAAAGCCTATTTCGAGAGAGGGCTAACCAGAGTTTCTTATGCTCTGCAGTCCAGACAGCACATTTTGAGAGCAATGGTGATATGAGCTGGAACAAGATTCGATCCGCGCAGCACGCTGATTGTCGTCAGTGTCCACATCAAATCTTGCTGCTCCCAATCGATTGCTAACTGTTGCGAAACCAGAGTGAGAGACGAATCCCCGTTACTTTGATTATATGTGGATATTTCCTGATGCCTTCTATGCCCATAAATACGAGTCATATCACTAGTGTGCTGGGAGACGACTAATAATGTACAGATGGGAGTGGACAATTCTAGTCTAGGATATAACTTTCAAATGTGAGATAACTTATTCACCGTTTGCCTCGGAAGACTTGCTTCCTATACTGAAGATTTGAGTGGAAGGCAGTGTCATGAAGTTATTTGTCCTTTCATAGCTCAAGAGTTAAGCATCTGTTTGTTACGAGCTAGTTCCTCGGATAGGCCAGCTGCTACAGCCGATATAAATTAGAGCTGATGTGTGTAGGTCGTCGACACTCCACGTCAAAGATATCACGACGTCTAATTTCCCTCGCTAAACATTAGACCTACAACGTTCAGACTTTGTTGTGCTACTCCGCCCATTACTTACATCGTTAGACTTACCATCCTGTCACGAGAAATCAAATTTTAGTTTTCAAATGTCTCTAATACCACTAATTTTCTTTCCAAAATCTATCTGAGGCCACTAATTATTTGTCGCCGTCCGTGCTGCATCGCCAGCCGCCCTTACCGTCATCCACCGCGTGTTCGCCTCACCGCCAGTAGCCGGCACGTCTACTTGCATAGTTTTCATTTTTTTTTTTGGAAAAAAGCATATATTAATATTATGGAGATATCATTTAATCCAGCCTCTGCAACAACGTATTGTCCTAGCGGTACTACGGATGCACACGGCTAACAAAAAAAGAAAAAATACGAAAAAATAAAAGTCCCGCTATACTGATCTATTCCTTGAAATAGCAGCACTGACACCACCAAGACAACACTAGAAGTCGAGCTTCTCCAAAAGTGACGCCTCTAGAAAGGGAACAGTACACAAGCGCCGTCATTGCTCGATCAAAGATCTTAGGTTTTTACCCTGAAGAAAGTCCTCACTCTCAAGACAATGCCTTCGGCAAAGACATTGACAGACACAACCAATTAAGATCAGACCTGGAATTTTCACCCTAAAAGGCAAGACAACGAACTACTAATGTGCAGTCGCCCCCGCTAGCATGCCGTAGCTGCAAGTCACAAATCAACCAAACCAATTCCCCATCGCAGCCCATACTCGAATCATCATTGCTAGCTCTCATATCTTGGCTTTCATGACCTTCTCCGCCAGCACCATGGGTCGAGAACATTCCCCATAATATTAACAGCCAGTAGAGCTTCAAACTGCTCCCGCTGAAACCAAACGACCAGACGAGAACATGGGTGCGCAGGACCGAATCCCTACCGAATCAGTAATCTCCAGACATGATATGTCCATGGGAGCTCACCGGCGGAGCCTTCCGGAACACACCACTTCGTCCAGATCAATGAGGACAGGCATCCGGAAAATCTTTATCTCAGCGCCGAGAAGGAACCCTAGGACCACCTCCTTTATTCAAACCTAGCAAGCAGCCCCCACGCCACCCGCAGGCAACCTGCGGGATCTGCCTCCCGAATCCCAACCGACGACCATGGCCAACTGTGCGAACTGAGACGACAGCGCAGGGACGATCACCATCGGAACCGGCCAAGACACAACAGGGAGATGGGAAGGCGGCAGGACCACACCGATCAAAAGATCTGGGTTCGTCCATGGGAGGCGGCAGAAAACCACCACGATCCAAAGATCTGAGATCATCACTTCCCAACCCGACCCGGCCCAGCCCCAACCACCACCGCCGATCTAGCGCCGCCGGGAGGACCTCCTCCACCACCCCGGCCGGGGGCGCCACCCTGGCCGCTGCATGTCGACGCGTCGCCCATCTCCGCCCCAGCAGACCACGGTGACGATCTCCGGCGCCCCCCCCCCCCTCCCCAGATATCTTAGGCGGCTGGGCCCGCCACCACCATGGCGCGGGCCGACGGCAGCGGCGGCGAGAGAGAATTGGGCAACGGTTGTTTGGTGACGGCTAGGTTAGCCCCAATGACTCCCTGGGAAGAGTCCTGGGGCAATACGCGTAGTTCTCATATATCGAGGACGATGTTGAGGACTGCAGACACGTCATTGTTATTTCTCCGTCGTCTAGCGCCCCCGCCCATCATCTCTTAGTATTGAACGAGACGCCGAGGTAGCCCCTCCGCCAGATAGCCTCTTCCTTGGGCACGGACCTTGCAATCGCGCCGCGGATGTACATACATCTTGTAAGTACATGGCATTCAGCTCAAATTGCTATCTTTCTTAACACATGATTACATTTCCTTTAATAATTGCAGTTTTCCACGAAATGGGATCCATCGCAATGAAAAAAAGGGGACACGGCCTGAGACAGATAGACACGTTGTATATGATTGTTCAGTTGTGATTTTATTGTCTGTGTATTATGCTAACGTCATGCATTGTTCAGTTCGTATTAGAGTGGATGGAAATATTCATTTCTGTGTAAACTTCTATTTTCAGTTTATGTAAGATGCATTCCGGTCGGAAGATTATATGATTAGTATTTAGAACTTAGGCCCCCTCATGTTGACTTGATGGTGTTCCTTTTGGTCATTATTACAATTTCAATTGAACAAATTTGCTAGAGGTTTTCATCAGTGCGTTCTCACGATTTCAGAAATTGTACTAGGATCTATAAATAGTTGTTAAATGGTTTTTCTTGTAATATATGCGCTTTGATTTATATTAGCATTCTAAAGACCAAATTTGGCTTGTAATCTAGCTTCTTCTGATTACAAATTGTTTCTTTTGCTTTTCGGGGAGTAGCAAGAAATAAATCAACATTGATATACACAAATAAAGGACACGAGACGATATTTTTCATCATTACTGTTAGTTTGGTTAACTATTTTTGATACTTCCTATGATTGTTGGTCTTCCAATTAGAAATTTTGAAACACGATTTTTCATGTAATCTCAAAGCCGATGGGCTCTTACTACGGCTGGACCATCCCGGCAATCTCAAGGAGAAGGGTGTAGGGATCATCTGAGGTGTCGAATCAGGTGGAAGAAATGCAGTAATATCTTGTACTGATAGGTGGTTGTACTTTTTTTTTGAAAAATCATCATGGTTATAAAGTTAAGGAGGAAATTTAGTGCATCAAGGAGTTGTGTGGATTAGAATGCATAGAAGCAGTGCATGCACATCACTGAGCATGATAGAGAATCATATCCTCATTGAGCACAAAGGGCTAACACCTCACATAAGCATCTCACCAGCCTTATCTACCGTCAAAGCTATCGTGACGCGACACCGTTCATGACGTCCCCTCTACTACTGTGGAGGGAATATCAGCCCACCGGATTCTAGATCAGTTTCTCTCTAACCTGATAGTTTGCGACACTCCTGTTATTCACGATGCTACCGCTACAACTACGAAAGGATGTTAGAGTATATATTATATTATAGAAACATTAGGTCGATATAGGATTTATTTCTTGTATTCTACTCCAAGTTGATCCCTTGTACCTTTATATATAGTTCCCCGAGAGGATAAATAATACATCAAGCATATATTCCGCCAAAACTATTCGCTCTCACTTACACTAGAATTCTCATTGAATAACCGTCCAACTATAAATAATGTATGATAGGTCTTCTGCTGCAACACAGATGAACTGACATAGTGAGGAAATATAAAAGTCACATCACGTAGGTGCCCAATGAAGAAAAATGTTCAATGGGAGAAAAAAGATTGATTGGGGTAAATCAATTATAAAAACTTATATTGAAATTCAAAATGATTTCATAAATTTAAAAAGTGTGTGTGTGTGTGTGTCCAGCATGGTGCGGGGGTGGGGGTGGCGCTCTCTTTGTGCCCGCCCTGTACATGATTACTTAGAAGTTACTCAACTGCAAATTCCGAAGTTTCTTTTTTTCCATACGACTCCAATGAGCCGGCTTCCATTACCATGATGATAATAAAAAAATGTCTTTAGTACCTTTACAAACCAACAAACAAGAAAATAACAAAAAGGTGAACCAGGTCACAAATCCAAATCCTCTAGGGAGAACATAGTTTTTCAGGAAGAACATTGACCCACACACCAGTTCCAAAAGCACTAGAACACACACAACTAACTTTGAACGCCAAATCAGCTTGGAGCACCAAGGACGGCTTCTTTTACATTCCAGACCTCAATCAGTCTCTAGTAACATCGACATCTTCATCTACTTCACCATTCTTAACACGCACTGTCGCATCTTGCCTAGCCATCTCATGCACCTGTGTCGCCATCTGTTGCAGTCGCTCAGCTCCATCAACTAGCACCTACCTGTCTTGAGTGTTTTGTAAGCCTACCCAATAATGAAGGAAAGCACACATCTAAAAAAGGGAAAGAAACCAATTTTCCTTCAAAGATTGCTTGATTCCTTGTTTTCCATAAAGACCAACAGAGCGCAGCAACACAAACAATATGCACATTGAAACCAAAAGGGAGAAGTTTCAAAATCCATCAAAAGTATTGAGTAAATCAAGATGGCCCGTTTTTAGCGCCCAAAACAGCAGAAATAGTACTGCACATGTAACCAACAACAGGGCATGCAAAAAAGATGATTAATAGTTTCATCCATTGAACAAAAACGACATACATAGCTACCAACCCAATTTCTCTTCTTCACGTTATCTTTGGTTGCAGTCGCATTATGCCAAATCATCCAAAGCCAGATTTTGATTTTAAGTGGTAACTTTTCCTTCCAAACATGTCTAAATGATCTATCAGGACCGACATCAGTGAGTCTATTGTATAAGGATTTGACAGAGAAAACACCAGATTTAGTGTACTTCCATTTAGGTTTATCTCTAGCTTCACTCAAATTTACTAGAGCTACCATATCCCTCAAAGCATGCCACTAGGAAGACAATCTAGGTGAAAGCACCTTCTAAAGGTGAAAAACCACCCAAGATCTAACATTTCTCTAATAGGACCAGTTTGTTGATTGAAAATATCATAGAGTTCTAGAAACTTCTCATAGAGGAGAAGGCACTAATCCACTTATCATGCCAAAAGTCAGTATCTCTTCCCCCCCCTATATCCATTTTCTACCAGCACTAGAGGAAAAAGGGCCATCCGTTCGCGACCCCTCGGAGCATTAGTTCCGGTTGCGCCACCAACCGGGACTAATTGTGGCATCCCGCAAAACCACTACTAGAAAATCGCGTTGAATTTGTGCATTGCATCGTCATCATCATGTGTTGTTTGTCTAAAACTATTTTCGCAAAGCCCGTTTGGTTTTCTAAAACGCCCCATCTTTAATCAAATATCAAACCCCGGGTCCCCGGATTATTTTTGTGTGTCTGATATCGGTTTGCAAACGGTGTTTGTAAAACAAATAAAAATATTTATTATTTTAGTGGGGCAGTCGAACGGGCCGAATGACCCGAACGACCACCCCAGGAATTAAATCGGTCCGCCCAACCAGTCCCACCCATAATCCTAAACCACCTAAAACTCTACCCACACCCTCCTGCCACCTCACCCTGGCCAATCGCCATACGCCACCTCCCCTCTCCTCTTCCCCCCACCAACCAGAAACTGCCACCTAATCCTACCCCCACTCCCTCTCTCTCCCTCACCCACCACGCCACACACAGGGCCACACAACCGCCCACCCCTGCCGACCCCATCCCAGCACACACCACCCGACACACACACGCTCGCATCACACACAGCAACACACGCAACACCACGCACGCCAGGCCCCAACCCACACCCGATCCGATCCCCACCCTCCCAGTCACGCACGCGACTCACGCCCCCGTCTCTCTCCCCCGACGCGCCCCGCACCATCCTCTCCCTCCCTCATCTCCCGCAGCGACCGCCCAACCACCTCACTCCCCTCCCCGCTCGAGCCTCCCTGCGGCGCCCCTTCCCTCCCCGCCTCCGGTCAGGGCCCCGCCACCTCGCCCCGTCTCAGGCCGACCTCCCCGAGCCCGGCCGCTCCTACCGCCCTCGCCGCCGGATGCGCCTCCTCTTCGCCGGCGACGCCCGCGCGCCCCGCCGCCGCGCCCTCCACTCGCCGCGCCGCTGCGCACCCTCCATCCCGCGCGCCTCCGCCTCCCGCTCGCCCGCGGCCGCCCGAGCTCCGCGCCCGCCTCCGGCCTCACCTACCGCCGCCCTCGACCGCGCTCCGGCGCCTCCACCGCATCGCCAGGCCGTCGTCGCCGGCCGCCCTCCTCTCCTCGACCCTCTGCCTCGACAAGGTCCCGCCGGCCCTCCGGCTTCCTCCGCGCCTCCCCTCCCCGAGCCTCTCGCCGTCGGCGCCCGCCACCGCCCGCTCGCCTCCAGCGCCCCTCCCTCCGCGCGGGCTCGCGCACGCCGCCTCCGTCAGAGCCCGGCCGCCTCCGCCGCCGTTCGTCTCCACCGCCGCCCTGCACCGGCGCGCCGGCCCCCTCCTCCTGCTGCCCCGAGCCCGCGTCGTCCCGCTCAAGCCGGCCCCACCGCTCGTCCCCGCCTCGCCTCCGGCCGGCCAGCGCCTCCTCCGGCGAGCCGCGCCGCCTGGAGCCCTCCCCGACCCCGAGCGCCTCCTCTGCTCCCCGTCGAGCCTCGCCGGCCTCTGCTTCGCGTGCGCCGCCGACACCCCCTCTGGCCTCTCTGCTCTGGCCTTGGCTGCTGCTTGCGCGTGGCCGACCCTGTTGCGTTTAACAGAGATGTTTTTAGCCCCTGTTTGTAATTCTTTAGGCACATCGATGTATGTTCCGCCTGCAGCGATCTGCGAGCCTCAGCTGTGTTTGGTTTCAGAATTATGTCAACTCGGAGTCCTAGACGCACCGAGTAACAAGATCTTCTTCATGGACATGGACCCGTACCTACTCTCATCGAGCAAGACACCAACCAGACCACCGAGACCGTCCCAAGCCCGCCATCGACAGCCGACACCGAACATCTGCGACACTGACCGACGACCGCGGTTGCGACAAGATCGTCTCTCGGACGCCAAGTTCTACAACCCCGAGTACCGATCCACCGGACGCGACAAGACCTCCTTTCCACCCCGATGCCCGAGGACCGGACGCCAAGATCTCCTACACGGAACGACAAGCACTTCACCCCGGATGCCGAGACCGACTCGATGGCGCGTACCCGACAAGATCGTCGCCACGACAAGATCGGCATCGACCCGGAGCATCCGATGCGCCCCGACGCCAGACCAAGTACTTCTCCCCGGTACTCAAGACCTACCTCCGTGGCCCGAGAACGTTCCCGCCGAGACCGTTCCGTCGAACCCTGAACCCTGAGACCGACCCCGAACCCCGGAACACCAAGTTCGTCGAGACCCCTCAATGTGTGAACCCCTTCTCGAAACCCTATTTTATAATATAATACAACTGTTGTATATTAATCATTCACCTTGCATGCATGTCTTCATGTGGTTTGGGGGCCTTATGCCGATTCACCTGATAATTAAATATGGGGCCCATATGCGGGCAAATCTAGCCTTATATTGGCCTCATTTAAACTTGTGTAGCGAACCGGTGCTATCTTTTGCCATGCTAAAACAACATTTAATTTGCGGGATAGATAATAACATGAACCACCTAAATAATTGTCGGAACCCCGGTTCCGCTTAATATGACCTAATTGCATCGCACCTTTGCCATGCCATACATCATACATGCATCATGCCGATCTTCTGCCGTTGTATTAAATATTGCATCCGGTGTTTCTTCTAGTGTTTTGCTTCTTCGCGGATAAGGCCGTTGAGTTGATGTGAGCTTCGACCCGATCTTCGGTTGAACCTTCGACAATGTTTTCAGGCGAGCATCTCCCCCTTTCTACCTATCTTACTTGTATAGTGTTTTACTCCTTCCTGTTGATCTATTGCTATCTGTGTTGCGATGCTCTAGTTTTCCGTACCCGTGATATCCCCTTGCAGCCATATATTGCCTTGGACACATCCTATTACCTGTTGTTTGGTAGATAGTTGGACTTGCGAGTCGTAGTCGCTTGCTCAAGTGCTGTTGCGTGTCGTCAAGTGCCAAAGTTGTTGGTGTATTGCCGCATGTTGAAGTTGGAGGTGATCATAGTTGTACTTATCGTTCACTTTAATTTCTGTTTAACAACTAAAATTGAAGTAAGCAGAGGCATCGGTGGGTGATAGATAATATTTGGTTTCCGAACGCCCACTTGTGTCCCGTAGGACCCTGAGTACTTGATACCTGTTCCTTGATTTATTGCGCTATCCACATCCGGGAGGTATATGGGACCCCCCTTAGCCAGAGCTTGATTCAGTCTTATTTCTTGGGGCCACAAACTAGTTTGAGGTTTTATTTACGATCCTGTACTTATGCCATGCTACTGCTTTATTTACGATTGTGCGATGTATAGCACACTGTACTGTTTAGGATCGGGACACGTTTTCGCGGTGTCGACAAGCCCAGTTTTGGGTTCCCAGTCGCTCACAGCCGTCCACCCAAACCTTGAGTCCGTCTCGGAGCTAGCTTACTTCGTTGCGGGTCTACTTTAAGGGGTGGCCCCCTGAAATATTTCTGAATCCTGTGATTGCTTTGTCGTGAAAGCCTCGTTGGGTTTTGATTTGGTTTTTCCGATGTTGATCGAGTGTGTGTTGCTATTGGTGCACCCCGGCCGGGTTAAAACTTTCTGAAAGCCGTGTCCGCGGTTATGGACGACTTGGAGCACAGTATCTCGACCATAGACAAGCATAACTAAAGTTTACCGCTATAAATTTGACTTTATAATGACTAGTAATCAGCTTCACTATAACGGAATGGCTAAATAATACTGCCCACAATTGCTTGTTTTGAGTGTCGCTTGCGACCATTGTACCTGACTAGTAATTACTGCAACTACAACGGAATGGCTAAATGAAAGTACCAACAACTGCTGGGTTTTGGGTTTATCTCATGCTATCTGTATCTGACTAGTAAGTGTTGCCACTATAACAGAATGGTTAACTAAAAGTGCCCACTGCTTACTTTATCAGGATGATTATCTAAACCTGACTAGTAAAGTGCCGCAACTATAACTGAATAATTAAAACTGCCAACTGTGTGAGTTCCTCGGTTGACTTCCTCGATTGGTCTCGAGGGGGAAACCCCAGGATGGGTTTGTTTGTTGATATTATCAGGTTGGTTCCGGATAGGTCCTTCTTCCCCCCTCTGATTTGCCGCCACTTGTATCGAGTCTCTATAGGTTGTTTAGCGCATGCTGCCGCTGCCGCTTCAGTCCACCATACCTATGTAGGCGAGGACCGCCGAATTCTAGTCTCGCCGTGTACTGGCCTCAGTACTGACGCTCCTCTTTTTCCTTTGCCCTTTGTCGGCACCCCTTTTGTTTAAGCAGGTTTCGAGATCGACGTCGTTAGCAGGGTTACCCTTCCGGCTTGGCCTGGGCAGGGTTATGGACGCCATTGGTTATTCTTCAGGGCTCTTAGCCCCATTTGCATCTTGTCCGTAGTCGGACGCTCTATCATTTCAAGGTGATTTGGATCTTTGTATATTATACCTGTATTCTTGACTCTTTGAGTCGCTGTTGTATATATCTGCTCTGTGGGTCCCATCGAGGACTGTTGTGTAATGTTATTACTTCGTTTTCCACCTGCACGAAAGTGCCTGGTGGGCACCTTTGAATCGTTTCTATGCGGGTTTGGCGGGTTTCGCTAAAACTTGCATAGGTCCGATTCTGAGGGTGTTACAGAGTGGTATCAGAGCTCAGCAGTTGCGATACCCCACAAGTCCAGCCTGTAGGATAACCTAGCTAACGGCCGAAGTAGAGTGTCAAAATTATTTTTGCAAAATCGGTTGGATAGTTCTGATTAGGTCTGAATTTACTTCTTACCCCTCTGCTATCCCCTCTTACCTCTACGTGTTTTGAATCCGCTCTCGTCTCTTTCTTCGAGTCCAGGAATTCTCGTGGTTGGGTTTCCGTCGTACCTTCAGGGTTTCGCTTCCTTCTTTGATAACGGTGTTCTACCATCCGGTGTTCAAGCTGCCTGATGAATCCGTCTACTGTGGTACCATTCTTTGTTCCTTGTATGTGCCTTCCGGTGTTTTCCGACGCGACGACATCATCTACGCAAGATCCGATGCAGAGTCTGCATCACTCCTTTGTTCCCGAACCTCGTTGTCGAGATCTTCAGTCTAATTCCGGGAGTTGGTTGCATAATTCGCCTATTCGTGTGCAGAGTAATGGTTTGGGTGCGCGATGGACTGATCACCATCCGACTACTCTTAACATTCGCTCTTGTGCATCGAATCAGTGGATCCAGCAGTTTTACTCCGTCCACGGAAGTTAGAGGTGGCTTTATTTGTTGATACCTCTACCTTCGCCCTTTTGTTTCCGGAGTGTTCTCCCGACGATCAGGGACAACGACCCTTTGTTGGTGGTGTCGCTGATTTCAAGATGGAAGATGAACCCTCGTTAGTGGTGTCGCGAGGATCTACACGAAGCGCGAAGGATCAGAGCGCCGACCTCCCTTCCGGTACCATGAGGCGGATCTCGAGGGCGAGATCCATTGTTAGTGGTGTCGAATTGTGGCATCCCGCAAAACCACTACTAGAAAATCGCGTTGAATTTGTGCATTGCATCGTCATCATCATGTGTTGTTTGTCTAAAACTATTTTCGCAAAGCCCGTTTGGTTTTCTAAAACGCCCCATCTTTAATCAAATATCAAACCCCGGGTCCCCGGATTATTTTTGTGTGTCTGATATCGGTTTGCAAACGGTGTTTGTAAAACAAATAAAAATATTTATTATTTTAGTGGGGCAGTCGAACGGGCCGAATGACCCGAACGACCACCCCAGGAATTAAATCGGTCCGCCCAACCAGTCCCACCCATAATCCTAAACCACCTAAAACTCTACCCACACCCTCCTGCCACCTCACCCTGGCCAATCGCCATACGCCACCTCCCCTCTCCTCTTCCCCCCACCAACCAGAAACTGCCACCTAATCCTACCCCCACTCCCTCTCTCTCCCTCACCCACCACGCCACACACAGGGCCACACAACCGCCCACCCCTGCCGACCCCATCCCAGCACACACCACCCGACACACACACGCTCGCATCACACACAGCAACACACGCAACACCACGCACGCCAGGCCCCAACCCACACCCGATCCGATCCCCACCCTCCCAGTCACGCACGCGACTCACGCCCCCGTCTCTCTCCCCCGACGCGCCCCGCACCATCCTCTCCCTCCCTCATCTCCCGCAGCGACCGCCCAACCACCTCGCTCCCCTCCCCGCTCGAGCCTCCCTGCGGCGCCCCTTCCCTCCCCGCCTCCGGTCAGGGCCCCGCCACCTCGCCCCGTCTCAGGCCGACCTCCCCGAGCCCGGCCGCTCCTACCGCCCTCGCCGCCGGATGCGCCTCCTCTTCGCCGGCGACGCCCGCGCGCCCCGCCGCCGCGCCCTCCACTCGCCGCGCCCTCCACTCGCCGCGCCGCTGCGCACCCTCCATCCCGCGCGCCTCCGCCTCCCGCTCGCCCGCGGCCGCCCGAGCTCTGCGCCCGCCTCCGGCCTCACCTACCGCCGCCCTCGACCGCGCTCCGGCGCCTCCACCGCATCGCCAGGCCGTCGTCGCCGGCCGCCCTCCTCTCCTCGACCCTCTGCCTCGACAAGGTCCCGCCGGCCCTCCGGCTTCCTCCGCGCCTCCCCTCCCCGAGCCTCTCGCCGTCGGCGCCCGCCACCGCCCGCTCGCCTCCAGCGCCCCTCCCTCCGCGCGGGCTCGCGCACGCCGCCTCCGTCAGAGCCCGGCCGCCTCCGCCGCCGTTCGTCTCCACCGCCGCCCTGCACCGGCGCGCCGGCCCCCTCCTCCTGCTGCCCCGAGCCCGCGTCGTCCCGCTCAAGCCGGCCCCACCGCTCGTCCCCGCCTCGCCTCCGGCCGGCCAGCGCCTCCTCCGGCGAGCCGCGCCGCCTGGAGCCCTCCCCGACCCCGAGCGCCTCCTCTGCTCCCCGTCGAGCCTCGCCGGCCTCTGCTTCGCGTGCGCCGCCGACACCCCCTCTGGCCTCTCTGCTCTGGCCTTGGCTGCTGCTTGCGCGTGGCCGACCCTGTTGCGTTTAACAGAGATGTTTTTAGCCCCTGTTTGTAATTCTTTAGGCACATTGATGTATGTTCCGCCTGCAGCGATCTGCGAGCCTCAGCTGTGTTTGGTTTCAGAATTATGTCAACTCGGAGTCCTAGACGCACCGAGTAACAAGATCTTCTTCATGGACATGGACCCGTACCTACTCTCATCGAGCAAGACGCCAACCAGACCACCGAGACCGTCCCAAGCCCGCCATCGACAGCCGACACCGAACATCTGCGACACTGACCGACGACCGCGGTTGCGACAAGATCGTCTCTCGGACGCCAAGTTCTACAACCCCGAGTACCGATCCACCGGACGCGACAAGACCTCCTTTCCACCCC
Source organism: Avena sativa (assembly GCA_916181665.1). Classification (NCBI taxonomy): domain Eukaryota; kingdom Viridiplantae; phylum Streptophyta; class Magnoliopsida; order Poales; family Poaceae; genus Avena; species Avena sativa. Next base: position 170,224,796 of record OV702282.1, read on the forward strand.
GATGCCCGAGGACCGGACGCCAAGATCTCCTACACGGAACGACAAGCACTTCACCCCGGATGCCGAGACCGACTCGATGGCGCGTACCCGACAAGATCGTCGCCACGACAAGATCGGCATCGACCCGGAGCATCCGATGCGCCCCGACGCCAGACCAAGTACTTCTCCCCGGTACTCAAGACCTACCTCCGTGGCCCGAGAACGTTCCCGCCGAGACCGTTCCGTCGAACCCTGAACCCTGAGACCGACCCCGAACCCCGGAACACCAAGTTCGTCGAGACCCCTCAATGTGTGAACCCCTTCCCGAAACCCTATTTTATAATATAATACAACTGTTGTATATTAATCATTCACCTTGCATGCATGTCTTCATGTGGTTTGGGGGCCTTATGCCGATTCACCTGATAATTAAATATGGGGCCCATATGCGGGCAAATCTAGCCTTATATTGGCCTCATTTAAACTTGTGTAGCAAACCGGTGCTATCTTTTGCCATGCTAAAACAACATTTAATTTGCGGGATAGATAATAACATGAACCACCTAAATAATTGTCGGAACCCCGGTTCCGCTTAATATGACCTAATTGCATCGCACCTTTGCCATGCCATACATCATACATGCATCATGCCGATCTTCTGCCGTTGTATTAAATATTGCATCCGGTGTTTCTTCTAGTGTTTTGCTTCTTCGCGGATAAGGCCGTTGAGTTGATGTGAGCTTCGACCCGATCTTCGGTTGAACCTTCGACAATGTTTTCAGGCGAGCATCTCCCCCTTTCTACCTATCTTACTTGTATAGTGTTTTACTCCTTCCTGTTGATCTATTGCTATCTGTGTTGCGATGCTCTAGTTTTCCGTACCCGTGATATCCCCTTGCAGCCATATATTGCCTTGGACACATCCTATTACCTGTTGTTTGGTAGATAGTTGGACTTGCGAGTCGTAGTCGCTTGCTCAAGTGCTGTTGCGTGTCGTCAAGTGCCAAAGTTGTTGGTGTATTGCCGCATGTTGAAGTTGGAGGTGATCATAGTTGTACTTATCGTTCACTTTAATTTCTGTTTAACAACTAAAATTGAAGTAAGCAGAGGCATCGGTGGGTGATAGATAATATTTGGTTTCCGAACGCCCACTTGTGTCCCGTAGGACCCTGAGTACTTGATACCTGTTCCTTGATTTATTGCGCTATCCACATCCGGGAGGTATATGGGACCCCCCTTAGCCAGAGCTTGATTCAGTATTATTTCTTGGGGCCACAAACTAGTTTGAGGTTTTATTTACGATCCTGTACTTATGCCATGCTACTGCTTTATTTACGATTGTGCGATGTATAGCACACTGTACTGTTTAGGATCGGGACACGTTTTCGCGGTGTCGACAAGCCCAGTTTTGGGTTCCCAGTCGCTCACAGCCGTCCACCCAAACCTTGAGTCCGTCTCGGAGCTAGCTTACTTCGTTGCGGGTCTACTTTAAGGGGTGGCCCCCTGAAATATTTCTGAATCCTGTGATTGCTTTGTCGTGAAAGCCTCGTTGGGTTTTGATTTGGTTTTTCTGAGGTTGATCGAGTGTGTGTTGCTATTGGTGCACCCCGGCCGGGTTAAAACTTTCTGAAAGCCGTGTCCGCGGTTATGGACGACTTGGAGCACAGTATCTCGACCATAGACAAGCATAACTAAAGTTTACCGCTATAAATTGGACTTTATAATGACTAGTAATCAGCTTCACTATAACGGAATGGCTAAATAATACTGCCCACAATTGCTTGTTTTGAGTGTCGCTTGCGACCATTGTACCTGACTAGTAATTACTGCAACTACAACGGAATGGCTAAATGAAAGTACCAACAACTGCTGGGTTTTGGGTTTATCTCATGCTATCTGTATCTGACTAGTAAGTGTTGCCACTATAACAGAATGGTTAACTAAAAGTGCCCACTGCTTACTTTATCAGGATGATTATCTAAACCTGACTAGTAAAGTGCCGCAACTATAACTGAATAATTAAAACTGCCAACTGTGTGAGTTCCTCGGTTGACTTCCTCGATTGGTCTCGAGGGGGAAACCCCAGGATGGGTTTGTTTGTTGATATTATCAGGTTGGTTCTGGATAGGTCCTTCTTCCCCCCTCTGATTTGCCGCCACTTGTATCGAGTCTCTATAGGTTGTTTAGCGCATGCTGCCGCTGCCGCTTCAGTCCACCATACCTATGTAGGCGAGGACCGCCGAATTCTAGTCTCGCCGTGTACTGGCCTCAGTACTGACGCTCCTCTTTTTCCTTTGCCCTTTGTCGGCACCCCTTTTGTTTAAGCAGGTTTCGAGATCGACGTCGTTAGCAGGGTTACCCTTCCGGCTTGGCCTGGGCAGGGTTATGGACGCCATTGGTTATTCTTCAGGGCTCTTAGCCCCATTTGCATCTTGTCCGTAGTCGGACGCTCTATCATTTCAAGGTGATTTGGATCTTTGTATATTATACCTGTATTCTTGACTCTTTGAGTCACTGTTGTATATATCTGCTCTGTGGGTCCCATCGAGGACTGTTGTGTAATGTTATTACTTCGTTTTCCACCTGCACGAAAGTGCCTGGTGGGCACCTTTGAATCGTTTCTATGCGGGTTTGGCGGGTTTCGCTAAAACTTGCATAGGTTCGATTCTGAGGGTGTTACACTAATGCTGGCACGCGTCCCGGTTGGAGCGGGCACGGGGCCAGGGGGCATGGGTCCCGGTTGGTAAGGGGGCATGCGTCCCGGTTGGAGCCACCAACCGGGACTAAAGGTTTGGCCACAGCCACGTGGCGTGGCACGCACCTTTAGTCCCGGTTGTTGGCTCCAACCGGGACGAAAGACCCCTTGCCCTCTATAAATGCAACGCCCCAGCCCCCTCTGCCTCCACTCTGTTTTTTCGAATGGTGTAAGGTGTGAGGGTGTGTGCTAGTTTTTTCTCATGCATGCATTGAAGGTGTTTGTTGAAATGTTTGAGTGAAAAATCCAGTTGAATTTCTCATAGAACAAAAATATAGAAGGTGTCCGAGACGCACTTGAGCTTTCTCCTCTTTATTTCCCTCGATCGAGGTTAGCAATCTTATCTTTTCTAGGTCATTGATACAATTCATGTGTCGGTGTGAATTGGTTATTTCACTATTTATGATGTCATGTTTTTTGATAAACTTACTTATATGATGCAGATGAACGGTCGGGAATGGATGTACGGTGACCGGCGGGTAGCCGGGTATATCAAAGGCGTGGATAAATTTATCGATGTGGCTACGGCAAACAAAGAGAATGGATTTATACGTTGTCCATGTGTTCAATGTCGGAACAACAAGGAGTACTCTTCCTCGAAAATCATTCGTGGCCACCTGATTATGAAAGGTTTCATGCCCAACTATAATTGCTGGACCAAGCACGGGGAAAGAGGGGTTATGATGGAAGATGGTGAAGAAGAAGATGATGATAACAACTATCATCATATGTTTCCTGAATACAGTGATACTGCAATGGAAGACAATGGAGAGGAAAAAGGTGAAGAACGGGCATCAGATGAGCCGGCTGATGAACTTGGTAGGGTCATTTCTGATGCAAAGCGAGACTGTGAAACAAAAAATGAGAAGTTGAAGTTAGAGGGCATGTTAGAAGATCACAAGAAATTGTTGTACCCAAATTGTGAAGATGGCAGCACAAAGCTCGGTACCACACTGGAATTGTTGCGATGGAAGGCAGAGTGTGGTCTAACTGACTCCTCATTTGAAAAGATGCTGAAAATAATGAAGCCAAAGTTTCCAAAACATAACGAACTTCCCGAGAGTACCTACGAAGCAAAGAAGACTCTCTGTCCTCTGGGATTAGATGTGCAAAAGATACATGCATGCATTAATGACTGATCCTCTACCGCGGTAAGGAGTATGAGAATTTAGATAAATGCCCGGTATGCAACGCGTTGCGGTATAAGATCAGACAAGATGACCCTGGTGATGTTGAGGGAGAGCCCCTCCGGAAGAGGGTTCCTGCTAAGGTTATGTGGTATGCTCCTATAATACCAAGGTTGAAACGCATGTTCAGAAACAAAGAGCATGCCAGGTTGTTGCGATGGCACAAAGAAGACCGTAAGAAAGACGGGGAGTTGAGACACCCTGCTGATGGGTCACAGTGGAGAAAAATCGAGAGAGACTTCCCAGACTTTGCAGGTGACGCAAGGAACTTATGGTTTGGTCTAAGTACGGATGGCATGAATCCTTTTGGGGAGCAGAGCTGCAGTCACAGCACCTGGCCCGTGACTCTATGTATCTACAACCTGCCTCCTTGGTTGTGCCTGAAGCGTAAGTTCATTATGATGCCAGTGCTCATCCAAGGCCCGAAGCAACCGGGCAATGACATTGATGTGTACCTTAGGCCATTAGTTGAAGAACTCTTACAGTTGTGGGGCAAACCAGGTGTACGTGCGTGGGATGAGAACAAACAGGAGCCATTTAATCTACGAGGGTTGTTATTCGTAACCATCAATGATTGGCCTGCTCTTAGTAACCTTTCAGGACAGACAAACAAAGGATATAAGGCATGCACCCACTGTTTAGATAAGACCGAAGGTACATATTTGCATAAATGCAAGAAGGTTGTGTACCTAGCGAATCGACGATTTCTTCCGACCAATCATCCCGTAAGAAAGAAAGGCAAGCATTTTAAAGGTGAGGCAGATCACCGGAAGAAGCCTGAACTCCCTGCTGGTGATGATGTATTTGGTATGGTCAAGGACATAGAAGTAATCTTTGGAAAGGGTCCCGGCGGTCAATCAGTTCCGAACGACGTCGCTACAGGACACGCACCCATGTGGAAGAAGAAATCTATATTTTGGGAGCTGCCATATTGGAAAGTCCTGTGTGTCCGCTCTTCAATCGACGTGATGCACGTGATGAAGAATCTCTGCGTGAACCTACTAGGATTCCTAGGCGTGTATGGTAAGACAAAAGATACACCTGAAGCACGGGAGGACCAACAAATTATGAAAGACCCAAAGAACATGCATACAGATAACAAGACGGATAAAGGGCGTCACTTAAGTCGTGCCAGCTATGCTCTTACCAAAGCAGAGAAGGAAATCTTTTTTGAAGTCCTTTACAGTATCAAGGTGTCGTCGGGCTTCTCATCTAATATAAAGGGGATAATAAATATGGCAGAGAAAAAGTTCCAAAACCTGAAGTCTCATGACTGTCACGTGATTATGACGCAGTTGCTTCCGATTGCATTGAGGGGGCTTCTACCGGAAAATGTTCGAGTACCCATTGTGAAGCTGTGTGCATTCCTCAATGCAATATCTCAGAAGGTAATCAATCCAGATATTCTGCCAAGGTTACAGAAGGATGTGGTACAATGTCTTGTTAGTTTTGAATTGGTGTTCCCACCATCCTTCTTCAATATTATGACGCATCTCCTGGTTCATCTAGTGGAAGAGATTGCCATTCTCGGTCCGGTATTTCTGCACAATATGTTCCCCTTTGAGAGGTTCATGGGAGTCTTAAAGAAATATGTTCATAACCGTGCTAGACCAGAAGGAAGCATCTCCAAGGGATATGGAACAGAGGAGGTCATTGAGTTTTGTGTTGACTTTATTCCTGACCTTAAGCCAATTGGTGTTTCTGACTCGCGGCATGAGGGAAGACTAAGTGGAAAAGGCACGCTGGGAAAGAAAGCAATGATATGTAGGGATGGGGATTCTTTCACTAAAGCACACTACACAGTTCTACATAATTCCACCTTGGCAGCTCCGTATATCGAGGAACACAAGAATATTGTACGCTCCAAAAACCCGGGGAAGCCTTAATCATGGATTACAGATGAACACATGAAGTCTTTCGGTGGTTGGATGCGGACACATCTCTTGAATGACACCACTGTTGGAGATCAGCTATACTTGTTGGCCGCGTCACCATCTTCTACTGTATTGAATTTCCAAGGGTACGAAATAAATGGGAATACATTCTACACGATCGCCCAAGATAAAAAGAGCACCAACCAAAATAGTGGTGTCCACTTTGATGCAATAGACGAGAATGGACAAAAGGACACATATTATGGTTACATAGAGGAGATATGGGAACTAGACTATGGAGTCTCTTTTAAGGTCCCTTTGTTTCGCTGCAAATGGGTCAACCTGAATGGGGAAGGGGTAAAGATAGACCAGTTGTACGGAATGACAACAGTGGATCTCAACAATCTTGGTTATAGAGATGAACCATTCGTCCTAGCCAATGATGTGTCTCAGGTTTTCTATGTGAAGGACATGTCCTCCAGACCGAAAAAAAGAAAAAAATATGCAAACGAATACATCATATGATGAGCCAAAGCGTCACATAGTTCTTTCAGGGAAAAGAAACATCGTGGGAATCGAGGACAAGACAGACATGTCAGAAGATTATAATAAGTTTGATGAAATTCCGCCCTTCACGGTGAAAACTGACCCAAGCATTCCGTTAAGTAAAGAAGATGCTCCATGGTTACGTCTGAAGCGGTCATAAGGAATGACATATGCCAAGAAGTTCATGCTCATATTATGTAACTCTAGTTCATGTCTTTCGCGGTTTGTGGCTTGACCGAAGGATATCTTTCGCGGTTTGTGGCCTTTAGTCCCGGTTTTGTAGTCTCAGTTTTTAATATTAATAAATGTCTTGAGTGTTAGTCCCATTTTGTGGCTGGACCGGGAGTGCCTCTATGACCAGATTCTTGGAGATGCCGGAGGACTGGGCTCCGTCGGCATCTCCCTGAAACTGGTCGTAGTGGTGGCCCTGCTCTCGAAAACCATCTTGCAGCTTGTAACTTCACTAACTAGATCAATACGCCTCGGAGCTAACTAATTTCACATATTAGGGAGTGCCTCTATGACCAGTTTCTCGGAGATGCCAGAGGACTGGGCTCCGTCGGCATCTCCCTGAAACTGGCCGCAGTGGTGTCCCTGCTCTCGAAAACCATCTTGCAGCTTGTAACTTCACTAACTAGATCAATACGCCTCGGAGCTAACTAATTTCACATATTAGGGAGTGCCTCTATGACCAGTTTCTCGGAGATGCCGGAGGACTGGGCTCCGTCGGCATCTCCCTGAAACTGGCCGCAGTGGTGTCCCTGCTCTCGAAAACCATCTTGCAGCTTGTAACTTCACTAACTATATCAATACGCCTCGGAGCTAACTAATTTCACATATTAGGGAGTGCCTCTATGACCAGTTTCTCGGAGATGCCGGAGGACTGGGCTCCGTCGGCATCTCCCTGAAACTGGCCGTAGTGGTGTCCCTGGTCTCTAAAACCATCTTGGAGATGCCTCAAACTGGCTGGAGGACTGGACTCACAAGGATGCATATTTATAGTACAAGCAGCTCGGCATAATGTCGACACTCATGACATAATGTCGACACTCACCCCTATTATTAGTGCTGACTCATCTTTAGTCCCGGTTGGTGTCTCCAACCGGGACTAAAGGTGACACCATCCGGGACAAGGTACAAGCCGCACGACATAATGTCGACACTCACCCCTATTATTAGTGTTGTCTGGCCCACTCTGCCGCAATCCCTTTAGTCCCGGTTTGTGACTACATCCGGGACTAAATGTGTGCCGAACAATGATCATGTTTCGAAAAAACCTTCACAAAATGACCTATCATGTTCGAGGTTTCATGGCTTTCGGTCCAAATGACCGATGTTATGTGCTGAATCACGGCATAGTTTGTGATGTTGTGCCCATATTATGCATGTGTGTGGACATTGGTATGGAGAACAATGTTGCAGGAGGAAGTTTTCCTTTTTGTCGCACGGAAAATCCCTTTTCCATTTTCCGAGCGCAAAAAAGGGTCGTTTTGTGAAGTAACCACCAAAATGCCGTTTCAGAATGCTACCGTCCTATTTTCCTAAAATACTAGACCACCTTACATGGACTATATCCCAACCGGTACATCTCAAACCTTTTCGTCCATCCCGGGTAAAAAGGACAAATGTCTGCCGAATCGGCAGGAAGTGGGTCCGGTTTATACTACAGGTACATGATCTATCGCCCGTGATTTTTTGAAAAAATCATTTTTAGACTCGCAATATGTGGTTTCTTCAGAGATCCAATGCAAGTTATAACGATGCCCGTCCCCTATCTTCATGCACACCGGTTCGACCATAGTTAGAAATTCAGATAATTCAAAACGGGCATAATAAATTCAAAAAAAATCCGAACAAGGAAAATCCTTCGCGTGGTGTCATATTATGTTACATAGTTGAAAGGAAAAATACCAGACTTGGTATATTGATCATGTTTCGAAAAAACCTTCACAAAATGACCTATCATGTTCGAGGTTTCATGGCTTTCGGTCCAAATGACCGATGTTATGTGCTGAATCACGGCATAGTTTGTGATGTTGTGCCCATATTATGCATGTGTGTGGACATTGGTATGGAGAACAATGTTGCAGGAGGAAGTTTTCCTTTTTGTCGCACGGAAAATCCCTTTTCCATTTTTCGAGCGCAAAAAACGGGTCGTTTTGTGAAGTAACCACCAAAATGCCGTTTCAGAATGCTACCGTCCTATTTTCCTAAAATACTAGACCACCTTACATGGACTATATCCCAACCGGTACATCTCAAACCTTTTCGTCCATCCCGGGTAAAAAGGACAAATGTCTGCCGAATCGGTAGGAAGTGGGTCCGGTTTGTACTACAGGTACATGATCTATCGCTCGTGATTTTTTCAAAAAATCATTTTTAGACTCGCAATATGTGGTTTCTTCAGAGATCCAATGCAAGTTCTAACGATGCCCGTCTCCTATCTTCATGCACACCGGTTCGACCATAGTTAGAAATTCAGATAATTCAAAACGGGCATAATAAATTCAAAAAAAATCCGAACAATGAAAATCCTTCGCGTGGTGTCATATTATGTTACATAGTTGAAAGGAAAAATACCAGACTTGGTATATTGATCATGTTTCGAAAAAACCTTCACAAAATGACCTATCATGTTCGAGGTTTCATGGCTTTCGGTCCAAATGACCGATGTTATGTGCTGAATCACGGCATAGTTTTTGATGTTGTGCCCATATTATGCATGTGTGTGGACATTGGTATGGAGAACAATGTTGCAGGAGGAAGTTTTCCTTTTTGTCGCACGGAAAATCCCTTTTCCATTTTCCGAGCGCAAAAAACGGGTCGTTTTGTGAAGTAACCACCAGAATGCTACCGTCCTATTTTCCTAAAATACTAGACCACCTTACATGGACTATATCCCAACCGGTACATCTCAAACCTTTTCGTCCATCCCGGGTAAAAAGGACAAATGTCTGCCGAATCGGCAGGAAGTGGGTCCGGTTTGTACTACAGGTACATGATCTATCGCCCGTGATTTTTTGAAAAAATCATTTTTAGACTCGCAATATGTGGTTTCTTCAGAGATCCAATGCAAGTTCTAACGATGCCCGTCCCCTATCTTCATGCACACCGGTTCGACCATAGTTAGAAATTCAGATAATTCAAAACGGGCATAATAAATTCAAAAAAAATCCGAACAATGAAAATCCTTCGCGTGGTGTCATATTATGTTACATAGTTGAAAGGAAAAATACCAGACTTGGTATATTGATCATGTTTCGAAAAAACCTTCACAAAATGACCTATCATGTTCGAGGTTTCATGGCTTTCGGTCCAAATGACCGATGTTATGTGATGTTGTGCCCATATTATGCATAGTTTGTGATGTTGTGCCCATATTATGCATAGTTTTTCTAAATTCCAAATTGATATTAAAAAAATATAAGTTAATTCATTTTTAATTGTAAATGGTTCATATTTTAAATGGTTACATTAATTATTTTTTAAAACAGAAAATGTTTTTGAATTATTTATTTAAATCCAAACACTTTTTATGTTTAAAATTTTTCTAAATTCCAAATTAATATTCAAAAATATAAGTTAATTCATTTTAAAAGGTTACATTAATTTTTTTTTAAAAATAGAATATGTTTTTGAATTATTTATTCAAATCCATACACATCTTATGTTTAAAGTTTTTCTAAATTCCAAATTGATATTAAAAAAATATAAGTTAATTCATTTTTAATTGTAAATGGTTCATATTTTAAATGGTTACATTAATTATTTTTTAAAACAGAAAATGTTTTTGAATGATTTATTTAAATCCAAACACTTTTTATGTTTAAAATTTTTCTAAATTCCAAATTAATATTCAAAAATATAAGTTAATTCATTTTAAAAGGTTACATTAATTATTTTTTAAAAATAGAAAATGTTTTTGAATTATTTATTCAAATCCATACACTTCTTATGTTTAAAGTTTTTCTAAATTCCAAATTGATATTAAAAAAATATAAGTTAATTCATTTTTAATTGTAAATGGTTCATATTTTAAATGGTTACATTAATTATTTTTTAAAACAGAAAATGGTTTTGAATTATTTATTCAAATCCAAACACTTTTTATGTTTAAAGTTTTTCTAAATTCCAAATTAATTATCATTTAAAAAACAATACAAATTTAAACCCCAAAATAAAAAATAAGGCGGGAACAGAGAAAAAATACCTGAAATTTTTTGAAAACAGGGGAATATGTCCCGGTTGGAGCCACCAACCGGGACTAAAGAGCCCCTGCGCGCCAACCCTTGGTCTGCTGAAAATATTGGAGTATAGGTCCCGGTTGCTGGATCCAACCGGGACGTATAACCCTTTAGTCCCGGTTGAAGCCACCAACCGGGACTAAAGGTCCTTTGGTTATAACTGGGTGCCCCTCCTCTTCTTCTTCCCCATCTCCCCTCCTCTTCTCTTCTCGCGCACGACGCCGTCAGGCTGCCCCGCCGCCGTGCACGCCCTACCGGCCGCCCCTCGCCCAGCCAAGCGTGCAGGAAGCTTCGCCTCGTCGCCACGAGGCTTCTCCCTGAAGGAATCGGCCCCGCTCGCTCCCAATCGTCGCCAACGACCCTCGAGCCCGACGATCGCCGCCGTCGATTTGTCGGCTCCCGACCTCGCCTCGCCTCCCCGACACCACCACCGCACACCTGGTATGCTGCTGGTCCTCGTGGACCCTCTCTCTCGCCCCCTCTCGCTCTGGTTCATCCTCCCCGTCGACCACCTGCCACCACCGCCGCTCACCGTCGTCGTGCTCTCTCTACGGTGACCTTTTGGAGGCGGAGCCACTACTCTTTGGCTCGCCTCAACCTCCTCTCTCTAACGCGCGCACGCACGCGCCCTAGATCGCCCCCTAACGCCGTTCCCGATCACCGTCCTGCAAGCCACCGCCGGCGTGACGTCACCCGTGCATCAGCGCGACCCAGCCAGGGAGCCACTTTACCTGCATGGCTTTCCTATGTGGCCTCTGGCCCACATGTCAGCGTCTCTGGCTAGCCCCAGCCCGAGTGAAAAATGCCCCCCTGAACCACTTTTGCTTGTGTGGCTGCTGAGGTGGCTCCGGGCCCCTCTGTCAGTCACTGTGGGTAGGTTTGCCTGCGGTGTAAAAAGTTTAACCAACTTTTAATAATTTCAGAAATAATTATAATCTTATAAATTCAATAACTTTTAATCTATAAGTCATAAAAATATGAATAATATATCAAAATGTTCAGAAAAATGAAACCTAGCTATCTAAGCTATAATCATGCATTTTTCAACAACTTAAATTACAAGTTTAATTAGAAGAACAAATACACCCCTCTCATGTGTTTCGGAGTTTCTCCGAGTTAGGGTTTTCACCCCTCGGAACCCCGATTAAATCGTCGAGCATTTCTTAGGGTTACATTCCAATGCAAATTAACTTGTCATATCATCATACTTGCTTGAGCATTGCATCGATGCCGTGTGTTGATTGTTTCCCTTTCTTTTTGGTGTTTGGATTATTAGGTTTATTATTAGTTAGGTATTATTAGGTTTATTAATTAGTTTGGTATTATTGGTCTTCGGCCCCACTGGTCAGTCACTGTGGGTAGCCCCAGACACGATTCACATTTTCAAGCAACTTAGGTGCATGTGGGTTCGACGATGTGCCTATCTACTACACGGTTTCCCTTTCTCTTCATTTTTATTATTGTGTATGTATATATTAGGGTTTCTCTGAATTAAGGTTTATATCTCTCAACACCGTACTTAACTTTCTCCTTTAGCCGCTTTGACTTATTCGCTTTTCCACCTATGCAGAAAATATGGACCCACACGTCAGATACGAAGAAAAGGAAGAGTTGATCCAAGGTGTGATCCGTGGGGAAGATAATTTAGACGTATCAACGTTTCTGAACAACTCCAGTGAGGGTGATCCTATTTTTACCGGAGTAGACAACTTGTTTGAGGTTGAAGGTGTTGCCTTCCGCGAGGGAGAAGGCGATGCCTTGTGTAATCGAGAAGACTACCGCTCCGGCGAGGTGCATGTAATATAAATCAATTCATTAATTAATCATCTGCTATCTATATAGAAATAGTAATGACGATCTTTCTTCTTTTAGCCCTCCAGATCGAAGGAATCTACTGAAAAGAGCAGACGAGGCCCAACCAAAAAGTTGTAAGACCATGAGAGGTTTAGGATCGAAGATGTCGCTGAAGACGGCAGACCGACAGCTCCCGAAGTTGTCGCAACCAAATTTGTGGCACAATGCGGAGTAATCGTTAGGGACTTAATCCCGATCACCATTAGAAATTGGAATAGGCCTGCTAAAGCGGATGAAGAGGGAACATGTTTATTTGTCCCTAACCACGCCAAAGATTTACTGTGGAAGAGGCTCATGGTTAATTTCAAACTACCGAAGATAGAGCTGGATCCAAATGCGGAGGATCCAGTTGAGGACGCCTTACAACATGGGAGAGCCATGGAGGCTAAGGTCAGGGAGTGGGCTTTGAAGAAGATGGCCCAGTGTTTCACCAACTGGAAGAAAAGATTGCACCTTGACTATGTCGTGAAAAAGAAGACTCCCGATTTCAATAATATTCAGTTTGAGAAGATAAAACCATTCTGGGATGAGTTTGTGGAATACAAGAAATCAGAAAAAGCTAAGAAAATGTCTAAAACGAATAAGCTGAATGCTGCTAAGAAGAAGTATCACCATACTATGGGGCAAGGTGGCTACAAGGTTGGCATTCCTAAGTGGGAGAAACTTGAGCAGGAACTGCGTGATAAAAATATCACCCCAGAGACAGACGATTGGGTAGAACGTGCAAGGAATTGGTTTTACGGGCATGGGGGCACGTTGGACTCAGAAGGGAGGTGTATATATAACATACGACATAAAGAAGACCCCTTGCCAATCGAGAGGATGAGAAAAGCAGTAAAGGCTGTTAAAGATGGGGACTTCATTCCCGATAGAGAGAATGATGAGCTCACACTCGCCCTTGGAAATAAGGAACATGATGGACGAACACGAGGCACAATAGGCTCCCAATCATGGAGGACTAGGTTTCCCGAAGAGAGGAAGAAATATCCTGATAGAAGCCGTCAGAGGAGTAAGGACAGGGCGGCAGTTGAAGCAGAAAGTCAGAAAGAGCGAATGCGTTTAATTGAAGAACGATTAAAGCAACAACAAGATGAAATTAACTCACTTAAAGAGCAAAGTACTACCGGCCCATCTCAGCAGCACACTGCATTCGATGCTACCGGCCTATCGAATAATCGAAAAAGCAGTGTGGCTTCCACCGAGGTCCCGGGTGATGACAATGGCGATGCCGATGATGCACCGACGATGGCTCCTGTTGGCTACCCAGTGGATGATATCACAGAGATGACACACTGCGAGCTACATGTCAAAGTTGTGAACATATCAATGAAGGTGGCGGTCGGCTATGCCTTACCAATTGGACCCACACCAACTTACCACAGTCGTCCTTTTCCAGAGGGCTACGCTGTTGTCGGCGTGGATGAAATCATGCCCACCTTTGAGGTTTTGGATCTTCACTACCCTGCTGGTGAAGGGGATGTGACTGTGCTGGGTGACGCAAAAAACGTCACCATTCTATGGCCGAAGGATTGTATCATGCTTCGAAATCACACGCCAAGGCCATCTTCGCCGCCGCCTCACCCGTCTCCAGCGAGGTCGTCGCCGCCGCGGCAGCCGTCTTCGTCGCCTCACCCGGCTCCGTCGCCTCACCAATCTCCGGTGCAGCCATCGCCGCGGGAGCCATCGCTGGCACCTCAGGATAAAAAGCGTAAGCGTACCGCTACTGTGCGTCATAAGCGATCGCCGAAACGTAAACAAGAGCCTCTTCCAAAAGTACCAACGGTTCCTCCCAAGAGAGCTTATGACTGTACTGAAGAGGAGACTGCGGGGATCGTTGATGCGGAAATGACAGCGTTTTTCGCTAAGCTGAGGCGGCCGAAAGAGCCAGAGTTCCCCAGCACCAAAGAAGAAAAAGCCAAAGTGTTGAAAATGCTAAAGACTCTTCATCAACCCGAGCCAAAGCTGTCATCAGACTATGAGCATTCTATTCTCAAGTCACATGCAGCACAAAAAGCCTCGAAGAGCAGTACTGATGCAAGCGGGAAATCTGTTGCCCAGCTCGGAGAACAAGCAAAACAGACTTGCGCCCCTCTCAAGGTGATTTCTCAAACCAATGTGGGGTCGAGCAAATATGGGGCCGAAGAGCAGTATGATCCAGAGGTAGTTGCACAATACGGAGAAGCTGCCGCTGCTCAAGGTATGAGTATTGCCCAGTACTTATCCCAGTTAGAGTTCTTCCCCGTGAGTGAAGTAGCATACCAATACCAGTACGGAAAACCTCTCGTCAAACCTGAGGAGGTAAACAATCTTCCAACAAAAATGCGAAGATTGCATAACTGGTACCTGCATGCCACAAGGGCCGGGGCTAACTGGATAGTGCTGAGGGTTACAAAAAAGCATCATGGGAAAGATAAGGATGACATGATATCCATTGAATTTGATGAACTATTTCAATTATTCAATCAAGACGCCTTGGACAAATCGATCATGAGTGCCTATTGTCTGTAAGTACTAATTCTGTAATTAATTTAGTCTCCATCTATATTATTTTGTTTATTGCATGTATATAATCATACTTTAATATGAAGAATGAAGATTCTCGAATGCAGCAGAGGACAAATCTATGACATTGGCTTCATTGACCCATATTGGGTTCATGAAGCTAATCTCAAAATAAGCCCCCAGGATACGGAGGATAATATAGTACACGCGTTAAGGTTTCAAGAAACCAAAAGGGAAATACTATTTCCTTACAACTTCCAGTGAGTGTTATTGTCTTGTATACACTTTCTATTTCGCTTACTCGATGTTAAGTATATAATTGATTAGTTCTGCATTCGCAGGTACCACTATATTCTGTTAATCATTCAACTTGACAAAGGGCGTGTACTAGTCATGGACTCGAAACATAAACCCCTTGAGACGTGGAAGGACATGCAGATACTTCTCCAGCGGTAATTCTAATCATTACGACACTATATCGGCAACGTTCGTGAATTTTATGATATCAAGTACTTAATAACTTATTTTATTCGTTTTCTACGCCGGGCAGCGCTTGGAAACGGTTCAACAAGAAGGCTAGGGGTGTTTGGAAAGAGGAGCTTACATTTCAACCACTAGATGTAAGCACCACTAGCTATATCCGCGCATCTCTTTGATTCTAGTTTTGATACAGTTATTATCATGCTTGATTATTATTTTGATTGAACTCTGTTGTCGTAAAGTGCCTGACGCAGGGACCAGGTAACAATCTATGTGGATACTATGTATGCGAGTTCATCCGGCAGACGTGCGATGAGAAGGGCAGAAATTTAGAGCAACTCCACGTACGTAAACAATTTCTATAGTTTTTAATTACAATCAAATTGTGTTTAGTTTCATATTCATATAGGCTGACTCCTTTTTTAAATCAGATCGAACGTCTACGGGACGGTCTTCTGCCAAAGGATCGCATACGAGCAATACAGGAGGAATTGGTGGGATTCTTGGATGCAGAAGTCCTAAACACACAAGGGGAATACTACTCGGCTGTGTATAGACAATAGGAATTGTAAAAATAGCAACTTTCAAGAAATTGTCCGGTAGCATCGAATAGCAACTTTTGTATGTAGTGCATGAATTCGATCCGTGTATTGAATGTAAAATGTTGTCATGATGATCTTGTGTAATATAAGGTTCCTTCATTGATAAGTGCAAAACACTAAATAAACAATAAAACAACCTAAATGAATTCTCTGCCGCGGCACAAAAAGTGGCGAAAATGCTACCGCGGCAACAAAATGTGCCAAAATGAATTCTCTGCCGCGGCAGAGAAATGGGCCAAATCTCTGCCGCGGCAGCAGGTTATTAGTCCCGGTTCGTGTTACGAACCGGGACTAATGCTCCACCCCCCTCGCGCTCTGATGCCGCCACGTGTGCCACATTTGTCCCGGTTGGTGGGGCAACCGGGACTAATGGTTAGAGCTTTAGTCCCGATTGCCCCGTCCCGGTTGGGCAACCGGGACTAATGGCCCTTACCAACCGGGACGCATGGGCCCTTTTCTACCAGTGCAGCTAGATAAATCTGTTTCAATTTTAACAAATCTTTCAAAACAGCAGAATCCCCTACTTCATTTTGGCCCTCCCAATTCCATGGGTTCCATATTTAGCCTTAACAATCTTCTGCCAAAAACCATCCCCAGATTCCAGTTTCCACCACCATTTACACAACAGTAAAATATTAAATAGTTTTAGATTTTTAATCCCTAGACCCCCTTATTTCTTGGTCTACATATATCAGAACACTTACCCATGTAGTATTTCTTCTTATTGTTAGCACCTTCCCAAACGAACTTTCAGATGATTTTAGTAAAACTTTCCAGATTAGTATCTGCCACCAGATACATCGACATGTGATAGATGAGAAGACTATTCAAGGAGGAATGGATCAAGGGTTAGTCTCCCACCAATTGAGGATGAGTTCCATACCCAACCATCAAATTTTTTATTAAGTTTATCAGACAAAGGTTGAAAATCAGCAACATGTAGTATAGTGCCATAAACATGGACACCAATGTATTTAATAGGACACTAATTAAGTTGGTAGGCAAAAAAATCAACATATCTCAGTCCCTTCTCACCATCTTCCAAAACCATAATCAGTTCACTTTTGCTAAAATTGATTTTCATACCTGACATAGCCTCAAACATAAAAATAATCAGTTTAAAATGAATTAATTGTTCAATGTTATCCTGGATCAGCATATTTCGTGCAAAGACAACATAACCCCCTCGATAATGTTTCTCCCCTTAATAAAAGCTATCTGAGAACTAGAAATCGGCTTATCCATATAGGGATATAGTCTAATAGTAATAATCTTAGTTATGATTTTATAAAGAACTTGCAGAAAACAAATGAATCTATATTTTGAAATTACATCAGCATCAGGTTTTTTTAAGAAGAATACTCATACCAAAATTTATCCTAAACAAATCAAGAGTACCAGCATGCAAATCATCAAACAAAGCCAAAATATCAGACTTAACAATAGACCAGCAAGTTTGGTAGAATTCGACAGGAATTCCATCAGGACCAGGAGCTTTATTCCTAACCATAAGATCTAGTGCATTTTTAATTTCTTCTTCAGTAAAAGGCATATCAAGCACTTCATTATCAATACTACTTAACTTTTCTTCCTCATTCCAAATGGAAGAACCTAACCCAACTTGGTTTGCCTCCCCTTTACCAAATAACAACTTATAGTATTCAGTGGCATGAGTTAGGACATCAGAGGTCCCCTGAATGACTAAGTCATTATGCTGTAAAGTGTACATAGTGTTTTTCCTTCTTCTACCATTAGCAATTCTATGGAAATATGAATTATTATTATCCCCTTGAAGAAGCCATTTAGCACTGGACCTACTAAACCAAAACTTCTCTTCTTCATAAATTTTCATCAATCTCAATTGCACAAACCCTTTTCTCCTAATTTTTTCACCAGTTAATAGGTTACTTTCTTCCAAAATCTCCAGATTTTCAAGTTCCAAAGTAAGATCTTTCTTTTATTTAATAGATTGACCTCTAACATTTATCCCCCAACCATTCAGATTATTCTTCACAATTTTTAACTTCTACTGCACCTTACCAATATTGTCAGAAGCATTAACCGAGGAATGCCAAGCAAATTTTCACCCTGTCTAGGAATTCAGGATGAGAAATCCATTTTTTCTCTCACCTGGACTCTTTACTACCCTCAACCTTTTCACATGTATCAACCACCAAGGGGTTGTGATTAGACATAATTATAGGAATTTTTTACTTGGTCAAAGGGAAAATGGATTCCCATTCAGAATTTACCAGAATCCTATCCTATCCAACTTGTTGATGGCGCGTGGTAGCGCTTCGTTGGGAAACCCCAAGAGCAAGGTGTGATGAGCACAGAAGCAAATCTTCCCTCAGTAAGAAACCAAGGTTATCGAACCAGTAGGAGGAAGGACATGACTCAAAGGTGTTGCTAGCAACTTGGAGACCTGCACAACACAAACTCAAGACTTTGCCCCAACGAACAATGAGGTTGTCAATCTCACCGGTTGCTATAACAAAGGATTAACTATATGGTTTGGAAGGTAGTAGTGGAATATGTATCAATGGTAAATACTGGACCGGAGTCCATAGTTCACTAGAGGTGTTCTCCTTAAGATAAAAAACATGGCATACTGGTTAAACAAATTACAGCGGGGCAATTGACAGGACTGAGCAAGAGATAACAATGCAATATTAGACATTCATGATCCTATTAGATTCGATTGGGCAATACAACAAGATACATAGACCGCCATCCAACCGCATCTATGACTAGAAATACACCTTCAGGTTATCATCCGAACCCCCTCCAGTATTAAGTTGCAAGCAACAGATAACTGCTTTAAGCAAAGTGTGTAAGGTAAACAATCCACTGGTTCCATGAACAAGAGACCATTGTTTTCTCCGTAGTGGAAACAGAACATCTACAACCTTAGAGATATCTGTCACTTCACTTAGATTGAATAGAGGCATGAATCCACTATCGAGCATAAGTACCCCCTCTTGGAGTCACTAGCATCTACTTGGCCAAGATAGATACTAGACACAGAGAGCATGCAAGATCAGAAACAACACAGACATGATGGAATCAATAAGACAAAACCATTAATCAATCTAACATAGTAATCTCAATATCCATCGGATCCCTGCAAACACAACATGCATGATTACAAATAGATGATCTTGATCATGAACGGAGCTCACGAGATCTAAAAATGGTAGCATAGAGGAGGAGATACAACCATCTAGCTACATGGACCCGTAGTCCAAGGTGGAACTACTCACACTTCATACCGAAGGCTGGCATGATGAAGAAGAAGGCCTCCGGTATGATCTCCCCTCCGGCAGGGTGCCGGAAAGAGCTTCAGATTCCCCCTGATCTAGGGATGATGGTGGCGGCGGCTACAGACAGTTTCATGGAATATTGATCGGGTCCTTAGGGTTTCTGTACTAGGGGGTCTTTATAGGATAAGAGACGAGGCAGGGGGGCGGCCAGGGTGGTCACACCCCTCCCCCCAGGCGCGGCTAGCCCTAGCCCGCGCCGCCAGGGGGTGTGGCCCCCTGGTTCCTCCCCTCCGTCTTGTATTCTGGGTCCGTGTTTCCCACGGTAAAATATTGTCTTTGGATTTTGTCCCATCCAATTCCAAGAATATTAATTTTCTGCCTTTCTAGAACCAAAAATAGAATAAAACAGACAACTAGCACTGTGAAAACTTGTTAATAGGTTAGTACCAGAAAAAATATAAAAACACCTCAAAGTGTAGACAAAGCAAAGCAAAGTAGATACGAAACAAGCATGGAGCATCAAAAATTATTGATACGTTTACAACGTATCAAGCATCCCCAAGCTTAACTCATGCTCGCCCTCGAGTAGGTAGGTGATAAAAATAATAATTTTTGAGGTGACATGCACCATCAAAATCAAGATCAAACCATTTGCAAGCATTGAAAGCTGAGATCAAAGAACTCTAAACATGGGCATGAAAGATGGAGTTCTAACAGTAAGACAAAGTAACTATGCATGCAATATGAAAGGTTACAAACAAAGATCATGAATAACATGCATTGAAAAAACATTTGTTTGTTTCCCATACAGAAAACATGGTATAGTGGCATTCAGCTCGTCCCTCATGGAGTAGCAAACAGATTCATAGGACACCTTCAAAGTTCATAAGAGTGACTAGATATAAATAGCACAAGGACAAGTAATATCAACAATATGAATCAATCAATAAGTTTTGGGACAATGCACATAGAACTAAGAATGGCAACTATGCTCTCTTAGCTGGTCCCTAAGGATAGAAGGTGAAGACTCAATATAGTAATGGAAGAAATGCCCTTCATAAGGGAAGCAGGGATTTCAAGTTTCAACAAGAGCTTCCAAAAATTATGGTACTTGTTAGCTTTGAGCTCTCATTGCCCCTATCATAAGCATCTTGAAGTGATTAAGGTTAAAGTGATCAAACTATGGAGTATATGCTTGACAAAGTATAAGTTGGCAATCTCATTTCCCTTGAATATGAGGGCCGCACCTCATGCTACTCAACTTTAATCACCTGTAAGTTCTTGTCATAGTAATTACATGTGTATCATAGAGAACCGCCAACAGGGTACCCCTTGCATATGATACAGGAGCTATCCCATAATCAAAATGACAAGGCAAGCAGACATGATATGGTGCTTTTTTCTCTCTTTCCTCTTTTCAATATGTCTATTTTTATAAGAAGAAAGCTTCATAGATGTCATTATGGTGATGCTGCAAGTTTCCACCATGATTAGGCATGGCTTAGGCTAGCGGCCCAGGCGTTTCTCGAACACACATACATAACTCCATGGACTTACAAGCTCCTTTTTTATTTCATACTGGCGACATCCATACACAAAAGAGCATGATATCAATTGTGTACAAAGTACAAGTGCAATGTTGAAAGTGTTCCCCGTGACAGCACGGTTCTGCTAATTCCAACATATAAGTGCAAGCATATACAACATAGATGACACAATGGTTCAAGTTTATTAGGATCAAGAAAAATAAAGTGTGCCATCAAGTTTGTGAGATCTTTAATCACTAAATTTTCACATAACAAAATACTTTTTAATTGGAAGATAGATGAAAACAAGAATATACTTGGAATGATGTAACACACCATGCATAGGAATTTATAGTGGACACTTTGGAATAACATGGTTTCTTGGGAGTTGGATGCATGAGTAGAGCTTACTCATATAAGTGGAGGCTAGCAAAAGATTGGGAGCGACCAACTAAGAGATCAATAATGACCATAATCATGCAGAGCGACAAAACATTATTAATCAAATCATAAAGTGGTACTACAAGTCAAGGACTAAATGATCATAGAGGCTATCGTGACTTGTTCATAGTCATAACATGGTGTGAGCATGTGCCAAGTCAACCCAAACAAAACATCGAAGGAGAATACCACAATACTATGCTTTTGTATGCTAAAACAACACATGATTCCTTCAAGGCACACTAAGCAATCCCTATTGTTTGCAACGAATCATGCTACAGAAATAATCACTAAGCATAAGATCAAAACAACACCTAGCATGACATGATAAAGTCTAAGTCACAGTCAAAGCAAGCTCCTCTTGTACTATTCAAGCAAGAACTGTCTACTCCTCTCCAACACCAATCAACTTATTTGAAACAACACAGCGAGAACGGGGTACAAACTACTTTATTCAAGCAAACTAAACAAAAACTAATACGCTCCAAGAACAACACAACAGTGCATGAAACAATAAAAACGAAGTGTCTAGAAAGACCTGAGATTTTTATTGATGAAGAAGGGGATGCCTTGGACATCCCCAAGCTTTAACGCTCATTCCTCTTGAATGTTTCTTGGGGTGACACGGGGTGGCATCCCCAAGCTTGAGTTTTTGTCCATTCTTCATCTCATTACATCATTCTCTCTCTACACCTGAAAATTTTCCTTCATACAAAACTTCACACAATCTTCATTAGCAACATTAGTGTATTCAAAAGATAATAGACCTTTGGTTTTATCTTAAGAAAAGCAAAAATTTCACTAAAAACACAAGATACTATATCAATTCCCTCAAAAAGATCAATTTCCCAAAAAGAACCCAAAAAGGAATCAATAAGAAGCAAATGCAAATAATGACAGAAATCTGTCAAAACAGACCATCAGGTAGAAACCAATTTTTTCGAAGACCTTCTGTTGCTCAAATAAAAAAGTGTTGAACTAACGAAAGTTAGCTAACATACTGAAGGATTTATTCAGAAAATATCAGCTCAATCCGACTTACATATATTCCTCACGTATTTTTACAGTGGAGCACAAAACTCTGTTTTGGGACAGCAACTCCCCAAATCTTACTTCCCTCTCATTAGAGGTCATTCTTGGCACAAAAAGCAAATAAAAAGTATAAGGAGAGGTCATTACTGAAGTAATAACTTCCAAGACTCAAGAAAACTTTTGGTTTATCTCCCAATAAGTACTTTTCTTTAACGCCTTTAAGTTAGGCACAAGAAGCAAGAATCAAATATTTTCAAATGAAGAAGCATTCAGATCAATACTTGCAATCTCTTCAACTAGGAAAGGTATCTCATCCAAATGAGTTTTAGAGGATCCCTTCTCATCTCTCCTTGGTTCACTACTTTCATTAAAAGGATTTTCAGGAACAATCCAATCAAAATTCTTTTTTAAGGCTTCATGCATTCCTACAAGTTTAAAAGGTATGGGTATCTTAATTTCCTCTCTGGGTTTGGTTTTATCTAAAGTACCCATAAAATCTACACATGAGCCTAGCATATTAAAATGTTCAAAGACCTTCTTGGCTTCCTTAGCAACATCACTGAACTC
The DNA here is from genome assembly GCA_916181665.1 of Avena sativa. Lineage (NCBI taxonomy): Eukaryota > Viridiplantae > Streptophyta > Magnoliopsida > Poales > Poaceae > Avena > Avena sativa. The sequence continues at coordinate 170,247,648 of OV702282.1, forward strand.
TTTTAGTAAAGTTTCTAGGATAAATTCTCTCTTTTCAGGATCCTTTTCTTCTTTTAGTTTAAAGAACAAGATTTGCATCATGGGGTTAAGGTTAACAAACCTAGCCTCCAACATATGAACTGAATAAGCGACAACAATTTCATAATTAGGAGCAAGTTCTTCTATATATCTATCCTCAATATCCTCGTGTTTGCTAACATTATTAAAGAATTCTTCAATATTTTCTTTCCCAATTATAGAGCCACTACCTAATGAAAGGTATTTCAGGGTGAACTTGGGAATCAACATGGTGAGCTAGAGCATGGTGACAACTAGAGTTGGAGCTAATTTTTTTGTGTTTTTGATAAGAGAAGGCAAACCAAACTAAACTATTTTTTTGGAGTTTTTGATAAAAAGAGGCAAACAAAACCAAGCAAAGCAAAAACAAAGTAAAGAGCAAGGCTGTGAAGGACTCCCCTTGTGAATACGTCCTTAGACTCCCTGACAACGGTGCCAGAAAACTTGTTGATGGCGTGTGGTAGCACTTCGTTGGGAAACCCCAAGAGGAAGGTGTGATGAGCATATCAGCAAATCTTCCCTCAATAAGAAACCAAGGTTATCGAACCAGTAGGAGGTAGGAAACGACTCAAAGGTGTTGCTAGCGATTTGGAGACCTGCACAACACAAACTCAAGACTTTTCCCCAACGAACAGTGAGGTTGTCAATCTCACCGGTTGTTGTAACAAAGGATTAACTATATGGTGTAGAAGGTAATAGTGGAAGATGTATCAATGGTAAAGATTAGACCAGGGTCCATAGTTCACTAGAGGCGTTCTCCTTAAGATAAACAAACATGGAATGCTGGGTAAAAAAATTACATCGGGGCAATTGATAGGACCGAGCAAGGCATAACAATGCAATACTAGACATTCATGATCCTATGAGATTCGATTGGGAAATACAACAAGATATATAGAACGCCATCCAACTGCATCTATGACAAGAAATCCACCTTCAGGTTATCATACGAACCCCCTCCAGTATTAAGTTGCAAGCAATAGATAACTGCTTTAAGCAAAGTGTGTAAGGTAAACAATCCACTTGTTCCAAACAGAACATCTACAACCTTAGAGATTTCTGTCACTTACCTTAGATTAAATAGAGGCATGAACCCACTATCGAGCATAAGTACCCCCTCTTGGAGTCACTAGCATCTAATTAGCCAAGATAGCTACTAGAAATGGAGAGCATGCAAGATCACAAACAACACATGTCGTGGGAATGGCCACGGTAGATGCTGCAATCGGCAGGGAGTAGTAGAAAGAGGGGCAAGGGCGGCCAGCCATCTGCGGTGCGAGATGAGGGCAAAGACACATGGTTTTACCTAGGTTCGCCCCTGGAGGGTAAATACCTACTCCTCCTAGATTGTATTGATGAGAGAGTACAAAGGGCAAGCTCAGCGGCTAGGCGGCGATTCGAAGGGGTGTATGATGGAACGTAAGTTCTATGCGTGCCCTACGGAGGTTTATATAGAGACCCCTCGCTAGGGTTTACAGATCTACAACTGAGTTGTATAAGGACTCGGAGGGTTCTTGAACTAATCCGACTGGGCCTAGCTACGCTTTGGTCCTTCAGCTTCCAGTCGCCTAGCTTCTTCTTGGGTCGTGATCCAGTCGCCATCCTGTAGGCCCACTCGCTGGAAATATGAGCCAATAGGAAACGTCCTGCTGGGTACACCCCACTCGGCATATCCCCATCAGTAGTCCCCGAGGCCATCGTTGATTTATCGCAGGTGTTCTTTGGCAGTCGGAGTATTCGGGTCCAATTTGGATGCCCAGTCGAATCGGCGGCGGGCTCCTTCAATGAAAGAAAGAATCTTCAGCATGTTTCCTTAGTCGCAATAACGCTGTCCAGTCGAATTGCCAATTCGACGAATAATTGAGTCGCAGCTATGGCGAATAGGTCGGCGAATAGTCGAATTGCAGCTATGGCGAATAGGTCGGCGAGTAGTCGAATCGCATCTATGGCAAATGGGTCGGCGAGTCGAGCAGACAAAGTTGGATTGTCAATCTGGTCAAACTAGCCATTGGGTAATCCAACGGTAATATCGTGTAATCACCGCGCGGTAACGACTCCCATAAAATGGTGGGTACCAACCATTATATAAGGAGAGTGACAGGTGAAAAGCGATCATTCCCCACATTTCCTCTGACTCCGCGCGTCTCCCAATCTTCCATCCCTTTTAGAGCGAGCCAGAGCGATCTAGCGATTCCACAACGATCTCGCGATCTCAGATCCTCCGATCGATGGCGCCACCGAAATATCTGTGGGGGATATCCAAGTGCACCAAGGTGCTGCTGAAGTCCTTCGAGGACGCGGGAATTCTCTGCGTCGGGAGATGGCGAATCTCCGCGGCCGAAGAGGTGGAGCCGAATCCGAGCGCTAGGGAGTTCATCAGCTTCACCAGCCATCTCGACAGGGGACTCGGCTTCCCCACCTCGATCTTCTTCCGCCGCTTCTGCTCGTATTACGACATCTAGCCATCGGATCTAGGCCGCATAGCATCGAGCAACTCGTCATTTTTGTGGGGTTTTGTGAGTGCTATCTGGGTTGTCGCCCATATTTCCCCTGTGGCAGGAGCTATTACACGGGCGGGTCGGACACGAAGGGGCTGGCGGCCCGATGCTAGCAGGGGGCGTCCTCACCTTCCAGCTGAAGTCCAAGGCTTCCTTCCTCGACCTCATGCTTCCTAAGAAGGCGGCGAACGATTGCAAGAAGCACTGGTTCTACGTTAGTAAATCGACTCCGGATGGCGAGGTGGCGCTTCCGATGTACTCCGCCGACCGGCCCGAGCCGCGCCGACTTCAAGTCACCAAGCTTCCGCTCGACCAGCGGATGGTAGTCGACGAGATATTGACGATGATTCCTCAACTGAAGAAGAACGGCCTCCAAACCACCAATCTATACAACTACTGGCTCGAGCGGCGGCTGGTGCCCCTGGCCAGCCGTGCTCACTAGATGTATGAAGTACATGGGCAAGGACGACGCGACCAAGTCCTGCACCGCCGAGTGGAGCGCTGATGATTACTCCCTTGCGTTAAGGAAGATTACTGATGCGAAATACCTCGACTCGAAAGCCGGGATTCCCCCATATACCATAAAGCGCAATGCACCATCGGTAAGTCTGCCTTTCCTTGTCTATATTCACAGTCACAGAAATGCAGTGGCGGCTTACTGATCATGTATTGTCTGTGCAGCTGTTCCAAGTGGTGGAAGGTTAGATTCCTCCCACCAACGACAAAAACTCGAACGAGTCCGTCGAGGACAAGAGCGAATCTTCCTCCGACAAGGAGAATGTCGGAGGCGACGATTACGATGACGAAGATGATGATGACGAGGCCGTAGAGGTTGCCGCACCCGCGGTTCGGAAGACCCGCGGGCAACGACAGCGCAAGCTCGAGGGCAGCAAGAGCCTCGAGGATCATGAAGGGGGCGAAGGTGAGGCCCTAGAACATACTTCACGACGCGTGGCTACGCCGTCGAAGAAGAAGTCGCCAAAGAAGAACAAGGGGGCGTCCAAAGCGCTGACGTTGCCTCGATCCGCAACTAGCTCCGAAGCGACTAGCGCGACCGATGAGGCCAGTGCCAGCACGTCGGTGCATGCGACTATGGCGGCCAGTGTGGCCGTGGTGGAAGATGAGGTGCCATTGGCATCGCTTCCGCCGCCCATCTCCACAATCATCGGGCTTGGGGCTGCTCCACTGCGGTAACCCAGCATACCACTGCACAATGTAGTACACTATAGTCGTTGACATAACACCAATGAAACACCGTTCACTAGTATTACATCCCTCAGAGTAGTACAACAGAAACACAGCAGATCGAAGACATGACTATAGGTTACAACTCAACTCTTTACATAAGATCCAGAGAACACTCTAGGTTAAAGAGAGAGAAAGAAACTTCTTACAAAGAAGAATCAGAAATAAACAACTCAAAAACTATCATACCATTAAGACTAGTATCTTAACTAATGGTCTGGCATTGCTGCTATTGCAATACACTATAGAAATAGTTTAATGGCTAGAGATTATATTCCTATCTAATCATTAACTTCGTCTTCACTTGAGTTGATGTATATGTTGACTTTCTTAACTTCATTGAAGAGCTTTAGCTTTTAATGATGATTCCTGGAGCATAACTAGATGTAGACGTCATCTTAAGGGCTTTAGAATCTAGCAAGGGTTAAGAAGATACTTTGAGTACGAGCATACTCAGCAAGTTCACTACAAAAGGAGTGTTTGATGCACTATATCTACAGCCACAGAACATAGGTCGTAGGCCATGCAAATTTTCGTAAACATTTCTTCAAAGGTTGCTTTTATTATGAAAAGCTATGTCCGTCAGCCTTCACGGGTTTACCAGAACTTTCATGGAGTTCCTTTCCCGCCGCGTTCGCAGCTCCTTCCCGGAATAGGGAGTAACAAATTATAGTTCTTACACTCTGTAGAGGTGCGTCACTTTACCCATGATAGATCTTAGCTTTGTTGCACATCCGAATTGTAGGTTCGTTCACACTTCCTTGGTGTGAAGCCCAGACTAAGATCCAAGCCAATCACTGCCTTCTTCGTGACCCCGCATGTCTCCTTGGTGTATGCCAGCCCACATATTGAATTTCGGCAATTGGCAGTACAGACCGTTCAGATGCCGGAACTATCGTGGGGCGTTGAGGGCTCCCACCCATATGCTGCATATCCTCTACGAATTACTATATAATATGCATGCTACGAGTGATAACAGCCACGACCCACACATCCGGCTCCATGCGAGAGGGAAAAGATACAGCTGACTTCTCCGTCCCGTTCCAAATATCATGGTTAACGCGTGATATACGGCACAAGAATAACTGGCGACATTGGTTGTTAAGTCCTAGGTAATATGTTCCTTTACCACCGGAACTCTTATAGTAGGTTATTGCCTCATGGTAAATAACCTATAATCACATTATTAGGAAAATAGTGTTTTCGGACCTTTTTGAAATGCAGGTGATGACAACACTGGATTTGTAAAATACTTTATAGAAAATAATCAAAGGACATGAGCAAGTGTGAACTTGCCTTTTGTGATTGCAAGATTATGCACTCACGATCTTCAAGACAATATAAAAAAATTCAATATCTGAAATCATCATCATTGGGACGGTAAGGACTAATGTTTAAAGAAGCAAAATGCTTTTATGCATAAGCAATGTAATGCAAGTTGATAAACGTCAATCTCGAGAATAACTTTGTTCTAGGGTTTGGATACTGGAAAGGGTTTCCTTGGAATGTGTTGTCCTTTTAGATTAAGTTTCACACATGTGCTTCTTATTAAGGCTTGTGAGTGTGTGTGAAACAACATGTATTTCTAATATCATAAAACAATGAGATACACAATTGTGGAATGCTATTCAAAGATTACTTATATAAGAATGGCCTTATCTTCAAATTTTACCTTACAAGTTATGGTATTTATAAAGAACTTAAGTGTTAACAATCCTAAGTATATAAGTAAAGCTTAATGTAATGTGATTATTATTGATTGTCACTTGATGTTTGAAGTGGCAAAAAGAATAACATTTGAAGAAAATATTTCTTTTCTAAGGTCTAAATAACCCTTGTGATTAGTTGAGTCTGGTTGATATTATTTGTGCTTGCTTGAAGGTTTGGGCTTGAGATGCTTTATAACTTAACTATATCAGACCAAAGTTAACTATAAAACACATAACAAGGTTTTAGTATTATATTGAAAGTCTTGTAGACTAAGGTTAACTTTAAAATATAGATGGACTTTAGGTGTAATGCTTATTATACTTATACCTTGTTTACTTAATAATGTTTCTTTAAAGTTACTTAATAAGGGTAATACTTTTACTTGGTAGTGGTTTCTTTACATTATAAATGTATAAAGGTATTTACCTCCCTATAAGGGTGTGGTTAAGATTTGTGAATAAGTAAACAATATTATTTACTACTTATGAACTCACTTATAGTGTTTTGATTTGTTTATAAACTTGTGGTTAATATAAAGGAATGGGTTTTATCTTATTACAATTATTCTTGTAGATTTTAGATTGGATAAGGATCCTTTTATAAAATAATCTACATTAATGGTTGAGAGATAATTTAATAAAATTGTATTTAAAGTGTGTTAATTCATTTTGAATGCACACTACCAATATTTAGGACTAATACTATTTATTAGACTCAATTGACTAATTTTTAGAATTATTAACAAATTTTATTTACCTTTATATGAATTATTAATTAAGGAAATAGGTTTAAATTCAAGTTAAGAAAGTGTTTAACTTTTTATTTAACTCAAAAGTGGAATATCACATTTTTAATCTGTAGGTATTATTTTTGTGATCATTTTGGTATATTACATTTATTTTTGTGATTTATAAATAATAAGATATGATTTTAATAAGGTTTATTACTTTATAAACACTTAATAAACATTAAATATTTAATTAAGTGAAATAACAATGCATGATTATAGTTTTAAATTATAATTCTTATTTTTTTAAGATTTTTGATATTTTATTTATATTTTTATCAATTACCACTATTAAAATTTTGATTATTAAAGTTTTATTACTTATAAAACCTTTATTAAATAATATTTATTTAAATTATCATCTGAATAATATTTTATAATAGTTTTAAGTTGTAGATTTTATTTTTCTGAAAATATTTATATATTAAACATATTTTTCTGAATTATAAAACAAAAGTTCTTAATTAAATAAGATTTAATTCTTTTATTTTATTTCTCTAATGTTAATATTTGAATTCATATTGTTTTTATCAATTTTACTAAACAGATAATACTTTTCTTACCGAGGCAAGACCTAGCCAAGGTCACTGACCAGTGGGGTCAGTACCACGTTGGATGCCACATGGGCAAGTCAAACGTGCTGACTGGGCTGAGGTGGCGTGTGCATGACACAGCGATGATGTCACAGAGGATGATCCTCTTAGATCGAAGCTCGACCGAGGGATTGAGTGCATGCACACGACCGAGGTCGGGCTTGCTGGAAAGAGGCGGCGACGACGAACCTACTAGTGGTGGCGCAGCTCTAAAATGGTCACCGAAGTGCAGTGCACGGCGGTGACTGGCGGATATGCACGGCGGCGTTCGTCGGTGACTCGATACAGGAAGCAATTGGAACATTTGGATACACGAGGAGACTCAGGAACTCACCAGGAGCGCGTATATGCCAGTGGCGACACGCGGGGGAGCGTAGATCGACGGCGGGAAGAAGCTCCTATCGGCGGACCGCGGTCTCGATTCAGGCGTCTGGGAGCGTGCGCGCGAACGGGAGAGGGCTAGGATGAACAAGCCGAGCGAGGGGAATCGGACGGTGGTCCTGGCTTGGCCTGGGACAGCCGGAGACGATGGGTACAGAGGGGTCCGGCGAGCTAGGGTTCCAGCTTAGAGGGGAAATGGGGAAAGAGGAGAAGATATGGTTCGTCTCTATGCAGGAGAGGGTCTTGTCGACATCGTCTAGGGCGGTAGCATGAATCTCCTTGCAGCGGGCATCACGGCGAGAGGCGGGGACAGCGCCGGCGTCGACACGCAGCCGCTCCTCGGCGGCATCCTTCTATCGCGAGGTAGAAAAAAAAAGAGGAGACGAAGGGGTATCGGGCCAGATGGGCTGTTGCTTGGGTCAAAGTGGGCCACAGGGCAATGCTCATGGGTGACAGGGAGAGGAAAGAGAGAAGTGGGCCGGCCTGGCTGTTACTATGGCTCCAGTTTTTTTATTAAACATAATTTTTGTATTTTCTGTTTTCCTTAAACCTTTTTAACTATGAATTTTTATATGTATTTAAATATCCAGAATTGTTATAGAGCACATTAAATAATATAGGAATATTGGAAAATAAGTGGTGTTGATATCTTTCTTGATTTCCTTATAATTTTAAACTAATAGGAAACTATTTTATTGAGTGTAATATTCATCACTTAGGTTTTTTTAGAGATTGCCTTTTAATATAAATATATATATTTAGGAAGAACTTATAAAATTATTTTTATTTCTTCTTTATAATTGTAATTGTAATGGTTTAATATGACTAAGTATATGCATTTAATTTATCTCATATACATAAACTTATTAAAGAATGTATTAATATTAATCCATGAGTTTTGATTGTTTTTGATTTATAATATTGAAGAAACTTTTATATATATTGATCCTTCATAATTATTTGATACATAAAGTTCTAAGTACTAATAGTGTTTGAAATTATAATTGCTTGCCCTAGGGTTTTAGGGTTTTTGATACATTTGTATTCTTTTGTTGATATAAATAAAGATTAATGGCTAAACACATTGTCTTTATGTTTGTGATCAGAATGATGTTACCTTTTTCAAACAATGGGGTGATTCATTAGAATGACTTATGAGAAAGAATTGATAAAGATACTCCTAAGCACACATAGTTATGATAATTGGGATTGAGAAAAGATGTGCTTAATTGATTTGTTATTGGAAAATAGTCCTACAGAAGGATTTATCCATCCAATGAGATGGATGTTAAGCTTGATTATATATTTAGGGTTTAGGGTTTACCAAGGATTCCTATCTTCCATACTTCATAATTCTAGACTTCTAATTAAGGAATTCCTTTCCTAGATATATCAATTCTCTATGTCCATCATCATGTACTAACATGATGAGCTTTGCCTCACAAGAATATTATTATCCACCTTTTATTCTTCTAAATTCATTTGTATATCCAATGATCTTGACACTAAAGATTTTCATAATCTTTTCATATCCATACTTGGTTATATCCACTACTCTGCTGTTGATAATCCCCAATCTAACAAGTGGTTACTTCTAACTCCAATCATACTCTTCCTTAATCATCCATCACTAATACTACTCTAGTAGCTATATATATAACTTTACTTATCCTCAAGTATTAGTATTTCCCCTGAGGAAACTACTACTTCTATAGTCCAATGTTACTCTAGCATCATCTTAATCATACTGTCTTATATCTACTTAACTCCAATATCTAATATTCCAACCTCACATTATATTAATGTGACTTTTAATGACTAATCTAGGATAATATATCTATACTATGGTTCAATCATGCTTTATCCACCAATGTCACTTATACATGGTATAAGCATTCAATATTGGTGAGTAAGGCATGATCATTATAATCCTTTGATCCTTTATGATTCAGGTTTCCAGTTGGCTAAACAAGGCTTCCATCCATACAACATTACAGTTGTATTCTAATTATCTTATGTTTAGCTCTATTGGATTAAGAGATATAATTCATTGACTATACCTACTTGATCCAATAGGACTACTCCTGGTAACTTATCTTCAGACTTCATCCTTGTAAACTTCTTTGTTACCATAATGATTTGATTTCCTTCAATCACTCCCATCCTATATATGGTATCTAATACTAGCATTACAATCTACCTCTTCTTACTTCATTCTCTAAGGACTTAGAGTGATTGTTATGATAAGGACAAGAGTTGATAGGTGAATAGTTAATAAGCTAAGAATTGGTGAATCAATAGTTGATTACTCAACATTGATGAACAACAGATATAAGGATAGAGTTCATTAGAGATGATAAAGATTTATATGGACAGAAAGATATATGGTGAATGATCTTTGAATTGATTTCTTTCCTACTCAAACTCACTAAAGAGTTAAAGTTAGGTATTTCCATGATACTCATGGTATAAAGATGAGATTAAGATAGATCAAGATTTAGTTGTTGCATTCCTATTACTTATGTTATGGTTATAACTTGGTATTCATGAGTTGCATATTGAATACTAGGATATGATCACTTAAAGATCAAATATAAATCATTAAGTAATGTATTAGGGTGTAACTCTTATTACATTTGATCTACCCTTAGATCAAATCTTGTTTACCAAAAATAAGGTTTTAGCAAAAGTCATATTGAAACTTATCGCATTCAACTTGATGATCTACCTCAATTCCATCAAGTTGATAGAAGCTTCAATCCTTTTGACAAGTTTTTATTTAAAAGAGCGAAAATTCTTCGGATTTTCTATGCATGAATGCAATGCACACATCTGGGTTCAGATTATTCCTAAGCTCTAATGCTGGGATGTTATAGACTCTCCCCCTTAAAATAAATTTCGTCCTCGAAGTTCGTAAACTCTCACGTTTCGGAGTAAGGAATTGTCTTGCAATGATTACGATATGTCTCAGCTCCATGGTAACCTCAATGGGAATAATTGTAATATCCCATATCCAGATCTTTTCCTTGAATCCTCAAATACTTTGAAATTTTAATTCTGTTGTCTCCAATACTCCAAAATTCCTTTTACTTTACTCCCTTAGGGATATGTCCTTATTATAAACTCCTTAATTTGGGGTCTCTTCTTTGGTTCCTTATCCTGATTAAGTATCCTAATCCTATTCCTTTACTTGATCATCGAACTTTCTTTACTATATTGTATAAGGTCTAAGAAGTCTCACTAAAACAGGTTTTAAATTTCTGTTAGCCAATAGTTATAGTCAAAAGATTAATCTTGATTTATCATTGTATGAGTTGTATTGGTAGTCTTTCTGAAAATTTGATTTGAACACATTTAGTTCATACTCATTGAAATTTCTTGTTCTCTACACATGTCCAATTGGATGTGCTCTATTTCCTCTTAAGGATGACTTAAGAGTTGTTTCCTTTAGAATCAGTCTGTTAGGACTATTCCATTTTATTACTTCAAGCTTTTACCTTATCAGGCTTTTGGACAATCTTTTGTTACTATCTTAAGTACTTCTATAATTATGACTTTCTTCTAACCTTATGAAAATAAGGCTTAATGTTGGCATAGGTTAGTATTTCCTCTCCAACCTTTACTTGGAAAGTCAGATAACAATACTTCCACTTATTGTTTACTCTCCCCCATAGGGTTTACTAATAGTCTTCAAACTGCCTTATAAAATATTTCTTGATTTTTTATAAATAGGATATTGGTCCCTATCCAGCTTATACTCTGCCCAGTTAGGGTCTTATGAAAGATTGTACGGTGTATCCACACAATTGTGGATCTCTGAAGTGAATCTTTTAGCATTATTTGTCTTACTTACTATTTGGACATTTTCTCTTTGATAGGTCAATTTTCGCGAAGCGCCTCAAAAGACGATCACTTTAATTTTATAATCTTTCATGTGTTTCTTAGCTTAGGCCAAATTTTATGCTCTTTATGCAACCATTAAGATGATCTGGTTAACTATGTCAACCAACACCGGCTGCGGGCAAGATACCAACTGTGGATCAAATACCAGCTGCGAATCATCCTAGGTTGTATGTATTACCCTATGGTTTCCGACATACCTCTGGCATTCTCTCTGAATTGTCAGAGCTTGAATACCATATTGGTTCCAAAAAATTCTTCTTTGCACTTATTCATGATACTTCCATGAACTTGGTACAACTACTTCATTAATTCTGAGCAATATCACCTACTTTGATTGATTTTTAAGTTTATTACTTCTTGTTGCTCCATACATCTTCTACATTAATATTCCTTCTTATTGATCTTGAGCAATGATCAAAACTTGGTTCAACCTTCAAATTGTGTTGATACTCCTTACACTTGGCTTCATTCTTTATGTAAGTCTTCATCTTGGTCTTTGAAAATCTTCACTCCCTTACACGAATTCCCGTTTCTATCTAGTTCTATAACATCAAGTAATAATTGGATGTTGCAACATGCATTTGCACACCAAGTCAAACTTCATGTACAAATCTAGTCAATCAAGAAGTCCAAGAAAAACAAATAAATCCAAATGTGGTACATATAACACACTTTTCTCTAAGCCAGAATATAGTAATTGAGTATAATATCTCTAGAATTCAGGCTTAGTTGTGTAGTATATGACACCTCCTCATATAGGTTTACATTGTGATACTTAGCACTTAAGTGGTCAAATTATACCTTGTCTCAATATTTACCCTAATTGCTCAATTGCAACAGGATAATCTTTAACAAAGTGGTCTCAATTTGGTTTTGACCAACCTTTAGTCTCACTCTTGGAATGGCTAATATAACCAACCTATCATTATTTAGTAAACTAATCTTACATGATCACTCAAAATGACTAATCAGATTCTATTTGCTAACTTAAACCAAAGATACTTAGAAATTTTTAGCACCCATGACTTTTATCATAGCTCTACCATGGTATTTTCTTACTTCTACCTCAAGATAATTCACTAAGTGTTTGTCATACTTATACTTACATCATGGTTTCGGAGCTAATATCACCATGATCTTATTATGTTTTACCTATACATCATGATTTAAGAGCTAATCTAACCATGATGACTTTGTTTCTCACTACACTATCATTAAGTCTTAACCTAATTTCACTCCAACACGTAGAATTCTTAAGTGAATCCCACATGATTACTACTCATTACATCAACATTTATCCTAATGATATTCATCATGTTGTCTTTGGTTATCAACTGACACTAGGATTTTACTGTTCTTACTTAAATTCTAGGATTAGGCTACACCATTAAGACTACTTCAATTGATGTCTTACACTTTCCTACAGTATCTTGGTGGTTTATGTCTCCCTCCGAGGACACTAAAGAGCACTATACTTAAGAAAAGATTAATAATTACTCCTAAGGAAGAATGACTTAAGCATATGACTTAGGTGTGACAAGGTTATCCTCAAGTCGATACTCATCACAAGTCATATAAATATTTGGTTTAGATACGATGGCTCCTATAGTCACTATCCAACCTACAGATCTTCCTAAAAGGGTTTTAATCCTAAGGTCAAAGCATATGCTCTGATACCAACTGCGGTGACCCAGCATACCACTGCATGATGTAGTACACTATAGTCATTGACATAACACCAATGAAACACCGTTCACTAGTATTACATCCCTCAGAGTAGTACAACAGAAACACAGTAGATCCAAGACATGACTATAGGTTACAACTCAACTCTTTACACAAGATCCAGAGAACACTCTAGGTTAAAGAGAGAAAAAGAAACTTCTTACAAAGAAGAATCAGAAGTAAACAACTTAAAAACTATCATACCATTAAGACTAGTATCTTAACTAATGGTCTAGCATTGCTGCTATTGCAATACACTATAGAAATATGTTTAATGGCTAGAGATTATATTCCTATCTAATCATTAACTTCCTCTTCACTTGAGTTGATGTATATGTTGACTTTCTTGACTTCATTGAAGAGATTTAGCTTTTGATGATGGTTTCTGGAGAATAACTTGATGTAGATGTCATCTTAAGGGCTTCAGAATCTAGCAAGGGTTAAGAAGATACTTTGAGTACGAGCGTACTCAGCAAGTTCACTAGAAAAGGAGTGTTTGATGCACTATATCTACAACCACAGACCATAGGTCGTAGGCCATGCAAATTTTCGTAAACATTTCTTCAAAGGTTAATTTTATTCTGAAAAGCTATGTCCATCAGCCTTCACGGGTTTACCAGAAATTTCATGGAGTTCCTTTCCCGCCGTGTTCGCAGCTCCTTCCCAAAACAGGGAGTAACAAGTTACAGTTCTTACACTCTGGAGAGGTGCGTCACTTTACCCATGAGAGATCTTAGCTTTGTTGCACATCCGAATTGTAGGTTCGTTCACACTTCCTTGGTGTGAGGCCCAGACTAATACCCAAGCCAATCGCTGCCTTCTCCGCGACGCCGCATGTCTCCTTGGTGTACGCCAGCCCACATATTGAATTACGGAAATTGGCAGTACAGACCGTTCAGATGCCGGAACTATCGTGGGACGTTGAGGGCTCCCACCCGTATGCTGCATATCCTCTACGAATTACCATATAATATGCATGCTACGAGTGACCACAGCCATGACCCGCACATCCGGCTCCATGCGAGAGGGAAAAGATACAGCTGACTTCTCCGTCCCATTCCAAATCTCATGGTTAACGCGTGATATATGGCGCAAGAATCACTGGCGACATTGGTTGTTAAGTCCTAGGTAATATGTTCCTTTACAACCGGAACTCTTATAGTAGGTTATTGCCTCATGGTAAATAACCTATAATCACATTATTAGGAAAATAGTGTTTTCGGACCTTTTTCAAATGCAGGTGATGACAACACTGGATTTGTAAAATACTTTACAGAAAATAATCAAAGGACATGAGCAAGTGTGAACTTGCCTTTTGTGATTGAATATTATGCACTCACGGTCTTCAAGACAATATAAAAAATCCAATATCTGAAATCAGCATCATTGGTCCGGTAAGTACTAATGTTTAAAGAAGCAAAATGCTTTTATGCATAAGCAATGTAATGCAAGTTGATAAACGTGAATCCCGAGAATAACTTTGTTCTAGAGTTTGGATACTGGAATGGGTTTCCTTGGAATGTGTTGCCCTTTTAGATTAAGTTTCATACATGTGCTTATTATTAAGGCTTGTGAGTGTGTGTGAAACAACATGTATTTCTAATATCATAAAACAATGAGATACACAATTGTGGAATGCTATTCAAAGATTACTTATATAAGAATGGCCTTATCTTCAAATTTTACCTTACAAGTTATGGTATTTATAAAGAACTTAAGTGTTAACAATCCTAAGTATATAAGTAAAGCTTAATGTAATGTGATTATTATTGATTGTCACTTGATGTTTGAAGTGGCAAAAAGAATAACATTTGAAGAAAAGATTTCTTTTCTAAGGTCTAAACAACCCTTGTGATTAGTTGAGTCTGGTTGATATTATTTGTGCTTGCTTGAATAGTTTGGGCTTGAGATGCTTTATAACTTAACTATATCAGACCAAAGTTAACTATAAAACACATAACAAGGTTTTAGTATTATATTGAAAGTCTTGTAGACTAAGGTTAACTTTAAAATATAGATGGACTTTAGGTGTAATTCTTATTATACTTATACCTTCTTTACTTAATAATGTTTCTTTAAAGTTACTTAAGAAGGGTATTACTTTTACTTGGTAGCGGTTTCTTTACATTATAAACGTATAAAGGGATTTACCTCGTTATAAGGGTGTGATTAAGATTTTTGAATAAGTAAACAATATTATTTACTGCTTATGGACTCACTTATAGTGTTTTGATTTGTTTATAAACTTGTGGTTAATATAAAGGAATGGGTTTTATCTTATTACAATTATTCTTGTAGATTTTAGATTGGATAAGGATCCTTTTATAAAATAATCTACATTAATGGTTGAGAGATAATTTAATAAAATTGTATTTAAAGTGTGTTAATTCATTTTGAATGCACACTACCAATATTTAGGACTAATACTATTTATTAGACTCAATTGACTAATTTTTAGAATTATTAACAAATTTTATTTACCTTTATATGAATTATTAATTAAGGAAATAGGTTTAAATTCAAGTTATGAAAGTGTTTAACTTTTTATTTAACTCAAACGTGGAATATCACATTTTTAATATGTAGGTATTATTTTTGTGATCATTTTGGTATATTACATTTATTTTTGTGATTTATAAATAATAAGATATGATTTTAATAAGGTTTATTACTTTATAAACACTTAATAAACAATAAATATTTAATTAAGTGAAATAACAATGCATGATTATAGTTTTAAATTATAATTCTTATTTTTTTAAGATTTTTGATATTCTTTTCAACTACCACTATTAAATTATGGATTATTAAAGTTTTATTACTTATGAAACCTTTATTAAATAATATTTATTTAAATTATCATCTTAATAATATTTTATAATAGTTTTAAGTCGTAGATTTTATTTTTCTGAAAAATTTATATATTAAACATATTTTTCTGAATTATAAAACAAAAGTTATTAATTAAATAAGATTTAATTCTTTTATTTTATTTTTGTAATGTTAATATTTGAATTCATATTGTTTTTATCAATTTTTACTAAACAGATAATACTTTTCTTACCGAGGCAAGACCTAGCCAAGGTCTGACCAGTGGGGTCAGTACCACGTCGGATGCCACATGGGCACAGACCAAGTCAAACGTGCTGACTGGGCTGAGGTGGCGTGTGCATGACGCAGCGATGACGTCACAGAGGATGATCCTCTCAGATCGAAGCTCGATCGAGGGATTGAGTGCATGTGCACGGCCGAGGTTGGGCTTGCTGGAAAGAGGCGGCGACGGCGAACCTAATAGTAGCGGCGCAGCTCTAAAATGGTCACCGGAGTGCAGTGCACGGCAGCTACTGGCGGCTATGCACGGTGGAGTTCGTCGGTGACTTGATACAGGAAGCAATTGGAACATTGGATACATGAGGAGACTCAGGAACTCACCAGGAGCGCGTATATGACGGTGGTGACACACGGCGAATCACATATCAACGGCGGGAAGAAGCTCCTGCCGGCGGACGGCGGTCTCGTTTCAGGCGTCTGGGAGCGTGCGCGCAAACGGGAGAGGGCTAGGATGAACAAGCCAAGCGAGGGGAATCAGACGGTGGTCCTGGCTTGGCCTGGGACAGCCGGAGACGACGGGGACAGAGGGGTCCGGCGAGCTAGGGTTCCGGCTCAGAGGGGAAATGGGGAAAGAGGAGAAGATAGCACTACTAGGAAAACGGTCGTCTGTGGCGCACCTAAAAGGCCCATCCGTGGCGCACTAGTGGTTCACCAAGGGCCTTGCGCTACGGCTATCTCCTATCCGTGGCGCACTGCCTGGTGCGCCACGGTTATGTCGAGATAGGCTTAGTGCACCTGCTAGTGCGCCACAAATATGTTGGCAGGTGCGCTACGCCTTGGATCTTCTGTGGCGCACGTTGCAGTGCACCACTAAGCTGCACAGGTGCGCTTTAGTTGTAGTGCGCCACAGAAGTTGTGCCATGTGCGCCACGGGTGTCTTCTTTTTTCAATTTCAGGGCCAGATGATATACAATACAGATTATATAGGAAGATATACACACAGATATACACACAGATATAAGATATACAGTTATGTATATAAATACACAATTCGCAAAACAAGATTGAAACAAATACATATAGATAAGTCTCATACATGAATACATAAGTTATACATTGTTTCGATCAAGTTACAAAGTAGTTGGTGACATGCGAATACATGTGTCGATCGAACAAGTTAGAGCTCGGAAGCTCGCCTAGACATCTAAACTAGCTAGACACAAACGCGGGATAAACAACCAAAGAAGATAAGCATGATCACCGCGACGAAGGTGTAGGTCTTCATCCGGTTCCTCGTCCTAACTCCCGCTAGATAGCGCGTGTATCTAGCTTCCGCCTCCGCCATAGTGTTGTACCCTTTGTAGCTATTGCCGCTGAAACGGTGCACCTGTCTCCGGCAGTCTTCCCAATCATCGTAGACTCCGGGAACCCGTCCCTTGTACACGACGTACCACATCATCTACAAGTTGACAATAATAATTAACCGATGATTGAAAAAAACATATATAATTAAAGTCGCATATGAAGATACACTTATAGAAAGTACTCCTAAATCAAAAAGACCAAACTCAAAAAGCATGCCTCATATATAACTAGGTTGTTCGACACAGGAATATGCTGTGATGGAACCATCCGCCAAGTAGGATGCACAACACCTGGACCTGTGCATAGCACAAGGCGGACAATCCCATCGCAACACATTCACATATATAGTGTGCCACGACATTTCAATCATCGGCATTATTCTCGAAAAAGGCCAAAGTAACTCAAAAAGCATGCCTCGTATATAACTAGCTAGGTCGTTGGACACAGGAATATGCTACGATGGAAGTGTTCGCCAAGTAGGAAGCACAACACCTGGACCTGTGCATAGCACAAGGCGAACAATCCCATCGCAGCACTTTCACATATGTAGTGTGCCACGACATTTCAATCATCGGCATTATTCTCGAAAAAGACAAAAGTAACTCGAAAAAAATGCCTCATATATAACTAGCTAGGTCGTTGGACACAGGAATATGCTACGATGGAACCGTGAGCCAAGTAGGATGCACAACACCTAGACTTGTTCATATCACAAGGCTCACAATACCGTCGTAGCACATTCACATATATATTGTGCCATGACATTTCAATCATCGGCATTATTCTCGAAAAAATACTAATAAAGTAAGGAAAAAAAGGACCAAAATGAGCAATGGCCCAAAGATTAAGCAAAAAAACCAAGCATTGATTGATATATAATAATAATAAGAAAAAGAAGTAAGCGATGATTCATAAACCTAATAAGATAAGTATAGTAGCATGTACACTTGTCCACATACACACAAAGGTCATCTATAGTTTGTAACTACAACTAGGCCAACATCAAGCCTTCTGGCTCGGCTTAGGGAACGGGAGGACGCCTTGTCTCGTCATGAACTTCCTATAGTCACCCTGCATCTCTAGGCGATCTTCTATGTCACAGTTATTTGGGATATTTCCTCCGTAGAAGATCCCCCCCGAAGTCATGACATCATGAAAGATGATTGCCCCAAACTGCTGCTGGATGCGATACATCTCTTGTCTAATATCTGAATCAGTGATCTTGGCCTTTGCTTCGGCCCACTGTTTGAGATGATCTGGCAGCGTAGAATTCTGTTGGTCAAGTAGGAACGCCCTCACGTGATGGAGTGCGTAGTAGGCTTCCTTCTTACTGTTTTCCGGCTGCTTCACGTAGGGGAACTCCGTTACGTGGTTGAAGATGTGCCTGCCGAACTTGATCTTCGTACGCACGAAGGTGGCGCCTTCCGTCGAGGCATAGCCAGTGAGAGCATAATCCAGAACTTCCTTGATCTTGTCATAGTTTTTCTTCTTTTCTAGACTCCCCGAGTCGAAATACATGGCGTGGGAATGCTTCGGCGATAAGGAGATGAGCGTACAGTGTTCATATCCGCGCAAAAAATTCAAATGGAATGTGTTGGAAAAAGAATGATGATAATCTAATAAAGCCAATCGACGGTGGCGAGTGAATAACGACTTACTCGGGAAAGTAAAGCATGAGAATGTATTCCTTTGTCTTGTTCGCCATGAGGATCCTTTTTAGGTACGAGGTCACGATACGTCGTTCAGCGGGGGAACCCAAGCAGCCATCACGCATGTACTAGGGGTCCACTATAGCGATGCCCGGTGTGTTCTCTCTAATGATCTGCATGGCCAGGCTGAGAGAAAACAAGCGGACCATGGTATAGTGCAGCGGGTATAGGTGGAACATATTTAAGATGTCGTCTAACCGCAGGAAGAACAGATCCGTAGGGGCATTGTCGACGAAGCCCAAGCCTGGTGGCACCTTAACCACGAATACCGGGTGCGAGGGATATTTCTCCGATAGAAGGTGTCTCTCTATCGTCAGCACGCCATCATGCACACTCTGCAGTTCCGAACTGGCGATCCTCCGCAAATTCTTAGGTAGCATGGGCTCACCCGCCACATGAATCCTCCACATAATACCCTCGGGTCTTGGTGGCCCGTCCCGAAACCTGATCGGATTCGCAGTTGTTGACGCCACCGGCTGGCTCGAGCTGCTAGATTTTCTTTTCCTGCCCTTTTATCCTTTTGGAGAGCGGGCAGGCACCGCAATATGAGCACCGACCGCCCTATGTAGTGTGTCAGGGTTTAGTATAAAGGGCCGATTGGTTGTATCAACTGGCTTTATAAAGGCGCAAGCTGGAGGCATCTCCTGAGAACCAAACAGACGCTTGGTGATAGTGGCTTTCTCTGTGGGGCCACCATCTAGGTCTTCATTGCTAAACTGAGTGTTGAAGAAGTGATCATTCCAGTCTTCGTCATCCTCGGCCGGATCCTGCGCCATGTGCATATCATCAACATGATCATCCGACCCACCGCGTGGAGGTGACGGCAAAGGCGGTAAGGGGACCTTGCCACCGCTTGTCGCTGGCACGACAGGCGGTGTTGTTGTGTGTGGCGTGATGGCCCCCGCCGTCCCCAAACGGATCATGCTCTTTGGCCAGAAGAATAAGCCGAAGCAACTTCTAAGGACAGCCATCTCTTCTTCATCCGCTCCTGGGGGTTGAATGGGAGGTTCCAGGTCATCGCAGCCCCTTAGCACCCGACTAATTTAACCCTGTGCA
The DNA here is from genome assembly GCA_916181665.1 of Avena sativa. NCBI lineage: Eukaryota > Viridiplantae > Streptophyta > Magnoliopsida > Poales > Poaceae > Avena > Avena sativa. Next base: position 170,267,728 of record OV702282.1, read on the forward strand.
CGCTATCTGGCATCGGCCTTGAGTGGAATGTGCGCTACAAGGGTTGAACGATGGTACCCTTGGCAACATCCCTCAGCTTGTTGTTCACGTAGCATAAGAGAGTGCAAGGAACATCCATCTGCGGAAAACATGTACGGCGTCTTCAGAGATGCCATAAGAGTAATAGATGGTGTGAAAGGCGGTAAAACAATTTGTTTACCGTGATGGCGTCGAGATCGGCTAATGTCGAGGCACCGCATACGGCGACGGGTGTGCAAGAGACGGAAGGGCTGCTTGATGGCGCGGTGCTGGCCGCCGGTGTATTCTCCCTACCGCCAGGTGCTTGGAGCTCCGGTGCCGCCGCGACGATGGCAGGGGGCCACCAACATGTACTCCGGCGCCGCGGTGATGGCAGGAGGAGTCACCAACACTTGCGGCGCCGCGGTGCTAGCGGGCAGAGTCACGAACACGTAGTTCACCTGATTCATCGGCGCCGCGTTGTTCGAATGGCTGCTGACCATGCTTGGAATCGGGCACGGCCCTACTCGACCACCCGCACTCCAGTTTGCTATTGACTCCACCAAGGTAGGCAGGAAGGACGTGGGGGTGATTGCCAGGTTGTCTTGGACGATCTGCGGGATCCGCGCCACTTGTTCCTTAAGTTCTTGAACCTCGGGGTTTTCCTCCTCGCTCCATCCCGACGGCGCCACATGCGTCCTCGACGGTGGACCAAAATGATCCACCCAATTCTTACCCCGAGGCCGGCCAGACGGCCAGCCGACGACGGCTTCTTCGTAACCGGCTCTATTTTCTTGGCCCGGTTCATTGCCCTGTTAAAAGGGTTATTCCACCGGGTGGCCGCCGTCAACCCCTGGGATGAGGAACCCTGGGATCCATGACTAGCAACAATTTCCTCCTCCTGCAGAAGAAGTAACAGTGAATTGTTTAGATCATCGATTAGAATGCAATCGAGTTGATCCGCGGTAATTAGATTACTTACCACAATTTCCTCGAATTCCTTCACCGTAGGATCCGTGGTGAGTTGTTTGGTTTTTGGGTCCACATGGTAATGGACCCTGATGAAGTTTTGAACCTGCCCGGGTTCGAATTTCGCAAAGGGGTTTTTCGTCCTCCTTATTCCATTTGGCCTCCGCGGTTCTGTATCCACCAGATCCGAGATGGTGATGACCTATATTCATCGCCTGCAACACCTTTCCCCGATTACTATTGGCCAGGGCTCTTTCGGATTCACACCTCTCCTTGAACTCCCGGAACTGATCTTCGGTGATCTGCGGGTCAATCTTCTGGATCTCCTCGAGACTTTTGCCTTCTTTATAGATCTTCTTCTTTATCTGGGTTCTCCAGCTGGCCAGGGCGGTGCTCATCTTTGTGAGGGCGGATTTTTTTACTTCGTTCCCATGATAATTTGTGTTTTGATACTTAGCGGGGAACTTGTATCTTGCGTGTAGCTTCTCGAAGAGGAGTGGGCGCAAGTGGACATTATCTTTATGCCGGAGATTCTCGGTGTTGATCGATATGGTTGTCCGGGTGATCGCCGCCACTTGCCCACCGTACCCTTTGACGACAAGGGACCCCTGATGCGCTCACTTCGGTAATTTCCTCCCTGACGGTGCCGACCGTGTTCGGGCGTCGTTCCTTCGGCTTCTTCTTCTTAGGAGGATTGCTACCACTCCCTGTGCCCTCGCCGCCATCAGTGGTTTCATCACCCGCCGTTCCTTCGGCTTCTTCCTCCGCGTTTTCCATCTCATCATCCTCGCTCTCCGAAGGATGGTATTCTTCATCGTCTTCTAGCCGCTGGGCCGCCTCCCAGAATGTCAATTGTTTATTCGGAGGTCTGAGTTCTCCTTCAGCGCTGATGTGCTTAGAACATCCAGCCTCGTCGTTGTCACACATCTTTGCACTAATAAAAAACAAATTATTGGTTAAATGCACGGAAAAATCCGGCATGACCTTTGCTAATTTTCTTAAACTAGGAGGACCCAATTTCTGCCGAAACGGAAGTTAATCAACATTCCGGCAAAAATCGGGACTCATTTCATACAAGAACCTGCATACACGACATAATAAAGTGCTTCGTACAAGCACAAGCACAGCCAGTACATTACCATCACATATAGTTTTCCATAGTACATTACCAGCACATATAGTACATTACCAGCACGGCCAGTACATTACCAGCACAGCCAGTACATTACCAGCACATATAGTACATTACCAGTACATTTCATAGGCAAAAATACATAGTTCCTAGATAAACAACAATGCCTACATTAACAGTTGCTTTTGGATTCTTATTTGGTGCTCAAAATCTTAAGAAGAGCCTCATACAACAAGACCTCATGACTAAACATAAGTTAAAACACAATTAGAAACATGCATTGAAAAATACAAGAAGTCATATTCATACAAAAACAAATTACAGTAAAAATTTCAACTTATATACTACAGACATAATAATAGTCAAAGTGCCATAACTGCATTTAAGGATCAAACCGAGTATAAAAGTTTCCTACAGAGGGGGAAGCAGAAAAGCCTACATCAACATTAAATTAATTTTCTGTCTATTATAGTAACTAATTGATCTCAACACCAAGCATACAGTTTATTTCTTCACTGAAAAGAAGAATACATAGGACATGGTTAACTTTGTGGAAAATAAAATTACAAGAATATATACAACTCAATATCAAAACAGGTCTAAATACCCATCCTAGTGAATGTTGTACAACTCATTAAACATGATAAATCAATAAAACAACACTCAGGTTGGAATCAGTAAACTATTCATGCATAGGTCAACAACATTGCTCAATGGCAAGTATCAACTAATACAATATAAACATACACGTTAGGTCTCTAACTAAGGCCACTTGTTGTTATTTTGTAGCTCAGTATCCTCCAGTTAGTAGGGTAAAAAATTGCTCTTAACAAGGAGAAGGTCCTGTTCCAAATAACCAGAACCTACTAAATCTATTTCTCCCCAACAATAAGCTGCGGCAATTGACCCCCGCTGATAAACATGCACAACCAATCTTTTGGTTGTACTTGTAGCCAACAATCTTTTCATGGGACTGAATAATACTAGCAGCATGAAAAATTGATAAATCGAAGCATTTTATTGCCTATGGAAGGGCAAACATCAAAACAGGTCCAAAATATTATCCATGTGGCTGTTGTAATACTATGAAAATAATATAACCGGGGATGTATTGCTACAGAGTAGACATTTACATAGAAGATGGTACTGGTGTTTAAATCAGATCCAAAATATGAGAAACATGGTGAATTGGTGTTGCATCAGGATATGATCAACTACTCCAAATAAACCATGGCGAATCAAAGTTTATAGCTGCAACATAAGGTCTACATGTTCATCTGGATCTTGTAACTGGGAGAAATAATTAACACATGACATAAATAAAAGCCCTAGAAACAAACCAAGAAATGAAGTAGGGATTTACTTCACTATGGCAGAACCACACTAGACAAAGACATGCATCAGCAGCATCAGGCTTAGGTCATCTGCTAGGTCTGGGCAGGTGTACCCACACGCCGCTCGGCTCTCGGTTGAGGCAGCGGGAAGGCCTGAGCAGCAGACGCGTGGCATGGTCGCCACTACACAACCTCATTTTGGCATGATAGAAGGCTAACCTCTGACCCAAGACAGAGAGACAAGCGAGGAAGAGCAGCCTAGTGGAGAGAGGGGAGAGGAGGGAGGTACCTTGCCAGCCGCCGCAGCCGTGTGTGGTCGATCCGCCGCCGTGTGTGGTCCAGCCGCGTCCTCCTCCTCCTGGCGTGTGTGGTCCAGCCGCGTCCTCCTCCTCGTCCTGGCATGGTGAACTCCGGCCTCCTCCTCCTGGCATGGCGGCCTCCTCCTCCTGACCTCCGGCAGCGGCGGCGCGTCGATGGGGACGATGGGGATGGGGACGCGATGGGGACGATGGGGTTAGACGTGTGTCTGAGGATGGGGATCGAGGGCGACGGTTGACTAGTCCTACCCACTTAGGCATAGCGCACCCTTGCCAAGTGCGCTACGGATAAACCCTTGCCAAGTGCACTACGGATACCGTAGCGCACTTGGCAAGGGTGCGCTACGCCTAAGTGGGTAGGACTAGTCAGATAAGAGGGCTGCCACCCCCATAGTTGTCAATAACACTGCCTTATCCCACTGGTTCCACCCATTTCTCTAATCTAAACCTGTGAGCACCCAGGTTCGAATCCTGGTGCCCACCTTTTTTATTTTTATTTTAAAAATATTTTTAAATGTTCCAAAAAATGCCCAAAAGTGGTGATATATTCCATAAAAGTTTTGTTTTGTTTTTAAAATACTTTTAAATATTCCAAAATGCCCAAAAGTGATAATATATGTCATAAAAGTGGTACAAATTAAATTTGATTCAAATATGTCATAATAATTTGTCCATGATACAAATATGTCATAATAATTTGTTCATGAATATTATAATCTTTTTCGACCACGTGTTTTACAATATTTTTTGAGCTAGCGTTTTACAATCTTTTTCCCTTCTTTGTCGCGGTTGGATAATTTAGCCCCGGCACTTTAATGTTTCTTATTTCGAACGGGCTACCTTTTTTGGGTAGGGTTGTCCTTTTTCTTCTTGTGATGTATGTTGCTGCATCGTAGTCGTAATCATCTTCAATCTTTGGATCGCCGTACTAGTCGAAGTCTTGCTCGTTGGCGACTCCATCCATTCCGATGTTGTTTCTTTTTCCTCTCCTCACGACAACACGGCTAGGCTTTGTCGGGTCGGTAATGAAAAAACATTGGTCCACTTTGGTATCCAGTACCCACGGTTCATTTTTCGTGGCCACGTTCGCACCGGCGGCCTTGGATTTGGCTGCTTCGGGTATAACCATGGTTGTGAAATACCGGTCTTCTCTTTTGACGCTCTTTGCCCATATAACACGGAACATCGGTACCTTTTCTCCATAGTAGTCGAGCTCCCAGATCTCCTCGATTCTTCCGTAGAATCTTTCCTTCATGTTGTCATCGGTGTAGAATTCCGACGTTACGCCTGAGTTCTGATAATCACACTTGTTGTCCTTTTCCTTCGTGTAGAATGTGTAGCCGTTGATATCATACGCCTGATAGGTCACCAGGTTTTGCATCGGTACCTGCGACAAGGTGAATATGATCTTTCCCGTGTCAGAAGAATGCGATCGCGGGGGATTATCAAGGAGCGTCTGCCTAAACGAACGCGTGAAATCTGAGTTGTGCTCTTTGATTATTTCTCCCTGCGTCCTCTGTATGCCCCGGTCACTGTACTTCTTATCGATTAACCTTTTGTGCTTCTGTACCCAAGAATCGACCAGTTCTAAATGTTGTAGCGCGACGAGGTTTGCTCGATCAAAGTCTGCGCGTCAAAAATCGAAGTCTGCATGTAGTATGCGACGACCCTCTCGGTGACCAGATCCATCGAGCTTGCCAAGGTGCCTGTTGACGGGAAGACCGACAGGGTTCTCGATGTCTAGATAATTCGTGCAGAAAGAGATGCACTCTTCGGCCAGAAAGCCCTTGGCTATGCTTCCATCTGGACGGGACCTGTTGCAAACGTATCCTTTGATGTGTCCGTTCATCCTTTCGAACATCGTCATGCTGCGGAGGAACATCGGCCCGAGTTGGACGATGTCCTCCACGACATGGACCAGCAGATGCACCATAATGTCGAAGAATGCGGGTGGGAAGTAGACCTCAAGCTCGCATAGTATCACCACGTTCTCCTCCTGTAGCCTCCCGAGCTGATTCACGCCAATCGACTTCCTAGAGATGATGTCAAAAAACTTGCAGAGGTCAAATAACGTTTCACGGACGTGCTCGTCCATTATCCCTCTTAGTGCAACCGGAAGTACCTGCTTCATTACCACGGCACAGTCGTGAGACTTCATGCCACTGAACCTCTGCTTCGCATCGTCTAGGTATCTTCTTATCTTGCCCGCGTAGCCGTAAGGAAATTTGACTCCTAGAAGGCACTTGAAAAACTGTTTGATCTCATCCTGGCTTAGAGTGAAGCAAGAAGGAGGGAAGAATTATTCGTTCTTCTTGAACTTTTTACCCTTCCGATGACCTTGTGTCGTATCCGACTCATGATCATCGTCATATTCCTGATCATAAGGAGTAGTGCGTCCTCCGTGAAGCTCCTTCCGGATACCCATGAATATCAGGTCGTGCCTTGCTTTCGGACCATCTTTCGTCCTATCTGGCATGTTGATTATGGTGGCGACCAGACTCTCGCACACATTTTTCGTGATATGCATGATGTCGAGGCCATGAGGCGTGCGGAGAACTTCCAGTATGGCAACTCCCAGAAAACAGACCTTGTTTTCCATACCATCATCAGTGGCTTGTCTTGCTGCCTCTTTTGCTTCTTTCCAGGCTTAGGACAATCTTTCCAGTTTTTGAGCAACTCTTCCACTTCTTCGCTGCTCCTACGCTCTGGGATTCCTCGGGTCTTGGATTTGCCATCGAACAGGTCTCCACGTTTTCTCCATGGATCATTCTTGCCGAGCCACCTCTGGTGCGCCATGAACATGGTTTTCGAAGACCCTGGATCTTTCTCTAGTTGGAGATAGCTTGTGTTATCCATGCACCTAACGCATGTGCAGAATCCTTGGATAACCTGCCCCGAGATATACCCGCAACCTGGATAGTCTTGCACCGTAGTGACCAACGCGGCTCTCATAGTGAAATAATCTTGTGCGACGGCGTCGTAAGTATTGGCTCCAGATTCCCATAACGTGGCTAGCTCCTCTTTCAACAGCCCGAGATACAGATTGATGTCGGTACCAGGTTGTTTCGCTCCTTGAATTAGCATACTTATTTGTATGTACTTCTTCATGCACAACCATGGAGGGAGGTTGTACATCCATACAAACACGGTCCAAGTGTTGTGCGTGATGCTCTGGATACCGAACGGATTGAGTCCATCGGTGCTCGCACCAAGCCTGATGTTCCTCGAATCTCCACCGAATTCTAGGAATTCGAGGTCCAATGCTTTCCACTGGCTAGCATATGAAGGGTGCGTCAGCAGCTCATCCTTTTCGGGGTCATCATCGTCATCTCCTAGCTTCTTCCTTTCCGCATGCCATCGCATGAGCTTCGCTTCCTTAGGGCCCGCGAAATAGCGCTGCAGATGAGGAGTGATAAGAAAGTACCATACCACTTTTCGAGGTGCTTTCTTCACTTTCTTATACCGACTCACGCCGCACACCGGACATGTGGTTTTCTCCGCATCCTCTCCCTGATAAATGATGCAATCGTTGATGTATACGTGATATCTAACGTGCGGTAGATCGAGAGGACAGACGATTTTCTTGGCGTCCTCGATACTAGTTGGACATGTGTTCCCCTCCGGGAGACGATCGTGCCGGAATGCCATCATATTGTCGAAGCTTGCGTCGCTCAATTTGTGTTTTGCCTTCATCTCCATAGCCTTGAGCGTTACAGGTATCATCGGGCCTGCATCCTTCATACAATGGAGTAACCGCGTCTTTCTCAAGTTGCGCAAGCTTGGCTTTCTCTCTAGCGGCAGCCCTGGCATTACTCGTCTGCTTGAGAAGCAGCTCTTGCACATAAGGGTCCCGCACCTAGCCTGACGTTGTTCCATCGTCGTCTGCTCCTCCGGCATCTAGATCACCATCATCCCGGTCTTCTTCCGCACCTTCACCATCTCCAGGAGACTCTTCATCATCTCGCCCATTCTCGCCGTGATGATGATCATCGTCATGTTGCCCACTTTCACCGTCTCCATCGTCTTCGTCATCGCTTATCCAACGAGTGTATCCATCCATGAAACCATGGCGGAGCAGGTGCGCCTGCAGATTCCCGGAATCTGGGTCAATCCCCAGTTGAGTTTGCATCTTCTGCACGGACATTTTATATCCGTCTTGTTATTTTGTATCATGTCGGCCGTCGCACATTTCAAACATCTAGCCACAATTCCTTCGCTCATTATGCAGACCATTTTTTCCTGCACGGTGTACACGGTACAATTAGAAGTCTATTAGAACCACATAATGAATGCATGCATGCAATGGTCGATAAAAATTTCGGCATGATGTATCCTAAAATTAGGACCTTTGCGAAATGCCAAAGTCTTGCCAAAATGGAAATTAATCAACATTTTGGCAAAACAAATGGCAACTTGTTCACACACAAACACAAGAGAGAGACCGATCCATACACACATGAACATATCATTATCCTATCCATACACACATGCATGAGCATCATCGATACTCTCCATATACACACACATGACCATCGAGATCCTCTCCATACACACATCATGAGCATCGATCGATCATCTACATGCGTATGAGCATATCATCCATATACACATGAACACATCCTTACATGGACAACTTACCGAGATGAGAGACCGATCGCGAGAAGATGGTGTGCGCGAGACCGGAGAAGGAGAGATGAGAGACCGGAGAGCTTCCTCTATTACGTATGTAACATCGAAGGCAAGTTCTACATGCTAAAAATGGTGAATGAGTGGAGAAATTGAGGTGGGAAGGAGAAGGATCCCGACTAGATCTAAGGAGGAAGAAGAAGGGGAAAGTGAAGTGTGGGGTGGTGGATGATCACACATGTGCACAAAGTGGAGCTGCCAAAAAAAAGGGTCGCCACATCCGTGGCGCACATGGCTCCAGTCTGCCCGTTTTACATAGCAGAGGGGCATGCGCTAGGCGTAGCGCAACCCCCTCCATGTGCGCCACGGTTGACACTAACAACCGTAGCGCACTTATCCTATGTGCGCTATGGGTATCTGGCCTGCGGCTAGCAGGGCCCTGGCCCACACATATCTGTGGCGCACTATGACCATGTGCGCCACGGTTTTCTAGTTACTAGTAGGGCACTGCCCTTAGGTGAGCCACACCTGTTTTAGCCGTGGGGCACTTCGACAATGTGAGCCACGGATGTGCTGATTACCTATAGCCATTTTCCTAGTAGTGTAGGGTTTGTCTCTGCGCAGGAGAGGGTATTGTAGACGTCGTCTAGGGCGGTAGCACGCATCTCCTCATAGTGGGCATCACGGCGAGGCGAGGACGGCGTCGGCGTCGACACGCACTAGCTCCTCGGCGGCGTCCTTCTGTCGCGGGGTAGAAGAAAAGAAAAGAGGCGACGAAGGGGTATTAGGCCAGATGGGCTGCTGCTTGGGTCAAAGTGGAACACGGGGCGATGCTCATGGGCGACAGGGAGAGGAAAGAGAGAAGTGGGCCGGCCTGGCTGTTACTCTGGCTCCAGTTTTTTTATTAAACATAATTTTTTATTTTCTGTTTTCCTTAAACCTTTTAAACTATGAATTTTTATATGGATTTAAATATCCAGAATTGTTATAAAGCACATTAAATAATACAGGAATATTGGAAAATAAGTGGTGTTGATATCTTTCTTGATTTCCTTATAATTTTAAACTAATAGGAAACTATTTTATTGAGTGTAATATTCATCACTTAGGTTTTTTTAGAGATTTGCCTTTTAATATAAATATATATATTTAGGAAGAACTTATAAAATGATTTTTATTTCTTCTTTATAAGTGTAATTGTAATGGTTTAATATGACTAAGTATATGCATTTAATTTATCTCATATACATAAACTTATTAAAGAATGTATTAATATTAATCCATGAGTTTTGATTCTTGTTTATTTATAATATTGAAGAAACTTTTATATATATTGATCCTTCATAATTATTTGATACATAAAGTTCTAAGTATTAATAGTGTTTGAAATTATAATTGCTTGCCCTAGGGTTTTAGGGTTTTTGATACATTTGTATTCTTTTGTTGATATGAATAAAGATTAATGGCTAAACACATTGTCTTTATGTTTGTGATTAGAATGGGGTGATTCATTAGAATGACTTATGAGAAAGAATTGATAAAGATACTCCTAAGCACATATGGTAATGATAATTGGGATTGAGAAAAGATGTGCTTAATTGATTTGTTATAGGAAAATATTCCTACAGAAGGATTTATCCATCCAATGAGATGGATGTTAAGCTTGATTATATATTTAGGGTTTAGGGTTTACCAAGGATAACTATCTTCCATACTTCATAATTCTAGACTTCTAATTACGGAATTCCTTTCCTAGATATATCACTTCTCTATGTCCATGATCATGTGCTAACATGATAAGCTTTGCCTCACAAGAATATTCTTATCCACCTTTTATTCTTCTAAATTCGTTTGTAAATCCAATGAGCTTGACACTAAAGCTTTTCATAATCTTTTCATATCCATACTTGGTTATATCCACTACTCTGCTGTTGATAATCCCCAATCCAACAAGTGGTTACTTCTAACTCCAATCATACTCTTCCTTAATCATCCATCACTAATACTACTCTAGTAGCTGTATATATATAACTTTACTTCTCCTCAAGTATTAGTATTTCCCCTGAGGAAACTACTACTTCTATAATCCAATGTTACTCTAGCATCATCTTAATCATACTGTCTTATATCTACTTAACTCCAATATATAATATTCCAACCTCACATTATATTAATGTGACTTGTAATGACTAATCTAGGATAATATATCTATACTATGGTTCAATCATGATTTATCCACCAATATCACTTATACATGGTATAAGCATTCAATATTGGTGAGTAAGGCATGATCATTATAATCCTTTGATCATTTATGATTCAGGTTTCCAGTTAGCTAAACAAGGCTTCCATCCATACAACATTATAGTTGTATTCTAATTATCTTATGTTTAGATCTATTGGATTAAGAGATATAATTCATTGACTATACTTACTTGATCCAATAGGACTACTCCTGGTAACTTATCTTCAGACTGCATCCTTGTAATCTTCTTTGTTACCATAATGATTTGATTTCCTTCAATCACTCCCATCCTATAGATGATATCTAATACTAGCATTACAATCTACCTCTTCTTACTTCATTCTCTAAGAACTTAGAGTGATTGTTATGATAAGGACAAGAGTTGATAGGTGAATAGTTAATAAGCTAAGAATTGGTGAATCAATAGTTGATTACTCAACATTGATGAACAACAGATATAAGGATAGAGTTCATTAGAGATGATAAAGATTTATATGGACAGAAAGATATATGGTGAATGATCTTTGAATTGATTTCTTTCCTACTCAAACTCACTAAAGAGTTAAAGTTAGGTATTTCCATGATACTCATGGTATAAATAGATGAGATTAAGATAGATCAAGATTTAGTTGTTGCATTCCTATTACTTATGTTATGGTTATAACTTGGTATTCATGAGTTGCATATTGAATACTAGGATATTATCACTTAAAGATCAAATATAAATCATTAAGTAATTTATTAGGGTGTAACTCTTATTACATTTGATCTACCCTTAGATCAAATCTTGTTTACCCAAAATAAGGTTTTAGCAAAAGTCATATTGAAACTTATCGTAGTCAACTTGATGATCTACTTCAATTCCATCAAGTTGAGAGAAGCTTCAATCCTTTTGACAAGTTATTATTTAAAAGCGCGAAAATTCATCAGATTTTCTATGCATGAATGCAATGCACACATCTGGGTTCAGCTTATTTCTAAGCTCTAATGCTGGGATGTTACATCCACCCGCGGGGGCGTCACCATCGAGGGAGGCACCCGCGTCGACCGGAGGGGAGCTTCCTGCCGCGGCCTCGTCCTTGAAGAAGGCCTCCGTGTCATGGGCTACGACCCTGCTCGAGACGGGCATCAGCCGGAAGCAGGGTCCGGAGTTGGAGAAGCCGGCGCATATCCGCACCGGCCTACGCTTCATCCCAGTCGCCGGGTAACCGTCTTGATGTATTCTCTTGATCTACTGGCTTGTAAATGTTGGGCAATCTCGCTAATGACTCCTTTTTGTAGGACTAGCATGAAGAAGATCGGTCACCCCTCGGTGGCCAAAGTCCAGTAGACGCCACGGGGGCGGAGGCTGATCCCTCAAAGAAGAGGAATGGAAATGACGCCGAGGCGCCTGCTGAGGGCGCGAAGAAGATGAAGGGTGATGAGGTCGTCACGATCTCGGACGAGCCAGTCGACGCCCCCAGTAATGTTCCGACTGGAGAGGATGCGGCCGTGAAGGCCATAGTAGACGCGCGGTCGCAGCAGGTAGAGCCCGCGGCGTTGGTCGGGGCGGCGGGCCCTTCGACGAGTGCTGCGGGAGCGGCGGTGACGAACTTCCCTCGATTTATGGCGAGGGCCTCCACCACAAGTGTGTTGGAGCAGTCGGCCCAAGCGCCCGAGGTTTTGGGCTTGGAGGTCGAGAAGCATCGCAAGTGCACACCTCTTGTGGCTCCCGTCGGTGGATGCGGTCGAGCTGCACAGGTATGTCCAGTCCCCGAGGATCCGGTCGCTGAATTTCAGCGGGTAGATTCTTATTGTTTGTCTTCGATGTCCAGTCCCCGAGTGGCTAGTCGCTGAATTTCAGCGGCTAGGCACTTAGGAATTTTTTCAAAGTCCAGTCCCCGAGTGGCTAGTCGCTGAATTTCAGCGGCTAGGCACTTAGGAATTTCTTTGATGTTTGTTGATGTTTGGCCATGTCTATGCAGGGCCTCCAGCACGAGTCGGCGGAGCTATTGGCCGCCAAGGAGCATCTGGAAAAAGACCTCCACTCCATGCAAGAGGTGAACAAATAGCTTCAACCGACTGCTGGTAGGTTTTCGAGGTGCCCTTCTCCATAGATGTCTTTTTTCTGATTTTGTACTCACGCTCATGTTGCTGCAGAGGGACATGCGTCCGCGATGGAAAATGCTTGCGAGGGTTTGGTCCCCGCTAGCAAGTTGACGGCTGCCCAGTCGTTGCTGAACATCGCAGAGAGGCGAGTGGCCGAGCTGGAGCGAGAGCTCAAGGCTGCGAAGGCGGAGGCGAACTCGGCGGACGAGAGGGATAAGGCGGCTGTCGCTGCCGCAGCGGAAGAGCGAAAGGTGTCAGATGCTCTTGTCGTGGCTGCAGACTGACTTGTCGAGTTCCCAAGACATCGTTGTGGGGTGCTCCTATCTCTTGATTGGTGAGTTCCTTCATCTTGAATTTGATTGGTTTGGCGAGTCCTCGAGCGTGCGGGTCGCCATTATCACTGTGCGCCCTTCTGACGGTGAGTTGCTTGTGCTTCGCAGGGAAACTTCTTGATGACGAGCCCGAGGCGCAGTCGTACGACGCGCGACAGTGTGTCACCATGTTGGTGGACTCTGCCGCCCTTTCGGCGACCTGTATTTGCCCGTATCTTTAGGAGATATCACCGACGGAGGTGATCCCCAGTGAACTCACTGAGGTCTGGCGCTACTGGAGACGGATCCGTCGGTTGTGGAGTTCATGTCGTGGTCGGCTTTCCTCCGTGGGGCTGCGACTGCGCTGAGCCTTGGGCTCACGCACTTCCCTGACGATTTCGACCTCGACAACGTCACTAGCGGGTATCCCTCATCGACTGGCTCGATCGAGATCTCCGACATGCTGAAGTTGACCGACCAGGCCGCGGTCTACTCTGATCGAGTGTTGGCGATGGGCGATCTTCTGCCTTATCAAGAGACGATCGTCGCCCCGAACGACCCCGAGCCGACGCATCATGACTTCAAGGTGGAGCAGTCGTTCCGATCGGTGATGGCGGGCGCCTTGACGACGAATCCGTCAAAACCGTGGGTTCCCTTTGTTCGTGTCCGCAGTGGCGGTGGTGCATCATCGTTGAAACCAGCGGAGTAGACCACTTTGCCGATTGGCGTCAGTTGTAAAGAAGTGTACGCCTGCCTTGTAAGCGAACCGATTTTGTTGCCATAAGGAATGCATGTATGCTCTTGTCAGTTTTGTTTTGATTTTGTATTGTTGTATTGTGCAAGTCCCCGAGTGCCCCCGCCCTTGTATGGGGTTTACCTCGTGTCTTTGTGTGTATGTTTGTTTTTGTACTGTTAGTTAGTTGAGGTCGACTTGCTGTGGCTTGGAAAGCCAGTCGCATGGTGACCCCAAGGGGTGCTCTGTACTTAGCCGTTTTCCCGGCCGCGAACTGGGTCGGTTAGACGAGTCCCCGAGTGTGGTACTTAGTTGTTCTAGTCGCATGCCCAAGGTAGGTGAGGACGAAGCGTGTTGTGTTTGACGCGTCGCTCCGCCTGACTCGGAGAGCCAGTCGCATGGCGAGTCCAAGACGCGCTCTCGTACTTGGTGTTTTCCCTAGCCGCGTGGGTTTGGACTGGCGTCAGTCCCGTGCATGGTACTTGACCGTTAAAGTTGCTGCGGCAAGGATGCAGAGGACTAGGTCGCTATGAGAAGCGAGTGCGGTCGTTTTGACCCGGTGGGCCAGTCGAACGAGGAGACTCCAATGGGGCTCCGGGTTGGCGTTTTCGTGGACAACGCAAGGCCCAAATTTTATCGATGCCCTACTTAGCCGTGCAGGTCGCGCGGCCAAGGGTTGACTTCCGTGAGTAGCGTGACACTGTTTTTACGAGTGCGAATGGCACAAGACTTGGAGAGTGGATACAATTTGTGCGAATCGATCATCTTTATTTCATAGCGGGGGAGTACATGTCGGAGTTCTAGGTATAGAACTTCCTTAGGAGGTTTACATTCCACGGCCGCTTGACATCGAGCTGTCCGTCGCCTCGGACGTCGATAAGGTAGTAGGTGTCGTTGCCCAAGACTCGTCCTATGGCGAATGGTCCCTCCCACGGGGGAGAGATCTTGTGCATGCCCTTCTTGTCCTAGAAAAGTAGCAAGACCAGGTCGCCTTCCTGGAAGGTGTGAGTGCGGACTCGGCGGCTATGGTAGCGGCGGAGTCCTTGCTGGTATATGGCGGTGCGGGAGCAAGCTAGGTCGCGTGCTTCATCGAGATGGTCTAATCCGTCTTGGCATGTGATCTCATTGTCGGCCTCTGCCCAGTCGCTTCGCGGTTGCGGATGATGTCCTGCAACGGTGCTGAGGAGACGACCGTGATTGGGTGCTCCTAGAAGTAGTGCGGCAGTCGCCGCTGGGCTCGGAAGACCGCATATACCAACTTCTGGTACTGTGGGTAGCGTTGTCGCGACTCAGTGAGGACTTTGCTGATGTAGTAGACAGGTCGCTACACGGGGTGCTCCTTGCCCTCTTCTGGCCATTCGACGACCATGACGGCGCTGACGACTCACTCCGTTGCCGCGACATAGATGAGCATAGGCTCCTTGTCGGTGGGGGCGGCGAGCAACGGGGACGCGAGTAGCACTTCTTTGAGCGCGTGGAGCGCGTCGTCTTCCTCCTTGTCCCACTGGAACGTGGGGTTCTTGCGCATTCGGCTGTAGATAGGCATTGCCTTCTCGCCTTGCCGAGGGATGAAGCGACTGAGAGCCGCGACTCGCTCGGCCAACTTCTGGATGTCGCGGAGGCACTCGGGTTTGCCGAGCCGGGCGATTGTGTTGATCTTGGTGGGGTTCGCCTCGATGCCTCGCTTGGATACTACATACCCCAATAGTTGTCCAGTAGGAACACCGAAGATGCACTTTCCTGGGTTAAGTTTGATCCTGTACCTCCGCAGGTTTGCGAAGGTTTCAGCCAGGTCGGCGAGTAGATCGCCATGGCGAGTTGACTTCACCACCACGTCGTCGATGTAGACGTGGATATTGCGGCCAATTTGGCTCGCCAGGCACTCCTTCATGCACCTCTGGTAAGTCGCTCCGGCGTTCTTGAGGCCGAATGTCATGGCGGTGTAGCAGAAGGCCCCGAATGGCGTGATGAATGCCGTTTTCTCCTCGTCCTCGACTGCCATTTTTATCTGGTTGTAACCAAAGTAGGCATAAAGGAAACACAGCGACTCCGAGCCCACAGTCGAGTCGATGATTTGATCGATTTGTGGGAGGACGAACTGCTCCTTTGGGCAGGCGCTATTGAGGTTTGTGTAATCGATACACATTGTCCATGTCCCATTCTTCTTTTCAACCAGGACTGGGTTTGCCAGCCACTTGGAGTATTTCACGGGTCGAATAAAGCCTACAGCGAGTAGACGCTGCACCTCCCCGGCGATTGCTTGGCGGCGCTATTCATTGATGGGCCACAGCGACTGCATAGGTCGCGCTTTGGGGTCGGCGTTTAGTTTGTGCTCAGCGAGTTCCCTCGGGACACCTGGCATGTCGGAGGGCTTCCATGCGAAGATGTCGTGATTCTCATGTAGGAACTCGATGAGAGTGCTTTCCTATGCGGGGCTCATGCCTGTCCTGATCATTACCGTCTGGCTGGAGTCGCCTAGGACCAGCTCGTCGGAGCACGTGTGCGTGGTGGCTTCGAACGCGGTCGAGCCTTCATTCTCCGAGTTGGGATTCTTGAGTATTGTGGGGTCGTCATTGTCGACCCCACTCGCGTACCTGGTGAGCTCCTCCGCGCCCTTTGCCTTGCACTCCACGGCCATGTCGGGGTCGCCGTGGACAGTGATGATGCCGCACGGTCCTGGGAGCTTCATCGCGTTGTACGCGTAGTGTGGCGCCGCCATGAACTTGGCGAACGCTTGCCGCCCCAAGACGCAATGATAGGGGCTGTTGAAAGGCACCAGCTCAAAGACGATCCTCTCGGTGCGGAAATTCGCTGGTGTGCCGAAGGTGACTGGAAGGGTCACCTTGCCGATCAGGTACGCCTTCCGACCGGGGACGATGCCGTGGAAGGTGGTGTAGGTCGTCTTGATCATCGACTGCGGGAGTCGCAGCCGCCTGAACGTGTCCAGGTAGAGAATATTGATGGAGATCTCGCCGTCCATCAACGTCTTGGGGAGCCAGTAGTCGCCCACTTTGGGCTTGACCACCAAGGCGACTCGCCCCGGATATGCGATCCGTAGCGTGTGGTCCTCACGGCTCCAGGTGATCCGCTGTTTAGACCAGTTGAGGAAGTGGGGGACGTCGACTTGGGACACCATGTTGACGGCGATGGCGTGGGTGATGACCTTCTTCTCACGCTTGGTGCTGAATTAGGTGAAGGTGTGGAGCGACCCGACGTTGTTGCCGAATGCCCTGCCATTTGGCGGGTGGTTGTTGGGGTCCTCCTATGAACGTCGTGCCTTCTCGATCTCCTTCAGGGAGTAGAAGTCGGCGGTCGTGTGTGTGGCAGGCTTCCCCTCCCTGCTGTGGAACACACATGGTTGGTTAAGGAGAGCCACAGGGTAGAATTTCGGCCTCGCCTTGTAGTTTCTGCTATTGTGGTGTTGGCCTCCATCGCGGCGGAAGCTCTTGGGGTCACGTGGCACGTAGCCAGCGTTGGCGACAAAGTCAATGCGCCCGTCACCGCGGCGCTTGCCGGTGAGGCGACTGTTGATGTAGCATAGCTCGGGTTGCCTCCCGATGTCATGGCCGCTTGGGCGGTGACTTCCACCCAACTCGTCATCGGTTTCTTGGTTCGGGTCCTCCTCCGCGTACCGCTTGGCAATCTCGAGGAGGTCTGGGATGTTGTCGAGTGTTTTATACACCCACTTGAGTTTGGCGACAAGTGGTTCGTAGCGGCATGATGTTTTGAAGCAGTGGATCGCCGTCTCCGGGTGGATACCGGCCGTGTTGAACCACAGGTCTTGCCACCTTTGGAGCCAATTGTGAGTCGACTCACTGGGTCCCTGGACGCATCTCTCCAGGTCCTTGATGCTAGTGGCGCGGGTGTAGGAACCCTCGAAGTGCCTGACGAAGGCGTCTTGCTTGTCCTCCCAGGAATCGATGCTATCCACTGTGAGGGTGTTGATCCATTGCCGGGTCGCTCCGTCCATCATCAGGGGGAGGTAGCGTGCGACGAGTAGGTCGGTGTGGCCGGAGATTCCCATCGCCATGAGGTACATGTCCAGCCACACGGACGGGTCGTATGAGGGATCGTACTTTTCGATCTCCTTTGGCGCTTTAAAGTTCGTCGGATATTTTTCGCCTCAGATCATTGGTCCGAAGCACTGGGGGCCGACTCGGCTGAGCGGGCCCATTGGCTCGCCATCGCGGCGGTTGGTGAGGGTGTTCCTCAGATCATCGGGATGGCGTGCGCGTCAGCTTTGGTTGTTGATGATGTGGGTCCGAGCGTCCACTAGATGCCCGTTCGCAGCGACCATGTTGTTCGCTGGTCGTGGGTCGTTGGTGGAGAGTGCCGCGTGCGCGGGTCGTGGTTGGAGCTACAGGGGCTCAGGTGGTGGGAAATTTAGAGTGTTTGCCATCGTTGGGCGGCCGCTCGAGGCCGTCCTGCTTCGTGAGGAGCGGGAGTACATGCGCCCCCGCGAGTCGGCTCCTGCGGTTTGCTGCTCGACGGCCTTGGCGAGTAGGTCCTTGGCGTACTGGTTCTGCAGCGCGCCTTCCCCCGTCACGTTGAGGTTGGAAACCACGGCTCGACTCGCGATGATGTTGTCCATGGGGGTGGAGAACAACGGGAGGCCGTTTGCGTCCCGCTCTTGCAGGGAGATCAAGATCATTGGTTGGTCTGGAGGGGCGTGCGACCAGTGGTGGTGGTGGAGCATCGTTCACCGTTGCGCCTGGCGGTGGCCGGGAACTTCCTCCTGGTGGCGCATTCTCGAAGACCACGCGGTAGGCCATGCGGGCCGGGTCATTCTCGTCGTCGAAGTTCAGGGCGCGGCCCTAAATGGTGGGGTTCAGGCGCGACCTGATGCGGCGCTGGTGGTAGACCGAGAGCTCCTGCATTGTCGCTTCCTTGAGGCGAAATTTTTCGCGCTCGGCTTGTTCCTTGCGAACCGCCTCCTCCAGGCGCAGGAGGATTTCCTCGACCTCCGTCACCGTCGCGGTTAGCGGGATCGGCGTGGAGAAGGGGTCTGGCGGGGCGCTTGTGCCGCTTGCCATGTAGGTCGCAACGAAGCGACCGGATCCGGGGTAGAGGTCGCCGGAGTTCTCCGATCCGGAGTCAGAGTCAAAGATCCCAAGGATGGAAGGATCCTCGAAGGACCCCATGTTGGATACTTGGGTGATGGAGCCCTTGGGTGACGGGACGATAATGGATCCGGCGATTGATGCCGGGGTCGCCAAGTCGGCGTCGTCATTGAGGGCCGCGTCGTCTGCGGCGACGCTAGTCTCGGCCACGTTAATGTTGGCCGAGCCATACTCGGAGGCGAGGCGGTGGATGGTGCAGACCTAACTCTCAGAGAGCTGATTGCGCGGTGGAGACTCACAGATGCGAGCCGAATCCTCCAATACGATGACGTCGGTGAAGCCGCCGAAGAGGCTAATCATGCCGACCGGCATGATCATGCTATGCGTGACCGGGCGCGCCGGCAGGACGTAGCTGCTCGGCAAGATCTGGAGGATCTCGCTGATGGTGATCATGCGGCCGGTGGAGATCATCTGGTTGATTGGCAAGTAGGGTATCGCCATAGAACACAGGCCTGCCCGGCCAGGACCCATGGTGGGCGCCACTGTCGGGGGAATGGCCACGACAGATGCTGCAACCGGCAGCGAGTAGTAGAACGTGGGGCAAGGGCGGCCAGCCATCTACGGTGCCAATGAGGGCAAAGACACAGGGTTTTACCCAGGTTCGGCCCCCCGGAGGGTAAAGACCTACTCCTTCTAGATTGTCTTGATGAGAGAGTACAAAGGGCGAGCTTGGCGGCTAGGCGACGAGTTAAGGGGTGTATGATGGAACGTAATTTCTATGCGTGCCCTAGGGAGGTTTATATAGAGTCACCTCGCTAGGGTTTACAGATCTACTACCGAATTGGATAAGGACACGGAGGGTTCTTGACCTAATCCGACTGGGCCTAGCTACGCTTCTGGGCCTTCAACTTCCATTCGCCTAGCTTCTCCTTGGGTCGTGATCTAGTCGCCTTCCTGCAGGCCCACTCGCTGGCAATATGAGCCAATAGGAAACGTCCTGCTAGGTACACCCCACTCGGCATATCCCCATCAACATAGACATGATGGAATCAATAAGACAAAACCATTAATCAATCTGACATAGTAATCTCAATATCCATCGGATCCCCGTAAACACAACATGCTCACGAGATCTAAACATGGTAGCACAGAGGAGGAGATACAACCATCTAGCTACTACATGGACCCGTAGTCCAAGGTGGAACTACTCACACTTCATACCGGAGGCTGGCATGATGAAGAAGAAGGACTCCGGGATGATCTCCCCTCTGGCAAGGTGCCGGGAAGAGCTTCAGATCCCCCCTGATCTAGGGACGATGGTGGCGGAGGCTACAGACGGTTTCGTGGAATATTGATCGAGTCCTCAGGGTTTCTGCATCGGGGGGTCTTTATAGGAGAAGAGGCGAGGCAGGGGCGGCCAGGGTGGTCACACCCCCAGGCGCGGCTAGCCCTAGCCCGCGCCGCCAGGGGGTGTGTCCCCCTGGTGCCTCCCCTCTGTCTCGTATTCTGGCTCCGTGTTCCCCACGGTAAAATATTGACTTTGGCTTTTGTCCCGTCCAATTCCGAGAATGTTGTTTTTCTGTCTTTTTGGAACCAAAAACAGAAGAAAATAGGCAACTCGCACTGTGGAAACTTGCTAATAGGTTAGTACCAGAAAACATATAAAAACACCTCAAAGTATAGACAAAGCAAAGCAAAGTAGATACTAAACAAGCATGGAGCATCAAAAATTATAGATACGTTTACGACGTATCAAGTTCCACAAACAGTCTTCTGAGCTGTTTTACTAGCAGGCACAACAGCAGAATATGTCCTTCTAGCATCTCGCATAAAACTTCCTGGAGCAGAATGAGGCCCAACCCTAGTACCAACACTACCAGTCCTTACCCTCTTGGGAGTGTGCTGTGAGTTGTTGCCACCAGTGTTTACAGGAGGTCTAATCTCATCCAACAAATCATTAGTCACCAAGGATCTATCCCCAGCATTCCAACACCTAGGGATCTCACTACTAAATTCAATGTCATAAAATATTGATCCAATATTGACATTTGGAACCATGGGTGGAACCAGAGACACATCCATATTGCCAATCTGCACCGTGACATAGTCAACATTGTTAAGGTTGTGCTTATCAACTCCAATAGTTCTTCCAACAAGACTTCCATCAAAGGAAACAGTGGGGAAATTCCTGTTATCCAAAGGGATACCCTTTACCTGAAACCAAGTGATACGTCCAAAACGTATCTACTTTCCTGAACACTTTTGCTATTGTTTCTCCTCTAAACTTGTGTGAATTGGATACAACTAACACGGACTGACGCTGTTTTCAGCAGAATTACCTTGGTGTCTAGTTTTTGTGCAGAAAATCAACTAACAAGAAAAAACCTGGAAAATATGCCAAAAATCCTATTTCACCAGAAGACTCACGGAGCCAGAAGACGAGACGGAGTGGGGCTCTGAGGGGCCACCCCCCGCCGCGCGGGCCAGGCAATGGCCGTGCCTAGAGGGGGTGTGGCCGCCTCAGGCACCCCCTCGGCCTCCTTATTCGCCTATAAGTTTCATATTGACCTAAAAACAAGGGGGGTTCGACATTTTTCCATAAAGAGTTCCACTGCGCCGCCACCACCAGAAACCGCTATTCGGAACCAGAAACTCCGTTCTGGCACCCTGCCGAGATGAGGAATTTCGAGAGGATCATCGCCATCATCAGCAACAACGCCTCTCCATCAACCATCCATGTTTCCCTCATCCATGAGTGAGTAATCCCCTGCTATAGGCTATGGGGATGGTAGGGATTGGATGAGTTCTATCATGTAATCGAATAAGATTGTTAGGGCATGGTGCCTAGTTTCTCTATTAGTGCTATTTGACTTTGTTGCAACTTGTTGTGCTTAATGCTTGTCACTAGGGCCCGAGTGCCATGATCTCTGATCTGAACTTATTATTGATTCATGATGATAGTATTGTTTGTGATCTTATCTGCAAGTTGTGTAGACATATCATTGTCCGGATCCAAAGGCCCCGAAGTGACAGAAATTGGGACAGCCGGAGGGGATGGCTGTGATATGAGGATCACATGTGTTCACAAGTGTTAATGCTTTTCTCCGGTGCTCTATTAAAAGGAGTGCCTTAATTGCGAGTAGTTCCCTTGAGGCCCCGCTGCAATGGGCTGGCAGGACAAAAGATGTTGTGCAAGTTCTCATTGCGAGCACGTATGACTATATATGGGACACATGCCTATGATTGTTTAGTACTTGGATGTTTTATCTTATTTATCTGCAATTGCCCTAGATCTTGAAGTTACATGTTTAGTCTCGTCCATGCAATTCCCGTCCATCCATATCTATGCCTACCACACTCATATCCTACTGTTTTCTACTACCGTTACTTTGTTATTGCTACTACAAAACTGTTGCTACTGATAAACTCCTGTGAGCAAGACTATTTCTAGGTGAAGCTGAATTGACAACTCAGTTGTTAAGGCTTATAAGTATTCTTTGGCTCCCCTTGTGTTGAATCAATAAATTGGGTAATACTACCCTCGAAGACTTTTGTGATCCCCTATACTTGTGGGTCATCAAGACTATTTTCTGGCACGTTGCTGGGGAGCATAGCTTTATTTGTAAGTTCACTTGGATATATTATTGTTCACTACTATTCCTTTCATCATGGGGAAGTCTCGTGATGGAAAGTTTCCTATTTTACCATCCACTACAAGAAGAAGTATAGTTCTAAACACCTTTGCTGCTCTTTATTCACCGTCTGTTATAAGTAAGCTTGTTACACCACCACCACATACACATGCTACACACACTGCTACTACTGCTGAATCTGAAATTGCTTCTGATACTCATGAGGTTACTTCTACTGTTCTTGATGCAAGTGGTTCATTAGGTCCTTTTGTAGATGCTACTATTGCTAGAATTATTTTGAGAAACACTGAAACTCCTAGTGAAGACACTATTACACCTGTTAGCTCACTTGAGTCTAGAGAGAGATATGATATTAGTGCCGGATACATTGAAATGACTGATGAATTTATTGAAGAGTACCAAAACACACATGGTGCTAGTGCTATTAGGAGTCTCCTTAAGAGACGTACCATTATTCCTAAACTGTCTTCTGATCCTAAGTTTGCTACTTCTCCCATAGATATTAAAGATAAAGATTATGATTTCTCTCTTGATTTATCCTATATAGACATTGTTGAGAAAGAACCTTTTTGTGGGACTGAGAGTGAGAGTGTTGTGGCACATATGAATGAGCTTTCCACTATGAGTGCCTTATTCTCTGATTATTTTAAGATGCACAAGTACTTGGTTACAAAAGTATTCTCTTTTTCACTAAAAGGAGAAGCTAAAGCCTGGTTTAATAGATTGCCTCCTGGATCCATTGATAGCCCTAATTGCTTGATTGCTTCTTTCATCCAGAAATATTTTCCTCCTAGTGCTAGACATGCTGCTTTGCAGAAACTTTTTGATTTTAAACATGGAGAAGAAGAGAAATTGCCTGAGTCATGGACAAGGTTCTGTGCCTTGATTCATGCACATCTTGGATGTCCATTGCCTAAAAATGAGCTTCTTGATATTTATTATAATGGACTAACTGATGATTCTAGGACATACCTGGATAGTTTTGCTGATTGTGTTTTCAGGAAAAGAACTCCTTCAGAGGCTAAAGAATTAATGGCTAAAATAAGCAAGAATTATGATGATTGGACTTCAACTAAGCTAAATACAACTGAGCCTATTACTCCTAAATCAATTGTGCCTGAAGCAGCTCCAACACCAACACCAAAGAAGAGGGGAGTGATTGCATTAAATGATGAAGTGATGAAAGAAGCTAAGAAATATCTTAAGGAGAAAGGTATTATAGCTGAAGATGTGAAGAATCTACCTCCTATAGAAGAATTATGTAAGCCAATTCTCCACTCATCTACTATTGAGGTACACTCTCTCCACTTTAATGAAGGTGATATTCCCTATGGTAAACCTCCTGATCAATGCTTAGAGGAACTTGACACCTTTATTGTTAAGCAAGGTAATTTTAATAAACAAGTTCAGAAGGATTTATTGGAAAACTCTAGAGCTATTAATGAGTTGAAAGATATTGTGGAAATAACTGTTAATGATGTTAAAATGCTTTGTAAACAATTTCAAATGGTTCAAACCAGAATTGATCAACTTGCTAAGGTACAAAAGGATATGCTAGTTAATGCCTCAGGAGATAAACATGCTTATGGAATTAGAACTAGGAGTGGTATAGCCACTCAAGATCCTTTATATCCTGAAGGACACCCTAAAAGGATTGAGTAGGATTCTGAACAAGTTGAAAGTAGTGGTAGTCCTCATAAGAGAAAGAAAAATAAACACAAAAAAGTTGAGGAACCACCTGAACCTGCTGTAGATCCTAATAGTATATTTGTCTCTGATGCTGAAACTAAGAGTGGTAATGATAAAAATGATACTCGTGATAAGGAGGAAGTTGAGGAAGAACCTGAGAAGCACACTAAGAACACTAAGTACACTAAGGAAGACTTTATTGCTAATAAACATGGTAGCGAGAGAGAACCTTGGGTGCAGAAACCTATGCCTTTTCCTAATAAGAAACACAAGTCAAAGGAGGAAGAACACTATAACATGTTTTGTGAGTGGATGAAACCTTTATTCTTGCAAATTCCTTTGACTAAAGCTATTAAGTTGCCTCCTTATTCAAAGTATATGAAGGATATTGTCTCTAATAAAAGGAAGATTCCTAATGAGGAAATTTCTACTTTGCTTGCTAATTATTCCTTCAATGGTAAGGTTCCAAAGAAACTTGGTGATACAGGTATACCAACTATTCCTTGCTCTATTAAGAATAATTATGTTAGAAATGCTTTGTGTGATTTGGGAGCTGGAGTTAGTGTTATGCCTTTTTCTCTCTACAAGAGACTCCAGCTAGAAAAAGTGATACCAACTATTATATATTTGCAAATGGCTGATAAGTCTACTATTCCTATTGGTATATGTGAGGATGTTCCTGCTCAAGTGGCTCATAATCGCTTGGTTTTAACTGATTTTGTTGTGCTTGAGATGCCTGAAGATGATAATATGTCCATTATTCTTGGGAGGCCTATTCTAAATACTGCAGGTGCTGTCATCAATTGAAATCCAGGAAAAGTAACTTTTAATATTAATGACAAAGAGCATACTGTCTATTTCCCCAAGAATATTGACAAGAGCCATTGCCTGAATTCCATTGAAAATATTGAGAGCATCAAAGTTGGAGAAATATATTGTCCCATTCCACAAGAAAGTTTTGAAACTATTATGATTGGGACTCATTCTATCAAGTTTGAGGTAACATAATAATTTAGTGAAATGCAGAGTTTTATTCATATAAGATTGTTTTGGTAACATGACTTGATCAACCTCGTTAACAAAAGGATTTAATGAACAAAATAATGCTTTCACAATGGTTATACTTGCTCACCTTTTATTTTTATCCTTCCTAGTATTTGCTCTTCCTCTTGTTAGCTTTAGTTTTTCTAGTTGTCTGCTTGTTAGAGTGTCTTAGAACTTCTGTAGTTTTGGTTTTGGTTTTCTTTTGCTTCTTCTAAAAAATCTTTTTCTGTGAGAAAATCAATTTTCATAACCTGAAAATTGGCAAAAATGAAGTTTCCCGAAAAATCCCAGAAAATTCATATTAATTTTTTCCTCGAAAAAAGAGGCAAAGGGACACCTGGAGTGGCCTAGGGGGACCCACCAGGCCAGCACACCCTCTGGTGGCTCGGCCAGCCCCAGGGTGCACCTAGCCTGGGTGGGGCCCACCTATGGCCCTCCAAGTTGTCTCCTCCCAGCCACTTCATTCTCTCTCCCGAAAAACACCGGAAAACTTTCTCAAGCTCGAGTTCCTTCTGTCCTTTCTCCCGATTTTCGATCTCCTTGCTCAACCCATCTTTGCTACTGATTTTTGGAGGGATTTCTCCTTGGTATGTGCCTCCTCCGCTTGTCCAATTAGATTTTTGATTGGTAGATTGTATCTTAAGTATTTTTTATTATAGGTGTCAGGTTGTGTGAGCTTGCATGCTTATAGATTTAATTTTTATGCATGTTTAGACCTCTAGCAAGTTCCTATAGTAGTTCCTCATCATTTATAAACTTGTAAATCACTTCGTTTGATGTTTGTCTAAATTTTTTAGAAAGGAAGATGAGTGCATACCAACTGAATCAACGTGATTTGATGGTACCTGAACCAATGAAGGTCCATCGTGAGGAAGAAGTCTTCCCTTCCATATATCCATGCCTTAAATTTATGAGAGCCGCGGGAATCTTCCAGGATTTCAAAACATGATTACTAATGCAGGGTTGGAACGCTTCATTGAAGAGGAACCATATCAATATGTTAAGCTAACCATGGTTGTGGTGCAGGACTTCCAGTTTATTTGGTCCTCGTCCATTATAAAATCTAAAATATAGCTGTTGACTTGCCTTTTGCTAATTTTTGTGCAGCTATTAGAGTGCCACATTGGAGATCTTGTGAGAAGATCAGGGAGAGGCCTAAGCCACTTATGGATTTATATTCTGAATTTCCCAAGGTTGCGAATTCTCAAAGGAAAGTGGTAAAATTCGGAACATTCAGTTCTCATCCATTAGATATTTTGCCTATTTCATTGCCAAGTGTGTTCTTGCTAGAAAGACTGCTAGAAAGTTATCTTCATTTGATATAGCTTTTATCTTAGCTGCTTTGAATAGGGACAGATCTTATAACCTGGGTGCTTTGATAGCTTACCGTCTTACCACTAACCACGAGAAGGGTGGAATTTGTGGAGGCCTCATTGCCTCTCGTTTGCTATCTTTTCATGGTTTAGATCCTCACCATTTAGATTATCGGTTCCCCATAGAGAGACTTGATCTCAATTCCATGGTTCAGCATAATTTTGTTTCTTCCTGGGATTTTGTGAGAGATTTACCGTATGAGATATCCTTTGTCAAGCGTGGTTGGAGAGGGGGTAGGACTGAGAAAGTAGTCTATTTGCCTGCACCTGCTTTGTTTAATTTTGATAACATGAAAGGATGGTCGCTCATGGAGGAAGAGTTTGACACATATGTGGCGGAGCTCTCCCAGCAAGAGGATAATGTTGGAGAGGATGCCGAAGATGGTTCGGTTCAGCCCTCCAACATGGGGGAGTCTTCATATCAACAACCCTCCTATGATTGGAGAGCGTCTTCTTCTTCATTGAGAGGGCCTGATTCTGATCATTCGTACGATGACCAATCCAACTTGGGGTTACTACCCGCGCTATTGAGCCCCACTTAGGCCAAAATCCTAAGCATGGGGGGAGGTATACCGACATCACACTCATCTATATATCATGTTACGTCGATTCTTTGTATATCCATGTTTCGCTTTCTTTTTGGTTTTTGTTTCTGCTTTCTCAAAACACAAAAGGACCAAAAATATTTTTGTTGTTTCCCTTGGTTTGTTTCTTTGTTTTTTCTCTTTGGTTTGCCTTAAAGAAAAATCCAAAAAGATTTTGCTTTGTTGGTTTTTGCTTTGTGTGCTTGCTTTAAAAAATCGAAAACACCAAAAATATTTGTTGTTCTTTTTTGGTTTTGTGAAGTTCTTTGCAGGGTTCAGCAGTCCTCAGTGGAGTTTGGTTTCATGTTATTATTCAAGTCACACAAGTGAAGGGCAATAATGAAGATTAAGACAACTTGAGGCGTGGTAAGAGGCTGGTAACGAACTCTATTTGTTTTCATTTTTATACATATACTCATCATTGTGAGCATGCTTAGTCTGTTCATGTAAGGTGTATGTTATTTATGGATGCTTAGCAGTTCTTGATTTCTTGTGATGAGCTCCAGCTTGCTAATAGTTTGTAGCATGTCATATGAATATTTGTTTGCATTGTTTTATTCATAACTTGGTATGATATTGTGGTATACCCCTCTGAATGTTTCATAGGAATCGATTTGGCACATGCTCACGCATGCATATGACTGAACAATAGTCAGTAAGCCTTGATGATTTATTTTGCCTCAGAGTTCTTGTATCACTTTCATGCCATAATTAGTCCTATTTTGTAGCAAGCATGATTCTGACAGTTATTGCTCTCTTGTTTTTCGCTCCCTCTCTATTGCTAGCCTTCGCTTGCACTGAGTATGAGCTCTACTTGTGCATCCAACTCCCCAAAACCAATTTTGCCAACAGTGTCCACCATACCTACCGATTAGCATCATTTCCTATTTAGTGCATATTTATTATGCCTTCTTTTCTTCCAAATAAAATGTTTGCTTGTTTTGAGAAAGTTAGTTAGTAAAGATCTCATGAACTTGATGGCACACTTTATTTCTTGTACTTAATAAACCTGGACCATTGTGACTGTCCATGAAAGTTATACGCTTGCAAATTATAGGCTGGGAGTTAGCAGAACCGTGCTGTCACGGGGAACGCTTTCATCATTGCACTTGTACATTGTACCCAGTTGATATCATGCTCTTTTGTTTACGAATGTTGTCGGTGTGAAATAAAAGGGGAGCTTGTAAGTTCATGGAGTTATATATATATGTGTTAGAGAAAGGCCTGGGCCGCTAGCCTAATCCATGCCTAATCATGGTGGAAACTTATAGCATAACCATAATGAGAAATCTATGAACCATCCTCAATAAAACCCTATGCAAATAGAAAATAAAAAGATCACTAATATGCTCATTGTCTGCTTGCCTTATCATTTTGATTATGGGATAGCTCCTGTATCTTGTGCAAGGGGTACCCCGTTGGCGGTTCTATATGATACGCATGCATTTAATATGACAGGAACTTGCTGGTAACTAAAGTTGAGTAGCATGAGGAGCGGCCCACGTATTCAAGGGACATGAGATTTTAAGTTTATGATATGTCAAGCATATAACTCATATTGGACCTCACTTTCATTTAACCATTTAAAGATGCCTATGATAGGGGCAATGAGAGATCGAAGCTAACGAGTACCAATTTTTTAGCATTTGGAAGCCTTTCAAACTTTTCAAAACCTTTTTACTCCCTTGTTGAGTCACCACTTATTCTATGAGAACCTTCTTGAGAGCATAGTTGTCATTCTTAGTGTAATGTGTTTGTCTCAAAACTTAGTTAATTATGTGATGACTTTGATGCTTGTATCTTTGATATCTTTACTTCTAGTCTTCACTTGAACTTCAGAGGTGCCTTGGCATTTATTTATGTGCTCCACCATCAAAGGAAAGCAAGATACCAATCTATCATACCTTCTTATGAGCATGCAATGTTGGTTATGTTTATGTTTCATGCTACTTATTATTATTGAGTTGGAATCTCTTCATAGCTTGCAATGACTATTAAGTAGACTTAGTTGCATACTTCTTATTATGAGTTGTCTAAGTATCTACTCATGTGCTAAGAATATTTACATCATATGGAGCAAATGTCTTCGTGAAAGTTCTTTTATCGCACTTAGTTTTCAACTGAATTGCTTGAGGACAAGCAATAAGCTAAGCTTGGGGGGAGTTGATACGTCCAAAACGTATCTAGTTTCCCAAACACTTTTGCTATTGTTTATCCGCTAGACTTGTGTGAATTAGATACAACTAACACGGACTGACGCTGTTTTCAGCAGAATTACCTTTGTGTCTAGTTTTTGTGCAGAAAATCAACTATCAGGAAAAATCCCGAAAAAATATTCCAAAAATCCTATTTCACTAGAAGACTCACGGAGCCGGAAGATGAGACGGAGTGGGGATCTGAGGGGCCCACACACCCTGCCGTGTGGGCCAGGCCTGGCCATGCCTGGAGGGGGTGTGGCCGCCTCAGGCACCCCCTTGGCCTCCCTCTTTGCCTATAAGTTGCATCTTGACCTAAAACCAAGGGGGGTTCGACATTTTTTCAGAAAGAGTTCCGCTACGCTGCCACCACCAGAAACCGCGATTCGGAACCAGAAACTCTGTTCTAGCACCCTGCCAGGACAGGGAATTTGGAGAGGATCATCGCCATCATTGTCAACAACACCTCTCCATGAACCATCCATGTTTCCCTCATCCATGAGTGAGTAATCCCCCGTTGTAGGTTTGGGGATGGTAGGGATTCGATGAGTTCTATCATGTAATCGAATAAGATTGTTAGGGCATGGTGCCTAGTATCTCTATTAGTGCTATTTGACTGTTGCAACTTGTTGTGCTTAATGCTTGTCACTAGGGCCCGAATGTCATGATATCAGATCTGAACTTATTATTGATTGATGATGATAGTATTGTTTGTGATCTTATCTACAAGTTGTGTACACA
The DNA here is from genome assembly GCA_916181665.1 of Avena sativa. NCBI lineage: Eukaryota > Viridiplantae > Streptophyta > Magnoliopsida > Poales > Poaceae > Avena > Avena sativa. Next base: position 170,297,819 of record OV702282.1, read on the forward strand.
TATCATTGTACGAATCCAAAGGCCCCGAAGTGACAGAAATTGGGACAGCCGGAGGGGATGGCTATGATATGAGGATCACATGTGTTCACGGAGTGTTAATGCTTTGCTCCGGTGCTCTATTAAAAGGAGTGCCTTAATTTCCAGTAGTTCCCTTGAGGCCCCACTGCAACGGGCTGGCAGGACAAAATATATTGTACAAGTTATCATTGCGAGAACGTATGACTATATATGGAACACATGCCTATGATTTTTTAGTACTTGGATGCTTTATCTTATTTATCTACAATTGTCCTAGATCTTGAAGTTACATGTTTAGTCTCGTCCATGAAACGCCCGTCCATCCATCCCTATGCTTACCGCACTCATATCCTACTGTTAGCTACTACTGTTACTTTGTTGTTGCTACTACAAAACTATTTCTACTGATAAACTCCTATGAGCAAGACTATTTCTAGGTGCAGCTGAATTGACAACTCAGTTGTTAAGGCTTATAAGTATTCTTTGTCTCCCCTTGTGTTGAATTAATAAATTAGGTAATACTACCCTTGATGACTGTTGCAATCCCCTATACTTGTGGGTCATCACCAAGCAACATCAAAAGCTCCCTAGTATCCCCAATTCCGGAGTTTCTACCTAGCTCGGTACAGTTCCTTCTACTGGAATTGCCATTGAACGGTCGTCCAAGTATTAGTACATGCAACATGCATGTGCTACAACAGAGTAAAAGAAGAAGCTACTACTACCAGTAGCTAGTTAGGACTAGGTTATGACGAATAATTCATCACCACCCACATTGTGCTTCTTTGGCTAGTCCGGGTTGTGGTGCACATCATAATTTTGGTGATCGATTGGTAACTCTCGGTGCCTTCTATGTCATATCTATCAATTTCATATCAATTGTAAATATAGGCACAACCAAAAAGTGCACACGATGGTAGCCAGTTCCTTAAATAGGTAAATTCCAATATAGAATAAGTACTTATTAGTTTCTTGGGAGAACCTTCCTGCTTATATGGGACATGGGTGGTTTCTAGTGATATGAATTCATTTGTCCTTGGTAGATTAATAGCTATACATCACTTGGTTATGTATGTTCTTGGTTCTTAGGTAGGTTGGTGGCTATCCTCCTAACCGGTACAATTTCATATCTTTGCCTCGAAATCATAATAGATCAATCGTAGTTCCATCTATAACAAAGTGTTGAACTCACATGTGCTTGAATCTTTGGCTATATGTGGCGAACTTCTAAACTTCTTCCTCTCGGATATATTGCTTTGAATAAATATGCTACAGTTTCACTTGGGCATATTCCTAGAAATCAAAAAGTTTAAGTTGCCATACAAGAATGAACAGACCAAAAATATATGATTGAATTTTTCTTGAATTTCATCTAAAATTGTACCAAGAACCACTAGTAGGAAAGAGGGCTTTCGTTTGCATCCATTTTTTTCTCTAGTCCAGGATGTGCCTTGGGCCGAGATTAGTGTGAGCACTAGTCTTGGTTCGTTCCGTTTCCAATGGCTAGGAGGCCGGGGAAGCTCTAGTCCATGGTCGTTTCGGACCTTTAGTCCCGGTTCATGATACGATCCGGGACTATAGGGATGAAGCGTGTGCGGGCGCGTGTATCACACTTTACTTCTGATTGGTGTCATCAACCGGGACTAAAGATAGAACTTTTATCCCGGTTTGAGACATCAATCAGGAATAAAAAATTCTGACAAAAATAATTTGGTGGATTCTACCACGGCAGGAAAACTAGTAAAAATCCTACCGCGGTAGGAGATTTCTGTCCACCCCTAAGATCGCCTTTTCTAGTTTCAAAAGCATGCCACAAAATTATAAAAAAATCAAAAATAAATCCTTCAAACTGTAGTAATATTAAGTGATTTAGTTGTTACGAAAATTAACAAACTTGAATTTTGACATATTTTGCTAAAAAATGTCATGAAAACTTCAAATGGCTATAACTTTTGCGTACGATGTCGGAAAAAAACGTACAACCTATCAAAATATGCGAAAAAAAATTTGCATTCAATTTAAACCGCCTTAGGCTGTTTAGGATTCTTTTAGATTCTTAAATTTCGAAAAGGAAAAAAGTTATTTTAAAAAATAATTTTTTAGCAACAAATTTTTATGCTATATTTGGATTCCTCACATTTTTCTGATAATAATGGATATATTATTTTTTGAATTTCAATTTACAGATTTAAAGATATTATTTATGCCATATTAAATGAATAAATGGGAAAAAATGAGTAAAATATTATTTTAATTAGTTTTTTACTTTCATTGGATTAAAATATTATTATTACTTATTTATTGTTGTTTGCTTAAATAGTTTTTTATAATTTTAAAAATAAAGAAGTGTGACATATTGGTATGAGTTAATAGGATTGGTACGGTAGTCTTGACAACAAGGTATAAATGGGCTTCGCGCAAGTACATCCTGATAGAAGGAAGAAATTAAGTGTGTTGGGGTGGAGTAGTGTTAGGATGGGTGACCGACTGAGAAGTTTCATCACGAGTATAATTTGACCTAAGATTAAGTAGAATTAGTGTTAAAAAGTTCCAAATGAGAGGATTAACGAGTCAAACAATTTAAGAAAAAAATCCAAAAATCCAAATAAATAAATAAATAATTCAATTTTTTAAAAATAAATATCTAGTCCTTGGCCGTATTACGGCCCGGGACTAAAGGTCCTCTGTCCCCCCGCTTCGGAAAGCGGCCACGTGGTGGCCTCTAGTCCCGGGTCATAGCAAACCGGGGCTAGAGGTAGGGGCCTTTAGTCCCGATTTTACAGTCCCGGGTGCGAAATCGGGACTAATAGCCCTTACAACCTGGAACTATAGGCCCTTTTTTCACTAGTTAACTCAAGTTATTTATCTTAGAACAGAGAAGCAATATCTTTCATAGGTCATGATCATCAGATTTAAGATGCAAAGCTAAACTTGAAAACACATGTATTCTGAAATCCCTAGTCGACGCTAGGGGAAAACACTAGCGCTGCCGCCAGAGCTTCCCGTTGCCCACCCCTTACCGCCACTTCCACCGTCCTAATCCGTGTTGGTAGCGCACCCGCCACAAAATGGTGGAGGCTATCTTGTGTAGGGCGATGGTGGTCCAGGGATATGCGGAACCGAGAGGCGGCCCTACAGCTCGCCAGTGGAAGGCGGTAGCTCAATGATCTATTGGATGGGGCGATCTCTGGTGGATAGAGCCGGTGGCATCTTGCGCTAATCCTTCCCTGACTAGTAGACCTAGATGGATTCAAATCAGCTTCTTCTTCATGGACGTGTAGCCAGGTTTCACAGTTGGATCTTGATGGGTCTCACTGGTCTAGATCACAACACGTTGCTTGGTTATGTCTATCCCGGCCTGTTGGCTACTCATACCTGGCTGCGCTGCATATGGTTTCCTCTATAAGGCCTTGATGGATGTGCACCTTCAAGGACAGTGCCTCATGCCTTCTGTTCCACCACACCGCGTTCCTCTATTAAGGAATTAGATGCACTACCGATGCAATTGTGGACTACGTGCTCGGGCGTTAGGTGACCATCAACCGTTGTCTTCACTTCGGTTATGTTGACCTCGACGGCTGCATTGCTCAATTATCAATGTATTTATATGGGTATTTTCAAGACAGTCGTGTTTGTAAAAGATAGGTTAGGATTGTTGGAATTCCACCCATGGATCAATCACATAAAACTAGGAAAACACATGCACGCGAAAAGTTGTGGCCAGGGGCGCGTGTCGCGCTCCCTAATTTCTGTCTTTTTGCTTTTTTCAACTCACGGTACAACTTCTGATACAAACCAATGTGACCTTATGTATATTTATATATGGCCAGACTCACTAGTGGAAAACATGTCTTCGGTTCGATCTGAATAAAGCCAGTAGTCCCGGCCCGTCACGAACCGCGACTAGTGCTAGCACTAGTCCCGGGCCGTGAGGCCTCCAACGGCTAGAAATGGCCATAGACACTAGTCCCGGGCCGGACCAGAGCTCTAGTCCCGGTCCGTAATACGGCCCGGGACTAATAACCTGGAGCGGGCCAGCTGCTCTTTTCGGGGACTATTAGTCCCGGGTCGTATCACGGCCCGGGACTAGTTGTCCATCAGTATATATACAGCTTCCTGTCCACCTGCCCTAAAGAATATGGTGGCCATTTTTCTCAAAGAAGCAAGAGAGTTCATGCCATTTTTTCCCAACGTTTGTCAAGATTTAGTTTGCAACACCTAAATCCAAAGCTTTAAAAGGTTAGAACTTCATTCTTTCATCTCTTATTGCTACTTTAGCTCTATAATGCTCTAGAAGTATAGAGATATGGATCAAATGCATGCATGCTCTAGAAGTAGCTAGAAGGATTTTGATATATATGTGTAACAAATTTTGATTAGGCACATAGTTACTGAAAATTGAAATGTGTAATTTTAGAGTTTCAGAGCTTAGAATGGAATGAGGTTTTCACTGATATAACAATAATAAAAAAATCTACATTTATCATGTTGATTTTTTTCTCCAATTCACAAATTGGTGCATGTAAATTTTTCAAAATTCAAAATTAATGCTCTAGAAGCTCTCAATATAACTTATAATAATTTTATCATGTTGTGTAATGGTTTTTGATAAACTTTTACTATAATGCAGATGGTCCGGGAATGGATGTACGGTACTGACCGATGCTCTGGCGAGTTCATTAATGGCGTGCATGAATTCATCCGTGTTGCTGATGCAAACAAGCGCAATGGTTTTGTATTCTGTCCATGTAATGGATGTAGGAATCAGAAGGATTACTCTGACTCAAAAATCCTTCACAGCCACCTGTCATGGTTTCCCTGAGAGAGGGGTTATAATGGAAGACGATGAAGAAGAGGAGGAGGATGAAAACTATCATGGTTTCCCTGAGTACGGAGATACTTCCATGGGGGATGCTGAAGGGGAGGATGAAGAAGAGACACATGATGAACCCGCTGATGATATTGGTCGGACCATTGTCGATGCATGAAGAGATTGTGAAATTGAAAAGGATAGGGAGAAGTTCAATCACATGCTAGAGGATCACAAAAAGTTGTTGTACCCAAATTGCGAAAATGGTCTGAAAAAGCTGGGCAGCACACTGGAATTGCTGCGATGGAAGGCTGAGTGTGCTATACCTGACTCCTCATTTGAAAAGTTGCTGAAAATGATGAAGAATATGCTTCCAAAAGATAACGTATTGCCCGCCAGTACGTACGAAGGAAAGAAGGTTGTCTGCCTTCTAGGTTTAGAGGTTCAGAAGATACATGCATGCCCTAATGACTTCATCCTCTACCACGGTGAGGAGTATGATAATTTGGATGCATGCCCAGTATGCACTTCACTTCTGTATAAGATTAGACGAGATGACCCTGGTGACGTTGAGGGCGAGCCCCCCCGGAATAGGGTTCCTGTGAAGTTGATGTGGTATGCTCCTATAATACCACGGTTGAAACGCTTATTCAGAAACAAAGAGCACACCAAGTTGTTGCGATGGCATAAAGAGGAACGTAAGTCAGACGGGATGTTGAGACACCCCGCTGATGGGTCGCAATGGAGAAAAATCGATAGAAAGTACCCGGACTTTGCAGATGACGCAAGGAGTTTAAGGTTTGGTCTAAGTACAGATGGCATGAATCCCTTTGGGGAGCAGAGCTCTAGTCATAGCACCTGGCCCATGACGGTCTGGCATGTCACCAGACGAAGCCTAAGGAGCGTACTGGTGCTGATATATTTGATATGGTCAAAGATTTGGATCAACTGGTAACCTTTGGAAAGGGTCCTGGAGGAAAATCTGTTCCGAAGGACGCTGAAGGACACACACCCATGTGGAAGAAGAAATCTATATTTTGGGAGCTACCATATTGGAAATTCTTAGAGGTCCGCTCTGCAATCGATGTGATGCATGTGACGAAGAATCTTTGCGTGAACCTTCTAGGCTTCTTGGGCGTGTATGGGAAGACAAAAGATACACCAGAAGCACGAAAGGACCATCAACGTATGAAAGACCCAGATGGCCTGCATCCAGAATGGTTTCAAGGTCATGCCAGGTACGCTCTTACCAAACAAGAGAAGGAAATATTTTTTGAATGCCTAAGCAGTATTAAGGTCCCGTCTGGCTTCTCGTCGAATATAAAGGGAATAATAAATATGGCAGAAAAAAGATCCAAAACCTAAAGTCTCATGACTGCCACGTGATTATGACGCAAATGCTTCCGATTACATTGAGGGGGCTTCTACCAGATAATGTTCGAGTACCCATTGTGAAGCTATGTGCATTTCTTAATGCAATCTCTCAGAAGATAATCAATCCTGAAGATCTACCACGGTTACAGAATGATGTGGTCCAATGTCTTGTCAGTTTTGAGTTGGTGTTCCCACCATCCTTCTTCAATATTATGACGCACCTGCTGGTTCACCTAGTCGAAGAGAATTCCATTCTCGGTCCTGTATTTCTACACAATATGTTTCCCTTTGAGAGGTTCATGGGAATCTTAAAGAAATATGTCCGTAACCGTGCTAGGCCAGAAGGAAGCATCTCTAAGGGCTATGGAACAGAGGAGGTCATTGAATTTTGTGTTGACTTCATTCCTGACCTTAAGTCGATTGGTCTTCCTCAATCGCGGTATGAGGGGAGACTGAGTGGAAAGGGTACTCTAGGAAGGAAATCAATAATATGTAGGGACAGATATTCTTACACCGAAGCACATTACACCGTTCTACAGAATTCTATCTTGGCAGCCCCATATATCGAGGAACACAAGAAAATCTTACGCTCCAACAACCCTGGAAAGCATGACTCTTGGATTATAGATGAACACATGAAGAGTTTCGGCGGTTGGTTGCAACATCTCAACAAAAACAATACTCTTGGAGATCAGATATACTTTTTGTCTAGGTCACCATCTTCAACTATATCGACTTTCCAAGGGTAGGAGATAAATGGGTATACATTTTACACGATAGCCCAAGATAAAAAGAGCACCAACCAAAACAGTGTTGTCCGCTTTGATGCAATAGACAACAATGGGTCAAAGACCACATATTATGGTTACATAGAGGAGATATGGGAAGTTGACTATGGACCTACTTTTACGGTCCCCTTGTTTCAGTGCAAATGGGTCAAGATGACAGGAGGAGGGGTTGAGGTAGACAAGAAATACAGAATGACATTGTTGGATCTCAACAATCTTGGGTACTTAGACAAACCATTCGTCCTAGCCAATGATGTGGCTCAGGTTTTCTATGTGAAGGACATGTCTACCAAACCTAGAAAAAGAAAAAATAAGAAAAAGAATACATCAGACGATGAGCCAAAGCGCCACATAGTTCTTTCAGGAAAAAGAAACATCGTGGGAGTGGAGGACAAGACAGACATGTCAGAAGATTGTGATAAGTTTCATGAAATTCCGCCCTTCGCGGTGAAGGATGACCCAAGCATCATGTTAATGAATGAAGATGCTCCATGGATACGACGGGATCAGAAAGGAACACACGCGAAGAAATGATATGTAATAATTGTAACATTTTATGAATGAAGATGCTCCATGTGTCCAATTTTATAGTGTTGTCTGCAAACAATCTTGAGTGTGTTAGTCCCGTTTTGTGGCTGGACCAGGACTAAAGGAGGGCCTTTAGTCCCGATTCATACTTACCATTAAGATCTGATCTCCAAATGCGTGAGGTCACATATTAGGGAGTGCCTCTATGACCAGTTTTTCGGAGATGCCGGAGGACTGGGATCCGGCGGCATCTCCCTGAAACTGGCCGTAGTGGTGTCCCTGCTCTCGAAAACCATCTTGCAGCTTGTAACTTCTCTAACTAGATTAATACGCCTGGGAGCTAACTAATTTCACATATTAGGGAGTGCCTCTATGACCAGTTTCTCGGAGATGCCGGAGGACTGGGGTCCGTCGGCATCTCCCTGAAACTGGCCGTAGTGGTGTCCCTGCTCTCGAAAACCATCTTGGAGATGCCTCAAACTGGCTGGAGGACTGGACTCACAAGGATGCCTATTTATAGTACAAGCAGCTCGGCATAATGTCGACACTCACCCCTATTATTAGTGTTGACTCATGTTTTGTCCCGGTTGGTGTCTCCAACTGGGACTAAAGGTTCATCTTTAGTCCCGGTTGGTGACACCATCCGGGACAAGGTACAAGCCGCACGACATAATGTTGACACTCACACCTATTACTAGTGTTGCCTGGCCCAGTCTGCCGCAATCCCTTCAGTCGCGGTTGGTTTCTCCAACCGGGACTAAAGATGAACCCTCTCTTTATTGGCATTTCCCTCTATTTATTAGGTAACACTCAAGACATTTATTAATATTAAAAACCGGGACTAGCTAACACTCAGGACTAAAGCCGCCCCCTTTAGTCATAATCATGCCTAGTCCTATAGTACGCAGCTTCAGGGTCTTCTTCGTCATCGTCATCATCATCGTCATCATCACCTGCCACTCCGGGGATCCTCAGCCCATCCATGGCATATACCAGGGGCCATTCCAGCCTCGGATTCACGTCGGGCGGGGGAGGGGTCTCATGGAAGACGATGCCGCTACCGCCGGGCCGGTGTGGGGCCTTTTTGTGGCTCTGTGGCGGGTGGACTCATGGGCACCGCAGGCGAGGATGGTCTCCCCCGGCGATGTAGCGCATCACTCCGATGATAGTACGGTTCGCCCACCACAGACGACGGCCGGCTTCGTTGTGGTTCACCGTGGGCGGGCCATCGCCCTCGTACCTGGCGAGCTCCCTTTCCCGCCTATTAGCGAAGAAGGCATTCCAGGTGTCGTAGTTGTCGGGATTCCACTAGGGATCCATCCGCTGCTCTGGCGTGAGCTCGTGGTAGAAGTGGTTTGTGATGGAAACAGATAAATGGATATTATATTAAGATTCTTTATATATTTCTGATAATAATAGACATATTATTTGTTTTATTTTGATTATTACATTAAAAGATATGATTTTCCAAAGTTTTTATATTTGATTTGAATTAAAAAAGAAAATTTACAAATGAAATAATTTATAAATGATGCAAACAGATAAATGGATATTATATTAAGATTCTTTATATTTTTCTGATAATAAAAGACATATTATTTATTTTATTTGGATTATTACAATAGAAGATATGATTTTCCAAAGTTTTTATATTTGATTTGAATTAAAAATAGAAAATTTACAAATAAAAATAATTTATAAATGATGCAAACAGATAAATGGATATTATATTAACATTCTTTATATTTTTCTGATAACAATAGACATATTATTTGTTTTATTTGGATTATTACAATAAAAGATATGGTTTTCCAAAGTTTTTATATTTGATTTGAATTAAAAAAGAAAATTTACAAATGAAATAATTTATAAATGATGCAAACATATAAATGGATATTATATTAAGATTCTTTATATTTTTATTATAATAATAGACATATTATTTGTTTTATTTGGATTATAAGAATAAAAGATATGATTTTCCAAAGTTTTTATATTTGATTTGAATTAAAAAAAGAAAATTTACAAATGAAATAATTTATAAATGATGCAAACAGATAAATGGATATTATATTAAGATTTTTTATATTTTTCTGATAATAATAGACATATTATTTGTTTTATTTGGATTATTACAATAAAAGATATGATTTCCAAAGTTTTTATTTTAGTTTTGAATTAAAAAAACAATTTCCAAAAAAACAATTAGTCGCGGGTCGTGGCTGGACCCGGGACTAAAGGGTGCCTGCGCGCGCGAAAACAAAGCAGCCGAAAAAAACCCTTTAGTCCCGGGTCGTGGCTTAACCCACGACTAAAGGGGGGTCTTTAGTCGCGGGCTAAGCCACGGGACGGGACTAAAGACCCTTTAGGGGTGTCCCTATATATTCTACGCGCCAGGAGGTGCTGCCAAGCACTTCGCATTCCACGGCGAAGACGAAGCACGCGTGCACAGACGAAGACGAACACGCAGGGGAGGTGATGTCCGCCGCCGTCGTGCCAATCCGCTCCGCCGTCGTCGTGCCGTGACGTGCCGCCGCTCCGCGCCGACGCATCCTCGCCGTCGCACGATGCCGGCCGCCTCGCCGCCCCCACGTCGGTGAGCTCGATCGAGAGGCCACGCGCGCGCGTGGGTGGTTTTTTTTATAGTTTTTTGTATAGTTTGTTATAGTTTTTTTATAGTTAGGTTTATTATAATTAGGATTATAATTAAGATTATTAGGATTGTTATAATTAGGATTATTAGGGTTTTTGTTATATTTTTTTTCTATATTTTTTTATAGTTTGTTAATTATTGTTTTAATTATAATTAGCTAGGATTAGGATTATATTGTTAGCTAGGGTTATTTTAATTATAATTAGATAGGGTTATTTTTTAATTATATTTAGCTAGGGTTATTTTTTTAATTATAATTAGCTAGGGTTATTTTTTTAATTATTGTTTTAATTATAATTAGCTAGGGTTATTTTTTTGTTTTAGTTATTAGCTAGGATTATATTGTTTTACCATAATTAATATTAGGATTATTGTTTTACCACAAATAATATTAGGTTTTACCACAATTAATATTAGGTATTACCACAATTAATATTAGGAAATGTTAGGAAATGTTATAGTTTTTTTATATTAGGGTTTTTTGTTTTAGTATTATGATTATTGTTTTAATTAAAATATTAGAATTAGGATTAGGATTAGTGATTTTTTTGTTTTATTTATTAAGATTAGAATTAGGATTAGGGTTACTTTTTTGTTTTATTTATTATGATTATTGTTTTAGCACAAATAATATTAGGATTATTATAATTAGGATTATATTGTTTTAGTTATTAGGATTATTGTTTTTTCTAAACTTTTTAACTCTCTTTTTGTTATAGATAATTTAGTCATGGATCCATCCGAAGATCCTGGTTGCATCGGTGAAGGTTTTCTTCAGGGCATGATAAGAGGTGAAATTCCTCTTAATATTACTACCGGCGCCGAAGATATTTTGCTCGAGGAAGAGATATCCTCATATCTGAATCCATCCGGTGATGGACTAGAGGAAAACCTAATGTACCAAGGGGAAGACCAGATGGACGAAGGGCAAACAAATAACAACAATAATGATGGCCCCTCGACAGGATCCGGCGAGGTACATATATATATATATAAAGTCTCGTGTTACCTCTATTCATTAACTGATCTAGATATATATTAATCACTCTCTCTTCTTCTTTTAGCCCACCGGATCGAAGCAATCGACAGCTCGAACGAAACGAGGGCCGAACAAAAAGTTGGATGGTAATCAGAGGTTCACCATCGAAGAAATAGATGATGATGGTGAACCGATTGCTCCAGAGAAGCACCGGAGGATGTTTATAAATCAATGCGGGGTGCTTGGTAGGGACAACCTACCGATCACCATCCAAGAATGGAATAAGTCAAAGAAACCCGTTGAAGAATCCAATAGCTATGTCACCGATGATGCCAAAGATGACCTTTAGCAGAAGCTCATAGGGCATTTCATACTACCTCCAGAGTATGAGGAATTTGAGGTCGATGGTATTTCCCCAAGGCCGAGTGGGCTTGAAAATAGAGCGAAAGTCAAGGAGTGGGCACTGAGCAAGATGGCTGAACTGTACCGGAACCACAAGAAAATTTTATACGCGAAATATGTCGCGAAAAAGAAAACTCCAGACTTCAAAGGAGTAAACGAGAAGTTGAGAGAACAGTGGCCCGATTTTGTAAAGTACAAGCAATCTGATAAAGCAAAGGCAAAGTCGGCAAAGAACGCGTTAAATGCTGCCAACAAGAAATACCATCATAAAATGGGGACAGGTGGCTATAAGAGTGCCGTCCCTAAGTGGGAAACTATGGAGAAGGAAATGAGGGCTAGATGCGTCACTCCTGGTACAGATGGATGGCCCGAGAGGTCAAAGCACTGGTGGTACGGGCACGGGGGATCCTTGGACCCAGAAACAGGGAAGACATTATTTCATGAGAAAATTCTAAAACCCTCCCAAGACCTTATTAAAGCAATGAACGATGCTCAATTGGGATTGTTCCGTCCCGAGAGAGAGAACGACAAGATGACACGCGCCCTAGGGAATCCTGAAAAGGGAGGAATAACACGAGGCAAAGGCGCCGATGTCTCGTGGAAGAAAGGGTTTCCTCAGTACGATGCCAGTTACAGAAGTCGTCAGAGAAAGAAGGACCGGGAGGCAGACCGGATCTCCAGGGTAGAGCAGGACCTAGCTGATCTGAAGAACCTCATGCATGAAATTATCCAAAGGTCGCCGTCGTCAACTCACCCGCGGTCTGATGATCCTGCATTGGATCTTAGGCGCCAACGGAGAAGCAGCACGGAGGTCCGTGCTGATGATCAAGCACTGCTGGATGATGCACCGGCTCCTCACTACCCCGTGGATGATGTCAGAGAGATGGCACAATGTGAGCTACATCAGCCAATGAACAACCTGTCCTTCAAGGTGGCTATCGACACTGCTTTACCTTGTCTACCTGGAGCACTCCACGATTCACTTCCGATTCCACGGGCTATGCTCGTGTCACGGTGGATGACATAGTGGAGGATTTTGCGGACCTAGAGATTGAAATCGCTACGCCTGAAGGCCTTACGAAACTAGGAGATGTCAAGCGCAACATCATTCTATGGAATAAGAAGTACATCAAGTTTCTAGGCTCGGCGCCAAGGCCACCGACTCCAAGGAATCCAAATCCACTCCGCATCGAATATCGTCAACCTCCAAGTCCACCCCAACCCGATTATCGCCAACCTCCAAATCCACCCCAACCCTATTATCACCAACCTCCAAGTCCACCCCAACCCGATTATCGCCAACCTCCAAGTCCACCCGCCCCGCTGACGATCGCCGCAGCAGGAGTACATCAACTCGATCTCTGCCTCCGCCTCCATGCAATACTACTACTTCGTTGAAGAAACGGAAGTTCGACGGTCCCCCTTGCCCCACATCGAAGAAAGGTCAAACGCCGAAGATAGTCGATATCCCGCCGGCTCTTCCAAAGAGACCTTATGACAAGACCGATGAGGAAACTAACGCGAATGTGGCTGCCCAAGTTAAGGCGCATTTTGCACCCAAAAAGCCTGAGCCAAAGCCGGTATATAACGAAAAAACCAAAAAGTGGGCTAAGTCCTTTATTGAGCAACCATCCCAGATATCGATGAATCTGGAATCAGACTATGACCGGGAGATTATTAAGCAAGCACAGAAGAAAAAAATCACAAGTGCAAAAAGCGGGAAGAAAGTTGCCCAACTCGGATCACAGAAGAATCAATCGGTCGCCCCGCTCAAAGTCATTTCAGACCTCGACAAGGCCTTCAGAGCTGAAATGGATATGGACATGCAAATAATGGACCCTAGAGCCCGTAATAATGCGGCACTTATGGGAATCACTGTATCGCATGCCAAAGCACTTGCTAACGAAGAAAATATGTCTCTTGGTCAATATTTAGGCTACGAAGATACGCCAGTGGGTCAGATAGTACGGCAGTATGTCTAAGGGGAGCCTCTAGTCAGTAATGAGGAGCTCACGCGTCTATCCACACATATGCGAAATCTGCACGAATGGTACATGTCGCAAGCACAAAAAAAGCATTAGAAAGATTGGTTTCCGGTGGACGTTAGAATGGAGAATCACTTCAAACCATACTCGATACAGGTTCAAATGACCGAACTGTTTTAGTTATACAACCAGCGCGCCATCGACAAATCTATCATTGGTTGCTACTGTCTGTAAGTTATTTATTTCTATAATTAAGTTTGTAGCTTTAGCTCGTTCATTGCATTTAATATATTATCCTAACTATATATCCTTTTGTATGATGATATTATATTCTGCAGAATGAATATGCTTGAATGCAAAAGAGCTAGACGATACGACGTTGGGTTCATTGACCCATGTATCATTAATGAATATACGTTAAAGAATCACCCCAAGGACGTGGAGGAAGACCTGTGCAGGTTCTTAACCGAGAATAATTTTGTTAAGGAAATACTATTTCCTTACAACTTCAAGTGAGTGTTTATATCTTGTACACATTTTATTTTTGCTTACTCGATGAGCTATGCATGTATGCTTATGTAAACGTTCGCAGATTCCACTGGATCTTGCTAAACATTCAAGTTGACAACTCCCTAGTTGAATTCCACGACTCATTAAGTTGGGACCAAGAGCAGTGGAGCGACATGAAAGCAATGCTCCATAAGTAATTTAAATCATTATTGCATTATATCGTCCTCTTTCATTCATTTCCTGATATCAAGTAACTAATAACTCCTTTGTTCATTTTCTTTGCCGAGCAGGTGTTGGACACGGTTCAGATAGAAAATACCAGGTCCATTCAAAGAGGAGCTAACTTATAAAATGGCGAAGAGTTTACAGCAGCCACTGGGAACTCATTTATGTGGATACTACGTCTGCGAGTACATCCGCGAGTTGACCAGTGAGTGGAAAGTTGACTCACATTATATTTATGATTTGCGGGAGAAACTAGAGCCAGACAAACGCATAAGAGCAATTCAAGAGGAGCTGGCAGGATTTATGATGAAGGAAGTCCTTGAAGTACATGGAGAGCATTATGCGGATGACGTGGAACTCGGTTTGCCTTAGTCATCTTCTTGTAGCTCATATGATATATATATTCATCAATGACCATGTAATTTCAAAACATTTCTTCCTTTTGATATGATTGATTATATGTATGCTTGCAAGGGATCGATTAATTATATAAATGCATCGACGTGTAGTGTGTATGTAGTAGCGTATAATATGTATACTGAAATATATGTTTGAATTATAGTGAAACACAAAACGAAAAAGGAACGAAATGGCAAAAAAAAAGGAAATATACAATCTCTGCCGCGACAGAGAAACACACAATTCTCTGTCGCAGCAGGAAACCTTCTAGTCCCGGGTGGTGTTATGGCCCGGGACTAGAGGGTTTCCGCCCCCCGCGGCGCTGAAACAGCCATGTGGTTGTTATCAGTCGCGGGCCGTAGCGAGCCGGGACTAGAGGGGGCCTCTAGTCCCGTTTTCGCAGTCCCGGGCCCAAAACCGGGACTAGAGCCAGTTGCGGCCCGGGACTGGAGGCCCTTTTTCCACCGGTGACTACTAGACGACCCTAACTTGGTAGGACACGGACAAGACATCAACCGGACTCAAACTCCTAAACTCTCACTTGTATGTATCCTATCCGAACTAAACATGCTATTTATGGCATGTAAGCCAACTCCAGCGTGAACTCTCCTAGTTCTACCTAAGTTTAAACACTATTACGCAAAATTATTGCTAAAAGGCTCTGAAGGCACCATCTCACATGCGTGTGTCTATTTCTATTCTAAGGAGTACTTGAAGATTGTAGGGAGAAGATGACATTTCATCACTCGATGACCTCAAACCGTACATATGATGTCAGTGAGCTAGCCGATCAGCGAATTGCAGCAGTAATCGACAAGTGGAGGCGGCGACACAGGATGACTTCGTTATTGGTGGTGCTTTTGAGCACCATGTCTTAGTTTTGGGTTGAGAACCCTAGGTATGGCCTTTATTCATTATACCTGACAATGGAAACTCTATAAACTTTTCCTTGTTGCATGCATTGTTCAAAATTGGACCTTCTCCGGGTGAAAAGCTATGTTCCCCAACTTTGGTGTTAGTTCGGTGATAACAACGCTTGTGTCTATTACGTTGCTGAATGTGTCGCTTTGGAGAACGATTCTTGGAGCCTAGGTGCCGCCAATAGTGGTGGTTAGTTCATGCTGTTTTGGGCTGCTGACTTAGGCAGGCCCTTTTCCTGTTTTCCTTCTATTTTGTTTTTTTGCCACTATGCATCCTTGATGTCTAGATTGGCATTATACTGTTACAGAGGTCAGATATAATTGGTATCATCTTGGTATTAATATATTTTCTTTATCAAAAAAAATTTGATTGTCTATCTGACATTGCCGGAGACTTATATATCTGTATAGGGGGCATGGGCATGAACACACACGCTCAAAAACTAAGATATTCATCCAAAGAAGAACTACTCCATAGTTAACTAAGGCATTGGTACGCAAGCATGGTTTTCAAGAATTGTGCATTATCAAGATGGCAATTTACATGAACATCTGAGCTTGACTTCCTTCTTACTCCCCTCGTCTCGCATCCTTTACGTCGTTACTACAACTCACGCATATGCCTACCGTCCGGCCTTACATGCTAGTAGTATGTAGTGTTTGAGATCTACGGTATAGTATATGTTCTGAATTATGGAAAGACGGAATGTTCAGTGGGAAAAAAATGTTTGATTGGGGAAAATTATTCAATATTATTTGAGAAATTTGAGTGGGAGCTGCTCTCTTTGGGTCCTCCCTACACGTGATTATCTTGAAGTTACTCTACTACGAAGTCGAGGTTGTGTACGTAGCTCGGTACAATTCCTTACATTGTAATTGTCCTTGAACGACCATCCAAGAATCGGTAACCTGCAACAGGGCTTTGCTGCAATACGGATCAAGTACCTAACTATGGAAATAAAATTAGACGCTAGAGCCACCAGTAGTTAGATAGGATTAAGTGATAATGGATCGTTCGGCACTACCGATATCGTGCCTGGTTGGCGAGATCAACATTGGCAAGCCAAGGTGGTAGTGCACGTGGTATTTTTTGTGTTCCATATGTAACTCCTGATGTCTTCTATGTCCAAATTTCATATATAATGTACATATAGGCACAATAAAATATGCACAAGATAGGCATGGTAATTCCAAGATGTAATACAAATTTATCATTTGCTTGGGAAAACCTTCCTCCTTTTAGGGGATTTGGTTTGTCATTTGTCCTTGGTAGGTCAATTGCTAGACATCACTTGGTTATTTATGTGCTTGTCTCAGGTAGGTTAGTGGATTTTAGAGCCCCGGCCATCCTCTTACGCTACATTTCACATATTTCCTTAGAGAGAACAATAAATTAATCGGAATTCCATATTCACACATGCTTGAATCTTCCGCTAGATGTCATGAACTACTAGACTTCTTCATGTTGAATATGTTGCTCTGGAAAAATATACTGCATTTTCACTTTTGCATATTCCCTTGCAATCAACATAGTTAATTATATAGCTACAGACGGGAGACTAAATGTATCCCTCCGAATTTAGAATTCAGCTAAAATATGACCAAAAAATTGAGCCGTTTCTCTTAGACCGGAAAAGCAATATCTTTCAAAGATCATGACTGATTAGAGTAGAGATGACAAGTTAAACACAAACTATGGAGATGATAATTTACACGAACACTCTATGGTCTCATTGCTGTAGGGATTTGACTCACAAACTCACGTCGGCTTTTGGCGTGACTACCTCTTGTCACGACGCTCGTGAAAGCTGCCGTTGTTCTGTTGAAGTAATATATTCAGGTGGGATCCCCCCTCCCCCCCATTGTTTAAAAAAAAGATTTACATGAACACATGATCTTCACTTGCTTCTCACTCTCCTTGTGTCACGTCCTTCTGGAAGATGACGCATATTCATGCCGTTACTCTAACTCACTAAGATGCCTACCGTCTGCCTTACATGCTAGTATTATGTAGTGCATGTGATACGAACAGTAATGAAGCATGCATTCCTAGCTAAAGGCAGTGGCGGAGTGTCAACACCCGGATTTTTCAATCCTAGATGCCTGTTATGCCATACATCGCAATCCCAGGATTACCATTTTTGCGAGACATAACAGAATTGGATACCATAGTACTTCATCCATTACAACGATACAAGTTCGTACACAAATAGGGATCTCATGATCCAGTTCTTAATACAACATCAAGCAGCGGAATACGTAATAATAACGGTAGCATAGGCGAAGCTCCATCTTCGGGGTCACAGGCAATGCTGACGATGGGAGATGATCCTAGTTGTCGTAACCTTCCTGGGGTCCATCCTCCAGGTACTCCTCTTCATAGTCTGGCCATGGGAATAGCCAGGGACAAAGTCATGAGTACTCTTTAAGTACTCGCAAACTAATACTAACAAGTAAAGGGGGTTTTTGGATAATGGGACACTAGGCTCTAGGGTTGTTTTGCAAAAAGCCAGGTTTATCTCTACTAAGCTCCAAAGCTAGTCAAAATTTTATAACTCCTAAGTGGGATCTTGTAGTTCAGGTCACAACTCTGTTGTGGTCAAGTCAAAGTCTCAACTCATTTCACAAGTCATTTTGAAAAGGGTCTGACGGGGGAACAGTATGGCCACTCCAACTGTCCATAACCGCGGACGCGGCTATTTGAATAGTTTGACACTCTGCAGAGATTGTACACTTTCACCACAACATTCGATACATCCGTCAGGAACAAATCCTGAATTCACCATACTCAGTATGCGGATAATCAATCCTAACCTTTCAATTACACTCCCTAGTATAAGCACCTCTCCTGTGAGTTTGGCCTCCCAACCATGACCACTGTCATCTTGGGTACTGCACAGGTGGACAATCTTCACAAGGTAGCCTCAGCTCAGACCTTGGCCGTGAGGGAACTAATACTAAGGTATATAAGTTTCCAGTCAAGCCCTACCCAATATTCGGGTATTGTGGTTGTACGATAAAATTGGAATGGTATCGCATCCAGACAACCATCATTTTTATAAAGGGCTAAGGCTCATGCCTCAACATTTTCATCACCAAAATCATCAAGTGTTTGGAAACACATGTCCAAAACATTTCAATAGAATGATCCATCATTCCAAGGTTTTCATAACCATTTTTCCACCAAGTACTCCCATCTAAATTTGATCAAGTTTTATGCTTAGCACTAGCATCTACAGTTGGGAATGGTAATAATGAGGGGTGGTAACTGGTGGAGTTTCACTAAGTCCAACATTATATCTTAGGCTGAGATCAAGGTTTCTAGCTTAGGCCAAATTTTATGCTCTTAGGGAAAACTTGAGCACAGCTGTCTAATATCTACCAAACTCTTAAGTAGACTCTAAGTAAGCTTTGATAAAGAAATAAAGTAAGAAGCTTGTCATAAAACTAGGATTGGTTTAGCAAGTTGGTATGATCACATACCCTTAAGGCATATAGTAATCATATCACAAACATGGGTTTGTGGCAACAATAGGGTATCTTGCAAGTGTTAGCTTGAACTGGTATAGTATCTTGCACATTCACTAGTAGTATTAGGCTTGCATCAATATCAGTATAAGCTTGCCTTGTGCAGAGCAGTGGTTGAAGTTCTCTTCGCCTTCCTCTTCGTAGTATCCTCCTTCCTCCTCGTAGTATCCTTGGTCGGTACTAGCGTCTATGAATAAATACGAGGTACACAATCACCAAACAATACTTAACTACTTGCAATCATCACACACAAGGGTCCTATAGATGATCTAGCATCATATCTAACATTACAAAGTTAAGGATTGGTTTAAGTCTTTTTATTTTAGAAAAGTAATTTATACTCATTGAAAAACTACTTAAGATTTAATATTCTCCAAACTAAACATGGGATCATGTTTACACATGTCATCACCACATATTGTAGTCCATGGGAATGTGATTTAAAGTGGTGTCACAATTTAATAAGGTTTTACCCTTTTATTTTAATTGATTAAAGTGGCTAGAAATGCTTATGTAGCATTCTTTTATTCCTTGAACAATATTTCTGCAAGTAAACCTATATATTTTTATATATTCTGAAAGGTATGGTTAAATGTGATTTTTGAGAGTTGGAATCAACTCAAAAGCTTTTATGGTTTGAATTTGAAAAATGTTTGAATGCAGAAAAGCTTCTGCCTTGTTATTTTTTCTATGGGTGATATACAGATCCAAATGACTTGAATCCAACGGGCTTGATTTAAGCATTCACGAACCTTTCCAACAAAATTGGTTTCATCCAATTTGGTGCACTGAATCGACCTGGGTTGATTTTTGAAATTGGGTACAGAAGTGTGTTTGAAATTAAAAAGAAAAAGGTTTAATTTGAATTGCTGGGCTGCGCGGGAAATTCTAACGGGCCGACCTGCTAAGCGCAGTGCTCCCGCGGGCTGCGTAAGTGGGTGTCCCCACTCGTCAGTGACACGGGGCTGGGCGAAGCGGTATGGGGCAACGTGGGTCGTTCGATCTAGTTCTAATCCAACGGTTGAGGGTCATCGTCGACGCGAGACAGCTCCGGCGAGAATGTAACCTAGCGCGGCCAGTGGAGGGTGCTGGGGGCTCACCGGGGTACAGGCGAGGTTCGGCGAGGCGGGCGAACGACAAAGTCGACGACGGCGAACCTCCTGGTACCGGTGGCTTCTCCTAGGGCGGCTCCAATCGCTGGCTCCTTTCTTCTCCAGAGGCGGCGGGCTCCGGTGAAATTCCGGCGAAGTGGTGCTCGCCTTGCTCTGGGGATGGTGTGGCACGGTCAGTGGGGAGAGGGGAGTGAGATGGTGTGAAGAAATCGTGCGGGGGTGGCCTCTATTTATAGTCGAGCGAGGGGACCGTCGGGGCGCAAGGTGAGCTCGTCTGGGGCGACGCTACAGGCAGCTAATGGCATGGGCAAGGGTAGGGGACGGTGCTGTGTCTCCTGGCGATGCTCAACGACATGATCGCGAGGCATGGGGCGGTGTGGTTTGGTCTGGAACGGGCGGCGCTCTGCGCGGCGGAGGCGGCGTCTTCGACGGCGAGCGGTGGTTGTATGGCACGGGGCGGCAAACGGGGATGTCTGGCGGTCTCCTGGGTCGATGGTGATCGTGTGTGCGCGCGGTGAGGGCGGCGCGCGGTCTATGGACGCTGGTCGCGGGTAGCGCTCTGGAGCATGCTCGGCATGGTCTGGGCGTGTCTTGTGCGCGTGGTCCAGGGCTTGGCAACGCTCGCGGCTGGGACAGGGAGTGGCGGTGGACGGTGGGCTGCCTCCCAGACATGCTGGCTAGGCTTGCTGCTGCTCCTAGCTTGCTGTCCACATTGGGGTGACATGGGGGTGCTCGGCTGTTCACCATTAATGGCAATGGCAAGCTCACAGGGGTGCTAGTGTTGGGCTAATCTTTCTAGATGATCTACTGGGTTGTGTGTGAGCTAACTAGGGAACAAGTTAGGCTCAAAACACTGCACACTATAGTGTTTGATGTTTTGTTTGATTTGTGTCTGCAACCTGTTTGATGAAATGGCCGCATGAACTCAAGTTTTGAATTTTGAACTGAATTTTGGTGAGTTTGCTAGATTGGTGCTGGTGAGTCTGCAGATGCTTGGGTTTTGAAAGTTGAGCTTGTTTGAGTGGGTTTTGAAAAAGTGGGATCTTCCCATATGAAGAAGATTCAATTTTAAATTGTCATTTAAACTATGCATTTGAAAGTTTCTGGATGATCACAAAGTGGGCCTTGATACTCTGTTATGAGTACATTCAAGGGGTGCAAAGATCCAGAAAAGTTTCTGTTAGGTTTTGAAAGTTTGAGACAGCCAAAGTAGGCATGTGAGTTAAATTGGCCAAAATGACCATTCACTTAATATATTTGTTTTGATTTACTTGTCTTTAGGAAAAGTGTGGGAAATGTTTTAGATGATGTTATTTTCACCTAGTAAACATTTTACAAGCAATGGATCACACAAACAAGGTGGTTTTTAAAGAAATTCAAAATCCATGCATACACATATACATGCATTCATGAATTCATTTAGAAAAGTTTTTGTTAACCCTAAACTTGATGATTAGTGTTTTGATGATCTAAGTTTGATATTTTTGGGATGTTACACGGAGCCAGCCGTCTCATGTTGCCCGGGCAAAGCAGGAAGAGGCGACCATGGGCAGCTCATTTGCCCCCATGGATTAGTACCCCGGGCAAAGGGTAGTCGCCAGACCAGCCCGGGTAGCCGCCCGGGGTCGCCGGGAGCTGGCTCCGCCCCTGGCTAAAGGCATATGCCACAAGCGAATAGACAAAATTTACATTGGGAGAAAAAGTTCGATTTGGTGATATCGTATTGTAAATCTGAAAAAATCTAAAAATTTGTGCTGAATTTAAAATTATTTGACATATTTGAGTGGGGGCTGCTCTCTTTGGGTCCACCCTATACGTGATCATCTTAAAGTTACTCAACTGCGAATCCCAGATTTTCTAGGTAGCTTGGTACAGTTCCTTACACTGGAATTATGGATAAATGGCCATTCAAGAATCTGTAACATGCTAAGGACTATGCTATAACATGGATCAATTGCCTAACTATTTAAATCAAATACGATGCTGGAGCCACCAGTGGCTAGATAGGATTAGATGATGAATCGTTCACAATAACCTATTTTGCGTCTATTGGGCTGGTTCAACATTGGCAACTTCATGTGGTAGTGCACATCGTAATTTTGGTGATCCATAGGTAAATCCTGATGTCTTCTATTTCCATATCAATCAAATTCATATCTAATGTATATATGCACAACAAAAAATTCACAAGATAGGTCATTCCAAGATAGAGTATTTATCATTTTCTTGGGAAAACCTTCCTCCTTATATGGTACTTGGTGGTAGCCATTGACGTGAAATCATTTGTCCTTGGTATCTAGTGACGTGAAGTCATTTATCACTTATGTGATTGGTTATTAGGTAGGTTAGGGGCTATTAGAGCATGGTCCATCCTCCTATCCTATGCTATAGTTTTACTGGAATCTAGCAAAACTATAACTAAGAAAATGTATACATTGCTTCATTTAGGCTCGACCATGCATTGTACTGTACTCTTATTTTGGGAAACGACTATATATTCCTCAAATATCGCAATAGAACACTGGGGTTCAAGTTGTTTTCTCTTATTCGTACAATGCACACGATCTTGACCTGCATCTTACTCTCCACGCGCCACGTCCTTCCGCCATGACTCTCTAGTTAACCACATGTATATACAACGTTCAAATCAGTAAGTCAAGGTATTTGTTTATCCATTCGGTAATCACATTAAGGCAGGGTCAAACCTTCCTTCCCTTTCTCACGGCCTTCAATTTTTTTTGTTCTTTTCCTTTTGTAAAACCATTTATTAGTTTCTTGTACTAGGTCTAGTATGTTTTATATGATGGTGAAGTATGAATTTCGAATTAAAGTGTATAGACATCTTGATGGGATGTCCCACCTATGAGTACCTAAGATCAGCTGATGATTAGAGGCCCGTCCCCAACCACAAAGGGGCGTCGAACCCATTAGTATAGTGGGTTAAGTGCTCATCGTTAGATACTCATCCCGAGGTAGTGCGAGTATATGTGAATGCACTTGTGTTTCAATATGTGCCAACTTAAAACCTTTTTACTATTTCATTGAATGTATTGGTCTATTTTCTATGCATTTTTATGAGATTATTAACATAAGAAATAAATGTCACGAAGCATACTCAAGGGAATTATTTATTCGACGCATCCCTTGTGTTTATCCATATATACATAATTAATCATGTTAGAAAGAACTTAATACATAATTCTTCACTGGTATGTGGCTTTCTTGATAGAATTGTTAACATTTGGCCGACTATGAATTTTTAGATACGACATTCACTTATGTTTCACCACATCTACACACTTTTTTTATTAGTTTACCATTTCTTAACATGTGTGAAAGGATACGGATGTCGCCTAGAGGGGGGTGAATAGGCGATTAAAACTTTTCCTAGAGAGGCTCAAAAAAGGCGGAATAAAACTAGTGTTTACTTTGTTAAGCACAACCTAGAACAACTAAGGTTCACCTATGTGCACCAACAACTTATGCTAAGCAATACAAGCAACCAAGTGATAGCAAGATATATATTACTTCAAGCACGAAGGCTATCACAATGTAAAGTGCATAAGTAAAGAGCTCGGGTATAGAGATAACCGAGGCACGCGGGAACAACGATATTTTACCGAGTTCCTCCCAACATGGAGTACGTCTCGTTTGGAGAGGGGGTGGTATCAAACCACCGACGCCACAAAAGTCCTCCCTTATTCTCCGGTGAATCTCACCCCAACGGGATCGATCCACGTATCCACTATCGGTGCACTTGTCGGTGGCAACCGGAACCTCTCACAAGGTTGGGGTACTTCTCCACAACTTAATTGGAGGCTCCCAACAAATTCCACCAAGGCCACAATGCCACCAAGGCCACAAAACCATCTAGGGTTCCAAGAACCTAAGATGGATAAGCTCCAATGAGTCACACGAACCAAATCCTCCGAGGAGAACTCAAACCGATGCACCGAATGCAAATGGCAAGAACACCGCAAAGGTGCTCAAATCCCTCACTCTCAAGTTCCAACAAAGCTACTAAAGCTATTGGGGGAATAAGAGAGGAGGAATCAAAGAGAGACACAAAATCCCCCAAAATCTAGATCCCCAAAGATGCACTCACAAATAGATGAATCGGTTAGGTCAAAACGTGGATCTAGATCTCCTCTCTCTTCCACTCAAATATGGGCAAGAATCATCGGAGGGAAAAGATTAGGCAAGCTTCAAGATCTAGAGCAAGTGTGGACAAAGCTTAGCCTAATAGAAGAGGAAGAAGCAACCGGGACTGAAAACGGGCAACGGGCTTAAATAATGCCCCTAGAAAATCTAGCCCTTGGGGTATTTTTTTGGTCTGGACCGGTAGTACCGGTTTGGACCGGTACTACCGCCCGATTACTAGCGCAAGGGGAAGGGAAATCGGGGCCAGCTTGCAGCTGCGCTGGTCAACGCGTGCGAGCCAGCAGCAGCAAATGAGGCAGCGCGCGAGCGGGCGAGTGGGGCCAGGCGGGTCCAGCATGCAGCAGTGCAGGCGTGCAGCAGTCCGGAGCGAGCTAGGCACCAGCGCGTGCGTGGGATCTGGCAGTTCAACGCGGGGCGCATGCAACGAGGCGGGAGCGGGAGCGCGCGGGGACAAGCGATGGCGGCGTGCGCGCGAGCCAGGCGAGCGAGCGGGAGATGCATCGGCTCGCGGGGCCAAGCGGGCCAAGCAGCGGGATCTATGCAGCGGCAGCGGCGGCTGGTCCAGCAAGCAGGGGAGGTGGGGCGGCTGGGCAGGAGCAGGCCAGGATGGGAGGGGCGGCCTGGCAGGCTGGGTAAGCCGGATGGGCCGGCCGGTAGTACCGGCCCACCCGGGCGGTACTACCGGGCCGGTCCGGTAGGGCCACATACGGGTGCCGGGTGATACTGAGGATGGGCTTCGCGAGTTAGGCTCGTCCGGTACTGGCCCGGTAGTACCGGACGGCCCAGAAAATCTGTTTTTCCTTTTTTCTAATAGAATTAAATCGGCGAAAACTCAAACGGTCATAACTTCGGCTAGGAGACTCTGATTGACCCGATTTCAATTGCGTTGGAAAGAGGACGACAAAAGCTACCCTATAAAAAGTAAAAATATTGGTTATCACCAAGTGAGAATGTATCAATTAATATAATGTGTGATATCTCACTTGGTGAGACATCGGAAAACCGCATAGATCAAAATCGCAACAAGATATAAACGGAAGATCCAATTTTAATGACCAAGAGCTTGTTATGGAGATTACCACAAGCTCTAAATCCTCACATAGATAAGACCAAATAACAACCAATTATGATGATGCAAGTATGCAAAGGTTTGAGCTCTCTTCGAACAATATGATCGAGTTACCCATTCGAGAGCCCCTCTTGATAGTACGCTATCTATCCTAAACCCGGTCTCCCACACACAATATGAGACAGGCAAAAGGGAAAACCTATAAAGATTATACCTTTGCCTTGAGCATTCCACTTGAGCTCGATGGAGACGATCTTGTCCTTCTCAAGATGGAACGCCTTTCTTGATTCCTCATCATCAATCCATGATCACCGAGGATGGCAAGCATCAAACATGATATCTTCTATAGATAGCGCATTTAGAGCTTGCACAACACATCTTCTTCTCATTTCATTGACCTTGAGGCCAACACATTAGTCCATAAAGATTGTCATTAATTACTAAAACCACACATGGGGGCCCACATGTTCTTTCAATGTGTATCGTCACTAGGTTGGGTCTCAACTAAATACATAAACCAATAAATCATATAGTCGAGGAGCACTTCCAACGAGAAATTCTATGATGAAGTATGATCATTGAGATCAACAAAAGAGCAAATAAAAAAAATATTTCGCTCGGACAACCATTAGTGCAGACTAAAATATAAGTATTTGTAGATTGGCCGAGTTATAATCTATTGTCGGACTGTCTAGAACATCGGTTAAAAAGAACACATGAAAGACATAAAATACACTAATAGGAATACATGTAAAATGGGGGTATCCAAAAACATACAGATAAACATATGAGTTTATTTGTGTATGTAGTAAACTCGGATGACACAATAGCTAAGTTAGGAAGTAGTGCACATGGTCCTAATTTTGGTCATTCATCAGTGATCCTCGTTCTCTTCTATGCCAATGGAACTCATCTCACTAAATTCTAGGCATTACAACAAAATATGGATGAAACATGATTAAAAAATTCTAGGAAAGAAAAGTGAAATGATAAATAAGTTATTAACCACTTTCTTTGGAAAGCTTTGTTTCGTTTAGAAGACTTGCAATGTCGGAAGAAGCGACACGAAGTTATTTTTCCTCATGCAGTTCAATAGCTAGACGTCCTTGGTTATGATCATGGTTCTCAAGTATTTGGGTGGCTATCATCACTTTATAAATCATTTAATACAAGTGATATATCACTCAGCCTGTTCTTGTAAAGGAATAACTTTATCGATTTTCAAAAGCTAAAAATAATAATATTTACTCTATTGTGGACGTCTTGCATGTGCACCCAAAAACCGTGAAATTAGCACATAAAGAATGGTTTTCAAGTTCTCCACATACTGGTCATCTATTTTTTGTACTAATTACTGATACTTCGTGCTTATTTTCTAAGATCAATGACTTTTACTAAGGTAGGAGTGCATTTCATAAAATTGTTGGCAATCAGTAGTACCGATTGACAACAATTTTATGAAATTCATATGTGAAATTCATACCGCTAATGTGCACAGATGCAACAAAGAATGCATCAAAGATAATGAAATATTCCAAGATTGAAACATAAAATAAGAAGCAAATTTATTCATCATTTTCTTGAGAAATATTTACTACTAATAAAGGACTCCGGTTGTAAGAAGGGACATGAAGTCATTTGTCCTCGGGTAGGTCAAATAGCTAGACGCCCCTCGGTTATGAGCTTGGTCTTCAAGTTGGCTAACAACTATATGTGAGAGTTTTATCAATCTTTTAAACTAAAAATGAATGTCGTTATATTTTTTCATCAACAAAGAGTTTTATTACTCTTATTATACTGCCATCTCTATGAAAAACATTTTATCCATGCAGGTTATGGGGTTGGTTATCAGGTAGGCTAATCGCTATGTACTTGTGTTTCGATCTACACCGGAGTTGCTACTATTGTACTATATCTTTGAATCTTGGCCACCAAGCATGCCGTTGGAAAAATGTATATGACATATCCGTTTTGGTCATACATGCATAGGTAATTAACAACCTTAGATATAACTTGAAAAAGACATCTTGATTGCACTAGTGTCTGGCCTGGCTCGAAAGTTGCCTCGTCTAGTAGCTTCTTGCATGAAAAGGGGCAATCTTAATGGGCTACCAAAGTTGCCTCGTCAGACATAGAAGTTTGCCTCTTCGGACACCAAAGTTGCTCAGTCGGACACAAGTTGCCTTGTCAGGCTCCAAAGTTGTCTCACCGGGTTCCGAAATTGTCTCGTCTAGCAGTTGCTTGCATGAAGAAGGATCGTACTCACCCACCGCGGCAGCGTCATCTTAATAGCCTACCAAAGTTGTCTCGCCGGGAACAAAAGTTGCATCTCCATGCTCTGAAGTTTCCTCTCTATGCTCCAAAGTTGCCTCATCGGGCTTCGATGTTGCCTTGTTAGGCAACAGCTTGTCTAAAAAACTATCCTCACCCATCGCGGCAGCGCCGTTCTAATGGCCTACCAAAGTTGCCTCGTCAGGTTCCAAAATTGACTCGTCGGACTTCGATGTTGTCTCATTGACAGCGGATTGCCTGAAAAAGGGCTATCATCACCCACCGCGACAACGTTGTCCTAATGGCCTACCAAAGTTGCCTCATCGGAATCCGGTGTTGCCTCTTTGGGCAACGACTTGCCTAAAGAAGTTCCGTCCTCACGCATCGTAGCAGCGCCGTCCTAGTTTCCTCTCCAGGCTCCAAAGTTACCTCTCCAGGCTCCAAAGTTGCCTCATCGAGATTCGGAGTTGCTTAGTCGGGCACAAGTTTTCTTGCCAGGCTTCAAAGTTGCCTCGTCGGGCTCCAAAGTTGTCTCACTAGGCTCCGAAATTGGTTTATCGCCAGGTTTCGTCTATATGTTGGCAATGCCTACTTCGCAATTTTTATAGGCAATTTCATAACATTGATAAGAAATTTAGAATTACTAAATACACTCTACTATTACAACTATATATAATATACCACTACACAACATTTTACTCCCTCCGACCCAAATTAGTTGACTTAGATTTGTCTAGATTCGATTGTATCTAGATATGATTTAGTATTAGATTCATTCGTATCGACAAATTTGAGTCACTAGCATTTTCTAGGAAATACTACGTGATTTTAGGCAATAAATTGATTCAATTGGGCAAGTATATGGGACCCACATATCTCCTCTCGATATCTTACTTCCTCATGTGTGTCTCTACACATCCAATATACCTACCTATATGAAAGATTTAGCAGCTCCAACAACGCCCAAATCAGCTTCCTTTTCTTTCCTACTGTAGATGCCTACAGTAATCTACAGTGCTCGAACCACCGTCCCAACTTTCTCCCCAGTCTCTCCGAACCATCCTCGCAGCACCAGCACAGACACGTACGTGACTCCACCTTATGCCACGTTAGTTTCCATGCCAACTGCGTGTCCTCCTCCCGGATTTACAGCACCGTTCGGTTTCTTCTTCCAGATTTCGTGCTGGATCTTTCTGTATTGCTAACGGAGCCGCCGATGTGCTCAGGATTTGTTCGGTCCATTATCTCTCATCCTGCTGTTCTTCCTTACGCATGTCGCTATGGCCGATCCTACTGGTTCTATCCGGACTCGCGGTCTTCGCCGTGGTCTTCCTCCTTCTGCTTCGCCTCCCCCAGCCCCGCGTCGGCGCCGAGGTTTGTTGGACGTCGCCGATGCGTTGCCTTCTCCGCTTTCCGTGCGTTCTCGACGTGCCTGTGGTCGTGTTCCCTCTTATGGTTCTGCGCCTTCCACCTTTTCGGGTTCCTTCAACATGCCTCCCGTTATGGACGTTTCTTCCGCTGCTGTTAGGTTCGATTCGACTCTGCCGCCTGCGGCTGATGTGTCTTCTGCGGTGACTCAGATGGATGCGTCTACGGGGCCGCCGTCTCGCCGGCAGGGCGGCGCTGACTTGGTTGATTCCGCTTTGCCTGCTCCGGCTTTGCGTCGGCGTCAGGGGTTGGGAGAGATTTCTCCCGCATCGCCTTCTGATCATCCTGCCCCTGACATGTCTGGCCGTCTATCGTGGTCTGGGTTATCCTCTTCTGGCCGGGAGCGTGGCCGCCGTGCCGCTGGTCGAGCTACACCGTCTTCCCGTGGCCGTCTGGCTTCTGCTGCTCCTTCTACTCGCGTTCCATCTCCTACGTTGCATGCTCCGTTCGACCACGTTGTTGTAATTCCTGTGTCGACCGACGAAGATGCACGGAGGCGGGAGATCCGACTGGGTAAGCGCCCAGTGGATGCCATGCCTGTGCCTGCGGCTGTAGCTTCTCATGGTGGGTGCATTCATTTTATTCTTCTGGTCTCTTGGATTGTCCTGTTTGTTTTCTAATGCGTTCTGTGTGCTAAGTAGGTGTTGCTGGGTCCTACGGTGTTAGGTCCTATTTTCTTGGACCGAGCTCTTCCAATATTTTTTTTTTGAAACAAGGCAAAAGATTTGCCATTTTCATTGATTAAGGAGAAGGTTTTTAGATAGTGCTTACAAACCATGTCTTGGCAAAGAGCCAAGACCAACAAACCATGTTTTTAGATAGCTCTTCCAATCCTGGTATGTTTGTTCTCTCTGAAAATGCTTTGCTACTCACTGCGTTCATGTTTTGACTGACGCTGTCTGATTATGTTCTGTTTTCTTCTTCTCCTTTGTAGTACCACACGTGGATTCTTCGGTTGAGGAAGCTTCGGGTATTAGGTCGTCTCTGCTGAATGATCTTTTTGGCGGTGACAACGCTGTGAATATTTGGACTCATATGGATCCCAATATTGTATCTCGGTTGTCTGGTCCAGGCTCTTGGAATCCTCTATCGCCCGCTCATTCTTCTAGTTTTGATTATTCCGTTTCGTTAGATACCAATATTGTATCTCGGTTGTCTGGTCCCGGCTCTTGGAATCCTCTATCGCCCGCTCATTCTTCTGGTTTTGATTATTCCGTTTCGTTAGGTGGTGACCGTACCGGGCCAGCCTCAGGTTTATGCAGGTTTGAGGCCGGGTCTTCTTCTAGGTCTGCACATCGGCTGCCTGCTGATGCCTCAACTGAGGTGCGCATCCCTACTCATGTGCCCATATTGCCTCTTGCTGCATCCCTGGACAATTTGTCTCGAGGTATGGCAGTTCTGCTCCCGTTCTTTTGTCATGTTCTACATTCCTATTAATTTTGTATACTTAGTTATTTCTGATTACTCTTTTGTTGATTCTTTCAGTTCCTCCTACTCCTTTTGTTCCTGCACGCAGAGGGCGTCTAAATCGTCAGGCGTGCATGTTTGCTTGCCGCCGCAGCGTGTTTGCTCGATCTGGGTACCGTCTTTATAATATTCAGTTGCCTATACCAGCTGATTAGATCAGCATGCTCAAACGTAATTCGTGCCTTCTTCTTCTCCTTTATGTTTTCCCCCTTTTTGGCTTCTTCTGTTATTTGTGTTGGTCTCATTATTACTTCTTGCTGAACTGTCGTTTTTCCAGGCTCTTGGCCCGGCCGGTCCTATTACGGTAGCCCTCATCACATATGTAGGCATTGCGGTGCTTCTTTTTGGTTTCAAGAGCGGTGTAAGTGTCTAATCAAGGAGCGGCATCGGCCTTTCTATAATGGTTGTTTCCGTGGTGGGAGAGTGTCACTTCCTGTTTACCCTGACTGGCTATCTTCCTTGGCTGAATTGCTAAGATTTGATGGTGGGCCTGAATCTAATCGTTTCATGCGATTGATTCGCGAGTACAATTCTATGTTCGCCTTCACTTCTCTTGGTGTTCATGTCGACAACAGTGTGAATGTTGGGAGTGGCCCATATGTTTTAAAGATATGTGGGGTTGTTTGTCATGAAATTGGTTCTCTTCTTCCTCCCGCTGATAATCATGTCCCTAAGTTCGCTCAACTTTATATTTATGACAAAGAGAATGAGTTGGATCATAGGATGGGTATATTCTCGGCTAACGTTGGCGAAGATGACAACTCCATTCCATTGAGTGAGCAGCTGACTTCTTTGGTTCATGGTCGTCGTTACTTGAGGGATTTGCTACACGATGCTAAGTTAGAAGGAGATTCTGACCATTCTTCTCGCTGTCAACACATGCGCCGAGAAGAACCTGAACGTTCTATAGTTGACTCGCTGAGGACAATGCTTAATGGCTGTAATCCATTGGTGCAAACATTTCGTATGGCTGAGAGAAGGCTTTCCTCACCTAATACTTCGGATGTAGCTATTCAGTTGTTCGGTCATGAGGGGGCTGATCATGGGCATCGTTATTCTCTTCCTGCCGCAACTGAATTGGCTGCTCTAATAGTTGATCATTTCTCTGTGGAGGCAAATAGATTTGATATTATTGTTCAGAAGAATGCTGGATATTTCCAGCGTGTGTCTCCTCTAAATCCTTCTCTTATGGCTTTACAATATCCACTTTTGTTTCCTCATGGTTCTATGGGGTTCCATCTTGGCATCAAGTATCTAGATGTTGACAATGTCCTTGCTGGTGGGCGACAGGATGTATCCATGCTTGAGTACTATTGTTATAGGTTTCATTATCGGAAAGGGGAGCCTAATCCTTTTACATGTTGTGGCCGATCGTCACACCAGATCATGGTGGATTCCTTTTCGTGTGTTGAATCATGTAGGCTTAGCTACAATTTTTGGAATCAAGATAGCCTTCGTTCCGAGACGTATCAAGGTATATCTGATGCTCTTGGTGAAGGAAATTCAACTGGAAAAAATATTGGCGTCCAGTATATTTTACATTTTAGCTACACCTGAAGTCCACGTTATATGATTCAAAATTATCAAGATGGAATGGACAATTGTCGAGTCTATGGAGCTCCTGATCTTTTTGTTACATTTACATGCAATCCAAAGTGGGACGAAATTTCTGAAGCACTTCTCTTTGAGCCCGGCCAGACTCATGCTGATAGACCAGATATGGTGACACGGGTGTTCAAGTTGAAAATTAATGAATTTAGTGATGATGTCGGAAAAGGAGAAACTTTCGGTCCCATCCAAGAATATGCCTTCATGTTCTTTTTTTTATTTATTTCATTTTCATTTCTAACAGACTTTTCTTTCGTTCCATGCTGGACCGAAAATACATTGCATATCATCTTGCTTTTTTGACACGGCTTGGTGTCGGTGGTCTGTGTACAGCTTCCATCTCCATACATATTTTCCTCTTTAGGACAGTGTGCTAGATATTTTTTTTAGCTCTCTAGGTTATATTGTAACATATTATTCTGATGTGTTGCTGGATGAACTTATTATGTTTCCTTGCCTGTATACTTTTCACAGATTTATATGTCGTTGAATTCCAAAAAAGAGGTTTTCCTCATATACATGCATTGGTGTGGCTGAAGGCTGAGACGGAGGAGCCTACACCCGCCATGATAGACTCTTATATATCCGCGGAGATACCCGATTATAATGTGGATCCGTTTGGGTATGCACTTGTGGAGGAGTTTATGGTTCACGGGCCTTGTGGCGAGTATAATCCAAACTCGCCGTGCATGAAGAATGGAGTCTGTTCTAAGCGCTACCCCAAGGAATTCAATGAGGAGACGGCGATTGTCTGTCTTGGTTTTCCAGTGTACCGTCGTCGCGACAATGATCGTTTCGTCATCAAAAATGGAATTTGTTTAAGTAATAAGTGGATTGTACCACATAATATGGCATTATTAAAAAAGTTTCAGGCCCATATTAATGTGAGTGGTGTAACAAGACAAACCTTTTGAAATATTTGTTCAAATATCTTGCTAAGGGACATGACATGGCTCGAGCATGTTTGCATTCCATGTACCGATCTTCAAATTCCGAGTCAGCAGGAATTAACGAAATAGATGAGTATGCCAGATGCAGGTGTGGTTCAATTATGTGCAATTATTTTCCTCCCTTGCTTTCTCCTGCGTATCATTTCCTTCTGTGTGCCCTTTTATTAGCTATTTTGTCCTGCTGGTTTGTTATATGATGTTGGCCTTTTTTGTTTGCTCTGTTTGCATTTTCTCATTGTATTTTTCCCTTTCCCTCTTTCATCTGCAACCGTTGTGGTTATCTTTAGATTCATTTGTTTATATGCTCACCTCTGAATTTGCATGGCATTGTGACGTAGGTACCTCTTTACATGTGAGGCGTGCTGGCGTATATTTGCATTTGACATTCATGTGCGAGAGCCTTCCGTTTATAGGTTAACTGTTCATCTGCCCAATATGAACAGAATTATTTACCATGAGAGTGATAGTCTTGCTGACGTTGTACACAATCCTAACAAATACAAAATATGCTCACTGAATGGTTTGTCACTAATCAACGTCGACCGGATGCTCGGTCTTTAACTTATCTCAAATTCCGTCCAAATGGACATGGAACGGACAAACCAAGAAGTGGAGAAAAAGAGTACGTGAAATCAAGTTTGGTCCGCCGATTGGGCGAATTTACAATGTTCATCCTACTACAAATGAGCTATTTTACCTGTGGATGCTATTGACTATTGTGCCGGGGGCTACAAGTTTTGAAGATTTGAAATCCTACCATGGGACTTTGTTCGATTCCTTCAAGGAGGCTTGCCAGGCTCGTGGGTTAGTTGGTGATGACAACGAATGGTTTCTTCTCTTTGATGAAGCTATCCAGTGGGCTTCTTCTTTCCAGCTAAGACATTTATTTATACAGTTCTGTTGTTTTGTGGTGTTACAAATGGACAGAGGCTTTTCGACAAATATTCACAGTATATGGACGATGATTTGGCTGCTCGAATTGCCCAATCCATGGACGATAGTGGCATGCTAATTCCTCATGATTATTTGCATTCTGTGCTACTTGAAGAGCTTTCACTCATGTTTGGCAAAAATGGCTATTCACTTGCATCTTTCAATATTTCTACAGAATCAATCATTTCGGCAAGATCACTAGGCAACAGGTTAATCTTGGAAGAGCTACAATATGACAAAGATAGTATGAGGGCCACATCTTCTTATCTTTATCAAAAGTTAAAGAAAAGGAAGTTAGACATATATGATCAGATCATGGCTGCAACTACTAATTCTGCGGGGAAAGTATTTTTTATTTCTGGACATGGTGGTACTGGCAAAACATTTTTGTGGAATGCTATTATTACAGCTCTACGAGCAGACGATCACATTGTCTTGGCTGTTGCTTCTTCAGGAGTAGCTTCTTTGCTACTTCCGGGGGGAGGACGGCTCATTCACGCTTCAGGATACCGCTTGATATCGGTGAACGGACAATGTGCAACATATCTCGAGGAACTAATCTAGCTGAGCTGGTTGAGAAGGCAACATTGATATTATGGGACGAGGCACCGATGACACATAGGCGGTGCTTCGAGGCCGTGGACAGGAGTATGAAGGATGTCCTTTCTGTAAATGATAGTTCTAAAAGTATTGCCTGTTGTTGAAGGTGCAAGTAGAACCGAAGTTCTCAATTCTGCTCTTATCAGTTCTCCGTTGTGGCAGCATGTGACTGTCCTCAGGTTGCGAGATAATATGAGGTTATCTAACCCCGAGCTATCTGCAGATGAGAAGATTGAGCTGGACCTGTTTGCTCGATGGGTTCTGAGTGTCGGCGACGGTACAATACCTATGGATTCCCGATAAGGAGAAGCTGGCCCTTCATGGCTTACTTTACCACCCGATATTGCATTGTTACCTACTTCAGATCATATTTCCTCCATTGTTGATGCAATATATGATTCGTTTAGTGAGAATTTCTCTGATGTGTCTTATTTGGCCCAACGTGCCATAGTTTGTCTTACCAACAAGGTTGTTGATACAATCAACAATGTTCTTTTTTCTATGGTTCCCGAAGAAGAGGTTGTATTTCAAAGTTGTGATGCTATTTGCAAAACATTGGATCATATAGCCGATGCAGATCTGCTGTATCCTCCCGAGTTTCTGCATAAGGTGGACGCTCCTAATTTTCCACATCATAGAATTGCGCTAAAAGTTGGAGTTCCTGTTATGCTGTTACAAAATATAAATCATTCTATTGGGCTTTGCAATGGTACCCGTCTCATGATAACTAGGTTGGGCGATTGGGTTCTTGAACCCAAAATTTTGACTGGCAGCAACGTAGGTGACTGTGTGTGTATACCAAGAATTGTATTGCATGCACCTCCTAAGAAGTGGCTTTTCACTCTGCAGCATCGATAATATCCAATTCGCCTGTGCTATGCAGTGACCATCAATAAAAGCCAAGGGCAGACGCTTAATAAGGTCGGTGTTTACCTGCCAAAGCCAGTATTTTCTCATGGTCAGCTTTACGTCGCTATATCAAGAGTGACTTCGCTAAAGGTGCTCGCTCTGGATGAAAATGGAGCGCCAACTGCACAAACAAGGAACATAGTTTGCCAAGAGGTACTCGGTAGTCTGTAGGCCATATGTGTATAAGTTTCTTTGTGCACATTCCTTCTTCAGAGTTTGGTTGTTCAGGCAAGAGATATAGCAGGCTAGCAAATAATCACTACTCCCTGGACAGTTGTTTGTAAGTTTTGCTAACATTCACCTCCTCCGAGGTTTAAATATTCAGTTGTCACGCTTTGCTTATGTAACATGTTCTGTATCAGACTAGCTTAAACATGTTCAGAGCTTGCAATCATGTAGTTCTTGCTATGTTAAATACCTCAGCATTATTGTCTAACTCAGTACAGTGTAAATATATATATCGGCACTATCTAAAGTACCAGTTTAAAACGGATTCTGAATCAACTTTGCAAACAGTCATACTACACTAACATATAACATACATATGTTTGGGGTTCAGCATTCATCGTAGACCCTGTGGCGGTGTGACTACACAGACAACATACATATGTTTTGATCTACGCCAGACTTTGTACTGTTGTACTATCTTTTGGAATGTACCAACATATTATGTATGCATTTCTACGAGATTGAGAACATATAAATAAATATGAGACAGCATGCAGAGAAAAAATATTGATATGCCATATTCCTTGTGTTTTATCCCGGCATAGGTAATCATCTTTGAAGTAACTTGTTACAGACTTCTGTGGTACATGAGTGCATAGCTCGATAGAGTCACTAATATCCATCTGAATATGGAGATAATCACACGACATGCACTTGTATCTCACTATTTCTACAAACACTTACTATAGCTATTACCCGTGGCATATAGTTGTACTCATTGGTTTTTCTAGAACCTAGCCGGATATGAAGCAATTTGAAATAGTAGTAGTGAATCAAGATACATATAAAGTTGGAATGTCAACGTTGTCTATCAATCAATTAGCCTACTTGGGAGCTCAGAAGTCAGAGATGAAGTTCTTATTCAAAGCTAGGAATGAGTTCCTATTCAAACCTAGTTCCACTTTCGTCGTGCTGCTCTATCTTTTTTACTTTTTTGGTGATAGATGCCTCTCACAATCTTTCCCATGCCAGTTGATGGGACATGAATGGGGAATGCAACTTTTAATGGGTGTGCTACATATATAATTTCTGATGCCTCCAATGCCCTTAGCCATCAAATCTTTATCCATAAGGTGTGAAGGCATGATAAATAAATGGACATGACAATTCCAAGACAAAAGAAATAGAATAACTGACTAAGAAAAGCTATTTATCATTTGAGACCGACATGAAACCTTGTTCCTTCTAAAATACTTGGATAGTTGACACCAACATGAAGTCATTTTTCCTCTGCTAGTTTGAGGAGTAAACATTCCTCTTTTATGAGCCTAGCCCTTGGGTAGGTCAGCAAATACTACGCTTTAGTGTATATACTTCACTTGTTTTCCTGTGTCTTTATTTCCCTTTATTGGTGGAAGATGTTCCTCACTTGAAATTCAAAAAATGCTAATGATATGTGATTTAGGAGTTATAATTTCGATGAACTTACGCATTAGTTTGTAGTTTGTACCACTGCTTTCTAGATCTCTGCACCAACATCACGAACATCATATGCACCACTAAATGAAACAAATCATCTCAAACAAAATACACCGGGGAAATTGCTTTTTATCTGCAAGAAAAAGGGCAATGGCATTCAGGTTTCTGAGCGGGCTAGCAGGTAGGGATGAAAACAGAGAAGAAAGGACCAAAACTAAGTGGTGCCACATTGATTTTTCTGGAAGCAAAAAAATACAGAAACTCTAAAACAAATACGTAAATAGGTACTATTAGAAACTTATACATATCTAATACAGTATAGCGACAAAGCTGAAAGTGAAGGGTTGCATAACTAAGAGGTCCCTGGAAATTATTAGCAGAGGACATGGATTAAGAAGTACCGTGTCGCTCCTCTGTCTAACCTACGCATCTCTAAACGCCCTCGTGTCATCCACCTAGGCAGCAAGGGCAGCTCCCTAGTCGTCTTTCTCTTCTAGCACCCCCTCCTAGTGCTTCATCGGTCACCTCCACTTGACGATGTTGGTGGACATAGCTCGTGTGGTTGACGGTGGCAGCGTGGTTCAGGTTGTTTTGCGTATCAATCTGGTCAAAAGGCTAGCACATGGATTCATCAATCATGCGGCTAGGACACATATGAAGCAAGGAGTGTGTGTGTGCCTATTTGGGCACTTGATATTGCAGCAATAATCAGTGATGGCATGGCAATATTGTCAGTGTTTGCCAAATGGGCTTCCAAACTTTGGCGTGACGGGCGATCTGCTTATGCTCTGCATTCCCAAAGGTATGGTTATGTTGGCTCAGTAAGAGGGAGCGGCAATAAAAGGTAAAATTTTCAGGGTCTCGAACTCCAGGCTGAAAATTCTAGGTTTGACTTTCGTTGGTTGTACCTAACAATGCTGGTATCTGCATATAGTTCCCTTGTTGAAGTCATTGCTCGTAAACTGGTTAGACATTATTTAGGATGAAAATGTCAAGCTTCATGCACTAGCCAACGCAACCAAAAGTCCGAACTGATGGAAAGGGATAGTGCAATCCACTTATACACTTCAACACCCCCTCTCACGTGTGACAGGGAGAAGTCAGCACGTGCAACCGAAAGATAGCAACGGCGCGCGAAACTCACGTATGACTCAAGAGGCCTATACGTGGACACAGAGGGGTCAATGGCAATTTTTGGAAGATGAAGATATCTCTAAAAAATAAAAAAAATTGCGTGGTATCTTCGTCGAGGAGTTATCCTTACAAAAGATAATCTTATTAAGCGGAATTGGCATGGGAATCCTATATGTGTTTTTTGTCATCAAAATGAATCAATCAAACACCTGTTTTTCCAATATAATTTTGCTAGATCTATATGGTCAGTTACCCAAGCACCTTTAGGCTTGTATCCACCAAGTAGTATTGCCAATATTTTTGGAAATTGGTTACATGGGATAGATAACAAGTTTAAATTACTTGTTTGGGTTGGAGCGATTGCCATTATATGGTCGCTATGGCTGTGTAAAAATGACAAAGTTTTTAATGATATAAACTGTTCTTTTCTACAGGTTATTTATCGGTGTACCAGCACACTGCGTTCTTGGTCAGTCATGCATCGTGTGGAGTATCACGACCTTTTTATGGAGGTGTGTACGCGGCTGGAGGATACGGCGCGGGATCTGTTTACCTGACATGGATGGCAACATAATCTTTGGATCGGTCCTCCATCTACATCTTAGGCGTCTTACAGTTTCTTAAGTTGATATGTAATTCGCTTTTTTTATTTTTATGTTTGGACTTGTCAACTTGGATGGCTGTGTGTATCTCAGTTATACAGAGGCCGATGTATGTTTAAACCTTTTAAGTAATAAAGTGCCTTTTATCGAAAAATCTGCTAATATCGAAGGACACTCACGCATGGCGGTCATTGCCCAGGTGGCAGACGACGAACTAGACTCAGACCCTAAGGCGCCCAGATGCCAAAGAGTAATACACCCTAGATGTGGCCACCAAGGCACTATCGAGAACACAATCGGTCACGCTGTCGTCTGCGCCATATTGTCACCGTCTGTGCTGCATCATCAGCCGCCCCGACCGTCATCCACCGCCTGCTCGCCTCGCCGCCGGGAGCCCGTCCTTCTGCTTGCATAGTTCTCATATATCGAGGATGACATTGAGGACCGCAGACATGTCACCGTCCTTTCTCCGCTGTCTAGCGCCCCGCCCGTCATCTCTCAGAATTTGAACAAGACATCGAGGTAGCGTGCACCTGCCTGTCATCCATCCTCAGTAGAACAAGGCCCTCCGCCAGATAGCCTCTTCCCTGGGCACGGACCTTGCAATGGCGCCGTGCTTCTCCTCTAGATACAGACGTACATACATCTTCTAAGTACGTGGCAGTCAGCTCAAATTGCTGACTTTCTTAGCACATGATTACATTTTCTTTAATAAATAATTATTTTATAAAACAGAAAATGGATTTGGATTACTTATTCAAATTCAAGCACTTTTCATGTTAAAAGTTTTCTCAAATTCATAAGTATGCAAAAACTGTACAATTCAAATGTTTAAAAATATAATAGTATGCAAATTCAAATGTTTGAAAAAAAAACAGTACATCGCGCTAGTTTTGACTCAGCATGCGCAATTTTGGGCCTTTTGTCCCGGTCCAGGTCACCAGCTGGGACTAAAGCTTGTGCAACACGCTAGTACCCGAAAAGCCACCCCTTTAGTCCCGGTGCGTTGCGACTGGTGCCACTCACTGGGACTAAGTGTGTGTGGGAGGGGGCAGTATTTATACGCGGCCTCCTTCCTCGGCCGAATCCACCAACCGGAACTTGGAGGCCATCCAGGCTGCCTAAACGCCGGCTGCCACCACCATCCTCCCCGCACCGGCAGCCACCGCCACCCTCCCCGCGCCGGCCGCTACGGCCACGCCCTCCGTCGCCGGCCGCCACCGCGCCTCCCTGGGCCGGCCGCCACCACCTCCCCGCGACGGCCGCCACCGCCTCGAGATAGTAGTTGCTAACACTTTTTAGTTGCAAGGAATAGAATAATAGAAAAAGGAAATAGAAATATGACTAGAAATAGAAATAGGGAAAATAAGAATTAGGAAATAGAAAAATAGGAAATAGAAATATTTTTTAGTTCCATTTTTAGTTGCAAAATATATGTGTAGCAATATTTGAAATAAATAGAAATAGGGAAATTGAAATAACCTTTTATTATTTCTTAGGATTATAGAATTTTTAGTTGCAAATATATTTTAGTTGTGTATTTTAGTGTAGAAATAGGAATTGAAATAGAAAAATAGATGTGTAGCAATATTTTTATAGATGTGCATTTTTTAGTTGCATTTTTAGTTGCAAACATATGTGTAACAATATTTGTGTGCAAATATTTGTGTAGAAATATTGTGTGAAAAAATAGGATTTGTTTGCAAATAGAAATATTGTGTGCATTTTGAAATAATATTGTGTGCATCTTGCATTTTGCAGAAACTATGGATCCAACCAGTCCAATCCGCAGTGAGGGTTTTACTCTGTTGTACACATTCACTTTTGCTTACTCGATATTTATATATATAAACGTGTGCACTTTTCACTAGATTCTGCTAGACATTCAAGTTGATAAGAGAATAGTTGAAGTCATAGACCCATTAAAGAAATACCTGGAAGAGTTCCGCAGCATGCAGGACATGCTCCAGAGGTAATTCTCGTGCTATATTAGTCTTTTTCGTTGATTTTCTAAGATACCAGGTAATGACTTCATTCATTTTCTTTGCCGGGCAGGGTTTGGAACCTGTTCAAGCGTCAGGTTACGGGTTTCTTTACTAAGAAGCTGACGTTTAATCCGGTCTCGGTAAGTAGTACGTGATATGTCCGCGCATCTCTTTACTTCTAGTTTCAGTACAAATATGATGCTAGATTATTATTTTGATTGAATTCTATTCTCGTAAAGTACGTGAGACAGCCACCAGAGACCAATATATGTGGATACTACGTTTGCGAGTTCATTCACATGTTTACCACTGAGCACAAAGCTTATAGAGTCGACATAAGCAATACATTCACAACATCATTTTATTACCGTCACTTTTTCTTATCATAATTAATATTCATATTGATCTCCTTTCCTTATATAGTTTGAGGGCATGCGGAATCAGCTCCTCCCAGAGCGAGGCGTACTAGGAATTGGTACTAGGAATTGCAGATAAACTGGCGGGATTTTTGTTGAAAGAGATGGTAGAAGATGCTGGAGAATTTAGTATGAATAGGTTCTACTGATGATCCCAGGCCATGTAATTGAATAGACGGGATCTAGTCCCGGTAATTGTGATCTCCATGAAACTATCAAAATTGTATATATTTGTGTAGGAGCATGGAAAACAAAAAAATTCTACCGCATGAACACAAACAAGCCAAGATCTATCTATTAGATTGTAGCAACGAGTCGATTAGAGTACTCACCCTCGAATATTCTAAAGCGGTTAACGAGAGCAGATTCTCGTGGATGATGTAGTCGTTCACTTGCCGATCTCAAGATCGCATAGACGATCCTTCCGGTGCCGCGTTCCGGCAACGCTCCAGCAGTAGGTCACACGTTCGGTACTCGATGAAAACCTTCCTCTCCCTTGTTCCAGCAGGCAATAGAGATTGTAGTTCTCTCCTCGCGATTCCGGCATCACGACGACGTGGTGTCGGAAGTAGAGGGAAGATACCGCAGGGCTTCGTCTAAGCCGGAGCGGGTAATGGTGGAGTATTAGGGTTTCCTGGTGTCAAGGGTTTATAAGCCGGAGATGAGGAGGTGGGGCCAGCGACGGCGAGCCGACGGCGGCGCCAGGCGGCGGCGCGACGACGGTGGCAGCGTAGGCTTGGGGGTGGTGGTGTGTGGAGGGGCAGCCCATCCCCTCTATTTATGAGAGTGAGGGGCAGCTAGGGAGAGGGGAGTTTGTATCCTACCCCAACTCCCTCTCCTTCTAGGCTTCTGGTGGAGGGAGAGAAGGATTCTCTTCTTCCTCCACCAGGAAACATCGTCCCAGTTTGACTTTTCAAACTTGTCTTTTGACTTTCAATTTTGGAGTTTGATTTTACTCTTTATTTGCACATCCCTTTGACCTATGAAAGGATGCAATTATTCCACTTAGTCATGACACATTCATGCACCCTTCCCCTTCCGGTCCGATGAACCTTCTAGACTCTTCTAGATCATTCCGGTGAAAACAATGAAATCATTCCCGAACTCCGGAATTGGACTTTCCTTATATGAATCTTATTCTCCGGACCATTCCGGA
Source organism: Avena sativa (assembly GCA_916181665.1). Lineage (NCBI taxonomy): Eukaryota > Viridiplantae > Streptophyta > Magnoliopsida > Poales > Poaceae > Avena > Avena sativa. The sequence goes on from OV702282.1 coordinate 170,340,386, forward strand.
TCTCTTCATGATATCCCGGATCCCATCCGAGACTCCAAACCACATACGGCCTCCCTACTTACATTCCATATCTACTAAACAACATCGAATCCTTAAGTGTGTCTCTCTATGGTTCGTGAATTATGCAGACATGACCGAGACTCTTCTCCGATCAATAACCAATAGAGGAAACTGGAAATTCATATGGTTCCAACATATTTCTACAATTAATTTGCGATCGAATGAATCATTTACATATGATACCAATTTCCCTTTGTCTCGTGATATTTTACTTATCCGAAGTCTGATCGTCGGTATCTCTGCATACCTAGTTCAACCTCGTTACCGATAAGTACTCTTTTCTTGTTGCCGTGCATTGTGATCCCTTGTGAGCCAGTCACATGCTTGCAAGCTGATTAGATGACATTCCACGGAGAGGGCCCATAGTATATCTATCCATCCTATGGATGGACAAATCCCACTCTTGATCTATGAGCCTCAACACATACTTTCTGAACACTCAATGCCACCTTTATAGCCACCCAGTTACAGTGTGGTGTTTGATGTCATCAAAGTATCCATCCGGTGATGGTGATTAGCATGATCTCATAGTCAAAGGAATCAGGTTACTATGTATCAGAAAGCTTATAGCAAATGAACTAACAAAATGACTTGATCTTTATGCTACGCTTATCTATAGGTGTATGTCCATCACACCATTCTCCTAATAATATGATCTTGTTGTTAATAACATCTCAATGTTCATGATCAGGTAACCATGATCATCTATCAACCAACAAGCTAGTATTATAAAGAGGCTTTACTAGGGACTCTAATTTAGTTTACAAATCACACAAGTATTAATGTTTCCGGTTAATACTATTATAGATTGAATGTAAACATTTATCATAAACACAGAGATATAATAATAACTACTTTTATTATTGCCTCAAGGGCATATCTCCAACAGTCTCCCACTTGTACTAGAGTCAACTAATCTAGATTACATGGTAATATATCGAACACCCGTGGCGGTTTGGTGCTGGTCATGTTTTGCCCTCGGGAGAGGTTTAGTCAACGGATTCGCCACATTCAGATTTGTGTGTACTTTGCAAATTTTTATGTCACCATCTTGGACATGCTCTCGAATAGCGTGAAAATGTAGCTTGATATGCTTCAGCTTCTTGTGTGACCTTGCTTCTTTCTCATTGGCTATGGCGTATCACAGTAGATAGACATTGGGTCCAGCGCACTGGGAACCACACCGAGCTCTGTAATGAACTCCTTCATCCATATTGCCTCTTGTGAAGCCTCTTAAGCAGCTATGTATTCCGATTCAGTTGAAGATCTCTCCACAATGCTTTGCTTTGCACTCCTCCAGCTCACTATTGCACCATTCAAAGTAAATACGTATCCAGATTGAGATTTATAATCATCCGGATCGGTGTTCCAACTAGCATCAGTGTAACCATTAACAACAAGTTGTTCATCACCTCCATAAGAAAGAGCCATATCCCTAGTTCTTCTCAAGTACTTAAGGATGTTTTTGACCTTTGTCCAATGATCCACTCCTGGATCACTTTGATATCTTCTAGTCAAACTAACAGCATATGCAATGTCGGGTCTAGTACATAGCATGGCATACATAAGAGATCCTATGGCTGAGGCATAGGGAGTCTTACTCATCCTTTCTCTATCTTCTGCCATTGCAGGACTTTGAGTTTTACTCAAGGTTATATTGGGCAACATGGGCAAGAACCCTTTCTTGCTATCTTCCATTCCAAATCTATTTAGAACTTTGTCCAAATATGTACTCTATGACAATGATATTAGGCGTCTCGATCTATCTCTATAAATCTTTATGCCTAATATGTAAGCTGCTTCACTAAGATATTTCATTGAAAAACTATTATTCAAATAATCCTTGACACTATTAAGAAGGTCTACATCATTCCCAATCAACAATATGTCATCTACATATAGTATTAAGAATGCTACAGAGCTCCCACTCACTTTCTTGTAAATACAAGCTTCTCCATAAGTTTGTATAAAACCAAAACTTTTGATTACCTTATCAAAACGTTGATTCCAACTCCGGGAGGCTTTCTTCAATCCATAAATGGACTGTTGAAGTTTTCATACCTTGTTAGCATCTTTAGGATTGACAAAACCTTTGGGTTGTACCATATACAACTTTTCATCAATGTCTCCATTGAGGAACGCCGTTTTGACATCCATCTGCCATATCTCATAATCATAATATGCAGCGGTGAGAAAGTCTCATCATAGTCAACTCCTTGAATTTGTTGAAACCCTTTTGCGACAAGTCAAGCTTTATAGACGGTTACATTACCATCAGCATATGTTTTCTTCTTCAAAATCCATTTATTCTCGACAGCCTTCCGACCATCCGGTAAGTCCACCAAAGTCCATACTTGGTTTTCGTACATGGATCCAATCTCGGATTTCATGGCTTCTAGCCATTTATTGGAATCTGGGCTCATCATTGCTTCCTCATATATCGCAGGGTCGTCGGTGTCGTCCACCAACATGACACTCATAACGGGATCATACCAATCGGGAGTGGTACGAGTTCTCGTTGACCTGCGAGGTTCTGTAGTAACTTCGACCAAAGTTTCATGATGATTATCATTAGGTTCCTCTCTTATTGGTGTAGTCTCCATAGGAACTTCTTCCGGTGCTGCGCTACTCTCAAATCCGAGAGAAGGTTCGACAACCTCATCGAGTTCTACTTTCCTTCCAGTCACTTCTTTCGAGAGAAACTCGTTCTCTAGAAAGGAACATTCTTGGCAACGAAGATTTTGCCTTCAGATCTATGATAGAAGGTATACCCAATAGTTTCCTTAGGGTATCCTATGAAGACGCATTTTTCCGCTTTGGGTTCAAGCTTGTCGGGCTGTAACTTCTTTACATAAGCTTCGCAACCCCAAACTTTAAGGAACGACAATTTAGGTTTCTTCCCAAACCATAATTCATACGGTGTCGTTTCAATGGATTTAGATGGTTCCCTATTTAAAGTAATGCGGCTATTTCAAATGCATAACCCCAAAATAACAAAGGTAAATTTGTAAGTGACATCATAGAACGAACCATATCTAAGAGAGTTCGATTACGACGTTCGGACACACCATTACATTGTGGTGTTCCCGGCGGTGTCAATTGTGAAAGTATTCCGCATTTCTTGAAATGTTCGCCAAACTCATAACTTAGATATTCACCTCCATGATCAAATCATAGAAACTTAATCTTCTTGTTACGTTGATTCTCCACTTCACTTTGAAATTCCTTAAACTTCTCGAAAGTTTCGGACTTATGTTTCATGAAATAGATATACCCATATCTACTAAAGTCATATGTGAAAGTACGAACATAACAATAACCACCGCACGATGCTACACTCATAGGGACACACACATCGGTATGTATGATTGTCAACAAGTCCGTAGCTCACTCCATCATACCAGAAAATGGAGTCTTAGTCATTTTACCCACCAGACATGCTTCGCATCTTTCAAGTGATTAGAAATTAAGTGATTCAAGAAGTCCATCAGAATGGAGTTTCTTCATACACTTCACTCTAATATGACCAAGACGATAGTGCCACATATAGGTTAAGTTATCGCTTAATTTCAAACGTTTATCTTCAATGTTATTAACATGTGTATTACCACAATCGAGATTCAACAAGAATAGACCATCTATCAAGGGTGCATGTACATAAAACATATTACTCATATAAATCGAACAACCATTATTCTCGGACTTAAACAAGTAACCGTCTCACAATAAACATGATCGGGATATAATGTTCATGCTCATCGCAGACACCAAATAACAATTATTTAAGTATAAAACTAATACCGATGGTAGATGAAGAGGTAGTGTGCCGACCGCGATCACATCAACCTTTGATCCATTTCCAACACATATCGTCACCTCGTTCTTTGCTAGTTTCTGTCTATTCTGCAGCACCTATTTCGAGTTACAAATATGAGCAACCGAACCAGTATCAAATACCCAGGCACTACTACGACTACTAGTAAGATACACATCAATAACATGTATATCGGATATACCTTTCTTCTTGATGTTGTCGTTCTTCAGATCCGCCAAGTACTTAGGGCAATTACGTTCCAGTGACCTTCTCCCTTGCAGTAAAAGCACGCAGTATCAGGCTTAGGCCCAGCCTTGGTCTTCTTCACCGGCGTGGTAGCTTTCTTACCGCCCTTCTTGAAGTTTCCCTTTTTTCGGCTTGCCTTGCTTCTTGAATTTGGTGGTCTTATTGACCATCAGCACTTGGTGCTCTTTGTTGATCTCCACTTCCGTAGACTTCAACATAGAGAAGAGTTCTGGCAAGGTCTTATCCATGCGCTGCATGTTGCAGTTCATCACAAAGTTCTTGTAACTTGGTGGTAGTGAATGGAGGACACGATGAATCCCTAACGCATTAGGAATTAGTTCCCTCACGGCCAAGGTCTGAGCTGCGGCTACCTTGTGAATATTGTCCACCTGTGTAGTACCCAAGATGACAGTTGGTCATGGTTGGGAGGCCAAACTCACAGGAGAGGTGCTTATACTAGGGCGTGTAATTGAAAGGTTAGGATTGATTATCCGCATACTGAGTATGGTGAATTCAGGATTTGTTCCTGACGGATGTATCGAATGTTGTGGTGAAAGTGTACAATCTCTGCAGAGTGTCAAACTATTCGAATAACTGCGTCCGCGGTTATGGACAATTGGAGTGGCCATACTGTTCCCCGTCAGACTTTTCAAAATGACTTGTGAAATGAATTGAGATTTTGACTTGACCACAACAGAGTTGTGACATGAGTTACAAGTTCCCCTTTAGGAGTTATAAAATTATGACTAGTTTCTTTCTGAACTTAGTAGAGATAAATCTGGCTTTTTGCAAAACAACCCTAGAGCCTAGTGTCCTATTATCAAAAACCCCCTTCACTTGTTAGTATTAGTTTGCGAGTACTTAAAGAGTACTCATGGCTTTGTCCCTAGCTATTCCCGTGGCCAGACTATGAAGAGGAGTACCTGGAAGATGGACCCCGGGAAGGTTACGACAACTAGGATCATCTCCCATCGTCAGTATTGCCTGTGACCCCGAAGATGGAGCTTCGCCTAGGCTACCGTTATTATTACGTATTCCGCTGCTTGATGTTGTATTAAGAACTGGATCATGAGATCCCTATTTGTGTAAGAACTTATGTATCGTTTGTAATGGATGAAGTACTATGGTATCCAATTCTGTTATGTCTCGCAAAAATGGTAATCCTGGGATTGCGATGTATGGCATAACAGGCATCTGGGATTATAAATCCGGGTGTTGACAAGTTGCATACCTTAATTTTTCCTCATCATTGCAACCTACAGTCTTCAGCTTCCTTTCAGTATCTGCTAGCCAATCTTCTACATCCATTGGTTTAGGAGCTGATGCAAAAGGTAACGGCCTTGCATTCTAGAAATCTGATAGACTCACTCCTCCACCTTCAGGTGACCTCTGATTTGCTCGTCCCAGCAGCTCTTCCATGAACTTGTTCTGGGTCTCTTGCATCATTTGCATGCATTGCATAAAATTTTGCTCCATTAACAGCCTCATTGGTGGTGGTGGTGGTAATGCTTCTTGGTTTGCTGTATCTGCATCGGCCTTCTCCTTGGCCTCTCGCTCCATCCGCTGCTTCTCAGTCTCCATTCCAACACCCGTATCCATGACCCTCTAGTCCTGCAGCATAAAGAGAATACTCATAATTACATCATGCACATGTGTTCTGAGCTCGACTTTACGCACATAACTAGTCACACAATGAAGATCCAAAGAAAATCCAAATATGTATTTCACATATTTTACATATATCATAATGATACAAAGTTCTTATATAATATACCATATAGGTATAATCACAAAACTACCTTATTACTTGGAGTATAATACACGGTACTTGATATCACTAACTAATTGCCTCCTTCTAGTAGTAACTACGCTCATCATACATGCCTAATGTCCAACCGTGATGACGTGTTGTTCGTCGCACAGTTTGTGGAACATATGGCCTTCCAGAAGGAACATACTCTGTATCTTAAGTGTCAGGACTTGAGTCATTACTCAACCTGAGTGCATTTACTACCTCCAGCTCAGCTGTAAAGTCTTTAGAAACATATTCAACATTATCTCCATCCTGCATCTCCTGAGCTTCATTCCTTGAGTTGTCAACAGGATACGCAGATCCTGCTGCTTCCCAGGTGCTCCCTTGGGGAAGATAGTTAAACACTGGATAATGTATATTCCCTGGGTTTTTAGAAGATTTTGATGATTCAAACACTCTCTCCTCAGGATCTTCTTCTTCTTCATCCTGATTATTTATTGACATGGTATTTCTACTACTGTTATTAGGGTTCATCCTTACACCCATACAACTAGATTGTCCAACATTTCGGTCAGAACCATTTGTGGACATATGATGTTCATGAGATCCTTCATATGATCCCATTCTCCAACCATGCGAATTCTCAATAGGAAGTTCTGAGTCAGAACCATCCTCTGAGCCTTGTGGTACTGCATACCTCATATCCATAGTAGGATCCTATATAGGTTCAGGTCTTGGTGAATAAGGATATGGTATAAAAGATTCAGGATCTATAAGTATATCCTTAAAGATAGGTGTTGCACTACTACTTGCTTCCTTCTCTAACTGGAATGCTAACTGCTTCCTCCTTTCCGGATCAGTTAGATCCTCTAACATGTCATTTTTATCTTCGACAATCACTTGATGTGTCTTATAAAAAGACGCAACGAGTGTTCGACATCTATCCATAAACTTGGAAGCTAACTTAGGATGCTTCTTAACCAAAGTAAGATGATCCGGCATAGGCTCCGAGTCTATGGAATCATGGGGTATCACAGAGAATGTGCTACCTTCTAACTCCTTGGTTTTCTTCTCCCGGATATTAGCTATCGCCTCCACAACAGCAACATGATATGCTGCTAAATGACTCCTACCTTCTCCTATAGGTAGATCATGATATAATCCAAGCTCATATGGAAGTTGGATACTCACACGATACTTGGATAACATCCGGGCATCAAGGTAAGTGATAGTGTTCACTGGAATTCTAGTTGGACAACTAAAGATTTTTAAAAGTTGACGAAGTTGGTCAGTAAATGATCCTTGATAATCATCAAGAGTCTCCTCTTTCCTTACCAAAGTCTATTTTGGAAACTTTGGTGCCATAACTCTGTATATCAGGAAAAAATAATTTTGATTAGTATCCAATAATATACTGCATCATAACAAAGAATTATCACACTAAAATATATAACGGAATATCCTCATTTGAATACCCATTATATAACTTTTAAAGAATTTTTTATCGTTGCTAAACTTTCCTACAGGTAACACCCTTTACTAAGTTTCCAACCTAAGGTCAAAGAAATTTGCTCTGATACCAACTGCGGTGACCCAGCATACCATTGCATGTGTAGTATACTATAGTCATTGACATGACATCCACAGAACACTGTTCTGTAAATATCACATCTCTCAGAGTGGTACAACAGAAACATTGTGGGTCCATATTACAAATATACACACCTTATTATTATTACAATACCGGAAGTTCAAGACTTCCAAAATATTCAACTTACAAACCAAAATATAAAGTGTTTCAGCGGAATATAAAAGTAACAACTCCGACTAGGAGTTGAACTCAACAGCTTATTCTATAGAGTTCATGCTGCTCGGCTCCGATGGTTACTACTAACTAGGATACTTAGTTGGATTCGTTATCATCGAAAGCATAGAGGATTTCATAATCCACTCCTTCAACACCTCCGGACAGATCAGTTTCCTCGTAGAACACATCTTCTTGGCATTCGGATGCATACATTGGCACATCTTCGGGATCCTCAGAGTCTAAGAAAGGGATCAAAGGAAAGAATGAGTAACAGCGTTACCCAACAAGTTCATTATATGCAAGGTGGGAAGTTTGATGCTCTAACTACCACCTCGGACTATAAGTCCTTGGCACTATGCAATTTTTGTAAATCTTTCTTCAAAGATTGATTTTATTATGAAAATCTATGACCATCAGCCTTCATAGGTTGACCAGAACTTGCATGGAGTTCCTTTTCTGCCGCGTTCGTAGCTCCTTCCCGGAACAGGGAGTAACAAGTTACAGTTCTTACACTCTGCAGAGGTGCGTTACTTTACCCATGAGAGATCAAATCCTTGTTGCACAACCGGGCATACTTTCCCGTCCACAATTCCATGATGTGGGGCCCAGTAGTTGGTCCAAGCCAATCACTGCCACCTTTGTGACCTCGCATGCCTCCTTGGTGTACACCATGCCCACATAATGAATTTCGGCAATGGTTTGTACAAACCGTTAGATGCCAGAACTATCGTGGGTCGATGAGGGCTCCCACCCATATGCTACATATCCTCTATGAATTACCAATTAATATGCACGCTACGAGGATAACAGCCACGACCTGCACATCCGGCTTCATGCGAGAGGAAGAAGATACAGCTGACTTCTCTGTCCCATTACAAATCTCATGGCTAACGCGTAATATACGGCGCTAGAATCACTAATGTCAGGGGTTATTAAGTCCCTACTTGATCATCATTGTTGGAAATAGAACCTTAAGTTCTATTGCTCCATTATATCACCACTAAGGATGATATTCTATGATTTCTTTATTTGTGAAAATAATATTTTCTTTCTTTTATAATATATATGATAACACACAATTTGCAAATACTTTGATAAATACTCTTCAAAGGACATGAGCAAGTGATGAACTTGCCTTGTGATGGCAAGGTAGTGAAGTCTGATGCTTGCACTGGACCTTGAGCTTCTATGTCTACAAAAACATCATTATTGCCTGGTAAGGACAATCATTATTGATTATGCAAGTAATGTAATGCATCATCTACTTGATATGCTATATCCCCATTATTATAAACAGTCTTTTTAATAATAAAGGATTTATAAATATTACTTTTTAATATTTATAACATGTATTGAATTATTTATTTTCCTTTTATTTAACTTTTATTAATTTAATAATTCTTTTAGGAATTATTACTTAAATTTCAAAAATTGTTATTAAATATTTATTTAGTATTTTTCAAAAATACTACAATATTAATATATAATGAAACTAATTTTTATTTATTTTTATCATATTTCAATAATTTTGTAAAATTCCATAAGGAATATATAATTTACAAAATTCCTAATAAGGTTTAAATGTCTAAAATTTTATATTTTAATTTATTTGGATAGTGTGGATTATTGTGAATCCAAAAATATTTTATTTATAATTTTTGGACTTTTAATTTATTTTCTAGAATTTAATTAAGTTCAGGGGTATTTTGTACTTTCCCTATTTAATAAAATAGGCCTTAGAGGTTTCTGTGCTGGCCTATTTTTATTGGGCCCTGGTGGCCCATTAATCATAATCAAAATAGCCACCCCGAAGGGTCTGGCCCAACTCAGCCCACTCCTCACTACTTCTCTCCCTCAAGCTCACTCCTCTCCTCTTCTGCCCCCGACCTCATGGTCGGTGATATCGCCGCCGGCGATTCCCACCGCCTTGGGCCGTTCTGGTCGCCGCCGTGGTGCAACAGGGGGTTGTCGACGACGCCCTTCCTTTCTATCCAACTGGATTTGAGTATGTGGCTCTCCTGTGACGGATCGATGTCGTCCCGAACCCTAGGGTTTGGGGGTTGGCGTGGATCTTAGCGCTGCCGCTGCCGTCGTGCATTGCGGTGATTTGTCTCGCCTCTAGGCGTGGTCAGGGTCGCTGCCGTGGCGCCGTATGGGTTGCAGCTCCCCCTCTGGGGTGCTCCCCGTGCCCCCATGATCATCGGCTCCTCTACTTCCTCTTCTAGTCTCAAGCGAGGACCTTTGGTGAGTTCTTTTCCTCTCCCCTTGTGCTCTTTGTGCTCGCTCATCCCATGCTGGATGTTGGCAATGACCTCTCTGGTGACTGTCTTGTCCTGATTAGGATGGTTTATTTCATTTAGGGTTCTTATCATGTGATTGATCATGTACTGGATGAATTAGATCATGTGTGGATGGTCTGTAAGCATGCTAAATGGTTATTAGCCCGAGGCTTATTGCTTGAGATGAACTATAATGGTTATGATGGCTTATTAGATGCTTTTATGCTTGGATTGCATATGATTTAGATGGTATAGTTGCTTTGGAACCAATGCTTGGTAAATTCAGTGACTCGATAACTTTCCACTGTCATGTTATGGTTTGGGATCATGGTTATGTTGTGATGAAATCACTGTCTTAGTGCTGTTGGCTTAGAAATTATTATGTGGTTTGAGATCACAATGATCTCAAATAGTACAGATAAACATTGCAATGTTTTAATTATGATTCCTGACAGGAAAATGATTAGTAGATTGATTTGTTGAATCTGTGATGATTGGATGTTTATCCTGATTCATATAGAATTGTTCTTGTGACACCATCTTGGTATGGCACACAAGATTGATTCTTATTAATTGATTGGGTTGGTTCAAGCTTAAGATAAGCTTGGCTTCATAGTATAAATATAAATGTTCTTTTTTTGAAAACCCTAAGACCAATGATGTTGGTCTGAGGCTTAGGGGTTTTAGGCCTTATCTAATTGATTCATATAGATAGTCCTGGTACTGTTACCAGCTATTGTTTTTGAATCAAAGCTTGGTAAAAATGATAGTAAGCTTGATCATTATCTGGATCCAAAAGATTAGTTTCTAAGGTGCTACCCTTACTTTAGGGATGTGCCTAGAAATTAGATCTTAGCTATATTTATGCTTGAATTGTAATATATATCTTGACAACCAAAGCAATGATGTTGTTCTGAGCTCTGGTTGGATCCTTGTACTTTGCTGTTTGCTTTTAGAGTTTAAAATCTCTATGATAGATTCACCCCACTTGGGTGCTTTCTTAGAGTTTGTTTCATAAAACAACACATGCTTTTGTCTAGATAATATGATTAGATCATGTGAGGGTTTTATGATGCTCATCACAAAATCTGATGATTGTGGAGTAAGGTGGTGATGTTGATCTTGTTTTGCTGAGATCCTGTGCTTGACCTTGAGCTAGCCTTCTCCTCCTAGCTCCTGGACTTGATCTTGATGTCCACCTGATCCTTTCCCCTCCTTATGTTACCATCCTGGTGATGAGATCTGGGGCTTTGGTTGGTTTGGTTACTGGCTGTTGTGCTTGGTTTAGCTGCTGTCTCAGCTGGTTGTTTTTTGTGTGTGTGCAGTGGAGATATGCACTAGTGCCTCTCCATGGCTGTGCTGCTAGTTTTGTGTGTTGGAGCTGTGCTGTGAAGCTGACAGCACACCACATGCATTTAGGTGTGTGTCCTGCCTGTGTGCCTGCTGTGCACTTGTGGATATGTTCAGAATTTTGAAATTGACTGTTATCTGGTTACTTTTACCTGGCTGGTGAAACTTGCCCCTCTTTGCTGTCATTTGAATTCTGGCTAAAAATATGAAAGAGACATTCTTTCAATTTGGTGAAACTTGCCCCTTTTTTAATAGAATTACTCAATGATGAAATATTGAACAGTGCACTTCACTGTCAACTTCTGAGAGTAAAAGAAGATGGCTGGGAGGAGGCACTTTGGAGGGCCACAGGTGGGCCACACCCCTGCCAGGCGCCACCTAGGGGATGGCCGCGCCACCTAGGGGTGTGCTGGCCCCCTGGGCCACTCCAGGTGTCCCTCTGCCTATTTTTTGAGGAAAAGTTTATTTTGAATTTTTTGGAATTTTTTGGGAAACTTTATTTTTGGCCAATTTTCAGGATATGAAAATTGATTTTCTCGCAGGAAAGATTTTTTTAGAAGAAGAAAAAGAAAACCAAAAACCAAAACAACAGAAGTTCTAAGACACTCTAATAAGCAAACAACCAGCAAAACCAAAGCTAGCAAGAGAAAAAGCAAAGACTAGGAAGGAGAAGAGTAAAAGAAAGCAAGAATAACCACAGTGAAAGCATTGCTGTGTTCATTAAAATCCTTTTGTTAACAAGGTTGATCAAGTGTTGTTACCAAAACAATCTTATATGAAACGAAACTTTGCACTCCACAAAGTGATTATGTTACCTCAAACTTGAGAGCAATGGTCCCTATCATAATAGTTTCAAAATTTTCTTGTGGAACGGGACAATATATTTCTCCAAACATGATGATCTCAAAATTGTCAATGGAATTCAGGCAATAGCTCTTAGCAACCTTCTTGGGGAAATAGACAGTATGCTCTTTGTCATTAATATTAAAAGTTACCTTTCCTTGATTACAATTAATGATAGCACCTGCAGTATTAAGAAAAGGTCTCCCAAGAATAATAGACATATTATCATTTTCAAGCATTTCAAGCACAACAAAATCAGTTAAAACCAAGCAATTATGAGCCACTTGAATAGGAACATCCTCACATATACCAACAGGAATAGTAGTTGACTTATCAGCCATTTGCAAAGATATATCAGTCGGTATCAACTTTTCTAACTGGAGTCTCTTGTAGAGAGAAAAAGGCATAACACTAACTTCAGCTCCCAAATCACATAAAGCAGTTCTAACATAATTATTCTTAATAGAGCAAGGAATAGTTGGTATAACTGGATCACCAAGTTTCTTTGGAACCTTACCATTGAAGGAATAATTAGCAAGCAGAGTAGAAATTTCCTCATTAGGAATCTTCCTTTTATTAGAGACAATATCCTTCATATACTTTGAATAAGGAGGCAACTTAATAGCATCAGTCAAGGGAATTTGCAAAAAATAAAGATTTCATCCACTCACAAAACTTGTTGTAGTGTTCTTCCTCCTTTGACTTGTGTTTCTTATTTGGAAAAGGCATATGTTTCTGCACCCAAGGTTCTCTATTTACAATGTTTATTAGCAATAAAATCTTCCTTAGTGTACCTACTGTTCTTAGTGTGCTTCTTAGGTTCTTCCTCAACTTCTTCCTTATTAGGAGCATTATTTTTATCATTACCACTCTTAGTTTCAGCATCAGAGACAAATATACTATTAGGATCTACAGCAGGTTCAAGTGATTCCTCAATTATTTTATGTTTCTTTTTCTTTCTCTTACGAGGACTACCACTACTTTCACCTTGTTGAGAATCCTACTCAATTCTTTTAGGGTGCCCTTTAGGATATAAAGGATCTTGAGTAGCTATACCACTCCTAGTTCTAATTCCATAAGCACGTTTATATCTTGAAGCATTAACTAGCATATATTTTTGTACCTTAGCAAGTTGATCAAGTTGGGTTTGAACCATTTGAAAGTGTTTACAAAGCATCATGTCTAGCACTGGGAGGAAAATATTTCTGGAAGAAAGAAGCAATCAGGGCTATCAATGGAACCAGGAGGTAATCTATTAAACCAAGCCTTAGCTTCTCCTTTTAGTGAACAAGGGAAGATCTTAGTAAAAAGGTACTTGTGCATCTTAAAATCATCAGAGAATAAAGCACTCATAGTGGAAAGCTCATTCATATGAGCCACAACACTCTCATTTTCAGTCCCACAAAAAGGTTCTTTCTCAACAATGTCCAAATAGGATAAATCAAGAGAGAAATTATAATCTTTATCTTTAATATCTATGGGAGAGGTGGCAAACTTAGGATCAGAGGACAGTTTAGGAATAATGATACGTCTCTCAAGGAGACTCTTAATAGCACTAGCACCATGTGTGTTTCGACAGTCCTCAATAAATTCATCAGTAAACTCAATGTAACCATCATTAATATCATTATCTCTCTCTAGACTCAAGTGAGCTAACAGGAGTAACAGTGTCTTCACTAGGATTTTCAGTATTTCCTAGACTAGCCATAGTACTACTAGGAAAGGACCTAATGAACCACTCGCATCAAGCACAGTAGAAGTAACATCGTGAGTATCAAAACTAGTTTCAGATTCAGCAGTAGTAGCAGTGTGTGTAGCATGAGCATGTGGTGGTGGTGTAACAAGCTTACTTATAACAGACGGTGAATCAAGAGTAGCAGAGTTGTTTAGGACTGTACCTCTTCTTGTACTGGATGGTAAAATAGGAAACTTTCCATCACGAGACTTCCCCATGTTGAAAGGAGTAGCAGTGAACAATAGTAGATCCAAGTAAACTTACAAATAAAGCTATGCTCCCCAGCAACCGCGTTAGAAAATAGTCTTGATAACCCACAAGTATAGGGGATCGCAATAGTCTTCGAGGGTAGTATTACCCAATTTATTGATTCGACACAAGGGGAGCCAAAGAATACTTGCAAGCCTTAACAACTTAGTTGTCAATTCAGATGCACCGGGAAATAGTTCTTGCTCACAGAAGTTTATCAGTAGCAACAGTTTGTAGTAGCAACAACAAAGTAACAACAGCAGTAAAATAGGAGCAATAGTAACAGTAGCAGCAAACAGTAGGATATGAGTGCGGTAGGCATAGGGATGGATGGATGGGTGTTGCATGGACGAGTCTAAACATGTAACTTCAAGATCTAGGACAATTGCAGATAAATAAGAATAAGCATCCAAGTACTAAACAATCATAGGCATGTGCTCCATAAATAGTCATGCGTGCTTGCAATGAGAACTTGCACAACATCTTTTGTCCTGCCAGCCCGTGGCAGCGGGGCCTCAAGGGAACTACTGGCAATTAAGGTGCTCCTTTTAATAAAGCACCAGAGCAAAGCATTAACACTCCGTGAAGACATGTGATCCTCACATCACAGCCATCCCCTCCGGCTGTCCCAATTTCTGTCACTTCAGGGCCTTCGGATCCAGACAATGATATTTGTACACAACTTGCATATAAGATCACAAACAATACTATCATCATGAATCAATAATAACTTCAGATCTGAGATCATGGCACTCAGGCCCTAGTGACAAGCATTAAGCACAACAAGTTGCAACAAAGTCAAATAGCACTAATAGAGATACTAGGCACCATGCCCTAATAATCTTATTCGATTACATGATAGAACTCATCCAATCCCTACCATCCCCATAGCCTACAATGGGGGATTACTCACTCATGGATGAGGGAAATATCGATGGTTGATGGAGAGGCGTTGGTGATGACGATAGCGATGATCCTCCCCAAATTCTCCATCCCAGCAGGGTGCCAGAACGGAGTTTCTGGATCCGAATCGCGGTTTCTGGTGGCGGCGGCGCAACGGAACTCTTTCTGGAAAAATGTCGCCCCCTTGAGTTTTTAGGTCAGAAGGCATCTTATAGGCGAAGAGAGAATCCGAGAGGGTGTCTGGGCTGGCCACACCCCTCCCAGGCACGGGGTGGGTCCACCCACGCGGCAGGGGGTGTGGGCCACCCAGGACTCCGCTCCGTCTGGTACTCTGGCTCCGTGCATCTTCTGGTGAAATGGGATTTTTGGCATATTTTCCGGGATTTTTCCTGATAGTTGATTTTCTGCACAAAAACTAGACACCAAGGTAATTCTGCTGAAAACAGCGTCGTGTTAGTTGTATCCAAATCACACAAGTTTAGAGGAGAAAAATAGCAAAAGTGTTCGGGAAAGTAGATACGTTTTGGACGTATCAATGGTGTAGGGATCATCAGAGGTGTTGAATCAGGTGGAACAAATGCAGAAATATATTGTATTGGTAGGTGGTTGTACTGTGTTTAGAAAATCATCATGGTTATAAAGTGAAGGGAGAAAATTCAGCGAAAATTCAGTGCATCAAGGAGTTGTGTGGATCAGAATGCCTAGAAGCAATGAGCTCGGATAATATCCCCATTCGGCACAAACTTTCATGTTGACCATTTGAAATTTTGTTTGAGGGGAAGCTTCAATTCATCATTTCACACAAACTTTCATGTTGTAAATTTTCTGTTTTGACATTACTATACCAGTAGATCTACAGAAACATATATTGTATTAGGACAGGTAGATCCACTCGTTTTATGGATGTCAAAATGAAAAACACATAACACGAAAGTTGTGTAAAACAGTGAGACAAAGCTACACCTCGAGGGAAATTTCAAACGGTCACCCGTGTCGACGAGTTTGAGAAAATACGTCTGAAATACGTATAAATATGAACACGAAATTGGGCCCTAAAAGTTCAATGAGACTAAGAACTGGGTGTGAAATGGAAGAACAACGTTGATACGCATATTTTTCATGTAGAACTTATTTTGAATCCATGCATCATTATGTAGATATGAGGGGATTAACTTAACCATGTTAAGTAAGCACGGTTATTTATCTTAGTTGCACCGAGTGAGCCAAAGTTTGCATGCACGGTGCTTGTCCTTGTGGAAATGCTCTGTTTCGGCATTTCCAGCGGACCAAATTTTTGGCTGTTTATAAGACCCGTGTCATGCGAGAAAAGCATATGATCCAACACACCAAACAAACTTATTTCTTCATGTTGGATACTAGAAATGAGAAAACGAGCTACTCCCTCCGATTCATATTACTTGTCATGGAAATAGATGTATCTAGACATATTTTAGTGTTAGATTCATCCAATCTAATGACAAGTAATATGGATCGGAGGGAGTAGTAAATACGCCCTACATCGAGTTGTACTGCTATACCACTGGAGCTCTGACTTGTCGTGATCCAATATCTGTACCTGTGGGCAGCAGTGGTGGTTGTGCACCGGGGGTTTGGCGTGTCTGATACTAGGGTCAACATGACGTTGCACCGTGGTCTGTCTCGGTTGCACACGTTTTGTCCTCTATACAAGTTTGACATTGGTGCTCCGGAGCTACTATAGGACTGGGCGTAGACGCCGACGGCCCCGTTTGGCCGTCCCACCCCCCCCCTCCCCCCCCCCCCCCCCCCCCTCCCAGCAGCCGTCCGAGTAAAATTGTCCTCGGCGTAGAATAGCTACGCCGACGGCTGCTTTTGGTATAGCTATTTTTCTTTTTACCTCATTAATCTTTAAAAAATTATAAAAAAATCATTCTAATTTATAAAAATACAAATAATATATCAAAATTTGCATAAAAACATGATCTATCTATCTACACTTAAATATTACATATTTGTAAACAAAAATTAAGTAAAACAAAAAACATTATATACAGTTTAAAACATTCTTAAGAAATTCAAAAACGGTCCAAACAATGCAAAACCTTCGCGTGGTGTCATATTACGTGACATAGTTAGAAGGAAAAATATCAACCTTTGGTATATTGATTATGTCTAAAAAAAACCTTCACAAAATGACCTATCTCATTCGAGATTTCCTGGTTTTCGGGTCAAATGACCAATATTATGGCTAGAATCAAGGCATAGTTTGTGATAATGTGTCCATATTGTACATATATGTGCACCATGGGATGGAGAAAAATGTTGCAGGAGGAAGTTTTCTTTTTCATCGCACCAAAAAGCCATTTTCTATTTTATGAGTATAAAAAATGGGCGGTTTTATGAAGCAACCACCAAATGGCTAATTCAAAATTATACCACCATATTGTTCAAAAATACTAGACCACCTTACATGGACAATGTCCTAACAGGGGGTATCAAACATTTCTATCCCTGGTGAAAAAGACAAATTCCTGCCGAATCGGTAGGAAGTGGATCAGATATGAACTATAGATACATGATCTGATGCTCATGATTTTTTACAAAAATCATTTTTTGGTTCATAATATGATATTCATCAGAGATCCACTTCAAGTTTATCGAGGCTTAGCCCCGAGATAAGAATCTTCATGCCTGTCGTTCAGCAAAGTTTGACGATACTTTAAAACGGGCATAAGAATTCAAAAACGATTCAAACAATGCGAAACCTTCATGTGGTGTCATATTATGTGACATAGTTAGAAGTAAAATATCAAACTTGGTAAATTGATTATGTCTCAAAAAAACCTTCACAAAATGATCTATCTCATTTAAGGTTTCTTGGCTTTCGGGTCAAATAACAATGTTATGGGTAGAATCAAGGCATAGTTTGCGATAATGTGTTCATATGATGCATACATGTGCATCATGGGATGATGAACAATATTGCATGAGGAAGTTTTCCTTTTCATTGCACCAAAAATCCATTTTACATTTTCTGAGTACAAAAAACGGGCAGTTTTGTGAAGCAATCACCAAATGGCTAATTTAAAATTCTATCATCACATTTTTCAAAAATACTATACCACCTTACATGGACAATGTCCTAACAGAGGGATCTCAAATATTTATGTCTATCCTTGGTAAAAAAGACAAATTCTTCCGAATCGGTAGGAAGTGGATCAGATAGAAACTATAGGTACATGATCTGATGCTCATGATTTTTAAAGAAAATCATTTTTAGATTCACAATATGCTATTTCATTGGAGATACACTTCAAGTTTATCGAGGCTCAGCCCCGAGCTAAGAATCTTTATGGCCGCTGTTCGACAAAGTTTAACGATAGTTTAAAACGGGAATAAGAAATTCAAAAATGATCCAAACAATGCGAAACCTTCGCGTGATGTCATATTATGTGACATAGTTAGAAGGAAAAATATCAAACTTGGTATATTGATTATGTCTCAAAAAAACCTTCATAAAATGACTTATCTCATTCGAGGTTTTGTGGCTTTCGGATCAAATGACCAATGTTATGTCTAAAATCAAGGCATAGTTTGTGATAATGTGTCCATATTATGCATACATGTGCATCATGGAATAACGAACAATGTTGCAGGAGGAAGTTTTTCCTTTTGTCGCACCAAAAATCCATTTTCTATTTTCTGAGTCCAAAAAACGTGCAGTTTTATGAAGCAACCATCAAATGGCTAATTCAAAATGGTACCACCAAATTTTTCAAAAATACTAGATGACCTTACATAGACAATGTTCTAACAGGAGGATCCTAAACCTTTCCATATATCCTGGTAAAAAGACAAATTCATGATAAATCAGCAAGAAGTGGGTCAGATATGAACTATAGGTAGATTATATGATGCTCGTGATTTTGGCTAGAATGAAATTATGGCTAAAATCATAGAATATATTGTGATAAGTTGATATGGATATCATATTTGGATTCCTTTAATTTTTCTGATCAATTTAGACATATTATTTGTCGACTTCCGATTTACAGATTTAAAGATATTAATTATTCCATATTAAATAGAAAAAAATAAAATTATTATATTTTTATTTGAATTCAATAATATTTTTACTTAATAATTGTTGTTTACTTAAATAATTGTTTATAATTTCAAAACGTACAAACATGTGATATGATGATATAAGAGTTAATAGGATTGATATCATGTATTGACAACAAGATATGAATTGCTTTGTGAAAACAAATTCTGAAGGAACAAAAAAGGTAAGCGTGCTGCTGAAGGTAGAGTAGCGAGGATGGTGACTAACTGGGAATTTTGACCAAGACTACAATTTAATTAAATAGTAAGTGTAATTAGTTTTAAAAATGTTTTAAGTGAGAGATTAACGAGTCAAACAATTCAAAGATTAAAAAAACAAATTGAAAAAATATTTTTTTTTTGAAATTATTTTTGCACGTTAGGCTATGCTGACGGCCGCTATGCCGAGAGCAGTTGTCGGTGTAGCCTACGCCAACGGAATTTTCGATAAGCCGACGGCCTCTGTGGGGCTCCATCGAAGGAGATCTTTGCCGAGAAGGTTACGCCAAGGACAACCGTTAGCTTAGCCTACGCCGGCGACTATATGGCCTACACCGACATCTTTTGATCCTCGGCATACCATTCCATTCCTGTAGTAAGCCTTTGGCTTGAATGAAAATGAAATGCATGCATGTTCGCACAAGTGCTGAGTGCAATCATGAGTGGTGATCTTGTCTAATTTGTACACGTAGAGGTGGGGCGCCAAGAGATGCACATAGGTGTGCATTGGTGTCGGTGGTTCTCTTATTGTCGTATTCACCATCTGCCTGGGAAGAATTGGTTCTTATAACATTTCCACCCGTCTATTTAGGACGTCGATCCGGACGTTAAAAATAGGTTCGGACGCTGAAAATTGGTCCAGTCGCATACTCAGGAATCTGTTGTTGTCCGGATTCAGGCAAAATTTGGTCCGGGTTTCCCAGACCTTACCCAGGTTCCCGGGAACGCCCTGGGGACGCCGGACGCAGTGAAAACTGGCATGGGCCAGATCTATCGGTGAGAGAAGGCCGAACTCCCACCACTTCGCCGAGCTCGCGCCCTTTTCTTTCTCCCCCTCCCGCCTTTCTTCCCCATTCCCCCCCACTGCCTCCACTTCGCCGAGCTCCCTCCCGCCATACCGACCAAGCGTTTCGTCAAACCTAGATCGAACCTCGGCGGTCATCCAGCATGCATGCAGCTAGTGGCATAGCTGTGTGGAAGAGGTAGAACGCACACAAGCCAGCGGGGAAAACATGGACAACAAGGTATTCGCGAACACTAGCCGTAGTTATGACATGCTCAAGCAAAACTTGACACACTTTCCCTTCCATTTTGCAGTTTCGTCGTGCACTCGCTTTGTATCGAGAGGACATGAAAGCGGAGTTCAAGTTCCACCATGTGTTCCAGGAGATCGAGAATTGCTAAAAATGGCGGGACACTCGCTTGAGCCTCTCCAAGACCAAGGACGGCGTGTACAACCCGGAGGCCCCTCCCGCTGCTGCAGGCGAAGGAAGGCCGGAGATCTGCCAGAAGAAGGCGAAGATGCTCAAAGCCGCCGGACCTCCCGCCAAGCGTCTCCAGTCTTCAATCGAGAAATGCATCACCGACACGAGGGCGCACGCCGAGAAGATCGACGAGAGGTGGAAGCAGCTGATCGAGACCCAAGGGCAAAAGGTGGCCCTCCTCAAGGCCAACTACGCCGCCAAGAAGAGGAACACGGATCTCAAGTTCTTGATGGGTGGCGAGGATACGTCGACGATGAGTTCGCCGGTCAAGGACTGGTACATGGCGCAACACCAGGCCATCCTCCAGGGCGAGATCGCGCCTGCCGCTGGGCCGAACGCTCCCGCGCTGAATGATGCCACCGCTACGCCGAGCTCCGCTTCCACCTCCTCCAACCAGTCGGCGTCCACCGGCGATACGCCTGACCCTGCCGCGTCGACCACGCCGCAGGAGCCCATCCCCATCGACGATTGAGAGCTGGCCGAGCCTTTTTACTCCGTTCTGTAATAATCTGTCGCCGAACTTGTGGGCGTTAATTCTGTCGAACACCTTTTTGCCGAGCTCTCGTCGGCGGGAACGATAAAAATTCGAATATGTCGCCTTTTCTATTCGCATGGGAACTCGGCATGGGAACACGAGTGGGAAACTCGGCGTTTCCAGGCCGAAAACGAGTTTCGTTCGGCCAAAAAAAGTCCGGATTGCCTGGGTTCGACCAACGAGTGGATATGCTCTTATACTGAAGATTTGAGTGGAAGGCAGTGTTGTGAAGTCATTTGTCCTTTCACAGGTCAATACTTAAGCATCAATTTGTTACAAGTTAGTTCCTCGGGTAAGTCAGCTGCTACAGACGATATATCTTTACTATTAGACTAGCAAGGTGGCACTCGCAAATGCGATGACATCATCTCCAAAAGAATCCAAAAAATAAACTCATAGCTGATGTTATTCAATTTCAAATAATATGAATTAATAAATATCCTAAATACTTTGCTAATAAATGACACATGTGACTTGAGCATTTGAATCATTTCAACATCATGGAAGCGTTCTAAATTTCTCAAACTGCTCATGAGATACTAAGACGTTTGCAGAGGCCTGGTGTACTTTGTATCTTCTTGATATTACTATGATTCCATTTCCGGGAGAGGGACCCCCTATGATTTTCCTATAAAAATAGGTTTTTACATATTTGTACTCAAATGTTTCCTTTTCAAAGTGAGCGTGAATACAAACAGAATCCCATGATGTATAACCCTTAACAATAAATTAACACACTTTTTTTCAATATAGGACGCTTTTATTACTTAAAATAAGTATGACACCCGGCCTCTGCATAGCTAGGATGCACACAGCCGACACCAGTCCAGAAGGTTCAACATTAAATAAAAAGATTCATAGGTAACACACTTAACAATATAACTAAACAATAATTTTAATATTATTTTAATAAATATGTAAAACATGGAGGAAATCAAATTAGTGATTCTCAATATTGGCCATTTTTTATTTAGCCACATATATATTCCATCTATCTAGAAATACATGATATCCAGAAAGTTTGTCTGGTTAATATATATCACCTTGACTATTAAGATATGTGGAGGAATTATTTTGCTGCTACCAATTATATTGTGTACAAAAATCACAATATATTTTAATAAAATCAGGTGCTATATTTTCTCAAAAAAAAAATTGTCATCGATATGCAGGGGCGGACCCAAGTAGAATCTAGTGGGGGCCTTGCCCCCAACTAAAATTTTGAATCTTAAATATATTTTTTCATTTTTAGAAGGGTAGTATTTAGAATATGTGAACTTATAATAGAAATGCCACCATTCAAATCATTTGCCCCCTATCAAATTATTTTCAGGCCTGCCACTGTCGATATGGTGGACTATAGGTTGATTAGTAGATAACTGTACCAAAGAGATCATTTCCATTGAATCTACATAACTATAACTAAGCCGATCACATGTACATAATCGATTTTCATAACCATACATATACTAGATTACTTACATTAAAGTCTCCACTTCCATACACATCAGGCAAAGTATCTCCCACCTTTGGTGATAGTTGTGTCAATAGGTTACATATGACCCAACTATCCAATTTTATCTCGTTACTCCAACCGAGTACACCTTGTGGATCTAAGTCGAAAACTTACATAGATCAATAATATACCTCATCATCTACTATCTTATAAATATTTTTTACAGTGACATTCGTATTAATATTCTAGATTTCTCTTGAATTTTTGCAATTTCTATCTTATAAATACGAGCGGCAGGTGATTAGTCTAATTCTTCGATATCTCTCGATTTCTATCGCCTTCACCCATCCCATAAGGTATCGAGATGTTGGATATGACATATCAACTTTGCATATAGTTTAAATATTGTATCTCTTAGGTTGTCTGTTCTTTGTGACAACATCCTAATGTTATAAGCAGGGGCGAAGCCAGAACAAAATATCATGGGGGTCACTCTTCTTTGTGTAGTAGCACCATGGAATATTTGAGAGAGTATTTTATTGGTTTTAGAAGAGATCACAAAAATCCATTGGGGTCATTTGACACCATCGCTTACATGCTAGCTCCGCCCCTGGTTATAAGTATAGTATGTTATACACAATTAATAAGATTTACATGCATGGTGATTCTCATTGTTGCGATTTTTGTGCTTTTATTTGTTTCCTCATTCGTTCATTAATGGACAACATTTTGGTGTCAAGCGTTCGTGAAAGTTTTGTTCGTGGACAATATGCGTAAGATCTTAGGGTCCAACTTTTGAGTATGGTGTCTCTTGATTCTTCCAACACATATGAGGTTAGTCTAATGTTTGGGGATGCGATTTTCTATGCATTATTAACTAAAGAGAGGGAAGAATATAGGATGCGACAAACTACTCGTTGACTTTAACGGATCCTAAAACATATTCTTATTGGAAATACTTTTTGTTGACAATCTTTTGATTTTGCAATAAGGGGAGTGTATGTACAATCCAGTCGCCCAGGTTCAAGTTCTCATAGATGAGAAATTTGGTTCTTATTAATTCAAAAATCAAACTCTCTGTGGTGTTTCCTCCACCGCTTTCATTTTTTAAAAGTCCAACCTTTCATTTTTATTGATAAAATATTGATATTGGCCATAGTTCACAAGTGGATGACAATTTGGTGTCATGCTTCTGCGAGGGCTGTCATTTATAGTGCGCGCTCATTGATCTTACAACCCATTTTTTTAGGCTGTTGTCTCTTCTTTCTTCCGAAATTTATGAGGTTAATGCATAATGTTTTTTTATGATATTCCATATATTTGTTTTCCGATATTCAATAATTTAGGATGTGGGAAAATAGTCGTTGAATTCGAGGAATGTTGACCGTGCCTTTTTCTTTGTTAGTAATCATTTTTGTTATCCTTCGTTTCGGGCTTTTATCTATTAGTTACTTTTAGTGTACCAGTAAGCTGTATCGTTGTCAAGAAAATAAGAGGTGCATGCACACTCGAAACAAGCGATTTAGAAAAATAGTATATCTTCGGAAACTCTGTATATGATTCACTATTTATAGTCTAGAAAGTAATATAGTCGGTCGTTGTTTTTTCCTGTATATGAGTTCCGCCCCTGCCGCCGCCTCAGAAAAATATGGGAGTACTATGGCATAGTGTTTTTTCGTGAGACGGAGAGTTACGGAAAAAGGGGAGGCCGAGGCAACGCTCGGTGGCCGAGTTGGTCCAGGTGGCGCGTCCAGCATGTGGGGATGCGCCACCTAGCCTATATCAGACCTCATGGCTCACCACGTGTGTTCCCGGTATCCAGGGTCTTCGTTTTACCGAAAAACTTTCGTGTTTTCTTTCCTAGATCAATTTGAGTTCCAGAAGGTACCCAAAACATTAAAATATGAAATAGGAGATTTTCTGCCTTCCAGAAATTAAATATAAAAATAAGGAACTTTATAGAAAATCCTGTAAATCATCTAATAATGCATAAAGTAAGTAAGAACAATACAAATAACAATAAAAACTAGTCATATATATTGCTATTAAGATGATGCAAAATGCACATATCAAGTGCTTATTCCAAACGTGATTGAGGCAATGAATATGCCAAATGTGATCTTCGGGGCTGCCATTAATCAAAAGTCGAGTACTAACCCGAGTCACCTTAGAATTTGAAGAGGAAAGGGCCATGAGACAGAATCGAGAGCACGCGCAATATCCAACTTCAAGAATAGAGCAACAACTCCGTAACAACTGTTGGAATTTGGTGTATATTGGGCTATTGGCCCATTAGACAAATTCTGAAATTCTCTTTGGCCCACTTATGCATGGCAGCATATGGTTGTGCTAGTGATGCTAAAGTTTAGTCCCACATTGCTAGTTGAAGAGGAGTTGGACCACCTTATATAGTAGAGTGTTGCACCACTCACTAAGGTGTGACAAGAAGAGTAGCCCTCGCGCACTCCTCCTCCGACGCCGCCCGCCTCGCCACGCCTTGCGGGTTGCGGGTTGCGGGTTGCGGGTTGCGGGAATCTCGCCGAGCCGAGCTTTATTTTGCTTGTTGGGAAAACTGATTATGAGTCATTAACAGACGCGTTAATTACAGCCGTTTCCAGTCTATATAAGCGTCCGGGCTAAACCTAATTGGCAATTGGCACCGTATCAATCCACACACGCGCCTACCTCCAGAACCTTGCGCCGCCGCTTTCGTCTTCTCCATCCCGGCTTGCGGCGTGCACCGCCAGATCGGGACAGTAGGCCTCCGGAACCTCGCCTCTCGTGAACCTGTATGGGTGAGGGGCGATCAGGTTTTTGGGGAGCGCTCAAGCGCGACTACTGGCAACCACGACGAGTTTCCGAACGACGACTTCTTCCCGGACGTCAGCGACCTCTTCGACAACCTCAACATGAGCGACGCTGCTGCGACCGCTGCGGCTGCTATTCAGCCTACATCGTATGTGATCTCGATTTCTCTCTTTCGGATTATGCTAGGGTTCTTTGTTCTAGCGTTTGGTGTAGATGTGATAGGTTTATCTTGTATAGATGTAATCTGTTCATCTACTTTGTTGATCTGCATGATTAGTTTTACTACTATCTGTATGATCATGATTTATAAGTTTATTATTCGGATTAAATCATATGGATTATTGCTTATATTTCCAACAATCCAAAAACCTGATTATAGGCAACTGAATTCCACTGGTGTAGCCGCGGCTACTAGGCCGCCTCCTTTTGATGGCATGCACTATAAGAGATGGCGCAAGAGAGCAGTTCTCTGGTTTGAAAACCTAAACTGCTATAGCGCCACTCTTGGCAAGCCTGAAGGAGATCTTTCTGCTGAGCAGGAAGCGAACTTTAAGAAAGCCGATACCATGTTTATGGCGGCTTTGTTCAGTGTTCTTGGGGACAACATTGTTGACCCTTATATGTCATTTGATAATGGCAAGGACGCGTGGGAAGCGCTCTAGGCCAAGTTTGGGGTCTCGGACGCTGGCACTGAGCTGTATGTCATGGAGCAATTCTATGACTACAGGATGGTTGATGAGCGCTCCGTCGTTGAGCAAGCTCATGAGATACAATCACTTGCCAAAGAACTTGAGCAGTTCAAGTGTTCCTTACCGGACAAATTTGTGGCTGGTGGCATTATTGCCAAGCTTCCTCCTTCGTGGAGGAACTTTGCTACTTCTCTGAAACATAAGAGACAAGAGTTTTCCGTTACGGATCTCATTGGGTCTCTTCATGTGGAAGAGAAGGCGAGAGCAAAGGACAAAACTGCTCGAGGACTTGAGGGGGGTTCTACTGCCAATTTAGTGCAGAGGAAAAACTTCCAATCCCACAAGTTTAAGAATAAGAATAAAACTGAAGGAAAGGGAAAGTTCGATGGCAAGAACAAGGCCACGCACTCAACCAACTTCAAGAAGAAAAATGATAAGAGGAAAGGCTCTTGCCACGTCTGTGGTGATCCTGATCATTGGGCTCCTAGCTGCCCTAATCGCTTTGACAAGCGTCAACATGGGAACAGCGGCAAGTCCGCTAATGTTGTTATTAGCGATACTGAGATGAAGGATGCTGGGTACGGTATTTTACCTATTATTCTTTTAGTATGTCATTCTCCTGATTGGTGGATAGACACGGGTGCTAATACACATGTATGTTCTGATATTTCCATGTTTTCCTCTTATCAGGTCTCAAGGACCTCTTCCGTGCTGATGGGAAACGGCTCACGTGCTTCTGTTCATGGTGTTGGTACGGTAAATCTGAAGTTTACTTCGGGGAAGACCGTACAGCTGAAGAATGTGCATCACGTTCCCTCCATCAATAAGAATCTCGTCAGCGGATCGCTTTTATGTCGAGATGGCTTTAAGTTGGTTTTTGGGTCCAATAAAGTTGTAATTTCTAAATATGTACAATTTGTTGGAAAGGGTTATGAGTGCGGAGGTCTGTTCCGCTTGTCGTTGTCAGACTCATGTACTAAAGTTATTAATCATGTTTGCAATGTTAATGAGTCCAATGTTTGGCATTCACGACTCTGTCATATTAACTTTGGTTGCATGACGCGGCTAGCCAATATGAGTTTAATTCCAAAATTTACCATTGTCAAAGGTTCTAAGTGCCAAGTTTGTGTGCAAGCAAAGCAACCCCGCAAGTCTCATACGGCTGCGGAACTGAGAAACTTAGCACCGCTAGAACTTATACATTCAGATCTTTGTGAGATGAATGGTGTGTTGACAAAAGGTGGAAAAAGATACTTTATGACGTTGATTGATGACTCCACTAGATACTGCTATGTTTATCTCCTGAAATCTAAAGATGAAGCTTTGAACTACTTCAAAATCTATAAAGCTGAGGCAAAAAACCAACTTGATCTTAAAATCAAGCGGCTAAGGTCGGATCGTGGTGGAGAGTACTTTTCAAATGAATTTGATTTATTCTGTGCGGAACATGGTATTATACATGAGAGGACGCCTCCCTACTCACCTCAGTCAAATGGGGTGTCCGAAAGGAAGAACCGCA
This sequence comes from Avena sativa, assembly GCA_916181665.1. Lineage (NCBI taxonomy): Eukaryota > Viridiplantae > Streptophyta > Magnoliopsida > Poales > Poaceae > Avena > Avena sativa. The sequence goes on from OV702282.1 coordinate 170,367,999, forward strand.
CTCTAACTGATTTGGTTAACGCCATGTTAGATATATCGGGTCTTTCCAAGGAATGGTGGGGGGAGGCGCTAATGACTGCGTGTCATGTCCTAAACCGTGTTCCTGTAAAGGATAAAACCATGACTCCATTTGAGTAATGGGAAAAGAAAAGGCTTAAACTCTCTTACTTACGAACTTGGGGTTGTTTGGCGAAAGTCAATATTCCAATACCCAAGAAGCGAAAGCTTGGACCAAAAACCGTTGATTGTGTTTTTCTGGGATATGCTTTTCATAGCATTGGCTATAGATTTTTGATAGTAAAATCTGAGGTATCCGACATGCATGTTGGTACAATTATGGAGTCGAATGATGCGACTTTCTTTGAGGACATCTTTCCTATGAAAGGCATGTCTAGCTCATCAAATCAGGAGATGACTAGTTCATCTAGTCAGGAATTTTCTATAATTCCTGAACCCACTATGCCGATAGAACACTCTGATGATCCTGTGGAGGATGACAATGAAGCTCCCAAAAGGAGCAAGAGACAAAGGACTGCAAAGTCATTTGGTGATGATTTCATTGTGTACCTTGTGGATGATACTCCCACTTCTATTTCAGAAGCCTATGCATCTCAAGATGCTGACTACTGGAAGGAAGCTGTCCGAAGCGAGATGAACTCCATCTTAGCTAATGGTACTTGGGAAATCACTGATCGTCCTTATGGGTGTAAACCTGTAGGATGTAAATGGGTGTTCAAGAAAAAGCTTAGACCTGATGGTACTATTGAAAAGTACAAGGCACGTCTTGTGGCTAAGGGTTATACCCAAAAGGAAGGTGAAGACTTCTTCGATACCTACTCACCTGTAGCCAGATTGACCACTATTCGAGTACTACTTTCCTTGGCTGCCTCACATGGTCTTCTCGTTCATCAAATGGACGTTAAGACAGCTTTTCTAAATGGAGAGCTAGATGAGGAAATATATATGGAGCAGCCTGATGGATTTGTAGTAGATGGTCATGAAGGAAAGGTGTGTAAGTTAGTAAAGTCTTTATATGGTCTTAAGCAAGCTCCTAAACAGTGGCACGAGAAGTTTGAAAGAACTTTAACTGCTGAAGGCTTTGTTGTAAACGAAGCTGACAGATGTGTGTACTATCGCCATGGTGGGGGCGAGGGAGTTATTATGTGTCTCTATGTTGATGAAATATTGATATTCGGGACCAATCTCGCTGTTATCGAGGAGGTCAAAGAGTTCCTATCTCGCTGCTTTGAGATGTAGGACTTGGGAGTGGCTGATGTAATTTTAAACATCAAGCTACTAAAGGATGACAATGGTGGGATTACACTACTTCAGTCTCACTATGTGGAAAAGATATTGAGTCGCTTCGGGTATAGCGACTGCAATTCTTCTCCAACGCCTTATGATCCGAGTGCGCTACTTCGAAAGAATCGAAGGAATGCTAAAGATCAATTGAGATATTCTCAAATTATTGGCTCGCTCATGTATTTGGCCAGCGCTACTAGACCTGACATCTCCTTTGCTGTAAGCAAACTGAGTCGATTTGTGTCAAATCCTGGAGATGATCATTGGCATGCTCTTGAAAGAGTTCTGCGCTATTTGAAAGGCACCGCGAGTTATGGTATTCACTATACTGGGTATCCACGGGTACTTGAAGGTTATAGTGATTCAAACTGGATATCTGATGCTGATGAGATTAAGGCCACAAGTGGTTATTTGTTTACACTTGGTGGTGGCGTTGTTTCCTGGAAGTCTTATAAGCAGACCATCTTAACGAGGTCAACAATGGAAGCAGAACTCACAGCATTAGACACAGCCACTGTTGAAGCAGAATGGCTTCGTGAGCTCTTGATGGACTTACCTGTGGTTGAAAAACCAATACCCGCCATCCCGATGAACTGTGATAATCAAACTGTGATCATCAAAGTAAACAGTTCTAAGGATAATATGAAGTCATCAAGGCATGTGAAGAGGAGATTGAAATCTGTCAGGAAACTGAGAAACTCCAGAGTTATTGCGTTGGATTATATCCAAACATCTAAAAACCTAGAAGATCCTTTCACAAAGGGTTTATCACGCAATGTGATAGATAATGCATCGAGGGAGATGGGTTTGAGACCCACGCTATGAGTTGATCTCAGTGGCAACCCACTCTATGTGATCGGAGATCCCGTGAATTAGAGCTGGGAGACAAGCTGTTGGTCAGCTGAGAGGAGAGTATTTCCATATTATATTTACATCTCCATAAAGATGCAATACTCTCTTATTCTTCATGGCAGGTTGATATTTATCTTAATATGTTCCAAGTGGCTTTTTATAAGCGGAGATGTTGTCCTGCAGAACATCTCTTGAGGAACACACCTATATGAGTCTGACTGTCAAATGTCGCAGTCCGTGAGAGTTGGGTGCTCTCTAGTAAACTCATGAAAGGCCCTGGAGTATGACGCATAAGCTCCAAACCGCGGGGAAGCCGACGGTAGCCCTGTACCGGTATAGATTTTGTGTAAAACTAGCGCGCAGAAAACTTGTAGTTCAAGGCATAGTCCACTATTCAAGTTGCTAGCTAGCGTAGCATAAAGTTTAACGTGGAAGTTCAACTTAACAGTCTCCACTATACACCGGTATATAAAACAATGTTCTAGAAGAAAAGTGTTGTGATGTGCCAATGAGACTTTGTGGGGGATTGTTGGAATTTGGTGTATATTGGGCTATTGGCCCATTAGACAAATTCTGAAATTCTCTTTGGCCCACTTATGCATGGCAGCATATGGCTGTGCTAGTGGTGCTAAAGTTTAGTCCCACATTGCTAGTTGAAGAGGAGTTGGACCACCTTATAAAGTAGAGTGTTGCACCACTCACTAAGGTGTGACAAGAAGAGTATCCCTCGCGCACTCCTCCTCCGACGCCGCCCGCCTCGCCTCGCCACGCCACGCCTCGTCACGACGCGCGCGCCGCGGGTTGCGGGAATCTCGCCGAGCCGAGCTTTATTTTGCTTGTTGGGAAAACTGATTATGAGTCATTAACAGACGCGTTAATTACAGCCGTTTCCAGTTTTTATGGACATGGACTGTTACCGACTCGGACGTGGGCTGAGCCCACGATCCTCCTAACCTGCACTATATAAGCGTCCGGGCTAAACCTAATAGGCACCGTATCAATCCACACACGCGCCTACCTCCAGAACCTTGCGCCGCCGCTTTCGTCTTCTCCATCCCGGCTTGCGGCGTGCACCGCCAGATCGGGACAGTAGGCCTCCGGAACCCCGCCTCTCGTGAACCTGTACGGGTGAGGGGCGATAAGGTTTTTGGGGAGCGCTCAAGCGCGACTACTGGCAACCACGACGTCGTCCCACGACGAGTTTCCGAACGACGACTTCTTCCCTGACGTCAGCGACCTCTTCGACAACCTCAACATGGGCGACGCTGCTGTGACCGTTGCGGCTGCTATTCAGCCTACATCGTATGTGATCTCGATTTCTCTCTTTCGGATTATGCTAGGGTTCTTTGTTCTAGTGTTTGGTTTAGATGTGATAGGTTTATCTTGTATAGATGTAATCTGTTCATCTACTTTGTTGATCTGCATGATTAGTTTTACTACTATCTGTATGATCATGATTTATAAGTTTATTATTCGGATTAAATCATATGGACTATTGCTTAGATTTCCAACAATTGTTGAAAATATAAGCAAATTACCATAATATTTAATCCGAAATAAGTAATAATAAATCATGACTATAAGTGCTGGAATTAATCTAATCATGTATACTAGCAGAATAGACGAACAGATCATATTCAACCAGAATAAGCAGATCACATCTATTCCAAGAGCTAGTACAAGAAACTGCAACAGAAACTGAACTAGATAGGAACAGATTACGTACGGTGCTGGAGGAGGAATCGGGTTCGTGTTCAGGTTGGGGTTGAGGTTCACGTTGACACCAGTGTCGTCAGCCATGGCGTCGATGTAGAGGCTGCTGATGTCCGGGAAGAAGTCCTCGTCGGGGAAGGAGTGGTCGGTCGACGTGATGCCGTTAGTAGTCGCGCAGACGCGCTCCCCAAAAACCTGATCGCCCCTCACCCGTACAGGTTCACGAGAGGCGGTGGTTCCGGAGGCCTACTGTCCCGTCGTCTGGTGCACGCCAGAAGAGGGGATGGAGAAGGTGTAGCGGCGGCGCAAGGTTCTGGAGGCAGAGAGATGTGTATTTTCTCGTATTAGGGTTTTAGCCTAAGGTCGTCTATATATAGGCGCCGGTCGGGTAAGACGTGGGACGTAGCCCACGTCCGAGTAGTAACAGCCCACGTTTCCGGAAAGACCGGAAACGGCTGACAGAAAGAAAAATAACTCGCACAATAATTTTCCCGAGCAGCAAAAAGATAAGATCGGCACCGAGGCACATTTCCGCAGACCGCGGCGCGCGCGCGTCGTGACGAGGCGTGGCGTGGCGTGGCGAGGCGGGCGGCGGAGGAGGAGGAGCGCGCGTGTATGCCACTCCTCTTCACTCTCTTTAGGAGGTAGTGAAACACTCCACTATATATATTGGTCCAACTCCCTCTAAACTAGCAAGGTGGGACTAAACTTTGGTGCCACCCCTTGCTAGGCATGAATGGGCCAAGAGAATTTCAGAATTTGTATTAGGCTATGGGCCAAGGCCCACACCCAAATTCCAACAATCCCCCACAAATTCTCATAGACACATCTCATCACATCACATCAATCAGTTCCAGAGCATTGTTTATATACCGGTGCGAGGTGGAGACTGTTAAGTTGAACTTCCACTTAGAACTTCATGCTACACTAGATTGCAACTTGAATAGTGGACTATGCCTTGAACTACAAGTTTGGTGCGCACTAGTTTCACATAAGGTCTAGACCGATACAGGGCTGCCGCGAAGCTTCTCCACGGTTTGGAGCTTATGCGTCATACTCCATGGCCTTTCATGAGTTTATTAGAGAGCACCCAACTCTCACGGACTGCGACGTTTGACAGTCAGACTCATATAGGTGTGTTCTTCAAAAGACGTTCTGCAGGATAACATCTTTGCTTAAACAAGCCACTCAGAACACATTAAGGTAAATACCAACCTGCCATGCAGAATAGGAGAGTATTGCATCTATACGGAGTGGTAGTATGCTGTAAAGATACTCTCCTCCCAGTTGACCAACAGCTTGTCTCCCAACTCTACTTCACGGGATCTCCGATCACATAGAGCGGGTTACCATTGTGAGCAACTCAAAAAATGGGTCTCAAACCCATCTCCCTCGATGCATTATCTATCACATTTCGTGATAGACCCTTTGTGAAGGGATCTGCCAGATTTTTAGATGTTTGGATATAGTCCAATGCAATAACTCCGGAGTTTCTCATTTTCCTGACAGATTTCAATCTCCTCTTCACATGTCTTGATGACTTCATATTGTCCTTAGAACTGTTTATTTTTATGATCACAGTTTGATTTCGAGTATTAGTTTTTTAACCACAGGTAAGTTCATCAAGAGTTCACGAAGCCACTCTGCTTCAACAGTGGCTGTGTCTAATGCTGTGAGTTCTACTTCCATAGTTGACCTCGTTAAGATGGTCTGCTTGCAAGACTTCCAAGAAACAGCGCCACCACCAAGTGTAAACACATAACCACTCGTGGCCTTAGTCTCATCAGCATCAGAAATCCAGTTTGAGTCACTATACCCTTCAAGTACCCTTGGATACCCGGAGTAGTGAATCCCATAGCTCGCAGTGCCTTTCAAATAACGCAAAACCCTTTCAAGGGCCTGCCAATGAACATCTCGAGGATTTGAGACAAATTGACTTAACTTGCTTACAACAAAGGAGATGTCAGGCCTCGTAGCGCTGGCTAAATACATAAGCGAGCCAATAATCTGAGAATATCTCAGCTGATCTTTAGCATCCTTAGGATCTCCCTGATTCTTTCGAACCAACACGCTAGGATCGTATGGTGTAGGAGAGGATCTACATTCGCTATACCCAAAACGACTCAAGATCTTTTCCACATAGTGAGACTGAAGCAGTGTTATCCCACCATCATCATCTTTCAGCAGCTTGATGTTCAATATCACATCAGCCACTCCTAGATCTTTCATCTCAAAACAACGAGATAGAAAGTCTTTGACCTCATTGATAACATTAAGATTGGTCCCGAATATCAGTATATCATCAACATACAGACATAAGATGACTCCCTCGCCCCCACCATGGCGATAGTACACACTTGTCAGCTTCGTTTACAATGAAGCCTTCATCAGTTAAAGTCCTTTCAAACTTCTCATGCCACTGCTTAGGTGCTTGCTTAAGACCATACAGAGACTTCAGTAACTTACACACCTTGCCTTGTTGACCATCTATCACGAATCCATCCGGCTGATCCATATAAATTTCCTCATCTAACTCTCCATTTAGGAAAGCCTTCTTAACGCCCATTTGATGAACGAGAAGATCATGTGAGGCAGCCAAGGATAGCAGTACTCGAATGGTGGTCAATCTGGCCACGGGTGAATAAGTATCAAAGAAGTCTTCGCCTTCTTTCTGGGTATAACCCTTGGCAACAAGGCGTGCCTTATACTTCTCAATAGTACCATCAGGTCTAAGCTTCTTCTTAAACACCCACTTACATCCTACAGGTTTGCACCCATAAGGACGATCAGTAATTTTCCAAGTTCCGTTTGCTATGATGGAATCCATCTCACTGCGAACGACTTCTTTCCAGTAGTCAGCATCTTGAGATGCATAAGCTTCTGAAATAGAAGTGGGAGTATCATCCACGAGGTATACAATGAAATCATCACCAAAGGAATTCGCAGTCCTTTGTCTCTTACTTCTATAGGAGCTTCACTGTTATCCTCCACAGGATTATCAGGGTGTTCTATCGAAATGGTGGGTTTAGGAATTGTGATTAATTCTTGACTAGATAAACTAGGCATCTCCTGATTTGATGAACTAGACGAATCTTTCATGGGAAAGATGTCTTCAAAGAAAGTCGCATCATTCGACTCCATGATTGTACCAACATGCATGTCAGATACCTGAGATTTCACTATCAAAAATCTATAGCCAATGCTATGAAATGCATATCCCAGAAAGACACAATCCACGGGTTTTGGTCCAAGCTTGCGCTTCTTGGGTATCGGCACATTCACTTTCGCCAAACAACCCCAAGTTCGTAAGTAGGAGAGTTTCAGCCTTTTCCTTTCCCATTCCTCAAATGGAGTAATGGTTTTGTTCTTTTTGGGAACACGGTTTAGGACATGACACGCAGTCTTTATCGCCTCCCCCCACCATTCCTTGGATAGACCCGATGTATCTAACATGGCGTTAACCAAATCAGTTAGAGTACGGTTCTTTCTTTCGGCCACCCCATTTGACTGAGGTGAGTAGGGAGGCGTCCTCTCATGGATAATACCATGCTCCGCACAAAAAGAATCAAATTCGTTGGAAAAATACTCTCCACCACGATCAGACCGAAGTTGCTTAATCTTTCGATCAAGTTGGTTTTCTGATTCAGCTTTATAGATTTTGAAGTGATTAAAAGCTTCATCTTTAGATTTCAGAAGATACACATAACAGTATCGAGTGGAATCGTCAATTAAAGTCATGAAATATCGCTTTCCACCTTTTGTCAACTCACCATTCATCTCACAAATATCTGAATGTATTAATTCCAGTGGTGCCAAATCTCGTACCTCGGCAGTCTTGTGAGACTTGCGAGGTTGCTTAGCTTGCACACATACTTGACACTTGGAACTTTTGACAGTAGTAAATTTCGGAATTAAATTCATATCGGCAAGCCGCGTCATGCACCCAAAATTAATATGACAAAGTCGTGAAGATTCACTATCATTGCAAACATGATTAATAACTTGAGTACATAAGTCTGACAAAGATAAGCGGAACAAACCTCCGCACTCATAACCCTTTCCAACAAATTGTCCACACTTAGAAATTACAACTTTATTGGACTCAAAGACTAACTTAAAACCATCTCGACACAGAAGAGATCCGCTGACGAGATTCTTATTGATTGAGGGAACGTGCTGCACATTCTTCAGCTGTACGATCTTCCCCGAAGTAAACTTCAGATCCACCGTACCAACACCTTGAACAGAAGCACGTGAGCCGTTTCCCATCAGCACGGAGCCAGCCCGTTCGACCTGATAATAAGAGAACATGGAAATATCAGCACATACATGTATGTTTGCACCAGTGTCTATCCACCAATCAGGTGAATTACAAACTGAAAGAACAGTAGGAAATATACCGTACCCAGCATCCTTCATCTCAATATCACCAAGGACAACATTAGCGAACTTGCCACTATTTCCATGTGAACGCTTGTCAAAGCGATTGGGGCAACTAGGAGCCCAATGATTAGGATCACCACAGACATGGCAGGATCCTTTCTTCTTATACTCAGTCTTCTTCTTAAAGTTGGTAGTCTGTGCGGCCTTGTTTTTGCCATCAAACTTTCCTTTGCCATCAGACCTGTTCTTATTCTTGAACTTGTGGGACTGGAAGTTGTTTTTCTGCACTACATATGCGCTAGAACTTCCATCAAAGCCTCGAGGACGTGTATCTTTTGCTCTCGCCTTTTCTTCAACATGAAGAGATCCGATGAGATCTGAAACAGAAAACTCCTGTCTCTTATGTTTCAGAAAGGTAGCAAAGTTCCTCCAAGAAGGAGGAAGCTTGGCAATAATGCCTCCGGCCACGAACTTGTCCGGTAAGTTACACTTAAACTGCTCAAGTTCTTTGGCAAGGGACTGTATCTCATGAGCCTGATCCACGATGGGACGGTCATCAGTCATCTTGTAGTCATAGAATTGCTCCATGATATACAGTTCAGTGCCAGCATCCGAAACACCAAACTTGGCGTCCAGTGCATCCCATGCATCCTTGCCATTATCAAATGACATATAGGTGTCAACAATGTTGTCACCAAGAATATTGAACAAAGCCCCCATAAACATGGTGTCGACTTTCTGAAACGCTTCCTCCTGAACAGGAGAAAGGTCTCCCTCAGGTTTGCCAAGAGTGGCGCTATAGCAGCCTAGGTTTTTCAACCATAGAACTGCTCTCGTGCGCCATCTCTTATAATTGACACCGTCAAAAGGAGGCGGCCTTGTAGCCACGGCTAAACCAGTTGAATTCAGTTGCCTATAATCAGGTTTTTGGATTGTTGAAAATATAAGCAAATTACCATAATATTTAATCCGAAATAAGTAATAATAAATCATGACTATAAGTACTGGAATTAATCTAATCATGTATACTAGCAGAATAGACGAACAGATCATATTCAACCAGAATAAGCAGATCACATCTATTCCAAGAGCTAGTACAAGAAACTGCAACAGAAACTGAACTAGATAGGAACAGATTACGTACGGTGCTGGAGGAGGAATCGGGTTCGTGTTCAGGTTGGGGTTGAGGTTCGCGTTGACACCAGTGTCGTCAGCCATGGCGTCGATGTAGAGGCTGCTGATGTCCGGGAAGAAGTCCTCGTGGGGGAAGGAGTGGTCGGTCGACGTGATGCCGTCAGTAGTCGCGCAGACGCGCTCCCCAAAAACCTGATCGCCCCCCACCCGTACAGGTTCACCAGATGCGGTGGTTCCGGAGGCCTACTGTCCCGTCGTCCGGTGCACGCCGGAAGAGGGGATGGAGAAGGTGTAGCGGCGGCGCAAGGTTCTGGAGGCAGAGAGATGTGTATTTTCTCGTATTAGGGTTTTAGCCTAAGGCCGTCTATATATAGGCGCCGGTCGGGTAAGACGTGGGACGTAGCCCACGTCCGAGTAGTAACAGCCCACGTTTCCGGAAAGACCGGAAACGGCTGACAGAAAAATAACTCGCACAATAATTTTCCCGAGCAGCAAAAAGATAATATCGACACCGAGGCACAATTCCGCAAACCGCGGCGCGCGCGCGTCGTGACGAGGCGAGGCGAGGCGTGGCGAGGCGGGCGGCGGAGGAGGAGGAGAGCGCGTGTATGCCACTCCTCTTCACTCTCTTTAGGAGGTAGTGAAACACTCCACTATATATATTGGTCCAACTCCCTCTAAACTAGCAAGGTGGGACTAAACTTTGGTGCCACCCCTTGCTAGGCATGAATGGGCCAAGAGAATTTCAGAATTTGTATTAGGCTATGGGCCAAGGCCCACACCCAAATTCCAACAATGCGTTTGTCAAGCGACTTCAGTCGGACAAGCTTACGGCCAACTCAGATAAATGTATTTTCGTGGGGTATCCGAGGGAAACCTTGGGTTACTACTTCTACAACCGAGAAGAGGGCAAAGTGTTTGTCGTTCGGAACGGTGTCTTCCTTGAGAAAGAGTTTCTCAGTCAGGGAGTAAGTGGGAGCACGGTGCAACTCGAAGAAATTTGAGAGGAACCGGCTAGTAGCGAGTCGGAAAAAACCTTGGAGGTTGAGCCGGTCGTGGCAGCTGAGCCGGCAGCAGCACCTGTACTACGAAGATCGGCAAGATTACGAAGTGTTCGTGATGTGTTACTGTTAGACAGTGATGAGCCGACAAATTATTCAGAAGCGATGGTGGGATCTGATTCCGAGTCATGGCTTGGAGCCATGAGATCCGAGATAAAGTCCATGGATGAAAATCAAGTTTGGAACTTGGTTGATCTGCCAGACGGTGCAAGACCCGTCGAGTGCAAATGGGTCTTTAAGAAAAAAACTGATATGGATGGAAATGTCTCCATCTATAAAGCACGCCTTGTCGCGAAGGGGTTCCGACAAGTTCAAGGAGTTGATTACGACGAGACTTTCTCGCCCGTAGCGATGCTTAAATCAGTTCGGATCATGTTAGCTATAGCAGCCTATTTCGACTATGAGATATGGCAGATGGATGTCAAAACGGCTTTCCTTAACGGAAATTTAACCGAGGACATGTATATGATACAGCCCGAGGGTTTTGTCGATCCGGATAATGCTGACAAGGTATGCAAACTTCAGAAATCCATTTATGGGTTGAAGCAAGCATCTCTGAGTTGGAATATTCGCTTTGATGAGGTAGTCAAATCGTTTGGCTTCATCAAGAGTGATATTGATTCTTGTTTGTACAAGAAGTTTAGTGGGAACAAAGTAAGTTTTCTAATCTTATATGTGGATGACATATTACTGATTGGAAATGATGTCCAGATGTTGCAAGAAACCAAAGAATCATTGGAAAGGAGTTTCTCAATGAAAGACTTGGGTAAGGCAACATACATCCTCGGAATCCGGATCTATAGAGATAGATCAAGGAGGCTCATTGGATTGAGTCAGAGTACTTATTTGGACAAAGTGTTGAAGAAGTTCAACATGGAATCGTCTAAGAAGGGGTTCTTACCGATGTCCCATGGTGTAAAACTTAGCAAGACTCAGTGTCCTTCGACAACTGATGAGCGAAGTCGAATGAGTGCGATTCCATATGCTTCTGCAGTCAGATCCATCATGTATGCCATGATTTGTACTAGGCTGGATGTTTCCTATGCTCTAAGTGTTGTGAGCAGATACCAGGCTGATCCTGGAGAGATCCACTGGACAGCGGCTAAAAATATCCTGAAGTACTTGAGAAGGACTAATGATATGTTCTTGGTTTATGGTGGCGAAGATGAACTCAGTGTAAAGGGTTACACGGATGCGAGTTATCTTACTGACTCTGATGATTCTCGTTCACAATCCGGATACGTGTTTATTATAAATGGAGGTGTTGTGAGCTGGAAGAGTTCCAAGCAAGAGACTGTGTCTGCGTCTACAACAGAGGCTGAGTATATTGCCGCCTCGGAGGCAGCAAAGGAAGCTGTTTGGATGAGAAATTTCCTCATGGATCTTGGTGTGGTTCAGGGCTCGTCCAATCCGTTGGACGTGTATTGTGACAACAATGGTGCTATTGCACAAGCCAAGGAACCTAGACAGCACCAGAAGAACAAGCACATACTCATGCGGTACCACCTGATTCGCCAGTTCGTGGATCAGGGTGATATCAAGTTATGCAAGGTACACACGGATGCAAATATTGTGGATCCGTTGACAAAGCCGTTACCCTAGCCAAAGCATGAGGCGCACCTGATAGCCATGGGCATTAGATGCTTAGACATGTGATGTCGAAAGATTGACTCTAGTGCAAGTGGGAGACTGTTGGGAATATGCCCTAGAGGCAATCATGTATGATGAGTTTTCCCATTGTATTCATAAAGATATTAAGTAGTCCTTATATAAACATCTGATGTGTATCATTGAATATGTGATTCGGTTGTGGAACTATGCATTCATGTTGTTTGTACTAAATATCCTTGGTCATTGAGCTTGTGCTGGACACACAACTTAGACCAATGTGAAAGTTGGCTTGATGACTAGGTTCCACTTGTCATGGGCATGGAGATGCTATTCCAACTTACACAGACTAGGCTAAAGATTTTAGCGAGTCGGATTGACCCATATTGAGGTACAACGAGCAAGTTGTCATTTGTATATCTCAATCAATGTAATCCTTAGACCTGAGGTTGTTGAATAGTCCGAGTTGAGGATCACCGACTTAGGTTCTGTCAAACGCTGATCCGTAACTGGGCAGTTATAAAGGAAGGGTTCGGGTCGACTGAGAATCAAGCTGCGTGATGTGAATAACCAAGATGGGATTTTGCCCCTCCACTCGGAGAGATATTCTCTGGGCCCTCTCGTGAGATATGATTCGGAAAGCATGGCCATGCACGACTCGGTTAAGTGTTAACCGAGGCGATCGACTAAGATTTAGTCTGGTGAATCACTTATCTCGGATCGAGAAGAGAGTCGGACTATTTAAGGGATGACAAATATTCGCCTATAGTCTGACAAGGTATATCGTGAGGCAAAAGGGACTCGGATGTAAGTCGCATTGGAAAGGCAAGTCGTCATGACTCTTTGGTACTTGGGAGTCGGCACGTTCTGCTAGGAGCCGCTACCGACTGATCGATTGAGAGTCGGAGTCCAATCGTGTCCAAGTAGCGGTGAGCCTGCAGGGTCACACACTTAAGAGCGGGAGCAAGTTCAGATTGGATCCGAATCTGTAATCTAGTTGGGTTGGACCTAAACCATATTAGGACTAAGTTAGTGAGTTGGACTCATGGTGACTAGTGTTATATGGGCTTTAGTGAATGGGTCGCGCGAGCAGAGCCCACGTTCACTCCCTATATATAGTGGAGCACCGTAACCCAGAAGGGTTAATCGTTGTTCGGTTAGGTCATTCCATGTGTTGGAAACCCTAGCTCCACAACAGTCCAGCCATCGTCACGAACCTAGCAGTTCGCCGCCGGCGCTCCTCGTTGTACGTGTGGATACCAGCAGAGGTGTTGTGCGATCAGCACCAGGACGATTGGATCGTGAGGACTGCACTGCATCAACTGACGCGCTTCATCAGTAATCCGCAACTGCGCGTCTAGTGGTAAACCTCGTGGCCTTCTACCTCAGCTAGATCTTGGGATCACCACGTTAGAGAAAAAGTTTTGTTTTATCTCTGCGTGGCCCAACACATAGTCCACAGGTTCAGCATGCCGCACAACATCATCACAGACAACTGGTCGAACTTCATCTCCAAGGAATTCTAGGACTTCTGCAAGGACCTTGGCATCAACATATCATACGCCTCTGTGGCACACCCTCAGACAAACAGACAAGTCGAAAAGTCCAATGGCCTCATAGGTGAAGGCATCAAGAAATGTCTGCTTAGCCCTCGAAAGGCTTGTGAGAGCTTAGGTAGTGGAACTACCCTACGTCCTATGGAGTTTGCTTACAACACCAAACAGCTCAACTGGCTACACGCCATTCTTCATGGTGCACGGAGCCGAAGCCATACTACCTGTAGAAGTATGCCATATGGCCCCACAGGTCGTTTCCTATAGCAAAGCCGAATCATCGCCCGCACTCGAAGACGTCGTCGACACACTCGACGAAGCACGCGACATCGCCGCGGCTCGCTGAGCGGTCTACCAGCTGTGCCTTCGCAAATACCACAGTCGCCGGCTACACCCAAGGTCCTTCGTCGAAGGAAACCTCGTCCTGTGACTCAAGCAAGAACGACTGAAGAAACTCGAGTCACCCAGGGAGGGACCCTACATCGTCACCGAAGTCATCCCAGGTGGCGCCTACCGCCTCAAGGATGTTAAGTCAGGAGTCGTATACTCCAACCCATGGAACGTCACACAACTGCGACGCTTCTACCCATATCTATCTCTTTACTTTCAATAATGCTATTCATCCAAGGCTACTCACCCGAACAATGTACCTCCTCGTTATGATATGAATAAAAGCTAAGTCCCTAGCCTAAAAATCTATATTACCTTACATTTACTTTCTCTTACAACACACTCGGGGGCTTCGCCTCACCTCACGACTTCGTCGTCTGAGAATAACGCATGTAAACCTAAGTAGCTGGCCATGTCAGGCTAACAAAAAGGACCTTCATACAACAAAGCACCATGTGCTAACACAAATAACATTTACAACAAAGTGCACAACAAGCCCACTCGAACATATTCAAGTTTTACATCTATCTTTTTTACAGGGTCTATCTATTCTGAAGAATCACGTGCGCCCGATGCTCAAAGAGACCCACGATCTATTCAAATACTGCCTAACAGCCGCATAGTGCAGGCGCATATCCCAAAGACTTCCGTCTGGTCAAAGAGGTGGCTCATTCGCCACAGAAGCGAGGTAGACATCAGGGTGATGCAGCTGAACAAATGAAAGGACAGCCTTCACCCCCGCAACTAGTTGGTGTCGCACCAACTCCCTCTTCGACAAACCCAAAGGGTGGATGACACCTCGTCCATAGGAAACATGACATACAAAATCCATGCAAGGGAAGTCTTCACCTACCTCAGCACCCGTGACACCTGGTGAACACGATACTGCACCGTCGCAAGGACGGTGGCCCAGTCAAGGTCCATCCAGAAAAAGCCTCTAGCTTCCATGTCCTGTTGGATCGAATAGTTGATCCGAACTGCAACACGCTCCTTCTCCTCCCTGGGGAAAAGATTGGCTCCTACATAAAATTCAGAGTAAGGTGACACACAAACAAGGCGCATCCAAAGATGAGCAGTAGATCAAGGAAACTCACATTGCAGTTGCTTGCTCAACTGCCGCAGCTGCCCCATCAGATACTCCTCCCTGGTGGTAGCTCGCTCCTCCTTCGACTTCCACACATCCACTTGGCCTCGAACGCCAAGGAGCTCCTTCTCCAGGCTATGGACACGGTCACGAAGAAAAACAAGCTGCGACGTATCATCCAAAGATGGTCGCGGCTGATAGATAGTCGAAGTATCCATAGAAGCCTAACCAGAATGTCCCTAAAGGCAAGAAAATAATAATAAGAACATCACACTTCTATGACAATAGCTCGAAGCATCATTTATATATACATCAAAAATCCACTGTATGGCACAAGAAAATTGTTCGACAAAATATTACAGCAACAGAAGGAGAAAAGCTATCCTAGCTACAATAGATTTAGGCGCCCACATCCGGGGTAGCCTCGGACCTAGAGTGCCTGCTCCTGGATTCTCCCTGCTGCTTCCTCACATAGTCCGCCAGCAGATTGATAAGCTTCAGACCATACCGCTTACAGCGAGAGGCGAAGAGAGCGAAGGCTACTTCAGAGTTGTCTGGAGCTGCTGGAATCTGGGAAGTGATGTCGGAAGATCCAGCTCCGCTCCAGATGCCATAGCCATGGCCAGACCCATGGAGGCTCCGATGCCCTTCTTCTTGCGCTTGTAGGCCGCAGGGGCACCCTCTGACAGTGCATCCTCTAGAGAATCAATGTCCTCAAGGGTAGCGCCCTTGGGAATGATCTCCTTGTAGAAAGGCTAGAGGACCTCCTTGGCCTTAGCAAGGGAGCTAGCAGTAGTGTCGCAACAATCTTCAACTGCTATGGTGGCATCTTCCAGAGAGCTCCCATGCTCCAAGACACTGCGATCAAACCCAATGCCCAAAGCATCTAGCACAGAAGAAGAACATGAAGGAGTCGAATAAGGACATGAAGAAAGAGCAGTCGAAAAACCAAATAACTAATTTGAATGCAATACACTTACCAGAGAAGGCCTTGGCTGCAGCCATCAGCTTCTCGGCCATCTCCTTCTTGTGCGCAGCTGCAACAGTTGTGAGCTGCTCCTCGCGATCCGAAGTCTCTCGCTGTAGGCGCTCCTTGGCCTCGGCACCATCAGCCAACTCCTGCTGTAGGTGCTCCTTCGCCTCCACGACATCAGTAGCTTGCTTCTCCGCACGATCGAGGCTCTTTTTGAGAGCATCCAGCCGGCGAAGGGTAGCATTATTTTCATCTGCAAAGCATCAAGAATACACATGAGCAACACAAGCTACATCCATGCAAACAGATGAAAAAGACAAGAACAATCAAGACACGCACCCCGCAGCTGCTGCATGCTGGCCTCCAGCACCAGATGCTACTGGATGAGAAGATTCGCGCCGAGAAGAAAACACTGCGAGAGGAAACAAAGGATAGCCATCAAAAAACATCATAAAAAGTGCCCGGGGCTATGCCTCGAAACGAACAAAACATCAAACAGCATGACCCGAAAAAGGCTCGAGGGCTTCCCCCAGGATAAGAGGAAAATAACTTACATGCTCAGACGGGGACTCCGAAGGTCCAGGTGCAGTCTTCTGAGTGACGACTACTCGAGCCACCTGCCGAGAGGGGTTCGGAGCAGCGCCCCCAGAGGTGTCCATCGTCTAAGAAGGAGGGGCCATCGGCTTTGACTCTCCTATGGTCTCTTGGGCGCCCTCACTAAAAGAACCTTCCGAGGAGTGGCTACAAGGAAAATATTCATCAAGGCAAGAAGAAAAGTTCACACGCAAAATACAAAATGAAAGCGTCCGAAAATTACTTACGAGTCAATGTTGCTCAAATTGAAGACGGGCGGTGCCTTCTCTTTCTTATTCTTCTTAGACGGTGGCTGTGGCGCCACTGCCCGTAGGAGCATAGCCGGGAACTGTGCAAAAGAAGCAACGTCATCCTCACCATGGCGCACAAAGAAGGACAGGTCCCTTGGCATTGGCGGAGTCGAGGCATCCCAAGACACGCTCGAACTCCGTACCCGCTTTCGGGTCCGTTCCTTGCTCGCCTCGGGGGTTTCATGATTGGCGACTATGCCGACGGAAGTTAGGACTCGGAGTCCACAACCTCGTTGTCCAACGCAACCGGAAACCTTTTGAGTAGCGTGGGCACCATGCCATCCACCTTGAACTCCTACACAAAAAGGCATCAAAAATCAGTACAAGCAATCACAAGGAAAAGCATTCGAAAAAAGGAGCAATGCGCATGTCGCAAATCTACACCTGCGGAACGGGTTTCGTGGCACTGAAGGGGGCTTCAACGACTTCCCGGAAAGTCCTCCTCGGACTTGTACTTCAGCAGTGGCTGAAGAACTCGGTCAAGGTCGCCTCAGGACAACTCCTCGGCTGAGACCCTTGTCGGGTCGTTGCAGCCAGTGTAAAGAAACATCAGATGCAC
Source organism: Avena sativa (assembly GCA_916181665.1). Classification (NCBI taxonomy): domain Eukaryota; kingdom Viridiplantae; phylum Streptophyta; class Magnoliopsida; order Poales; family Poaceae; genus Avena; species Avena sativa. Next base: position 170,385,494 of record OV702282.1, read on the forward strand.
CCTCGCTTGGAGCGGCTGCACCCACCATTTGAAGAAGGTGCGGATAATATCCACACCATTGACCTCCTTCCCAGGCTCCATCTGGAGCGCCTCCACCCGACGGTAGAGCTCCTCCACCTCTGCCACCTCGCCCTCTAGGATGTGGTTCTTCCAGGAATGCTTTGGGACAATCTCATGGGAGGAGTCGAAGCGAGCAAGGCCAAAGTCTTGCCCGTCCATTGTGGAGTCGCGAAGAACGAAGGCGAAAAACATCACCCGAAACCCTATGGGTGGATGGGGAATTACCTAATCGCCTGGAAGCATCATCGCCTCCTTGTCCTACGGGATTAATCCCGCCTCATGTAGCAAGTGCAGGTCACCCGCCCGCGCCTCCATGCGCCTCCTATTGCCATCGGTGATGCGCGAGGCGCCGACAAATTTCTTGCGGTGGCGGCACTCGAGCCCGCTCCAACGGAAGCCTTCTTCGACTTCACCATCGCAGAGTGTCGACGACGTCGATGCGCGTGTCAGAACGTCCAGTGCACGCGAGGAAAAAGTTCTTGAAAATAGAAGCAGCGGAGAAAGAAAATGGCAAAGACTATGACCAGGAACCGTTCATCTAGAATCCCTAACGCTAGGAGCAGATCCAACCGTCCACGTGTGTTGATGGCATAATTTGGCAAGTTAGTTTGTTCATGAGCCAAATTGATGTAACATTGATCAAACTAATCAGTTAAATGTTGTTGAAGTATTACCACATGTATTTTGCATGGTCTAGAAGCTATGGAGAACATGCCCTACCCTGACTCATGAATGATTCAAGATGCAAGATTGCTGCCTAGGACAAATCTTAGCAAGATTCGATCAGATTCAAGGCTGAAAATACAAGTAACGCAAGGAGAAGTGCAACATTGAAAAATGATGTTTGCTGGAGTGGTGATGCATGACTAATGGAACATGTATTAGCTGGTGTGATTAGTGTCGTGGCCGCATTATTTTATTGATTGATTAGTAAGGCCCAAAAGGTGCCGGTACGTGATCTTGTTTTGCTCTGTTACGTGCAAACCGATTAGCAAAAGGGCCGATTCAGGGAAGAGACCTGTTCGGTTTTGCTTCTGGAGTTCTATTTCCATACGCCAAGATTTGCATCGTACACGTACGTAAAGTCCCGCGGCCTATTATATAGGTCCTGGCTGATTGGAGAAAAACAATACAATCGATCTATTCACAAACAACTTATTTTCTATGTACTGCTTATTTCCGTTCTTTCTCTCCAGCTGAGCTCTAGCAGTCTAGGGTTTGGTCGGATCTTTGCCATTTTGTCCTGAGAAACGGTCGGATCTCCTCCACGGAAGCGAGGAATTCTTTGTTGATTTTCTCGAAAATCATCCGTTCGTTGTCATGAAAGTAGGACGGTTATCTAGTGTTGCGCGGCAGATTTTTTGCGGCAACACAATTGGCAACTCCGCTGGGGAAGAAGATCAAGAAGTACACGATGACTGATCCCAAGGACATGAGTGATCTCAACCCAGACAACATCATCCCCATCACGCTCGACGATCTGCCGGAAGACGTGCGGAGGGAGCTTGAAGAGCAGAAGGCTGAGGCGCTGAAATTGAAGATGAGTGGGTACTTCAAGACAAGGGGCGGCACCATAAAAAAGGTAACGCCACCAAACCATCCTCCAGCACTCGATGCAAAGATAATTAACTCAACCGAAGATATTGCTCATCCAATTGACGTATCTGTAGCTAGCAAGTATGGATCTGATATAGCAGATGCGTCCCACATAGTTACTCAATTAGCTAGTAATTTTGGCGAATTTAAAGAGCAATTTAGTAAGGAAATTGAAACTAGTTTATCTTGCCAGGTTTGCTCATTAGTGCTGCAAATCAATGATGCACATCATGACAAATGGCTGATGCCCTCAGAAAATAATGAATTCATAAATTTTCCTCGTCATACTTATATACCCGGTGCATCGGTTAGTATAGAGCAACCTCATAGTAATTTAAACAATAATCAAACTGGCCGTAATTATGCCAACAGTTTGGCCCATAATGTTGCACCTAGTGTTGCTCCTGAAATAGTATCAACTTTGGTTTCACAAGCTTATAACAACCATAACCGAAGCATAGGTTTTAACTCTAATTTGCAGCAGCCTAGTTATCAAACGGTAGCATATTGTACACCACCTTTGCCACCGGTTGGTACCGGGATTCCTTATGGACTGGTACCGATTCATATTTTAACGTATCTCTGCAGCAAAGCAAACCAGGAACTAAACCAGGACCTCAGTTGTGTCTGGGGGGTCTCACACATACACAGAAATGACGTGTCCAACCGCTATGAGCATCAGAAATCAGAGAGAAGTAGCGGATAAGAGGTGTGATGAATGATTTAATAGAGGTGTGAAAAAACTTGGAAGGAGAAACGCATCGCTGCTGAGGAAAATTAAAACTTCCGATGACGTGTTTGCTGATGAGAATTTAGAGAGTAAAGATGAGGTGCCTACGGATATGGATGTTAATATGGTGTTCGCTTTGCCTGCTGATTATCTTTTATAGATCTTCCTTGGATGAAGGCGCTCTGATTCAGAGCTATTAACGAGTCCAATCTTGGCACAACTATGCTGTTGATTACTTTGGAGAAGATCTTTGCAAAGACATGAACTAGACTGATGTGCCAGTGCTCTCCAATGCCAGCCGCCCCTTCTTTCTTAGGTAACAAAGAGACGTGGGCTAGTTTGGGAGGTGGAGATTGCGGTGATGTCCAGGTGCAGACTTGTGTATAATAGCCGCCAGAATTTTCCCCTTTTATTATTTGCCAGTAACCTTGGAATTTCAACTGGGAGCTGGAATGTCTAGACGTGTGAAGTTGGAATGTCAACTCAGGAGCTGAAGTTCATATTCAAAGATACTGTTACTGAGTTGAAATTAAAGGCAGATACTTCTTTGGTGTTGCTCTATGCTTCTTAATCTGTTTGTGACAAAGGCTTCACGCCTTCTTTCCGGTGACGGCGGTGGTGACATGAGGCGGCAGTGTGTCTTCTAATTTTACTCCTACGTTGGTAATTTCCGGTGCCCCCTATGCCCATACATATCAAATTATCCCCATAGGGTGCAAGGACAATCCCAAGCTAAAAGGGCTAGAATAAGAAACAAGCTAGCTATCATTTGTTAGGAGCTGAAAACCTTGTTCCTTATAAAAACATGGATAGCTGACACCCACAAGAAGTCATTTGTGCTTCTGTATGGGTAAAACTACCTTGGTTATGAACATTGTCCTCCTGCAGGTCAGCCTTTTATTGGTAGTACTAAACATAAGGTGTCCATACTTTCTTCCTTTTGTTTCTTCCTTTTATTATTGGTGCCAGTGCGGTAAACACCCCTCGACTTTATATCTGACAAAAAATGTGGCGACATGGTGCAGGAGTTATTTTTATTGGCCGGTCTCTGCAACCACGTGCCAAACAAGCACATGCATCAAATAATTGAAAACAATTCATTGCAAACAATAGACATCAAAAAAATTCCTGTTCATTTGCAAGTAAAAATGCACTGGCCTGTATTGAATTTTTTTCAACCTGATGGGCTAACTGTCCATGGTATCCAATACTGGTTAATTGGCAGCGCGACCCCTTCAATTCCTACTTCCTCAGATCCAAATTAGTTGATTCAGATTTGTCTAGACCCAGATGTATCTAAACACAATTTATTGTTCAATTAATTTGGATGGGAGGAGTAGTTAACTTGTGGTGCATTATTCTCGCATGTCTATAAGAGGAATGAGCATATGCATGCATGCCGTACTCATTCGCCGTAATGCACTCGGAAAAAGGTAGTCCTGCCATGACATGACTCTCACTTTGCCTGACTTACACATGCTAGACGGCATGCAGACACTGCACGCAACAAATCAAACTATTCATCATTTGCTCTTCAGGACATTGTACCAAGATTAAGATGAACACATTCCCTGAGTTATGAACACATGCTAGACGGCACGGTCTCGGGGCGTAGGGCAGGAGGCCAGAGTTGAGGAAGAGCTCGAGGTCGAGGTTGAGGCGGCCGGGACGAGCTCGAGGTCAGGGCAGTGGGCTTGAGGAGGAGAGAAATCAGGGCGTAGGGGACAAGCTCGTGATGGAGATATGCCTGGACACGAGCTGGCTTGGTCCAACTCGGTGCGAGCCGCCGGCGAGCCCGGGCCAGCTCGAAGCTGCTGGCGAACCTCACAACGGAGCTCTCCCCGAGCTTTCCTCCAACTCGGTCCGGCTTGGTGTGGCTCGCGATCCCGACGGTGATGTGTCACTGACGCTTGGGACGTCAGAGGTAGCGGGGCGGCAGTGCGGGGCGGCGCGGCGGCATCTAGGCAGCTGGGCGGCGGTGCAGGACGGTGGCGGACGGTGCGGTGCGGCGTGGCGGCGTCTAGGCAGCGGGACGACAGTGCAGGGCGGTGCGAGGCGGTGCGGGGCGGCGTGGCGGAGGGCAGCGGCGGCACGACCTGATGCGTGACCTGATGCGTGATGTGTTCTGAGAAAAAAGAGGCTCTCTAACAGCGGAATAGGCCCTAACTTTTCAGCCCATCTCGCTCAATTCGACCCTGTTTCCATTCAGAATAAAATTAACGAGCCAACTAGCCGGACCGGAACGAGCTCGCTCCAGCTTTCCTGACTTGGCTCGGTCCAACACCTCCAGCAAGCCAAGCCCAGCTCACTCGGAGCCCACAAAGATCGGTCCAGGCATAAAAACTCGAGCCCAGTGTCCAGATATAGATAGAGAGCTCGCAAGGCAACAACGCATGTGAAGATGAGGGAAGAGGAAAGTAGGGCGCGCTGGCGGTTGGCGGTGACGCTGATCGGGAGGGGCGACACAAGGTGGACGTGTGTGTGGCGTGTGTGGTGTGGCTTGCATACGTGGGTCGGGTCTTAGCCCTTCGCCCAGTTTGCATCAAGGTCCCTCCCTTTACCCATGGGGCATGACATATGGGTGCGGCATGCTGGCTAGCAAGATACCCGTGGTGCACTAATACAAGATGCGCCATAGGGCTATGAGGCCCTTTCGATTTATAAATTTGTAGTGAAATCTATAAAACAAAAACAAGCTCATTTTCCCTTTCAAATTTGAGGATTCTAAAAAGATCTATAATGGTCAAAGACTGTTGAAATCAGATCTAACTTTTTGTGTAGATGTTTTTTTATATATTACAATTTTTATCCATGTCAAATGCAAAAGTTAGAGTCGTTTTACCGGAACATAGTTTTTTTGCAAAATATATCAAAATTCATGTTTGTTATTTTTTCTAACAACTAGATCACATGAGATAACTATATCTCAAAGGGTTTTAAAATTTGAACAATTTACCATTTTCTTTTATTTTTTTCAAAACTAAATAGGCGATCCAAGGGGGTGTGTGACCACCCATACCCGAGGCGCACACCCGTACCGGGGCACACAAGTATGGCTTGCGCCACGGTTAAGGGGGGGGGCACCCCTGCCAACCTGGCTCAAATATACGTATGACGCACCACTTTTTGCAGTGTGCCATGGGTAATTTGCTACACTGACGCACCTATATGTAGCGCGTCACAGTTATATACCCGTGGCACATGCATATGTTGTTATCCTACATGTATGCACCCTATCTATAGTTGTTTTCCTAACAGTGAGGGCTCCGAGCGGTGATTTCCTGTGTCATAATCGGCAGCCTGCGGCGCTGCCGCATAACTTGGGCGCCTGGGTAGCGGCCCCGGGCATATGGTGGCAGAAGCCTCCTCGTTCTGCCGGTGGTGGGAAATAAGATATGGTCGATCTCAGGATCCCATGCCTTGCAGAATAAAAAGGCAGGTTGCGCTGGCCCTGCTATTTTTCAAGCTAAATGGTGTCGATTTGCTACTTGTCGTCCTCCTAGATCTGACCACCGACGAATTCTGGTCTTTCTCTTGGATAATTCCGCAGTTTGGCACAGGGCACTACTATATATCTGGAGCGGAATCGATACGGTCGTGTGTTCTCTTATTGTCTGCTAGAGTGGTTTCATTAGGACGAGGCGTGAAGCTTCTCCTTTTTTCGGTGCCATGGGACATGTTTCAATATAGATTTTCATGAAACTGTTAGAGGCGGAGAGGGTACTGGTAGCGACGAGGACTATGAGGCAGAGGTTCTTCCAATTTGTCGGGTGTTTGGCAACTTGCATCAACAGCCTTGACATGTGGGGGTGGCAGCATAGGTGGACTGCATTCTTGGTGGTTCTCCTCAAGTACCAATCGATTTTCAGGGTGAAAATCCAAAGTCTAGTCGTTATTGGTTGTACCTGGCAATGACCTTGCTAATGACATTATTTTGAAACTTGGAATTTCTCGAGGGTGAAAGCCTAAGATCTACAACCTAAGAAAGACAACGCTTGTGGATTGTATCCTTTTTAAAGGTGTTGCTTTTAAAGAATCTCGTTTGTAATCCTTGTGGTGTCTTCGGTGGTGGTTAGAGTGCTACTTGTTGCAAGTGGTTCATCATGGCAACGGGGTCTTTTTTCTACTATTCTCTATTTTTTTTTAATTCTTGGTTGTGTGTATTCGTGATATCTTTTGATATTTTGTTGGTGTAGAGGCTAGTGTAATTGATATTTTCGTGATATTAATATATTTCTTTAAGAAAAAACTGAATCATATTAATTGCATATAGGCTCCGCTATGCTCTTTTGTACATTATTTTTTGTTGATGGATGACAGATCATTCTTGCTTCCTTTCCGATGACAAGCGTGAGAAAATGAGGCACTAGTCTAAATCGATGTGATTTTGCAGCTCTATGAATAATTCCTGATGCCTTCTATACTTATATCTATCCAATTAATATAAATAATGTTGATGCAAATGAAGATATGGCTGAGCAAAACGAAGACAGAGAAATGGAAGAGAAAATAAATCATTCATCACATGCATGCTACTTCACTTGGGTTGTAGATAGCTTGCTAAAAAGGGTTATATTATGGAACGACGGTAGTAGTAGATATTCACTAGTGGAAACGAGGTCTTTTGTTGATCCCGAAAAAGGGTTTTAACCGGTGTTAAAGGGGGGGCCGTACCAGCGTGGCCCCTGCGGCAAAAAAGGATCCCCTCCTTTAACACCGGTTCATGCCACGAACCGGTGTTAAAGGTCCCTGCAACAGTGGCCCGCGCACCCCCCCCTTTAACACCGGTTTGTGGCATGAACCGGTGTTAAAGGGGGGGGCTATATAAGACACCACCCCATCCCACACACACCCCACTCTTCCATTCTTTCACATTTTGGAGCCTAGCAAGAGGGTGTGAGGAGTGCTAGTTTGTGTTTTTTTCATATGCACAAGAGGTGTTCGGTGAAATGCCCGAGAGCTCAAAATAAGTTTTCTTGTTGCTCTTTCCGTCTCGGTCGAGGTCGGCAACTATCCTTTCATGTGTCATTGATGTACTATATATATAAATGGTCATCTCCCTATTATTTTTTGATATATACTACATATTAATGCAGATGAACCGGCAATGGATGTACGGTGACCGCCGCACTTCCGAGTACATTACGGGCCTCCAAAATTTCATCGCTGTGGCTAATGCAAACCGTGGTCACAATGGTTTTATGTGCTGTCCGTGTGTTCACTGTCAGAACAAGAAAGACTACTCAAATACCAGAACCATTCACGCCCACCTGCTTCGATCCGGTTTCATGCCCAGCTATAATTGTTGGGCCAAGCACGGAGAAAAAGGGGTTGTGATGGAAGACAACGAAGAAGAAGAGGATGATGACAACTATCATAATATGTATCCTTAATATGATGATAATGCAACGGGGGTAGATAATGAAGATCAAGAGGGAGCAGATGGGCCCGCTGATGACGATCTTGGTCGGGCCATTACTGATGCAAAGGAAGAATGTAAAACTGAAAAGAAGAAGGAGAAGCTGGAGCAGATGTTAAAGGATCACAAAACATTGTTGTATCCAACTTGCGAAGATGGCCACAAAAAGCTAGGTGCCACACTGGATTTGCTGCAATGGAAGGCAGAGAATGGTGTGACTGACAGCGCATTTTCAAAGTTGTTGGTAAAAATGAAGAATCTTCTTCCAAAAAATAATGAGTTGCCCGACAGTACATACCAAGCAAAGAAGGTTGTCCGCCCTCTAGGATTAGACGTGCAGAAGATACATGCCTGCATTAATGACTGCATCCTCTACCGCGGTGAGAAGTACGAGAATTTGGATACATGCCCGGTATGCACTGCACTGCGGTATAAGATCAGACGAGACGATCCTGGCGATGTTGAGGGCGAGGCCCCTAGGAAGAAGGTTCCCGCCAAGGTTATGTGGTATGCTCCTATAATACCACGGTTAAAACGTCTCTTCAGAAATAAAGAGCATGCCAAGTTGTTGCGATGGCACATGGAAGACCGTAAGAAAGACGCGATGTTAAGACACCCCGCTGATGGGTCACAGTGGAGAAAAGTCGAGTGAGAGTACCCGGACTTCGCACGTGACGCAAGGAACTTAAGGTTTGGTCTAAGTACAGACGGCATGAATCCTTTTGGTGAGCAGAGCTGCAGTCACAGCACCTGGCCTGTGACCCTATGTATCTATAACCTTCCTCCTTGGTTGTGTATGAAGAGGAAGTTCATTATGATGCCAGTGCTCATCCAAGGCCCGAGGCAACCCGGCAACGACATTGATGTGTACCTAAGGCCATTAGTTGAAGAACTTTTACAGCTGTGGGCCAAACCAGGTGTACGTATGTGGGATGAGCACAAAGGGGAGCCATTTGACCTACGAGCATTGCTTTTTGTAACCATCAATGATTGGCCTGCTCTTAGTAACATTTCAGGGCAGACAAACAAGGGATACAATGCATGCACACACTGTTTAGATGATACTGAAAGTGTATATTTGGATAAATGTAAGAAGGTTGTGTACCTAGGGTATCGCCGATTTCTTCCGAACCTGCATCCAGTAAGAAAGAAAGGCAAGCATTTCAAACGTCTGGCAGAACCCCGGAGGAAGCCTGTCCTCCGTACCGGTGAGGAGGTATTTGGTATGGTCAAGGACCTAGAAGTAATCTTTGGAAAAGATCCTGACAGTCTATCTGTTCCGAATGACGATGCCGGACACGCGCCCATGTGGAAGAAGCAATCTATATTTTGGGACCTACCCTATTGGAAAGTCTTAGAGGTCCGCTCTTCAATCGACGTGATGCACGTGACGAAGAATGTTTGCGTGAACCTGCTAGGCTTTCTAGGAGTGTATGGGAAGACAAAAGATACACCGGAAGCACGGCAGGACCAGCAACGTCTGAAAGCCCCTGAAGATCCTATGCATCCTGAGAATGAGAAGGGTAAACGATGCCACTTAACTCCTGCCAGCTACGCTCTTACCAAAGCAGAGAAGGAAATCTTTTTTGAATGTCTGAGCAGTATCAAGGTCCCGTCTGGCTTCTCGTCGAATATAAAGGGAATAATAAATATGGCAGAGAAAAAATTCCAAAACCTGAAGTCTCATGACTGCCACGTGATTATGACACAATTGCTTTCGATTGCATTGAGGGGGCTTCTACCTGATAATGTTCGAGTACCCATTGTGAAGCTATGTGCATTCCTCAATGCAATATCTCAGAAGGTAATCGATCCAGAAAGCCTACCAGGGTTACAAACAGATGTGGCCCAATGTCTTGTCAGCTTTGAGTTGGTGTTCCCACCATCCTTCTTCAATATTATGACGCATCTCCTGGTTCACCTAGTAGAAGAGATTGCCATTCTCGGTCCTGTATTTCTACACAATATGTTCCCCTTTGAGAGGTACATGGGAGTCTTAAAGAAATATGTTCATAACCGTGCTAGGACAGAAGGAAGCATCTCCAAGGGCTATGTAACAGAGGAGGTCATTGAGTTCTGTGTTGATTTTATTCCTGACCTTAAGGCGATTGGTGTTCCAGAATCACGACATGAGGGGAGACTGCGTGGAAAAGGCACCCTAGGATGTAAAGCAATGATATGTAGGGACGGTCATTCTCTCAATCAAGCACACTACACGGTTTTACAAAGATCTATCTTGGTTGCCCCGTATATCAATGAACACAAGAATTTAATACGCCTCAAACACCCGGGGCAGTCTGATGAATGGATTATAAGTGAACACATGGCGAGTTTTGGCGGCTGGCTGCAAAGACTTCTCACGAATAACACCACTGTTGGGGATCAGCGGTACTTGTTGGCCAGGACACCATCTTCGACTGTATGTACTTTCCAAGGGTACGAGATAAATGGGAATACATTTTACACGATAGGCCAAGATAAAAAGAGCACCAACCAAAACAGTGGTGTCCGCTTTGATGCAACAGAAGACAATGGGCAAAAGACCACGTATTATGGGTTCATAGAGGAGATATGGGAACTTGACTATGGACCTAATTTTAAGGTCCCCTTGTTTCGATTCAAATGGGTCAAGCTAACAGGAGGAGGGGTTGAGGTAGACAAGAAGTACGGAATGACAACGGTGGATCTCAACAATCTTATGAAGGTAGACAAGAACTTAGACGGACCATTCGTCCTAGCCAATGATGTGGCTCAGGTTTTCTATGTGAAGGACATGTCCTCCAGACCAAAAAAAAGAAAAAATATGCAAACGAAAACATCATATGATGAGCCAAAGCGTCACATAGTTCTTTCAGGGAAAAGAAACATCGTGGGAATCGAGGACAAGACAGACATGTCAGAAGATTATAATAAGTTTGATGAAATTCCGCCCTTCACAGTGAAAACTGACCCAAGCATTCCGTTAAGTAAAGAAGATGCTCCATGGTTACTGAAGCGATCATAAGGAAGGACATATGCCAAGAAGTTCATGCTCATATTATGTAACTCTAGTTCATGTTTTTAATATTAATACATGTCTTGAGTGTTAGTCATGTTTTGTGGATGGACCGGGACTATGAGAAGAAGTTGTCCCGATTCGTACTTACCATTAAGATCTGATCTCCAAACGCGCGCGGTCACATATTAGGGAGTGCCTCTATGACCAGTTTCTTGGAGATGACGGAGGACTAGGCTCCGTCGGCATCTCCCTGAAACTGGCCGTAGTGGTGTCCCTGCTCTCGAAAACCATCTTGCAACTTTGTAACTTCTCTAACTAGATCAATACACCTGGGAGCTAACTAATTTCACATATTAGGGAGTGCCTCTATGACCAGTTTCTCGGAGATGCCAGAGGACTGGGCTCCGTCGGCATCTCCCTGAAACTGGCCATAGTGGTGTCCCTGCTCTCGAAAGGAGGTAAGGCATAGCCTCAAACTGGCTCGAGGACTGGACTCACAAGGATGCCTATTTATAGTACAAGCAGCTCGACATAGTGTCGACACTTACGAAATAATGTCGACACTCACCCCTATTATTAGTGCTGACTCGTGTTTTGTCCCGGTTGGTGTCTCCAACCGGGACTAAAGGTTCATCTTTAGTCCCGGTTGGTGACACCATCCGGGACAAGGTACACGCCGCACGACATAATGTCGACACTCACCCCTATTATTAGTGCTGACTCGTGTTTTGTCCCGGTTAGTGTCTTCAACCGGGACTAAAGGTTCATCTTTAGTCCCGGTTGGTGTCTCCAACCGGGACTAAAGGTTCATCCCGCCATTTTTTCCCGCCATTTTTCTTCCCGCCATTTTTCTTCCCGCTAGTTCTTCTTCCCGCCATTTTTCTTCCCGCCATTTTTCTTCCCGCCAGTTCTTCCCTCCAGTTCTTCCCGCTAGTTCACTATATATATATGTAGGGTTGGCCTCCATTGTCATTGCACATCTCTAGACTCATATCTGCAACCTCATCACTCTTTCCCATGGCTTCCACCGTAGCACTAACCCCCAGGGAGGCGGAGGCGCTTTGCGCCTCGAACTACCCCTGCCCGCCGGGCTATTGTGTCCCCGTCGGCTGGATGCTGAGCGTCGGAGGCGTGCCGGTTCCTCCTGTCCCTCTAGGTGTGGCGCGCCGGATGGCCATCACGAACCACTACTACTTCGAGCTCACGCCGGAGCAGCGGAGGAATCCCAGATGGCATCCCGACTATTTCCCTACTTGGGAAGCCTTCTTCGTGGATCGGCGTGAGAGGGCGCTCGCCAGGCACGAGGAGGACGGCCCACCTCCTCCTAACTTCAACGAGGTCGGCCGTCGGCTATGGTGGCGCGGTCGGACTCTCCAGAGCGTCATGGCCTATGACACTGCCGCCGACTCTAACCCCCGTCTGCGCTACCCTCAAGTCCAGCCCACGGTACTCTCCAGAGGTTCAATTACGGCGACCCCAACGACGACAGCGATGACGGCGGCGGCGAGTACGACGACTATAGTGGCGAGTATTACAGGTGTAGGTAGGAGCATGACTGAATCATTCCAACATTCCGAAACAAGTTCGGCCGATTGTTACTTAATCTGGCCATGTATCTTAATTTTCAGTTCTTTTATGTATCTTAATTCTCATGCCCGTTGTTCGACAAATTTTGTCGATAGTTTAAAACGGGGATAAAAAATAAAAAAAGATCGAAACAGTGCGAAACCTTCGCGTGGTGTTATATTATTTGACATAGTTAGAAGGAAAAATCTCAAACTTGGTATATTGATTATGTCTCGAAAAAACCTTCACAAAATGACCTATCTCATTCGAGGTTTCTTGGCTTTCGGGTCAAATGACCAATGTTATGGCTAGAATCAAGGCATAGTTTGTGATAATATGGCCATATTGTGCATACATGTGCATCATGGCATGGCAAACAATGTTGCAAGAGGAAGTTTTCCTTTTTATCGTACCAAAAAGGCATTTTCCATTTTCCGAGCATAAAAAACGGACGGTTTTGTGAAGCAACCACCAAATGGCTAATTCAAAAAACCACCAACACATTTTACAAAAATACTAGACCACCTTATATGCACAATATACCAACAGGGGGATCTGAAACCTTTCCGTCCACCTCTGGTGAAAAAGACAAATTCCTACCGAATCAGCAGGAAGTGGGTCAGATATGAACTACAGGTACATGATACGATGCTCATGATTTTTTACAAAAATCATTTTTAGGTTCACAATATGCTATTTTATCAAAAAAACAATGCAAGTTGAGCGAGGCTTGGTGAGATTCAAGTGTATACAAAAGATGCGACATTTAAATATCCAATCAATTCAAAAATGTTAATGCAAAAGATGCGGCATTAAAATATGATTTGATCTAGTAAAATAGGGTTAGATTTATTTTTAGATGCTTAATATTTCTTATGTTCAAAGTTTTAGGATTTAACAATTTATTTTTGTTTGAATTGAATAATCAAAATTTATATATAAGTGTTTTAATTATTTTGAAAATTTTCATGTAAAGTAAATATAAAATGATTTACATGAATGGATAGATATTATTTTTCTGAAAATTATGATATATTATTCATATTTTTCTGAGTTGAAATGAAAAAGATATGAATTTTCTAAATTCATATCATATTTTTTGAATTAAAAATGCCCCTTTAATGCATGAAATAAATGCCCCCCCCTTTAACACCGGTTCCAGACACGAATCGGTGTTAAAGGAGGCGCATTTATTTCGTTTCGCGCGCGCACCCCCCCATTTAACACCGGTTCCTGGCTGGAACCGGTGTTAAAGGGGGGAGGGTAATAAATGCGCGCGCGAAACGGAATCCCCCCCTTTAAGGTTCCAGCCACGAACCGGTGTTAAGGGGGGGTATTAAATTCGGCTTCCCCTTCCTTTCTTCCCCCCAGAGCCAGATCGAACCGCCACCGCGCGCGCGCCATCGGAGCAGAGAGAAGCGCCGCCACCGCCACCGCCCATCGGAGCAGAGAGAAGCCACCGCCGGCCGCCACCGCCCTCGGAGTGAGGGAGGAATCGTCCGTGGGTGCCCTGAATCGTCGGCCCTGTCACCCACCTCTCTCGCCGCCACGAATCTCGCCGCCGCCGCCTCCATTGTCGAGCTTCGGAGCTCGAGGTCCTCGACGAGGCAGTCGCCCCCGACCCTCTCTTTTCCGCATGACCTCTCCCTCTCACTTAACCGCATCGCCCTGACCACCTCTTCCCCGTGCAGGAGCAGCCGACCGCGCCCAATTCCTCGCCGGAGCACCGCCGACGCCGCCCGTCTCTAGCCGTCTGCCTCTGTCGCCCGAGGAAGCAATCCACCGCGCCGAGGCCACCAACCTTCTCGCCATAGTACCCCGCCTCTCGTAGGCCACCTCGGCATCACCGGAGACCGCCGCATCCGCCACTAGCACCGCCGCCTGACGAGCCCGCCGCCTCCACGTCACCCTACCGGTGAGTCTCGCCTCGGACGACCTGCACCGTCCGATCAATCTAAGATCCGACGGCCACCATCTGTCCCCAGGTCGAAAGGGTACCAGCAAACCAGAATGCGCCACCTGTCTGCCGTGTCAGCGATGACACAGCGCCAGTCAAGGTGACTCTCCTGAAAAATAGAAGAAAAGATAAGAATTGCAGAAAATTGTATAATCTTGCAAAAATCATATAAAAAGATTCGTAGATCCAAAAATAGCAAATTATATATCAATGAATTCAGAAAATTGAGTAGATTATTAATATCAAGTTGGATTTAACTTTTACGGTACGTGTTTACTGTAATAATTTAATTAGTTTTAATGGTCTTTTAGGTTAATAAATTCATAGTAAAATATCTACTGGTCCAAAAATCACAAATAATATACCTATGGATTCACAATTGTGTGTAGATCATCAATATGCAAATGGTTAAGCCAAATAATATAAGGTTTTTCAGCAATTAAATAAATGGTATAATGGCTTATTTAGAGTAATAAATTCATAAGAAAATAAATAATGTTCAGAAAATTACAAATAATATGTCCCTGGAATCACAACCCCGTGGGGATTATATATCTGATTTTAGTTTGATTTTTAGACAAAAGAAACTATTTAAATGATTTAAAACCCATTAAACACTGTTTAAATCATAAGAAAAGATTTGTAACTCTGATTAGGGTGAATCCAACGCCTACTGGTTCGTATTAATGTCCTCTATCCAGTAAACCCAAGAAACAAATTTATGTTGTACGCCATGCATGCATTTGTTGCATTTGTTTGATCTCTATGTGCTATTGTTTATGTTGTATGAAATTGTTTGCTCGATAGATTGCGAGGAGTGCAACGTGTGTGATTGCTACGAGTGCTTGAATGATTCCAACAACTATAAAGCCAAGTAGATGCTACCCTGTTCATGATGTTATCCTACTATGTGTGATGTATAAAAGATGTAGTCGTGTATTCATATTTGAGTAAAGTTTCTGATGTTGTAACATCGATAATATTGTTTACTTAGTGTTGGAGGGAAACTCGAAACTAAGATGGCATGTAATTATGGAGGGAGTAGTAGTATAGATTGGGTTTCAAGCGGGGCGGGTTCGCGGGCAACATAGTTTCACCGGCTAATATAAATTGTACTACATGCATAGATTAAAACTTGTATACAAATTGGACCTCTAACTCATCTTGATTAGGGTTTCGACCCCTTGGAACTCGTTTAAAATGATCAAGCATCCTTAGGGTTTTAATTTCATTTGTGTATTTATTTGTGTATTTTTGTATGAATAATATGTATATTTGTGTATGAATCCAAGTCCACTTGAATGTTTACACTCTTACTCTAGATAATATTATTGTTTTAGAAACTATGGATCCACTTAGTAGAAACCTTAAAGAAGAAGAAATAATGGAGAACATTATTGATGAGGACACCTCACAATATCTGAACTTGGAGGGACATGATGACGACAACTCAAGTACTAGTCATGGAGAAGATGAAGACTCCGGTGAACGCAATTTAGTGGTTACAAAGTCCGGTGAGGTATATGCATTGATTAAGCCTCTGCTGACTTCCACCAACAATATTCTTCTACATGTATTAATTAACGCTTCTTTCTTCTTTTAGCCCTCTGGATCGACCAGCCAGCAACCATCTTCTTCTACGAAAAAGAGCAAGCGAGGCGCGAGCCAGCGGTTGAAAGATCGTGCAAAGTTCATGATCGAAGCAGTCCGTGTTGATGGCAGGCCGATGGAGCCCAAGAAGGCCGCAGACAAATTTGTACGTCAGGATGGAGTTCTTGTTAGGGACCAAATCCCAATCATAATTGAAAATTGGAATAAGCCAAAGAAGGGCGATGGTACCTTTGTCGATGACAGATCCAAAAAACGCTTTAGAATTCGTTGTTCGTAAATTTCACCCTTCCGCCAGAGGAGGATGAAAACAACCCGGTTATAAAGGAAAAGATCAAAGGGTGGACTCTAAAGAAGATGGCTGACGCTTTCCGCAACTGGAAGACAAAATTGAACAAATTTGTCAAATCTGGCGAGACTCCAAATTTCGAAGACGCATATTATGCGAAGATAATACCTCACTGGCCCGAATTTGAGACATATAAAAAAGTGTATAGCTAAAAAGAGGTCAGAGACCAATACGCTTAATGCCCTGAAGAAGGAATATCACCAGAGGAAGGGGTCAGGTGGCTACATATCTCAGAGGCCTAAGTGGGAGGAAGCTGAGAAGGCCCTGCGCGCTAGAGGGATCACACCCTAGACAGATGGGTGGGACCTACGTGCAAAGACTTGGTTCTACGGAATCGGGGCAAGGTTGGACCCAGAAACAGGATTGTGTATCTTCCCAACCCTCCTTGCCAAACCCGTCACTGAACTCATCACGGCATACGAGGAAACATCCGCCAGGACCTTCCATCCCGACAGAGAGAATGACCAGCTCACAGCGCCATCGGTAAAAAAGAACACCCTAGACATGCACGAGGCACAGGGGGTATGACGTGGAAGGATGGGTTTGCCGACTGGAGCGACTCTTACAGATGGCGCGGCAGAAAAGAAAAAGAGAGTACAGAGCGGATGACACAGATAGAACATGAACTTGCGGCGCTGCAGGCGCAAGTGAATGCACAACAGAGCCATCAAGCTACCGGCCCATCTCAGCGGCACGAAGAGCCTGCATTGGAAGCTGCCGACGGCCCAGACTCTGCGCGGAAAAGCAGTGTGGCTTCCACGGAGAACGTGCAGCCCACGCTTGAAATGGCGGGTCCTCGATACCCCGTGGATGAGATCACGGAGAGCGAACACGCTGAGCTGCATGTGAGATTAATGGGCTTATCCATTAAGGTGGCTGTCGGCTATGCCTTACCTCATGTAGCTGGTGGAACTTACCACTGCCGACCGATTCCAGATGGCTATGCTATTGTCGGGGTGGATGAGGTTGTGAAGGAATATGAGGAAGCACAGCTTGACCATGCTACAGGTGAAGGGGAAACGCAACTAAAATTTGCAGTGAAAACAACCATTCTTTGGAAGAAGGAACACATTGTGCTTCCTAATTGGAGGTCACTGGCATCCCCGCCGTCTCCGCAGTGTCAGCAGTCTGAGCCACTTCAGCTATCTCCTGCGCGGCAGCCATCTCCGGCGCTTCAGCCATCTCCTGCGCGGCAGCCATCTCCGGCCCGTCAGCCATCTCTGGTGCTTCAGCCATCTCCTCAGCGTAAGCGGAAGAGCACTGCCACGAAGAGCATCAGTAGCACTGCCACAAAGAAATCCGCAGGAAACCGTATGCCAAAGAGTTCAAAAAACTACGTCCCGCAGCCTTCCGCCAAGCCATTGCCGGTTTTACCGTGGAATCGCAGCGACGAGGAGACCAATAGGATCTCGGAAGAACAGGTCAAGAAATTCTTTGCACCTAGATGGGCCGAGCCAAAGGAGAAAATAGATCCGGCGGTGGTGGAGAAGTTTTACAAAAATCTTTTGAAACCTGAAACCCCACTTGTGTCGGACTACGAGCGCCAGATTTTGAAGGCGGATGCAAGGCGCCGTAGGGAGACTGAAAGTAGCAGTCGTGAGGCACCCCAGAAAACAGTTCCCATGCTCGGAGAGCAGGAAAACCAATCATGCGCCCCGCTCCAAATGTTCTACACACGGGACGCTCCTCCCGTAAATGATTACGAGGCAGAGCTACAAAGAAAGGCCAATGAGATGGGGATGACTTACATTGCATACTTGAACGTCATGGGAGACAACTTTCCCAAATGCGATGCCAACCCCATACAGCCATGGAAGTATGGGAAGAATCTCGTCAAGAAAGAGGAGCTCAAGAATCTACCAACAAAGATGCGAAAATTGCACAAGTGGTACCTTGATTTCTGCAAGACGAGAAAATAAGAATGGATCACGGCGCATATAAGAGATGAGATTTTCTTCTGCGGAGACGACGGGATCGACTTCAACATTCAAGACTTGCATTTTCTATTCAATCAGAATGAACTCGACAAAGCTTCCATCAGCCTTTATTGTGTGTAAGTACTATTTCTGTAATTTATATCTCATCTCATTCACTTCATTAATTGCATGTATATATATGCTCACCATATATGTATATACTATTATGCAGGAAAAAGGTTATGGAATGCAGGAAAGGAAGCCCTTTTGACATTGGGTTCGTTGACCCAAATAGAGTTCATGAAGAAGTGGTAAGAACCAAACCCGGGCAAACAGAAGATTACTTGCTAAGGTCTTTATTGAGACAACAAACCAAAAGGGAAATACTATTGCCTTACAACTTCTCGTGAGTATTGTTACCCTCTCTCTTGTACACATTCTATTTTGGCTTACTTGATGTTAAGTGTAACTGATGATGAGTTATGCGTGCGTAGGTTCCACTTTATTCTGCTAGTCATTCAACCCGACTCAGGAAAAGTCCTTGTCATGGACTCGTTACGAAAAGAAAAAGAGATATGGGCAGACTTTAGAGAGATGTTCCAAAGGTAATTTCAATCATATTATCGCACTAGATCGGCAACTTTCGTGACAACAAGTAATTAATTACTCCTTTATCCATTTTCTTTGCCGGACAGGGTTTGGAAAAGGTTCACGGGCAGGGCCGTGGGTGAATGGTCAAAAGAACTAAAATTTGTAGACCAAAATGTAAGTAATACTAGCTAGCTAGGTCTGCATATCTCTTTGATTCTGCTTCCAATTCCATTATATCATGCTTTATTGATTATTATTTTGATTGAACTCTCTATTCTCGTAAAGTGTGCGCATCAGGGACACGGCGATAACTTATGTGGATACTATGTTTGCGAGTTCATTCGCAACACGATATGTGCGACGGGCCAAGCCACACTAGAACAACTTAGAGTAAGTAAACAAAGTCCACAACATTATTTTATTACCATCAGTTGTGTTGAGTTTTATTCTTATATATATATTGACGGTCCATTCTTCATATATATTCAGATCGAACGGATGCGGGACCAACTCCTACCATTTGAACGCATACGATCCATTCAAGAGGAATTGGCGGGGTTCATACTTGATGAGGTCGTCACGCCTGGCTGAGAACTCTTTAGATATCCACCAAAATGAACGATGACGATGTATGTGCCGATGACGATGTATGTGCCGATGACGATGTATGTGCCGATGACGATGTTTGTGTATAATAATAGTTGCTTAATTATTCATGTACTCGTATGTACCGATGACGATTTATGTGTATACCGTTCCCGATCGATTCCCCCTCCCGCAGAAATACGCCAAGAACGAGGCAGAGGCAGAAGTCTACCGTGGCAGAGATTTAGGCCGTTTTCCTGCCGTGGCAGGAAAACGGCCTAAATCTCTGCCGCGGCAGAAGAACCTTTAACACCGGTTCAAGCCGAACCGGTGTTAAAGGGGGGGGGGGGGGGGGGGGGGGCTGAGGCCTGCGGCAGCCCCACGTGCACCACCCTTTAACACCGGTTCCCTCAACAGCGGTTGAGGAACCGCTGTTAGAGGGCCCTCCCAACCGGAGTTAAAGGGGGGGCTCTGCACTAGTGATTGTTGCTAATGATTTGCCCTCTAGTAGGTCAATAAACTTTCCTTGGCAATGAGTTTGGTCCTCCGGTAGGTCAACGCCAGCCGCTAGTGAACATACCGTGACTTCCCTTATAGTTTATTCTATGGAGTATTTCATTGGATCTTCTAACTCCAAACCAAGATCAAGATGATATCGGTAGTAGTGAACATTGTGTACTACTATTATAGAAGCACATGCAAACGAAGCAGAACCAAGTAGAGAAAATTCACGACAGATGAAACCCACCGAAGCACAACCAAGCATGTCTGTGAGTGCAATCGAAGCGAATGCCCTACTTGCTTGCAAACGTATGTACGTACGTGTGGCCTCGTTACAATGAGCCAAATAGAGCAAGAACTCCAGCGATTCTTCATTCCCTTGCAAGTCTTGGAAACAACTGCGTGTGTGCTAAAATATGAGGCGACTCCTCGCTTGGTGCTCCTCTATCCTTTCTCCTTTCTTGCAAAGGAATGCTTCTCTCCATCTATTTCGGACCTACAACGGTGACCTGAGATGGGAGTGCAAGCTCAAAATGTGGTGACTTCTATGCCCATATGAATCAAATTCACATGCATATTATGTAGACACTAACACAATTAAAAAATGGGGAACCACAAAATTTTATAATAGAAATTATAGTAACAAAAATAGGATATTCTTTTTTGCATTGCGAAGCCTTGCCCTTTTTAAAGGACCTGGGTGGTTGACAGTGAAATGAAGTCATTTGTCCTCAGATTGGTTAGTCGGTAAAAATCCCTTTTGTTGACCCATGTGAGAAACTTTAACCAAAATACTACCCATGAAGTATTACGATTCTGATCCTCTTGCTCAACTCCAGTTGTGCTTCTGCCAAAGTAACATTTCCGAGAACCCAAACCAAAGCAGTGTTTAGGGGTTGTGCCCACATTAATCTTGAGCGGATTGAAAATGATCGCGAGATGCGCTCTCCTTGGCGTCATAGGCATTGGCTGAGTTAGCCCTCAAGTGAGTGCATGAGGTCGCATCTAGCGCATGCTGCTTCCACATGCAAGTGTGATCTATCCCCAACGCCGTAGTACCTAGGTGGCCTGTCCACTATGTTGTGGTGCCTAGGGAAAAGCGTGTGGGAGGCCGGGCGAGGTAGGGATGAGCACGGTTGCAACCCTAGCTCATGCATGTCGATGAAGATGAGGAGTCTGAACTTCTAAGTCGGCCGACCACCGCTTCAATCTCCTAGATGGCGATAAGCTTGTGACGCGGGAGGAGGCGCGGATGGTGTCAGCAAAGATGAGTAGAGTCGGCCGACCACCGCTGCAATGCCAGAGGACGACGCATAGTGGCAAGGAAGGCATATCCTGCACGACACCCTCCAGAGGATGTGACGTGAGGACGAGTGCATGGGGAGGCCACCATCGTCCACCTGTTGCCCACGTGGGTCGTAGTTGTGGTGGGGCTCTTGGAGGAGGTCGGCGATGGCAGAGATGAAGTCGAGGGCGGGCGCAGGAGCTAGACAAAGGAGGCAAATGGAAGGAGGAGGCACTGATATTTTCACCTCAAAGAGATCTAGGGTTTTCACCCGCTTCACTCAGCACGCACCAACCATGAAAACAAGCTGACGCAGATGAGCAGCTTTCACTGCCTATAACGCTCCACCATGCACGTGGAGAGCCCCACCCGGCCGTCATGGAGGTTCTTAGCCACAGGAAGTGAGCTAGAAGCGAAGTGAATCCAACTGTAGTAAATTGTCGATGGGGGTGAAAGCGGGACGGTCCCCGGCTTATAATTAAGTCCACTTTCTTTTATAGCTTTTAAATGTCTCACTACAGGAACGGAACACTACACCGAGGGCAAAAAGCCGTCGGCGTAGGCCAAAATACCCTCGGAGTATGCTACACCAATGGCTGCCCTCGGCGTAGCCTCTTCGGCAAAGGTCTTCCTTGGCGGAGGCACTTTTGCCCGTCGGCGTAGCTCTAGCCGTCGGCGTATGCTACGCCGACGGATTTTCCCTCGGCATAGCCCGTCGGCATAATAACGGGAGGTTGTAAAAAAATCAAAAAAAAAATTCAAACCCCTGTTTTTGAATTAGCTATTTGGTGGTTGCTTCATAAAATCCTCCTTTTTTGCGTTCGGAAAATAGAAAATAGATTTTTGGTGCGACAAAAAGGAAAACTTCCTCCTATAATATTGTTTGTCATCCCATGATGCATATGTATGCACAATATGGGCATATTATCACAAACTATATCTCGATTCTAGCCATAACATGGTCATTTGACCCAAAAGCCAAGAAATCTCGAATGAGATAGGTCATTTTTGTAAAGGTTTTTTCAGACATAATCAATATAGCAGGTTTGATATTTTTCCTTGTAACTATGTCACATAATATGACACCACGCGAAGGTTTCGCATTGTCTGGATCGTTTTTGAATTTTTTATGCCCGTTTTAAACTATATATAATGTTTTATGTTTCACTTAATTTTTTTTACAAATATGTAATTTTTGGCTGTAGATAGATAGATCTTATTTTTCTGCAAATTTTAATATATTATTTGTATTTTTTCGAATTAGAATGATTTAGTTATCATTTTTCAAAGTTTAATGGGTAAAAGGAAAAATAGCTACGCCGAGGACAGCCGTCGGCGTAGGCTACGCGAGGGTAATTCTACGCCGACGGCTGCTTGGTGGGGCTGGCTTGGTCAATTCTACGTCGACGGTTCCGACGTTTGGCCATCGGCGTAGCGACTGGCCGATCGGCGTACTCATCCATTCATATAGTGTCTTATTATTTGTAAGTAGTAAGTACCTAAAGAAAAATGTGGGCAGGGAATGAAGGATCGATTTCTTTGTTGCCCCGCTGAACATTTTCCATGCGCACACATTTTCTTTTGTTTCTACTATTTTGCTTTTCCAGGACTCTGTGCTACACAGCACAAGGAAAATGTTCAGAGGGGACACAAAGATTGACAGATGGGAAAATCTATTATAAATTGAAAATATTTTCTTAATACTCAAAAGGATTTGTGAAAGTTGAGTCCGAGGCGCCTTGGTCTCACTCATCTCTCTCATGTTCTGCGCATGCACACCATCATACTCGACTTACTTCACAGAGAATTCAGAGTGCCTAGCTCGTCAAAATTCCTTACATTCGAGTTGACATTGAACGGCCGGCTAAACTAACAATAAGGTGCAACATGTCTCCCTCCCTCGTCGCCCCCGCGTGGTGACAGGGAGGAACCCTAGATCTGGGCGCCGCCACCACCTCCCCCTCCCTCCCCCTCCCTCGCCGCTGCCAGGAGGGCGCGGCTGGGCGAAGCCCGGCTGGCGCCGGCGGCGGCGGGGCCTCCTCGTCTCCTTCCCTGGGGTTGCTCGCGCGGGGTGGAACAACTGGGCTTGGACGTGGCTCTGGCGCTGGGAGCTTCGGCGACGGCGAGGGGCTTGCCCTGCTGGGGGTCGCGGCGGGCGGTGAAAGGCAAGGGGATGGCACACCGTGCTTCGGGGATGGCGGATGACGGCGGCCAGCGGCCTAGGCGGTCTGCGGTGGGAGGTCGTAGGCAGGGGCGGCGCTGTCCTCCCGGCCTCGGCCTCCGGATGGTGATGGAAGGAGCGTGTCGAGCCCGATCTCGACCGTTTCCTGTCGGATCTGTTGCAGCCGGCAGCAGGATGGCTTCTGGGTTCGTCCGGCTTCACGAGGTCACCTAGGGCTGCGAGCCCGGGCATGGTGGTGGTGGCCTTTCTCCCCCGTCGGAGTTGGTCGGCCGGTCGAATAAAGGTGGATCGGCCTAGGGTCTCTCTTGTGTGGAGATGATCACCTTCCTGAGGATGGTTCTTGATTTGGCCGGAGTGGGGAGTTTCGGAAGGCTCCGCCGGCGAATGTACCAGCGCTTTTATGCCTGCAGTTTGCTGGATCGGATGGTATTCGGTCGTGGGCACCCATGTTTTATTCCGACCGTTTGGTTCAGGAGGGAGCGCCGCGAAGCTCTGTCCTTTGTTGCCACCAGGCGACTGTTGATCCATGGTGAAGTCAGAGGTGGAGAATTCATGAAGGCCAGGTTTGGAGATGTAGCACCCCGGGTAAAACCACTACTAGAAATCGATTGATTGTTTACTACTTTGTGCATCATCAGGCATCATGCATTTGTTAAACTAAAAACTATTTCTCTAAAAGCCTCTCTTTGTTTTCTAAAATACCCCATCTCTTTATTCAAATCAAAATCTGGCCTATCCAGATATTTTATTTTGTCTACAACATAGTTGCAACTGTTTTATTTTAAACAAAACAAAATAAATATATTATAAAATAACAACCCTATTTTACAAACCCCGGAGGAGACCGCCGCCCGCCAGGACCAACGGCCCAGCTAGCAGCAGTCTACGACCCCGACCCAGCCCAAAAACCTAGCCTAGCATGAAACCCTAACAACCCTAACCCTAAACTGCTACCCATCCCCTAGTCCCTCACCTACCGCCGCCACCCAGGAGCACCACGCCACACACGCGGTCGCATGCACCCTTCCCCTCCACCCCGCGTTTGAAACGCGTCCAACCACCCCCACATGGACCCCACCCCGCGACCCACCACATACGCATGCCGCCACGCCCAACCACCTCGCTCCCCTGGCCCCGTTCCCGGCCCCACCTCCCTCATCCCCGCTCTCTCCTTGGCGTTTCCGCCCTGGCCCACCATCCCGCTCGCGTCCACCCACCAACCCCGCCTCCTTCTCGATTCCGCAACCCCCCCACACCCGCCGCTCCCTCGTTCCCCGCCGCCTCTGTCTCTAGGGCGACCAGCGGTCGCCGCCGCGCTCCCCCGTGGATGGTCCTCGCCGCCGGATGCCCTCCTTGACCTCACCCCGCTCGCGTCCCCAACCTCCCCACAGCGACCCTCTTCCTTCCGCAGGGAGGCGCCGCCGCCGACCGCTTCTCCCTCCGCCTCCATGTCGCCCGACCTCCTCCCCCTCTGGCGCTCCCCGCCGCCGGAGCCCCTACACGTTGCCGCCGGCCTCCATACCTCCTTCTCGCCTGCGCCCCGTCGCCACCTGGCCAAGCCGCGGCAGCGCTACCGGCCTCCTCCGCTTCCCCAGTCGAGCCGAGCGCCTCCCAGGGCGCGACCATGCTGCAGGCCTCGCCCGTCCCCGGCCCGCGCGCCCCCTCACCTCTCTGCGCGGCGTCGCCCGTCCTCCTTCCCGCGGGCACGCGCTCTTCCGCGGCCCCAAGCGCACCGCGCCGCCGTCGATCGACCCTTCCCGTTGTTCCTCTGTGGTCCCCAACGCGAGTCCTAGCTCGTCCCTGCGTAGGCATCTTCCTGCAGCAGTGTGCGTCTGTTAGGTTGAAGGTATGGTGATGTTTGGTGTTGTGGTGTTGTGCAATGGTGACTTTGAAGGGTACCGCAACATCGTCCTTAATGTTTCGTTGGGCGAGAATAAGCAGTTGGACAAGGGCATCGGTTGCCGTCGCCAAGACCATCCGAAGAACAACGGTGCCCGATCCATTTGGGTACGCCATCGACGACAAGATCGCCACACGGACTACAAGACCGATCTCGGATCCGCAAGATTGAACCCCGACGCGTTCTCCTTCCTCTTTGAAGACTGAACCCAAACCCGTGGAGCCCAAGATCGTCCGAATCCCCCAATGTGTGACCTCATTCCGAGACCCCTATTTTTATGAATGATATAAATTGTTGCATATTAAATTGTCATGCTTGCATATATATTGTGGTTTGAGGGATGTTGTCGACTCATCTAATAATTGAATATGGAGGCCATATGCGGGCGAATCCAGTCTAATATAGGCTCCATTTAAATTTGTGTAGCGAACCGATGCTATGTTTTGCCATGTTAATACAACATTTAAAATGCAGAGTATCTAAACAACTTGATCCACGTAATAAATTGTCGGGACCCCGGTTCCGCTTAATATTGCATAATTGCATCGCATCTTTGCCATGTCATGCATCATACATGCATCATGTCCGATCTTCTGCCGTAGTATTAAATAGTGCATCCGGTGTTTCTTCTAGTGTTTTGGTTCTTCGCGGATAAGGCCGTTGAGTTGATGCGAGTGTCGACCCGATCTTCGGATGAACTTTCAGCAATGTTTTCAGGCGAGCATTCTCCCCCTTTCTACCTACTTTACATTTCTAGTCTTTACTTCCTCCTATTGATCTATTGCTATCTGTGTTGCGATGCTCTAGTTTTCGTACCCGTGATATCCCTTGCAGCCTTATATTGCCTTGGACACATCCTATTACCTGTTGCTTGGTAGATAGTTGGACTTGCGTGTCGTAGTCGCTTGCTCAAGTGTTGTTGCGTGTCGTCAAGTACCACAGTTGTTGGAGTAATGCCTTATGTTTAATATTGGAGATGATTATAACTTTAATTACCGTTTAATAACTAAAATTGAAGTAGGTAAATAATGCAGAGGCACAGGTGGGCAATAGATGTTATTTGGTTTTTAACCGTCCACTTGTGTCCCGTAGGACCCCGAGTACTTGATACCTGTTCTTTGAATATTCGCACTATCCGCATGTGGAACCATGAATCCCCCTAGCCAGAGCTTGAGTCATATTTATTTCTTGGGGCCACAAAGTAGTTTGGGACTTTATTACTATTCTGTACTTATGCCATGCTTTACTGCTTATTTACGATTGCGCGTGGAGCGCCTGTACTGTTTAGGAACAAATGTGGAATGTTTTCGCGGTATCGACAAGCCCAGTCACACTTTCGGTTTCCCGGTCGTTTACAGCCATTGGCACAAACCTCTGGGTCCGTCTCGGAGCCGGCCAACTTCGTCGCGGGTAGCTTGGTGGGGTGGCCCCCTGAAATTTATATGAATCTTGCAATTGCTCTGTCGTGATGCCTCGTTGGGTTTTTATTGGTTTTTCTCGAGGTTGATCGTGCGTGTGTTGCTATTTGTGCCCCCCTGCAGGGTAAAACTTTCTGAAAGCCGTGTCCGCGGTTATGGGCGACTTGGAGCACAGCATCTCGATCATAGACAACTATAACTAAAGTAGTGCTATAAATTTGACTTTATAATGACTAGTAATCAGGTTCACTATAATGGAATGGCTAACTAAAAGTGTCAACAACTTCTGGTTTGGGTTGTCACCTGTTACCACTGTATCTGACTGGTAAGTATTGCAACTACAACGGAATGGCTAAATAAAAGTACCAACAACTGATGGGTTTTGGGATGACTCATGCTATATGCATTTGACTAGTAAGTACTACAACTACAACAGAATGGTTATTTAAAACTGCTCACTGCTTATTATATCAGGATGACTCATGCTATCTATATCTAACTAGTAATTGCTGCAACTATAACGAAATGAATAAAACTGCCAATTGTGTGAGTTCCTCGGTTGACTTCCTCGGTTGGTATCGAGGGGGAATACCAGGATGGGTATGTTTGGTGTTAGAATCAGGTTGGATCTGAGTAGGTTTTTCTTATCCCTATCTGATAGCCGCCCGTTGTATTGAGTCTCTATAGGTTGTTTAGTGCATGATGCGCTGCCGCTTCAGTCCACCATACCTATGTAGGCGAGGACCGCCGAATTCTAGTCTCGCCGTGTACTGGCCTCAGTACTGACCGCTCTCTTTTTCCCTTTGCCCTTTGTCGGCACCCCTTTTGTTTAAGCAGGTTTTGAGATCGACGTCGTTAGCAGGGTTACCCTTCCGGCTTGGCCTGGGCAGGGTTATGGACGCCATTGGTTATTCTTCAGGGCTCTTAGCTCAATTTGCATCTTGTCCGTACTCGGACGCTGTATCGTTTTAAAGGTGATTTGGATCTTTGTATTGTATATCTGTATTTTTGACTCATGGAGTCGATGTTGTATATATCTGTTCTGTGGGTTCCATCGCGGACTATTGTGTAATGATATTACTTCGTTTTTCACTCGCACGAAAGTGCCTGGTGGGCACCTTTGAATCGTTTCTATGCGGGTTTGGCGGGGATCGCTGGAACTTGCATAGGGTCGATTCTGAGGGTGTTACAGGAGATCTATCTATGGAGGTTTGAGTCGTCGTACAATTGAGGGACTTGCTTGGTTTCTGGGCTAAACAGCAGCCGTATGTAAGTGGGGCGGCACCACAGGTGAATTTTAGAATCTTACCTTTTAGGGTGAAAACCCAAGGTCTGGCCTTAGCTGGTTGTATCTGGCAATGGCCTTGTTGAAGACATTGTTTTGAGAGTGAGAATTATCTTCAGGGTAAAAATCTAGATCTTTGATCGGGCGACGACGGCGCTTGTGCACTGTTCCCTTCTTGGAGGCGTCGCTTTTGAAGATCCTGGAGTTCAGGTATTGCTGCTAGGACCAAAAGTAGCGGGTCTTTTTTTTCTTAGTTTTCTTTATCTTTTGTTGGTTGTGTGTATCTGTAATGCCAATAGAGTATTGCGTTGTTGCAGAGGCCGTTTGTAATTGGTATATCTTGATATTCATATATGCTCCTTTCTAAAAAAAAAGTCTAAGCAGCAATCATTCATCAACTGCCTAACTGATGTAGTAAAATAATAATAGATCGATCATCTGTTAGGATTAGGTGGTGATGAATCTCATCTCAAAAAAAAGGTGGTGATTAATCACTTATAACCACCCTTGTTGCACTTTTTTTTGACTTGAAGATCGGAAATCTGAGGCGGCAGTACGTGTTATAACTTTGGTGATCCATCAGTTATTCCTGATACCTTCTATGCCCAGATCACAACAAATATTCAGAAAAGCAGGCATAGACAATTGCAAGATAGAATAAGTATTTATCGTTTGCTTGGGTAAACTAAGAGACCTTGCTCTTTATATGAGACTTGGGTGGTTAGCGGTGACATGAAATCATTTTTACTTGGTAGGTCAATTGCTAGGCATCACGTGGTTATGTGCTTTGTTCTTGGGTAGGTTAGCAGCTATTAGAACACCGGCCATCCTCCGAACCTACGCTATTGTTCCATTGCAATCCAACAAAACTATAACTGAAAAATGGACCTGTTTCAGTTTTGGCTCGACCATGCATTCTACCCGCACTCTCATTTTGAGACACATATAACAATATCTTTCCTAAGAAATCACAAAAGACCAATCAGAATTCCAACTATAATGGAATGTTCAAAACTCACATGCTTGAATCTTCGGCTAGATGTTGGGAACTTCTCGACTTTTTCTTCTCGAATATATTTCTCAAAAAAACTACGTTATAATTTGACTTGCGAATATTCCCTTGGAATCAAAATGGTTACATTGCTAGACAAGATACGCAGCCAAAAGGTAACCAAAAACTTCAGAGTTATTTGTCATAGACAAGAGAAGCAATATCTTTCATAAATCATGATCGATCAGAGTTTAGACGAAATGTTAAACACAAACAGGCATATATGTACCCATTTGTTTCCTAGCCCTCAGATGGAACATGTGATAGGGTTCCCTACCTCCAATTAGCGGAGCCGCCCATATGTCTAGCCTCTTGTGGCCTTAGGGCCATTGAGGCACGGTGGATCTCTGTCCTTACTGGCAGGAGGGCTCCATTTTCTTATTTTTTTAGTTTGGTTAGGGTTTGTGTCATGCTCAAGGAGCAGTGGTGACGGCTCACTATTAGAGTATAGGTCGGCTAGGACACTGGCCGTCTCTCCTCTCCCTATTTGGATTGTAACTTTATCTCTATTAGTCTTGAAGTCCAAGTCAGTTGTAATCTATTTAAACAACCCAACATGGTTGAAATCAATACACGTTATTATTCTCTCAAACTATCATAGTATCAGACGCCTAGGTTTTTTGCACCTGGGATGGCGCCTCCACCTGCGCCGCCAAGGCCGCCGCCGCCCCCAACTCGGCCCCTCTTCTCCATGGCCGAGTTCCGTGCTGCCGGCGTTCCTACCTCCTCCTTTTCCTCCTCAACACCTACATCTTCCCAACCACCACCTCCCCAAATTCTGATGATCTCTCTAACCGACACCATCTTCGATGTCTCCCCCTTCATACCGATCTCGCTCGACCTCGGCGCCCACAACTACTACCACTGGCGCCACCTCTTCACCATCCACCTCGGCCGCTGTGACCTCCGTCATCATATAGATCCCTCCTACCCTCCATAGCCTGCCGATCCCTGCTGGATCAAAGATGATCTTGCCATCATCTAGTGGATCTACACACGCATCTCCACGGAGCTCTTCAACCTGGTCTCCTCCGATGACGCCACCGCCGCCGATCTATGGGCCTCTCTCAAGCAGCTGTTCCAGGACAACTCCGACGCGCGCATCAACGCGCTCAACACGGAGCTTCACACGACCACCCAAGGAGATGCCCCGGTCACGGTCTTCGGTTAGCGGATCAAGGCCATCGGCGACGAACTCCGTGAGCTTGGTGATCATGTCGACGACCGTACCCTCATCAACGCTCTCCTCGTCGGCCTCGGAGATCAGTTCGAGAAACAGCAGTCCTTCATCCCCATGCTGAAGCCCTACCCCACCTTCAAGGAGGTGCGTTCCCTTCTCCAGCAAGAAGAAAAGAATCAAGCTCGCAGGGCACAACGGGCGCCACACGTCTTCCACGCCACCGCTCCTGCCGCGACAGGGAATCCACCCTCTGGGCTGCCACGACAGCCACCCACGCACCCGCCCCCTGCCCCGCCAGCTGTGGCCCCGCCCCCGCCTCCTGGATGGCGCCCGAGCCCTAATTACAGGGCAAGAACCCGACCTACAGGCCTCCCATGGCGCGCTCCTCTGTCCCTGCACCTGCTTCGTCATCGCCTGCCTCTTCGTCGTTTGCACCACCGTCCGGGCCTCCTCACGACCCTTGGACTGACCTTGTGCAGGCTTGGTCGATTCCATGGTCGGCCCCGTCTCCATATGGCGCCCCTCCTGCATCCACAGGTGCATGGAGTCCCGGTCTTCGTCCAGCCACGGGCTCTCCCAGCCTCCTCGGCCCTCGGCCGCCGGCTCACGTCTACACCGCGACTGCTACACCACCATCCGGCGTGCCCTACTACCACATCCCGGTCTCCTACGACACCATGCAAGCTCCGTACGCGTACAACCAGCTACCGCCCCTCCCCTACGTCAACATGCAAGCTCCCGGCTCCTCTGCTCCTCCCCTGCAGCTGAACTGGGACCAAGCCGCCTTCATCAACGCCATGAACAACTTTACACTAAATAACGAAGGTACGGATTGGATTTTCGATTCCGGTGCATCCTCGCATATGTCTTCAAATATGAATTTGCTGTCAGCTTGTTTCCCCTCTCCCTTTTCCACAATCACTATTGGCGATGGCTCCACAGTTCCTTTCTCTTGCGCCGAAAATTCTCACATCTCTTCATCTTATGCTAATTTTCTTCTATCGTAATATTCTTGTTGTTCCTTCCCTAATCAAAAATCTTATTTATGTTCGACAATTCTGTATTGACAATAAAGTTATTCTGGCTTTTGACCCTTTTGGTTTGTCTGTGAAGGTTCTGAAAATGGGGGAGGTTCTCGCTCGGTACAATAGCACGGGAAATCTTTATCCACTTCATGGCGCACCCATATCCACCCCCCCGCGCCATGCTTGCATCTGTTGATTTATGCCATCGTCGTCTAGGTCACCCAAATAAAACTACTATGTCGTCTTTGCTTCAAGATTTTTGTATACCTATCTCTAGTTCCTCCCACAAACCCTCTCTTTGTAATGCCTGTCAATGCGGCAAACATGTTAGATTACCTTTTGGCACCTCAACTACTGTTAGTACCTTTCCATTTGAGCTTCTTCATTGTGATTTATGGACATCTCCAGTCCCTAGTGTTTCTGGTTATAAATATTATCTTGTGATCCTAGATGACTACTCTCATTATATTTGGACTTTTCCTCTTCGTGCAAAATCTGTGCATACAATTTTCATAAATTTTCGGCAGTATGTTCTTACGCACTTTGTCTTGCCTATTCGATTTATTCAGTTTGATGATGAACGATAATTTGACAACACTACAAACCGTAGTTTCTTTCTTTCTCAAGGAATCCTTCTTTGTTTCTCATGTCCTTATACTTCTCCCCAAAATGGTAAAGCCGAATGTTCTCTTCGTTCTATAAATGAAATTCTACGCACTTTACTTTTGCAAGCCTCTCTTCCTTCTCGTTTTTGAGCTGAAGCCCTTCGCACTACCACTTTCCTCATCAATGTTCGACCCACCAAAACGTGTCCTCTTTATTCACCCTTTCAATATTTATTTTTATCTCACCCAAACTATTCTTTCTTGCATGTTTTTGGTTGCCTTTGTTTTCCAAACATTGCCTCTACAGCATCCGATAAACTTGAACCACGTTCCCTACCTTGCATTCATCTTGGACTTTCTGATGATCACAAAGGATATCGTTGTTTTGATCTTTCTTCTGGTCGTGTTATTGTTTCTCGCCATGTTACCTTTGATGAAAATACTTTTCCTTATGCTGCCACCAAACTCACTCCCCAAACCGAACCACCAGTCCCTACCACTACCAAAACACCCTTCGTTTAACCCACTGTCTCCCCTGCCACAACAGATTTTTGCCCTATTTCTCTGCCGCGGCAGCCTGCCGTGGCAGGATTTTCGCCCGTCTCTCTGCCGTGACAGACCTTTCGCCTGTTTCTCTGTCGCGGCAGCCTGCCACGGCAGAACTTTCACCAAATTCTTTGCCACAGCAGGAACCTGTCACCACTCCCACCACTGTCGTGACCACCCCTTGTAGCACCACTTCCCCTACTCCTACCACCAAACCATCTACCCCATCACCCGATCCACCAACACCTACTATCGAGTCTTCCTCCAAACCCACCTTACCACCTAATGTCGTTCCTATTCAACCACCTACAAATGATCACGTCATGTGCACTCGTGGCAAATATGGCTTTCTTCTCCCTTCTAAACGTCTCAATCTCACAGCCACAACCACAATTTCCCCTATACCCACATCCTACAAACGTGCTCTTCTCGATCCTCTTTGGTTTTCAGCTATGCGTGATGAATTTGATGCTCTTCAACAAAAAAATACATGGGTTCTCATTCCAAAACCTTCTGGTGTTAATGTTGTTTCTGGTAAATGGGTCTTTCGACACAAATTTAACTCTGATGGCTCTCTTGCTCATTACAAAGCTCGATGGGTTTGTCGCGGTTTTTCACAATAATATGACATTGATTTCGATGACACCTTTCCCCCCGTTGTCAAACCAAGCACTATTCGCGTCATACTTAGTCTTGACGTTTCTTTTTCATGGCCGATTCATCAACTCGATGTTAAAAATGCTTTTCTCCATGATACTCTTAATGAAACTGTCTACTGTCAGCAACCCTTTGGTTTTGAGCATCCCTCTTCTCCCAATCTTGTTTGTTTACTCAAAAAATCTCTTTATGGTCTCAAGCAGGATCCTTGTTCCTGGTTTCAATGTTTTGCTACTTTCATTCAAACCATTGGCTTTATCCCTTCTAAATATGATTCTTCCCTATTCATTTTTCGTTCCTCCGAACATACCGCATATCTTCTCCTTTATGTTGATGACATTATTCTTACTGCTAGCTCTGACTCTTTTCTTCAACATATTATGTCTTCACTTCATCGTGAATTTTCCATGACTGATTTAGGACCTCTTCATCATTTTCTTGGTATTAATGTTTCTCGCACAAAGTTCTCTCTTTTTCTTTCTCAACGACAATATCTTTTGGATTTGCTTTCATGGGTTGGTATGTCCGATTGTCAACCCTCCCACACTCCGGCCAATATAGGTGCCAAACTATCGGCCGATGGTGATCCTGTTTCCGATCCCATTTTTTACCATAGCATCACTGGTGCTCTTCAGTACGCCACTCTCATTCGTCCTGACATTTCTTATTCAGTTCAGCAAGACTGTCTTTTCATGCATGATCCTCGTGCTCCTCACCTTGCTCATGTAAACGGATTCTTCGATATTTAAAAGGCACTCTTGATCACGGTCTTCTTCTAAACTCTTCTTCTTCTACAAGCTTGACAGTTTATTCTGATGCAGACTGGGCAGGTTATCCAGATACTCGACGGTCCACATCCGGATTTTGCGTTTATTTAGGAGATAATCTTATTTCTTGGTGTTCTAAAAGGCAGGTAACAGTTTCCAGGTCTTCTGCTGAGGCTGAGTATAGGTCGGTTGCCCATGTCGTGGCGGAGGCGGTGTGGCTGCGTCAGCTACTCGTCGAGCTTCATCGTCCCCTGGAGCGATCCACCATTGTTTATTGTGATAATATTTCTGCAGTCTACATGGCTTCCAATCCCGTTCAACATCGGCGCACGAAGCATATTGAGATTAACATTCACTTTGTTTGTGAGAAGGTGGCTCTTGGCGACGTTCGAGTTCTTCATGTTCCTACTATTGCACAATTTGGTGATATTTTTACTAAAGGACTCCCCACATCATCATTTACAGACATTCTCTCCAGTCTCAACATCGTTACCCCTGACGTTGAGACTGCGGGGGGATATTAGAGTATAGGTCGGCTAGGGCACCGACCGCCTCTCCTCTCCCTATTTGGATTGTAACTCTATCTTTATTAGTCTTATAATCCAAGTCAGTTGTAATCTATATAAACAACCCAACGTGGTTGAAATCAATACAAGTTATTATTCTCTCAAACTATCACTCACTAGAGATGTAATAAGATTCTTCCTGTCTAGCCTCTGTCCCGGTGGTGCATTTAGCGTCGTCAGAGTGTGTGGAGGTGTGTCTCTGGTGGATCTCACTTCATTTGGTTGGTGTTTGTGTTCAATGGATCCACTTGGATACAATTTTCATTTTTGTACACGTTGGCCCCTTTTGATTTATTCTCTTCATGAGTAACGGTTGTTGCTCTAGTACATTTTTAAGAGGACACATATGTAGTATGCCACAAACACAATCAGAACTCACTCCCGTCAACTGTGCGAACTAAGAAATCCTAGTCGTGCTTGTATTTTCAGTTTCTTAAGTTTGGGAAGAGGGGAAGGATGCCGAAGAAAACTCCTACAAAATATGTACTACTGCAAATCTTCAAAGTCGGAAGCAAGGACCAGATGTCAATGTCTTGATTTACTAATTTGATCTTATCGATCCTTCCATTCCTTGTTCCTTGCCCACATTTTTCTTTTGTTTCTTCTATTTCGCATTTCCAAGACTCTGTGCAACACAGCACTTATAAAATGTTCAGCGCGAACAACCGGGGGAAATTCTATTCTAAATTAAAAATATATAAATATTTTCTTAGTACTCAAAAGGATTTGTGAAAATTGAGTGAGAGGCGCCTTGGTCTCACCCATCTCTCTCAGGTTCCGTGCATGCACCCCATCATATTAAGAGGCCGAAGCGAGCAGCCCCATGCTCTCATTTTGAGACACAAATACTAGTTTTTCCTCGACCATGCATTCTACCACACTCTCATTTTGAGACACAAATACCAATATCTTTCCTCTATGATCACAATAGATCAATCAGAATTCGAACTAAAATGAAAAAATAAACGAAAGCACATCTTGAACACCCTCATTTAGGTGCATCTTTGATGTCTGCGAACATCTTGTGGGGAACTTCTCGACTTTTTCGTGTTTATTATATTTCTCCAAAAATTACGTTATAGTTTCACCAGCCCTGTCAATGAGGGTGTTCGAAGTGATCGATGGAACAGGGACCCCGTTTTCCAGGGCCCCCAAATACGTGCAGTCCAGTAGGAATTATTAAGCATGTTAATTATTTTCTTGCTCGTGAGACCCAGTCCAGGTACTGAATTTCCATCGCTGGTAATTGGACACTGGACAGTCATTGGGCTCCCGATCGGACATCCCTTTAATTGATCGATCAGTCTCATCCGACCTAAGCCGTTCATTCGTTCGTGCTCGTGATCGAGATGCACCGCTCTCTCCCCGTACCGTCTGTTTGTGATCATGATCGACACGAGTCACGCCCAATCCGATCTCGTCTTGTTGCTCGCGTCGCGGCTGGCGCGACGCCCCTTCCTGGCTTCCTCTTCCTTCTTGTTGACTTGTTCCATAAATCAGAATCCAGATGGATCGCTGGTTGAACCTTGGACATGGAACAATAGACTGGATCACGGAGCACTATAACACATCAATCTGATTGATTCAGTTTCCTGTTTATTATAATTCGAAACTAAATTATTTTATTAATTTATTCCTCCATAAAAAAGGACGATGAACGCGATGATGCTAATAATATTCGCATCGAAGGTAACAATGCTCACACTGCTTTTTGATACAACATGAGGTTTGTTTACTAGTTTAGTGTTATATTTACTCTTTTTAAATGAATACTTGATATATTTCTAAATACCGTACGGAATAGCATATTCTGAAGTTATATAATTGGTAAACATATGATTTTTGTTTTACAAGTTATGGAGTTTAAACAAAATGAAGGCCTTATTTTGTAAGTCGCACCGGGGCCCCCAAATCTTGGAGACGGGGCTGAGTTTCACTTGCACATGTTCCCTCACAGTCAACACGGTTATGATGCCAGACAAGAGACCAAAAAGTTTTGATCGATTTTATCTTGAATTCAGCTAAAACGTGACCAAAAACTTTGAGTTGTTTCTCTTGGACTAGAGAAGCAATATGTTTCAGAGATCGCGACCGATTAGAGTTAAGATGAAACGTTGAACACGAATGTGCAAATACATACCCCTTTGTTTCATAACCCTTAGGAGAAATGCTATAGGGTTCCCTAACTTCCATCGACGGTGCCACCCATCTCCCTAGCCTCATGTGTCCCTAGGGTCATGGAGGCACGGTGGATCCCGGTGCTTCCTGGCGGGAGTGCTCCATTTTATGATTTTTTTAGTTGGGTTAGGTCTGGTGTTCTACTCAAGGAGGCATGCGGTGGCTCCCTATAGATGGAATAAGGTT
Source organism: Avena sativa (assembly GCA_916181665.1). Lineage (NCBI taxonomy): Eukaryota > Viridiplantae > Streptophyta > Magnoliopsida > Poales > Poaceae > Avena > Avena sativa. The sequence continues at coordinate 170,422,201 of OV702282.1, forward strand.
CTTCCCATCTAGCCCATGTCCTAGCGCTGCGTCTAGCGTCAGCACGAGGCATGTCTCCGGTGGATCTTTAATTTCTTGATTTGGTTGTTTGTCTTTGATGGATGCACTTGGATATACAATCTTCGTTCTTCTATTTCATGTGTCTATATGTTGTATCCTTCTGATTTACACTTCTCTTGATCAGGATGGTTGTTGTTCGGGTGTGTTGGTCATGTGAGGCCTTATCATGATGACTCACGTATATGGTTAATATGAAACCTAATACCTCAAAGGTCGGTAAGATAAAAAGGTTTAAGTAGAGTTGATCTGAAAACCGTGTTGAGAAACTCGGTAACAATAAGGGGAATACTGCAGTCATAAGTGATTCTTGAGGGATAACGTTGACGTCACAGAGCGTAAAATTTTGATCTGTTTATCTTAATAATTATTAAAACTTGGAAATATCAAAAAACTTGTGGTTGGAGAGAGTATTTATAGTGCTGCGGCAGTAGGTTATTGGATTATTAGGGCGCATTACCCACCTATATATCCGGAGTTTATAATTATATTCTAATACATATTGCTCTTATAATTATCTTTTGTATCCGATTTGTGTGCACAACTACAGGTGAAACCTTATGCTCATGGCCTATTTCCATTCATTGATCAATTAATCCCCAAAACAACAATAACAATTTCCTGGTATGGTAAACAAAGATTCTACGGGTTCTCCAGGTCTTGTTTAAAGTAGCATTTTACACCAAGCAAAACACTTCGTAAGGATTTGATAAACTTAGGTCTTTCGTGAAAAAGCAAGCTATATCCATAATCCGGATCGAAGGCATCGACTGTTACACCTAGCTTTTGGCTTTTGGGAGCCGCTGCGAGGGCTTTGAAGGTAATAAAATACGATGTACATACTCCCTCCATTCTTTTCTATTTGCATCTTAGAAAAATTCAGGCCATTTAGCTACACAGTTATTAGTACACTATGATGTGCTTTTATGTATCATAGAAAACCATACATTTTCTCTTTTTCCACAAAAAGTAAATGACATGCATGCAAAATGGGGTAATTAATTACTACATAGGTAATCATGGCAAATTTGGACAGGAGAATCACGATAGCAACGTATAATAATGCAGATTAAATCCGAACAAGAAAGGGACTCAGAATGTAGATTAAATCGGGATGGAGGGAGCCCTTCTCATCGTTGTTCTCTAACTTTTTTCCTTCGCTTCTATGGAGAAGCTTGCGACGGTCCGCCACAGCTAGACCGTAAGCATGGAGGTGCTCACCATCGGGAAAGACCAGCACTGGCATGAGACAGTGACGCCACCGCCGTACCCTATCTTTGTAGGCAAAAAGACAACCTTTCTTCAAGGGCTCGTTGTTCTGTACAATCGGTTAGTCGTTTCTTCTTCTGGAGGACGGCGGCGACATGCCTGTCCGAGGTTTCCTCTGCTTCATCCTCGCGGACGAGTCTTTCAGCGCATATCACCGCCCCTAGGGTAACCCGATCTCGAATATCGCATGTCCAATTTAACCGAGATGCGCGGAGAGTGTGGCACCAGCATGGTCCAACTAAGGCTCATCGACTCTTTGACAGTTCAACATGGATATGGGCATGGCGCGACATGGTTGGCTCAAATCCGCGGATCCACCATGATGGGATTGTCGTCACATCATCCCCAATCAAGACTATTTTCAACCGATAGCCTCGTTTGAAAACGGTATAGCTTTTCGAGCGGATTCTTACAATCTCAAGTCGTTTGATAACGGAAGTACAGAATCTGTTAGCCTGTCCCACTTGACATATCACCATCCTGATACATACACGCCTGTCGAGTACACAAACAAAATTGTTCATGGTTACGATGTAATCCCCGTACGCTCCAAGAAGGTTAGTTCAGCTTGTAATAGTTCACTATTAGAAGATTGATGATGTCTTCACTTCACCTTTGTTTTTTTTTTACCTTTGTTTCCGTAGAAGATTGATGTTGTCTTTTTTTTTACCTTTGTTTCCGTAGAAGATTGGTTCTGCCCTATTTCAGCGGTGCTCATCGTTGATAGAAAGAAATCTCTCGTGTATGTGATCCATGACGACCTACTTCAGCATAGCACACAACAAAAGCCAACCTCTTTGTTTCGTTTGCACATAAAAGCCCAAACAAGAAGACTCTTAGCAGGTCATGATCGTTTGCCAATATTAAACCCGCACGTACTTGAATCCTATATCGGCCTGATGAAATCTTAAAAAAATAGTCTGAGCTAGTTAACCTGTTTGTAGCTAACTGGCATAGCTCTCCTTTTACATTGCTACGGCCACCCGTAGCTCAGAACGGTTACTAAAGTTACTTAACAGAAACTCACAGACTTTCTTAACACATAGAACCCACAGATCATTGTCTAGCTCTGTAAGGTTCCTTACATTGTTACCGGCTCCATTAGCTAGTAAGGACCTATATTATGCGTTGTCGTGGAGTCCAACATCGACAAACCGACGAGGTTACACATTCTGTAATTTTCGCGATCGATCAGTAATTCCTAATGCCTTCTATGCCTAGATCTATCACGTCCATATCTAATGTATGGAGGCACAAAATATGCATAGGAAAATTCCAAGATAGAATAAGCTATTCACCGTGTGGTTGGGAAAACCTTGCTACTTATATGAGACTTGGGTGGTAACTAGTGACACTACATCATTTGTCCTCGGGTAGGTCAATATCTAGACATCACTGGGTTACGAGCTTGGTGCTCTAGGTAGGTTTTTGGCTATAAAAGCATCGACCGTTCTCCTCACGGACGCTCCAGTTTCTCTTAAATCCATCAAAACTATAACTGAAAAAATGGAAAAATTTCCGTTTTGCCCCATTCCGGATTAATTTTTTTCATTTTAGACCACAAAAGCAACTACTTTTCAGGGAGAACGTGGTAAATCAATCATAATTCAACAGAATGATGGACCCAAAGACACAGACCTGCTTAAATTTTGGGCTCGATGAAGGAAACTTCTCGATTTGTTTCTTTGGAGTATATCTATATCAATCTAAATAGAGCACGATTGTTAAATCTGAGACATCTTCACCGTATAGAATGAAAAATAAAATGTCCTTTTTAGCGAAACATAGTATAGACGCAGAGGCTCATAAATACGTACACACACTCAATTCTATGAACACGCACACACAACCTACCCCTACGAGCACCTTCGAAAGACTGATCCAGCAGCTCTTTAGTTTGACAAAGTCACCACAGGCACCTCGCTATCAATAGGAACATCACCTCCCACTGAAGAATATTGTGTATTTTATGAGATATCAAGTAACCTAGGGTTTGATCTCCGGTGGGTTGAGGACACCACCCGTCCTAACCATCCAACTACAGGTTCGTTCTGAAAAAAATCAATGTCTCATATGGCTTCAATTATGTATGATTTGTTGAAGATGTAAAAAGCGCGAGATTGTTAGATCGGAAACATATTAGCGGTATACAAGGAAAAAATCCAACGTCTCTCATGTCTCGGTGACGTATGATGCGTTGAACAAACAAAATCAAAGAAAACTGGTCGCTAATCACCTAAACCTGCAAATTTTGCATGTATACAACACGTAATAAGGGACTTCGGTACGAGGGAGCATCAACCAGCTGGGTGAAACGCCAAGTGCCGGAGGCAACTAATCTCGCAGTCGAACAGAGCGGGTTGTGCGGGTGGGGAGGAGGACAGGTGGATTTGGCGTGGTGGCGGCTTGCTGCCGTAGTCGGCAAGCCAGATGGCGACCCCAGCGAAGTTGGGAGGCTTATAGGCGGAGTGGGAAATGCTACATGTGAGCATTCAGGTGGAAGTACGGTGCATTGGCAAGGAATCAAATACCGCCATCGCTAGCTACTGGTTGGCTTTGCCTGTGGCATGTGTCGGCAATGGAGAGGGGAGGTGGTGGAGGAGGGGCGGTGTCTAGGGTTCCCACTTGTGTCGCCCTAGAGGTAGACGACGAGGGGAGGGGTGGCTGCTTCGCGTCTTGAGTCCCCCTTGGCACTATATTTGCCATCACAACAGTGGTGACATGAGGCAAGAGTGTATCTTCTAATTTTGGTGCTAACATTGGAAAATTCTGGTGTCGCCTATGCCCACTCATAACATATTTGTATCCATAATGTGCAAGAACACACCAAATAAAATGGTGCACCACATTCAAAGATAAAAAAAATATATAGAAATGAGCTATATTTATCATTTTTAATAACATGATTAGAGGAGAGCCGGCTGAACGACCCCGTCTTTTATCCCAACTAGAATGGTGGCCCTCACAAATGCGAGGGCAACATCTTTAGTGTGTAAAAAACTTACCTAATCACCTTTATGTTACAAATATTACATATCTTAAACTCTTAGTTTCTTATTTATCTCCAATAAGGTGGTTACCTTTTACATTGTGCTTATCAGACATTGCAATGTGACCTCTCACGTCCCACCAAAAATTTTAAGAGGTAAACAATGTGTCAATTGTTCTATAGCATGTTGTACTTTTTTTAACAGTGACCTCCAAAATTTCAATCTTGCCATAGAAGAGCAAACTGACCGTCTATGTAGAATGTACTTACCTTGATGTCTTCGTTGAACACATGTAATTTCAACAAAGCATAATTTGCTTAACCCCTCGTTTAGTTTCCTTGATGTTTTAAATCCAACTCTATCCCAATGATTTCTTTATTGAGCATAGACCAACCCCATCATTGTATTGATGTTAACATCTACAAAATAAAATGAATATAAATATTGATTATACCTTCACCCCCTTAGTTTCTGTCAAGAGTTGTATAGGACATTTTCTTTTTTTTTTCCAATTATGTGTTCAGAATATACTAAACTATTTTATTCATAATAGATTGAGAGTGGTGAGTATTAAAAGGTCGATGACAAAGTTCCATTGGATAACACAATAGTAATGATGCGAAGAAACTACTTCTAAGTAAAACATTATACCACAATGGTAATGATCAGAATATACTAGACTATTTTGTGACATATGATTCTTATTTTGTAGATCAAATTTATAGTCAAACATATTTCTTGAACTACGTGTTAGTCTAAACCGGTATAGAGGGAGTAGTACACCAAAGGGATAACACAATCAATGTTAATGATTTGGGGAAGTGGACTATCAATCAATCAATATACACAAGCATTACTTCTTTGTCACAAAACAAAATGCATTATTGTACTCCAACAATAAAAATTAATATATTAAATTTTGTGAGGAACATTGCTACAACTCATGAATTAATTTATATGTCTTTAAATTTGATTGCCAAATAACACCAAAAAATGCTAAGTCACAAAAATATGTAGAAAATTCTTTAGTTTCACTCACTATTGAGCCGCGTCATCTTCCGTCCTGCCAAGGTTGCCACCGAGCATCATCGCCATCACTCCTCCACGAGCCAGCGACTCCGACTTCACCTTCGACGACCCAAACAAAACCTCTCTACAAACGACGCCAGAACCCAAGTCGGCCCATGCCAACAATCGGCCACACGCACCAAAGGTAGACAGCTCCGACTTGACAACGATCCTCCCAAGAGAAATATGCGGGTCATCCGCCGACCGAGTCCTCTGCAAAGACCACCGGTCGCCAGTCATCGTCACCACCCGGACACACTCCACCGCAACTCCGACTCCACAACAACCCAACAAGAACAGAAGAACCCATCAGACATGTCGGATAAAACTACCGAAGCCCCATCCGCGACCCAAGCTCAGCTCGACGCAGCATCGTTGCCAAATTGCACATCAGCGCCCTTGAGGAACCGTCTCAGCACCCACACGGATCCACTAGTCTCCAAGCTCCAGTCGACTCTGAAAATGATGCCCCCAAGGAGGAGGAAGACGTGCAGCGCCTTCATCGTCCGATCCTGAGGATCCGAGGTTTCCCTCTGGAAGACACAGAACAGGAAGGGGAGCCCTCAGCGACACTTCCAAGAAATTCAACGACACCCACGAGTGTTGCCGCCGCCGGTTCCGACCAAAGCCGAAACAAAGATTTCTCCTCGGGAATCTCCACCTCCAATGATCTGAAACGGCCGACTAGAAGCCACCACCAATCTATCACTGCCGCCCAATCGGCAGCCACCTCAGCCGAGGACGCACCATCTCCAACCTCCTTGCCACTGCCAAGCCACGGATGGTCCAGCAGCATAACCTCCCGAGAACGGACCACCACCATCCTCGTCACCGGCAGGAGCCGGCAGGCCAGATTGAGCCAAGCTCACCACAACTAGATCTGGCACCTCGGGACACCTCCACGTCGAGGCAACATCCAGCAACCAACAGCCACCCGCGCAGGAGGAAGAAAGCAGGGAAGAGGGGCCGCCACCCCGCTCTACCACGTCGCACGGAAGCAGGAGCCGCTGCGATCGCCGCCGCATCGGGGAGGAGTCACAACGCTGCCTACCGCCGCGCTGCACAGACCACCTATCCTTCCTGGGGACGCCGAGTCGGAAAGCCGCATCTTCGACCGGAGTCCCCAAGGTCGAGCCTTCCCGCCACCACGGGCTCACACCGCCGGTCGAAGCCGCCACACGCGAGGAGAGCCCCGCCGCCATCGTCCTCTAGTGTGGGCTTTGCCCGGCGGGCTCATCCAGCGACGGCGAGGGGAGGGAGCAGGGATAGATGGGGCGTGCTACCGGTGGCGCCAGGGTTCCCCTGAGCCGCCCGGGGGACGACACGGGGGTCGGGGAGGATAGCGAACGATAAGTTATACAACATGTTGTTTTCCGAGTTGAACTCGGTGTAGGGGTTCGTAGCATGGAAAACAAAAAATTTCTACCGTATGCACACAAACAAGCCAAGATCTATCTACTAGATTGTAGCAACGAGTCGATAGAAGCACTCACCCTCGAAGATTCCAAAGCGGTTAACGAGAGCAGATTCTCGTGGGTGATGTAGTCGTACACTTGTCGATCTCAAGATCGCGTAGACGTTCCTTTCGGCGATGCGTTCCGGCAGCGCTTCCGTAGTCGGTCACACGTTCGGTACTCGATGAAGACCTTCCTCTCCCTTGTTCCAGCAGGCAGCGGAGGTTGTAGTTCTCCCTCGTGATTTCGGCAGCACGACAACGTGGTGTCGGAAGTAGAGGGAAGATCCCGCAGGGCTTCACCTAAGCCGGTGCGAGTTACGGTGGATTAGGGTTTTCCGGAGATCTAGGGTTTAGACAACCGGGAGGAGGAGGAGGTGTCGGCGGCGGCTAGGGCGGCGGCGACGGACCGGCGGTTGCGTGAGGCGGCGGAGGCGCAGAGGCGCGGCGGCGGCGCGCGAGACGGCGGTGGCGCGCGGGTGGCGGCGACGGCGGCACGCGGCAGCGGCGGGCTCGGGTGGAGAGGGGCAGGTGCTTGTGTGTTCTCTTGGGGCAGCCTTCCCCCTCTATTTATGAGAGGGGGCAGCCTTGGGAGGGGTGGGTTTGAATCCAAACACAAACCCAAGTTGGATTGAGAGAAGGACTTGTTTCTTCTTCCACTAGGAAACCATTGTTTCAGTTTGACTTTTCAAACTTTCCGTTTGACTTTCAATTTAGAGCTTTAATTCTCTCTTGCATATGCCAACACCAAGTGACCTTGGACATGATCCAATCATTCCACATACCCATGACACATCCATGGACCATTCTCCTTCCGGACCGGTGAACTTTCTAGACCCTTCTAGAACCTCTCCGATGAAATCATCGGAAACTTTCCCGAACTCCGAAATAGGACTTTCCTTATATGAATCTTATTCTCCGGACCATTCCGGATCTCCTCGTGATATCCCGGATCCCATCCGAGACTCTGAACAACATTCGGTATCCCTTATTAACATTCCATATCTACTAAACAACATCGAATCCTTAAGTGTGTCTCCCTATGGTTCGTGAATTACGCGGACATGACCGAGACACTTCTCCGATCAATAACCAATAGAGGAATCTGGAAATTCATATGGCTCCCACATATTTCTACGATTACTTTGCGATCGAATGAACCACTTACATACGATACCAATTTCCCTTTGTCTCACGATATTTTACTTATCCGAGGTTTTGATCGTCGGTGTCTCCGCATAACTAGTTCAACCTCGTTACTGATAAGTACTCTTTTCTCGTTCCCGTGGTATGTGATCCCTTGTGAGCCAGTCACATGCTTGTAAGCTAATTGGATGACATTCCACCGAGAGGGCCCAGAGTATATCTATCTGTCATATGGATGGACAAATCCCACTCTTGATCCATGTGCCTCAACCCATACTTTCCGAACACTCAATGCCACCTTTATAGCCACCCAGTTACGGTGTGGTGTTTGATTTGATCAAAGCATCCTTCCGGTGATGGTGATTAGCATGATCTCATGGTCGAAGGAATTAGGTTACTATGTATCAGAAAGCTTATAGCAAACGAACTATTGAAATGACTTGATCTTTATGCTATGCTTATCTATAGGAGTATGTCCATCATACCATTCTCCTAATGATATGATCTTGTTATTAACAACATCTCAATGTTCATGATCGAGAAACCACGATCATCTATTAATCAACAAGCTAGTATTATAAAAAGGCTTTACCAAGGACTCTAATTTAGTTTACAAATCACATAAGTATTAATGTTTCCGGTTAATACTGTTATAGCATGAATGTAAACATTTATCATAAACACAAAGATATAATAATAACCACTTTTCTTATTGCCTCTAGGGCATATCTCCAACAGTCTCCCACTTGTCAACTAATCTAGATTACATGGTAATATACCGAACACCCATGGCGGTTTGGTGCTGGTCATGTTTTGCCCTCGGGAGAGGTTTAGTCAACGGATCCGCCACATTCAGATCTGTGTGTACTTTGCAAATCTTTATGTCACCATCTTGGACATGCTCTCGAATAGCGTGAAAACGTAGCTTGATATGCTTCAGCTTCTTGTGTGACCTTGGTTCTTACGCATTGGCTATGGCGCCCATGTTATCACAATAGATAAACATTGGATCCAGCGCACTTGGAACCACACCGAGCTCTGTAATGAACTCCTTCATCCATATCGCCTCTTGTGAAGCCTCTGAAGCATCTATGTATTCCGATTCAGTTGAAGATCTCGCCACAACGCTTTGCTTTTCACTCCTCCAGCTAACTGTTGCACCATTCAGAGTAAATACGTATCCAGATTGTGATTTAGAATCATCCAGATCGATGTTCCAACTAGTATTGGTGTAACCATTAACAACGAGCTGTTCATTACCTCCATAAGAAAGAACCATATCCTTAGTTCTTCTCAAGTACTTAAGGATGTTTTTGACCGCTGTCCAATGATCCACTCCTGGATCACTTTGATATCTGCTAGTCAAACTAACAGCATATGCAATGTCGGGTCTAGTACATCGCATGGCATACATAAGAGATCCTATGACTGAGGCATAGGGAGTCTTACTCATCCTTTCTCTATCTTCTGCCGTTGTTGGACTTTGAGTTTTACTCAAGGTCGTATTGGGCAACATGGGCAAGAACCCTTTCTTGCTATCTTCCATTCCAAACCTCTTTAGAACTTTGTCCAAATATGTACTCTGTGACAATGATATTAGGCGTCTCGATCTATCTCTATAAATCTTTATGCCTAATATGTAAGCTGCTTCGCCAAGATCTTTCATTGAAAAACTATTATTCAAATAATCCTTGACACTATTAAGAAGGTCTACATCATTTCCAATCAACAATATGTCATCTACATATAATATTAAGAATGCTACAGAGCTCCCACTCACTTTCTTGTAAATACAAGCTTCTCCATAAGTTTGTATAAAACCAAAGCTTTTGATCACCTTATCAAAATGTTGATTCCAACTCTGGGATGTTTGCTTCAATCCATAAATGGACCGTTGAAGTTTGCATACCTTGTTAGCATCTTTAGGATCGACAAAACCTTTGGGTTGCATCATATACAACTCTTCATCAATGTCTCCATTGAGGAAAGTTGTTTTGACATCCATCTGCCATATCTCATAATCATAATATGCAGCGATTGCTAACATAATCCTTACAGACTTTAGCTTCGCTACTGGTGAGAAAGTCTCATCGTAGTCAACCCCTTTAATTTGTCGAAACCCTTTTGCGACAAGTCGAGCTTTATAGATAGTAACATTACCATCAGAATTTGTTTTCTTCTTGAAATTAAAATCCATTTGTTCCCGACAGCCTTCCGGCCATCCGGTAAGTCCATCAAAGTCCATACTTGGTTTTCGTACATGGATCCAATCTCGGATTTCATGGCTTCTTGCCATTTATTGGAATCTGGGCTCATCATTGCTTCTTCATATGTCGCAGGGTCATTGGTGTTGTCCACCAACATGACACTCATAACGGGATCATACCAATCAGGAGTGGTACGAGTTCTCGTTGACCTGCGAGGTTCCGTAGTAACTTCAACCGAAGTTTCATGATCAACATCATTAGCTTCCTCTCTTGTTGGTGTAGGCGCCACAAGAACTACTTCCGGTGTTGTGCTACTCGCAAGTTCGAGAGAAGGTTCATCAACCTCGTCGAGTTCTACTTTCCTTCCAATCACTTCTTTCGAGAGAAACTCCTTCTCTAGAAAGGATCCATTCTTGGCAACGAAGATTTTGCCCTCGGATCTATGATAAAAGGTATACCCAATAGTTTCCTTCGGGTATCCTATGAAGACGCATTTTTCCACTTTGGGTTCAAGCTTGTCTGGCTGTAACTTCTTTACATAAGCTTCACAACCCCAAACTTTAAGGAACGACAATTTAGGTTTATTTCCAAACCATAATTCATACGGTGTCGTTTCAACGGATTTAGATGGTGCCCTATTTAAAGTGAATGCGGCTGTTTCTAATGCATAACCCCAAAATGATAGCGGTAAATCTGTAAGTGACATCATAGAACGAATCATATCTAAGAGAGTTCGATTATGACGTTCGGACACACCATTATGTTGTGGTGTTCCCGGCGGTGTCAATTGTGAAAGTATTCCGCATTTCTTCAAATGCTCGCCAAACTCGTAACTTAGATATTCACCTCCACGATCAGATCGTAGAAATTTAATCTTCTTGTTACGTTGATTATCTACCTCACTTTGAAATTCCTTAAACTTCTTGAAAGTTTCAGACTTATGTTTCATGAAATAGATATACCCATATCTACTCAAGTTATCCGTGAAGGTAAGAACATAACGATAACCATCGCGCGATGCTACACTCATTGGGCCACACACATCGGTATGTATGATTTCTAATAAGTCTGTAGCTTGCTCTATCATACCAGAAAATGGAGTCTTAGTCATTTTACCCATCAGACATGCTTCGCATCTTTCAAGTGGTTCGAAATCAAGTGATTCAAGAAGTCCATCGGAATGGAGTTTCTTCATACACTTCACTCCAATATGACCAAGACGACAGTGCCACATATAGGTCGAGTTATCGCTCAATTTCAAACGTTTAGCTTCAATGTTATTAATGTGTGTATTTTCATAATCGAGATTCAATAAGAATAGACCATCTATCAAAGGTGCATGTGCATAAAACATATTACTCATATAAATCGAACAACAATTATTCTCGGACTTAAACAAGTAACCGTCTCGCAATAAACATGATCCAGATATAATGTTCATGCTCAACGCAGGCACCAAATAACAATTATTTAAGTATAAAACTAATCCCGATGGTAGATGAAGAGGTAGCGTGCCGACCACGATCACATCAACCTTTGATCCATTTCCAACGCGCATCGTCACCTCGTTCTTCGCTAGCTTCCGTTTATTCTGCAGTACCTGTTTCGAGTTACATATATGAGCAACTGAACTAGTATCAAATACCCAGGCACTACTACGAGTACTAGTGAGATACACATCAATAACATGTATATCAGATATACCTTTCTTCTTGATGTTGCCTTTCTTCAAATCCGCCAAGTACTTTGGGCAATTCCTCTTCTAGTGACCTTCTCCCTTGCAGTAAAAGCACTCACTATCAGGCTTAGGCCCAGCCTTGGTCTTCTTCGCCGGTGCGGTAACTTTCTTACCGCCCTTCTTGAAGTTTCCCTTTTTCTTAGACTTGCCTTGCTTCTTGAATTTGGTGGTCTTATTGACCAACAACACTTTGTGCTTTTTCTTGATATCCACTTCTACAGATTTCAACAGGGAGAAGAGTTCTGGAAACGACTTGTCCATGTTTTGCATATTGTAGTTCATCACAAAGTTCTTGTAACTTGGTGGCAGTGATTGGAGGACACGGTGAATCCCTAAAGAATTAGGAATCACTATACCCAAGCTTTGGAGTTTACTTGCGTTCCCAGACATCTTAAGCACATGCTCACTGACGGAGTTGCCCTCTTCCATCTTGCAGTTAAAGAACTTTTCAGAAGCCTCATAACTCTCAACTGCCGCGTGAGCCTCAAATATCATTTTGAGTTTACGGACAATATCATGTGGGTCATGGTTCTCAAACCTTTTTTGAAGCTCCGATTCCAAACTATACAAGATAGCACACTGAACTGTGGAGTACTGATTCTTCCGAGCGAGGAAAACATTCTTTACCTCATCGGTAGCAGTAGCTGCAACGGGTCACCCAGTGGTGCATCCAGCACATAGGTCAAATTACCAGCATTGAGGACAATCCTCAAATTGCGGAACCAATCCGCGAAGTTGCTTTCATTGTTTTTCAACTTTTCTTTCTCTAGGAATGCATTAAAATTGATGGTAGGGGCCGCCATTGATCCTCAACATATTTGCAATAGTTTAGACTAAGTTTATGACAAATTGAGTTCTAATTAATAGTTAAATTAATCTAGGTGAACTCCCACTCAAAACAATATCCCTCAAATTGTTTTAGTGATCACACGAACCAAATCCACCACATCAAAACCGATCATCACGAGAGTTGATGCAGCTTCAATGGCGAAAAATCAACATGTTCATCATATCTACTATATGACTCATGCTTTACCTTTCGGTGATCCGTGTTCCGAGACCATGTATGTACATGATAGTCTCGTCAAGATCAAACTTTAGCTTCCGCATGAGCAAATCTGGCTTGCTCACGTTGTATACACTCGCATAATCTAGCGCACCCGATCATCACGTGGTGCTTCGAAACAACGAGCTTTAGCAACGGTGCTTACTAAGGATGAACACTTCAAAACTTGAAATTGTGTGCTTGAGGGATCATCTTATAATGCTACCGTCGTGAACTAAGCAATACAAGATGCATAAAAGGATTAACATCACATGCAATTCATAATATGTGATATGATATGGCCTTTTCTTCTTGTGCTTCCGATCTCCATATTTAAGCACGAACATGATGTCCATCATCATCGGTATGGCGTCAAGGTCAATGGCGCCGTTTCATGGTTGCCTTCCACCAGCTTCAACTATTACAACTACTTTGAATAGACACGCAGGTCTTAACGGAATTTAAAGAACAACCATATGGCTCCTGTCGGTTGCCAACTTACAATAAGGAACATTGCATACATCATATATAATCACAATCATGGCCATATCACATCACAGCACACCCCTGCAAAACAAAGTTAGACGCCTCTAATTTTCTTTGCATATTTTACGTGGTTTGGGGCTTTCAATAAGTGTCGTTCTAACTTACGAACAAGAACCACAACGTTGATGCTTGAACTATCAAGTGCCCGTTGTAAATTGAATATATACTATGATGGGAGAGACAGACACCCGCAAAGTCACTTATGCAATACAAGTTGCATGTTAAGCGTGGAGCAAGTCTCATGAATGATGTCATGTAAGGTTAGCCCGGGCCGCTTCATCCCATCATACCGCAAGATGCAAAGTACACAAAAAGCAATTGATAATAAAATCACCACCGCCCATAATGACCATTGTGTTCTACTCGTGCAACAGATCTACATATAGACACGGCTCTGATACCACTGTAGGGGTTCGTAGCATGTAAAACAAAAAAATTCTACCGCATGCACACAAACAAGCCAATATCCATCTACTATATTGTAGCAACGAGTCGATAGAAGCACTCACCCTCGAAGATTCCAAAGCGGTTAACGAGAGCAGATTCTTGTGGGTGATGTAGTCGTACACTTGTCGATCTCAAGATCGCGTAGTCCGGCAGCGCTTCCACAGTCGGTCACACGTTCGGTACTCGATGAAGACCTTCCTCTCACTTGTTCCAGCAGGCAGCGGAGGTTGTAGTTCTCCCTCGTGATTCCGGCAGCACGACGGCGTGGTGTCGGAAGTAGAGGGAAGATCCCGTAGGGCTTCGCCTAAGCCGATGCGAGTTATGGTGGATTAGGGTTTCCCGGAGATCTAGGGTTTAGAAAACCGTGAGGAGGAGGAGGAGGTGTCGGCAGCGGCTAGGGCGGCGGCGACGGACCGGTGGCTGCGCGAGGCGGCGGTCGAGCAGCGGCGCGGCGAGGCGGCGCGGCGGGTCGCCGGCGGCAGGCTCGGGTGGAGAGGGGAGGTGCTTGTGTGTTCTATTGGGGCAGCCCTCCCCCTCTATTTATGAGAGGGGGCATCCTTGGGAGGGGTGGGTTTGAATCCAAACCCAAACCCAAGTTGGATTGAGAGAAGGACTTGTTTCTTCTCCCACTAGGAAACCATTGTTTCAGTTTGACTTTTCAAACTTCCCGTTTGACTTTCAATTTAGAGCTTTAATTCTCTCTTGCATATGCCAACACCAAGTGACCTTGGACATGATCCAATCATTACACATACCCATGACACATCCATGGACCATTCTCCTTCCGGACCGGTGAACTTTCTAGACCCTTCTAGAACCTCTCCGATGAAATCATCGGAAACTTTCTCGAACTCCGAAATAGGACTTTCCTTATATGAATCTTATTCTCCGGACCATTCCGGATCTCCTCATGATATACCGGATCCCATCTGAGACTCCGAACAACATTCGGTATCCCTTATTAACATTCCATATCTACTAAACAACAACGAATCCTTAAGTGTGTCTCCCTACGGTTCGTGAATTACGCGGACATGACTGAGACACTTCTCCGATCAATAACCAATAGAGGAATCTGGAAATTCATATGGCTCCCACATATTTCTACGATTACTTTGCGATCGAATGAACCACTTACATACGATACCAATTTTCCTTTATCTCACGATAGTTTACTTATCCGAGGTTTTGATCGTCGGTATCTCCGCATACCTAGTTCAACCTCGTTACTGATACGTACTCTTTTATCGTTCCCGTGGTATGTGATCCCTTGTGAGCCAGTCACATGCTTGCAAGCTAATTGGATGACATTCCACCGAGAGGGCCCAGAGTATATCTATCCGTCATATGGATGGACAAATCCCACTCTTGATCCATGTGCCTCAACCCATACTTTCCGAACACTCAATGCCACCTTTATAGCCACCCAGTTACGGTGTGGTGTTTGATGTCATCAAAGCATCCTTCCGGTGATGGTGATTAGCATGATCTCATGGTCGAAGGAATTAGGTTACTATGTATCAGAAAGCTTATAGCAAACGAACTATTGAAATGACTTGATCTTTATGCTATGCTTATCTATAGGAGTATGTCCATCATACCATTCTCCTAATGATATGATCTTGTTATTAACAACATCTCAATGTTCATGATCGAGAAACCACGATCATCTATTAATCAACAAGCTAGTATTATAAAGAGGCTTTACCAAGGACTCTAATTTAGTTTACAAATCACACAAGTATTAATGTTTCCGGTTAATACTGTTATAGCATGAATGTAAACATTTATCATAAACACAAAGATATAATAATAACCACTTTTATTATTGCCTCTAGGGCATATCTCCAACACTCGGAGTCTGAACATACATGTGGATATGCATATATAAGACACAGTATTGATTGAGGTGTACATGCTCGCAAGCACCGGCTAGCTCGATCGCAAGAAGAAATAATTTGTCCGACCGGTCATGGACGACGAGACATATGCTCTTGCACTAGAGACGACGCAGTACCTACCGCATGATCTTGTCTTGCAGATCCTGCTCCGCGTCCCCGTCAAGTTGCTTAAGTGTTTCGCATGCGTCTCCAAATCTGTCACGACACCATCTCCGGCGTGAGAATCACCACCAATTCCAGGAGATGTGTGTGCTGATCGCGCCGTGTTAAGGTCCAGATGCTCAATTCACTCAAACGCTTAGAGATACATGGATTTCCTAGCTTAAAAGAAGAACAAGCAAGAAAGAGATTGGGAAATCAGAGCCAAGGTGGGAGAAAATCCGCCTCCGTTCCGTCCTGATTCAACTGGATGAATCGATCGTTGTCTCCTTCCCTGTATAAGTACCGTGCATCCCGGGACCTCGATGTCGGACTAGGCCCATGTGGTAGCCCATGAGGCCAGGCCAGGTATAAGTATAGGTAGGATAGGGATAGGCTCCTAACATCCCTCCCTCCTTGAAACTCGACTTGACCCCAAGCCGATGCTGCTAAAAACCCGTGTGGTCACATTGCTGACTATGTCCATTGAGCTGGTCGCCTAGAGCTGCACCTCTGGGGTCCCATCGCGATCGGAGCTCCTTGTTTTGACCCAAAGCTGGCATACACCTCGCTCCTTGAAAATCCTCTTGTACCCAAGTCATTGTTGTACAGATAACATAGGTCAATAGATATCCGAGACCCCATGATGCGTACATAACATTCTCGCAAGCAGATCTCGAGTCAAAAATTATTGCTAATTGGTACCACTTGTTCAAGCCCAAACCAAAGCGATCCTCCAACCATATGTAGAATGTAACATATGTACAATGTGTAGTGTCAGGAGGAAGAAGGAACATTTGGTAGAATGTATCAAGAATATACTCAAAGAGCTGCCATCCGCAAGCATACGTGAAAGAAAGAATTATTAACTGTGCGTATGCTGAAGGTGTTAAACCAATGCCTGGATCCCAGATCCTCTTAAGCTGCATACTGAAGTACCATGGGCTGGCATTTGGACTTGCTTCCTGGGATGTGAAAACTGCAAGTACTATACACAGAATAACACACAACTCACACTCAAACAAAGGATCAGGACTGAGAGCACTGCTTGCTATATACAACTGGATCAAGAACTCATCGAGTGAGACAGAAATGGAGAACTCGACCCAACCTGTACTGGCCTGGACATGGCGGTTGATTAAACACATTGATAATTGCTGAACCAACATGTTGATAAGAACAGTTTCATGACTGCACATTAGGACACCATGATTATGTTCAAATTTTCTTTTTGAATTATTACATCGCAAGTCAACTGGATGTCAAACCATCCATAGAAGGTAACCACTGCCAGGACCATGCGAAAGCCATTATAATATCAAACATTCAGTACCTTCCCGGTACTTTCCAATTGATAGAAGCTCATATATGCAGTTCGGGAACCAATAGTTCAACCACCAGTCACTATCGACAAAAAACACAATGCTATGCAATTGAACTAAACCCATGGTAGTAAGAGATGTGGCAATTTTGTTCACACCTGGAGTAGCTAGCAAACACTCCTGGGCAACCAAATTTGGATTATCTAAGCATGTTAGTTTCTTTGAAGTCCATGGCGGCAGCTGCAAAAGAATTGATATCTCACAAACTTGCTCAAGGAAATGCATATAACCATCGCAATATCTCATCAAATAGATAACACAAGCAGATGTTCTCTGTGTAACCATGCACCAGAAGAAAGCACAGACAACATCTGAGTTCAGATATGTTACAACTGTCCCACCATCCAATTGATCTGCCATAGAAAAACTTGGTGCAGTACTGCTAAAAGTTAAATTCAGTTCTAAACTGCTCACAATCAGTTCATGTCCAGGCAGTAACCATGGCAACTTCGGAATTGGGGTAGGTAAAAGTGGCTGCCGAAGAGAAAACACATCCATAGCGCAGTCCAGTGCGTCCGGATGGCTAGATAGCACATACATCAGCCATTTGTAACCATGATCAGGAACGCCACAATGAAAAAATTTCTCCACAAAAATTGCACAAAAATCATTTGTCCAATGAAAACTCTCATATCCTTGTATAGACTGACAAAACAGTCCACTGAAATTTTTCACATACAACAGCTCACGGTACTGATTGTTTGGCCACACCAAGAATTTTGAATGCTTGAGAGAAGGTGCAGAAGCAACAGAACAAATCAGCAATAGCCGCTTAATTGAACATGTCGCATTCACATGTATATGAACTCCTAGATTAAACCACTGATATGCCTTCATGATGCCACAACTTGGAGACTCACGGTCATGGCAGTTAACCTCCCTGAACAAAGGCCATGGTAAGGGCCGTGTCTCCTCTCCATTGGCATGAACATCTATGAAGGAAGGCCAAGGACTGGGTCGATGTATCAGGACCCTTCCTCTGATGAGCCCACTAGGACTCGGCCTGAAGAGCTCATAGTCGCTGTACTCAGTCGGTGTCAGTGCTGAGGAGGCAACTAGCCATGGAATATCACTTGGCTGTCGTGCCAAGCAATATGTCAAACAGGTCAGAGGAACAGTGGTGAGTGAAGCCAGTAGGTGCTGATGGAACCACAACCGCTGGTGACTTCTCATAGGTGAGGGTCGGAGCCGTCGATGCAGCTCACCTGATGTGTTCGTCGTCGTGGGTTCCCTCTCTTGCTGCAGCGCCCGTGAGCACAGGGATGATGTCGAAGGTGGCCATGAGAGACGTCGGCGCTGCTGCTGGGACCGGGTGTAAGCATACGTCTGCATGGTGTAGTCATGTCTTAGGCCTTTTGTCGAACAGAACACAGGCGCCATGGTGCTGGTTTCTGTGGGAGTGACGGGAGCAACCACCAGCGACTTCTCGGTGTTTGGGACTGGAGCCAGGGGGTCAGGCATCCCTGAGGGCGCGATGACGAGCTCGCCCCTGTCGGAGTTTGCCGTCATAGGCCCAGTGATGCCGGCGCCAGTGTATAGCAGATAATGGCAAAGTGCATCGAGGCTAGCTTCCCACTTATCAAAACTTGCCTTGAGCTCACGATCCATGGCGATGTATGAGGTAGGTGAATTTTTTTGAGGAAATTGGGGAAGGGTGGTGAATGGCTCTGATACCATATGTTAAGGTCCAGATGATCAATTCATTCAAACGCTCAGAGATACATGGATTTCCTAGCTTAAAAAAAGAACAAGCAAGAAAGAGTGGAGAAATCAGAGCCAAGGTCGGAGAAAAGCCGCCATCGGTCCGTCCTGATCCAACTGGATGAATTGATCGTTGTCTCCTTCCCTATATAAGTACCGTGCAGCTCGGAACGTCGATGCTGGACCAGACCCATGTGGTGGCACAAGAGGCCAGCCTAGGTATAAGTATCGGTAGGATAGGGATAGGCTCCTAACACTCCGCGAATCAGAACCGGCCTCAGCAGGAGCAGTGGTCTTCTCCAAACCACCACCACCTGCTTATACCGATGGGAGAGGAAGAGCCAGCCCGACGCACGACCCTCCTTCAAGTTGTAGAGTTTCTTTCCCCAGGAGGAATTGTGGAGACACAAATGGGCGCACTGTGACAGCCTCGTGCAGGTGCCGACAGCGGAAGGATCGGCGCGGGTGCTCAACCCGGCCATGCAGGCATGCAGCGCATCCTCATCTTTTCACCGACCCAGAGCTCCCGTGGCATGGCTTTGCCTAGGGCTTAGCTTCACTAAGGGCCTTATGGTCTAGGATACGACCCTTGCTCCGACATGTACAAGGTTGCTCGTTCCTTTCACCTCTCTATGGCTCACCACGGCTACACCCTTGGGATGGAGGTGCTCACAGCTGGGAGAGACGAGCAATTTCGAGAGACAACTGTGCCTAACGTGGGTGGTCGAACGGTGACCTTCTCCAACGGCTCCTTGTTCAGGACAATCAATGAGTTATTGCATCCTCTAAGGGATGTTTTTGTCTGAGGTTTCCTTCGCTTCAGCCTTGAGGATGAGTCCTCCATGATCATACCACCGCCTCACAGGTGCCTCGATCTCGAATACTATGCGTCCAGTTTAACTGAAACTAGACGAAAAGGTGAGCTTCGCCTCGCCGCCTACACAATGTACTGCAAGCTGCCACTAGGTGTAACAAATTTTGGTCTCAACTTTTTTACATTCTAAAAAATTCTTAATCTCTAATTTGCAAGGTGCAGTTGCTTAAATGCCTCCTTACAACAAACTTACATCTTGTCACCCACAGTTCACACAAGCTAATAGAAAAAAAAAACTCAAACACCAATCGCATAACGACAGCATATGTAATCAACCCCCAAAAATGCACTAATTTTGTCTCCAACGCAAGGAACAAACAGAATGCCAACCTACTGCTAGGTATCAGCTTAACCTACACAGAAAGATGGAGCGAAAGAAAGTTACTCGTTAACTTTGAAAATAGAAGAGCCTATGGATAATATATGAACTTAAATCACATGGGAGTACAAACAGATAAGCAACGGTAAGAAAGAATAATAGGTTCTATCTTTACAAAGTATGAATTTTCAAGGTTACGATGTAGTATAATAATCAGAATGTAGTAGACAAATTAACCTGAGGAACAGGGAGCACACCTAGGGCTTCTTTCACAAGCCCTCACTGGCTTTCTTCTACATGATTCTAAATACACACATGCACAAATGCCTGCATTGATATCCCTCAAATTGTTCATCCTTCAGATGTCAATATAAACAAACAGTAGATTGACATCCCACTATGTAACTTACCACGCCTCTAAATGCAACTATCGATGACGTTTCTATAACCGAGTCAAACCCATTCCTGGGTAAACTGGGCCAAATATTGCACCAAAATTTAGTGAAGTGCATCTATTTATGTACAGATTTTTTTATATGGTAGAATTTAGTTGGCATCTAGGTACAGACTGTAAAATCACCCGATCGAAAATACACTAAATAATAATAAAAACATGTTGTTCAGTGGTTTACTTATATTTGGCAATGTGAGTTATTTAGGAAATAGACAAATCGTAGCGCGGACACGGCACACCCCATCGCGGAACCTGTAGAATGGCAAAGAGGCTAATGGCCGATGCAACACAGGAGCCTTAGGAGAAAGAGAGACGTAGGTGTGACTGGCGGCATGGTCTTCCGGTGACACAGGACGGAATCAGACAAACGGTGGAGACTCTTATGCAGATGGAGGCATCATGGTGCAGCAAAGGTAAAAAAAAGAATTAGAGAACTGAAAGATCATATCGCACGTGAAGATGGTTAGAATAGGATAATTACATAATCATATTCTTGCATAAGACGGCGCAATGTAGATGTTGGAGATATGCCCAAGAGGCAATAATAAAGTGGTTATTATCATATCTTCATACTTATGATAAATGTTTACATACCATGCTATAATTGTATTAACAGGAAACATTAATACTTGTGTGATTTGTAAACATAAAAGAGTCCCTAGTAAAGCCTCTTGTTAAACTAGCTTGTTGGTTAATATATGATCATGGTTTCCTGATCATGAACATAGGGATGTTATTAACAACAGGGTCATATCATTAGGAGAATGATGTGATGGACATGCTCCTATAGTTAAAGCGTAGCATAAAGATCAAGTCATTTAATATAGTTCAATTGTTATATGCTTTCTGATACATAGTAATCGAATTCCTTCGACCATGAGATCATGCATATCACCTTTGCCGGATGGATGCTTTGATGACATCAAACACCACACCATAACAGGGTGGCTATAAAGGTGGCATTGAGTGTTCGGAAAGTATTGGTTGAGACACATGGATCAAGAGTGGGATTTGTCCATCCATATGACGGATAGATATACTCTGGGCCCTCTCGGTGAAATGTCATCCAATTAGCTTGCAAGCATGTGACTGGCTCACAAGGGATCACATATCACGGGAACGAGAAAAGAGTACTTATCGGTAACGAGGTTGAATTAGGTATGCAGAGATACCGACGATCATAACCTCGGATAAGTAAACTATCGTGAGACAAAGGGAAATTGGTATCGTATGTAAGTGGTTCATTCGATCGCAAAGTAATCGTAGAAATATGTGGGAGCCATATGAATTTCCAGATTCCTCTATTGGTTATTGTTCGGAGAAGTGTCTCGATCATGTCCGCATAATTCACGAACCGTAGGGAGACACACTTAAGGATTCGACGTTGTTTGAGTAGTTATGGTATTATGAGAAAGAGACCGAATGTTGTTCAGAGTCTCGGATGGGATCCGGGATATCACGAGGAGATCCGGAATGGTCCAGAGAATAAGATTCATATAAGGAAAGTCCCGTTTCGGAGTTGGGGAATGTTTCCGGTGTTTTCATCGGGAATGTTCTAGAAGGTTCCGGAATGTCCGGCACTCCGGAGGGGAAGGGTACATGAAGGTGTTGTATCAAAGTTGGTATGATTGCATCATGTACTTAGTGTCATCGCTGTTCCAAATAAAGGATTAATCGAATCCTAGTTTGAAAAGTCAAATAGCTAAATTGAAAAGTCAAACGGCTAAATTTGGAAAGTGGAAAAGAGGAGGAGGAGGTGAAACCGAGTTGGGGAGGGAGTCCTCCTCCCCAAGCCGGCGCACCACCCAAGCCGAGTTGGGGAGGGACTCCCCTCCCTCCCCTTGGCCGCCGGCCCCTCCACCTATATAAGGAGGGGCAGGGCTCCCTCCTAGTACACACAAGATCCTCTCCTCTAAAACCCTAATTTGGTGCCGCCACCTCCTATAGCTGCCGCCACCTCCTAGGGCTCATCTTGGCGCCGACTTGGGCAAGACCCAAAACCCTAGCCTCCGCCCAAGCACCTCTTCCTCGGCGTGTCTAAACCCTAGATCGTCGAGGGCTCTCTCATAGTCCACCATACTCGCTCCGGCTTAAGGCGAAGCCCTGCGAGATCTCCCCTCTACTTCCGGTACCACGCCGTCATGCTGCCGGAATCGCGAGGAGAGTGCTACAACCTCCGATGCCTGCTGGAACAAGGGAGAGGAAGGTCTTCGTCGAGTACCGAACGTGTGACCGACTGTGGAAGCGCTGCCGGAACGCAGCGCCGGAAGGATCGTCTACGCGATCTTGAGATCGGCAAGTGTACGACTACATCACCCACGAGAATCTGCTCTCGTTAACCGCTTTGGAATCTTCGAGGGTAAGTTCCTCTATCGACTCGTTGCTACAATCTAGTAGATAGATCTTGGCTTGTTTGTTTGTATGCGATAGAAATTTTTTGTTTTCCATGCTACAAACCCCTACAGTGGTATCAGAGCCGTGTCTATATGTAGATCTGTTTGCACGAGTAGAACACAATGGTCATTATGGGCGTTGATGCTTTTATTGTCGATTGCTTCTTGTGTACTTTGCATCTTGCGGTATGTTGGGATGAAGCGTCCCGGGCTAACCTTACATGACATCGTTCATGAGACTTTCTCCACGCTTGACATGCAACTTGTATTGCATAAGTGGCTTTGCGGGGGCCTGTTTCTCCTAGCATAGTTAAGATCCAATTTACAACGGGTGATTAACAATACTAGTATCAATGTTGTGGTTCTTGTTCGTAAGTTAGAACGACACTTATTGAAAACCCCAAACCACGTAAAATATGCAAAGAAAATTAGAGGCGTCTAACTTTGTTTTGCAGGGGTGTGTTGTGATGTGATATGTCCATGATTGTGATTATATATGATGTATGAAATGTTCCTTATTGTAAGTTGGCAACCGGCAGGAGCCATATGGTTGTCTTTAAATTCTGTTAAGACCCGCTTGTCTGTTCAAAGTAGTTGTAATAGTTGAAGCCGGTGGACGACAACCATGGAGCGGCGTCATTGACCTTGATGCAATGCTGGTGATGATGGAGATCATGTTCGTGCTTGAAGATGGAGATCGGAAGCACAAGAAGAAAGGCCATATCATATCACATATTATGAATTGCATGTGATGTTAATCCTTTTATGCATCTTGTATTGCTTAGTTCACGATGGTAGCATTATAAGATGATCCCTCGAGCACACAATTTCAAGTTTTAAAGTGTTCATCCTTAGTAAGCACCGTTGCTAAAGCTCGTTGTTTTGAAGCACCACGTGATGATCGGGTGTGTTAGATTCTGCGAGTGTATACAACGTGAGCAAGCCAGATTTGCTCATGCGGAAGCTAAGGTTGATCTTGACGAGCCTAGCATGTACAGACATGGTCTCGGAACACGGATCACCGAAAGGTAAAGCATGAGTCATATAGTGGATATGATGAACATGTTGATTGTTCGCCATTGAAGCTACATCAACTCTCGTGATGATCGGTTTTGATTTGGTGGATTTGGTTCGTGTGATCACTAAAACAATGTGAGGGATATTGTTTTGAGTGGGAGTTCAACGGCAATATGATTAAAAGTTGAACACTATTTATCATAAATTAAATCAAAGTGAATTTGCATAGTTGTTGTAGTCATTGGCATCCGTTTACCACCTTACGCTTAGTTATAATTGAGATGATAGAACTATAGAATTCTGGTTAGTTACTTTACGAACTGGTATCGTATTGTTTTTGAAGTGTTAATCTAAAGTTTAAAAGTCCTATTACAAACTTTCAGTAAATTCCGGTTACTCCATGAAGTTTAATAATTGGTATTAAATCAAGAGTGACAATTCCAAGTGTTAGTGTATGAGTATCGTGTTTGTCTCCATGATTCTTGATATTCAAAGGATTGTCTTAATATCAAGGTTATCTAGGATCTGAAAGAGTTGTTTCAGAAACCATGATGTGTGGAAGATATTGTGATATCTGAAACGAAGTTTTGGTTGCAACATGATAGAGTATAATATGGCAAAGTTCATGTTTCTCATATTTTGATGAGAATTTGCAAAGGGTTGGAGACACTTGTTGTCCTAATCCTCCAAAAGGTTTTGGATAGCAACATTATACTCGTAATTCATTGTTATAAGCTAAAAGTAGCTTGATCATGGACGATTCCATGATAAAGGTGAATATTTGATGTAGGTAAAATGTTTACTACACCAAGAGATTACTAAAGAAAGGAATTTGAAAGAACACCAAACATTTGATGATGGTGATCTACTTCAAAGTGCAAGTCCAAAGACATTGGTATTTAACTATACACCCTTTGGACTATGTGTCATATGTATGACTCCACTATTGATGTTGATAGATTCTTTCAAAAAAAAGAAAAGGAAATACTGAAAGAGAATCTCGTAAATATATGGCAGAAAAGAAAAGACTAGAATTGTTCAATTTAAGTATATAGATGATATACATGTTATGGCTATATTATTTGCTTATTAAAATGTGGTTCTTAAGTATTTGATACTGAATTTGTTGGTGTGAATTGTCATACGAAACAACAGAATTCATGAATTACAATGGCCTAAGTAACTAGCAAAAGAATATGTGATGATGTTCATCGAGAACAAATAAAAGGGTTATTGTGTTACTCGTTAAACATCAAAGCTTGCCTTCAAGATTTGTTTTATCAGGTATTATGAGAACAAAAGGGTTGTTCAAATAATTACCGTAATCTATAAAAGATGGATGATTCACAAATCTCGTTGGAGAAATCACATCTATAAAACTAGTGCTAAAAATGTCGAAAGACAAATTGATTGAAAGATCACTTAGGAAGTGACATCGCCGTTTAAATTATATTGGAAAGAAAACATGAAGAAAATCCATGTGGATGGAATTTTGGAGTCTTTTGATTTTGATCACATGACGCTTGTGAAAATTTCCTAGAGATAATTAAAACTTCGTTCTTAGGCCAAAAGGGAACGAGTGACTAGCTTATTGGAACTTGTACATATTGTTGTATGAAGTCCATTATGTGTAGTCAAGAGCGATGGATTTCAACTTCATATGCTTTCTCCGAGAATTTAAGTGAATATATGAATATTTACTTAATAAGGATGAAGTATGAAACATTTGAAAAGTTCAAAGACTTTCAAGATGAAGTGCAAAATCATTGTAACAACAATATAAACAGTTCATGATAAAGATCATAAAGGAAGATATTTGAGTTACAAGTTTAGCATAATACCTTAAGATTTAAGGAATCGTTCCGTGGATTTGCATTTCCCGAAACACCATAAGAGTATGGAGCGTTCGAGATATGTAATTAAACCTTGTTTGACATGGTAAGATCAAAGGTATAAATCATAAAACTGTCATCATATTTTAAAGATTAAAAGCTTTAGAGAATACCGTTTTTCCACTGAAAAGAGCTTCATCATAATCCGTTGAAATGACACCATATAAGGTTATGGTTTGGGATAAAACCCAAGTAGTCCTTTCTTAAAACATTGGTATGCTATGCATAAGAAAGATGTGTGCAACCAAAGTCGGATGAACCTGTCTTTGTATAAACTGTTAAGTATTCCTCCATAAACACCGGAGACAAAAATGTTTGTTGCCTGGAACGTCAAGTTTCTTTAAGAAGGAATTTTTCGTGAAAAGTTAAGTGGGAGGACAATAGAACTTTGATAAGGTTAAAAGAACCTTAGCTATATGATCAAAGTTGCGCAGCGCCGAAAAGTGTTCCGGAGGTAGCAACAATGCTCATGGCTCACGTACCTCAAAGGTTGTGGTCATTGAGATCTAAGTTCCTATTGAAACAAGTAGGTCGGATGAACAATCGAATACCAAGATTTGAGAGTTAAATCATTATTTGACAATAATGATCCGACTACATGCAAAGAAGCAATGATGAGCCCTGACTCCGTCAAATGGCTTGAAGCCATAAAATCCGTGATAGTTCCATACACGAGAAATCAAGTTTTGAACTTGAAGGACCCTCGAGAAAGGTGTAAAGACCTTACAGTTGTGTTTGGATCTATAAAGAAATAGACATGGATGTTTTCACATCTATGAAATAGTCGACATGTTGGGAAAGAGTTCACAAAATGTTCAAAGGTTGACTATGACAAGATTTGATCTTTCATAGTGATATTTAGTCTAAACGGATTAATGTAGCAACCACTACATATAATTTTGTTATATGGTAGTTGAATAAACAAATCAAGTTCTTCTAATAGAATTGTTACCTAGGACATGTGCATAACACGGTCCATAGGGTTTTGTTAATTCAAAGGATGCTAAAAGCATATGTAAACTTCAATAGTTGAAGTAAGCATCGCGGAGTTGGAATCTTCACAATGATGAAATTGTTAAAAGAGTTTAAATTCATCAAACACAATGAAGATGCTTGCGTTTGCAAGAAATTAAGTGGGAGCGCTAAGACATATTTCTAATACATTATGTGGAAGACATATTGTTGATTGGAAATGATGTATCTTTTATTAACACATATTAAGAATTTCATCTCGATGAAAGGCTTAGGCAAAACCCAAATATTAGGCATCAATAGACGCTAATATGGTTGTGCCAAAAGTACATAGATGATATATTGAATGAGCTCAATATAGAAACTACAAGAAAGGTTCGTGTTGCACAGAAAGGATTGAATGAGTTCAATATTGATGATATATTCAAGTGTATTGACACTTGGTAAGTGAAACAAAGATTCAAGTATAGATTGATACTTGATGTATGAAATCACAAAGAGTATTTATATCAATCATAATGTGATATGTACAAATCCAGATATGTCCTATGCTCTGGATGTTATGAGCATATACCAGAATGATTCATAAGATGATCATTGGACAATAGTTAGGATATTCTTATGATCTTTTGGAAGAACTAAGAGTATATTATTTGTAAAAGTGACAAATAGATGGTTAGTTCATTGTAAAAGTACTACATTGATACTAGTTTTGTCACAGAGTACAAATTAAGTTTATCTCAATCTAAACTAAAGGTGGCACAATATAATGGAAAGTGAGTTCCATAATGGATTTGGACGAGTTCCAAAGTTAAGACATTGTGACAGATACTACAACAAAAGGCTAAGGCTGCTATTATAGCAGCAAAAGAGGGCATTTGTGTCAAGTAGTTTGCTATCAAATTAGGTGTAGTTCACAGCAGGGATAATACTATGAAGATATATTGTACGACAATATTATCAACATGTTTTAGCCCCAAAGAACTAAAGGTCTCACCAAAGGACCAAATTTATACAAAGCCATCTCATTAGAGAATGAGTGATGCGTAGGGACGCAAAGACATGCAATTACACACGGACCTAGAAGTGTCAGATCCGGAGACCAGTTGACCACTAGCAATCGTGTACATACAACACCGTGAAGCCATAGGTGTTGAATACACAAAGGTTTGAAACTAGATTATTGACTCTAGTGCAAGTGGGAGACTGTTGGAGATATGCCCAAGAGGCAATAATAAAGTGGTTATTATCATATCTTCATACTTATGATAAATGTTTACATACCATGCTATAATTGTATTAACAGGAAACATTAATACTTGTGTGATTTGTAAACATAAAAGAGTCCCTAGTAAAGCCTCTTGTTAAACTAGCTTGTTGGTTAATATATGATCATGGTTTCCTGATCATGAACATAGGGATGTTATTAACAACAGGGTCATATCATTAGGAGAATGATGTGATGGACATGCTCCTATAGTTAAAGCGTAGCCATAAAGATCAAGTCATTTAATATAGTTCAATTGCTATATGCTTTATGATACATAGTAATCAAGCATGTGACTTGCTCACAAGGAATCACATATCATGGGAACGAGAAAAGAGTACTTATCGGTAACGAGGTTGAATTAGGTATGCAGAGATACCGACGATCATAACCTCGGATAAGTAAACTATCGTGAGACAAAGGGAAATTGGTATCGTATGTAAGTGGTTCATTCGATCGCAAAGTAATCGTAGAAATATGTGGGAGCCATATGAATTTACAGATTCCTCTATTGGTTATTGTTCGGAGAAGTGTCTCGATCATGTCCGCATAATTCACGAACCGTAGGGAGACACACTTAAGGATTCGACGTTGTTTGAGTAGTTATGGTATTATGAGAAAGAGACCGAATGTTGTTCAGAGTCTCGGATGGGATCCGGGATATCACGAGGAGATCCGGAATGGTCCGGAGAATAAGATTCATATAAGGAAAGTCCCGTTTCGGAGTTGGGGAATGTTTCCGGTGTTTTCATCGGGAATGTTCTAGAAGGTTCCGGAATGTCCGACACTCCGGAGGGAAAGGGTACATGAAGGTGTTGTATCAAAGTTGGTATGATTGCATCATGTACTTAGTGTCATCGCTGTTCCAAATAAAGGATTAATCGAATCCTAGTTTGAAAAGTCAAATAGCTAAATTGAAAAGTCAAACGGCTAAATTTGGAAAGTGGAAAAGAGGAGGAGCAGGTGAAACCGAGTTGGGGAGGGAGTCCTCCTCCCCAAGCCGGCGCACCACCCAAGCCGAGTTGGGGAGGGACTCCCCTCCCTCCCCTTGGCCGCCGGCCCCTCCACCTATATAAGGAGGGGCAGGGCTCCCTCCTAGTACACACAAGATCCTCTCCTCTAAAACCCTAATTTGGTGCCGCCACCTCCTATAGCTGCCGCCACCTCCTAGGGCTCATCTTGGCGCCGACTTGGGCAAGACCCAAAACCCTAGCCGCCGCCCAAGCACCTCTTCCTCGGCGTGTCTAAACCCTAGATCGTCGAGGGCTCTCTCATAGTCCACCATACTCGCTCCGGCTTAAGGCGAAGCCCTGCGAGATCTCCCCTCTACTTCCGGTACCACGCCGTCATGCTGCCGGAATCGCGAGGAGAGTGATACAACCTCCGTTGCCTGCTGGAACAAGGGAGAGGAAGGTCTTCGTCGAGTACCGAACGTGTGACCGACTGCGGAAGCGCTGCCGGAACGCAGCGCCGGAAGGATCGTCTACGCGATCTTGAGATCGGCAAGTGTACGACTACATCACCCACGAGAATCTGCTCTCGTTAACCGCTTTGGAATCTTCGAGGGTAAGTTCCTCTATCGACTCAATGCTACAATCTAGTAGATAGATCTTGGCTTGTTGGTTTGTATGCGATAGAAATTTTTTGTTTTCCATTCTACGAACCCCTACAGTAGAACGGCGTAGAGGCAGAGCAGATCAACATTGCCTGAGGAC
The DNA here is from genome assembly GCA_916181665.1 of Avena sativa. Lineage (NCBI taxonomy): Eukaryota > Viridiplantae > Streptophyta > Magnoliopsida > Poales > Poaceae > Avena > Avena sativa. The sequence goes on from OV702282.1 coordinate 170,452,192, forward strand.
ATGCCAAAAACTAATCAAACATTTTACCGAACTGAAGAGCATTTCTACTGTTTTTTTTGAAACAACCGCATCAATGGTTTAGTGCATTTGATATTTAACAATACATCAATAGTTCTACTACCATAAACCATGATACATGCTTCGTGATTATCCCACAAATGTTGGAGCTCAGAAGGTTCTCAACACACAAAAGATAGTTAAAATACAAAGCACAGGAACAAATCGACTTACTTGGTCAGCTCCCTTGTTTTGACTTGTGAGGTTAGTAGGTTTTGCCATCCTCATTCTCTCCATACCAGAAAAATATCTCAATTTCCCAATCATACAACACACCTCCTTCATCAGTTTGGATTGGTTGTTGTGAGTGTTAAGTCACACTCTCCTTAGGTAGAAGTCCTTGAAAAAGCAAGTAGCAAAGATGGAGAAAATGGTGCAGCGCAGATAAAAGCGAGAATTAGAGAACTGAAAAATCACATCATATAGAAAGATGATTAAAACAGGAGACTTACCTAATCATGTTCTTGCAGAAGACGGTGCAATGCTGAAGGGCATCACGGAAGATCAGGTCTGCATTGCCAGAGGACACACCGCAAACTAATCAAACATTTTATCCAACTAAAGAGCATTTCTGCCTCTATGGTTTATGATACTTAACAATACATTAATAGTTCCACCATAAACCATGATACCCACTTTGTGATTATCCCACAAATGCTGGAGGCCAAAAGGTCCTCAGCACATAAAAGATAGTCAAAATACAAAGCATGTGAACAAATCGACTTAGAACACTTCGCTTGAGATTTTCAATGATGTATGTGGCAAGTCAGAGCTTACTGCAAAACATCAATTATAGGCCAACATTGTTTCTACCATTCTACACACCTATGCTAACAAAATATGTAAGCCTCTATAATCCACTATGAAATAACAGATGCCATAATTCTATGGTGCACATCTTAGCGGCTGCAGTTGTCAATATAAAATCCTAAAACTATACTCGAGTGATATGTTTAACTTGATAAGAATGCAATCATTCTAATCTACACGATAGGGGAATATATAAGTACAATGACAGAAAATTAATACTCTGTTTAAGCAATCCATATTTTTAAAATAAGTTTAATTTGTCATTCTGATTTCAAATAAACAGCGGAATTACCATGTCCATGGCATCCGGGTGACTCATTTCAGATTACACATCTCCATTCGAGGGTTCAATCTCCTAAGGACAATCTAATACTCCCTCCTTCCAAAGTAAATGTCGTAGATTTGCCTAGATAAACATGTATGTAGACACTAAAACACATATAGGTAATGTGGATTTAGACAAATCTTATTTAGGAATGGAGGAAGTAACAAACTTCATTCAAAGTTCAACATGTTAACTACTTGTCCTACACATCATGCTGATAGTATATATGTACTCCCTCCGTTCTGAATTATAAGATATTTAGCCTTTTTCTAAAACGCATGTATTAGACACCTTTTAATGTGTAGATTCAGAGCGAAATGAGTGAACCTACACTAACAGGCGTCTAGGTAGATGTGTTTCAGAAAATACTGAAACATCTTATACTTCCTCCATTTCAAATTATAAGATGTTTTAGCTTTTTCTAAAGCGCATGTATCTAGATTCCTTTTAGTGTGCAAGTTGACCTACACACTAAAAGACGTCTAGATACATGTGTTTTACAAAAAAGGCCAAAACATCTTATATTTTGGAAGGAGAGAATATTTTAGAATGGAGGGAGTATTTATAGTGTACTACTCAACAAAATCTACTATTACAACAACACATATATGTACAGAACATCCCTTTGTTCTCAGTTGGATTTTGATAAAAAAATGCAATTTATATCAATTAGGTAAAACACAACCAGAGTTTTGTCATTAGCAGTTTACAACGTATCATATTCGTTTGTCGTCAATCTTAAACATGCCCATCCATAAGATCCGACCAAGACGAAGAGAGATGGACCCGAAAAACCATGCATGGAACAGAAAGCTAACACGAGACAAAACCGCTGAATTGCAGTAATTGACAAAAAAAATGTTGAATCAGCAGGACGCAATATCATCAATACGACCAGATTAGGACGCTGACTTTCCACTTCACCATACCATAAATTGCAAATTTTCACTTCTTAACTAATGTCGTCTTCATTTCTCAAATTGTGTACAGCGGTGGGCTGGCCCGTGACTGTTCATAGCTCAAAGGACAGTCATCGACGATGATAATGACAGACTGTAGTCGTTATTTATCAGGTGGGAAAGATAGTTTGTGTGGCCGTACCTTTCATCACAGAAGGTCCTCGGACCAAAAGCTAGCCTGCCACACCAGGCGGTAGAGCAACCCCTGTTTTAGGATAGATGATATTAGACTCGTTGCCCAACAAAATACGCCCAACTGATCCAATTCATCATTCTTCTTCTACTACATTGATGGAACGGACAAAACAAGGTGACTACTATATTCCCTTGCCTGCCTACCGTTGAGAGCCTTTTGGTTTGCTAAATTCCATACATGCTCAACTCGATCTGCTTATACATGAAATAAGTGGATGGATGAAATTATTTGACAAAACATGCATGATGCATTGGTAGTTATGAATCAGTGTGTTGAGAAAGATGCTGATTGCAAGCAAACAAAAGATGAAATATATATTTGAGCCGTATCATAACCACACATCACATACCTCTCTGAATTTTTTTTCAGATCCATAGATACAACCAAATATCGATGTTCTAACGATACACACAACGATGGGATTAAACTAAACATGAGCAGTGAATCAATGATGTATAAATTAAGTCAATCACATACCACGGAACCTCAATGCAGTCACATCTTTGGTGGTGTACAATCGTGAGTGCCCAAGCAGCTCAGGCATCTGATTGGAAAATGAATAGAACTGCATAACTGCGACCAGGTGATCAGCCATGCTGTTGCCGGCGGTGGCGGCAAGTACAGGCTCAGCTGGAAACGCTGAAGCACATGGATGCGATGCGGTGAACATGCCGTCAGGGTCAAGGACGACGAAAATTTTGGTTGCCGCTACCGTGGAGGCACAGGAAGCATCGGGATGGCATCTTTCTCCTCTTCCACAGGGCAGATCCGAAATTGGTTTTGTACCTCCAAATACGATGCATGTAGATGTTCCGACACGAGCTCCGCGTCCGCTTCACTTAGCCCGCCATGGGGGGCAAACTCATCACCTACCTCCTCTTCCGAGGTAGCAAGGGTGGGGGCGAGCTCACACAGAGAGCTGGCTCCCAGGGTAGGAATCGCTGAAAGTTAGAATAGGATGGGGAAGGGGAAAATCGGGAAGGTGATGGAGCGGCGGCGGTGGTTGGGGCTGGGTCGCAGCTGTCGGCCAGAAACCTAGGGTGCTCGGGGTGAGAGAAGACCATGAAGTTTTTTCCGTTCATGACTCATTCTGGATGGATTTCGACCCAATCAACAGCGCCCAGACCAAAAAACAAAAAAAAGAAAACAAAAGAAGAAGCAAACTAACCTCGAAGAAGAAAGAAACAGCTCCACGGGGACACAGCGTCGACTCAGCGGCAGCAGACCAAGAACAGCGCCCCCGCCTCAAATCCCACGAAGGAACAGCGCCGGCGTCTCGAATCCCCAAGTCTCCAATCCCACGGAGGAAGAAGAGGAGAAAAAACAGCACCTCCTCTCCAGTCCCACAACCGAAAAACACCACCTCCTCTCCAGTCCCACACTGTCCCCAATCCTCCACCGGCAAGAAAAGCAAGAAACTAAGCAGTCAAACCCACGAGACAACGAGGCAACACTGTACTCTATCCCCACGACCGAACAAACCCACAAAAAACCCACCCAAACTACAAAGCGGCTGACAAACCAGGCCCTAAAACATGTCAGCCATGGAAAAGAAAACAGCACGCACAAGGCAACACCGTACGTACTCTATCCCCACGGCCGAACAAACCCAAAAAAAACCCACCCAAACTACAAAGTAGCTGACAAACCGGGCCCTAAAGAAGTGGTCCACTTGTCAGCCAGGGAAAAGAAAATAGCACGCACGCTCCGGCCGAACTCCCATCCTCAACAGCTGTCCAAGCCTAGCAGCATCATAAGGCCCACGTTCAGCGAGAAAAAAAAACAGACCCACGTGCAGAGAAAAGGGATACGCACGATGCTGCTCAAATCACTGAGAATCCGTCCTTTATCTCACGCTTAAGTCAGAGAATAATGTGCGGGGAGATGTGCCTCGCTCACAGAGGGCATCCACTAGCCAAGACTCGTCAACTCTTTGTTAGGTCGGCGTGGATACGGGCGTGCAGCAACGTGGATGGCTTTAATCCGCCAACATGGGTTTGGCGTCATATCCCACGATGACTGGTTTTCCGATTATTGATGGTGTCGTCAGTTTGCCCTTGTACGTTTTTTTATTTGTTTTTCTCTTTTTTTGCCCTAGTTCAGTAGTGTTCATAGTTGATACTTCCTCCGTTCCATAATATAAGATGTTTTATGTTATATGAAACGAATATACTCAGATGTCTTTTAGTGTGTGTGGTTTATTCTGAACCTACACACTAAAAAATATCTAGATACATTTGTTTCACAAAAGTTAAAACATTTTATATTTTAAAACAGAGGAAGTAGTTAAAATGTTAAAATATAATGCTAAATAACAGCCTACAGAAAAAGGTAAACGATGTCGTCCACACACTACATTAACATAGCATCGACAAACCCTATGACCGGAAATGATAATCTACCGGTCGTGCAAACCAACGAAGGGTGCAACTTTCGGATCACACGAATTGTTGGATTATTAGGCATAATTTCCACGATTAATTCCAGAATATAAATCATGACAAAACCAGCTACTAGCTCATGTAACTCGAACATACTAGATGTACTAAACAACAGGATGATCGGAAACAAACAGCAGCCTAACATGTACTCGCAGAACATGATGAATAACCAAACAGGATCACGTAGCACGTACCGTTCGGTTGTAGTAGTAGAAACTTTGGGGAAGAGGGATCGCAGCAGATGGCGACGAAGACGGCGGTAGGCAGCACCGCCTGACTTGGATGGAAGACGATCCGTGATGAAGAACTCGAGCAGTCGCGCAGAGCGCTTCCCAAAAACCTTATTCGCCCTCTCCCGTACAGGATCGCAAGGGCGAGTGGTTCCGGAGACCTGCTCTCCCGTCGCCGGTGCACGCCGGCAAGCGGGATGGAGTAGACTACGGTGACGGCGCAAGTAGAGAGGAAGGCAAAACCCTAGATTGGTTTTCGGTGTTATTGTGGCGGTAGCCGCGCAGGACTTTATATAGAGCGGCTCAGGAAACCCTAACGGAGGCGAACGTGGGCCGAGTCCACGTTACGCACGTTCGGGTCGGTTACAGTAGCCCACGATCCGGGAGCGACCCGAATAAGCTAACCGTTTGACACGTCTGTCAATTTTCCTGAGCAGCAAAATAAAGCTCGGCTCGGCGAGATTCCCGCAACCCGCAACCCGCAACCCGCAACCCGCGGCGCGCGCGTCGTGACGAGACGAGGCGAGCGTGCGTGCGAGCGGCGGCGTCGGAGGAGGAGGAGCGCGCGTGTGTATCTCTCTTATTCCCACTCACTTACAAAGTGGTGCAACACTCCACCTTATAAGGTGGTGCAACTCTCCTCCAACTTTCCATGTGGGACTAAACTTTAGCTCCCACTCCACTCCCATGTAAGCTGCCACAAACATGGGCCCAAACACATATGGGCTGCCACAAATTTGGGCTTTGAGATTTAGGAAAAATCTGAAATACTCATGGGCCTAAATGGATTAGCCCCATTATTTCTAACTATCCCCCACCAGATCTCAAATGCCCATTTAAAGATTTGCCAATCCTTGCTACTTGTTTATATACCAGTGTTTCAGCAGAGACTGTTAAGTTGAACTTCCGCCTAGAAACTTGAACTACGTCTATCAACAACTTGAATAATGGACGAACCTTGAATTGCAAGTTTGGTGCCAATAGATTTCGCTCAAAATCATAACTAGTACTTGGCTGTCAGTAGCCTACCCCGCGGGTTGGAGCATATGCGTCATACTCCCTGGTCTCTTCATGAGTTTACTAGAGATCACCCAGATCTCATAGACCGCGACGTTTACAGTCGAGCTCATATAGGTGTGTTCTTTCAAGAATGCCCTGTAGGACGGCATCTTTGCTAATTAAAGCCAACAGAAACACATTAAGGCATGTTGCCAACCTGCCTTACAGGTTATGAGAGTCATGCATCTTCACATAGAGAGGGTTTTTCAAAATACTCTCCTCAGTCAAACCACTAGCTTGTTCTTCCCAGGTCCTAATTCACGGGATCTCCGATCACATAGGTTGGGTTACCACTAAGGTGTGACATCCATGGGTCTCAACCCCATCTCCCTCGATGCACTTTCTATCACATTTCGTGATAGTCCCTTTGTAAAGGGATCTGCCAGGTTTTTGTCTGTTTGAATATACGTAACAGTTATTACTCCGGAGTTTCTCAATTTCCTGACAGATTTCAAACGTCTCTTCACGTGTCTTGATGACTTCGCGTTATCCTTAGAATTGTTCACTTTGACAATAACAGTTTGGTTGTCACAATTCAAAAGGATTGCCGGCACAGGTTTTTCAACCACAGGCAAGTCCATCAAGAGCTCACGCAGCCATTCTGACTCAACAGTGGCTGTGTCTAAAGCAGTAAGTTCTGCTTCCATAGTTGACCTTGTCAATATGGTTTGTCTACGAGACCTCCATGACACTGCGCCACCTCCAAGGGTAAACACATACCCGCTCGTGGCGTAGAGTTCATCAACGTCAGAGATCCAATTCGAATCACTGTATCCTTCAAGCACAGCAGGATTTCCTGAATAGTGAATCCCATAGCTCATTGTACCACATAGATAGCGCATGACCCTTTCAAGTGCATGCCAATGATCAATACCCGGGTTAGAAATGAACCTACTCAACTTGCTCACAGCAAAAGAGATATCGGGTCTTGTAGCGCTTGCTAAGTACATGAGAGAACCAACAACTTGTGAATATTTCAGCTGATCTATTGGTTCCTTCTTATTCTTTCGTAATGTCAAACTGGGATCATAAGGTGTTGGAGAAGTCTTGCCATCATTAAAGCCAAATCGGCTCAAGACCTTCTCAACATAATGAGATTGCGTTAAAGTAATCCCATTCTCGTTCTTAATAAGCTTGATATTCAGAATGACATCAGCCTCTCCCAGATCTTTCATATCAAAACTCTTTGACAGGAAAGACTTGACTTCATTTATCACTTTCATGTTTGTACCAAAGATCAGAATGTCATCCACGTACAAACATAATATAACGCTATCGCCCCCACCATGGCGATAGTAAACACACCTATCAGCCTCATTAATGACAAAGCCAGCAGAAAGTAGAGTTCTGTCAAACTTCTCATGCCATTGCTTAGGTGCTTGTTTCAGGCCATATAAAGATTTCAATAACTTACACACCTTTGTCTCTTCACCTTTTACCACAAACCCATCCGGCTGATCCATATAGATCTCCTCTTCCAACTCTCCATTAAGGAAAGCTGTATTCACGTCCATTTGATGAACGAGAAGACCATAAGAGGCAGCCAGGGATAGTAGTACTCGAATGGTGGTCAGTCTAGCGACATGTGAATAGGTGTCGAAGTAATCTTCGCCTTCTTTCTGTGTGTAGCCCTTAGCTACAAGACGCGCCTTGTACTTCTCAATAGTACCATCAGGCCTTAGCTTCTTCTTGAACACCCACTTACATCCCACAGGTTTACAACCATAGGGTCGTTCTGATAATTCCCAAGTTCCATTAGAAAGAATCGAGTCCATCTCATTTTGGACAGCTTCTTTCCAATCATCTGCATCAGGAGATGCATATGCCTCAGTAATGGATCTGGGAGTATCATCCACAAGGTACACGATGAAATCATTGCCAAAGGATTTTGCAACCCTCTGTCTCTTACTCCTCGTGAGAGGTTCATCGTCATCCTTCTCAAGAAATTCCTCATGTGGTTGTTCAGAATTATCAATAGATGCACTAGATTCAGGAAGTATGTCCTACCAATGCTATGCATATCTTTCATAGGAAAAATATTCTCAAAGAATGTTGCATCACGAGATTCCATTATAGTATCAACATGCATATCAGGTACCTTAGATTTAACCACTAGAAATCTATAGCCTACACTCCGTGGAGCATATCCTAGAAAGATACAATCCACTGTCTTAGGTCCGAGCTTGCGTTTCTTGGGAATCGGTATGTTGACCTTCGCCAAACACCCCCAAGTACGCAGATACGAAAGTGATGGTTTTCTCCCAACCCACTCCTCATAAGGGGTCTTTTCTTTATTCTTGTTAGGAACTCTATTCAGGACATGACATGAAGTCAACAAAGCCTCCCCCCACCATGCCTTTGATAAACCAGCAGTGGCTAACATGGAATTCACCAAGTCAGTCAGCGTGCGGTTTTTCCTCTCGGCAACCCCGTTTGATTGGGGCGAGTAGGGAGGCGTCCTCTCATGAATAATTCCGTGTTCCTGACAGAATTCATCAAATATTTTGGGAAAATACTCACCACCACGATCCGACCTAAGACGCTTGATCTTTCTCTCTAGTTGATTTTCAACCTCGGCCTTATAGATTTTAAAGTAGTCTAAAGCCTCATCTTTAGTTTGCAACAAGTAAACATAGCAGAATTTAGTAGCATCATCTATCAACGTCATGAAATATCTCTTTTCACCTTTTGTTAACACACCATTCATCTCACATAGATCAGAATGTATGAGTTCTAGAGGTGCCAAGTTTCTCTCCTCGGCAGCCTTGTGAGGCTTTCGAGGTTGCTTTGATTGCACACAACTATGGCACTTAGAACCTTTGGCAATAGTGAAATTCGGAATTAAACTCATGCTGGACATCCGAGACATCAAACCAAAATTAATGTGACATAAACGAGAATGCCAAACACTGGTATCATCATTAACACCACCACAAATATGATTCACGGATTTATTACAAAACTCTGAAAGTGAAAACCGGAACAAGCCTCCGAACTCATAACCTTTACCAATAAATTGTCCATGTTTCGAAACAACGACTTTATTAGACTCTAAGACAACCTTAAACCCATCTCTGCAAAGAAGGGAGCCACTAACGAGATTCTTGTTCATAGTAGGGACATGCTGCACGTTCCTCAGCTGCACGATCTTTCCGGAAGTAAACTTCAAATCCACCGTGCCAACACCACGAACAGAAGCATGTGATCTATTCCCCATTAGGACGGATGAATCCCGAGCGACCTGATAAGAAGTGAACATAGAGATGTCAGCACACACATGAACATTAGCACCCGTATCAAGCCACCAACACGGTGATTGAAATACTGAAAGAACAGTAAATAAATTACCATACCCATCAGTATTGCTAGCGGTCACGACGTTGACAGTCTTGGCCTTTTTCCCTCTGCGGTCTGCGCGTTCTGGACAGTCCTTGAAAAAATGGCCGGGCTCTCCACAAGTGTAACAAGACAGTTCACTCTTGTCCCTGTTCGTCTTCTTCTTCTTGAAGGTTGTAGTCTTTACAGGCTTGTTAAAGGAGGGTTTGAAGTTCCCTTTGTTCTTGCCTACGGATTTGCCTTTCTGCACAAAGTTAGCAGTAGCAAGACCCTCTCCTTTCTCAGTAGTGTCCTTAGCCCGAGCCTTCTCCTCAACATCAAGGGACGCTATCAGATTTTCAACTGATATCTCCTGTCTCTTGTGTTTGAGAGTTGTGGCAAAGTTCCTCCATGAAGGGGGCAACTTAGCAATAATGCATCCCGCCACAAACTTGTCGGGTAAGGTACACTTAAGGAGTTCGAGCTCCTTGGCAATGCACTGTATCTCATGAGCTTGTTGAACCACAGGAAGGTCCTTAGTCATCTTAAAATCATGAAAGCTCTTCATGATATACAGTTCACTGCCAGCATCTGCAGCACCAAACTTGGCATCCAGTGCATCCCAGAGCTCCTTTCCGTCTTTTATGTGCATAAACACATCACACAGTCGGTCAGCAAGAATGCTCAGAATACATCCCACAAAGACAGTATTAACATCCTCGAACTTCTTCTGATCCTCGTCAGATATAGTTCCCTCAGGTTTGCCTTTACTGATGTGGAACACTTTCATCGTGGTCAGCCAAAGCTCAGCCTTGTACTGCCACCTCTTAAAGTGCACACCGGTAAACTTATCCGGCCTCAGTGCATCGGTAAATGGCAGCCATTGTTAATTCAGGAAATTGCCTACAATAAGGTTTTTGGATTGTTGGATTATTAGGCATAATTTCCACGATTAATTCCAGAATATAAATCATGACAACAACAGCTACTAGCTCATGTAACTCGAACATACTAGATGTACTAAACAACAGGATGATCGGAAACAAACAGCAGCCTAACATGTACTCGTAGAACATGATGAATAACCAAACAGGATCACGTAGCACGTACCGTTCGGTTGTAGTAGTAGAAACTTTGGGGAAGAGGGATCGCAGCAGATGGCGACGAAGACGGCGGTAGGCAGCACCGCCTGACTTGGACGGAAGACGACCCGTGATGAAGAACTCGAGCAGTCGCGCAGAGCGCTTCCCAAAAACCTTATTCGCCCTCTCCCGTACAGGATCGCAAGGGCGAGTGGTTCCGGAGACCTGCTCTCCCGTCCGCCGGTGCACGCCGGCAAGCGGGATGGAGTAGACTATGGTGACGGCGCAAGCAGAGAGAAAGGCAAAACCCTAGATTGGTTTTCGGTGGTGTTGTGGCGGTAGCCGCGCAGGACTTTATATAGAGCGGCTCAGGAAACCCTAACGGAGGCGAACGTGGGCCGAGTCCACGTTACGCACGTTCGGGTCGGTTACAGTAGCCCACGATCCGGGAGCGACCCGAATAAGCTAACCGTTTGACACGTCTGTCAATTTTCCTGAGCAACAAAATAAAGCTCGGCTCGCAACCCGCGACGCGCGCGCGTCGTGACGAGGCGAGGCGAGCGGCGTCGTCGGAGGAGGAGCGCGCGTGTGTATCTCTCTTATTCCCACTCACTTACAAAGTGGTGCAACACTCCACCTTATAAGGTGGTGCAACTCTCCTCCAACTTTCCATGTGGGACTAAACTTTAGCTCCCACTCCACTCCCATGTGAGCTGCCACAAACATGGGCCCAAACACATATGGGCTGCCACAAATTTGGGCTTTGAGATTTAGGGAAAATCTGAAATACTCATGGGCCTAAATGGATTAGCCCCATTATTTCTAACAACCTGCAGTATGTACATCCATGTGCTTACTATCCATTGTTATTTCTTTTCCATCAAGTCCAAATACCATGCTGTACATCCATGTGCTATTGGCAATGCCTAGGTGTGAGATTTGATCTCCCATTTATGCGTTACTAGTTGTAGCTCAGTAGCTTTCAGTTTGAGCCGCGGTGAAATCCTGGCTCCCACACTGCCCAACCGAAACCTAACCTGCTCATCGCAGTTGGTTGTTGCTATACCGCACACCACAATCTTAACTCCACACCCTAACTCACCGGAATCTCGTTCCCTGAGAGCCGGGCCGCCGACCACGGATAGTGAGGGCGTGAAATCCGAGTTCTGCCTAACCAAAAAATAGTACCGAGCACAAATTAACAGTTCGATGTAGTACTTCTTTTTAAGAATCGTTTTCCATTTCTACGCCATATCTTAACACTTGAGTTGTCATGTTCTCAGCTTATTGGACATGTCGGGGTCCGAGATGGAAGAAGTGCAAAGACGGCAAGGATTTCTCATCTCTAGCAGCAGCAAGACCCATGTCAAGCATCGTTGCCGAGCTACAGTCTTTGCTGAAACGCTCTAACCTCGTGCCGACTTTATCTAGACACGGCAGGGACGCGATTCCTGGAGTGAACCCACATCAAGCCACGCTTCTGAACCGTGGTGCTTTTGGCCTAGCTTTCGAAAATTCCAGGGCAGAGAAACAGTGGTTCCAGCTGGGCACCGAGGAGGTCTTCTACCTTTGCCATGCTTTGAAGTGCATCTTGGCAGGTCAGAGAGAGCGACAAGCAGATGAGTGAAGTTGAGCTGTGGGATCATCTGTGCTCTGCCTCGTAGTCGTTTCCCGAGATGTACAAGGCATACTTGCATCTCAGATCGAAGAACTGTGTGGTGTGGTTAGGTCTGTAGTACGGTACAGATTTTGTGTCTTACCATCATCACCCAGCACTGGTCCACTCGGAGTTTGCCACGGTGGTAGTTCCCGAAGGATCGGATTGCGGGCATAGGTGTGACTGCCTGAAGGTGGGGTCTGACCTACAATGTGCGCTTTGAGCCTCTGGCAGCGTGGCCAAGATGCTGCTGGTTCTGATCGTGTCGTCTCTGGTGGTGTTGTGAACTGGGATTCCCAGATTGTTTGGGAGAGATGGTTCTTCACGAGAGGACGCTTACAAGGCGCGGCAGTGCCGTGAGCCGTGCAGGGAAGAAGAAGCAAGAACAAGGTCAGACGAGAGGAACCGTGGTTTTGAACTATTGGGGTGTAATGCTAGGCTTCATCGTTCTCTCTAGCTTTCTTGTATACAAGTTGAGATTCTGACAATTAAGATTAAAATTTCTCTCTACTTCTGTTGTTGAGGCGTAAGTTTTCATCTTATTCCAGTGTGCTGGTACTTTTGCGGTCTTGTGAGACTTGGTTAGGTTTCTAGAAATGGTGTATAGACATACAACTGTATTAGATTGCACGGAAACACAACATTCATTATGGTTTGTGGTTAAATCTGTTATGTATCCTGAAGACAAGTCTGGATTGACATTTTTTCTGTACTTCAAGGACTGGAGGACAGGAAAATCCAGTCTCTGAATGGCCACCATGCTCCAACCTATCGAATAAAAGAGGTTTACTATATGCATTTTCTTCAAATATCTGTGCAGATTTGTTTCCCTAATATTATAGTTATATCATTCTCTTAATACAGTCATTTCTTCTTTATACGCCTAGCAACAACAGTAGGAAGTGAAGATACAATAGAGTTTAAAACGTGCGAAAACCTGAATGTGGCCAGGTCATGACAGGGCAATGCCAGGAAGTTATCCTCCTGACCTGGGGATAGATCGGTTCCTGTATATTCTTTCTCGATGGGAAGAAAAAAATTTGTTCCATGCAGGCTTTGCTAGCTTAAGTGGATGCAACCTGAAATGTGCTGGTATTAGTCCTGGGTGTTGTGATCACTCTAATTGATAAGCAAGGAGTTCTTTCAGCAGGTAATAATCTGGCTTGCATCTTCCTTACAGTTTCCAGTTTTTCTACGTGAAAGTAAGTTGCTCAGGTTCTTAACAGTTGCAGATCCTCACGAATATTCTTTTGAAAAGGAAGATTTTAATGGCTCCTCTGGAGTCTAGATAATCATCTTTCATATGTTTTTGTTTTGGGTCCGTCTTCTTCTTTGTCGACTGAGATTTGTTAAATCTTGGTCGACGAGGTAGACTGTCTGATGACTAGGCAGTGCACTGAGGTTTTACATTTTAATAAATCTATTGGTTTCTTCTATAATGTCTATTGATCCTTCTTTAATTTTCTTCTTCTCACGAAATTAGTGTGAAACTCAAGTATTACTAAGATTTGGTTATGTCGTAGCCTAGTCAATTACAAAAGACCACTGATATGTAAGACTGAAGAACTGCAACACTTAGAGCAAGGACAATAGTATAGCTAGCAAGTTGGCTATATGAGGTTGCCATGTCATCAAGAGCTAGCTTATACAATAGTGTTAACTATAAGGTTGGTTATTACTACTAGTTGCTATCTTCTCTCTTTCTCTTTCCTCTCATTTAATGTTTTTGCCTAGAAGCAAGTGTAGAGCTGACTCTTGCATGAGAGCCAACAACTTGTATTTTTGTTTATCTCTCTCCTCCACATCAGGCTTATAGCCCACTATTGTACTTGCTCGATTTTGCCAAGCCAATTATCCACCAAGTACAGTATAAAAAAACATGGCCAACGGGGGAATGATCCCTCTCTTGGTTGTACGTTGTTAGATAGATATGAGACCTCTCTGCGCTTTTTCAGCACAAATAGCACCCCTGAGGAAACCGCGCCTTGCGCAGGATTCGAACTCGGGTGGGCGGGTTCAGCACCCTGAACTCCTGCCACTAAGCCAGCGCTCAGTTCTCCACCAAGTACAGTATAGCAATTAATTCTCCCTGTGTGTCTCTGTCCATTGTGTAGGCTGTAGCTGTCAGATGATGATAGAGTGGTCTAGCAGGAGAATCAAGGAGGTCAACAAAACAAGAGACTCAGGACAGCCTTAGCACCACGCAAGAGCACTCCCTTTCAGGCCGCATCAGTTAACAGTTTAACACAAGGAAATGGAGGTGGCTATTGGCATGGCGAGCGGGCTCATCGGCAGTGTGAAGGTGTATGTTGCCAGCACTGAGCTTGGACTCAACTCCACCAAGATCATAGATGATCTGATGCTCATGAACGGTCTGCTGCACGAAGTCGAATGGAGGGGTGTCAACGACAACCTCGGTCTGCAGGGGCTGCTACAGCGGCTCAGGGCCAAGGCCAACGAGGCTGAGGAGTCGTAATATGATCAAAAGACCAAACAACGTTTGTTCTACAAACCCTACAATCAGTGACCATCATAATATGATCAAATGCATCGCAACACCTTTCTTCATGTCTGTCTACTCTTTTATGCGGCAGAGTGACCTGGATGAGCAGGCTCTCTCTTGCCCTCTCTGTGGTCTAGTCTAATCTAACTATGTACTACATCCATTTCAAAACATATTTCGGTAGACTATTTTAGCCTACCAAAACGCCTTATATTATGAAACAAAGGAAGTATGTTTTCCATATATACATAAAAATCAATGTGTATGTAACAAACATCAGTTTCTAAACAACAACGTATTTGGCAAATATATCAGACGCCATGACCGCTTCTACATTGCATGTAAGTTAGGTGGATCAGTAGTATTTCCGTTGAAGAAGCCCCTTCTAAATTGAATAAGCTTCAGAAAGTAGCTTTACATATGTACACGGTATCTAAAGTGACCACGATTTCAGAGTACTACAAGTGTACTATCTACACAAATCAGAGTAAAAATTACCTTATGCTTTCTTTTCTTGGACCTTGGAGATTCCTTGCGGGTGCCATATTAGATCTGTGTCCATGGATTTCCCCACCAACCATGTGGTGCTGGCTGAGCACGCCCCCAAGCTTCCCGTCCTTGCAAAATTCGTCTTGCCCCCAAGAACCAGAGGAGGAGGAGGAGGAGGAGCGGCCACCGAGATCGGAGGAGGAGCGGCGACCACCGAGATCAGAGGAGGAGGTACGGGAAGAAAGGGGGTGGAGGAGTGGAAGGAGGCGGGAGTGGACCTTCCCCTGAAGCTGGAGGAGGAGGAGCTGCCATGACGGAGCTTGCCGGCGGGGCTCCGAGGCTCCGGCGGCTCCCTGCCCGCGCCCTAACGATAGGAGGAAGAGGAGCTAGCGATGAAATTTGCGCAGTCGTTGAGTCCTTGGGATTGATGTGGGCTTCCCACATATGCCCGCCTTTTTTTCTTGTTTATCTGTGGGTATCCCACGTGGCGTTTTATGTGGGCTTGGGTAGTGGGCTCCGTGGGCAGCCCACTCCCACCTGCACCCTGACTGAGGACGCCCTGGACGATGTCCACTACTTCATCATCTAGGACCAGCTCGATGGCACCGAGCACGCAGTCCCGGAACTGGGGGATGGCCTCTGCGGCCATGCTTGCCACAGGGCAAGGATGCCTCTGCGACTGATTTGCTTTTGTGCTGGCTTAGTCCTGTCTGGTGTCTGTTTGATACTCTAGCTGTTGTTTTAGCCTTTTGTTGATGGCCGTTGGTTTAGTGGTAGTAGATTTTCGAACCATACTGGCGTCTGGGGCAAATTTCATGGTGGGTTTCCTACTACGGCCCCAACCTACTTCTTTTCTCCTCGCCTTTTTCCACCTAGCTGTAAATATGTCGAACTGTTATTTCCGTAGTTTAATGGAAAGGGGATAAAACAAATTATTTGAAATCTAGGTGTAAGAAAGGTGGTTCCAATATCAGTCTGGTCAAACTATTTAAAAATTCATATGAAAAAGGATTTTGTCTAAAGTTGAGTTCTATGTGAAATTGGTCATGAAACTTTAGGAGGAATGATGTTTCGGCTCCTCTTCCAAATTTCTGAAATTTTGGTTTTACATAATAAAATAGAATAGTAAAGCTGATTCAATAAACAAGTATTTTTAAAATTTGATAGAATTTTGTTTGAATATCGATATTCTCTCTCCTCTCGCTCTGCTTTCCTCTCAGCCAACGTGTTTTGATCCCCCTTCTCTTTGCAGCTGCAGCTCCACATGCCCACTGCTCTAAATCCGGCCGCCGCAAACCGTGGTCGACGCCGATGGCCATGGATATTTTGTCCTGTCTACTTCCGATGGCGGACACCCACCACCACGTACACTGCTCGCACCGCAATGGTTGTCTTAGAGATTGCGTGGTTCTGGGGTTAGCAAGGCCGTATGTATGGTCCACCAGCAATGGCTGCACCGACAGGATGCAGCGCTCACGATGCGGTGCGCTTGTTGGTGGCAGCATACAGCTACACAGGCTTGCAGGTATGCATCCTCTGCGTTGATCTAGGTTGCTTGGTGCATACAGTTCTGTAAGTAGTAATTTTTGGATCTGTTTGCTCGTGTAAGTTGCATGAACCCTGGTACTGCAGTTCAGTTCAGTTAATATGGGGTACAAACATCACAAACAAACACCTACAGTGGGACATAGAAATTAGAACCAAACACGGCATTTGTATACAAAGATAAATAGTGGAAATGTCAGTATGAGACAAGTACAAAGTGCAAGAATGAATAATGGTTGTAACAATACCACATAAGTAGAAATTACAAGAAATCAGCAACGGAAGTAACAGCACAACAGGATGCGGTGTTTTATTTAGGCCACAAACAATGCAGTGCAAATTTTGATTAAAAAGGAAATCTCCAATGAATAATAGTATACCAGATGATCTGTAGGTGCTCCCAGAGACGATGGAATCTTTCAGTCTCATCAACCAGTGATAATTTTTGGACACTTATAACTGCACTCTTTGTCAAAGCGCTTGTTGGTGTCCTTTAAATCCTCTACCAGGAACTTGGTTATTTCATCTGCTTGACTATCAACGCTGAGATGAACCTCCTGGAGACTTTCAAGTGTCTCGATGCCGTAAATCCCTTCAAAGGCTTGAAACCGCATATCAATCCTCTCCAGTGCGGGCATTACCTTCTCTTCTTTTTTAACTGCAAAGCTTAGCCTCGGTACCAGAGTTGCAAAGAAGCGGAGCAGCTTTAGATTCTCAAATCCACCAGGTGGAACAATGATCTCCCTATCTGTCAGTTGTTTATTTTCCTCAAGGATGTCCACTATGTCCTGATCATCCTTGGCTGCACTGAGTGTAAAGGTGAGAGAAAACAGCTTGGACAGGCCCTGGATGAGCTGGAAAGTTTTAGTCTGAAGAACTGTCACAGAAAGGGTCAGTTTGTAGAGATTATTGAGATGGCTGATCCAATTAGGGGGCTTTTCCATCTTGCCAGACAGCTCCAAGCCAATGAGGTATCTTGGAGGAGCTGACATGGAGTCCAGCGAGTTGATAAAATCAGAGCCCTCGTCAGTGATTGCTAGAGTCTGCAGACCACAGCTGCAGAGGTACTCAATGGAGGAGCGTAACTGCTTGAATGTCTTACTACCCTCCTGTATATTGAGCTTGTAAATGGCAAGCTTTCTTAGCCCTGTCAACTGGTGAAGGCTTGCCACAGCTGCTGCTGACTCCTCAGTGATCTCAATCCCTGACAATATACGAAGTCCTTTCATCGGCTCGCTATTTGTCTCTTGAGGCAGCTTGAGTGTCTTCCGTGGGTTTTTACTACCACCAAGCATGCTGCGGAGCAGCTTGAGCCGCCCAAAGCTTTTGGGAAGCACCGCAACATTTGTCTCCCTTATGTCAAGAGTTTCAAGATGCTCTAGCTTGTCAATCTTTGACGGGATCTCGCTAACCTCGGTCCGTCGAAGGCTCAAATACTTGAGCACAACCATTCTGCATATATCGCTCAGATGCTTCTGTTCCAAACCCTTCCAACCCTCAAGATCCAGCACCTGTATTATTCCATTATTGAATGAATGGAAAGGCAGTCGTTGGGTCTTGCTTCCAAAGGCAGTCAGTGACCGCACTTGAGACAAATTCATACCTTTTGTTGAACTCCCATGCTTGGAACCACTGCTTTGCATCGAGAGTCGGCGGACTTTGTTGCTAGGAGTTGGCATCAGCCAGTGGCCACCAACAACAGTGATAAAGTTCTCTTCACTTGACTTGGACACAATATATTCAAGAATCATGTCATGAACTTTGAAGGATTTGACCTTTCCATTGCTGCTGTGATCAACAGGACGTATTATCTTCCTTCTAATTAGCTGATTAAAGTATATTTCTGCCACTTCCTCTGCAGTTAGCCCTTGCTTCTCAGTCACGAAACATTCAGAAATCCATCGCCGGGTGAGGCGCTTCCTACTAATTGTCATGCCCTTGGGAAATATGCTCAAGTACAATGAGCAGGTTCTGAGTTCCGGAGGCAGATTACTGTAGCAATAATCCAGTATCCTTGTGATTCCATCCAAGGTAAGAGGAGCCACCTGCTCTGGAAAAAAATCCTGGAAAATTTTATTCCAATACCCATCTTTTTGTTCTGGGTTGCAGGAAACAAGACCGGCCATGGTGACTGGCTTCAGTGACCACGACTCGGGGGCTCCTTCGACTCCCGCGACCGTGAACCGCAGGTCGTATTGGCTCTCATGACCACAATCTGCCGGTTCCGTTGGCTCCCGTGACCCGTTCACCTTGTCGACAACAAACAAAGCTAAGTTCACTTTTAGAGTTGATTTTTTTTCTTATTTTAAATCGCACTCAAAACACTCGGGGGATGCGCCCTCTTCGAGTAACTTAATGTGCCATTGGCTCCACGCACTCGAGCACCTCATACGCGACAGCCCGGGTAGCTGATTCTGCCTGACCGTCGAAAACTTGAACTCCGAGTGCCTCAACATGGTACTGAGACTAAGGGTAATCAGGCTAACGAAAAGGCCTAGCATATAGTGCAAAAGTGTCGACTCGATCGGCACTAGAATCTTACTATACAAGCGGAAAGGCAAATATTTCTTACAAGATACAAGTACTTCACAATTCTTCATGTTTCTACAGCTTACAAGAACGTCGACCGCGCCGAGTTATTCTATCGGGTCCTCCAACAAGAGTCGCCGGAGCAACTGGCTACGCCATACACCTCTTCCTACTCAACATTGTTGATCTACTTGAGATAAGATAACCTCAAGACTAGAGTTTGAATACAACTTGTGTAACATCCCAGCATTAGAGCTTAGAAATAAACTGAACTCAGATGTGTGCATTGCATTCATACATAGAAAATTCGAATAATTTTCGCGCTTTTAAACAAAACTTGACAAAGTGATTGAAACTTCTCTCAACTTGATGGAATTGAAGTAGATCATCAAGTTGACTGCGATAAGTTTCAGTATGACCTTTGCTAAAACCTTATTTGGAAAACATGATTTGATCTAAGGGTAGATCAAATATAATAAAATTAAATCATAATGCATTGCTTAATGATTAATATTTGATCCTTAAGGGATCATATCATAATATTCATCACAACAACTCAGGAATACCAAGTTAAGACTACAACCAAAGTAATAAGGATGTAATAATTAATCTTGACCTATCTTATTCTTATCTATTCTTACTATTAGTATAATGGTAATATCTAACCTTAACCCTTTAGTGAGATTAAGTAGCAAGGAGATCAAGTTAAGATCATTTACCACATATCTTTCTTTCCATAAGAACCTTTATCAACTCTATTGAACCTTATTCTAATATCTATGGTTCATCACTGTTGAGTAATCAACCATTGATTCATCAATTCTTAAACTATCAATACTTGAGCTATTAACTCTTATCCTTATCATAGCATTCATTTGAAGTCCTTTAGAAAAAGAAGTAGGAAGAGGTAGATGGTAATTCTAGATATAAACATCATCCTTAGGATGGGAGTGTTGGAAGTGAATAAAATCAATATGATTATTGATTGAGTTAACACACTCCTGGAATGATAGAAGGGTATTAGAGGTAAAGAATACAAGGATGAATATTAAAGATAGTTAATAGGAGTAATCTTGTGAGAACAAGTATGTATACTCAATGAATTATATCTTTTAGTCCAATAGAGATAAATAGAAGATAATTACAATACAACTATAATATCGCTTTGATGAAGCCTTGTTTAGCCAATTGGAAACCTAAACAATATAGGATCAGAGGATTATACTGATCATGCTTTAGTCACCAAGATTGAATGCCTATATCTTCTATAAGTAACATTGGTGGGTAAAACATGATTGAACTCCAATATGAAATATTGGAGTCAAGTAAAGATAAGATTGTGTGATTAAGATGATGTTAGAGTAATATTAAATTATAGAGTTAGTATTTTCCTCTTGGGAAATATTAAACACTTAAGGTGAAGTAGGATTTGATGTATATATAATTATAAATACATCTACTAAAGTAATATTAGTGGTGGATGATTATGGAAGAATAGGAATGGAGTCAGAAGTAGCTACTTGTTGGATTGGAGGTTATCAGCAGTAGAGTATTTGATATAACCAAGTCTGGATAGGTGAAGATTATGAAAAGCTTTAGTGGCAAGCTCATGGTATTTTTAAATGGGTTTAGAAAGATAAAAGGTGGATAAGAATATTCTTATGAAGTAAAGCTCATCATGTTAGCACATAATGATGGATATGAAGGCGTAGAATATCTAGGAAAGGAATTCCTTAATTAGAAGTCCAGAATTGTGAATTATGGAAGATAGAAATTCTTGGTAAACACTAAACCCTAAATCTATCATCTTGTTTCCACAATGCTTTATAGGAATATTTCCTAAAGCAAATCACTTAAGCACATCTCTGTCATTCCCAATTATCATAACCATATGTGTTTAGGAATTATCTTTATCAATTATTTTTCATAAGCCATTCCAGAAAATAACTTACTATATTAAAAGGTGATATCATTAAAGATCACAAACAAGAGACAATATGTTTGGCTATTAAATCCTTACTCACATCAACAAAAGAAAATAAGTATATTAAGAACCCTAAACTCTAGGGTAAGAATTTACAATTCAAACCCCAACTTCTATGTTAATTATAATAGAATATACACATTGCTATTTTCTAAATTTATGTGAGTAATATTAACCATATTAATTCTTTTGTATCTCATACAACAAATAATTATATAGGATAATAATATAAGAATTTCCCTCCAAACTATGAGCTAACTAGAATTAAATTTTATAAACAAAGAAGGAAATATCATATAATAAAGCCATGGTTTATTGTAGAAAGAAGACTAATAACAAAGGCTTCTACAAAATATTAAAAGGGGGTTCATATAAAGAAAATAAAGAAATATATAAAAAGAAAATATTTATTATAAAGGTTTACAAAATAAATCTCACTCAATATTAATTGTTGCTGCAAGTATTCAGCAAATAAACTTTGTTAGAAAGCTCAAATTATAGATTAAATACAAATCTGAAAAGAAAAATATAAAACATAAAAGAAAAACAGTTTCTCGTCGTGGCCTAGTTCTTCAACCCTCTATCTACCGCTCACTTTGCAAAGGCCCAGCAGCCAGCCTAGCTTATCCTCTTCTCTAGCTGACGGGTGGGACCGAAGAGGGACCACGGGTTTCTTTCGAAGAAGCTTAGGGGGTTTTCTGCAAAACGATCATCGTCGTCATCCTCACGCACACAAGCACCGCGCGCGTACCGTCGATGTCGTCCGCCATCGTCATCAAAATTTGACCGCCGTGATGCTCTCCGCCGATCCTGAGGGGTGTATATAAGACCGTCACGTCCTCCTCTATCCTCTCATACATATCTCATCTCCTCTCACTCTCTCTATCTCTCTCTCTCGCATAGGCCCCGAAACCCTAGCTCGCTGGAGTCGCTTGCCGTCGCCGTTTTAGACCACCCAAAGACCAACTGGTGATACCACAAGCTCCACAGTGGTGGACTTCGTCTGCTTAGAGGAGGAATCGAGCTGGGAGGCCGTAATCATGTGCATCGGACGCGTCTGTCCGCCGCTCGCCATCGACCATGGCGACATCGTCTAAGCTCGCCTATCTTCGCCATCGTTACTACAAGCATCCTGGTGAGCCACCGGTTCTCCTAGTACCTTTATTTTTCTGTATTTCGCTCTAGACCGTTTCCACCACGAGCACCCGACACCACCGTCGTTGTCCACCATCGTTGACCATCCTCCGACGACCATTTGCTAGCGGCGCCACCACTCCTAGGCTCCTCGCGTCGTCCTCTTTCCAACAAGCCTAACCACAGCCCCGCGTATACACTAAATCAGCAGATCGATCATCGATCTGTGGTGTTCATCTTCTGCTGACATCACGATGACGTCATGCTCGCATCATCCCATGCCTAGTCACCCAGTTTGACCTAGTCTTTGCATGCGTGGCTGATGATGTGGCCACTCGCCCACCAGTTAGTGACCTTGGGTAGGCTTAGCCTCGGTACAAAAAGGTATTCTCTGTTTAGCAAATTCATAAAACAGTATTAATTCGAAACCAAATATTCCAGAAATGTAATAAAATGATTAAAACTTATAAAATCAAGAACTTTTGTTTCATAATTCAGAAAAATATGTTTAATATATGAATTTTTTTATAAAAATAAAATCTACAACTTAAAACTAATATCAAATATTAATATGGTAATTATCTAAATCATTATTAATTAATAAATGCTTTATAAGTAATAATGCCTTGATAATTCATATTTCAATATTGGTAAGTATTAAAAATATAAATAAAATACTAAAAATCTTAGAAAAATAAGAACTATGATTTAAAACTATAATCATGCATTATTATTTCACTTAATTAAATAATTATCATTTATTAAGTGTTTATAAAGTAATAAATATTATAAAAATCATATCTTATTATTTATAAATCATAAAAATAAATGTAATATACCAAAATGATCACAAAAATAATACCTACATGTTAAAAATATAATATTCCCCAATTTAGGTAAATAAAAATTTAAACACTTTAACAACTTAAATTTAAACCTATTTCCTTAATTAATTCATAGTTCATATAAAGGTAAATAAAAATATATTAATATTTCTAAATATAGCCAATTGAGTCTAATAAATAGTATTAGTCTTAAATACTAATATTATGAAGTCAAAATGATTTAACACCATTTAAGTACAATTTTATTGAATTATCCTCCAACTATATATATGTAATTTATTTTCTAAAAAGATCTTTATTGAATATAAAAATCTTCAAGAATAATTGAGATTTAATAAAACCTCTTTACTTACTTCAACCACAAGTTTGTAAACAAATTAAATCACTATAGTGAGTCCATAAATAGTTAAGTAATGTTACTTCCTTGATTCCAAATCATAACCACACCTTTATAAAAAGATAAATGATTTTATTCCATTATACAATTAAGAAACCACTACTCCAATAGAAGTAATGTCATTCTTAAGTAACTTTAAGGAAACATTACAAAGTACACAAGGTACAAATATCATAAGCATTACACTTTCAAACCATCCATTTTTTTAAAGTTAACTTTAGTCCACAAGACTTTCCATATAAGACTAAAGACTTTATTATATGTTTTATAGTTAACTTTGGTCTGTTATAATTAAGATATTAAGAATCTCAAGTCCAAGCTATTCAAGCAAGCACAAACAACCTTGACCACATTTTATTAACCTCAAAGATTGTTTAGACCTTAGTAAAGGAATCTTTTCTTCAAAAGTTATTCGTTTTTCCACTTCAATCAACAAACCTTATAATAATATTTCCAACTCTTAACAAATTAAAATTCAAGGAATTTCATCATAATCAATAGATGACAATTAACCACAATCACATTGTTTCAAACTTTGCTTGTATACTTAGGATTATAAACACTTAAGATCCTTATTAAGGCCCGTACTTGTAAAGTAAAATTTAAAGATAAACAATTATAATGTAAGCAATCTTGAGTAACATTTCATGTTGGTGTGTATCTCATTGTTTTATGTTATTATAATTTCATGTTGTTTCACACACTCACAAACCTTAACAAGAAGCGCAAGTGTGAAACTTAACTAAAAGCTCAACACATTCCAAGGAAACCTTCTCCAGTATCCAAACCCTAGAACAACATTATCCCCTGGATTCGCGTTTATAAAGTGCATCACATTACTTATGCATAAGAGCATCCTGCTTCTTTAAACATTAGTCCTTACTGGACCAATGATGTTAATTTCAGATATTGGATCTTATATTGTCTTGAAGATCGTGAGTGCATAATCTTGCAATCACAAAAGGCAAGTTCACACTTTCTCATGTCCTTTGATTATTTTCTGTAAAGTATTTTGCAAATCAAGTGTTGTCACCACCTGCATTTCAAAAAGGTCGGAAAACACTATTTTCCTAATAATATGATTATAGGTTTATTACCATGAGGTAATAACCTACTATGAAAGTTCCGGTGGTAAAGGAACATATTATTTAGGACTTAACAACCAATGTCGCCAGTGATTCTTGCACCGTATATTACGCGTTAACCATGAGATTTGGAATGGGACGGAGAAGTCAGCTATATCATTTTCCTCTCGTATGGAGGCAAGACGACCTTAACGTGACGTTGTGATTCCTTGTGCGGATCCAACATATGGGTGGGCACCCTTACGACCCACACTTTTGGTGTCTAGATTATCTATGAATGGTGTTTAGGGATATGGTCCATTTAAATGGTACTTTTCCGGGCATCACCAGGTCATAGAGTCTTCGGGAACTCATCAGGGTTTAGCTTACCCGAAAAGTGGGCTTAACGGAGGTGAGCCGGCCCCGAAGGATCGTGTAGACATATGAGGTCGCAGAGAGGGCAGTGATTGGCTTGGATCATTTACTGGGCCCCACAACATGGAATTGTGGACGGGTAAGCTGCCCGGTTGCGCAACAAGGATTTGATCTCTCATGGGTAAAGTAACGCACCTCTACAGAGTGTAAGAACTGTAACTTGTTACTCCCTGTTCCGGGAAGGAGCTGCGAATGAGGCGGGATAGGAACTCCATGAAAGTTCTGGTAAACCCGTGAAGGCTAGACATAGATTTTCAGAATAAAAGCAACCTTTGAAGAAATGTTTATGAAAACTTGCATTGCCTACGACCTATGGTCTGTGGCTGTAGATATAGTGCATTAAACACTCCTTTTCTAGTGAACTTGTTGAGTACACTCGTACTCAAATTATCTTCTTAACCCTTGCTAGATTCTGAAGCCAATACAGACGACGTTTACATCAAGTTATGCTCCAGGAATCATCATCCGAAGCTAAAGCTCTTCAACAAAGACAAGGAAGTCAACATATACATCAAACCAAGTGAAGACAAAGTTACTGATTAGATAGGAATATACCCTATAACCAAAGAACCTATTTCTGTAGTGCATTGCAATAGCAGCAATGCCAACCCCTTAGTTAAATTACTAGTCTTAATATTATAATAGTTTTTGCAATGTTCATCTTTGATTCTTCTTTGTAAGAAGTTCTTTCTCTCTCTTTAACCTAGAGTGTTCTCGGGATCTTTTGTATAGAGTGAGTTGTAACCTTTATCCATGTATTGGACCTGCTGTGTTTCTGTTGTACCACTCTGAGGGATGTAATACTAGTGAACGGTGTTTTATTGGTGTTATGTCAATGACTATAGTATACTACATCAGTCAGTGGTATGCTGGGTCACCGCAGATGGTATCAGAGCATATGCTTTGACCTTAGGTTGGAAACCTAGTAAATGGGTAGAACCTGTAGGACACATATATGCAATAATAAAGAGTTCTCTAGTAATATGAGGGGGATTCACTTGAGAATAATCCTGTCATGTTGCTAGTGCGATAATTCTTTAGTATGATTGCAATCCTGATCATTACTCAAGAGTTTTAACTCTATGTGACTGATGATAATTTCTTATCTACAGTTCTACATGGCACCTCGATATCCACCCTGGAATGTTCAAGTGATGAATAGGACGTTGAATGACTACGGAGGGGAATGGACGGATAATCTCCGACAACTTCTATGGAGTTTGGAATGTGAATCGAGACTTTTGGTCAAGATTTACAGTTACTATGATGGGCAGGTATTAGCTAAATACCGTGTCATGATTATGTTACCCAAGAAGTTAGGACTTAAAGGAGAAATGCCATCAGGAGAGGCAAGGTGCATGGCATCTGCATATCAGATTGCCGTAGCAGCAGCCATAACCATGATGTGAGAACAGAAATCCCAAGCTCTAGAAGGTATTACTCACACCATTATACCCCATGAAACCTCAAACCAAGAGCATGAGTTAGATCACTCTACTCTAGTCCAAACTGAACCTACTCTAGCCGTAGAGTACATGGATCGTTATCGGTCTTTGCTAAACACTTATCATAACACTCACCAAGTCTTAGTTCAGGAACTGGATATGGTTATTGAGGACTTTACTGATCCTGATAAGCCAATGGCACATCGGAAGAAGTTAGATAAATAAGCTAGGCATCCCAAATACATACCTTCAGAAGAAGTGTATGAGGAAACTGAGTTTGATGATCCACACTCAGAAAACTATGCCTACTACCAAAATAAAACCCAGTCACCTGAAGATCTATGGACCAAGTACAACTCCGAACAACAGGATTGGGCTAGAGCTATTCCAAATAACCCTGAGCAAAACCAGTATAAATGGGGAGTAGAATCTCAAGGTGGAACCATAGGAAATCCTATACCTTGTGATACAAGTATCGGAGAAGAGACCAACTATAACCATAGAGAGCCTTATGGACCATATGGGGGTGATACCAATCCAATCGACTTAGAAGAGTATTCCGATAGCTACTATACCAATATGTACGAGTGGATTCAAGAAAATGCTAAGGATCCATCTTACTTTGAGGAAGCATTGCCAGAAATGCAGGTATATCCTGTAGAAGACTATGCCAACTATAGTCATTTTTCAATGACTAATCTTAGTCTCGGTACTTATAATCAAGAATACGCACCTCCTGGATGCTCTTACGCTCCAGAAGGCGGTCGTAGGACTTCACGTCATCATGGACGGAACTCCAGGAAGCACTAGAGGAAGATGAAAGTAAGAAAGGAACGACATCCCAAGGGATGAGTGCTTGAATAATGTACATAGAGGGTAATGCGTATTATAGTTTGAAGGGTTTGCCGAAATAAGTGAGGATGTACTCACAAGATCAGGAAGTTCTTGTAAGGTAGTTGTGTAATGTAGGTGAGGGGCAAACCATTGGAATGTTTAGTGCAATTGTAAATTATTTAAAACCTATGTATAATACATGGTATATGTTTTTTTGTTTATCTACTTTTGGATTTTCTTGAATCTTCTTGATTAGCTAGATCTGTACATGAAGTTTAATTAGGTGTGCAAATGCATGAAGTAACACCCAGTTATTACTTGATGTTATAGACCTAGATAGGAATGAGAATCCATGTAAGAGAGGGCCGAATTCCGTATACCAAGGAGGTTTACATGTAGAATAAAACAACAAGTAGTAGTGAAAATAAGTTCACCAGAAGTGGGTGGTGTCCAAACTCGAATAAGTCATAGTGAATACTAGAAATATGTTGGAAATCGTAGGATAATACATACACCTGAGGTCCGCAGTCGGTAACTTGTCGCAGCAGGTATCGGTTAAAGTAGTTAATCAGATCATTTTAAAGTTGCATAAAGAGCATAAAATTTGGCCTAAGTTAAGTAAGACATAAAGAAGTATAAAAATTTAAAGCTATCGTCTTTCGAAACGTTTCGCTAAGTCAGCTTACCAAAGCGAAGGTATCCAAATAGTAAGTAAGACTAATAATACTAAAAGATTTGCTTCGGAGATCCATAATTGTGTGGATACACCGTACAATCTTTCGTGCAACCCTAACCAGGTAAAGAATAATCTAGTCAAAGTCCCACATTTTAACTATAAAGCCAATGGTTACTATATATGCAGTTTAGAGATTATTAGTAAACCCTAAGGGAGAGAGTAAAACAGTAAACAGAAGTACTGTTATTCAAATCCTAGAGTAAAGGCTAGGAAAGAAATATTAACTTATGACAACTTAAGCCTTATTTTCATAGGGTTAAAATAAGTCATCATTATAAAAGTACACCTAGAAGAATTTAAGATAATAATAAAAAAATTATTATAAGCTTGTTAAAGTAAAAATTTAAAGAGGGTAAAACAAGTTAATTTTAATAGGTTAATTCTAGAGGAAACAACTCTTAAGTGACTCATAAGAGAGAATAAAGCATATCCAATTGGACAGGTGTAGAGGAACAAGAAATTTCAATAGGTATGAACTAAATGAATTCAAATGCAATTTTTGGAAGGAAACTAGTACCAACTATTCTATGAACAGAACAAAAATATAGTTTTTGACCACAACTATTGGTAAATTGAAATTTAAAACCTGTTTTAGTAAGACTCCCTAGACTTTATATAACATAGTAAGAAAGCTCAATGATTAAGTGAAAAAGTTGGATAAGGATACCTAACTAGGATATGGAACTAAAGAAGAGACCCCAAAATAAAGGAGTTGGAATAAGTACATATCTCTCAAGGACGATTGTAAAAGAAACTTTGAAGGATTGAGACAACAAATTGGAGATTCCAAGTATGCAAAGAATACAAGAAAACTATCTGGATACGTAATACTACAATTATTCCCATTTGAAGTCACCATGGAATAGAGAAATGCAGTAACCACTACAAGTCAATTCCTTACTCCGAAACTTGAGAGTTTGCGAACTTCGGAGACGAAATTTATTTTAAGGGAGAGATTCTGTAACATCCCAGTATTAGATCTTAGAAATAAACTGAATCCAGATGTGTGCATTGCATTCATGCATAGAAAATCCGAATAATTTTCGCGCTTTTGAACAAAACTTGACAAAGTGATTGAAGCTTCTCTCAACTTGATGGAATTGAAGTAGATCATCAAGTTGACTGCGATAAGTTTCAGTATGACCTTTGATAAAACCTTATTTGGGAAAACATGATTTGATCTAAGGGTAGATCAAATATAATAAAATTAAATCATAATGCATTGCTTAATGATTAATATCTGATCCTTAAGGGATCATATCATAATATTCATCACAACAACTCATGAATACCAAGTTAATACTACAACCCAAGTAATAAGGATGTAATAATTAATCTTGACCTATCTTATTCTTATCTATTCTTACTATGAGTATCATGGTAATATCTAACCTTAACCCTTTAGTGAGATTAAGTAGCAAGGAGATCAAGTTAAGATCATTTACCACATATCTTTCTTTCCATAAGAATCTTAATCATCTCTATTGAACCTTATTATAATATCTATGGTTCATCAATGTTGAGTAATCAACCATTGATTCACCAATTTTGAAACTATCAATACTTGAGCTATTAACTCTTATCCTTATCATAGCATTCATTTGAAGTCCTTTAGAAAAAGAAGTAGGAAGAGGTAGATGGTAATGCTAGATATAAACATCATCCTTAGGATGGGAGTGTTGGAAGTGAATAAAATCAATATGATTATTGATTGAGTTAACTCACTCCTGGAATGATAGAAGGGTATCAGAGGTAAAGAATACAAGGATGAATATTAAAGATAGTTAATAGGAGTAATCTTGTGAGATCAAGTATGTATACTCAATGAATTATATCTTTTAGTCCAATAGAGATAAACAGAAGATAATTACAATACAACTATAATATTGCTTTGATGAAGCCTTGTTTAGCTAATTAGAAACCTAAACGATATAGGATCATAGGATTATAATGATCATGCTTTAGTCACCAAGATTGAATGCTTATATCTTGTATAAGTAACATTGGTGGGTAAAACATGACTGAACTCTAATATGAAATATTGGAGTCAAGTAAAACATGACTGAACTCTAAGATGATGTTAGAGTAACATTAAATTATAGAGTTCGTATTTTCCTCTTGGGAAATATTAAACACTTTAGGTGAAGTAGGATTTGATGTATATCTAATTATAAATACATCTACTAAAGTAATATTAGTGGTGGATGATTATGGAAGAATAGGAATGGAGTTAGAAGTAGCTACTTGTTGGATTGGAGGTTATCAGCAGTAGAGTATTTGATATAACCAAGTCTGGATAGGTGAAGATTATGAAAAGCTTTAGTGGCAAGCTCATGGTATTTGTAAATGGGTTTAGAAAGATAAAAGGTGGATAAGAATATTCTTATGAAGTAAAGCTCATCATGTTAGCACATAATGATGGATATGAAGGAGTAGAATATCTAGGAAAGGAATTCCTTAATAAGAAGTCCAGAATTGTGAATTATGGAAGATAGAAATTCTTGGTAAACACTAAACCCTAAATCTATCATCTTCTTTCCACAATGCTTTATAGGAATATTTCCTATAGCAAATCACTTAAGCACATCTCTGTCATTCCCAATTATCATAACCATATGTGTTTAGGAGTTATCTTTATCAATTATTTTTCATAAGCCATTCCAGAAAATAACTTACTATATTAAAAGGTGATATCATTAAAGATCACAAACAAGAGACAATATGTTTGGCTATTAAATCCTTACTCCATCAACAAAAGAAAATAAGTATATTAAGAACCCTAAACTCTAGGGTAAGCATTTACAATTCAAACCCCAACTTCTATGTTAATTATAATAGAATATACACATTGCTATTTTCTAAATTTATGTGAGTAATATTAACCATATTAATTCTTATGTATCTCATACAACAAATAATTATATAGGATCATAATATAAGAATTTCCCTCCAAACTATGAGCTAATTAGAATTAAATTTTATAAACAAAGAAGGAAATATCATATAATAAAGCCATGGTTTATTATAGAAAGAAGATTAATAACAAAGGCTTCTACAAAATATTAAAAGGGGGTTCATATAAAGAAAATAAATATATATATAAAAAGAAAATATTTATCATAAAGGTTTACAAAATAAATCTCACTCAATATTAATTGTTGCTACAAGTATTCAGCAAATAAACTTTGTTAGAAAAGTTCAAATTATAGATTAAATACAAATCTGAAAAGCAAAATAGAAAACATAAAAGAAAAACAAATAAAAACAGTTTCTGGTCGTGGCCCAGTTCTTCAAGCCTCTATCTACCGCTCACTTTGCAAAGGCCCAGCTTGTCCTCTTCTCTGGCTGACTGGTGGGACCGAAGAGGGACCGCGGGTTTGTTTCGAAGAAGCTTAGGAGGTTTTCTGCAAAACAATCATCGTCGTCATCCTCACGCACACAAGATGCGTGTGTACCGTCGATGTCGTCCGCCGTTGTCATCAAAATTTGAATACCGTGATTGTCAACACCCGGATTTTTAATCCCAGATGCCTGTTATGCCATACATCGCAATCCAAGGATTACCATTTTTGCGAGACATAACAGAATTGGATACCATAGTACATCATCCATTACAAACCATACATAAGTTCTTACACAAATAGGGATCTCATGATCCAGTTCTTAATACAACTTCAAGCAGCGGAATACGTAATAATAACGGTAGCGTAGTCGAAGCTCCATCTTCGGGGTCACAGGCAATGCTGACGATGGGAGATGATCCTAGTTGTCGTAACCTTCCTGGGGTCCATCCTTCAGGTACTCCTCTTCATAGTCTGGCCACGGGAATAGCCAGGGACAAAGCCATGAGTACTCTTTAAGTACTCGCAAACTCATACTAACAAGTGGAACGGGTTTTTGATAATAGGACACTAGGCTCTAGGGTTGTTTTGCAAGAAGCCAGATTTACCTCTACTAAGTTCAGAAATAAGAGAAGCTAGTCACATTTTTATAACACCTAAATGGGATCTTGTAACTCATGTCACAACTCTGTTGTGGTCAAGTCAAAGTCTCACTTCCTTTCACAAATCATTTTGAAAAGTCTGACGGGAGAACAGTATGGCCACTCCAACTGTCCATAACCGCGGACGCGGCTATTCGAATAGTTTGACACTCTGCAGAGATTGTACACTTTCACCACAACATTCGATACATCTGTTAGGAACAAATCTTGAATTCACCATACTCAGTATGCGGATAATCAATCCTAACCTTTCAGTTACCGGCCCTAGTATAAGCACCTCTCTTGTGAGTTTGGCCTCCCAACCATGACCAACTGTCATCTTGGGTACTGCACAGGTGGACAATCTTCACAAGGTAGCCTCAGGTCAGACCTTGGCCGTGAGGGAACTAATACTAAGGTATATAAGTTTCTAGTCAAGCCCTACCCAATCTTCGGTATTGTGGTTGTACGATAAAAATTGGAATGGTATCGCATCCAGACAACCATCAGTTTTATAAAGGGCTAAGGCTCATGCCTCAACTTTTTCATCACCAAAATCATCTGGTGTTTTCGGAAACACATGTCCAAAACATTTCAATAGAATGATCCATCATTCCAAGGATTTCATAACCATTTTTACCAAGTATTCCCATCTAAAGTTGATCAAGTTTTATGCTTAGCACTAGCATCTACAAGTGGGGGTAAGTACTAATGAGGGGTGGTAAACTAGTGGAGTTTCAACTAAGTTCAATCTCATGCCTTAGGATGACATCAAGATTATCTAGCTGAGGCCAAATTTTATGCTCTTTATGCAACCTTCAAATATCTTTCTAGTATCTACAATTCACTGAAGTAAACTCTAAGTAATATCTTTGATAAAGTAATAAGCTTGTAAGTAAAAACTAGGATTGGTTTATCAAGTGGGTAGAATCATCTATGCTTAAGGCATATAGTTGGCATGGTGACAGGCAAGTATTGGCTTGCACAGTATCAGTATAAGCTTGATAAATTGCAAGTGTTAGCTTGCACAGGTCAACTTGATTAGTAAGGCTTGCCTTGTGCAGATCAGTGGTTGAAGTTCTCCTCGGCTTCTTCTTCGTAGAATCCTCCTTCCTCCTCGTATCCTTGGTCGGCACTAGCGTCTATGAATAAATACGAGGTGCACAATCACCAAACAATACTTAACTACTCGCAATCATCACACAAAGGGTCCTATAGATGATCTAGCATCATCACTAACATTACAAGATTAAAGCTTGGTTTAATTCCTTTTATTTTTAGAAAAGTAATTTCTACTCATTGAAAAACTACTTAAGATTTAATATTCTCCAAACCAAACATGGGATCATGTTGACACATGTCATCACCCTATATTTTAGTCCATGGGAATGTGATTTAAAGTGGTGTCACAATTTAATAAGGTTTTACCCTTTTATTTTAATTAAATAAAGTGAATAGAAATGCCTATGTAGCATTGTTTTATTACTTGAACATTATTTCTGTAAGTAAACCTATATATTTTTATATATTCTAAAAGGTATGGTTAAATGTGATTTTTGAGAGTTGGAATCAACTCAAAATCTATTATGGTTTTAATTTGAAAAATGTTTGAATGTAGAAAAGCTTCTGCCTTGTTATGTTTACCAAGGATGATCTACATATCCAAATGACTTGAATCCAACGGTCTTGGATTCAGCATTCCCAGAACTTTCTAACAAAATTGGTTTCATTCAATTTGGTTCACTGAATCGACCTGGGTTGATTTTTGAAACTAGGTACAGAAGTGTGTTTGAAATAAAATGGAAAAGGTTAAATTCAAATAACTGGGCTGCGGGGGAAGTGATACTGGGCCGGCCTGTTAAGCACAACGCTTACGCGGGCTAGATAAGTGGTTGTCCTCACGCGTTAGTGAGACGAGGGGGTGAGAAGCGGTATGGGGCGATGTGGTGCGTTCGATCTGGTTTTAATCCAACGGCTGAGGGTCATCGTCGACGTTGGGCAACGCCGGCGAGACAGAAACCTAGCGCGGCCAGTGGGGGTCGTTGGGGGCTCACCGGGGTTCAGGCGAGGGTCGGCGAGGCGGGCGAACGACGAAGTCGACGACGGCGAACCTCCTGGTACCGGCAGCTTCTCCTGGGGCGGCTCCAATCGCTGGCCCCCTTCTTCTCCAGCAGCGGCAGACTCCGGTGAAATTCCGGTGAAGTGTTGCTCGCCTTGCTCCGGGAACGGGGTGGCACGATCAGTGAGGAGAGGGGAGTGAGATGGTATGCTCAATTCGGCTGGGGGTGGCCTCTATTTATAGTCACGACGATGAGACCGAACGGGATGGGCAGGCGACGGTGGTGACATGGCTACAGGCGGCTAGAGGCATGGCCGGTGGTGGCGATTGCTTGGTGGTCTCCTGGCGATGCTCTACGTCTTTAATGCGTGAGTAGGGGCGGTGCGGTTTGGTCTGGAACGCGCGATGCTCTGCACGGCAGAGGCGGTGTCTTTGACGGTGAGCGGTGGTTGTGCGTCATGGGGCGACGAACGGTGATGTCTGGCAGTCTCCTGGGTCGGTGGCGATCATGTATGCACGCGGCGAGGGCGGCGTGCGGTATGTGGGCGTCGGTCGAGTGTGGCGCTCTGGCGCATGCTCGGCATGGTTGCTGGCGCGCTGGGCGCGGTCTGTGCGTGTGGTCCAGGGTTTGGCAATGCTCGTGGCTGGACAGGGAGTGGCGGTGGACGGTGGGCTGCCTCCCAGACAAGGTTGGCACGGCTAAATCTCCTCCTAGCTTGCTTTCTCCACTGGGGTGGCATGGTGAGCTTCGGCTGTTCACCATTGATGTCATTGCCCAGCTTACAGTGAGTCTAGTGCTTGATTTAACTTGCTAGGTGATCTACTGAGATGGTTGTGAGCTAGAGAGGGAACAAGTTAGGCTTCAATCACTGCTCACAATAGTGTTTAAGATTTTGATGATTTGTGTCTGCAATGTGTTTGATGAAATGGCCGCAAGAATTCAAGTTTTGAATTTTGAAAAGATTTTTGGTGGGTGTTCTAGGTTGGTGCTGGTGAGTCTGCAGATGCTTGGGTTTTGAAAGTTGAGCTTGTTTGAGTGGTTTTTGAAAAAGTGGGATCTTCCCATATGATGAAGATTCAATTTTGAACTGTCCTTTAAACTATGCATTTGAATGTTTCTGGATGATCACAAAGTGGGCCTTGATACTTTGTTATGAGTACAATCAAGGGGTGCAAAGATCCAGAAAAGTTTTTGTTAAGTTCTGAAAGTTTGAGACAGCCAAAGTAGGCATGGGAGTTAAATTGGTCAAATGACCATTCCCTTATTTTATTTATTTTGATTTACTTGTCTTTGAGAAAAGTTTGGGAATTGTTTAGATGATGTTTATTTCAGCTAAGCATCCATTTACAAGCAAAGGAACACACAAACAAGTTGGTTCAAAAGAATTCAAAATGAAATGCATACCCACATGCATGCTTTCATGTTTTTTATTTAGCAAAGTTTTTTGTTAACCCTAAATTTGATGATTAGAGTTTGATGATCCAAGTTTAGTATTTTTGGGATGTTACAAACCTTCCCCCCTTAAACAAAATCTCGTCCGGAGATTTGAAAAAGGACGAAAAAGATTACCTAGGATTTGAAGAGATCGGGAAACTCTGTCCTGATGTGATCTTCGCGCTCCCGGGTAGCTTCCTCTTCTGTGTGGTTGCTCCACTGAATCTTGAGAAACTTGATGCTTCGGGTTCGGGTAGTTCTGAAAGCTTCTTCCAAAATATGGATGGGTACTTCGGGATAGGTTAGGTCACCGTTGATCTCTATGGTCTGGTGATCGATGTTTTTGAACACTTCGGTCTTCTCTGGGACTTCGAGACACTTGCGAAGTAACGAGATATGGAACACATTGTGCACGGCTGACATCTCTTCGGGTTGTTCCAATTGATACGACACTTCTCCTCGACGGTTCAGAATTTTGAAAGGTCCGATATATCTGGGGGCTAACTTTCCTTTGAGTTCGAAACGCTGCATTCCCTTCAATGGCGACACCTCCAGATATACAAAATCTCCTATGTTGAAGGCGAGGTCTCGACGTCTCTTGTCGGCGTAACTCTTCTGTCTGGACTGGGCGGTCTTGAGGTGCTCACGAATCTTGTGAACCTTCTCTTCTGCTTCTCGTAGGATGTCGGGTCCGAAAATCTGACCCTCTCCTACTTCCGACCAGTTCAAAGGGGTGCGACACTTCCTTCCGTACATGAATTCAAATGGGGCCATTTGCAAACTGGCTTGATAACTGTTATTGTATGAGAATTCTGCAAACTGCAGACAGTCTTCCCACTTGGATCCATATTCTAACACACATGCTCTCAGCATATCTTCGAGTATTTGATTTACTCGCTCCGTTTGTCCATCGGTCTGAGGGTGATATGCGGTGCTGAAATCTAGGCGGGTTCCTAAACCTTCTTGAACTTTCTTCCAGAATATCAAGGTAAACTGAGTTCCTCGATCATATACGATGTTCTTGGGGACTCCATGCAAACTCACTATTCTAGCGATGTACAACTCCACTAGCTTTGAACTCTAATATGTGGTCTTGACGGGCAAGAAATGGGCGACTTTGGACAATCGGTCCACTATGACCTATATAGAGTCATTTCCCCTACTAGAAGTAGGCAATCCGGTGATAAAGTCCATTCCAACGGAATCTCATTTCCATTCCGGAATCTTCAATGGTTGCAACAATCCAGCGGGTCTTTGATGTCCTGCCTTGACTCGCTGACATATATCACACTTGGCGATATAGCTTCCGATTTATCTCTTCATCTTATGCCACCAAAATTGCTTTTTCAAATATTGATACATCTTAGTTCCTCCGGGATGGATAGAATAAAGAGTATCATGAGCCTCCTTCAAAATAACTTCTTTCAACTCAGAATCTGATGGTACACAAAGGCGTCCTTTGTACCACAGAACTCCTTCTTCGTCTTCGGTGAACCCGGGTACTTTGCCGGTACCGATAAGATGCTTGATTCCGTCGATACTAGCATTTCCCTTCTACGCCTCTTTAATCTGACTGATCAAAGTGGGCTGGAGTTCTATGCTAGCCAAAAATCCTTCACTTACTAATTCCATTCGAAAATCTTCCATCTCTTTGTGCAAGCTTGGTTGCTCCTTTAAAATCATGGAGTTCAAGCGGCACGGAAATCTGCTAAGGGCCTCGGCTACCACATTGGCTTTACCAGGGTGCTAGTGAATGTCCAGGTCGTAATCCTTGATTAGCTCAATCCACCTTCTCTGTCTCATATTCAGCTCCTTCTGAGTGAATATATACTTCAGGCTCTTGTGATCCGAATAAATCTCAGAACGGTTTCCCATCAGGTAATGCCTCCATGTCTTCAAGGCTAGAACTACGGCTCCGAGTTCGAGGTCATGGGTTGGGTAATTTTGCTCATGTTGCTTTAATTGTCGAGATAGATAAGATATAACTTTGCCTTCTTGCATTAGCACACATCCGAGACCGATCTTGGATGCGTCACAATACACATCGAAGGGCTTCGTGATATCCGGCATGATCAAGATTGTGGCTGAAATCAATCTCCTCTTGAGTTCTTGAAAACTCGCTTCACATTTGTCGGTCCATTCAAACTTCTTGTCCTTCTTCAGCAATTGGGTCATGGGTCTGGCGATACTCGAGAATCCTTCTACGAATTTGCGGTAATATCCCGCCAATCCAAGAAATGCACGAACTTGGGTTTGAGTGGTTGGGGCTTGCCAATCCTCTACGTCTTTCACTTTGGCAGGGTCAACGGCAATTCTTCCGGCTGATACAATGTGACCGAGGAATCCTACCTCCTGTAACCAGAATTCACATTTGCTAATCTTTGCATACAGCTGATGCTCTCTAAGGGTTCCAAGAATGGTCCTTAGGTGTAGCTCATGTTCTTCTTCCGATTTGGAATAAATCAGAATGTCATCGATGAAAACAATGACAAACTTATCCAGGAAGTCCATAAAAATCTTATTCATGAGATTCATGAAATAAGCGGGGGCATTGGTTAATCCAAAAGACATGACTGTATACTCGTACAGTCCATGTCTGGTGGTAAAGGCAGTCTTTGGAATATCCTCTGCACGAATTTTGAGTTGATGATACCCAGTTCTAAGATCAATCTTAGAAAACACCTTGGCATCGGTCAACTGATCAAACAGGTCTTCTATCTTGGGCAAGGGGTATTTGTTCTTTATGGTGACATCATTCAACTTCTGATAATCCGTACACAAACGGTTACCTCCATCTTTCTTGTCCACAAACAAGACAGGTGATCTCCATGGTGATGCACTTGGTTGAATCAATCCAATTTCCAGCATGGCATCCAATTGCTTCTTCAGTTCTGCTAGCTCAGACGGGTTCATACTATATGGTCTCTGGGCTATGGGTCCGGTTCCGGGGATTAGTTCAATAATAAACTCGATATCCCGATTTGGGGGCATACCGGGCAAAACATCTGGAAATACATAGGGGTATTCACAGACTATCCGGACTTGGTCAATGGTTGGCTGGGCTATACTCTTGTTGCACATGAATTGACGGGGCAAGGTTTCAGATATATGCTCGACTGATATTCCGGCTGTACTGGTCATGGTTATGGCTTTCTTGGCGCAGTCAATCAATCCTTTATGTTTGGACATCCAATACATTCCTAGTACTACTTCCAAACCTTTAGTTCCGAGTACTATTAGATTAGCATAAAAATCTATGCCATGGATTCTGATAGGGATGGCTTTGCAAATTTGCCTAGCTTTGGTGGTTGATCCGGGAATTTGAACAATCATAACATGCTTCAGTTTGGTTGGTTGAATTTTACTAGTACATGCAAATTCTTCGGTGACAAATGAGTGCGATGCAACAGAATCAAACAACACTCGTGCAAGTACTAAATTAACAGAAAACATACCCAGCACGACGTCTGGCGCTTCCTGAGCTTCTTCAGCATGCATGAGAAAAAGACGGCCATTGAGGTTGAGCGAATTCCCTGGGGAAAACCTTCTTCCGGGCTGAACACGACGCTGTTGCTGAGCTGGGACATTGGCATTGGGTGCTGCGGCATTCTTCTTGTTGGGGCACTCGTTGGAGTAGTGACCCTTATTTCCACAGTCATAACAAGTCACCTGTGACTTTTCCTTTGCTGCTACAGGCACAGCATTGCTTCCAGTCCTCGGGGCAGTGTTGGTGTTGGCGGTAGCATTGTTGTTGTTGAACTTGGGTGGGGCACGGTTGAAATTGCTAGAGTTGCCGGGGTTGTTGTGATTTCCTCCGGGCCTAGGGTTTCCAAGGTTGGGATAGGTCGGACGGTTCATCAGGGGTTTGTTGGTTCTCGGGGCAAATCCTGGAGATGGGTTAGGGCGATACTTTGGAGTCTGATGGGTTCCTGGCTGATGCATCATGGGACGCTTGCGGTTCTCATTGGCTTAGTTGATCTTTCCTTCCATCTGGATGGCAGAGTCGACAAGGGCTTCAATATCAGCAAAGGGGATATTGACTAACACTGTCTGCATATCATCATGCAGACCATTCAGGAATCTTTCTTTCTTCTTGGCTTCGGTGTCGATCTCATCCGGGGCATACCTAGCTAATGACAAAAATTTGTCACGGTATTCCACTATAGTCATTCTTCCTTGCTTCAGTTCTCTGAACTCGTCTCTCATCCTCTTGATCAAACCCGGTGGCACATGGGTTCTGCTGAACTTGACCTTGGATTCCTCACAGGTCATTATCTGGCCTCCGGTCATTGCGCGAACACTGTTCCACCATGCCCTGGCATCTCCGGCTAGGTAGTGGGTGGCGAACAGAACTTTCTCTTTGGCTTCCACTCCAGCGACTTCTAGGTTATTTTCCATGGTCTGCAGCCAATCATCGGCGTCTAGGGGTTCTTCTGACTTAGTGAAAACAGGTGGATTGGTATTCTGGAAGTTCTTGAGCTTAGATCCATGGTTGTCCTGATTTCCGTGGCCTTGGTTGTTGTGGGCTAGCTGAGCTATTTGCTGCAGGGTGGCTAGGTTGGCTTGACGTTCGGCTCTTTCAGCTTCACGGTCATAAGTCAACATTTGCAGGATCTGCAACATCGGGTCCGGGGATGAACCACTTCCTCCGCGTGGCATCTCAAGATTGAGATAGATCATGAGAAAAGAGGGAAATTTTTAGGGTTCTGGGATTTTGAAAAGTTTTCAAAGTTTGACTCAGATTTTCGAGTAACTTGCTTTTCATTCATTCATAGCACACAGTACAACACACACCACAACAAAGAAAAACAGATGGTTTTAAGAACCATTCTGGAAACTACGATACGGTGGGACCGAATACTACTCACTACGCTAGTGCTCAAGTGCTACTACTCCTCGGAATCGGTGGATTTGTCATCTTCATTATCATCGATGAAGGCGAAATCATCCTCATCAGTGAAGAAGTCCATAGCCTGATCCTCCAGAAAATCATCGTCATCGTTGAGATAGGAGTAGGGGTCTCCACAAAGATCCTCTCCGGCATTCTCCCTTTCCTCCAACTGCATGTCTCTCTCGTGGATGGTCTCCTCCAAAGATGAGATACGGTGGCAAAGACGGGCAATAATGCGCTCCTTCTTGTCGAGCTGACGGCAGCGAGACTTGCGATCTTTTGCCAGCATGGCGATGGTTTGATCCTTCATCTTGATGATGGCAGACTTGTGGTTGGAGTAGTCACGGCAGTTATCCAACTCCTGCTGACGATTGTACATCATGAAGCTGAGGTGGTCCAATTGGGTCTTCAGCTCAGGGTGGTATGGGGCTTCCAGTGGTTGTCCATTAGCATCACGCCTTGGGCAAAACTCAAAGCGAGTACCCTTGATCTGGTTGACGCTCTGCCCACACAGACGGGAAAGAGCTTCCTGCATGGCCCTGGCAAGTCCATCGAGCCAGTTGTTCTATCTTAAGGTAAACTGAATTCCCTCAGCAGTGGGAGGTTCAATCTTTCCTCGGAGACTTGCAACAATTAGCCACTGCAGATCTCCTCCTCCTTGATTATTGAGCTGAGCTCCAAAGAACTCGGGGTGCGGACGCTCCATAAGTTCCGAAAGCTGGTCCAAATCCCTCTCAAATATAAGGTCTCCTCCATTCCCCAACTGATAAAACTTGCTGTAGTTCACGTCCATCTACAAGAATATAGGATGAGTAAGTTAGGAGTGATCAAGTGTGTCAAAATTTTAGGTATTTTGCAAGAGTTTTTGAGGAACATGAATTTTCATGAAAGAATCAAAGGGGTAAGAATGAGAATAAGTTTTTGTAAATATTTGCTTCCTTCGGTCTTGAAACTAAGTTTTTGATTCAAACGTCCAGTCTAACTAGGGTCTCCTATGGTCAGGATGGCTCTGATACCAACTTGTCAACACCCGGATTTTTAATCCCAGATGCCTGTTATGCCATACATCGCAATCCCAGGATTACCATTTTTGCGAGACATAACATAATTGGATACCATAGTACATCATCCATTACAAACCATACATAAGTTCTTACACAAATAGGGATCTCATGATCCAGTTCTTAATACAACTTCAAGCAACGGAATACGTAATAATAATGGTAGCATAGGCGAAGCTCCATCTTCGGGGTCATAGGCAATGCTGATGATGGGAGATGATCCTAGTTGTCGTAACCTTCCTGGGGTCCATCCTCCAGGTACTCCTCTTCATAGTCTGGACACGGGAATAGCCAGGGACAAAGCCATGAGTACTCTTTAAGTACTCGCAAACTCATACTAACAAGTGGAAGGGGTTTTTGATAATAGGACACTAGGCTCTAGGGTTGTTTTGCAAGAAGCCAGATTTACCTCTACTAAGTTCAGAAATAAGAGAAGCTAGTCACATTTTTATAACACCTAAATGGGAACTTGTAACTCATGTCACAACTCTGTTGTGGTCAATTCAAAGTCTCACTTCCTTTCACAAATCATTTTGAAAAGTCTGACGGGGGAACAATATGGCCACTCCAACTATCCATAACCGCGGACGCGGCTATTCGAATAGTTTGACACTCTGCAGAGATTGTACACTTTCACCACAACATTCGATACATCCGTCAGGAACAAATCCTGAATTCACCATACTCAGTATGCGGATAATCAATCCTAACCTTTCAGTTACACGCCCTAGTATAAACACCTCTCCTGTGAGTTTGGCCTCCCAACCATGACCAACTGTCATCTTGGGTACTGCACAGGTGGACAATCTTCACAACGTAGCCTCAGCTCAGACCTTGGCCATGAGGGAACTAATACTAAGGTATATAAGTTTCCAGTCAAGCCCTACCAAATCTTCGGTTATTGTGGTTGTATGGTAAAAATTGGAAAGGTATCGCATCCATACAACCATCAGTTTTATAAAGGGCTAAGGCTCATGCCTCAACTTTTTCATCACCAAAATCATCTGGTGTTTTCGGAAACACATGTCCAAAATATTTCAATAGAATGATCCATCATTCCAAGGATTTCATAACCATTTTTACCAAGTATTCCCATCTAAAGTTGATCAAGTTTTATGCTTAGCACAAGCATCTACAAGTGGGGGTAAGTACTAATGAGGGGTGGTAAACTAGTGGAGTTTCAACTAAATTCATTCTCATGCCTTAGGATGACATCAAAATTATCTAGCTTAGGCCAAATTTTATGCTCTTTATGCAACCTTCAAATATCTTTCTAGTATCTACAATTCACTGAAGTAAACTCTAAGTAATAGCTTTGATAAAGTAATAAGCTTGTAAGTAAAAACTAGGATTGGTTTATCAAGTGGGTAGGATCATCTATGCTTAAGGCATATAGTTGGCATGGTGACAGACAAGTATTGGCTTGCACAGTATCAGTATAAGCTTGATAAATTGCAAGTGTTAGCTTGCACAGGTCAACTTGATTAGTAAGGCTTGCCTTGTGCAGAGCAGTGGTTGAAGTTCTCCTCGGCTTCTTCTTCGTAGAATCCTCCTTCCTCCTCGTATCCTTGGTCGGTACTACCGTCTATGAATAAATACGAGGTGCACAATCACCAAACAATACTTAACTACTTGCAATCATCACACAAAGGGTCCTATAGATGATCTAGCATCATCACTAACATTACAAGATTAAAGCTTGGTTTAATTCCTTTTATTTTTAGAAAAGTAATTTCTACTCATTGAAAAAC
The DNA here is from genome assembly GCA_916181665.1 of Avena sativa. Lineage (NCBI taxonomy): Eukaryota > Viridiplantae > Streptophyta > Magnoliopsida > Poales > Poaceae > Avena > Avena sativa. The sequence goes on from OV702282.1 coordinate 170,495,442, forward strand.
TACTTAAGATTTAATATTCTCCAAACCAAACATGGGATCATGTTGACACATGTCATCACCACATATTTCAGTCCATGGAAATGTGTTTAAAGTGGTGTCACAATTTAATAAGGTTTTACCCTTTTATTTTAATTAAATAAAGTGACTAGAAATGCCTATGTAGCATTCTTTTATTACTTGAACATTATTTCTGTAAGTAAACCTATATATTTTTATATATTCTGAAAGGTATGGTTAAATGTGATTTTTGAGTGTTGGAATCAACTCAAAAGCTATTATGGTTTTAATTTAAAAAATGTTTGAATGCAGAAAAGCTTCTCCCTTGTTATTTTTACCAAGGATGATCTAAAAATCCAAATGACTTGAATCCAACGGGCTTGGATTCAGGATTCCCAGACCTTTCTAACAAAATTTATTTCATTCAATTTGGTGCACTGAATCGACCTGGGTTGATTTTTGAAACTGGGTACAGAAGTGTGTTCGAAATAAAATGGAAAAGGTTATATTCAAATAACTGGGCTGCGCGGGAAGTGATACTGGGCCGGCCTGTTAAGCACAGCGCTTACGCATGCTGGTTAAGTGGCTGTCCCCACGCGTCAGTGAGACGAGGGGGTGCAAAGCGGTATGGGGCGATGTGGTGCGTTCGATCTGGTTCTAATCCAGCGGCTGAGGGTCATCGTCGATGTTGGGCAACGCCGGCGAGACAGAAACCTAGCGTGGCCAGTGGGGGTCGTTGGGGGCTCACCGGGGTTTAGGCGAGGGTCGGCGAGGCGGGCGAAGGACGAAGTCGACGACGGCGAACCTCCTGGTACCGGCAGATTCTCCTGGGGCGGCTCCAATCGCTGGCCCCCTTCTTCTCCAGCAGCGACAGAATCCGGTGAAATTCCGGCGAAGTGCTGCTCGCCTTGCTCCGGGAACGGGATGGCACGATCAGTGAGGAGAGGGGAGTGAGATGGTGTTCTCAATTCGGCTGGGGGTGGCCTCTATTTATAGTCGCGACAATGAGACCGAACGGGATGGGCAGGCGACGGTGGCCACATGGCTACGGGGGGCTAGAGGCATGGCCGGCGATGGCGATTGCTTGGTGGTCTCCTGGCGATGCTCTACGGCTTTAATGCGTGAGTAGGGGCGGTGCGGTTTGGTCTGGAACACGTGATGCTCTGCATGGTAGAGGCGGCGTCTTCGACGGTGAGCGGTGGCTGTGCGTCATGGGGAGGCGAACGGTGATGTCTGGCGGTCTCCTGGGTCGGTGGCGATCATGTATGCACGCGGCAAGGTCGGCACGCGGTCTATGGGCGTCGGTCGAGTGTGGCGCTCTGGCGCATGCTCGGCATGGTTGCTGGCGCGCTGGGCACGGTCCGTGCGTGTGGTCCAGGGTTTGGCAACGCTCGCGGCTGGGACAGGGAGTGGCGGTGGACGGTGGGCTGCCTCCGGGACAAGGTTGGCATGGCTAAATCTCCTCCTAGCTTGTTGTCTCCACTGGGGTGGCATGGTGAGCTTCGGCTGTTCACCATTGATGTCATTGCCCAGCTTACAGTGAGTCTAGTGCTTGGTTTAACTTGCTAGGTGATCTACTGAGCTGGTTGTGAGCTAGAAAGGGAACAAGTTAGGCTTCAATCACTGCTCACAATAGTGTTTAAGATTTTGATGATTTGTGTCTGCAATGTGTTTGATGAAATGGCCGCAAGAATTCAAGTTTTGAATTTTGAAAAGATTTTTGGTGGGTGTGCTAGGTTGGTGCTGGTGAGTCTGCAGATGCTTGGGTTTTGAAAGTTGAGCTTGTTTGAGTGGTTTTTGAAAAAGTGGGATCTTCCCATATGATCAAGATTCAATTTTGAACTGTCCTTTAAACTATGCATTTGAATGTTTCTGGATGATCACAAAGTGGGCCTTGATACTTTGTTATGAGTACAATCAAGGGGTGCAAAGATCCAGAAAAGTTTCTGTTAAATTCTGAAAGTTTGAGACAGCCAAAGTAGGCATGGGAGTTAAATTGGTCAAAATGAGCATTCCTTTATTTTATTTGTTTTGATTTACTTGTCTTTGAGAAAAGTTTGAGAATTGTTTAGATGATGTTTATTTCACCTAAGCATCCATTTACAAGCAAAGGAACACACAAACAAGTTGGTTCAATAGAATTCAAAATGAAATGCATACCCACATGCATGCTTTCATGTTTTTTATTTAGCAAAGTTTTTTGTTAACCCTAAATTTGATGATTAGAGTTTGATGATCCAAGTTTAGTATTTTTGGGATGTTACAGTGATGCTCGCCGCCGACCCTGAGGGGTTTAGATAAGACCGTCGCGTCCTCCTCTATCCTCTCATACCTATCTCATCTCCTCTCGCTCTCTCTATCTCTCTCTCGCATAGGACCTGAAACCCTAGCTCGTCGGAGTCTCTTGCCGTCGCCGTTTGATACCACCCCAAGACCAACTGGTGATACCACAAGATCCACCGTGGTGTACTTCATCTGCTCAGAGGAGGAATCGAGCCGGGGAGGCCGTAATCATGTGCATCGGATGCGTCTGTACGCCGCTCGCTGTCGACCATGGCGACGTCGTCTAAGCTCGCCTATCTTTGCCATCGTTACTACAAGCATCCTGGTGAGCCACAGGTTCTCCCAGTACCTTTATTTCTCTGTATTTTGCTCTAGATCATTTCCACCACGAGCACCCGACACCGCCGCCGTTGTCCACCGTCGTTGACCATCCTCCGACAACCATTTGCTAGCGGCGCCACCACTCCTAGGCTCCTCGCGTCGTCCTCTTTACAACAAGCCTAACCGCATCCCCGCGTATACACTAAACCAGCAGATCGATCATCGATCTGTGGTGTTCATCTTCTGCTGACATCACGATGACGTCATGCTCGCATCATCCCATGCCTAGTCACCCAGTTTGACCTAGTCTTTGCATGCGTGGCTGATGATGTGGCCACTGGCCCACCAGTTAGTGACCTTGGGTAGGCTTAGCCTCGGTACAAAAAGGTATTCTCTTTTTAGCAAATTGATAAAACAATATTAATTCGAAACCAAATATTCCAGAAATGTAATAAAATGATTAAAACTTATAAAATCAATAACTTTTGTTTCATAATTCAGAAAAATATGTTTAATATATGAATTTTTTTATAAAAATAAAATCTACAACTTAAAACTAATATCAAATATTAATATGGTAATTATCTAAATCATTATTAATTAATAAAGGTTTTATAAGTAATAATGCCTTGATAATTCATATTTCAATATTGGTAAGTATTAAAAATATAAATAAAATACTGAAAATCTTAGAAAAATAAGAACTATGATTTAAAACTATAATCATGCATTATTATTTCACTTAATTAAATAATAATCATTTATTAAGTGTTTATAAAGTAATAAATATTATAAAAATCATATCTTATTATTTATAAATCATAAAAATAAATGTAATATACCAAAATGATCACAAAAATAATACCTACATGTTAAAAATATAATATCCCCCTATTTAGGAAAATAAAAATTTAAACACTTTAACAACTTAAATTTAAACCTATTTCCTTAATTATTCATAGTTCATATAAAGGTAAATAAAAATTTATTAATATTTCTAAATATAGCCAATTGAGTATAATAAATAGTATTAGTCTTAAATACAAATATTACGAAGTCAAAATGATTTAACACCATTTAAATACAATTTTATTGAATTATCCTCCAACTATATATATGTAATTTATTTTCTAAAAAGATCTTTATTGAATATAAAAATCTTCAAGAATAATTGAGATTTAATAAAACCTCTTTACTTACTTCAACCACAAGTTTGTAAACAAATTAAAACACTATAGTGAGTCCATAAATAGTTAAGTAATGTTACTTCCTTGATTCCAAATCATAACCACACCTTTATAAAAAGATAAATGATTTTATTCCATTATACAATTAAGAAACCACTACTCCAATAGAAGTAATGCCATTCTTAAGTAACTTTAAGGAAACATTAAAAAGTACACAAGGTACAAATATCATAAGCATTACACTTTCAAACCATCCATGTTTTTAAAGTTAACTTTAGTCCACAAGACTTTCCATATAAGACTAAAGACTTTATTATATGTTTTATAGTTAACTTTGGTCTGTTATAATTAAGATATTAAGCATCTCAAGTACAAGCTATTGAAGCAAGCACAAACAACCTTGACCACATTTTATTAACCTCAAAGATTGTTTAGACCTTAGTAAAGGGATCTTTTCTTCAAAAGTTATTCGTTTTTCCACTTCAATCAACAAACCTTATAATAATATTTCCAACTCTTAACAAATTAAAATTCAAGGAATTTCATCATAATCAATAGATGACAATTAACCACAATCACATTGTTTCAAACTTTGCTTGTATACTTAGGATTATAAACACTTAATATCCTTATTAAGGCCAGTACTTGTAAAGTAAAATTTAAAGATAAACAATTATAATGTAAGCAATCTTGAGTAACATTTCATGTTGGTGTGTATCTCATTGTTTTATGTTATTATAATTTCATGTTGTTTCACACACTCACAAACCTTAACAAGAAGCACAAGTGTGAAACTTAACTAAAAGCTCAACACATTCCAAGGAAACCTTTTCCACTATCCAAACCCTAGAACAACTTTATCCCCGGGATTCGCGTTTATAAAGTGCATCACATTACTTATGCATAAGAGCATCCTGCTTCTTTAAACATTAGTCCTTACTGGACCAATGATGTTAATTTCAGATATTGGATCTTATATTGTCTTGAAGATCGTGAGTGCATAATCTTGCAATCACAAAAGGCAAGTTCACACTTGCTCATGTCCTTTGATTATTTTCTGTAAAGTATTTTGCAAATCAAGTGTTGTCACCACCTGCATTTCAAAAAGGTCGAAAAACACTATTTTCCTAATAATATGATTATAGGTTTATTACCATGAGGTAATAACCTACTATGAAAGTTCCGGTGGTAAAGGAACATATTATTTAGGACTTAACAACCAATGTCGCTAGTGATTATTGCGCCGTATATTACGCGTTAACCATGAGATTTGGAATGGAACAGAGAAGTCAGCTGTATCCTTTTCCTCTCGTATGAAGGCAAGATGACCTTAACGTGACGTTGTGATTCCTTGTGCGGATCCAACATATGGGTGGGCACCCTTACGACCCATACTTTTGGTGTCTAGATTATCTATGAATGGTGTTTAGGGATATGGTCCATTTAAATGGTACTATTTCGGGCATCACCAGGTCATAGAGTCTTCAGGAACTCATCAGGGTTTAGCTTACCCGAAAAGTGGGCTTAACGGAGGTGACCCGGCCCCGAAGGATCGTGCATACATATGAGGTCGCAGAGAGGGCAGTGATTGGCTTGGATCATTTACTGGGCCCCACAACATGGAATGTGGACGGGTAAGCTGCCCGGTTGCGCAACAAGGATTTGATCTCTCATGGGTAAAGTAACGCACCTCTGTAGAGTGTAAGAACCGTAACTTGTTACTCCCTGTTCCGGGAAGGAGCTGCGAACGCGGCGGGATAGGAACTCCATGAAAGTTCTGGTAAACCCGTGAAGGCCAACGGACATAGATTTTCAGAATAAAAGCAACCTTTGAAGAATTGTTTATGAAAACTTGCATTGCCTACGACCTATGGTCTGTGGCTGTAGATATAGTGCATTAAACACCGCTTTTCTAGTGAACTTGTTGAGTACGCTCATACTCAAATTATCTTCTTAACCCTTGCTAGATTCTGAAGCCAATACAGACGACGTCTACATCAAGTTATGCTCCAGGAATCATCATCCGAAGCTAAAGCTCTTCAACAAAGACAAGGAAGTCAACATATACATCAAACCAAGTGAAGACGAAGTTACTGATTAGATAGGAATATACCCTCTAACCAAAGAACCTATTTCTGTAGTGCATTGCAATAGAAGCAATGTCAACCCCTTAGTTAAAATACTAGTCTTAATATTATAATAGTTTTTGCAATGTTCATCTTTGATTCTTCTTTGTAAGAAGTTCTTTCTCTCTCTTTAACCTAGAGTGTTCTCGGGATATTGTGTATAGAGTGAGTTGTAACCTTTAGCCATGTATTGGACCTACTGTGTTTCTGTTGTACCACTCTGAGGGATGTAATACTAGTGAACGGTGTTTTATTGGTGTTATGTCAACGACTATAGTATACTACATCATGCAGTGGTATGCTGGGTCACCGCAACTTGAAACCTACTCGTATCGGTACCTGAGACCTAGCCTCCCCATATATAAAGGCTAGGAGGGTCCAATGAGGAGAACACGACGCTATAATGCATTAGACTAGACCACAACAAATCTACAGATCCACAATACTCACCTCATACACACCTCACGCCAGATTGCATCTGCGTACCCTTGTAACCTTCGATTTCGCCGTAATCAAGAGCAGACAAGTAGGAGTAGGGTTTTCCCTCCGGGGCCTGAACTTGGGTAAACTTCGTGTCCCCGTGTAGCTTGTTTGCTAACCGTTTCGTGATCTCCAGTTTCTCCATCTTCTACAAAACCCAAGTTCATAACAATGGGCATTGACGAGTCGAAACCTCGTCAACGTCGCTTAGAATGGATGGTGAATTAATGTCCGAGTTGACCAAAAACAACATTAAAAAATGCCACTCTTTCGCGCCAGCTATCACAACATGATTATGTGCCGGTTTGTGGTATGTTGTGGCACATAATTATTCGCCACCTTGTAGGCGCTAAAAAATCACACCCACCAGGAAACACACATCTGCATGTAATGTTCTCTTAGGTCCTCCAAAAAAGTGTCAGGTTTGGGGTATTTTTGTAGTGTTGGCGGAACATTTTCCCCCTGAAACCACCCATCACCTGGAGATTGTCTGGCTCATTACCGTCCTCAGCCCCCTTGCTAGCCCCCGAAACCGTGTATCAGTTGGTCCGCGAAAGATTCGGGGATTTTGACCGTCGATGACTACGACGGCATCATGGCGGCGCTGATCCCGGCGTCACCCATGTCTCCCAGTTCTAGTACACTTGCTTTTGCGACAGCAGTGACGATGACAGCAGTGGCAACACGTACGGTCCATATGACTACGAATTCATCGTCTTCGACAAGTACAACTATAGATCAAGGGTTTAGTTTATATTTATTAACTTGTTTAAGTTTCATGCAAATCTATGTAGTATATATCATAAATTTCTTTCAAAATATATATAGCTGCTTTATCAGAGGCTACTTTGTACCACGTACTCCAATAACACTACACTTACGGACAACTTCTTACGGAAATTTGTTACGGGATGAGGTGGAGATGTGTGGTTTTATCGCGGGCCTGAAATTACGGGACCAAACTGTTTTGCAACAAACCTGCTGCAGCCACGTCGTTCTGTAAGGAGTTTCCGTAGGATATATTCCGTAGGTATAGCATTTCTCCACGTACTCCTTTATTATCTCCCTGACGTCTATGGACAGGTATTTTGACATGGGGGCATGAACAGATAAGTCTAGATAAGTCCAGTGAAATCTAAAAATAACTCAGAATTAGTTAATCAATTACTAGTTAACTTGGTCTAGGTCTCGCTCGTGTCTTTTTGGATCCGCCATAGAGTTACTTAGGGCCAGTTTATTTGGCTGTGGCTGGCTGGTTGGCTGCTGCTGTGTAGGAAAAGCTGTTGTACAGAGAAAGCTGTTGTTCTGATTTTCACTGTTTGGTAACTTAGCTGGCTGTCTGGTTGTTACCCTTAGATTCGTACAGTCTAGATACATACGAATCTAGACAAAATAGAGTCATTTATTTTAGGACAGAGAGAGTATTTTCCTTATTTAAGTCGTTGTATAATATCATGGATAAGCCGAATATACATTGATTTGTTCAAAATACAAATTACATCATCAGATTTTGTATATATATACAAAATTAGTTCTTACAAATTGAATATACTAGTGCATTGAACAACACGGATCACAACATCTAACTGAAGGACAAATTTGCAAAATAACGTTAGCTCTAAACACTGTAGTGTACAAAGATTATATTGGGGATCGGAATAATAATCCCATGGAGCACAACAGATTAGCATGTTCACGGCTCACGCACAACCGCGGCGACCGCCCAACTCTCTGTGGCTCAACTGGGAAAATAAATGGGGATGGGAAAATGCATGTTTGACTGTTCCTGACGAGGAGAGAGATATGGGGATGGGAAAAGGCATGTTTGACTGTTCCTGGCCAGGAGAGAGATACGCGTAGGACGAGAGCGACTCGGCTTAGGGTGGCATTCCTTTGTAAATTTTGCAAACGAAAAGGGCAAATAGAAAAACGCTTTGTGGGGTAAGATAAAAGCCACGGAAAGCACCTCAATACATGCTTTTGCTCGGCAGTGTAATCAGTGTTGGAATATTAGGCATAATTTCCACAATTAATTTCAGAATATAAATCATGACAACAGCAGCTATAATCACGTGAACCTCTAACATACTAGATGTATTAATCAACATGAACAGTAGCAAATTGTATGCACTAACAGTCATAGTAAAACAACAGATCTGTTGACGATGTACGTACTGATCGGTTGTCGATATAGTCGCCGTTGGTGCAGTAGCCTGTCGAAGAAGTCGGCGTTAAAGACGACATGCACGAGGTTCGGCTTGACGACCGGGAAGACGCGCCGAGATGACGAACATGAGCAGTCGCGCGGAGCGCTTTCCAAAAACCTTTTTCGCCCTCTCCCGTACAGGCTCGCAAAGGCGAGTGGTTCCGGAGACCTGCTATCCCGACCGTCGGTGCTCGCCGGCAAGCGGGATGGAGTAGACTACGGTGGCAGCGCAAGCAGAGAGGATGGCAAAACCCTAGATTGGTTTGGTGTCGTTCGTTGTGGAAGCCACACTGGCGTTTATATAGGACACGAAGTGGACCAAGCCCACGTCGCGCACATGTTCGGGAGCGACCCGAATCCGCTAACTGGTGACACGGCTCGGCGAGATTCCCGCAGCCCGCGGTACGCGCGCGCGCCGTGCCGTGGCGAGGCGAGCGTGCGTGCGAGCGGCGGCGTCGGAGGAGGAGCACGCATGTATCTCCCTTATTGTCACCCACTTACAAAATGGTGCAACACTCCACCTTATAAGGTGGTGTAACTCTCCTTCAATTTTTCATGTGGGACTAAACTTTAGCTCCCACAGCTCTTGCACACATATGTGAGCTGCCACCAATTTGGGCCAAATCACATATAGGTTTCCACATACATGAGCTTTGAGATTTAGGGAAAATCTGAAATCACACATGGGTCTAATGATTTAGCCCATTATTTCTAACAATCGGGAGTGTGGCTTTGCCGAAGCCAGTGGCGAAGCTGTCCCGTTTGGCTGGGTTTGCTGGCTTATTTCTACGGAAAACCAAAGAAATCCGAAACAAACAGGCTCTTAACAGCAAACTTTTTTTAGATAAAACCCATCACTGCCCGATTTTGGATTAATAAATCCCACCGAGTTCACAGAAACAACCACAGATACATCTATGCCCAAAACTAGGCAACAGCTAGAGTTTCACACAGGAAAATAAGCACCAAGAACCAACACAGAAGACAAACCAAGTCTACCAAAGCTACACAGCAAGAACTAAACGACTTAAACGAGACGACAACGACTACTCCAGCCTACACTAGGCCTGCTCGGTAGACGAAGCTCTGGGAGACGATTGAAGACGTTGGAATTCGTGCTGAAGAAGTTCCATCTCAATGTTCATCGCTTCCACGTCCTTGCTTCTAAACAGCGTCCGCCATTGCTGCAACAACAGGTTAGTTCTGTAAATACAGTAGATGGCTGGTTACGGAAGGTGGCCTCAATCGAGTATTTGTATCTAATTCGCCAATTAAAGAGCCCAGTACTGAGCCGAAAACAAAATACAAAGCCAGCGGGCAGGTTTGGGAGGGAGCGAATTGAAAACGAATGTGGCTTCCAGTGAAGCTCAAACATTTCACGAAGAACACTCCACATAAATATCGCAAAATGACAGGAGAAAAAATGTGATTCGCTGTTTCCACCTCACCACACATGGCACACTTGCCATCTGAGTGGCCAAATCTATGTTCTATTTGCTGTCGAGAGGGAAGTCTATCCCTGGCTAGCTTCCACATGAAGATATTCACCTTTAATGGGATCGAGGCTTTCCAAATCCTGTTGGCAAAAGAGGCGTTCTGGTGTTGGCAGAGAGCGCGGTATAAAGAAGAGACCCTGAATGTTCCCAAAGGTTCTAAGAGCATCTCCACTCGTTGGGCGAACCCAGGCCGAAATCCGGACTTTTTTGGTCGGACGGAGCTTTATTTCGGCCTGGGTACGCCCAGTTTCCCACTCGTGTACCCAAGCGAGTTCCCACGTTTGACTAAAATTTAAGAAATTTTGGCAAACTTTGGGCGAACTTTGGGGGAATATAAGCGGTTTTGGGCGAATATGGGCGAACTTTGGGAGAATATGGGCGATATGGACGAACTATGGGCGAACTTTGGGTGAATATGAGCGATACCAACGAACTTTGAGCAAATATGCCCGAATTTTGGGCGAATCTGGTTTATATGGGCGAAATTTGGGCGAATATGGTCGATACGGACCAACTTTGGGCGAATATGCCCGAATTTTGGGCGAACTTTGGGCGAATATGGTCTACATGGACGAACTTTGGACGAATATGATCTATATGGCGAACTTTGGGCGAATATGAGCGAAATTTGGACGAATATGGGCGAATATGGGTGAATATATGCTGACTAGGTGGGTCCACTCGTCGAATTTGCTTCGTCCGGCGTTTCCAGGGCGTACCCAGGATCCTGGGTTCGGCCTGGGTAGACCGGACCAAAACACACCAAAATCTGGACGAAAACAGATCCTTGGGTACACGACTGAGCCAATTTTCGGCGTCTGGACCGAAATTTGGCGTCCGGATCGGCCTGCTGGATAGCCGAGTGGAGATGCTCTAAGGCCCAAGTTATCTGGTCGTCAAGCTCACTCAGAGTCACAGAGAACTCATGGAGTGTCTAGCTCAGTTGAGTTCCTTACATTCGCATTGGCACTGAGTGGCCGGCAAAAAATTGACAACGTGCAACGTTTCTATGCTGCAACATGGATCAATTGCCTAACTAGGGAAATATAATAATAAGCTATCACCACCCGTCTCTAGTAAGAGCATCTCTAGTGGCTCGTCTATATGCCCGTCTAAAGCGATTTGAACGACCGTGGATGAAAAAAACCTTCCCAGTGGCTCGTCTAAACGGAGGTCTAAATTTAGACGTCCTTCCAAACCTGCTACCCATCGTCCATATATGGACGACGGTGCCACGGCCGTCCAAAACAACTTCTCGCCGGGAGCTCACTCCCGCGCCCATCCGGAGCAGTTGGAGAGGTAGGACGCGGGCGGCACTTGCGCGAGGTCGCCGTCCCTCTGCTCGCCGGCTCCATGTACTCTCTTTTTCCATGTAGATTTGGCGAGAGGGAGAGAGAAATTGGACGGGAACGAGAGGGTGCTCGACCATGGTGCCTAGGCGCACGCTAGATCCGTCTACCAACAGCCAATTTTTGCTGGATTCGGCGTGGCCTCGTCTGGTCCTATTGGGGACAGGCTCGGGCGTGGAGGAGGCATGGGGTCGTGCGAGGCGTCCGGCCTAGCGGCGGACAGGGAAGATAATGGGAAGGGGCATGGTGGCGGTTAGGGAGGAGCAGCGGCAGGGGCATATTGGAGGGCTGCAGCTAATCCGACGATGTTGAAGAGAGGAGGCTTGTCTAATACTAAACTTGTTGCTGCTTGTGCATCGATACAGAATATAGAGATGGAGTGATGTACTACTGTATGTTGTTGAACATTGCTTGTATCGCTACATAATATACAAATATTTGCTTGTATTGATAATCATGTTGTTGTCTTGTTTGCTACTGAATATTGCTTCTAAATTTTGACAGTAGTTATAAAAAAATTACTAAAATATTAGAGAGAGAATGTAGACGTTCTACATATACACGTTCCGCTAAAAAACTAAGATCGTCTATATTCTCTCTCCTTTTAGACGGTTGTCTATATGGCCATATAGACGTCCAGATTTAGACGTTCCACTAGAGATGCTCTGACCTACTTTGTGCTCCTTTATAGACTTCAACATTGGCAAGCCAAGGTGGTTACACATGTTGTAATTTGTGTGTTCGGTCTGTAATTCCTGATACCTTCTATGCCTAGATCTATCACAGCCATACCTAATGTATGGAGGCACAAAATAGGCATAAGAATTTCCAAGGTAGATAAGCTATTCATCATTTGGTTGAGAAAACTTGCTACTTATATGAGACTTGGGTCGTAACCAGCGATATTACATCATTTGTCCTCGGGTAGGTCAATAGCTAGACATCGCTGGGTTATGAGCTTGGTGCTCGGGTATGTTTTTAGCTAGACCATCCTCCTCACTTGACGCTCCAATTTTACTTGAAGCCACCAAAACTACAAATAAAAAAAGGAACAATTTCAGTTTCTACCTGAGCCTGGATTCTAATGTTTTTTTCTATTCTAGACCATGAAAGTACCTTCTTTCTTCAAAAAACACGGTAAATAAATCAGAATTCAACAGAATGTTGAACCCAAAGACACAAACCTACTTAAATCTTGGGTTAGAGGCGGGGAAATTCTCGTTTTTTACTACCGAGTATATCTATATCAATATAAAAAGAGTGAGACTGTTATATCTGAGACATCTTTACCGTATGCAAGGCAAAATCTAATGTCTCACATGGCTCTAATGATCTATGATGTGTTGAATCAATATAAAAAGAGCGAGACTGTTAGATCGGAGACATATTGACCGTATACAAGGCAAAATCCGATGTCTCATGTGGCTTCAATGATGTATGAAGTGTTGCACAAACAAGATCATAGAAACCGGCAACTAATCACATAAACCCGCAAATCCCGCATGTATGCACCACGTAAGAAGAAAACTGTACGCTAAATGCACGCTATAATTTCGCTCGCCTCTGACCGCCACATGGTCATCCTCATGTTGCAGTCCTGCCATTCCATGACTCAGCCATGTCATTCCATGACTCTAAATCAACATTTCGTACAAGTATATCACTATAGGAGGATTTGCCGAGACCCTGATACCCCTAGAAAATGGCATAAAACGCTAGGTAAAAGTGCTCCCCATATACATGATCGTCGACATTAAAAGGTCATGGTTTATTCATATGATCACTTTCATGCTTTATCTTTCCTTTTTTCCCCTTTCCAAATCCCTTTATTAGCTGCTAGTACCGCCTGCCTATGCCTTCATGGGCTAGATATCGACATATTTGTGGGTGGCCTCGGGGTGGGTGGGTGGGTGGGTGTGTGTGGTGGTGGGGGGGGGGAGGGGGTGTAATTCTGTTCAGAGTTCTTTGCATGTCTACAATATTGTGTCCTCAAAAATCTATATTGACCTGCCTCAAGATGCTCATTATGTTCTAGTTGTTCCTAAGTTAAGGTACAACATGGACGACTATGACATATGTACATACATGATACATCGCGCTTTGGCAGTAGCTTCGGGTGAGCTAATAATCTTCAGCTAATGGTGAAGACGAAGCGTATATGCACACCACAGTCGGTGAAGAAGTCAGGAATCACTCCGACAATCCTGCCATGGCATGTTGTCAAGTCAACAGTTTATACTACGAGTATACTCATTAGTAAAGTCAAGGCCTTGATTTACCAATATACTTTAATTATTACTCCCTTCGATCCTTATGTACTAAATCAGCGACACATATTATGGTTGATCCATAATAAGTATTGTGATTTAGTACAAATATGTATCAAATGAATTTTCAAAAAAAATGTACGAAATCAGCGATACTTATTACGGATATGAGGGAGTACTTTTTTAAGGATCAATTATTCTCTTCCTCTTCCTCTTCCTTAATTTGACACCATTTTGCTTCCCCATTTTTTATGCACGCCCTAATCTCTCTCTCCTCTGATCACTTGTACGGTCTCCTGCCTAAAATCACGTGTTGTAACAATTCCTGGACTAATTATTCCTTTGGAAGTACGGGATGCACCTGCAGTGCAACAGAATTTCAGCAGATATGTCAACATTTTTAGCGGTAGTCGTGTTCGTCTACAAGTAAAAAAATATGACATATCTACTAAAAAATGCAATCAGATCTTTCATGGTACTTTTGTTCGATCTTCTCTTTGTTGTCAACATTTTGTTCCTTTTTTCCGACTTTGATGTTGGCGACAGGAGACTTCGGTGCATGTGTTAAATATTGTGATACATCAGTAATTCCCGGTGTCTTCTATGCCATATCTCTCAAATTCATATCTGGTGTGAAGTTACACGAGAGGGGCTCATGAGAATGAACCATACAATTCTAATATATATATATATATATATATATATATATATATATATATATATATAGGAGAAAAATAAGTAATGAGCTATATATTTGTCATTTGCTTGGGCATGTGTTGCTTCTTATAGAAGACTTGGGGTATGGAGCAATGCTCGTGTGCTTGGAAAGTGCCTCAGCTGTCCATTTTAAGTGCATGACGGTTTGAATTTTTAATGGTACCTGACGTTACTTCCTTGTCAGTCCTTTGTGGTCAAGGATAAGAGAAGGCAATTCCGTCCCAAATACCGCCAGAAAAATCACACTAAATTCTCTGACTCCTAGGCGCATGAGAAGCATTTACAGCGAAGCGCCAACATCCTCACTGGCGCCGTGAGCGCCAGCATGAGATCCTCGCGGGCGGAGATGGTGGTGGCAACTAGCAAGATGAGGTAGACAATAGCGACAATTTGGTGGCACGTGCTTCAACGTTTTTGAAGCACAAAAGTAGGTCATGCATGACACATAAAACAGCTCCTCGGCTCATTTTTATACTATCATCACGAAGATACTAATTATACATGGGCTTTGCATAAACTAGATGTCCAAACATTCAGGATGCATATAACAAAAAAAATCGTCACAGGGATCAATCACTTGCAAAAGCAGCACTCTAACCACCTCTAAATCAAGTTTCTTCAAAAGGAACACCTCCAAAAAGAGAACAATGCACAAATGTTGTCATCGTCCGGTCAAAGGTTATAGATTTTTACCCACGAAAATGTCCGAGTTCACAAAACAATGCCGTGAACAAAGGTCATTGTCAGATACTAATGGCTAGACCATTGGTTTTTTTACCCTAAAACAGGTAGACATGGATAGACTCCCTAATTAAAGGATGCGCGAGGCACACAGATGTTGATCGAGAGAAGATTTCCACGGAGTCGGCTGATAAAACGATCACGTATTTGATCCCAACTACTAGTATTGTTTTCCAAGTTGGAGTTGAACTCCGAGTCTGGGGATACATGTGCACTTATTACGTGATCACCTAGCTACCTCGAAAGAAGAATTAATCAATCCGGCCGACCATGGGCGCCGGTACCGGGGATGACACAGTACCTACCACACGACCTCGTCTCGCTGATCCTGCTACACCTCCCCGTCAAGTCGCTGAAGCGGTTCTCCTGCGTCTCCAAGACCTGGCACGACACCATCACCGGCGACCCGTGTTTCCAGCGCGAGCACCACGGCCTCCATGAGATGTGCGTGCTCATCGCGCCGCGGATAAGAAGCAGCGTCGACGTCGTCGTCGGCGGTGCTACTCTCCATACCACCACCAATGGCGTATACCGATGGGAGAGGAAGAGCCAGCCCGACAGAACGACCCTCGTTCAAGCCATGGACCCCCCCTCCCCGAGGATGAAACGTGCAGACAGAATTTGGCGCACTGTGACAGCCTCGTGCTGGTGCCGACGGTAGACGGTTTGGCACGGGTGCTCAACCCAGCCATGCGCCTCGTCCTCATGATGTTTCCCTGCGGCGTGACTCCATGCCGAATCTAGTGTTTCCAAGGGGGTTTAGGTCTTGGACATGACCCTAGCTCCGACACATACAAGGTTGCCCGTTTCTTTTACCGCTCTGTGGAGAAGCTTGCGATGGTCCGCCACAGCTACGTAGTAATCGGCATGGAGGTGCATCGGGAAATACCAGCACCCGGCGTGAGACACTGACACCACCGTCGGGAAAGCCATCGCTCTCCGCCCTTGTGTCTCCCTTGACAACGGTACAGTTTTCCGAACGGATTCTTACAATCTCAAGTTGTTTGATACGGGAAGTACGGAATCTGTTAGCTTGTGCCACTTGACATATCACCAAGCTGATACAGACACGGTTGCCGAGTACACACACAAAATTGTTCATGGTTACGATGTAATCCCCTGCGCTCCAAGCTTAGTTCATATTTAGCTTGTACTCACTCCGTTTGGAAATATAAGATATTTTAGGTTAGTGAAGTTAATGTATGTAAACATATTTTAATGTGTACATTAAAATAAATCTGCACACTAAAAGGTATCCTCAGATGCATTTTCTTAACAAACCTAAAACCTACATGTGGTCCTCCGAGATGTTAAGGGATTCCCTAAAACATAAAAGCCCAAACAAAAAGACTCTTAGCAGATCATGATTGATCAGGGAATTCCTATGAGATGTTAAACCCGTATGTACTTGATTCCTCAAATAAGTATCAGTCTGATGAAATTCTTTAAAAAAACACTCTGAGCTAATTAACCTGTTAGTAGCTAACTGGCATATACTTTCTTCGTTTTAAAATATAAGATGTTTTAGCTTTGCGAAGTAAATGTATCTAAACTTCTTTAGTGTGTAGGTTTACTCAGGTTTAGAATAAACCTACATACTAAAAGAAAGTCTAAATACATTAGTTTTACAAAGCTAAAGCATCTTATATTTTAAAACGGAGGGAGTAGGTCTCACTCATCTCTTTTTACATTGCTACCACCACCTAGTACGGTAACTAAAGTTACTTAACAGAAAACTCACGGACTTTCTTAACATAGAACTTAGAGATTGTCTATCTCTGTACGGTTCCTTACATAGTTACCGCCTCCATCAGCTAGTAAGGACCTATATTGTGTGCCGTTGGCGAGTCCAACATTGGCAAACCGACGAGTTTACATGTGTTGTAATACTTGCAATCGATCAGTAATTCCTGATGACTTCTATGCCTAGAACTATCACATCCATATCTAATGTATGGAGGCACAAAATATCCATAGGAAAATTCCAAGATAGAATAAGCTATTCACAATTTGGTTGGGAAAAACTTGCTACTTATATAAGACTTGGGTGGTAACCAGTGACACTACATCATTTGTCCTCGGGTAGGTCAATATCTAGACATCACTGAGTTATGAGCTTGGTGCTCTAGGTAGGTTTTTGGCTATAAAAGTATTGGCCGTTCTCCTCACGGACGCTCTTGTTTCTCTTGAACCCACCAAAACTATAACTGAAAAAATGGAAAATTTTCAGTTTTGGCCCCACTCTGAATTCTATTTTTTTATTTTAGAACATAAAAGCAACTACTTTCCACGGAGAACATGGTAAATCAATCATAATTCTGGACCCAAAGACACATACCTGCTTAAATCTTGGGCTAGATGAAGGGAACTTCTTGATTTTTTTTCTTTGGAGTATATCTATATCAATCTAAAAAGAGCGATCCTGTTAAATCCGAGACATCTTCACCATATATAATGCAAAATCCAATGTCTTTTTTTTGCCAAACATAGGAGGCTCATAAATACATGCATACACTCAACCGTATGAACACACACAACCTATCCCTACGATCGAGCACCTTTGAAAGACTGATCCAGCAGCTCTTGAGATTGACAAAGTCACCACAGGCGCCTTGCTAACGACGGGAACATCGACTGCCACTGAAAAATATTGTGTATTTTTATGAGACACCAAATAACCTAGCTTTTGATATCTGGTATGTTGAGGGCACCACCCGTCCTAACCATCCAACTACATATTGGTTCTGAAAAAATCAATGTCTCACGTGGCTCCAATTAATGTATGATTTGTTGAAGCAATGTAAAACATGAAACTGTTAGATCGGCGACATATTAACGGTATACAAGGCAAAATCCAATGTCTTGTGTGGCTCTAGTGGCGTATGATGCGTTGAACATGAAGGGAATAAGCCATGAGAGGCAATAATAAAGTTGTTATTATGTATATTCCAAGTATATGATAGATGTTTATTTTGCATGCTATAATTGTATTAATACAAAAACGTTAATACATGTGTGTTTAATAAAAAAATAGAAAGTTCCTAGTTATGCCTCTCTTATAAACTGGCTTGTTGATTAACAAGATGATTAAGGTTTTTTGGTCATGGACATTGGATGTTGTTAATAACGAGGTCACAACATTATTGGAATGGTGTGATGAACATTTATCCGAAGTATAGTATTACGATCAAATTCATTGTGTTTATATTGCTATACAATCATATGAAGTAATCCTAATCCTTAGACCATGGGATCATGTCAATCACTAACACTGGAAGAGTATCTTTATAACATCAAACGTCACACCGTAACAGAGTGACTATAAAGGTGGGTTCAGTGCTACGAAGGTGTTATGTAGAGGCTCATGGATCAAGAGTGGAATTTGTCCATCCCAATGACAGAGAGATATACTCTGGACCCTCTCGGTGATATCACATTAGTTAGCTTGCAAGCAAGTGATGAGATCACCAGAATGTTATATCATGGGAACAAGAAAATAGTACATGTCGGTAACGAGATCAAATGAGGTATGAAGATACCGATGATCGAATCTCAGACATGTAATATATCGCGAGACAAAGGGATTAAGTTACTAGTGTAAAAGGTTCTCACGATCACAAGAAGTCATCGTTGAATGTGTGGGAGACAGTATGGATCTCTAGGTTCCGCTTCTGATTATTGATCCGAGAGGGGTCTCGATCATGTCCGCATTATTCGCGAACCGTAGGGTGACACACTTAAGAGACACCGACACCATTTGGAACAAATATGTTCTAGACGAAAGAATTGCAAAGCACTGGAATTATTTCAATTGACACCAGACTTGTTTCGGGCGAAATTGCAGAAACTAGTTATGCATGTGATATTGAAAAGTAACATGGGGTTTTATGTGAATGTTTGTTAATTAAAGTAATTAACAAAATTATGAATAAATAAATAAAATAAGTTTTATTTAAATTTCGATTACATTAAATTTGGTGGAAATTTAATGGGAATTTAAGTGGGTTTTTGAGTGAAGAATATGGAGGGACTTTTGGTGAGTGGGAGATCCACTCACATGAATTGAGGAAGGGGTGGGGCAGCCCCCATGGCACCAGCCATGCCCCTTGGGGTGCCCCTCCTCCTATAAAAGGCCCCCTAATCCCTCTCTCTCTCACTCACACCTCCTTGTGAAGGATCTCTCTCCCCCTCTAGTTTATCCCTCATGGTCTCGGACTAGTGAGATACATGTTTCCGGTGGCTTTTCGTTTGGAAAGAGTTGTTTCTTCCGCTGCATCACAGGAGCGAGGAGGCGGAGGTTGTTCGGTGGCTTGAACGTGTGTGCGAGCACGGATGTGCTGCTGATTTGCGGCACTGGACTTATTCTCGATCTTGAGATCGGCAAGCATTCGTCTACATCATCCACGAGTACAACCTCATTATAGTTTGTCGGTCTACAAGGTTATGTTCTCTATGGATGTATATCAACATGTTGTTTGTATCTAGTAGATAGATCTTGGTGCTTAGTTATTCCCATCGTAGGAAATTTTTTGTTTTGTATGCTGCGAACCCATCAGTGATATCAGAGCCGGATCTATACGTGTTTGTCTCTCCTACTATAGTCAATATCTGATTTACAACGAGTTGCTAATAATTTGGTTATCATCGTTGTAGTTCCATGTTCATAGGTAAGAACGGTTCTATCTTCAAAAGCCCTAAGTCACGTAAAACTTGCAATAGATAAATTAGAAGCATCTAGTTTAGATTGTTGATGGGCTAGTGTCATGATATGGTAATGTTGTAAGTAGATGTATATTTGATACTCTTATAACACACCTAATGTGTAAGTTTCATAGACATTGGCCTTACACACAAAGGAATGATAAAGATCATACCACGATGCACATGATAGTGATCAAGTGCAAGAACCATGTCATTTCACTTTTCACATATGATATTTTTGCATCTTATATTGCGTGTTTAACATTTCAATAACATTATAAGATGATCCCTCATTTAGATATCAAGATAAAAATGTGTTCTCCCTTAAGTATGCATCGATTATGTTTCGCCGCTTCAAGACATCACGTGATGATCGGGTGTACTTGAATCCACGATCATATTTCGGGTGTAAGACAGTTTTACACACGCAAAATACTAAGGTTCTTACTTGGCGAGCCTAGAATGTACATACATGGCCTCATAACACGGACCGAAAGTTTAAGCATGAGTCATATGTTTGTTATGATGCCCATATAGATGCTCGTCTTTGAAGCTACACTGACTCACGTGATGATCGGACTTGGTGTAGTGGATTTGGTTCATGTAATCACCAAAAAGACACGAGGGGTGTCGTTTTTGATTGGGAGTTCATTCATAATTTGGATTAGTTGAACTTGATCTATCATAAACTTAGTCTAAACGTTACAAATTCTGTTGTAGATGGCACCACCTGCTTTTAATTTCAATGTGTTCATGGAGTAAGAGAAACTTGTGTCGAATGGTAGCAACTTTACCGAATGGGCCATGAATTTGAGGATTCTCCTCTCTGCTGCACAAAAGCAATATGTGCTAGAAGCGTCGCTAGGCCTCCCACCAGTTGATGATGCCCATGACGAAGAAAAGAACGTCTATTTGAGTCGCCGGGAGGACCACAACTTAGTTCATTGCGGCATACTGTATGGGATAGAGCTAGAACTTCGAAAGCATTTCAAAAACGGCAATGCCTTTGATACAATGGGTGAATTGAAAATGATTTTTGATACCCATGCTGATATAGAGAGTTATAATGCTTCTAAAAAGTTCTTTAGTTGCATGATGGAAGAGAACAACTTTGTTAGTGAGCACGTACTCAAAATGTCTGGGTACGCCGATAAGATTGTGTCCTTGGGAAAAACGATTCCCATTGACTTAGGCATACATTGTGTTCTCCAATCTCTACAACCTAGATACAAGAGCTTCGTGATGAACTATAACATGCAGGGCATGAAGAAGTCTCTCCCCGAGCTTCTATCAATGCTTAAGACTGTAGAGGTGGAGATCAAGAAAGAACATCAAGTGTTGATGATCAATAATACCGCCGGTTTCAAGAAAGAGACGAAGGGTAAATAGAAAGGAAAGAAGGGTGGAAAATCAGTTGCTGTGCCTAAAAAGAAATCCCAAGCTGACACTAAGTCTGATACCGAGTGCTATTATTGTAAGGGGACTGGCCATGGGAAGCGCAACTGCCCCAAGTATTTGGCAGACAAGAAGGCCGACAAGGCAAACAAAGATATATAGATATACATATTGTTGATGTGTACTTGACTAGTACTCTCAGTAGCACCTGGATATTTTATATTGGATCGGTTGCTAATATATGTAACTCGAATCAAGGGTTGAGGAAAAAAGCGACCGCTAGCAAGGGGTGAGGTCAATATGCATGTCGGCAATGGATGAAGTTATGATGTGATCGCCGTTGGAGTGCTGCCTCTCCACTTACCGTCGGGATTAGTTATAGACCTAAATAATTATTATTTGGTTCCTGCACTAAGAATGAACATTGTATCCGGATCATGTTTGATGCGAAGTGGTTATTCATTTAAATCTGAAAACAATGGTTTTTTGATTTATATGAATGCTATCTTTTATGGTCATGCACCTGTGATGAATGGTTTATTTCTGTTGGATCTCGATAATAGTGTCACACATATTCATAATGTAGATGCTAAAAGGATTAAACTTGATGATGATATATCTGCAGAAATGTGGCACTGCCGTCTAGGTCATATTGGCGTTAAACGCATGAAGAAACTCCATTCAGATAGACTTTTGGAATCACTTGATTTCGAATCATTTGATACATGTGAGCCTTATGAGCAAGATGAATAGAACGCCGTTTTCCGGTTCAATGGAACAGGCGACCCATTTATTGGAAATCATACATTCTGATGTATGTGGTCCAATGAGTGTGTCGGTGCAAGGTGGATATCGTTATTTTGTTACTTCCACAGATGATTTAAGTAGATATGGGTATATATACTTGATGAAACACAAGTCTGAAACCTCTGAAAAGTTCAAGGAATTTCAGAATGAAGTGAAAAATATCGTAATAGAAAGATCAAATTTCTACGGTCTGACCATGGAGGTGAGTATCTAAGTTACGAGTTTAGCACACATATGAAGAAACTTCAGCCTGATAAACTCGAACCCAAAGCGGAAAAATGTGTCTTCATAGGATACCCTAAGAAAACTATTGGGTATTCCTACTATCACAGATCCGAGGGCAAGGTTTTCCTTGCCAAGAATGGATCCTTTCTTGAGAAAGAGTTTTTTGTGAAAGGTGTGTGTAGTCGGAAGGTAGAAATCAAAGAGGTTATTGAACCTTCTCTTCATAATATGGCAAGTAGCGCAGCCCTGGAAGTTGTTCCGGAGTTGACTTCACCAAATGAAGAGGGAACTAATGATAATAATCATGAAACTCCAAAAGAGAATACTACCGAACCTCGCAGGTCAAGCAGGACGCGTGCATCTCCTGAACTGTACGGAAATCATGTTATGAATTTTATGGTTGATGAAATAGATGACCCTGCGATGTATGAAGAAGCGATGATGATCCCGAATTCCAACAAATGGCTAGAAGCCATGAAATCCGAGATGGAATCCATGTATGAAAACTAGGTTTGGACCTTGGTGGACTTACCTCACGATCGAAAGGCCATTGAGAACAAATGGATTTTCAAAAGAAAAAGTGATGCTGATGGTAACATAACCGTCTATAAAGATCGACTTGTCGCAAAGGGGTTTTGACAAATTCAAGGAGTTGGCTACGATGAGACATTCTCTCCCATAGTGATGCCAAAGTCAGTTAGGATTATGTTAGCAATTGCTGCATATTTCGACTATGAGATATGGCAGATGGATGTCAAAACTGCGTTCCTCAATGGCAACATTGAAGAAGAGTTGTATATGATACAACCAAAGGGTTTTGTCGATTGATGACCCAAAAGTATAGGGGATCACAACAGTCTTCAAGGGTAGTAAAGCCCAATTTATTGATTCGACACAAGGGGAGCCAAAAGAATATTTATAAGCCTTAACAACTGAGTTATCAATTCAGCTGCACCTGGAAATAGCCTTGCTCACAATAGTTTATCAGTAGCAACAGTTTTGTAGTAGCAATAGCAAAGTAACAGTAGCAGTAAAACAAAGGCAGTAGTAACAATAGTAGCAAACATCAGGATTTGAGTGCGGTAGGCACAGGGATAGATGGACGAGCGTTGCATGGACAAGACTATTCATGTAATATCAAGATCTAGGGCATTTGCAGATAAATAAGATAAAGCATCCAAGTACTAAATAATCATAGGAATGTGTTCCATATATAGTCATACATGCTCTCAATGAGAACTTGCACAACATCTTTTGTCTTGCCAGCCCGTTGTAGCGGGACCTCAAGGGAATCTACTGGCAATTAAGGTAATCCTTTTAATAGAGTACCGGAGCAAAGCATTAACACTCTGTGAACACACGTGATCCTCATATCACAGCCATCCCCTCAAGTTATCCCAATTTCTATCACTTCAGGGCCTTTGGTTTCGGAAAATAATATGTGTAAACAACTTGCAAATAAGATCACAAACAATACTATCATCATGAATCAATAACATGTTCAGATCTGAGATCATGGCACTCGGGACCTAGTGACAAGCATTAAGCATAACAATTTGCAACAATGTCAAAAAGCACTAACAAAGATACTAGGCACCATGCCCTAACAATCTTATTCGTTTACATGATAGATCTCATCCAATCCCTACCATCCCCATAGCCTACAGCGGGGGATTACTCACTCATGGATGGGGGAAATATGGATGGTTGATGGAGAGGCGTCGGTGATGATGATGGCGATAATCTCCTCCAATTACCCGTCCTGGCAGGGTGCCAGAACGGAATTTCTGGTTCCGAATCACGGTTTCTGGTGGTGGCGGCGCAGCGGAACTCTATCTGGAAAAACATTGAATTCCTCCTCTGTTTTTAGGTTAGAAGGCTTATGTAGGCGAAGGGAGATACCGAGGGGGTTCCCGAGGTGGCCACAACACCCCAGGCGTGGCTAGGCCTGGCTCGCGCCACCAGGTGGTGTGGGACCCTCGTGGCCCTTCTCTGTCTCGTCTTTTGGCTCCGTGAGTCTTTTGGTAAAATAAGAGTTTTGCAATATTTTCCGGGATTTTTTCCTGAAAGTTGATTTCCTGCACAAAAACTAGACACCAAAGCAATTCTGCTGAAAACAACTTCAGTCTGTGTTAGTTGTATCCAAATCACACAAATTAGAGGAGAAACAATAGCAAAAGTGTTCGGGAAAGTAGATACGTTTTGGACGTATCAACTCCCCCAAGCTTAGCTTATTGCTTGTCCTCAAGCAATGAAGTTGAAAACTGAGTGCAATAAAAGAAACTTTCACGAACACATTTGCTTCATGTGATGTATATATTCTCAACATATGATTAATACTTAGACAATTCATAATAAGGAGTATGCAACTAAGTCTACTCAATAGTCATGCAAGCTATGAAGATATTCCAACACAATAATAATAAGCAGCATCAAACATAATCGTAAGCAACATTGTAATGCTCATAAAAAGGTATGATAGAGTGTCACCTCCAAAGTTCAAGTGAATACTAGAGATAAAAATATCAAAAATACAAGCATCAAAGTTATGTCACAATTAACCATGTTTTGAGACAAGCACATTACACTAAGAATGACAACTATGCTCTCAAGAGAGTGCTCATAGAATAAGTGGTGACTCAACAAAGAAGTGAAAAGGTTTTGAAAAGTTTGAAAGGCTTCCAAATGCTAAAAGTATGGTAGTCATTAGCTTTGAGCTCTCATTGCCCCTATCATAAGCATCTTTAAGTGGTTAAGTTTAAAGTGAGGTCCAATTTGAGTTATATGCTTGACAGACCATAAACTGGATATCTCATGTCCCTTGAGTATGAGGGTCGTTCCTCATGCTACTCAACTTTAGTTACCGATAAGTTCTTGTCATTGTAACTACATGCGTATCATAGAGAACCGCCAACGGGGTACCCCTTGCCCCATGGTTATGCTGCAAGTTTCCACCATGATTAGGCATGGCTTAGGCTAGCGGCCCGGGCATTTCTCTAACACATATACATAACTCCATGGACTTACAAGCTCCCATTTTATTTCACACCGCCGACATCCTTAAACAAAAGAGCATGATATCAACTGGGTAGATATTTATAGGTGTTGAAAGCGTTCCCCGTGACAGCACGGTTCTGCTAACTCCTAACCTATAATTTGCAAACATATAACTTTCATGGACAGTCACAATGGTTCAGGTTTCTTAAGTGCAAGAAAATAAAGTGTGTCATCAAGTTCGTGGGAGTTTTAATAACTAACTTTCTCAAAACAAGCAAACATTTTAGTTGGAAGAAAACAAGGCATAATAAATATGCAAGGAATAGCAGTGATGCTAATAGGTAGATATGGTGGATACTTTTTGACAATTTTGGTTTTGGGGAGTTGGAAACACGAGTAGAGCTCATACTCAGTGCAAGTGAAGGCTAGCAATAGAAAGGGAGCGAAAATCGAGAGAGTAGTAACTATCATAATCATGCTTGCAACAAAACAAAATTAATTATGGCATAAAAGTGATACAAGAACTCCGAGGCAAAATAAATCATCGAGGCTTAACTGACTTTGGTTCAGTCATAGGCATGCATGAGCATGTGCCAAGTCGATTCAAATGAAGCATTCAGAGGAGGATACCACAATGTCATACCAATTTATGAATAGAACAATGCAAGCAAACACTCATGTGACATGCTACAAACTATTAGCAAGTTGGAGCTAATCATAAGAGAGAAAGAACTACTAAGCATCCAATAAGTAACATACACTTTACATGAACAGACTAAGCATGCCCACAATGATGAGTATATATACAAAAATGAAAACAAATAGAGTTCAGTACCAGCCTCTTACCACACCTCGAGTTGTCATAAATCATCATTATTGTCTTTCACTTGTGTGACTTGAATAATAAGATAAACAAAATTCCAAGGAGTCATTGAGGACCGTTGAACCCTGCAACGAACTTTACAAAACCAGAGAAGAACAACAAATATTTTTGGGTTTTCGATTTTTTTAAAGAAAGCACTGAAGGCAAAAGCAAACAAAGCAAAATATTTTTGGATTTTTCTTATAACAAACCAAATCTAAAAGACAAAGAAACAAGCAAAGAGAAACAATGAAAATATTTTTGGTCTTTTTGTGTTTTGGAAAGCAGAAACAAAAACTAAAAGGAAAGCGAAACATGGATGTGCAAAGTACCGACGGAACATGATATGTATATGAGTGTGATATCGGTATACCTCCCCCCAAGCTTAGGATTTTGGCCTAAGTGGAGATCAATCCAAGCCTGGCCAAGAAGGAGCGCCTCCATAGTGTGACGAAGAGGTGCCTTCGTCCTGGTACGTGCTCGAGGAAGCCCCTATGTAGTGCGCAGAGTAGTCATAAGAGGGCGCATCCCCCTGGTAGTGCTCGTGGAAACCAAGCACGCAGAGCTGATCGTCCATCTCCTTGGAGCGTGAACAAGGCCTCCTGCAAATACTGAACAAAGTAGACTGTGGCAAAGAAATTTCCCTCTCATCCCCATCACTAAACATCATCCTGTAAACTAAACTCTCAAGGCTAGAGCTAGCAGTAACAAAGTAATGCGCTTCCATGGCAGCTAGATCAAGCCTCTATGGGGCCAGCACTGTATTATTTGGATCAATAGAAAGGTCCAAGGCACCAACTACGTGTGTAGCAATAATACCCCCATAAATGGGTCCTCTAGCAGCTAGGTGGCGAGCAATGAGAGAATCAAGATTATATCTGGTTTCATTGTTAAGTGGAGCAGCTAGAAAAGCCAAATGATAGTTGGAAATATTGCTAGTGTTCTCCCTACCAAGAATGTTAGTGGAAAGATAATAAGCAAAATATCTTAGAGCTGGGAGTTGAATATTTCTTATCTTTCCGCGTTGGGTTGTGCAGCCATCATCATTTGTTACCCCACGGTAGAGCTCCAACAAATCAGCGGGTCGACCTTGAATCTTCTTCACCGTCCCAGCCATGCCAATACCTATAATGCCGCAAAATCTTTCCAATGTCATGGTAAAAGGCCTACCATAAATTTTGAATGAAATCTTTAAGCTATAAGAGGTGTTAGTGAAAGTGAAACTCTCCACAAAAGTCTTGGTGAGCAAAGCATATTGCTCACTCTCATCCTGCATGTAATCAGTTAGACCAACCCTCTGAACAAGAGTTAAGAAATCATCGAGGATCCTTGCAGCTTGCAAAAAGGCAAATACAGCGAAGGTAGATGGGTGTGCATCTCCATCATCTCCCTCATTGCCAAAGCGCGGCGCAATAAGATCCTCATTGTATGATGGCCTAGCTTGAGAGGCTGATCTCGAAGGCCTTGTCCTCCTAGGTGAATCTCTTCCAAACCCTTCTCCAAAGGTATGGTTGTCCATTCCTCTTATTCTAAATTTTTTAGACAAACATCAAACCAAGTGATTTCCAAGCTAATAAATGATGGGGAACTACTATAGGAACTTGCTAGAGGGCTAAATATGCATCAAAATAAAATCTCTGAGCATAGAACAAGCAGGCAAGCTCACATAACCTATCACCTACAGTAGCAAAATACTCAAGATATAATCCACCAATCAAAAATCTAATTGGACAAGCGGAGGAGGCACATACCAAAGAGCAATCCCTCCAAAAATCAGCAGCAAAGATGGGCTGAGCAAGGAGATCGAAAATTGGGAGCAAGAACAGCAAGAACTTGAGCTATGTGAAGTTTTCTGGTGTTTTTCGTAAGAGAGAAAGAAGAGGCAGGAAGGAGGCTAAGTGGAGGGCCAGGGTGGGCCACACCAGGGCTAGGCGCGCCCATGGTCTGGCCGCGCCACCAGGGTGTGTGCCTGCCTTGTGGGTCCCCTAGGTCACTCCAGGTACCCCTCTGCCCCTTTTCATGAAAAAATTTAATATGAATTTTCTAGAATTTTTCGAGAAACTTTATTTTTGGGTTATTTTCAGGTTATGAAAATTGATTTTCTCGTAGAAAAATATTTTTGAAAGACGCAAAAGAAAACCAAAACTAAAACTACAGAAGTTCTAAGACACTCTAAAAAGCAAGCAACTAGCAAAACTAAGACGAACAAGACGAAAAACAAAGATTGGAGTTGAGAAAATAAAAGTGAGCAAGGATAATCATTGTGAAAACATTGTTTTGTTCATAAAAATCCCTTTGTTAACAAGGTTGATCAAGTCTTTTTACCAAATCAATTTTATATGAAACAAAACTTTGCATTTCACAAAATGATTATGTTCCCTCAATCTTGATAGCAATATTCCCAATCATAATAGTTTCAAAAATTTCTTGTGGTATGGGACAATATATTTCTCCAACTTTGATGCCCTCAATATTTTCAATTGAATTAAGGCCATAACTCTTATCAATCTTCTTTGGGAAATAGATAGTATGCTCTTTGTCATTAATAGTAAAAGATACTTTTCCTTGATTACAATTGATGACAACACCTGTAGTATTAAGAAAAGGTCTCCCAAGAATAATAGACATATTATCATCTTCAGGCATCTCAAGCACAACAAAATCAGTTAATACCAAGCAATTATGAGCCACTTGAACAGGACCATCCTCACATATACCAACAGGAATAGCTGTAGACTTACCAGCCATTTGCAAAGATATATCAGTTGGTATCAATTTTTCTAGTTGAAGTCTCTTGAAGAGAGAAAAAGGCATAACACTAACTCCTGCTCCCAAATCACACAAAGTATTTCTAACATAATTATTTTTAATAGAGCAAGGAATAGTTGGGATCCCAGGATCCCCAAGTTTCTTTGGAACCTTACCAATGAAGAAATAATTAGCAAGAAAAGTAGAAATTTCCTCATTAGGAATCTTCCTTTTTTAGAGACAATATCCTTCATATACTTTGAATAAGGAGGAAACTTAATAGCACTAGGCAAATGAATTTGCAAAATTAAAGGTTTCATCCACTCACAAAAATTGTTATAGTGTTCTTCCTCCTTTGACTTGTTTTTATTATTAGGAAAAGGCATTGTTTTTGTACCCAAGGCTCTCTTTCACTACCATGTTTATTAGCAACAAAATCTTCCTTAGTGTACCTAGTATTCTTAGTGTGCCTCTCAGGATCCTCTTCAATTTCTTCCTTATGAGGATCATCATTTTTATCATTACCACTTTGAGTTTTAGCATTCGAGACAGATATACTATTATGATCTATAACAGGTTCAGAAGATTCTACAATTGTTTTATGTTTCTTTTTCTTTCTCTTAGAAGTAGTACCTCTATTTTCAGCTTGTTGAGAATCCTGCTCAATTCTTTTAGGATGACCCTCAGGATATAATGGATCCTGAGTGGTAGCACTACTCCTAGTTCTAATTTCATAAGCATGTTTATCTCCAGAAGCATTAACTAGCATATCTTTTTGTACTTTACCAAGTTGATCAATTTGAGTTTGAACCATCAGGAAATGTTTAATAAGCATTTTAACATCATTATAAGTTCTTTCCACAATATCTTTCAACTCATTAATAGCTCTAGAGTTTTCTAATAAATGATTTTGAACTTGTTTATTAAAATTACCTTGCTTAACAATAAAAGTATCAAGTTCCTCTAAGCATTGATCAGGAGGTTTACCATAAGTAATATCACCTTCATCAATGTGTTAGAGAGAGTGTACCTCAATAATGGATGAGTGGGAGATTGGCTTACATAATTCTTCTATAGGAGGTAAATTCTTCACATCTTCAGATTTAATACCCTTCTCCTTAAGACATTTCTTAGCTTCTTTCAACACTTCATCATTTAGTTCAATCACTCCCCTCTTCTTGGGTGTTGGTGTTGGAGTTGGTTCAGGCACAGTTGGTGCAGGTGTAGTTCGCTCAGGTGTAATTGGCTCAGTTGTAGTCCAATCATCATAATTCTTGCTTATTTTAGCCATTAATTTCTAAGCTTCTACGAGAGTTGTTTTCCTGAAAACACAATCAGCAAAACTATCCAGGTATGTCCTAGATTCATCAGTTAGTCCATTATAATATATATCAAGAAGCTCATTTTTACATAACGGACATCCATGATGTGCATGAATCAAGGCACAAAACCTTGTCCATGACTCAGGCAGTTTCTCCTCTTCTCCCTGTTTAAAATCAAAAAGATTCTGCAAAACAGCATGTCAAGCACTAGGAGAGAAATATTTCTGAAAGAATGTAGCAATCAAGCAATTAGGGCTATCAATGGATCCAGGAGGTAAACTATTAAACCAAGCTTTAGCTTCTCCTTTTAGTGAAAAGGGAAAAAAATAGCAACAAAGTAGGTGCGCATCTTAATATCATCAGAAAATAAGGCACTCATAGTAGAAAGCTCAGTCATATGTGCCACGGCCCTTTCATCCTCAGTCCCACAAAAAGGTTCTTTCTCAACAATGTTTATATAGGATAAATCAAGAGAGAAATCATAATCTTTATCTTTAATATTTATGGTAGATGTGGCAAAATTAGCATCAGGAAATAGTTTAGGTATAATAGTACGTTTCTCAATAAGACTCTTAATAGCACTAGCACCACATGTGTTTCGATATTCTTCAATAAATTCATCTGTCATTTCAATATAACCATCATTAATATCATAGCTCTCTCTAGACTTAGGTTAGCTAACAGGTGTAATAGTGTCTTCATTAGGAGTTTTAGTATTTCCCAATATAGTTCTAGCAATTGTGGCATCTAGAAAAGGACCTAATGAACCACTCACATCAAGCACAGTAGAAGTAATGTCATGAGCATCAGAAGCAATTTCAGATTCAGCAGTAGTAGCAGTGTGTGTAGCATGTGTATGTGGTGGTGGTGTATCAAGCTTACTTATAACAGATGGTGAATCAAGAGCATCAGAGGTGTTTAGAACTATACCTCTTCTTGTAGTGGATGGTAAAATAGAAAATTTTCCATGACGAGTTTTCCCCATGATGAAAAGGATAGCAACGAACAATAATAAATCCAAGTGAACTTACAAATAAAGCTATGCTCCCCGGCAATGGCGCCAGAAAATAGTCTTGATGACCCACAAGTATAGGGGATCACAACAGTCTTCGAGGGTAGTAAAGCCCAATTTATTGGTTTGACACAAGGGGAGCAAAAGAATGTTTATAAGCCTTAACAACTGGGTTATCAATTCAGCTGCACCTGGAAATATTCTTGCTCACAGTAGTTTATTAGTAGCAACAGTTTTGTAGGAGCAATAGCAAAGTAACAGCAGAAGTAAAACAAAGGCAGTAGTAACAATAGTAGCAAATATCAGGATTTGAGTGCGGTAGGCATAGAGATGGATGGACGAGCGTTGCATGGACAAGACTATTCATGTAATATCAAGATCTAGGGCATTTGCAGATAAATAAGATAAAGCATCCAAGTACTAAATAATCATAGGCATGTGTTCCTTATATAGTCATACGTGTTCGCAATGAGAACTTGCATAACATCTTTTGTCCTGCCAGCCCGTTGCAGTGGGGCCTCAAGGGAATCTACTGGAAATTAAGGTACTCCTTTTAATAGAGTACCGGATCAAAGCATTAACACTCCGTGAACACACATGATCCTCATAGCATAGCCATCCCCTCTGGTTATCCCAATTTCTGACACTTCGGGGCCTTTGGTTCCGAATAATAATATGTGTAAACAACTTGAAGATAAGATCACAAACAATACTATCATCATGAATCAATAACATGTTCATATCTATGATCATGGCACTTGGGCCCTAGTGACAAGCATTAAGCATAACAATTTGCATCAATGTCAAAAATCAATAACAAAGATACTAGGCACCATGCCCTAACAATCTTATTCGATTACATGATAGATCTCATCCAATCCCTACCAGCCTCATAGCCTACAACGGGGGATTACTCACTCATGGATGGAGGAAACATGGATGGTTGATGGAGAGGCGTTGGTGATGATGATGGCAATGATCTCCTCCAATTCCCTGTCCTGGCAGGGTGCTAGAACGGAGTTTCTGGTTCCGAATCGCGGTTTCTGGTGGTGGCGGCATAGTGGAACTCTATCTGGAAAAACATCGAACCCCCCTTTGTTTTTAGGTTAGAGGGCTTATGTAGGCGAAGGGGGAGACCGAGGGGGTGCCCGAGGTGGCCACACCACCCCAGGCGCGGCCAGGCCTGCCCTGCACCACCAGGTGGTGTGGGCCTATCATGGCCCTTCTCCGACTCGTCTTCTGGCTCGTGAGTCTTCTAGTAAAATAGGAGTTTTGCGATATTTTCTAGGATTTTTCCTGAAAGTAGATTTCCTGCACAAAAACTAGAAACCAAAGCAATTCTGTTGAAAACAATAGCAAAAGTGTTCGGGAAAGTAGATACATTTTGAACGTATCATCGATCCTAAGGATGCTGAGAAGGTATGCAAACTTCAGCGATCCATCTATGGACTAAAGAGAGAATCGCAGATTTGGCATCTCCACTTTGATGAGGTGATCAAAGAGTTTGGATTTGTCCAAACTTATGGATATTATTGTATTTACAAGAAAGTGAGTGGGAGAAATGTGACATTTCTAATATTATATGTGGATGACATATTACTGATCGAAAATGATGTAGATCTTTTAAACAGTGTTAAAAGTTATCTAAATAACAATTTTTCAATGAAGGACCTAGGTGAAGCATCATACATATTAGGCATAAATATCTATAGAGATAGATCAAGACGCCTAATAGGGATATCATAGAGTACATACCTTGATAAGATTTTAAAGAAGTTTAAAATGGACGAAAGTAAGAAGGGGTTCTTACCTATGTTGCAAGTCAAGACATTGAGTAAGACTCAAAGTCCGGCTACGGTGGAAGAAAGAGAGATAATGGAGAAGATCACCTATGCTTCAGCCATAGACTCTATAATGTACGCCATGCTATGTACAAGACCGGATGTGGCACATGCTATTAGTTTGACTAGTAGATACCAATCTGATCCAGGTTTGAAACACTAGATAGCGGTCAAGAATATCCTCAAGTACTTAAGAAGAACTAAGGAAATGTTTCTCGTGTACGGAGATGAAGAAGAGCTCGTCGCTAAATGTTATGTAGACGCTAGCTTCGACACTGATCCGCATGACTCTAAGTCTCAATCCGGGTACGTATTTCTTATAAACAAAGGATCAGTTAGTTGGAGGAGTTACAAACAACCCGTGGTGGTTGGATCAACAAAGGAGGCCGAATATGTTGCTGCTTCAGAAGCAGCTCAGGAAGAGGTTTGTATGGAGTTCATAACCGAACTAGGTGTGGTTCCTAGTGCGTTGGACCCAATGGTGATCTTTTATGAAAACAATGGATCCATAGCCAATGCCAAGGAACCAAGGTCTCACAAGAATTTCAAGCATATTAAGCGCCAGTTTCACTCCATCCGCGAACATGTCGAGGATGGAGATATAAAGATTTGTAAAGTACACACAGATCTCCATGTAGCACATCCGTTGACTAAAAATATCCCTAGGGCAAAATATGATCAATACCAGAACTCCATGGGTGTTAGATTTTTCACTATCTAACTAGATTATTGCCTCTAGTGCAAGTGGGACACTGAAGGGAATATGCCCTGAGAGGCAATAATAAAGTTGTTATTATGTATATTCCAAGTATATGATAGATGTTTATTTTGCATGATATAATTGTATTAATACGGAAATGTTAATTGATACCTTTGATCCGGATTACGGATGTAGTATAGCTCTTTTTACCTAGTAGACCAAGGTTTATCCAATCCTCGGGAAGCAGAAAGAAAAGTTAGATTACTTAAACGAACCTTCGATATTTTTAGAATTCTTTTTGTGTTTTAACCATACCAAGAGTTTATGATCTTTTTATTGTTGTTGACGATGAAGAGAGAGAGGCCTAGGGTCTTCAGTATTCACCAGGGGCTGTGCAAAACATCTGATGGGAATAATAGATAATGATAAAGTATGCATGTAAGCATTAGAGCAAGATAATTATATGTGGTCAGTGCATCCATAATTGTTATCGCCTCCGCAAACGCTTATAGCAATAACCTACTAGTCTCATCCATATAAGAAAGAGAACTAATGATATGCATAGTGATGTCATTGTTAATCCCAAGTAAATTCCTCACATACAACCATACTACACCTTCTGTCAGTGAGGTTCCCATCTGCAGATCAGTTATTACTCACACTCCCTTTACCTAGATCAATCCATGGGGTCTTGGGTACCTGACAAGTCCTTAGATTGAGGCAAGAGAGGGTACTATAATCATCATGTCATCCAAACTAATACATGATCCCATCTATGATAAATAACATGCACAAAATACTACATGGCTAGGCCAAAGCCCTTAGCCCAAGGAGAATTACTCACACATAGAGATGAAATCAACAATAAAAAACATTGTAATAGAGATCATAAGGTTGATAGCAAATAGTCTTACAATGTCGTCCATTGGAGAAGAGATCTACTATTACAAGTGGTGGAAGATGGCTATGGTGGTGGAGAAGGGTTTAGAGGTTTAGATCTAGATATATTCCTCCGGCATGGCGGCTTCTGGTGGCAGGGAGACTTGAGGTAGAAAAAGAAGCATTGTTTCCCGTCGCCCGAATCCTATTTATATAGGGTCCCTTCACGAAAGTTGTTCTGTTTGATTTATTGAAGTCGATGGCAACTTTACGGCTACAACTATACAGCCGGAATAAATTTCCCACCATATAGTTGGTCATTAAGGCTTCTGCCTCCACTTCACGGCTCCTGGTTTCTTTGACGTGTTGGAAATCTCATATCTTTGGCATTTATGTAGTGATTCCCATCATTATACGTCATTATCTGCGCAGGGAAAAATAGCAAGAAAGGATTGCATACCCCTTTGATAATTAGGCATTAGTGGCAGGGTTTAGAGAGATATTTCATCAAATATATAAATAATATCTAGTTTAAATGCGGACGTGGATGGATATCTTTAACAGCCATCAACCTCCCCAAGCTTAAACTTGATCGTCCTCGAGCAAGAAAACCAAAATCAAAATGTAACTTAGCATTTAAACTGAAATAACAAGATGATGATCATACTCATGATTGGTAGTCCCATGTTTCCTCCACTTTATTAATCTAAAAAACTTCAGCATAGATAGAGCAATGGAAAGCATATCATACGAGTTTCATGAATCCTTATAGCACGGCAAAATTATAGTAAGCATGGATGATTCAAAAGAGTAAACTTTATTCCATGTCATGTAATCAACTCATAAGCTTGCCTTTGAATAATATAGTAAATCATGTAAAATTGAGGGTGTGAGAGTTTGTAATGATAAGCATATACACTAAAGTATCTCAATTCTCCCACATCAATAAATCAAGACTTTTCAAGCACTAATTTTCTATTCATTGTCCTTCAAGAATTTCAGTTCTTAAGTAATTGAGAGCATGCCAAAAAATTCATTAGTTTATCGGGTTGTGATGGACACTCATGGCATCACTAAGTTTTTTGTTCTCTTTTCATAATGATTACTCATATCAGCCAGAGGAGTGATTCCATCATGTTTACAGCTACCTAGGAGTGCCAACAATCTTACCCATTATAGCATTGCTGCTACAAATGTTTAATCAACTCATAGCCGAAATCTATGAGTTACCTCCATGAAGATTGTTTGTAGGCTAGCGAACTTGTTGGCATCCCATGAAGTTTGACACGCATAAAACTATATCATTCTTATGATTCACAAGTCAAACTTTGGCATGCTCACAAAAACCGCTAAACATTAATTCAATTGAACAAATCTTTTCAAAGAGAGCTATCAAGTCAATCGTTATTTTTGTGGTGTTGAGTGTCTCTTAGGAATAAGCTTTCAAGACTAAACACTACAACACCCAAGCCTTCAATTGTGAGACTTTTTTGTATTTCAATTGTTTAGCAAATTTTAGGCAAGACTTGGTTAACTAAAAGAGCTGGAACAAAACATACTCAATTAAATACCCATGCAAACAAAATTTTACTACAATATAGAGACTCACTCCACCGATATAACATCTTATCATTTCTACTAACTAGCATGGGTTTCTCAAAATTCAAAAGTGGGGAGTCATAAGGCATACCTATCATGTTTGGTTCCACTTCTCTCTTCCCTTTTTATTTGTTTCTTGGAAACTCGAAGTCAATCACTCTCCTCCAAATTTATGAGAACCTCGAGGTGAAAAGAAAAGAAAGAGGGAAAATAAAGATAAATAGAGAATTTTTTTTGGTATTAGAGAATAGAAAATTGGCGGCAAAGCTCGGCTTAAAAATCTCAAACAAAATAAAATAACTAAAGATAAAGTGTTGGGGAAACCAACATGAGTTCTTATAAACTCAAATAAAAGCATAACCTCGAAAATAAAGTAAATCAAATGAAATTCAAATAAAAATAGATAGAAAACCTCCCCAAGCTTAGGATTTTGCAAGCCCTTCAAATCAGTGAGGTGAGGTAAAAAGTTGTAACTCTAGTCCGCAAATTGAGTCTATAAGTTACTTGTTGTTTCTAAGAGGTTCAGGGCGAGATTATGCATCCCCTCCACAGTTCCTCCAAGTTCTTAGAAATCTTGATATGTAGCGAACCGGCTTGGTGGCTGCTCCTCCTAATGAGGGGCTTCTTGCTCCTCCTCTTGGTCCTCATCCTGTTCTGGAATCTCTTCCTCGGGTTGGTGTTGCTCAACCTTCAAGTCATAAAGTACGCGTCCTTCCTCGATAGAGAAAAGACCATTAGGCAAAGGAGCAGGGTAGAGACGCCTAGCTCCAGCAATATGCAGATAATAAACACCACCTCTCCTAGTGAGCATTCCACAAGCCCTCAAAGTAGACAAACCAACACGTCGCTCATCTATTAACGGTTGTAACTCACCTAGGTCGATGCCAAGGGCATTGGAAAGCATGGTGATGACGCCTCCACATGTGATTGGTCCTTGGCTTTGGGAGGATTGGTACTTCAAGTAGCGCAAAAGAATTGCACCCAAGTGGAGTGACAAGTTGTCATAGTTGAAAGCAGCTTTTGCAAGGACTAAGATGTCCTCCTCATTGAGTCTTGTAAACCCATTATGCGCCTGCAAGGTGTTATCAATAACATAGAAAAAATAGCGATTAGCAGGATGTTGAATATTTTTCCCTTTGCTGACTCTAGAAGTAAAGCTCATTCTATTATAGAAGAGTTTAGGGGAAGGTTCTATGCTGGTAAAAGATCCGCGTAGAGCATTAGGATCATTGTTAGGTAAACCAAAACAATTGCACCATTCATCAAGTGATAATGAATAATTGTTATTCATGAGTCAGAAAGAAATTCTATCCTCCCCATGCCATGCCTTAACGGTGATTTTCAAAGAACTAAGAAATTCGATGGTTAACCGGTGATAGGTAGGTGCATCATGAAATACAAAGTTTTGCAGGCCAACCCTATTGCAAAGTAAATTGAAGTCATCAGAAATACCGAGTTGGTTCAATATGACGGGTAAGCCCATTTGGTTGCCTTGACTTCTCGATTTTTGATCCTGTCAAAACGATCACGGTGGGAATCGTTCTTGAATCGAATCCCAATGCGTTCCTGAGCTGCAGCCCGAAAAGAAATAGCAGCAGCAAGAGCATGCGTTTGGCTCGTCGTGTTCATCTTCTAAAAATAAATAAGAAAGACAAATATAAAACTTTTTGATCCAACAGTAATAGTCATAGCATATTCCTCATCATAGCACACTAAAGAATCTCCTCATCATAATAATCTAATCAAGAGAATCATGGAAAATAGTTCAAAATAAGTCTCACCCCAGATTGATAATGACAATAGATTTGAGATGAATTCGTGAAAAGTAATTGGAGGATCGGAGGAGAAACATACTGTAGACCACTTGTGTGCGAGGAAATCGAATGAAATTGAGTAGAGATGAAGATCCCTTAAGGTTTTGAGAGAGTTTGGAGGTAGAAGAGAGAAAAAGGATTGATGTTTTGATGTTTTGGGTACCTTCCCGTGCGTTTAAGTGGTCACACGCAACTATACGGCCGAAACACTTGTTCCCGCCGTATAGTTGGTCTGATGATAAAAAATAGTGTTTCTAGGGTTTCTTTCCTGGTGGCTGTAACTATACTATAGGAACTATACGGTCGGAACTTTTGTTCCCTTTGTATAGTTGGTCGTCAAACCTTTTGTACCCCGAGATGAAAAATTGTCGATGGATCAAATAACTATAGGCCAGAGCTATACGGCGGGAATTTTTATTCCGCCATATAGTTGGTCGTTAAAGCTTCAGTACGCATCAAAAAATTCTATTTCTTCAAGGATTACTTTTTAGACTAAAACTTAGCGAAACACCTTGTTTTGATAGAAAAATGACAGACTAAATTGCCGACCAACTTTTGCATGTGTAAAACAGGAATTTTTAGTACCGTTGAATCTCTCCTTCTCACTGTAGTTTTGTAGCACTCTTTATTCTATATAAAACTTAAAAACTTAACTCAAACATTTATTTCACATGGGTTGCCTCCCATGTAGCGCTCTTTTATGGTCAATAGTTTGACCTTGATGTTGCTTATTTAGCCATATGAGTGGAACACCCACTCCAAAATAGTTGGCCTTGAAATTAATGGCCTCCTTATCATCTTGCTTTGCTTTATTTTTCCTGGGAAAATGAATAACAAAAGGATCCCGCAAAGGCAACTGGAGCTTCATGTTCCCTTCATGCAAATTAATCAAAGCCTTAATAGTTCTTAAGAAAGGACGGCCTAATATGATAGGAGAAGTAGTATATTCAGGCATGTCAACAATAACAAAATCAATAAGAGCAGGACAACCTTTAATGTATACTAAGGTATTCTCTTTAACACCTACTGCTTGTTTGTAAGTAGAATATGCTAGATGCAATTTATTTTGGTGATTTCAAAAGAGCCAAGATTTTACTTATTAAAAAGACTCTTTGGAATTGTTGAAACACTTTCACCAAGATCACACAGTGCAACTATTTCATTAGTCCCAATTTTAATCTTAATGGTGGGCTCAAATATATCATCTAGCTTAACAGGCAATTTTTTTAGCAATTTTCTTATATTATTTCTCAAGCTCGCGTACCTTTATTGCTACCTGATTAACGAAGTGTTGATACATGGCTTCGTCAATTCCCTCACTTACCGGAATCTTGACATTGATCCTTTTACAAGATCTTCAACTGTGTAATTCGGTGAAGGAGCATTGCTATAATCGAGTTTTTTAGGCTCCTCCCTTTGGATTCTTATCATCTTGAGGTCTTCTACTGGATTGGGCTCAACTTTACCTGCAAATTTAGCTAGAATGAGAGTTTGACTCTCGGTTATCTTACCTAGCTGTGCCTCAATAATTCTTGTTCTTTCTTGGAGGGCCTGCAAACCATTTCTCAAACTAACAGCTTGGTTAGATAATTTACCAATCATAGCATCATGGTTCTCCATTATTTTAACTAGAATATTGTTTTGCTCATTTTGCGAGTCCATAAAAGATTTAAGAGTTTCTTGGAGACTACTATTACTTGATACAATATTATTATTACAGTTACCTACAGGACTAGAATAATGTTTCTGAAAATTTGGATTATAATTCTTTTTCCAAGCAGGGTTATAATCATTACGAGCAATGAAGTCTATTTCTTCAATAGTTGGTTCGGGAGTATCTCTTACCTGGGTTTCCTTACCTTTGACGGCTAATATGATCTCATCCAACTCAGCATTGAGTTCTTAATTTTCTTGAGGTGTGACTGAGTTCACCTTCTTTGTGTTTGATATTTCCACATGCCATTGGGCATGGTTGTCTTGCATATTGTCTAGCAGCTTCTTTGCTTCGGTAATTTGCTTACCCATAAATGTTCCTCCAGCCGCAGTATCAAGCATAGAATTGGACACAGGGTTAAGAGCATTATAAAATAAATGTAGAATTAACCAATCTTCCATCCCATGGCTGGGACAGTTTCTCATGCATTCTTTCATTCTCTTCCATGCAAGCGCTAGTGGCTCACGTTCTTCTTGTCTAAAACCAGTAATATTAGATCTGATTTGCATAGTCTTTGTAGGTGGAAAGAATTTATTCATAAATAAAGAAGTACATTCCACCCATGATGCAATAGTATTTCTATGCAAAGATAGCAAACATTCGTTCGCTCTTCCTCTAAGAGAGAAAGTAAAGCACAACTTGACCTCGTCGGGTTCAACATCTTTAATGCGCATCATATCACATATTTCAGGGAAAGTATTTAAATACATACCTACATCTTCAACAACAGAGTCTCCAAATTGATTCTGTTGAACCAAACTTAAATAGTGGGGCTTAATTTCATAATCTTCAGCAGCAATTGTTGGCTGAGTAATAGGAGTATGCAAATAATCATTGTTGGGAGTTGCAAACTCCCCAAGCTTCTTTTCAGCCATACTTCCTATGTTTTTGTATTTTCTTAAACAAGTACTAATGATGATAAAAACAAGAATTAAAAGACTAACTAATTTTTTTGGGTTTTCAAATAAAGACTGAAAGCAAAATAACAAAATTAAAAACAAGAATTAAAACTAGCAAGGTTTCTACTAAGCTCACCAGGGTAGCTATTGCTTCCCCAGCAACGACGCCAGGAAAAGGGTTGATACCTTCGATCCGGATTACGGATGTAGTATAGATCTTTTTCCCTAGTAGACCTAGGTTATTCGAATCCTCGGAAAGAAGAAAGCAAATTGAGATTACTTAAACATACCTTCGAGAGTTTTAGAATTCCTTTTTTGTTTTCACCGGACCAAGAGTTTGCGATCTTTTTATTATTGCTGACAATGGAGAGAGAGGGCTTAGGGTCTTCGGTTTTCACCAGTAGCTGTGCAAAACATCTTATGGGAATAATAAAAAATGATAAAATATGCATGTAATCGTTAGAACAAGATAATTATATGTGGACAGTGCATCCATAATTGTTATCGCCTCCGCTACCGCTTATAGCAATAACCTAGTAGTCTCATCCATAGAAGAAAGAGAACTAATGATATGCATAGTGATGTCACCGTTAATCCCAAGTAAATGAGGTTCCCATCCTGTAGATCAGTCATTACTCACACTCCCTTTACCGGGATCAATCCTCGGGGTCTTGGGTACCTGACAAGTCCTTAGATTGAGGAAAGAGTGGGTACTACATTCATCATTCCATAGAGATGCACAAAAAGCTATATGTCTAGGTTGAAGACCTTATCCCAAGGAGAATTACTCACACATAGAGATGAAATTAACAATCATAAACATTGTAATAGAGATCATAAGGTTGATAGCAAATAGTCTTACAATGTTTTCAATTGGAGAAGAGATCTACTATTACAAGTGGTGGAAGATGGCTATGGTGGTGGAGAAGGGTTTAGAAGTTTAGATCTAGATCTATTCCTCCGGAGTGGCAGCTTCTGGTGGCAGGGAGAGTTGAGGTCAAAAAAGAAGCGTTGTTTCCCGTCGTCCGAAACCTCTTTGTTGGAGATATGCCCTAGAGGCAATAATAAATATAGTTATTATTATATCTTTGTGTTTATGATAAATGTTTACATTCATGCTATAACAGTATTAACCAGGAAACATTAATACTTGTGTGATTTGTAAACTAAATTAGAGTCCCTAGTAAAGCCTCTTCATAATACTAGCTTGTTGGTTAATAGATGATTGTGGTTTCCCTATCATGAACATTGAGATGTTATTAACAACAAGATCATATCATTAGGAGAATGGTATGATGGATGTACTCCTATAGATAAGCGTAGCATAAAGATCAAGTCATTTTAATAGTTCAATTGCTATAAGCTTTATGTTACATAGTAACCTAATTCCTTCGACCATGAGATAATTCTTATCACCATCACCGGAAGGATGCTCTGATGACATCAAACACCACACCGTAACTGGGTGGATATAAAGGTGGCATTGAGTGTTCGGAAAGTATGGGTTGAGACACATGGATCAAGAGTGGCATTTGTCCATCCATATGACGGATAGATATACTCTGGGCCCTCTCGGTGGAATGTCATCCAATTAGCTTGCAAGCATGTGACTAGCTCACAAGGGATCACATACCACGGGAACGAGAAAAGAGTACTTATCGGTAACGAGGTTGAACTAGGTATTCAAAGATACCGACGA
Organism: Avena sativa; assembly: GCA_916181665.1. Taxonomy (NCBI): domain Eukaryota; kingdom Viridiplantae; phylum Streptophyta; class Magnoliopsida; order Poales; family Poaceae; genus Avena; species Avena sativa. The sequence goes on from OV702282.1 coordinate 170,537,826, forward strand.
TCAAAACCTCGGATAAGTAAACTATCGTGAGACAAAGGGAAATTGGTATCGTATGTAAGATGTACATTCGATCGCAAAGTAATCGTAGAAATATGTGGGAGCCATATGAATTTCCATATTCCTCTATTGGTTATTGAACGGAGAAGTGTCTCCATCATGTCCGCATAATTCACGAACCGTAGGGAGACACACTTAAGGATTCAATGTTGTTGAGTACTTATGGAATGATGAGTAAGAGACCGAATGTTGTTCGGAGTCTCGGATGGGATCCGGGATATCACGAGGAGATCCGGAATGGTCCGGAGAATAAGATTCATATAAGGAAAGTCCTGTTTCGGAGTTGGGGAATGATTCCGGTGTTTTCACCGGGGATGTTCTAGAAGGGTCCGGAAGGTCCGACACTCCGGAGGGGAAGGGTACATGAATGTGTCATAACAATATGGAATGGTTGCATCATGTACTAGGTCACTTGGCTAGGAAAAATAAAGGGAGAAATCAAATCCTAGTTTGAAAGTCAAACGCCAATTTGAAAAAGTCAAACGACAAGTTTGCTTGGTGGAGGGAGACTAGGAAACCTACTTGGGGAGGAGTTCCCCTCCCTCCACCCGCCGGCCAAGGAGGCCGAGTTGGGGGAGGACTCCCTCCTCCAGACGTGCCACCCTCCACCTATATAAGGAGGGGTAGGGCGCCCCTACCCCTCACACCCAAAACCCTAGCCCTCTCCTCCAAGTCGTCGGCGCCACCACCACCTTGTGCTGCCACCGCCTAGGGCACCTCCAACTCGGCGAGTTGGGGTGATCCCCAAACCCTAGCCGCCGGCTACACTCTCCCCTTGGTGACCTCTAAACCCTAGATCACCAAGGCCTCTCTCATACTCCACCATACTCGCTCCGGATTGAGGCGAAGCCCTGCGAGATCTTCCCTCTACTTCCGGTACCACGCCGTCGTGCTGCCGGAATCGCGAGGAGAGTGCTACAACCTCCGCTGCCTGCTGGAACAAGGGAGAGGAAGGTCTTCATCAAGTACCGAACGTGTGACCGACTACGGAAGCGCTACCAGAACGCAGCACCGGAAGGATCGTCTACGCGATCTTGAGATTGGCAAGAGTACGACTACATCACCCACGAGAATCTTCTCTCATTAACCGCTTTGGAATCTTCGAGGGTGAGTTCCTCTATCGACTCGTTGCTACGATCTAGTAGATATATCTTGTCTTGTTTGTTTGCATGCGGTAGAAATTTTTTGTTTTCCATGCTACAAACCCCTACAGTGGTATCAGAGCCGTGTCTATATGTAGATCTGTTGCACGAGTAGAACACAATGGTCACTGTGGGCGGTGGTGCTTTTATTATCAATTTATTTTTGTGTACTTTGCATCTTGCGGTATGATGGGATGAAGCGGCCCAGGCTAACCTTACATGACATCGTTCATGAGACTTGCTCCACGCTCAACATGCAACTTGTATTGCATAAGTGGCTTTGCGGGTGCCTGTCTCTCCCAACATAGTATAGATCCAATTTACAACGGGCACTTGATAGTTCAAGCATCAACGTTGTGGTTCTTGTTCGTAAGTTAGAGCGACACTTATTGAAAGCCCCAAACCACGTAAAATATGCAAAGAAAATTAGAGGCGTCTAACTTTGTTTTGCAGGGGTGTGTTGTGATGTGATATGGCCATGATTGTGATCATATTTGATGTATGCAATGTTCCTTATTGTAAGTTGGCAACCGGCCGGAGCCATATGGTTATCTTTAAATTTTGTTAAGACCCGCGTGTCTATTCAAAGTAGTTGTAATAGTTGAAGCTGGTGGACGACAACCATGAAATGGCGCCATTGACCTTGACACTATACCGGTGATGATGGAGATCATGTTCGTGCTTGAAGGTGGAGATCGGAAGCACAAGAAGAAAGGCCATATCATATCACATATTATGAATTGCATGTGATGTTAATCCTTTATGCATCTTGTATTTCTTAGTTAACGAAGGTAGCATTTTAAGATGATCCCTCAAGCACACAAATTTCAAGTCTTAAAGTGTTCATCCTTAGTAAGCACCGTTGCTAAAGCTCGTTGTTTCGAAGCACCACGTGATGATCGGGTGTGTTAAATTCTGCGAGTGTATACAATATGAGCAAGCCAGATTTGCTCATGCAGAAGCTAAGGTTTGATCTTGACGAGCCTAGCATGTACAGACATGGTCTCAAAACACGGATCACCTAAAGGTAAAGCATGAATCATATAGTAGATATGATGAACATGTTGATTGTTCGCCATTGAAGCTACATCAACTCTCGTGATGATCGGTTTTGATGTGGTGGATTTGGTTCGTGTGATCACTAAAACAATGTGAGGGATATTGTTTTGAGTGGGAGTTCACCAAGATTAATTTAACTATTAATTAGAACTCAATTTGTCATAAACTTAGTCTAAACTATTGCAAATATGTTGTAGATCAATGGCGGCCCCTACCATCAATTTTAATGCGTTCCTAGAGAAAGAAAAGTTGAAAAACAATGGAAGCAACTTCGCGGATTGGTTCCGCAATTTGAGGATTGTCCTCAATGTTGGTAATTTGACCAATGTGCTGGATGCACCGCTAGGTGACCCGCCTGCAGCCACTGCAGCTAATAAAGTAAAGAATGTTTACCTCACTCGGAAGAATCAGTACTCCACAGTTCAGTGTGCTATCTTGTATGGTTTGGAATCGGAGCTTCAAAAAAGGTTTGAGAACCATGACCCACATGATATTGTCCGTGAACTCAAAATGATATTTGAGGCTCACGCGGAAGTTGAGAGTTATGAGGCTTTTGAAAAGTTCTTTAACTGCAAGATGGAAGAGGGAAGCTCCGTCAATGAGCATGTGCTTAAGATGTCTGGGCACGCAAACAAACTCCAAAGTTTGGGTATAGTGATTCCTAATTCTTTGGGGATTCACCGTGTCCTCCAATCACTGCCACCAAGATACAAGAACTTTGTGATGAACTACAATATGCAAAACATGGACAAGACGTTGCCAGAACTCTTCTCCATGTTGAAATCTACAGAAGTGGAGATCAAGAAAGAGCACCAAGTGTTGTTTGTCAATAAGACCACCAAATTCAAGAAAGGCAAGTCTAAGAAAAAGGGAAACTTCAAGAAGGGCGGTAAGAAAGTTGTCGCACCGGAGAAGAAGACCAAGGCTGGGCCTAAGCCTGATACTGAGTGCTTTTACTGCAAGGGAGAAGGTCACTGGAAGCGGAATTTCCCAAAGTACTTGGCGGATTTGAAGAACGACAACATAAAGAAGAACGGTATATCCGACATACATGTTATTGATGTGTATCTCACTAGTACTCGTAGTAGTGCCTGGGTATTTGATACTGGTTAGGTTGCTCATATTTGTAACTCGAAACAGGTGTTGCAGAATAAACGGAAGCTAGCGAAGAACGAGGTGACGATGCGCGTTGGAAATGGATCAAAGGTTGATGTGATCGCGGTCGGCACGCTACCTCTTCATCTACCATCGGGATTAGTTTTATACTTAAATAATTGTTATTTGGTGCCTACGTTGAGCATGAACATTATATCAGGATCATGTTTATTGCGAGACGGTTACTTGTTCAAGTCCGAGAATAATGGTTGTTCGATTTATATGAGTAATATGTTTTATGCACATGCACCTTTGATAGATGGTATATTCTTATTGAATCTTGATTGTAGTAATACACACATAAATAACATTGAGGCTAAACGTTTGAAATTGAGCGATAACTCGACCTATATGTGGCACTGTCGTCTTGGTCACATTGGAGTGAAGCGTATGAAGAAACTCCATTCCGATGGACTTCTTGAATCACTTGATTTCGAATCACTTGAAAGATGCGAAGCATGTCTGATGGGTAAAATGACTAAGACTCCATTTTTTGGTATGATGGAGCGAGCTACGGACTTGTTGGAAATCATACATACCGATGTGTGCGGTCCAATGAGTGTAGCATCGCGCGGTGGTTATCGTTATGTTCGTACCTTCACGGATGACTTGAGTAGATATGGGTATATCTATTTCATGAAACATAAGACCGAAACTTTCGATAAGTTTAAGGAATTTCAAAGTGAGGTAGAGAATCAACATAACAAGAAGATTAAATTTCTATGTTCTGATCATGGAGGTGAATATCTAAGTTACGAGTTTGGCGAGCATTTGAAGAAATGTGGAATACTTTCACAATTGACACCGCCGGGAACACCACAGCGTAATGGTGTGTCCGAACGTCGTAATCGAACTCTCTTAGATATGGTTCGTTCTATGATGTCACTTATAGATTTACCGCTATCATTTTGGGGTTATGCATTAGAAACATCCGCATTCACTTTAAATAGGGCACCATCTAAATCCTTTGAAACGACACCGTATGAATTATGGTTTGGGAAGAAACCTAAATTGTCGTTCCTTAAAGTTTGGGGTTGCGAAGCCTATGTAAAGAAGTTACAGCCGGACAAGCTTGAACCCAAAGCGGAAAAATGCGTCTTCATAGGATACTCGAAGGAAACTATTGGGTATACCTTCTATCATAGATTCGAGGGCAAAATCTTCGTTGCTAAGAATGGATCCTTTCTAGAGAAGGAATTTCTCTCGAAAGAAGTGACTGGAAGGAAAGTAGAACTCGACGAGGTTGGTGAACCTTCTCTCGAACTTGCGAGTAGCGAAGCACCGGAAATAGTTCCTGTGGCACCTACACCAATAAGATAGGAAGCTAATGATGATGATCATGAAACTTCGGCTAAAGTTGCTACAGAGCCTCGCAGGTCAACAAGAACTCGTACCACTCCTGATTGGTATGATCCCGTTATGAGTGTCATGTTGGTGGACAACACCGATGACCCTGCGACATATGAGGAAGCGATGATGAGCCCAGATTCCAATAAATGGCAAGAAGCCATGAAATCCGAAATTGGATCCATGTACAAAAACCAAGTATGGACTTTGGTGGACTTACCGGATGGCCGGAAGGCTGTCGAGAACAAATGGATTTTCAAGAAGAAAACAGATGCTGATGGTAATGTTACTGTCTATAAAGCTTGACTTGTCGCAAAAGGGTTTCGACAAATGCAAGGAGTTGACTACGATGAGACTTTCTCACTAGTATCGAAGCTAAGGTCTGTGAGGATTATGTTAGCAATCGCTGCATATTATGATTATGAGATATGGCAGATGGATGTCAAAACGGCATTCCTCAATGGAGACATTGATGAATTATATATGATGCAACCCAAAGGTTTTGTCGATCCTAAAGATGCTAACAAGGTGTGCAAACTTCAAAGGTCCATATATGGATTGAAGCAAGCATCCCAAAGTTGGAATCAACGTTTTGATAAGGTAATCAAAAGCTTTGGTTTTATACAAACTTATGGAGAAGCTTGTATTTACAAGAAAGTGAGTGGGAGCTCTGTAGCATTCTTAATACTATAGGTAGATGACATATTGTTGATCAGGAATGATGTAGACCTTCTTAATAGTGTCAAGGATTATTTGAATAATAGTTTTTCAATAAAAGATCTTGGCGAAGCAGCTTACATATTAGGCATAAAGATTTATAGAGATAGATCAATACGCCTAATATCATTGTCACAAAGTACATATTTGGACAAAGTTCTAAAGAGGTTTGGAAAGGAAGATAGCAAGAAAGGGTTCTTGCCCATGTTGCCCAATATGACCTTGAGTAAAACTCAAGGTCTAGCAACGGCAGTGTTGGGGATATGCTACATGGGTATCCTCATAGCATGTCTCTTATCCTACTAACCCGGTGTAACACCCTCAGAATCGGCCCTATGCAAGTTTTAGCGAAACCCGCCAAACCCGCATAGAAACGATTCAAAGGTGCCCACCAGGCACTTTCGTGCGGGTGGAAAACGAAGTAATAACATTACACAACAGTCCTCGATGGGACCCACAGAACAGATATATATAACAGCGACTCAAAGAGTCAAGAATACAGATATAATATACAAAGATCCAAATCACCTTGAAAACGATACAGCGTCCAGCTACGGACAAGATGCAAATGGGGCTAAGAGCCCTGAAGAATAACCAATGGCGTCCATAACCCTGCCCAGGCCAAGCCGGAAGGGTAACCCTGCTAACGACGTCGATCTCAAAACCTGCTTAAACAAAAGGGGTGCCGACAAAGGGCAAAGGAAAAAAGAAGGAGCGTCAGTACTGAGGCCAGTACATGGCGAGGCTAGAATTCGGCGGTCCTCGCCTACATAGGTATGGTGGACTGAAGTGGCAGCGGCAGCATGCGCTAAACAACCTATAGAGACTCGATACAACTGACGGTTATCAGAGAGAGGTAAGAATGACCTATCCGGACCCACCCTGAAGCTAACACCAAACAATCCCACCCTGGTGTTTCCCCCTCGATACCAAACGAGGAAGTCAACCGAGGAACTCACACAGTTGGCAGTTTTATTGATTCAGTTATCGTTGCAGCAATTACTAGTCAGGTATAGATAATCATCCTGATAAAATAAGCAGTGGGCCGTTTTAGTTAACCATTCCGTGATAGTTGCAACACTTACTAGTCAGATACAATTTAACATGAGATAACCCAAAACCCAGCAGTTGTTGGTACTTTTATTTAGCCATTCCGTTGTGGTGGAGCTGATTACTAGTCATATCGGGTACAAGTCAAGTTATAACAGTAAACTTTAGTTATAGTTGTCTATGATCAAGCACTGTGCTCCAAGTCGCCCATAACCGCGGACACGGCTTCTCGAAAAGATTAAACCCTGCAGGGGTGCACCAAAGTATCCACACGCACTTCGACCCTTTTTGCCAGATCAGTTAACATACACCCATCGGTATGTCGGCGGGGCCTAAGTCATGACGTTTCCCAGACCCAAAGCAAGCACGGGGGGCCACCCCACTAAGTACACCCGCAACGAAGTCGGCCGGTCTCCGAGATGGACTCAGGGTTTGCGACAGTGGCTGTAAACGACAGCAAATCCCCAAACGGGGACTGTCGATACCGCGAAAACACTCCGCTTCCAAAACAGTACAGCGTGCTCCTCACACAATCGTAAATAAAGCAGTAAAGCATGGCATAAGTACAGGATAGTAATAAAGCCCCAAACTACTTGTGGCCCCCAGTACAATACTTTGAAATCAGGTACTAAATCGATGGGGGGCCCATATCTCCCCACATGTGGTTAGCGCGCTCGATCTCGGAACAGGTGGCAAGAACTCGGGGTCCTACGGGACACAAGTGGGCGGTCGGAAACCAAATGTTATCTATCACCCACCGGTGCCTCTGCTTACCTACTTCAATTTTAGTTATTAAACAATAATTAAAGTGAATGGTAATTAAAGCCATGATCATCTCCAACATTAAACATGCGACAATTTTCCAACAACTATGGTACTTGACGACACGCAACAACACTTGAGCAAGCGACTACGACGCGCAAGTCCAACTATCTACCAAACATCAGGTAATAGGATGTGTCCAAGGCAATATAGGGCTGCAAGGGATATCACGGGCACGGGACTAGAGCATCGCAACACAGATAGCAATAGATCAACCGGAGGGAATAAATACTATAAAAGTAAGATAGGTAGAAAGGGAAAGATGCTCGCCTGAAAACATTGCCGAAGGTTCATCCGAAGATCGGGGCGAAGCTCACATCAACTCAACGGCCTTATCCGCGAAGAACCAAAACACTAGAATAAACACCGGATGCAATATTTAATACAACGGCAGAAGATCGGCATGATGCATGTGTGATGTATGTCATGGCAAAGGTGCGATGTGATTAGGCCACATTAAGCGGAACCGGGGTCCCGACAATTAATTAGGTGGTTCATGTTGTTTAGCTACCCCGCAATTTAAATGTTGCTTTATCAAGACAAAAGTTAGCACCGGTTCGCTACACAAATTTAAATGAGGCCAATATGAGACTAGATTTGCCCGCATATGGGTCCCATATTTAATCATGAGGTGAATCGGCCTAAGGCCCCCAAACCACATGAGTGTATGCATGCAAGTATGACAAGCTAATATGCCACAAGTTGTATTATGTTATAAAATAGGGTTTCGGGAAGGGGTTCACACATTAGGGGGTCTCGACGAACTTGAGGTTCCGGGGTTCGGGGTCGGTCTCAGGGTCTAGGGTTCGACGGAAACGTCCTCGGACTCCGGGATTTAGGGTCTTCGGGTCGGGGTGGTAGATCTTGTCGCATGAGCGTCACTGCTTCCGGGAAGAGCTTGTCGTCCAGGGTCACGGTGTTCGGGGTGAAGTACTCGGCGTCCTCGAGGGAGTACTTGTCGTTCCGGGGTGAAGTGCTTGTCGTATCCGCATCGGCGTTCTTGGCGTTCGGGTCCTCGATTCCGCATTCAGGGCGAAGGTCTTGTCGCATGTGTGGTCACCGGGATCGGTCTTCGAGGTCTGGGCATCTTATCCATGCTGGAGATCTTGACGGGTACGGGAGGAAGAACTTGACGTTATCGGATCGGTTTTCGGGGTTTGACCATCGGTCACGGCGACGGGGCATCGAGTCCATGAGGTAGATCTTCATGCCCCAAGACGAAGATCTTGACCGCCCTTGTCCGAGTACTTCGGGTCATATGACCACTTGTCCGCTTTGTCGCCTTGAACCAGGGAAACACATTGTCGTGGATCCACAAAAGAACTTGTAGCTAGCGACGTGCTGGAGCAGTGTCGCGTAGAAGCCTATGGCGATGCGGTGACACGTGGGTCCAGCGAGAAAGCGCAGGCGGACAGCAGAGGCACAGGGGCCAGCCTAGGTGAAGAACTTGGCAGGGCAGCTGCAGGATCGAGTCGCGGGGCTCGGAGCAGACCCACAAGGTGGGGTCCGCGGCGGAGGCGTGAGCGACGCGGATCAAGGGGACGCGACGGAGGCCGGCCGTCGGGGCAGAGACGGGCACGGGAGGACCGGCGCTCGCCGGGCGCGTCGGCGGCCAACCGAGGCAGAGGCGATGAGGGTCGGGCACGATGGCGACGGGCGGGGCGAGGCAGAGGTCGAGGACGGCTCCGGCGGGGCGGGTCGACCGGCGGCGGGCTCGAGGAGGGGAGGTGGTCGCGGTGGGCGATGTCGGCGGCGCGGCCGGAAGCAGAGGACGCAAGGGAGGCGGCGAGGCGGTCGGCTCGGGCTGGTGGCGAGGCACGCGGCCGCGGCGGGCCGGCAAGGCGGCGCAGGGAGGTGAGCCAGGGCGGCGGACGGGGGAAGGAGGAGCGAGGCGGGAGGCGCGCGGAGGACCTCTGACGGCGGGGGAGGTTCGGAGGCGAGGAGGGAGGAGGGGGGAACGGAGGAGCAGAGCGGCGGCGCGGCAGGCCGGAGCGGAGGAGGGGAGAGGGACACGCGGGGAGGAGGAGAGAGGTTGGGGAGGGCGCGGGGCAGGGGCGCGTCGGGGCAGGAGGTGGGGGTCGGTTCCGCGGGGTGGCCGCGTGTGGTGGGGCCCAGGCGGGGAGTGAGGCCCGAGGGCAGGGAGGTGGGAGTTGGCAAGTGGCGTGTGAGTGTGTGATGAGGAGTGTGCTGGGAGGGTGAGGTGGCTGTGAGAGATTGGGTGAGGGTTGAGGAGAGATGAGGTGGCGACTAGCTATTGGGTGGGGTGAGGTGGCTGGAGGGGTGGGTAGACTAGGTTGGGTAGTTTTAGGATTATGGGTGGACCGATTTTAATTTCTGGGGTGGTCGTGCGGGTCGAATCGGCCCGTTCGACTGCCCCACTAAAAATAATTCAATAATTTTATTTGTTGCAAACCGACTTTTGCAAGCCGATAGCAAACAAAACAAAATAATCCGGTGTCCCGGGTTTTGCGTTTGAATTAAGATGGGGCGTTTGGAAAACAAATTAGGTTTTTCTGCAAATATTTTATGCAAGCAAATGCAAGATGATGACGATGCTCAAATGCAATGTGGCATGATGACATGAGCATGCGGTCATGATGATGCAATGCACAAAAACAACGCGATTTTCTAGTAGTGGTTTTGCGGGATGCCACACCCGGGTGGCCCATAGTCGGTAGTATGGCCTATGGCCTGCTGGGCGGCCCAGTTAGGTGGATCCAGAAGGGAGGCCCATGCCGGATAAAGGAAGGCCACGGTGGAGTCACCAGCGTACCCGGAGCCTTGGAGTGAAGATACACAAGACTAGTAATAGACGGTGTAGAACTCTGTAACCTGTCCAGCTAGGAATTTTCCCTGTAACCCTAGGACCTGGCGACTATATAAGTCGGGCCTATGGAGCCTTTAGGGCACGATAACTTAGACTTTCTAGTCACCTCGCACAGCGAACCTGATCTCTGTAATTCGGCGTATTGCCATTATAGTGATTTATAGCAGGAGTAGGATTCCGCCATCGTTGTGGGATCTGAACCTGGGTAAGCTGTGTTACCTCGTACCCGTCAACCGTCCGCCTTACCCCACGTCTCTAAACATGCACTGTGAGGATGTAACACCCCGGTTCTGAAAAGACCGTGGCTTCTATGTGTCATGCCAATCGCTGGATCGGTTCATTGGCCCACATAGAATAAGATGAGTACCAAAGCAAAATATCTGTGTATCATGAATAACAAAGATCCAGAGTACCATTATTACAATGAAAGCTTAACACAAAGCTAGCTCAAATTATTCAGGTAGCAACATAAATAAAGTAAATCCTCCATTCTTCAAATTGCCCACAAGTGAACAAGTGCCGAGTGGAGTACCGTGGCCTATATCGATTAATCAGAATCGGAAAAACCTGCAACATGAAACGTAGCAGCCCCGAAGGGTCAATACATGGAATGTATGGCAAGTAGAGCTAGTAAAGGAGACAATAGTACTAACATCTACATGCATATTTGGCAAGTGGAGCTGTGTCTGGCTTGCATTTGCAAATAACTTTGTCCTACTTTCATAAACAGTTGTTGATTTTCTTTGAAAAGATCCCAATTAAGTTAACCCAACAATATTAAAACAATTATGAAAATTAGAATGAACGAGAAACATGTCATGGAATCAATATCAAGCAACTCAGTTGTCCATAACCGGGGACACGGCTAATCGATTAGATTACACACCCTGCAGAGGTTAGTACACTTTACTCATGTGACTTGGCCAGCCCAGCTCGTACCATCACTCTCATTTTGGGTGATGATAGGGAGAAGTCCAAGAAGAGACTGTTCGGGAAGTAGCACCCCAATCCCGACGCGCACCGGTCCAACCTACCAAAATTCTACATCTCTGGATACGCGGGTTCGGGTTACCACAACCTACTAAGTCCAACCAACCGCCCATTCCATTATTGGCACATGGCTGTACACGTAAGCTACACAATAAAGAAGTCAATCATTCTCTCTTGATACCTGGGTGCCTTTCCGCAATGAAACCACCAAAAATTATCAATACCATCACACCCAGGAGATTCATTGATTAAGTTGTTTTACTTTTCACAAACCAATACTTTTAGAAACAGGTCTCAATGATGTAACCCAGCCCTCGTTCAACATAGCATGGCTAAGCACATCTACCAACGGTGGTTCATCTACAAGGAAGGCTCTACCACATAATAGGACATAGCATAGCGATAGTATCATCCTACACATGCATCTACAAAATACACGACAATGCATTGAAAATAGTAGGACGATATCATGAACAAAGTAGCATCTACTTGCCTTGGTTGTAGCGGTCGGAAGAACAATCCACACACGAGCAAGCGTTGCACTCGTCACAATCTACACGATACAATTGCATTCATAAACAAACAATTCCACAAGCATATGCAACAAAGATGATGCATGAAGGTATGCAAGACAAGTGAATTGGTGCTACAGCTGCACCACATAATCCTAATCTATAATAATATTGATTGCATGCATGGAAAATAGTTTTAGCGCAAGGAGAACTATTAAGTAAAAGTAATGCTCCAAACTAGAGGTAGAACTCAAATAATTCACTACCGGTAGTATACTGTTTGTAAAATCTTGGGAAAATTCTACCGCATAGGCATCGCTGATTAGAAACAGTACCAACTGGAATTACTCAAAAAGGAATTATAAAACTCCCTGAGTAATTAAAACACTGCAGAAAGCCACTAGACAGTTTCTACAGAAGTTTTTACTGTAATCCTATCTTTTTAATTCACAATGAGATTCCCCTCGTTCCACTGAATCCAGGGACATATCATACGCGATTTTTGGAGCTACGGATCTTTTTATACGAATTTATTACTCCGAAAAGGCCACTAACTAGTTTGATTAAACTGTACTAAACCTTGCTGCAAAAGTCTGAACCAAAGGTACAGCGAGATTCTACACGACTCATTGAATCTACACATATTTTATTTGCAATTTTTTGCCAAGCGGTTTAATTTCTACGCAATTTACAAGTTTCTACCGAAATCTGTCAACTAAAACGATTAACAAAATTAACCAGTCAACTGTGTCTGTTGACTGGTCAACACGTCTGCTGACTGGGCGTCTGACTAGTCAACGCCTGAGTCTGACCGGTCAACTACTGATCTGAACCGCTGATCTGAGATCCTACGGTGGCTGCAGGCTTACCGGGAACGAACGGCAGCAGCATGAAACAGAACAGGTGCTCCCCATGACGACGAACTAGGCTGAATGAAACCCTTTTCCAGCTGCTCTTTCAGCTGCTTCTTCAGTTCCTTCAGCTCATCCACATCCATCTTATATGGTTTCTTTGCTATTGGTCCTGTTCCCGGCATCAGGTCGATAAGAAACTGTACTTCCCTGTCAAGTGGCATCCCTGGCAGTTCTTCCGGAAACACATCAGGATAATCCCTAATCACTGGCACAGTATCCATGCTAACCCCCTTAAGAGAATTCAACTTACACCTTCCTGGTCGTACAGCCGACTTGAATCTAATCCTCTTACCATCCGGGGTTTTGAGTGAAACAGCTCGCTGTGCACAATCTATGTGTCCCCCATGCATAGACATCCAATCCATACCCAGAATAACGTCTAATCCCTGTGAATCCAACACTACCAAATGTGCAATGAAGTTGTGTGTTCCAATCCTCACAGTTAAATCACGGCATCCCGCGCTAGCTATCATATCTCCTCCAGGTGAACTCACTCTAATAGACCTCTTCATAGACTCAGTAGGTAACTTATACTTATCCACAAATGCCCTTGATATGAATGAATGCGATGCACCAGTATCGAAAAGTATAAGTGCAGGGTGAGTGTTGATTGGGAACTTACCAATCACAAGGTCAGGCTCATCTGGAATCTCCTCCACATTCATGTGGTTCACTGTGGCCTTCTCATTGTTGGTTGACTTCAGTCCTTTCCTCTCCGGACAGTTGTCAGCATAGTGTCCCTTCTGCTTACACTTGAAGCACGTCACCTCACTCAGATCCTTTTTCACAAAGCTGCGATTATGGTTGCAGTCATGTCCACCGTGTCCTCCAGAGTGGTGAGAGTGTCCTCCCTTGTGGTTGTGGTGGCTGCTCCTATGGTTGTCATGGCGATGTCCATCGCCTCCATGGTGGTGGTGGTCATGGCTCCCATGGTCACTCCCTCCATGCTTGGAGTATCCATCATATGATGTGCGAGACTTGTGATGTGAACCAGAGTGGTGATTATTGTTCTTTCTCTTGCGGCTTTCCACCTGCTTGTGCTTCCCTTCCAAGATCCTGGCCTTGTCCATAAGCTCCTGGAAAGTGGGGCAGTAAACCACCAGTAGCTGTACTGAAAGCTCATCACTGAGGCCATCCAGGAATCTCTCCCTCCTTTTTGCATCAGTGTCAACATCCTCAGGTGCATAACGGGACAAGTTGTTGAACTCCTCAATGTACTCAGCCACGGTGCGATTGGTTTGGCGCAAGTTGCGGAACTCCTTCCTCTTCAGGCTCAGAACTCCTGAAGACACGTGGTTGGTCCTGAAACCTTCCTCAAACATTGCCCAAGTTACAGTATCCAGCGGGTGGGTGATCTGAAAGGTGTCCCACCAAGAAGCGGCTGGTCCCTCTAGTAGGTGAGCGGCAAACCTCACCTTCTCAGCATCAGTGCATCCGACAGTTACCAGATGCTTGTTGACTGAACGCAACCAGTCGAGAGCAACCATTGGTTCCATTGCAGTAGAGAACTTAGCTGGCCTTAGCCTCAGAAATCTGGTGAGAGCATCTCCCTGAGGCTGATTGTTTCCATTGTTGTTGTTCTGATTTGCCATGAACTGAGTCATCACTTGGGTCAGCTGTGCCTGAGCTTCCATGAGCTGCTCCAACTCAGTGGGGTGACGGCGGGGAGGCATCTGCGGTTCAGCACAGGTAAGTTTAGAAAGAATCAACTACGACAACAGGATTCTACCCATGCATATGATCAAGCAACAACAAACAATAGTAGACAATCACAAGCAAGCAACACATCAACAAATAAGTGATCTAGCAACATCCCAGGGGTTATCCTAGCAGTATATACCTACTGAAATAGTTTTACAAGAGTTGGCAATGGTTAACTAAACAGTTGATCAACTAAACAACAAAACAGCAATCTGCCAGAACAGTCCAGCAGCGTTCGCGAATTTTTCCGCCTGACTTAAACTCGTCATAAAAACTAGCTGATTTTTGCACATATAGTACAGAGAGTTTCGCATCAGCCCAATTTTTTTCAGATTTTTCTGAGTTACCAGAAAAATATGAAAAATCGCGCAGTACTGCTGTATCAGCAGAAAACTGCAGCGAAAATAACACAGATAGTAACCAAAATTGCCATAACTCTTTCATAAAATTTGCACAAATAATTCCTGGGATATTGGAGTACACAAATAAGCAACTAAACACTCTTAAACTAACACGAACTAAGTTTTACATCGATCAAGACTAATCCTAACGAATTTTCCTAACGTGGACTAATTGGTGGACTTCTATCTACTTCTTGAAGAGGTTGAGGTAGGTCCTTGCTGTCATGCGTTGACGCTTCGGCTCGCGGTACAACCATGGCGGCGGAGTGTACACTTCTCCTGAATCATCACTTGATATTTCAAACTCCACCTCCTCTGGATCCTCCTCTTCTTCTTCACTCTCAGCTGCAACTGCAACAGCTTCATCTCCTCCACCATCATCGTCTCCATCATCATCGTCTTCGTCCTCATCATCATCATCGTCTCCACTGTCATCATCATCCCCATTGTTGCCATCATCTCCATTGTCATCATCAGAGGGTGGATTCAGCTGCGCTTGGAGAGCGGCAATCTGGGCTGTCATAGCTTCAATAGTCTGATCCCTTTCCTGGACTGTCCCCTGCAACTGTTGTATGTTCTGGGTGTTCTCCTGCACAGTACCATGAAGATGAGCTATGGTTGCATCTCTGGCTATCAGGGCATTCTCCAGAACTCCCACATCTTTATGCAGGGTGTCAATCTCCTGTCCTTGGACCACCATACCATTGCTAGCAAAATCTGCGATCTCCTTTATCATCATCACCTTCTCATCTAGAGCTCCATTCTCCTTTTCCATGTCCTCTATGTGCCTCCGACGGGGCGGCATGTTGTTCCTGTCGCCCGGGGTAACCACAACGTGCCCATCTTCATCACGCCTCCCATAGTCACGGTAGGGTGAATCTGCTGGCAGTAGGTGTCGGACATTATGGCACTGGCGAGACAGGGCTTCATGTATGGCCAAGTTGATTCCAAGTCCCCAGTTGCAGTATGTCTTGGTGTAGATCAAGTGCACGGGGTTTGGCAAGGCGGCATCCCTGAAGATGAAGGTGGTGATCTCCCATGCATCCTCTCCATATCCATAGGTGTACAACCTTCTTCCCTTGAACATGGGCAGTGGCAATCCCAATGACTGCGAGAGCTGAGCTAACTGCCTTGCAAAGGGCCTTGGTGACTCCATGGTGGCATACTCAGTCCTGACTTCTCCCATCTACCAAGTAAAAGAGGAAAGTGTGAGAATAGCATATGGTAAGAATTTACGAGGGTGAAAGGCATAAGATGAAAGACAGAGTTAATATAGGCTTTAATAAATCTAAGGCTTCCTAATCAAATCCTAGGTCACGATCCTACAGTCGACAACCTGGCTCTGATACCATCCTGTAACACCCCGGTTCTGAAAAGACCGTGGCTTCTATGTGACATGCCAATCGCTGGATCGGTTCATTGGCCCACATAAAATAAGATGAGTACCAAAGCAAAATATCTGTGTATCATGAATAACAAAGATCCAGAGTACCATTATTACAATGAAAGCTTAACACAAAGCTAGCTCAAATTATTCAGGTAGCAACATAAATAAAGTAAATCCTCCATTCTTCAAATTGCCCACAAGTGAACAAGTGCCGAGTGGAGTACCGTGGCCTATATCGATTAATCAGAATCGGAAAAACCTGCAACATGAAACGTAGCAGCCCCGAAGGGTCAATACATGGAATGTATGGCAAGTAGAGCTTGTAAAGGAGACAATAGTACTAACATCTACATGCATATTTGGCAAGTGGAGCTGTGTCTGGCTTGCATTTGCAAATAAGTTTGTCCTACTTTCATAAACAGTTTTTGATTTTCTTTGAAAAGATCCCAATTAAGTTAACCCAACAATATTAAAACAATTATGAAAATTAGAATGAACGAGAAACATGTCATGGAATCAATATCAAGCAACTCAGTTGTCCATAACCGGGGACACGGCTAATCGATTAGATTACACACCCTGCAGAGGTTAGTACACTTTACCCATGTGACTTGGCCAGCCCAGCTCGTACCATCACTCTCATTTTGGGTGATGATAGGGAGAAGTCCAAGAAGAGACTGTTCGGGAAGTAGCACCCCAATCCCGACGTGCATCGGTCCAACCTACCAAAATTCTACATCTCTGGATACGCGGGTTCGGGTTACCACAACCTACTAAGTCCAACCAACCGCCCATTCCATTATTGGCACATGGCTGTACACGTAAGCTACACAATAAAGAAGTCAATCATTCTCTCTTGATACCTGGGTGCCTTTCCGCAATGAAACCACCAAAAATTATCAATACCATCACACCCAGGAGATTCATTGATTAAGTTGTTTTACTTTTCACAAACCAATACTTTTAGAAACAGGTCTCAATGATGTAACCCAGCCCTCGTTCAACATAGCATGGCTAAGCACATCTACCAACGGTGGTTCATCTACAAGGAAGGCCCTACCACATAATAGGACATAGCACAGCGATAGTATCATCCTACACATGCATCTACAAAATACACGACAATGCATTGAAAATAGTAGGACGATATCATGAACAAAGTAGCATCTACTTGCCTTGGTTGTAGCGGTCGGAAGAACAATCCACACACGAGCAAGCGTTGCACTCGTCACAATCTACACGATACAATTGCATTCATAAACAAACAATTCCACAAGCATATGCAACAAAGATGATGCATGAAGGTATGCAAGACAAGTGAATTGGTGCTACAGCTGCACCACATAATCCTAATCTATAATAATACTGATTGCATGCATGGAAAATAGTTTTAGCGCAAGGAAAACTATTAAGTAAAAGTAATGCTCCAAACTAGAGGTAGAACTCAAATAATTCACTACCGGTAGTATACTGTTTGTAAAATCTTGGGAAAATTCTACCGCATAGGCATCGCTGATTAGAAACAGTACCAACTGGAATTACTCAAAAAGGAATTATAAAACTCCCTGAGTAATTAAAACACTGCAGAAAGCCACTAGACAGTTTCTACAGAAGTTTTTACTGTAATCCTATCTTTTTAATTCACAATGAGATTCCCCTCGTTCCACTGAATCCAGGGACATATCATACGCGATTTTTGGAGCTACGGATCTTTTTATACGAATTTATTACTCCGAAAAGGCCACTAACTAGTTTGATTAAACTGTACTAAACCTTGCTGCAAAAGTCTGAACCAAAGGTACAGCGAGATTCTACACGACTCATTGAATCTACACATATTTTATTTGCAATTTTTTGCCAAGCGGTTTAATTTCTACGCAATTTACAAGTTTCTACCGAAATCTGTCAACTAAAACGATTAACAAAATTAACCAGTCAACTATGTCTGTTGACTGGTCAACACGTCTGCTGACTGGGCGTCTGACTAGTCAACGCCTGAGTCTGACCGGTCAACTACTGATCTGAACCGCTGATCTGAGATCCTACGGTGGCTGCAGGCTTACCGGGAACGAACGGCAGCAGCATGAAACAGAACAGGTGCTCCCCATGACGACGAACTAGGCTGAATGAAACCCTTTTCCAGCTGCTCTTTCAGCTGCTTCTTCAGTTCCTTCAGCTCATCCACATCCATCTTATATGGTTTCTTTGCTATTGGTCCTGTTCCCGGCATCAGGTCGATAAGAAACTGTACTTCCCTGTCAAGTGGCATCCCTGGCAGTTCTTCCGGAAACACATCAGGATAATCCCTAATCACTGGCACAGTATCCATGCTAACCCCCTTAAGAGAATTCAACTTACACCTTCCTGGTCGTACAGCCGACTTGAATCTAATCCTCTTACCATCCGGGGTTTTGAGTGAAACAGCTCGCTGTGCACAATCTATGTGTCCCCCATGCATAGACATCCAATCCATACCCAGAATAACGTCTAATCCCTGTGAATCCAACACTACCAAATGTGCAATGAAGTTGTGTGTTCCAATCCTCACAGTTAAATCACGGCATCCCGCGCTAGCTATCATATCTCCTCCAGGTGAACTCACTCTAATAGACCTCTTCATAGACTCAGTAGGTAACTTATACTTATCCACAAATGCCCTTGATATGAATGAATGCGATGCACCAGTATCGAAAAGTATAAGTGCAGGGTGAGTGTTGATTGGGAACTTACCAATCACAAGGTCAGGCTCATCTGGAATCTCCTCCACATTCATGTGGTTCACTGTGGCCTTCTCATTGTTGGTTGACTTCAGTCCTTTCCTCTCCGGACAGTTGTCAGCATAGTGTCCCTTCTGCTTACACTTGAAGCACGTCACCTCACTCAGATCCTTTTTCACAAAGCTGCGATTATGGTTGCAGTCATGTCCACCGTGTCCTCCAGAGTGGTGAGAGTGTCCTCCCTTGTGGTTGTGGTGGCTGCTCCTATGGTTGTCATGGCGATGTCCATCGCCTCCATGGTGGTGGTGGTCATGGCTCCCATGGTCACTCCCTCCATGCTTGGAGTATCCATCATATGATGTGCGAGACTTGTGATGTGAACCAGAGTGGTGATTATTGTTCTTTCTCTTGCGGCTTTCCACCTGCTTGTGCTTCCCTTCCAAGATCCTGGCCTTGTCCATAAGCTCCTGGAAAGTGGGGCAGTAAACCACCAGTAGCTGTACTGAAAGCTCATCACTGAGGCCATCCAGGAATCTCTCCCTCCTTTTTGCATCAGTGTCAACATCCTCAGGTGCATAACGGGACAAGTTGTTGAACTCCTCAATGTACTCAGCCACGGTGCGATTGGTTTGGCGCAAGTTGCGGAACTCCTTCCTCTTCAGGCTCAGAACTCCTGAAGACACGTGGTTGGTCCTGAAACCTTCCTCAAACATTGCCCAAGTTACAGTATCCAGCGGGTGGGTGATCTGAAAGGTGTCCCACCAAGAAGCGGCTGGTCCCTCTAGTAGGTGAGCGGCAAACCTCACCTTCTCAGCATCAGTGCATCCGACAGTTACCAGATGCTTGTTGACTGAACGCAACCAGTCGAGAGCAACCATTGGTTCCATTGCAGTAGAGAACTTAGCTGGCCTTAGCCTCAGAAATCTGGTGAGAGCATCTCCCTGAGGCTGATTGTTTCCATTGTTGTTGTTCTGATTTGCCATGAACTGAGTCATCACTTGGGTCAGCTGTGCCTGAGCTTCCATGAGCTGCTCCAACTCAGTGGGGTGACGGCGGGGAGGCATCTGCGGTTCAGCACAGGTAAGTTTAGAAAGAATCAACTACGACAACAGGATTCTACCCATGCATATGATCAAGCAACAACAAACAATAGTAGACAATCACAAGCAAGCAACACATCAACAAATAAGTGATCTAGCAACATCCCAGGGGTTATCCTAGCAGTATATACCTACTGAAATAGTTTTACAAGAGTTGGCAATGGTTAACTAAACAGTTGATCAACTAAACAACAAAACAGCAATCTGCCAGAACAGTCCAGCAGCGTTCGCGAATTTTTCCGCCTGACTTAAACTCGTCAGAAAAACTAGCTGATTTTTGCACATATAGTACAGAGAGTTTCGCATCAGCCCAATTTTTTTCAGATTTTTCTGAGTTACCAGAAAAATATGAAAAATCGCGCAGTACTGCTGTATCAGCAGAAAACTGCAGCGAAAATAACACAGATAGTAACCAAAATTGCCATAACTCTTTCATAAAATTTGCACAAATAATTCCTGGGATATTGGAGTACACAAATAAGCAACTAAACACTCTTAAACTAACACGAACTAAGTTTTACATCGATCAAGACTAATCCTAACGAATTTTCCTAACGTGGACTAATTGGTGGACTTCTATCTACTTCTTGAAGAGGTTGAGGTAGGTCCTTGCTGTCATGCGTTGACGCTTCGGCTCGCGGTACAACCATGGCGGCGGAGTGTACACTTCTCCTGAATCATCACTTGATATTTCAAACTCCACCTCCTCTGGATCCTCCTCTTCTTCTTCACTCTCAGCTGCAACTGCAACAGCTTCATCTCCTCCACCATCATCGTCTCCATCATCATCGTCTTCGTCCTCATCATCATCATCGTCTCCACTGTCATCATCATCCCCATTGTTGCCATCATCTCCATTGTCATCATCAGAGGGTGGATTCAGCTGCGCTTGGAGAGCGGCAATCTGGGCTGTCATAGCTTCAATAGTCTGATCCCTTTCCTGGACTGTCCCCTGCAACTGTTGTATGTTCTGGGTGTTCTCCTGCACAGTACCATGAAGATGAGCTATGGTTGCATCTCTGGCTATCAGGGCATTCTCCAGAACTCCCACATCTTTATGCAGGGTGTCAATCTCCTATCCTTGGACCACCATACCATTGCTAGCAAAATCTGCGATCTCCTTTATCATCATCACCTTCTCATCTAGAGCTCCATTCTCCTTTTCCATGTCCTCTATGTGCCTCCGACGGGGCGGCATGTTGTTCCTGTCGCCCGGGGTAACCACAACGTGCCCATCTTCATCACGCCTCCCATAGTCACGGTAGGGTGAATCTGCTGGCAGTAGGTGTCGGACATTATGGCACTGGCGAGACAGGGCTTCATGTATGGCCAAGTTGATTCCAAGTCCCCAGTTGCAGTATGTCTTGGTGTAGATCAAGTGCACGGGGTTTGGCAAGGCGGCATCCCTGAAGATGAAGGTGGTGATCTCCCATGCATCCTCTCCATATCCATAGGTGTACAACCTTCTTCCCTTGAACATGGGCAGTGGCAATCCCAATGACTGCGAGAGCTGAGCTAACTGCCTTGCAAAGGGCCTTGGTGACTCCATGGTGGCATACTCAGTCCTGACTTCTCCCATCTACCAAGTAAAAGAGGAAAGTGTGAGAATAGCATATGGTAAGAATTTACGAGGGTGAAAGGCATAAGATGAAAGACAGAGTTAATATAGGCTTTAATAAATCTAAGGCTTCCTAATCAAATCCTAGGTCACGATCCTACAGTCGACAACCTGGCTCTGATACCATCCTGTAACACCCCGGTTCTGAAAAGACCGTGGCTTCTATGTGACATGCCAATCGCTGGATCGGTTCATTGGCCCACATAAAATAAGATGAGTACCAAAGCAAAATATCTGTGTATCATGAATAACAAAGATCCAGAGTACCATTATTACAATGAAAGCTTAACACAAAGCTAGCTCAAATTATTCAGGTAGCAACATAAATAAAGTAAATCCTCCATTCTTCAAATTGCCCACAAGTGAACAAGTGCCGAGTGGAGTACCGTGGCCTATATCGATTAATCAGAATCGGAAAAACCTGCAACATGAAACGTAGCAGCCCCGAAGGGTCAATACATGGAATGTATGGCAAGTAGAGCTTGTAAAGGAGACAATAGTACTAACATCTACATGCATATTTGGCAAGTGGAGCTGTGTCTGGCTTGCATTTGCAAATAAGTTTGTCCTACTTTCATAAACAGTTTTTGATTTTCTTTGAAAAGATCCCAATTAAGTTAACCCAACAATATTAAAACAATTATGAAAATTAGAATGAACGAGAAACATGTCATGGAATCAATATCAAGCAACTCAGTTGTCCATAACCGGGGACACGGCTAATCGATTAGATTACACACCCTGCAGAGGTTAGTACACTTTACCCATGTGACTTGGCCAGCCCAGCTCGTACCATCACTCTCATTTTGGGTGATGATAGGGAGAAGTCCAAGAAGAGACTGTTCGGGAAGTAGCACCCCAATCCCGACGTGCATCGGTCCAACCTACCAAAATTCTACATCTCTGGATACGCGGGTTCGGGTTACCACAACCTACTAAGTCCAACCAACCGCCCATTCCATTATTGGCACATGGCTGTACACGTAAGCTACACAATAAAGAAGTCAATCATTCTCTCTTGATACCTGGGTGCCTTTCCGCAATGAAACCACCAAAAATTATCAATACCATCACACCCAGGAGATTCATTGATTAAGTTGTTTTACTTTTCACAAACCAATACTTTTAGAAACAGGTCTCAATGATGTAACCCAGCCCTCGTTCAACATAGCATGGCTAAGCACATCTACCAACGGTGGTTCATCTACAAGGAAGGCCCTACCACATAATAGGACATAGCACAGCGATAGTATCATCCTACACATGCATCTACAAAATACACGACAATGCATTGAAAATAGTAGGACGATATCATGAACAAAGTAGCATCTACTTGCCTTGGTTGTAGCGGTCGGAAGAACAATCCACACACGAGCAAGCGTTGCACTCGTCACAATCTACACGATACAATTGCATTCATAAACAAACAATTCCACAAGCATATGCAACAAAGATGATGCATGAAGGTATGCAAGACAAGTGAATTGGTGCTACAGCTGCACCACATAATCCTAATCTATAATAATACTGATTGCATGCATGGAAAATAGTTTTAGCGCAAGGAAAACTATTAAGTAAAAGTAATGCTCCAAACTAGAGGTAGAACTCAAATAATTCACTACCGGTAGTATACTGTTTGTAAAATCTTGGGAAAATTCTACCGCATAGGCATCGCTGATTAGAAACAGTACCAACTGGAATTACTCAAAAAGGAATTATAAAACTCCCCGAGTAATTAAAACACTGCAGAAAACCACTAGACAGTTTCTGCAGAAGTTTTTACTGTAAGCCTATCTTTTTAATTCACGATGAGATTCCTCTCGTTCCCCTGAATCCAGGGACATATCATACGCGATTTTTGGAGCTACGGATCTTTTTCTATGAATTTATTACTCCGAAAAGGCCACTAACTAGTTTGATTAAACTGTACTAAACCTTGCTTCAAAGTTTAAACCAAAGGTGCAGAGAGATTCTACACGACTCACTGAATCTACACATATTTTATTTGCAATTTTTGGCCAAGCGGTTTAATTTCTACGCAATTTACAAGTTTCTACCGAAATCTGTCAACTAAAACGATTAACGAAATTAACCAGTCAACTGTGTCTGTTGACTGATCAACACGTCTGCTGACTGGGCGCTGACTGGGCATCTGACTAGTCAACGCCTGAGTCTGACCGGTCAACTACTGATCTGAACCGCTGATCTTAGATCCTACGGGGGCTGCAGGCTTACCGGGAACGAGCGGCAGCAGTATGCGGCGCAGCAGCAGCTGGCGGCGCGCGGCGCAGCGCTGCAGCAGTAGCGCGCGGGGCGGCAGGCGCAGGCGGCAGCGGCGCAGCAGCGCATGCGCAGCAGCATGGCGCGCAGCGCGGCACGCGGCAGGCGCGCGGTGATGGCGAGGCTCGGCGGCGAGGTCGCTGCGAGGGGGCGAGCGGCGAGGCAGCGGTTGCATGCGGCGGCGGCGGCTGCAGATTGGCGGCGGCGGCGGCTGCATGCGCGGAGGCGCGTCGCGGCGGCGGCGGTTGGCCACGGTACCTGGTGGCGGGGCTGGCGTGGAGGCCGCGGCGGGGAGGGCGACGGCCGGCGGCGGCGGCCGAGGGGAGGGGCGGCGGCGCGAGTGGAAGGCGGCGCGCGGGGAGGCTATCGAGGCGGCGGGGTGGTTGGGCGCGGGATCCGAGGTGGGAGGCGGCGGCTCGGCCAGGTGGGGTCCTTTTGTGGGGCTCCACGCGGAATCTAAACTGATTCGGCGCAGAGTTGGTTTCGGACTCGGAAATCGGTCCGAAATTCGGACCGTTTTCCGACGATTCACTAAAACGGCGACAACTTTTCCGTACGAGCTCCGAATCGAGCGATTCTTGCTCCTACGGTTTTGTAAAGTCGAGGGGAACAATCTAGGGTCAAGGGTTGAGAGAAACCACTAGGCTACAAGGGTGGACAACGCTAGTCCTACTAAAGCCTCCCGCAGGAGCCTCGTAGCAAAATAGAATAGGGTTTTGGAAATAGCGTTTCGTCGATCCTTTTCACTCGACGGTTTTGCGTGGAAAAGCATGACGCGATGATATGAATGATATGCAAGACCAAATCCAAAATTTGGGATGTGACAGAGGACCCCTCCATGGCGTACTCGTCGGCAATACCACGACAATTGGCGTCCACCGTGGGGCCAGAGGCGCTTCAGGCTCTTCAGCGGGCGAGGACCAAGATCTTCACGGGAATCGGCGAAACCGTAGCCATCGGTCGCGTTCTCTTCTCCGGCAATGTTCCGATCGTCCCCCCGACGAGTTCTGGATCCCGACAAAGACGAACCCTCCGCTGTGCTCGATCGTTCCTATCGGAGACATCCACCTCTTCATCGGCGAAACCGACTCGGGCACTAGTTCCCTGGGAGTCGGAGGAGCATCAAGACCCGCACGGACCGCCTACGGGCAGGATACGCTCGCGGAAGGATCGATGTCGGATCTCTCTTCGGAGTTTGCCGGCAAAGATCGGAAAACATCAAGACCCGCGATTACCTGGCCAGGTGGCTCCGTATACGAGCCGATCTGGCCCACTACCCCAATGATGATGCCATCTATCACTTTGTGGAAGGACTGGACCATGGCACGCTTCTCCGACACTCTCTAAGACGGCAACAGGCGTCAGGACGCCTTACCTTCGAAGGCATGGTGAACACCGTCAACAACTACGCGGAGGCTGAAGCGGCAGCTCAGACAGCGCTTGCGCTCATTAACGGAGCCCCTCCGATTCAGCCACCACCACCTCCTCCGGCCGCCATCGTCCTAGCAGCGCCACCACCTCCAGTCATCGTCGAGGCCGTTGCACCTCCACCGCGCGTCATCGAGGAAGTCCTGGCACCCTCCGACTCTGTCATTGACGCGCTTTATGCTGATTTCAGTGCAGATTCAGAGGAAATAGACTTCAGTCTAGAAGAGCTAGACTCCGCTATGCAGGAGATGGAGGAGGAGTACTTGCGCGACGAACAAGCTAATAACACCGTCATGTCTCGAGCGGTGTTCGTCACCATTGGGACAGCGATGGATGAAGACCAACCCGGGCAAGCTCCGCCTACGGCGTTGTATAAGGGGAAGGGCCCACTTATTGCTGCCGACAATGATCGCACAAAGGTCATGCCTCCTCCGCCTAACCCAGTGCAACAGCCGCAGGAACTCGGCACTGGTCCGAGCAACAACAACACCGCAAACTTGCCACCTCCAGCATCCATGTCGGCAGCAGCCCATGTTACTCCAGCTGATAGAGTGATGTACGGCAATCTCCTCGTTGATCCACTAACTTTTGATCATATCCGGAACGTGACTCAGCTTGACAAGAAGTGCCAGCAGCTGCTGGAGGAAGCGCAAGCCATCGCGGAGCAAGGCGCTAAACTAGATCGAGATCTAGTCAACACGCAGAAGTCCATAGAAAAAGCTAGAGCAATGGAGGCCGAGTACAAGACTCTGCTACCGTAGTAGAAGGCTAAGAAAGCTTCGGCTCGCGTCATCAACGATCCTGGTATACGGCGCAACCTAGGATGGGCTCCCTCGAAGCCGGCATAGGCCAAGCCATACATTGACAGTGAAGGCAAACAGGTGATGCCCACCCCACTCCTTAACCTCGCCGTCTCCAAGACCCTTCTAGAGCAGGATAGATCGCCTGAGGCAGTGGAACAGGTCTATGACCTAGTGGCCAAGGCGGTAAAGCAGCAGGAAAAGGCCACCTCTCAGAGGCTTGAGTCTGACCCAGCGCTCTGCCGATCTAGCCAATACAAACCGCCAAGGGACAAATCTCCTCAAGATGTCGGATCACTGACGGGTTCATCAGAACGAGGACGGAGGGATGCGCGCAATAGGAAGGATGCTATCCCCATATCCTCCGACCACGGAGAAAGAGCCCAACCTCGCCGCCCATCGCCACCGCCCCGATCCCCCCGACGTCAGGAAGACTACAAGGCTCACCATCGCACGGATATGCCTCCACCAAAGCAGTGCGGCATCATCATCTGCGACAACGCGACACAGGCCCGTCATGATGAAGTGCGCCACCAAGGACATAAGAGCAGGTCACACCACGACCCTCCGCGTCCGACAAGCAACCGCGACAGGCGTGGGGAGTCGTAGGAGGGTAACAGCAAGAAGGCTAACCCACCGCCACCTCCGCCTCCGTCGCCGCCAAGCAGTCACCATGGCGGAAGAGGCCCGCGTGGTTCACGCAGCCCGTCCCCTGTTGACAACAAGAAGAAGAACCCGGAGCCATACGACGCACGTTCGCGGATCGGTAAGATCCACGAGGCCCGGGAAGGACCATACCTGGGACCACGTTGCTTTGGACCTGCAATACGGTCTGCAACTTACCCCAAAGGTTTCCGGATTGACAAGACCATCAAGCCCTATGACGGCACCGCCAAGCCTGCCACATGGTTGCAGGACTACGGCAACGCGGTGGAGATTGCCGGAGGCAACCCCAACGTTGCCGTCAAGTACCTCCCGTTAATGTTGGCGGGCATGGCCCGTCAATGGATCGACGACTTGCCTGAGAAATCTATCTACAACTGGCTAGACATGCAAGAAGCATTCACCAAGAACTTTGAGGGTACATACAAGCGTCCCTGCACCGTGGGCGATCTACAGCGGTGCGTGCAAGAGAAAGACGAGACATCTCGCGCCTACCTCTCCCGCTGGCTGGATATGAAGAATTCCTGCGCAGGAGTGCACGCCCAGACCGCCATGGCTGCCTTCATCGATGGGTTGGAAAGGGGCACGTTGCTCCGACATAAGATGAAGCGCTTGCAGGACAATCATCAGCTTGACTTGAATTAGATGATTCAGTTAGCTAGTGAGTTCGCAGCTGTGGACGACGATGCTCGTGGCTCTTTGTCGGCAACGTTCGTTCCAACCCAAGCTCGGAGGAACAGCAGTACGAAGTGGAAAACCGCTCCAGAAGAAAAGCAATCTACCGACATGGTCGCCATGACTTTTGTAGGAAGAGGAGAAGGCGGACAACGTGGCCGAGGAAGGGGAGCAGGCCGCGGGCAGCAGCGAGGAAGTGAAACGAACTCGGCACCGCTCCGTGTTCCCCAAACGTACGAGGAGTAACGCGATATGCCGTGCCTCGTACACCTCGATTTCAACGGCAAGGCCACCCATACCAATCGACACTGCAAGTTCGTCAACGACCTCAAGGAAGACCCGGAGTCCGGCTACAAGCAAAGTCGGAAGAACAAACCGCGACGCAAGGGCAAGGGGAAGAAGAAGGAGGAGGAGTCCAAGGATTCAAGTGACATGGACGAGGACGTTGACCCCAAGAACGCCGCTAAGAGCGACGACAAGGGCAAGAACCCCTTCGCAAAGAAGGCCCCAGTCTACCACACTTTCCTTGGCACCCCCACCGTCCGACAACAGAAGACCTCTCTAAGGATCATGATGGCCACTCTCCCCCTAGTTCCCCAGTACCTACGCTGGTCGGAGGTTCCAATCACTTGGGACAGGACGGACCACCCAGACCTTGTGCCCACGGAGAACCAATACGCCATGGTCATCAACCCATTGATTAACGGCGTGGAGTTCACCAAGTGCATGGTGGATAGTGGAAGCAGCATCAACATCATGTACCTGGATACACTGCTGAAGATGAACTTGACGGAGGCAAACCTAAGGCGGACCAACACCGTGTTCCGTGGAGTAGTTCCTGGTCGGGAGGCTCGGTCCCTTGGGTGCATCATGCTTCAGGTAGCCTTTGGCGACGTTAATAATTACCGCCAAGAGCGCATGACCTTTGAGGTGGTCCCTTTCAAGAGCGTGTACCACGTCATATTCGGACACGACATATTCCACACGTTCATGGCCAAGCCATGCTTCGTCTACAACAAACTCAAGATACCCGGGCCAAATGGTGTCATCACCGTATCCGGAAGCTTTACCAAGGCAAGGGACTGCGAGATCAATGAAGCAGCCCTTGCAGAAGCTGTCCTCTACAGCGAAGAATTCAAGGAGATCCAGAGCAAGGTCAATGACTCAGAGATGCCCGCATTGAAGAAGCAGATCTCCGACTCCGCTCCTGCGTTCAAGGCCGCCATCGAGACCAAGCCGGTGGAACTTGTGGTAGGCGATGCCTCCAAGACCGTCGCCATTGGGATGAACCTGGATCCCAAATAGGAAAGCGCGCTCGTCGAGTTCCTCTGTGAGAATAGGGACATCTTTGCCTGGCAACCTGCCGACATGAAAGGTGTACCTAGGGAACTTGCCGAGCACAGCTTAAACATAGATCCAAAATGTAAACCAGTGAAACAACCTCTACGATGCTTTGGAGATGAGAAGAGACGCGCCATTGGCAAAAGAGATAGCTAGGTTACTTAAAGCTGGTTTTATCCGAGAAGTCCTTCACACCCGATGGGTGGTCAATCCTGTACTTGTCCCTAAAAAGGGAACTACTGAATTAAGAATGTGCGTTGATTACACAGGCTTGAACAAAGCATGTCCCAAAGATCCGTTCGCTTTGCCTCGCATTGACCAAGTCATTGACTCGACGGCTGGCTCAGAACTTTTGTGTTTTCTCGACGCATACTCAGGATACCACCAGATCAATATGAGGAAGTCGGAAGAATTGGCCACTTCGTTCACTACCCCATACGGCACGTTTTGCTATGTCACAATGCCCTTTGGGCTGAAAAACGCAGGTGCTACCTACCAGCGGACAATGCAACGTTGCCTTCACGACCAAATTGGTCGAAACGTTCACGCCAATGTGGACGATATCGCGGTGATGTCTAAAAAGTCAAATGACTTAATCTCCGACTTAAAAGAAACCTTTGATAATCTCCGAAAATACAACATGATGCTCAACCCTAAGAAGTGCGTTTTCGGGGTTCCAGCCGGCAAACTATTGAGCTTCATCGTGTAACACCCTCAGAATCGGCCCTATGCAAGTTTTAGCGAAACCCGCCAAACCCGCATAGAAACGATTCGAAGGTGCCCACCAGGCACTTGCGTGCGGATGGAAAACGAAGTAATAACATTACACAACAGTCCTCGATGGGACCCACAGAACAGATATATATACAACACGACTCCATGAGTCAAGAATACAGATATACAGTACAAAGATCCAAATCACCTTGAAAACGACAGAGCGTCCAGCTACGGACAAGATGCAAATGGGGCTAAGAGCCCTGAAGAATAACCATTGGCGTCCATAACCCTGCCCAGGCCAAAGCCGGAAGGGTAACCCTGCTAACGACGTCGATCTCAAAACCTGCTTAAACAAAAGGGGTGCCGACAAAGGGCAAAGGAAAAAGAGGAGCGTCAGTACTGAGGCCAGTACACGGCGAGAATAGAATTCGGTGGTCCTCGCCTACATAGGTATGGTGGACTGAGCGGCAGCGGCAGCATGCACTAAACAACCTATAGAGACTCGATACAACTGGCGGTTATCAGAGAGGGATAAGAATGACCTATCCGGATCCAACCTGAAGCTAAACCCCAAACAAACCCATCCTGGTGTTTCCCCCTCGAGACCAGACGAGGAAGTCAACCGAGGAACTCACACAGTTGGCAGTTTTATTTATTCGGTTATCGTTGCGGCAATTACTAGTCAGATATAGATAATCGTCCTGATAAATTAAACAGTGGGCAGTTTTATTTAACCATTCCGTTGTAGTTGCGACACTTACTAGTCAAATATACGATAGCATGAGATATCCCAAAACCCAGCAATTGTTGGTACTTTTATTTAGCCATTCCGTTGCAGTGAAGCTGATTACTAGTCATATCGGATACAAGTCAATTTATAACAGTAAACTTTAGTTTTAGTTGTCTATGATCGAGACCTGTGCTCCAAGTCGTCCATAACCGCGGACACGGCTTCTCGAAAAGATTTAACTTTGCAGGGGTGCACCAAAGTATCCACACGCACTTCGACCCTTTTTGCCAGATCAATTAACATACACCCATCGGTATGTCGGCGGGGCCTAAGTCATGACGTTTCCCAGACCCAAAGCAAGCACGGGGGGCCACCCCACTAAGTACACCCGCAACGAAGTCGGCCGGTCTCCGAGACGGACTCAGGGTTTGCGACAGTGGCTGTAAACGAT
Source organism: Avena sativa (assembly GCA_916181665.1). NCBI lineage: Eukaryota > Viridiplantae > Streptophyta > Magnoliopsida > Poales > Poaceae > Avena > Avena sativa. Next base: position 170,568,427 of record OV702282.1, read on the forward strand.
AGCAAATCCCAAAACTGGGACTGTCGATACCGCGAAAACACTCCGCTTCCAAAACAGTACAGCGTGCTCCTCACACAATCGTAAATAAAGCAGTAAAGCATGGCATAGGTACAGGATAGTAAATAAAGCCCCAAACTACTTGTGGCCCCCAGTACAGTACTTTGAAATCAGGTACTAAATCGATGGGGGGCCCATATCTCCCCACATGTGGTTAGCGCGCTCGATCTCGGAACAGGTGTCAAGAACTCGGGGTCCTACGGGACACAAGTGGACGGTTAACAACCAAATAACATCTATTGCCCACCTGTGCCTCTGCTTACCTACTTCAATTTTAGTTGTTAAACAGTAATTAAAGTGAACAATAATTAAAGCCATGATCTTCTCCAACATTGAACATGCGGCAATTCTCCAACAACTGTGGTACTTGACGACACGCAACAACACTTGAGCAAGCGACTACGACGCGCGGGTCCAACTATCTACCAAACAACAGGTAATAGGACGTGTCCAAGGCAATATAAGGCTGCAAGGGATATCACGGGTACGAAAGCTAGAGCATCGCAACACAGATAGCAATAGATCAACAGGAGGGAGTAAATACTATAAAAGTAAGATAGGTAGAAAGGGGGAGGTGCTCGCCTGAAAACATTGCCGAAGGTTCATCCGAAGATCGGGGCGGAGCTCACATCAACTCAACGGACTTAACCGCGAAGAAGCAAAATACTAGAATAAACACCGGATGCAATATTTAATACTACGGCAAAAGATCGGCATGATGCATGTATGATGTATGACATGGCAAAGGTGCGATGCAATTAGGTCATATTAAGCGGAACCGGGGTCCCGACATTTAATTAAACGGTTCAAGTTATTTAGAACCCCCGCAAATTAAATGTTGTTTGAACAAGGAAAAATATAGCACCGGTTCGCTATACCAATTTAAATGAGGCCAATATGAGACTAGATTTGCCCGCATATGGGCCCCATATTTAATTATAAGGTGAATCGGCATAAGGCCCCCAACCACATGATATGCATGCAGATATGACAATTTAATATGCAACAAGTTTAGATATAGCATTTATAAAATAGGGGCTCGGGAAAAGGTTCACACATTAGGGTTCGACGATCTTGGTCCGGGGGGGTTCGGGGTCGGTCTCAGGGTTCGACGGGGTTCGGATCTTGGTCGGGTCGCCGGTAGTTCTTGGTGTCCAGGGATGCTCCGGGTCCGGGGTTCGCCGCTCCGTGAGGTGGATCTTGTCGATACGGCGTGGCGGCATCAGGGTTCCGCGGGCTTACGCTCCGGTAGAAGTACATGTCGCGCCATGTTGGAGGCCTAGGGTACCGTTCGTCCGCGCCGTGGGCACCCGGAAGATCTTGTCGATGGCCTTGTCAACGGGGAGATCTTGTCGCACCCGACTTGCGTTGGTCTTTGATAGCAACATCATCACATCAACTGTGCTTTTTGGGCCGAGATAGGGATTCCACCAATTACAACACCCGGTGTTCGCGATGCACTCAACAGAACCGGAAGCCTCTGAGTTTGCTTGCCGACGAGGAGGTGCGGCCACCCGGGGAGCTCTCGGTCCAGGGAGGTGGGCCTGCAGTCGGCGCGGCTGACGGAGTAGAACTGGCCTTGGTGCTCGGCAAATACCCGGGGGACTACGGCATCGCGCGCGGGCTCGGGGAGGTCCCCACGTCGAGGCAGAGCGGGGCGTAGCGCCAGAGGTAGCGCCCGCGCTTGGCGAGGACGTCAGTGCGGCGGCTTCCATGACGGGGAGACAGGCGAGGTCGGCGGCGGGGTGGAGCTCGGTGACGCGGCGGCTCGCCGGAGGAGGAGAAGGGGCGGGGTCGCGTGGGCGGCGAGGAGGCCGACGGGGGCGCTGGAGACGGCCGGGGCGAGCTAGCAGGGGGACGAGGGCGGCGGTCGCGGGGCGGCGAGGAGGCCGACGGGGGCGCTGGAGACGGCCGGGGCGAGCTAGCAGGGGGACGAGGGCGGCGGTCGCGGGGCGTCTGGCACGCGGGACCGGGGCGCCGGGGCGGCGGCTCGACGATAACGGGGAGGCGCCGGAGACGGGCGTCGGGGATGAGGAGGAGGTGGCCTTGGCAGCGGCGGGCGGCTGGGGAGAACGGCCGGAGAGACGGGGCTCGGCGGGGTGGCAGAGGGGAGGCCGCGCGGGTGGAGGAGGCGGAGCCGGCGAGCGGAGGGCCGGCAGAGGGGGTGGAGGAAGGCCGGAGGCGGACGGCCGGGAACGCGGGAGGGCGGAGGTGCCTGGCGGCGCAGGCGCGCTCGGGAGAGGAAGGCAGGCGGGGAGGGTGGCGCTCGACCGGAGCAGAGGGAGGGGAGGACCGACGGCGGGGTGCAGGGAGGGCAGCGCGGGGTCGTCGGGTGAGAGAGGAAGGAGAGAGAGAGAGGAGCGGGACAGGCGGGGCCAGGGGGTGGGCCAGGTGGTGGGAACCGGGGGCGGTTTGTGGACAGAGAGGGAGAGGTCGGTCTGGGGAAGGTGGGATCCGGGGGGAGATGGGCGCGTCGGGTGGGTCTGCAGGTGGGACCCAGGGCGGGGTGAGTGGAGAGTGGGCTGGAGGGAGAGAGAGGAGAGAGAGGGGGTGGAGGAGGAGGTGGCCAGGTGGCGGCATGGGATTGGGTAGAGGGGAGGGAGAGGGTGAGGTGGCAGCCAGGGATTGGTCCGGGTGAGGTGGCCGGAGGGGTAGGTAGATTAGGTTGGGTAGTTTTAGGATTTCTGGTGGTCCGATTTTACTTCTGGGGGTGGTCGACTGGGTCGGGTAGGCCCGTTCGACTGCCCCCACTAAAATAATTAAATATTTTATTTATTTCAACAGGGCTTTTGCAAACCGATAGCAGACAAAATAAAATAATCCGGAGACCCGGGTTTTGCGTTTGAATAAAGACGGGGCGTTTAGAAAACAAATTAGGTTTTCCTGAAAATAGTTTTATGCAAGCAAATGCAAGATGATGACGATGCTCAAATGCAATGTGGCATGATGACATGAGCATGCGGTCATGATGATGCAATGCACAAAATCAACGCGAGTTTCTAGTAGTGGTTTTGCGGGATGCCACAATTCGACACCACTAACAATGGATCGCGCCCTCGAGATCCGCCTCATGGTACCGGAAGGAAAGGTCGGCGATCTGATCCTTCGCGCTTCGTGTAGATCCTCGCGACACCACTAACGAGGGTCGTTGTCCGTGATCGTCGAGAGAACACTCCGGGAAACAAAAGGTCGAAGGTAGAGGTATCAACAAGGAAAGCGACCTCTAGCTTCGATAGAAAGAGGGAACCGATGCATTCTCATCCATTTCAATGTACAAAAGCGAATAGAAAGGGTAGTCGGCATGGGGGCCAATCCATCACGCACCCAAACTATTACTCTGCACAATCAGTGGAAAAGCGTGCAACCATTCTCGGAATCAGACTGAAGATCTCGACAATCGAGGGTCGGAACAAAGGAGTGATGCAGACTCTGCATCGGATCTGGCGTAGATGACGTCGTCGCGTCGGAAAACACCGGAAGGCACGAGAAGGAACAAAGAGAAGTCCACCAGACGAAGGATTCCTCGGATAGCATGAAGACCAGATGTAGCAACACCGTTACCGAAGGAGGAAGCGAAACCCTGAAGTGCGACGGAAACCCAACCACGAGATATCCTGGACTCGAAGAGAGAGAAGAGAGTGGATTCAAAACACGCAGAGGTGAGAGGAGAGCAGCAGAGGGGTAAGGAGTAAAATCAGACCTAATCAGAACTATCCAACCGGTTTTGCAAAAATAGTTTTGACACTCTACTTCGGCCGTTAGCTAGGTTATCCTACAGGCTGGACTTGTGGGGTATCGCAACTGCTGAGCTCTGATACCACTCTGTAACACCCTCAGAATCGGCCCTATGCAAGTTTTAGCGAAACCCGCCAAACCCGCATAGAAACGATTCGAAGGTGCCCACCAGGCACTTGCGTGCGGGTGGAAAACGAAGTAATAACATTACACAACAGTCCTCGATGGGACCCACAGAACAGATATATATATACAACACGACTCCATGAGTCAAGAATACAGATATACAGTACAAAGATCCAAATCACCTTGAAAACGACAGAGCGTCCAGCTACGGACAAGATGCAAATGGGGCTAAGAGCCTTGAAGAATAACCATTGGCGTCCATAACCCTGCCCAGGCCAAGCCGGAAGGGTAACCCTGCTAACGACGTCGATCTCAAAACCTGCTTAAACAAAAGGGGTGCCGACAAAGGGCAAAGGAAAAAGAGGAGCGTCAGTACTGAGGCCAGTACACGGCGAGACTAGAATTCGGCGGTCCTCGCCTACATAGGTATGGTGGACTGAGCGGCAGCGGCAGCATGCACTAAATAACCTATAGAGACTCGATACAACTGGCGGTTATCAGAGAGGGATAAGAATGACCTATCCGGATCCAACCTGAAGCTAAACCCCAAACAAACCCATCCTGGTGTTTCCCCCTCGAGACCAGACGAGGAAGTCAACCGAGGAACTCACACAGTTGGCAGTTTTATTTATTCGGTTATCGTTGCGGCAATTACTAGTCAGGTATAGATAATCGTCCTGATAAATTAAACAGTGGGCAGTTTTATTTAACCATTCCGTTGTAGTTGCGACACTTACTAGTCAAATATACGATAGCATGAGATATCCCAAAACCCAGCAATTGTTGGTACTTTTATTTAGCCATTCCGTTGCAGTGAAGCTGATTACTAGTCATATTGGATACAAGTCAATTTATAACAGTAAACTTTAGTTTTAGTTGTCTATGATCGAGACCTGTGCTCCAAGTCGTCCATAACCGCGGACACGGCTTCTCGAAAAGATTTAACCCTGCAGGGGTGCACCAAAGTATCCACACGCACTTCGACCCTTTTTGCCAGATCAATTAACATACACCCATCGGTATGTCGGCGGGGCCTAAGTCATGACATTTCCCAGACCCAAAGCAAGCACGGGGGGCCACCCCACTAAGTACACCCGCAACGAAGTCGGTCGGTCTCCGAGACGGACTCAGGGTTTGCGACAGTGGCTGTAAACGACAGCAAATCCCAAAACTGGGACTGTCGATACCGCGAAAACACTCCGCTTCCAAAACAGTACAGCGTGCTCCTCACACAATCGTAAATAAAGCAGTAAAGCATGGCATAGGTACAAGATAGTAAATAAAGCCCCAAACTACTTGTGGCCCCCAGTATAGTACTTTGAAATCAGGTACTAAATCGATGGGGGGCCCATATCTCCCCACATGTGGTTAGCGCGCTCGATCTCGGAACAGGTGTCAAGAACTCGGGGTCCTACGGGACACAAGTGGACGGTTAACAACCAAATAACATCTATTGCCCACCTGTGCCTCTGCTTACCTACTTCAATTTTAGTTGTTAAACAGTAATTAAAGTGAACAATAATTAAAGCCATGATCTTCTCCAACATTGAACATGCGGCAATTCTCCAACAACTGTGGTACTTGACGACACGCAACAACACTTGAGCAAGCGACTACGACGCGCGGGTCCAACTATCTACCAAACAACAGGTAATAGGATGTGTCCAAGGCAATATAAGGCTGCAAGGGATATCACGGGTATGAAAGCTAGAGCATCGCAACACAGATAGCAATAGATCAACGGGAGGGAGTAAATACTATAAAAGTAAGATAGGTAGAAAGGGGGAGGTGCTCGCCTGAAAACATTGCCGAAGGTTCATCCGAAGATCGGGGCGGAGCTCACATCAACTCAACGGCCTTAACCGCGAAGAAGCAAAATACTAGAATAAACACCGGATGCAATATTTAATACTACGGCAAAAGATCGGCATGATGCATGTATGATGTACGACATGGCAAAGGTGCGATGCAATTAGGTCATATTAAGCGGAACCGGGGTCCCGACATTTAATTAAACGGTTCAAGTTATTTAGAACCCCCGCAAATTAAATGTTGTTTAAACAAGGAAAAATATAGCACTGGTTCGCTATACCAATTTAAATGAGGCCAATATGAGACTAGATTTGCCCGCATATGGGCCCCATATTTAATTATAAGGTGAATCGGCATAAGGCCCCCAACCACATGATATGCATGCAGATATGACAATTTAATATGCAACAAGTTTAGATATAGCATTTATAAAATAGGGGCTCGGGAAAAGGTTCACACATTAGGGTTCGACGATCTTGGTCCGGGGGGGTTCGGGGTTGGTCTCAGGGTTCGACGGGGTTCGGGTCTTGGTCGGGTCGCCGGTAGTTCTTGGTGTCCAGGGATGCTCCGGGTCCGGGGTTCGCCGCTCCGTGAGGTGGATCTTGTCGATACGGCGTGGCGGCATCAGGGTTCCGCGGGCTTACGCTCCGGTAGAAGTACATGTCGCGCCATGTTGGAGGCCTAGGGTACCGTTCGTCCGCGCCGTGGGCACCCGGAAGATCTTGTCGATGGCCTTGTCAACGGGGAGATCTTGTCGCACCCGACTTGCGTTGGTCTTTGATAGCAACATCATCACATCAACTGTGCTTTTTGGGCCGAGATAGGGATTCCACCAATTACAACACCCGGTGTTCGCGATGCACTCAATAGAACTGGAAGCCTCTGAGTTTGCTTGCCGACGAGGAGGCGCGGCCACCCGGGGAGCTCTCGGTCCAGGGAGGTGGGCCTGTAGTCGGCGCGGCTGACGGAGCAGAACTGGCCTTGGTGCTCGGCAAATACCCGGGGGACTACGGCATCGCGCACGGGCTCGGGGAGGTCCCCACGTCGAGGCAGAGCGGGGCGTAGCGCCAGAGGTAGCGCCCGCGCTTGGCGAGGACGTCGGTGCGGCGGCTTCCATGACGGGGAGACAGGCGAGGTCGGCGGCAGGGTGGAGCTCGGTGACGCGGCGGCTCGCCGGAGGAGGAGAAGGGGCGGGGTCGCGTGGGCGGCGAGGAGGCCGACGGGGGCGCTGGAGACGGCCGGGGCGAGCTAGCAGGGGGACGAGGGCGGCGGTCGCGGGGCGGCGAGGAGGCCGACGGGGGCGCTGGAGACGGCCGGGGCGAGCTAGCAGGGGGACGAGGGCGGCGGTCGCGGGGCGTCTGGCGCGCGGGACCGGGGCGCCGGGGCGGCGGCTCGACGATGACGGGGAGGCGCCGGAGATGGGCGTCAGGGAGGAGGAGGAGGTGGCCTTGGCGGCGGCGGGCGGCTGGGGAGAACGGCCGGAGAGACGGGGCTCGGCGGGGTGGCAGAGGGGAGGCCGCGCGGGAGGAGGAGGCGGAGCCGGCGAGCGGAGGGCCGGCAGAGGGGGTGGAGGAAGGCCGGAGGCGGACGGCCGGGAACGCGGGAGGGCGGAGGTGCCTGGCGGCGCAGGCGCGCTCGGGAGAGGAAGGCAGGCGGGGAGGGCGGCGCTCGACCGGAGCAGAGGGAGGGGAGGACCGACGGCGGGGTGCAGGGAGGGCAGCGCGGGGTCGTCGGGTGAGAGAGGAAGGAGAGAGAGAGGAGCGGGACAGGCGGGGCCAGAGGGTGGGCCAGGTGGTGGGACCCGGGGGCGGTTTGTGGACAGAGAGGGAGAGGTCGGTCTGGGGGAGGTGGGATCCGGGGGGGAGATGGGCGCGTCGGGTGGGTCTGCAGGTGGGACCCAGGGCGGGGTGAGTGGAGAGTGGGCTGGAGGGAGAGAGAGGAGAGAGAGGGGGTGGAGGAGGAGGTGGCCAGGTGGCGGCATGGGATTGGGTAGAGGGGAGGGAGAGGGTGAGGTGGCCGGAGGGGTGGGTAGATTAGGTTGGGTAGTTTTAGGATTTCTGGTGGTCCGATTTTATTTCTGGGGGTGGTCGACTGGGTCGGGTAGGCCCGTTCGACTGCCCCCACTAAAATAATTAAATATTTTATTTATTTCAACAGGGCTTTTGCAAACCGATAGCAGACAAAATAAAATAATCCGGAGACCCGGGTTTTGCGTTTGAATAAAGACGGGGCATTTAGAAAACAAATTAGGTTTTCCTGAAAATAGTTTTATGCAAGCAAATGCAAGATGATGACGATGCTCAAATGCAATGTGGCATGATGACATGAGCATGCGGTCATGATGATGCAATGCACAAAATCAACGCGAGTTTCTAGTAGTGGTTTTGCGGGATGCCACACATCGTTTCCCATCGCGGAATCGAGGTCAACCCGTAGAAAATCAAGGCCATCTTAAACATAAACCGTCCGACATGCCTAAAGGACATCCAACGACTAACAGGTTGTGTTGTAGCAGTTAGTCGGTTCATCATCCGACTTGGAGAGAAGGCTCTGCCGCTGTACAAGTTGCTGAAGAAGGCGGACAAATTCACATGGACAGACGAAGCAGATGCAGCATTGAAGCAGCTCAAGGAGACTCTTTCCTCAGCGCCCATCCTTGCAGCACCCGAGCCTGGAGAGCCCCTGTTAATTTACATGGCGGCAACCAACCGGGTTATCAGCATCGTCGTCGTGGTAGAGCGGAAGGAACCAGGCTATGAGCACAGAGTTCAACGACCAGTTTACTATGTAAGCGAGGTCTTGACGGAGTCCAAGCAGCGTTACCCGCACTACCAAAGCTTATGGAGTATTCCTTGCTTATCGAAAGTTAAGGCATTACTTTCAGGAGCACCCAATCACAGTAGTGAGCAAGACTCCACTGTCCGACATTATCAACAACAGCGACGCTACAGGAAGGGTCGCGAAGTGGGGCATTGAACGTTCCGCCTTCGCGATCACCTACAAAAGACGCGACGCTATCAAGTCACAAGCCTTGGCGGATTTTATTGCAGATTGGACGGAGATGTCGGATGCTACTCCACTGCCAGAACCAGAGTACTGGGTGATGCACTTTGACGGATCAAAATTGCTCAACGGCTCAAGGGCTGGTGTACTACTACAGTCACCAAAAGGAGACAAGCTGCACTACATTCTGTAGATCCACTTCGAGGCTACAAACAACATGGCGGAGTATGAAGCACTCATTCACGGACTGCGTGTAGCCAAGGATATTGGCATCAAGCGCATAGTTTGATGTGGAGATTCCGACTTGGTTGCCCAGCAGGTAGCTGGCACCTGGAATGCGCAGAACCCCATGATGGCAGCATATCGTGACGAAGTGGATGAGATAGCTAAGAGCTTCTTGGGCTACGAGGTCAAGTATGTGCCTAGGGAGCAAAACGAGGCGGCTGATCTACTGTCTAAACTTGGATCAGGGCGCAAGAAAATTCCGCCAGGAGTTTTCCTAGAGCATCTACGCACACCATCCGTGAAGGGCGCCGACATCGACAACCCGGATAGAGCTGACTCTTTCGTCAACATGGTGACAAAGATCCCTCCAGCTTGGACAAAACCGTTCATGGAGTATCTCAAACACGGAACTTTGCCCGACGACGAGGTCGAAAGACGGCAAATAGTACGACGAGCAAAGGGTTATACCATAATCAATGGGCAACTCTATAAAAGGAGCACTACTGGTGTATACCTAAAGTGTGTTTCCCAGCTAGAAGGTATGGAAATCCTGCTCGAGATCCATCTCGGAGATTGCGGGCATCACGCCGCTCCTCGATCGTTGGTCACGAAAGCCTTCCGACAAGGATTCTACTGGCTGACCACGAAGGCGGACGCCGACAAGCTGGTTGAGACATGTACAGGATGCCAGTATTATGCCCGACAACCACATGTTCCTGCTGAAGAATTGCGAACAATACCAATAACTTGGCCGTTTGCAGTCTGGGGGCTAGACATGGTGGGGCCGTTGCAAATGGTACCATGTGACCATGTGGATTTACACATCTGCTTGTAGCAGTTGACAAATTCACCAAATGGATAGAAGCTAAACCCATTAGAAAGCTTGATGGGGCAACTGCCCTCAGGTTTGTCCGGGGTCTAGTGGTGAGATTTGGTCTCCCACATAGCATCATCACCGACAATGGAAGCAACTTATCACTCGGAGAAGTGGAGGCCTATTGCTGGGACAAAGGCATCCGACTTGACCTTGCGTCTGTGGCACATCCGCAATCCAACGGTCAAGTTGAGCGAGCCAATGGATTAATTCTGCAGGGAATCAAGCCACGCCTTGAGGCACCGCTACATAGAGCAGCTGGAGCCTGGGCGGAAGAATTGCCATCTGTGTTATGAAGTTTATGAACTACACCCAACAGATCCACCGGCTACACCCCCTATTTCACGGTATATGGAGCAGAAGCCATCCTAACTTCCGACATCCTCCACGATGCACCAAGAGTTGCCGCCTACAACGAAGATGACGCTGAAGAATCCAGACGCCTAGATGTGGACCCTCTCGATGAGGAGCGCGTTTTGGCATGCCAAAGATACGCCATCTGCCAGCAGAAGCTACGCAGCTACCATAGTCGCCGCGTTCGGCATCGCTCGTTTAAAGAGGGGGATTTAGTGCTCCGACTTAAGCAGAAGAAGTCACACAAGTTATCCCCGCCATGGGAAGGACCGTTCATCATAAGCAAGGCGCTGCTCAATGGGTCTTACTACCTTGTCGACAATCGTGAACTCAAGGATAGACCCAACGAGGATCATAAGCGTAAGCGACGTGACCCGGATGATGACTACCCGGAGCTTGATCGGCCATGGAACATAGCACAGCTACGTCCTTTCTACACTTAGCATTTTTTATCTAATCGTGTACCTCTTATATGATCAATGAAATAAAGCTCTTTGGTTCACTCATATTGCTGAGTCTTTTACCTCCTTTAGTGTTCATTTTTGGATCATATAAACCTTTATGCACAAGCCTTGCGATTGCACTTGTGAAAATTCCACCTACGGGCGTTAGCTTAAGTTTTCTGGTCTACACGTTCTTTGTCGTTTTTATGTGGATTCTGGAGTAGTGACTTTCGGCACTCATTGTCGGCGATTTTGTGCTTAGGTTATTGACGGTGCCATTGGGCATCATCACCTAAAGCGCATGGTTCCAACAACGAGTCTTCCGACTCACGAAAAGTCAAGCATAAGAACCAAAGTAATGGATAAGCCAGCACTTGCTTTAAAAAATATATACATGCTGAAACTTAATTCTTAAGTAGTAGGATACGATAACCATTGTTTTCCGCCTTAAGATTACATCAACAAAGTTTTTTTCCGCGCACACTCCAAAGGTGGAACAGAAATTACAAAATGTTTTTCATTCTTTGGGCGCTGGAGACTTGGAGGCCGCATCATCACCAGCCGGAGAATTACCCTCGGCATCGGCGCTGTGGTGAGACTCGGAGGATTCCGGGTTGGCATTGTCAAGAAAGTTCCTGGGCACGAAGACGTCAACATCCACCAACTCGGCAACCCTGGTGTCATAACCCGCGAGTGATGACAGGATGGCTTCGTGATCGATCTCCTTACCGTCATCATCCACGTCGGGGATACCAGATGTCACCGTGTCGATGTCGGCGCCTTCATAGTGTGCCTTCACCATGGACAACGCCATCCTTGCGCCAGCCCGTGCACATGAAGCTTTCCAGCTTGCAACACGCTCGGGGGCTCGGCGCAGAATCTCCGAGTACTTCACCATGGAGTCCGAGGCCTTGATATAGATCTGGAGAGGCTTGGCAATCTCCTTGGTCTAGGTGATGGCGGTGTTGATGAAGTTGCCGGCAAGAATCATGCATTCCTTGTCCGAAGGAGGCGATCGGGTTAAACCCATAGGCGCTGAAAATTCTGACAAGCATTGCATGAGTTCAATAAACTCTAAGTATCCAGACTACAGAGCTACAAGGCGGAGGATGCTTACTGAAGATGCTGGCCTTGGTCTGACAGACGACATCCGCCAAGGATTCCTTCTCTTGTTGGAGGAGCTTAAACGCCTCGCTATGGCGAAGGTTTTGCTCATCGGCAGCTTGCTTCTGATCCTTTAGGATCGCAAGCTCCTCCTTCAAGCGATTGATCTCAGCGGAGGCGGAGTCCTGCAGGGCTTTCATGGAATCCTCGTGCATCTTCAGCATTTCTTCCCTCTCCTTCTTAAGGATCTTGTTTTCGCTGTCCAGTTGCTGGATGTGCTTGGACTGCTCGACAATGTCCTTGGCCTTGGCGACATGCTCTGCAAGTCGGAGAAAACAAAGTACACAGTGAGTACTCGAAGAAGGAAGGCACAAAAGTAAGACGGAAATGCGCAAAAAGAAAACATACTCTTGTTTTTGATGATATGTTCCTTCAAGATGGCGGTTTTACCCTTTTCAGCTTCAAGGTCCGCGCGCATCTTCTGGTACTTATCGTTGGCCATGCCCCTCCGAGCATTCTCGTCCTGTGGAAACAAATACAAAGTTAAGTCATTGTTTAGTCTGCTTGGAGCTTCTAGTCGGAAATTTTCCACCTAGATGCTCGGGGGCTACAGCGAGAGATTTTAACTTAGCAATATGCTTAGCTTTTCTTTAAGCATCTAGTCGGAGCTAATTCAGTTCTCAACTAGAGGCTTGGGGGCTACAGTATAAAGTTTTAACTCGGAAAATGCTTAGCTTTTCTTTAAGTATCTAGTCGGAACTAATTCAGTTACAACTAGAGGCTTGGGGGCTACAGCACTTAAATTTATTAACACTGTGTATGCTACTCTTAAAAGCATCTAGTTGGAATAATTCATTCCATCTAAATGCTTGGGGGCTACAGTGAGAGTTTTTTGTATCTTAGTCACTCTTAGAGCATATAGATGCAAAGCCAATGGTTTTCCGTCTACATCCTCGGGGGCTACAGTGGGATACTCATACGAAATGCAAAAGGTAAAGTAAAACTTACAAGTGCGACGATCTTGAGGTTTATAGCGCTCTCGGCCAGCAGCTTGCCAAAGGAAACGTTGTTTCCTTGCAAGATGTCTGCTTGACGGAGTAGCTCCTCAAGACCGCACGTCGGAGATGACGGCACTCCTCCAGGAACCATAGTTGTGCTACCCGGCATAAGCACCGGGTCAATAATATTCGGCAACTCGAAGGGTTTCTGGGGAGCAGAGGCGCCGCATTTGGCAGAGGTACCAGCTCCCATCACCGCCTTGCCGCTACCGATGGCATCCTTAGCCGGAGCTTCAGCCATTTGAAGATCAGCACTCTCCTGCGTCGCCTGCTCGCCGACGACAGCTAGTTCGGTAGAAGCGCGAGAGTCCACTTCCATGGCGGAAGGGCCTGGTGCCTCCTGGACTGGGGATCTTGTCGGAGCAGAGGAGGGCTTGACGGCACGAGTAGCAGGGGCGATGGCGGGAGAGGAGTCGCGATGCAGCATATCTTTAATATTTCTAGAAGCCCCAAGAGTCTTGGAGGACTTCTTGAGGTTGGCTGTGGCTTTCTTCCTGAAACGTGCAAAATGCATAAGTACAGGAATAAGACAGATAAATGACACAATGTCGGAGAATAAGAAGCTTACACTAGAGGGGGCTCTTTAGCAAACATCCCAGTGGCTTTCTTCTTTTCCGCCTCCAGGGCGGCTGTACTCTTTTTGGAGGCTCCACCCTCCGTCTTCTTCTTCTTACCTCCGTCGGTAGCGTCAGAGGTGGAGCTCTTCCGCTTTCGCGCCAACGGGGCATCATCGTCGGACACGACCGTGACTTCCTTCATCTTTGGGTCATATATTTCGGCAGCCAGGTTGCCCTCCTCTAGATCGCTAAGCTGTTAAGTGAAGAAATCATCGTGTTAGACAAGATGATATTGGCAAGATAAAAAAACTGGAGCAATGTCATACACGGAAAATAAATGTCTACCTTTGGGCACTTTCCGTCTACGAACATGTCGTAGGTGAGGGTGAAGCCACGCTTCTTATCCTTCACTTTGACGATGTCCTTGAGGCGGAACTTGACGGAGTCGCTCGAGAAGTTGTCCTCGGAGATCCGGAGGGTATCCCTTCGGTCGCCGGTGTACTCGTGCATATACTTCGTGCGGTGCTGCAGAGGTTGGATCCGCCTGATGAACCAGCACATGGCTAGGTCCAAGCCGGTCAGACCCGTATCTACGAACCACTTGATCCGCCTTATTGCGCGAGAGGCGTCGAGGTCGGAAGGAAGGGAGGCATGGGACCGCCATGTGGAGACTTCGGCGGCGGCTCCATCCACGAAGTCCGGGTACGTTACTTCTCGGCCCGCCAAAGGAATGTCGGGGTCGTAGAAGTACGTCTGTTGCCAGTTCTTGCACGACTCGTGGCCGACGATGTCGGGGAACCGCCGGCCAGGACGGATCTTGAAGCTTATGGTGCTGCAGTTTCTAAGCTCCTCCCTACTGTGTCCGTCTTCACCCTTGACGGTGAAGAAGTATACAAACAAATCTAACCTAGGCCTAATCCCTAGGTAACCCTCACAAAGTGCCGCGAAGTTGCTAAGCACTAAGATACTATTGGGGGAGAGGTTATGGGGTTGGACCTTGAAGTGATTCAAGACGAATAGGAAGAAGTGAGAGATGGGCAGAGAAACGCCGCGTACCAATTGCGCCTTGAGGTACACCTTCTCTCCGGCTTGGGGAGAAGGGGTCACCTCGCCGGCCGGCGCCGCCCGCCAGGCGAGGCCCTCCGTCGCGGGGAGGTAACCCTCAGCAACCATCTCTTGGATGTCGTGGCCGGCAATGTCCGAGCCGCGCCAGTCGCCTTTGTGTGAGTCTGGCTCCTCTTCCAGGGGCTCCAGCGCCGCCAGATTATGGTCGCCGCCGGTGGTTTCTATCACCGCCGATGCGGGGATGACCAGGCCCTCTGGGGGCACGACGACGGAGATCGCCAGATTCGTCGCGGCTTCGCTCGACGCCGCCATTCACGGGGATAAACTGCTGCTAGCCATAGAGGAGAAAGAGAACGTGACTGGTGCAGAGAGCGAGGCTAGGGTTTCTCGAGGTTTTCGCGGAGAGCTCGAGGAGGCGCGCGGCTAGAGGAAGAAGACGATGACGCGAGAGAATGGGATGAAAAAGTGGCAGGTGTCCCACGGTCACTATTTATCTTACTCTGCGTCAAGATTCGTGCAGCTAATCGGACGGTTGCCGCGTAGACGACGTGTTCGTGAACGTGCGCGGTAATTTCGCCACGTCTCCAACCGTCGCCACCAACGGTTCGTATCGCTCGCGCGGGAAAATCGGATATGATTACGTTCTCTGCATGTGTGAGTTACGAGGCGTCGCTGACCTACAGCCTACGTCGCCATAACTGACATGGTAGATGAGCCGTCCCATCAAAGATTCCGACGTGGACGGATTTAATCCGACAACGGGAGCGTACGGTGGAAGATTCAGCATTTCTCCGACTTACTCATAGAAGACGGAGAAACCTTTGCAGGGTTCTTTGGGAGGACTACAAGATGTTGGTTGACGATTTGCCGGCATCCATCTAGACGGAGCATTCCACAGGAAGAGGCAAGACGGCATAAGATCTTGGAGTTCTTCGGGGGCTACTGTTGGGGATATGCTATATGGGTATCCTCATAGCATGTCTCTTATCCGACTAACCCGGGTGGCCCATAGTCGGTAGCATGGCCTATGGCCTGTTGGGCGGCCCAGTTAGGTGGATCCAGAAGGGAGGCCCATGCCGGATAAAGGAAGGCTACGATGGAGTCACCAGCGTACCCGGAGCCTTGGAGTGCAAGATACACAAGACTAGTAATAGACGGTGTAGAACTCTGTAACCTGTCCGGCTAGGACTTTTCCCTGTAACCCTAGGACCTAGCGACTATATAAGTCGGGCCTATGGAGCCTTTAGGGCACGATAACTTAGACTTTGTAGTCACCTCGCACAGCGAACCTGATCTCTGTAATTCGGCGTATTGCCATTATAGTGATTTATAGTAGGAGTAGGATTCTGCCACCGTTGTGGGATCTGAACCTGGGTAAGATGTGTTACCTCGTACCCGTCAACCGTCCGTCTTACCCCACGTCTCTAAACACGCACTGTGAGGACCCCTCCATGGCGTACTTGTCGGCAATACCACGACATGGAGAAGATAGAGAAAGGATAAGTAAGACTCCCTATGCCTCAGCCATAGGATCTCTAATGTATGCCATGCTATGTACAAGACCCGACATTGCATATGCTGTTAGTTTGACTAGCAGATATCAAAGTGATCCAGGAGTGGATCATTGGACAGCGGTCAAAAACATCCCTAAGTACTTGAGAAGAACTAAGGATATGGTTCTTTCTTATGGAGGTGATGAACAGCTCGTTGTTAATGGTTACACCGATGCTAGTTGGAACACCGATCCGGATGATTCTAAATCTCAATCTGGATATGTATTTACTTTGAATGGTGCAGCAGTTAGCTGGAGGAGTGCAAAGCAAAGCGTTGTGGCGAGATCTTCAACTGAATCGGAATACATAGCTGCTTCGGAGGCTTCACAAGAAGCTATATGGATGAAGGAGTTCATTACAGAGCTCGGTGTGGTTCCAAGTGCGCTAGACCCAATGTCTATCTACTGTGATAACATGGGAGCCATAGCCAATGCGCAAGAACCAAGGTCACACAAGAAGCTAAAGCACATCAAGCTACGTTTTCACGCTATTCGAGAACATGTCCAAGATGGTGACATAAAGATTTGCAAAGTACACATAGATCTGAATGTGGCGGATCCGTTGACTAAACCTCTCCCGAGGGCAAAACATGACCAACACCAAACTGCCATGGGTGTTCGGTATATTACCATGTAATCTAGATTAGTTGACTCTAGTGCAAGTGGGAGACTGTTGGAGATATGCCCTAGAGGCAATAATAAATATAGTTATTATTATATCTTTGTGTTTATGATAAATTTTTACATTCATGCTATAACAGTATTAACCAGGAAACATTAATACTTGTGTGATTTGTAAACTAAATTAGAGTCCCTAGTAAAGCCTCTTCATAATACTAGCTTGTTGGTTAATAGATGATTGTGGTTTCCCTATCATGAACATTGAGATGTTATTAACAACAAGATTATATCATTAGGAGAATGGTATGATGGACATACTCCTATAGATAAGCGTAGCATAAAGATCAAGTCATTTTAATAGTTCAATTGCTATAAGATTTTTGTTACATAGTAACCTAATTCCTTCGACCATGAAATCATGCTTATCACCATCACCGGAAGGATGCTTTGATGACATCAAACACCACACCATAACTGGGTGGCTATAAAGGTGGCATTGAGTGTTCGGAAAGTATGGGTTGAGACACATGGATCAAGAGTGGGATTTGTCCATCCATATGACGGATATATATACTCTGGGCCCTCTCGGTGGAATGTCATTCAATTATCTTGCAAGCATGTGACTGGCTCACAAGGGATCACATATCACGGGAACGAGAAAAGAGTACTTATCGGTAACGAGGTTGAACTAGGTATGCAGAGATACCGACGATCAAAACCTCGGATAAGTAAACTATCGTGAGACAAAGGGAAATTGGTATTGTATGTAAGTGGTTCATTCGATCGCAAAGTAATCGTAGAAATATGTGGGAGGCATATGAATTTCCAGATTCCTCTATTGGTTATTGATCGAAGAAGTGTCTCGATCATGTCCGCATAATTCACGAACCGTAGGAAGACACACTTAAGGATTCGATGTTGTTGAGTAGTCATGGAATGATGAGTAAGAGACCGAATGTTGTTCGGAGTCTCGGATGGGATCCGGGATATCACGAGGAGATCCAGAATGGTCCGGAGAATAAGATTCATATAAGGAAAGTCCTGTTTCGGAGTTGGCGAATGATTCCGGTGTTTTCATCGGGATGTTCTAGAAGGGTCCGGAAGGTCCGGCACTCCGGAAGGGAAGGGTACATGAATGTGTCATAACAATATGGAATGGTTGCATCATGTACTAGGTCACTTGGCTGGGCAAAATAAAGGGAGAAATTAAATCCTAGTTTGAAAGTCAAACGCCAATTTGAAAAAGTCAAACGACAAGTTTGCTTGGTGGAGGGAGACTAGGAAACCTACTTGGGGAGGAGTTCCCCTCCCTCTACCCTCCGGCCAAGGAGGCCGAGTTGGGGGAGGACTCCCTCCTCCCACCCGGTCACCCTCCACCTATATAAGGAGGGGTAGGGCGCCCCCTACCCCTCACACCCAAAACCCTAGCCCTCTCCTCCAAGTCGTCGGCGCCACCACCACCTTGTGCTGCCGCCGCCTAGGGCACCTCCAACTCGGCGAATTGGGGTTATCCCCAAACCCTAGCCGTCGGCTACACTCTCCCCTTGGTGCCCTCTAAACCCTAGATCACCAAGGCCTCTCTCATACTCCACCATACTCGCTCCGGCTTGAGGCGAAGCCCTGCGAGATCTCCCCTCTACTTACGGTACCACGCCGTCGTGCTGCCGGAATCGCGAGGAGAGTGCTACAACCTCCGCTGCCTGCTAGAACAAGGGAGAGGAAGGTCTTCATCAAGTACCGAACGTGTGACCGACTGCGGAAGCGCTGCCGGAACGCAGCACCGGAAGGATCGTCTACGCGATCTTGAGATCGGCAAGAGTACGACTACATCACCCACGAGAATCTGCTCTCGTTAACCGCTTTGGAATCTTCGAGGGTGAGTTCCTCTATCGACTCGTTGCTACAATCTAGTAGATAGATCTTGGCTTGTTTGTTTGCATGCGGTAGAAAATTTTTGTTTTCCATGCTACGAACCCCTACACTCTTTATATATGGGTCCCTTCACGAAAGTTGTTCTGTTTGACCTAATAAAGTTGATGGCAACTATATGGCCGCAACTATATGGCCGGAATAAATTTCCCATCATATAGTTGGTCGTTAAGGCTTCTGCGTCCACTTCACGGCTCTTGGTTTGTTTGACATGTTGAAAATCTCGTATATTTGGTATTTATGTAGTGATTCCCATCATTATACGTCATCATTATAGTTGGTTTGTTTGACATGTTCAGTGCTACGAAGGTGTTATGTAGAGGCTCATGGATCAAGAGTGGAATTTTTTCCATCCCAATGACAGAGAGATATACTCTGGGCCCTCTCGGTGATATTACATTAGTTAGCTTACAAGCAAGTGATGAGATCACTAGAATGTTATATCATGGAAACGAGAAAAGAGTACATGTCAGTAACGAGATCAAACTAGGTATGGAGATACCGATGATCGAATCTCAGACATGTAATATATCGCGAGACAAAGGGATTAAATTACTAGCATAAAAGGTTCTCACGATCACAAGAAATCATCATTGAATGTGTGGGAGTCAGTATGGATCTCCAGGTCCGCTTCTGATTATTGATTCGAGAGGGGTCTGGATCATGTATGCATTACTCGTGAACCACAGGGTGACACACTTAAGAGACACCGACACTATTTGGAACAAATATGTTCTAGACGAAAGAATTGCAAAGCGCTGGAATTATTTCAATTGACACCAGAATTGTTTCAGGCGAAATTGCAGAAACTAGTTCTGTATGTGATATTGAAAAGTAACAAGGGGTTTTATGTGAATGTTTGATAATTAAAGTAATTAACAAAATTCTGAATAAATAAATAAAATGAGTTTTATTTAAAGAGAGATTACATTAAATTTGGTAAAAATTTAATAGGAATTTGAGTGGGTTTTTGAGTGGAGAATATGGAGTGACTTTTGGTGAGTGGGAGCTCCACTCACATGAATGGAGGAAGGGGTGGGGGCATCCCCCATGGCGCTGGCCATTCCCCTTGGGGTGCCCCCTCCTCCTATAAAAGCCCCCCTACTCTCTCTCACTCACACCTCCTCGTCAAGGATCTCTCTCCTCATCTAGTTTATCCCCCATGGTCTCGGACTAGCGAGATATATGTTCCCGGTGGCTTTTCATTTGGAAATAGTTGGTGCTTCCGCTGCATCGCTGGTGCGAGAAGGCGGAGGTTGTTCGGTGGCTTGAACGTGTGTGCGAGCCGGATGCGCTGCTGATTTGCGGCGCTGGACTTCTTCTCGATATTGAGATCGGCAAGCGTTCCTCTACATCATCCACGAGTACAATCTCGTTAAACTTTGTTGGTCTCCAAAGGTATGTTCTCTATGGATGTATATCTAACCGTTGCTTGTATCTAGTAGATAGATCTTGGTGCTTAGTTATTCTCATCGTACGAAATTTTTTGTTTTCTATGTTGCGAACCCAATATAACAATCATAGAAAACCGGCCGCTAATCACCTAAACCTGCAAATGTCGCATGTATACAACACGTAAGAAGGGACTCCGGTCCGAGGGAGCAACAACCTTGGTGAAATACCAAGTGCAGGAGGCGACTGATCTGGCAGTCGAGCAGAGCGGGTTGTGTGGGTGGGGAGGAGGACAGGTGGATTTGGCATGGTGGCGGCTCGCCATCGTCGTTGGCAAGCCGGATGCAGAGTAGGCAAAGCTGCATGTGAGAATTCAAGAGGAAGTACGGTGCATCGGCAGGGAATCAAATCCCGCCATCGCCAGCTGCTGGCTTGCTTTGCCTGCGACATGTGCTGGCGACGGCGAGGGGAGGTGGTGGAGGAGGGACGGTGTCTAGGGTTCCCACCTGTGTCGCCCTAGAGGGAGACGACGGGGGAAGGGGTGGCTACTTCACGTTCTGAGTCCCCCGTGTCATTATCTCTTTCATCACAGTGGTGGTGACATGAGGCAAGAGTGTATCTTCTAATTTGGTTGCTACACTGAAAATTTCCGGTGCGGCCTATGCGCACTCATAACAGATATTCGTAATAAAATGGTGGCATGCTCAACGCTCTGTCTACCGAGCTCACTTTGCAGCCGCAATAAATTGTCAGTCTACAAATGCAATATGGGGATCATGGGCACCACTTCGCTGAAATCCGCGATTTGATTGATCATCCGCAACCGAGTCTGATTGCTCGCAGACTCTGGCATCTGTTCATGTCTCAGTTTATTTTGCGGGTAAATATGGAGCTCAGTTTTAGGTTAGTCATAGTGGAAATAACTTGAGTAGTAACATAGTCCTATTAAGCATTTTGATGACATGACATGCAATTAAATGATAAGAATGAGGTTTGTGGTAACTAGTTATGTTATCATAACATCACATATTTCAAAACAAAATAAGTCTATATTGCAATAAATAAGTCTTTGCATGACACCACACACGTTACTTTTCACTATGAAGATAGTAACTTAGACTAGTAACATATACTCTAAGTTACTCTCTCCACTGTGATCAGCCTTAATATTGGCTAGACTTGTGACGGCAGTCGCAACTATTTCCTGCTCCGTCCGATCATGGTGGGCACAAACAGTGAAAAGCTGCAACGTACGATTAAACACAGATACAATTCCCTGGTTATTTTGGTCGTTTGGAGCATCTGGACTAAAAGGAACAGGCGGGTTTTCGTTTAATTTTTCAAGCCGATCCCCTAAGTCATTGACCAAGTCAAATGGGAGGCAGCTAAGTGGGCTTTTGGAAGCAAGGGTCGTTTAACTCTGCTAGAGGTTTAGTTTTAGTTTTTTTTTCTTCTTACTGTAAGGGCAAGTTCAATGAGGGCACCTACATCACTAGACTCTTAGCTGGGAGCTTAAGCGATTTAAAATAACTAGCTGAATGCTCGTGTGTTGCTACGGCACAATAAAAATATACAAAGGATAATGTGAAAGGATAATACTGGTCAATCTTTCCTTAATCTCTATAGTAACTCATTATTGTGAAGGTAGTTTTTAGTTGGAAAGGTGACGCCAATGGTGTAGCCATGTGATTTTATACAAAGGACAATGTGAAAGTTCATCTTTGTAAAACCTAGTTGTGGTCATTTGATCTCTTTGATATGGTTGGCTTATCGCATGCTAGGCCATGCAAAAAATAGAAGTGTTGTTTTTGGAATTGTTTCCTGGTTCGGATAGGGCAAAATAGTTCTTCAACCTCAATCATTAATGTCGATATGTCACTACGCATGATATCAACACAATGGAACTTCTGCAATACTTTTAAATAGTACATGGAATGTCAGCAAAATAAATACTCCTACTAAATTACCAGTAGATCAACAAGACAGAAATCCACATACTTGCATGCGACAGGCAGTTCATCCCTTATACTAAGCAATAAAAAGGTGTTAAAATATCTGGAAATTGATAGTATTGTTACGTGTATTCTCTTCTCCATAGAATGTTTAACCTGGAATTTGGTACTATTTTCTTATCGGATATATTCACTTAGTTTGTAGAAATCTGCTCTCCAAAAGTAAGTAATACTATTCCCATTCATTTACATGTAAAGTAAGGCACAGAAAATTCAGAAGCGTGAAACAACTTAATCTGCATCTACACGCTACACCGAAGGGTAGTAAAGCAGTTCATGCTTCTTGCCCGGAGAAGCAGGGTGAAAAACCTTGTGCTAAATAGAGACGGTGTTTTCGTGTAGTACCTTGAATAAGGCCCTGCTCGTCAACTTCTGGAGTGGCGCTCGTGGACTGCAAAGAACTCGAGGTGATCAAGACTCATCGCACTTTAAATATAGGGCCATGTCAGTTATAGCCCGAACGAACGAAACTCGTCGAACTGCAGGAGGACCCAGATGGCGAGCTCGGGGGTGAGCGCGCCACTGAAGACCATCTCATCCAGCGTATTTGTGAGCCTCATGCCGATAGCACACTGTCGGTACATCTCAAAGGCAGCTGGCACATCCCTCCCTGATCTCTTTGCTTTGCTACCAGTGCACGGCATCAGAGTTAAGAACACCAAAAACAGTTTCAGTAAGACACCCTGTACCGATCAAACACAAATATTTCAACGATATTTCATACCAATGTCAGGTTACCTCTGAAGATCTGGCAGAAGCGCAATCCATTCCTTGTAGTGTAGTTGTGTGGCAGGCTATATTGGGTCAAATCTTGTAAGCAGATCAGGCAAGAGAATGCCACGAACCGATGACAAGCCATAGACCAGCGGCACAACACAGAGCATCTTGTTGAACCAGACTACGCTCCTGGGCTGGGGATTATGTCGAACAGCTGGGCGTGCCCCAGGTGGGAGTACCGAGCAGGCAAAGGGCCTAGCAGCACGTTGGCCTACAAGGCACCGAGTAGTGTGTCCTCCGTCCATGGAATCAACAGCTCTGCTAGACGCAGCCCGGCAGACGGCGGGCGGACGCGGGCGAAGGAGGCGGGACCTTGCTGGCGAGGGCGGGGCCCTAGGAGAGCGGCGCAGAGAGGGTTGGGGACTGCGGCCAGACGCGGGTAAGCTCGCGATTGAGGGAGGAGGCCGGCGAGGAAGGCGGTGTGGCTCGGGGAGGAAGATGGTGGCGGCGAGCGGCGGCCGGAGAAGCGGCACAACTCGGGAGAGGGAGACGCACGGGGAGGAGAAGGGGCGAGCGAAGGGGCCAGACGCGGGCGGTGGCGCTGATCGCAGGAAGGAGGAGGTGGGTTTCAGGTTTTACTTGGCGGTGGCAGGGGTGGGTAAATACTCTAAACTACCAGGGGCAAAAGGGTAAAATCGGGGCAGACGGAAAATTTCAACCAGCGACGAACGGCCCCAATCTTTTTAATAATATAGATACATTTGAAAAGAAAAATTAGTTGAGCGACTCAATGCTCCAACGCCAGGCGCTAAACGAGGCGTTTAATTCAATTTATTTTCTACCGCATGGATAGCATCTGCCGTTAGAAAAACTGGGTTTGGTACATGCGAAAAAACTGGAGCGTCCGACGGCTACCTAAACATCGACGTTAGACAAATTTATGAAATCGGTCAAAAACTGAACATAACTACCGGGAATCTGAACTTAGCGTCCGCGCTTACCGCCTGCACTGTACGTGCCCTGAAGACGCTTAACTACGGGCGCTAGGAAATAAATCCTGATGTTTTGACGGTTTTAACTGAGTTCCCATCTGTTTTAGTAGCGTTGATGCAAAGACAAGAGTCCAGCACTTAGAAAATACGTACAAAAATTCGACAGACGCTTAAGCTTAGTCGGGATTTGACTTTTTAAGCCCCTACGCAAGCGCTTTCCAATGTACATCCCTAAGAGGGTTGTATTTTAAGTCGTAGCGGTCGTGTTTTTGACAGTTTTCGTTTTTCTTCTCTTTGTCCATGTTATTCCTCAGACTTAGCCATATTTTGGCTTTCTATCTTGGACGCGAGACACTTTTTTTACCATACGGTGTGGTCAGTTCAGACCAACAGATCTTTCAGTTTTTAGAAACAAATCCAAATTTAAAACGGATATCAAGCTTGTCATTAAATCAAGCTTCTTGGAAACACAAGACAAGCTTCTTGGATATCAAGCTTGTCATTAAATCAAGTTTTTGGAAAAACATCCACTCGTCATTAAATCAAGCTTCTTGTCACTATTTCAACACAATATCTACATGAAAATATAACACAAGACAAAAGAAAATCTTTCGACAACACCTACAATTGCCTTATTTACAAATTATGTACCTTTTCTTCTTTCTATTATGGCCTTCCTTGCAAATGTAAACCACATGTGGTACTTTATCTTTATGTTTCTCCTTCAACTCTTGCAGGAAGACTTCCTGAAAGTCATATTGGCAAGTGAAAGAAACCTATAAGTAATCACTAAAGTACTTCTTAGATCTCCTAGAAGAATCACCGCAACCATATTTTGTCCAAATAATATGCAATAAAATGAGACCAACATGTAGATCATAGCAGAAAATAAGTTGGTTTCTAAGATCCAAATTCCTTCTTGATGCCTTGATGGGACTAGTCAGCTGATTTCCAGTCTACTTGTGAAAATAAAACAGAATGTAAGATCATACAATGGCAAGATTGACATGAAAGGAACCTATTCATATTCACTCACTGACCTTTGTGTGCCATCTCATCTAGGTCTTCTTGTATCTCATTTAGAGCTTGGGAAAAAGAGAGGGCTGATACCGAAACATAAGGGACATGTGGACAGCTGGCCAATGTATGCATGCATATTAATGGAGGGACGGTATGCAGCGTGCGGGGTATTCCAGTCCACGGTTTTTTCTCCATAGTATGGGGTTCCTTTGTATGCGGCTCCAATGTTATACGCATCATAAAATTAGAGGGATTATTAGGAAACTAACATAATGTGCTCTTTTAATCAATTCCAACATAATCAATGTATGGAAACTTGATTACATGGGCACATGGCCTCTCACTCTCATGCACTAACACTTGCAACTGACCATACAACATAGATTTGTTCAGGTTACAGGAAATTATCAATCCATCTCACCTAGCAGTTTTAAGAGGAAGCGGATGGCAAGTAAACTAAAATTACTTATACGTTAATAGTTGCATAGCTCATCCTGCAACATTGTAAGCAAAAACAGATAGCTTTACCATAGAATGGTTAGGGTTGGAACATTAATACCATCAAATTCTTAAATATTTGACTTCAGGATTCGGTAATAGAGAAGAACGTTGGGCGTGCATATTTCACAAGAAAGTATGCTAAAATCAGTGTGTGTTTCCCAGGTATACCATGCACATGCCTTAAATTGAGGGGGAATGGAGATGTAGGACCCCTGGCTTGGGAGTGTGGACAGTGGATGATCGATTGTGATGGACTCCCGCTTTAGAAGATGTTTATGTCGGTCTTGTGCAGCAGCTCGTGGAGAACGTCAATCCCGAACTTTCGGTTTCATCTGCTGCTCCATCGATCCGCTTTTTATTACCCAAGCACGAACACTTGCCATGCTCGCTGGAGCGATTCTTTCCCCCAGGGCACAGTAGTGCGGATGGGATCTAGGCCGAGGATGGAAGCCCATCTGCACCTGCTATATTGTATTTCCGTTTCAAAATATAAGATGTTTTATGTTTGTGAAAAAAAATATCTACACTTCTTTTAGTATGTAGATTCACTTCAAACATGAGTGGACCTACATACTAAACGTAGTCTAGATACATTTGTTTCACAAAACTAAAACATTTTATATTTTAAAACAGAGTGAGTAATACCAATCAAACATTAGCACTGTCATTCCATAGTCACTAAATTATGGAGAAATTATGCACGGAAGCACCTAGATCATTGTATGTGGAAGCATGGTGGAGACGGCACCATCCTAGAGCCCGTACGCGGATTTAGGGATTTGGATTTTGTTTGAGGAATTTACTAGGCCTGACAGAGATGGGTGCAATTAGTCCTTTTTAGAATTTTTCGGTCAAATCTTGTACGAAAGGGGAGAGATAAAATTATAATATTAGAACAAAACCAGACTAAAATTGGACTAAAATTGGCAATCGCTCAAATGTTCCCCTAACCCAACCCGAGAACGGACTGGAGGGAACCACAGCATGAGGAATGTTCGCATCTCATCGCAAGGCTGGCCATATAATAAGGATCGACTTAGCATGTCACCTGAGATGAAATTGGAGTTTTGTATCAAATACTCATATCGTTCCTTTCGCAGTATGTTAATAGTTGGAGTAAGCAATAGAGCAAGCGATACTAGGACATCATATCATCATAGGGGACTATAGAAATACTCCAACTCACTGAACTTTATCCTGGTTACATTATGCATATGCATGTACTCCCATCTTATCCTGAAAATATTCATGTATGGAGAATATTTAGACTGAAAATTGCCAACTCAAATGGTGTACATCACTAATCTAGCATGCATGCAACTCAAATTACCAACTCAAATTCATCTACTGCATCTTAAATCAGCATATTGGCAAGAAGGACATGGCGCTGTTCAGAGCTGCAACGAAGATCACGATTGGCAACGGAGAGATCGCCTCTTTTTGGCACGACAATTGGTCCGATCACGGCCCCATCTGCTTCCTTGCGCCTGACCTCTACAAAATTGCAACCAGAAAGAACCGTTCGGTGGCTAAGGAGATTAACGCAAACAACTGGATCGGGTCCATAGCACGCTTGAGCACTCCAGTACATCTCACTCAATACCTCCGCCTCTGGGAGGTTGTTCATGCCACGACCTTGGTGGAGAACCAAGACGACACCGTTAGATGGAGCTTAACCGAGGATGGAAACTACAGCGCTAACTCCGCCTATCTCGCTCAGTTTTACGGGAGTTACCCCAGGTTCAAGGCGGAGAAAATTTGGGAAGCACACGCGGAACCGAAGTGCAAGCTTTTTGCTTGGCTTGCCATACACGGCAAGCTTCTTACGGCTGACAACTTGGCAACGCGTGGTTGGGACCATGATCCAATCTGCGCTCTATGCCTAAGTGCCAACGAGACGATCGACCACCCGCTGTCTGGAGCCTGGTCCAGCTCAGGGACAACAATGGTGGTGCTGCACTGGGCCTGGCAATGCCCTCAGTCTCGGACTGGTGGGATAGCCTTATTTCGGACCACCCTGCAAAGGATAAACGAAGAATCAGTGGGCGTCTTCTCTACGTTCTATGGAACGCTTGGAAGGAAAGAAATCGGAGAATTTTCACGGGCAAACGACTAACATACATTGAGGTCGCGGAGCTTGCCGAAAAAGATATCAGGCAACGTGCTAGGGCGTTCGCTACAGGTGGAGAGGCAATTCCTGCGGAACCAGACTAGACTAGTAACTCTTTCTTTTCCTTTCATCTTCTGTTGCTTTGGTTCTTGCCTTCTGACATGAACCTTTGCATGAACCACCGCCCTGTACACCTTGTTGGGGCTTTCCCTCTATCTTAATGAAAAGGCAGTGCTCCTGCCGGTTGCCCCAAAAAAAAATCAGCATATTGACTGAATATTCACAGCAGCAATGCATGGAGTAGTATATCTTAGGATATTAGTGAATACAATGAACAAAATGAGGAGAGGTTCTCAATTGCTAACCTGCTGGTAGCTACTGAAGCATGCGACACTAAAACATAAAAGTTATACTCCATATTCGCAGGTGATAGCTTGCTCTTTTGGTGAATAAACTTTGACTGCATATCTCCTGCATATAAGATATGTCTACCTTATGCAAATTCAGTGATTCTAGTTGAAAGAACATGTGGGCCCCCATGTATGGTTTTGGTAATTAATGACAATCTTTATGGACTAATGTGTGTATTAAGTTTCACTTGTAGAAATTGTCCTTTGGCATCACTTGGACAATGTGTTGGCTTCAAGGTCGATAAAATAAGAAGAAGATGTGTTGTGCAAGCTTAAAATGCACCATCTATAGAATATCTCATGTTTGATGCTTGCCATCCTCGGTGATCATGGATCGATGATGAGGAATCAAGAAAGGTGTCCATCTTGAGAAGGATAAGATCGTCTACATCGAGCTCAAGTGGATTTCTCAAGGCAAAGGTATAATCTTGATAGGTTTCCCCTTTTGCCGGTCTCATGTTGTTAGTAGGAGACCGGGTTTAGGATAGATAGCCATACTATCAAGAGGGGCTCTCGAATGAGTAACTCAGTTGATGCAGCCCGTCCTACGACCGCTACTACATCTACTCCCACAAGCTCTCCAAGTGGACCCATGACTCGAGCCCGAGCCAAACTCCTTAAAGCTAAGGTGAACTCGCTCCTCTCCTTGTGTGACTTCGATACACCCTTGGATGGCCTGCTACTTCATACCCATACCTTGTGCATCATCAGGTACGAAGAGAAGGACCCACATGACGGAGGAGCACCAGCAGAAGAGACCAAACGCTCTCTGTCGCCAGTGGTACTACCGGACCTGGCGACCGGTACTACCGCTCGGCGGCACTACCGCCCCCTGCTACCGCCAACAACATAAGACCCGAGCGCTAGCCAAATGCTCTCTGTCACTGGCGGTACTACCGGCCCCGGATCCGGTACTACCGGGCCACGGCACTACCGCCCCCTGCTACCGCCACCAACAGAAGGCTCCAGCGCAAGTCCTGGGACGACAAGCGGTACTACCGGACCAGGAAGCGGTACTACCGCTTGACCGGTACTACCAGTCGAGCTGGACCAGTACTACCGGACGACACAGCTCCTGATCGTGTTAAGTCGGCCCAGCGCCTTGTAACCCTCTCTATATTTCACTATTTGTTCCCAAAATACCCCTGTTTATGT
Organism: Avena sativa; assembly: GCA_916181665.1. Classification (NCBI taxonomy): domain Eukaryota; kingdom Viridiplantae; phylum Streptophyta; class Magnoliopsida; order Poales; family Poaceae; genus Avena; species Avena sativa. Next base: position 170,597,251 of record OV702282.1, read on the forward strand.
GGTTGGCCTATATATAGCCCCCACCCTCCATTGTAAACCCTAGACTTGGATAATAATAGATATTAAGGAAACCCTTTGAGGAACTTATATCTATTGGTCTCATGCTCCTACCAAGGAGCACCGGATTATCCACCCCCCTCTTGGATCTTGCCTAGTGCGTTCAAGTTGTACAAGGCCTTGGGTTCTCAGTTTCTCGCCCCCAAGTCGTCAAGATCTCACCAAGCACCTCGTCCCCCGTTGTTGGCGTGGAGAGCGAGCTTCGCCCAACACCGATCCTAGGGATTATGTTGGACCGGTTGCCACCGGCGTGAGGGTTAGGCGTGTATCGTGTTTTGGTGTGCGTGTGTTCGTGGTTTTCATCTCCTTCCTCGATTTCATCCCCCGACCACCACTTTTCCCTCGTTTCTCGTGGAATTCGTGAAAGATCGGGCCAACCCAAGGGTTACCCCATAACATATTGGTATCAAGAGCACGGTTGATCATGAATTTCCCCCCAATTTTTCTTTATCCCCCTTAAAATCGAAAATCCCACCAAAAAGAGCCCCAATTTGCCTTCGGATCGATCTTGGGATTTGGTGAGTTTTTCGTGGTTTTGGTCCATAGATCTGTTGCTTTTGGAGTCGATCTATAGCCCCTGTTGTTCCTAGCCCAACCTTTCGGTCAGTTTTCCCACGAATTTGAGGTTGTGTCAAGTGGATCTCGTTTTCGTTCTTGTTCTGTGACCAGCGGCACTACCGGTCGAACAGGCGGTACTACCGCCGTCCGGTACTACCGCCCGTACCAAGCGGTACTACCGCCAGCAACAGAAACATTTTCTCCTCTCTTGACGCCTCATTTTCATTTGCTGACTTTCCCCCTTTAGCTTGTTCGTGTTTCGCGTGTTTGTCGCCATCTTAACACAAGCTTCCGCATCAAAGTCACCCGCGCTCATCGACACCGCGACACTCGAACATCATCCACCACCAACGGTTGCAAGTCCTCAACAATACCAAAGGTATAACTTGCACCACCTTGACAACCCATATCTTCCTTTGTGTGTATCTATCCTATGAGAGCAACTCATTTTGTGTTTGTCTAAGCATTGTGCACTTGCCTTCGGAAAGTGAGAGTGTGAGGCCAAATACAAAAGCTAACATAGTAGCATAGCAAGGGAGAAAAAGAAAAATAATCAAAAAAAAGAGGAAAAGAAAAAGATAAAATAGAAAGATACATAGTCTCCCAATACAAAGAGAATACCAAGCTTGTAAGCCAAGAAAGAGAGAAGAAAGAGCGCACCAAGGCAAGTGCACAAATCTATTGCTTATCCTCTTTTGGCAAACGAGTTGTGGTCTCTCCTTGTGTTGGCACGATAACCGAGCGTAGTCTTCGTTAGGACCTTTTGTGCTCATTTTCATAGTCGTGCTAACCCCGTTTTTCTCCACGTGTGTGTTTTCCGTGTTTTTGTAGATCGTATCCTTTTGCTTTTGATCTTTGGTTCTTTACCACGTAGAACAATAACCTTTTGCTTGGATCGTTTCGTTTGGTTTTCCACAATCCTAACCTTCCACCAAAAAGCTTTTGAGAGTTGTAGCATATTTGTGTGTGAGTTTCTTGCCATTTCACTTTGCACGTTGTTCGCTCATTTGTGTGGCAATTGGTTTGATATAATATCCAAGGTGAGGTAAAAGGCTAACTCTCCACACCCTTTCTCTCCATATACAACCCTTGTTGGCTTTGCATCATGGACAGGCATGGAGAGCCATCCCAACCACCGCAACCTCCGGAGGATGACACACAATTCATGACAAGATGGGACCATTGGAAGGTCCGAGGAGAATTCAACTATAGTTGTGAAGCTCTCGAGAGGCACCAAGATGAACAATTTAGCGAGTCCCGTGTGGAATTCAAGAACATCGACAACCGCTTCGAAGAAGTCCGTGGCCAAATGCATGCCATGCAACACAACCTCGGTCATCATAATGAAGCTCTTGGTCGTGCACTCGCCTCAACGGATGAGAAGCTTCAACGCCTCATTGATGGACTAGCAAGGCCACGCTCGCGCGAATCAAGCTCATCTCGGCACTCCTCAAGTGAATCAAGTGCACCTCGCCGTCACGCTTCAAGGCACCGGGATGGACCCGTTCTTCAATCAATAAGCTCTTCGCAAGCGGTACCATCTCCGCGTCACGCCGCAACGTCAAGCTATGATGGTGACCTCTCGGCAAGACCTCCAAGACGCGAAGCGAGCCGGCCACAACCAAGGGCACTTGTGATTCAACAAGAGCAACCTCACATGGACCACCAAGGCCATCGCCGTCGACATGTACCTTCAACAACAAGTGAGGCATCCGAAGAGGACGAACAATATCACCGTCGACGTGAAGCACTCGAAGATCCTCCAAGGCGTCATCATCGACATGATCGTCCACGTCGGCAACATGATGGTCATGACGAGCCTCCTCCACATCAAGAAGAAGATGAGCAGCCCATTACGCATGCGGCTCGACGTCCTCCTCGCCACAGGGCGCAAGACAATGCTCCTCGGCACCACCCACGACAAGAACATGAGCAAGCTCCCCAAGCTCGTTGTGAGGACCATCAACCTCCTCCTCGTCCTCAACCGTGTCAACAAAACGAGCAAGCTCCCCAAGCTTGTCGTCAAAACCAAGTTCCACCACCAAACGCGGCACCTCAACAACCGCAAGAGCAACGCAACCATCACCAAGCAAGACATGAGAGCTCGGATGATGATGATGACCGCCCAAATCATGGAAACCGCCGCAACCAAAACCGCAATGGAGAAGAAACTTTCGGCAAGCTCAAATTCACCATGCCAAAGTTCACCGGTTCCAATGAGCCCGAGGAATATCTCTCGTGGGAACTCAAGGTCGACAAGATCTTCCGCATGCACAACTATAGCAATGAGAAGATGATGGCCATGGCGTCCCTCGAGTTTGATGAGTATGCCAACCTTTGGTGGGAACAAGGCCAACTCGCTCGCGAAGCAAAAGAAGAGCCTCCAATCGCAACTTGGCAAGATATGAAGGCTCATATGAGATCCCGCTTTGTTCCTTCACACTACACGCGTGACCTCTTCAACAAGCTTCAAACGCTTAGTCAAGGGACAAAGACCGTGGAAGAGTACTTCAAGAAAATGGAGCTCAACATGATCTGTGCCAACATTGAAGAGCGCGATGAACAAACAATGGCACGTTTCCTCAATGGCTTGAACCATCCCATCAAGCGCATCACCGAGTTCCAAAAGTACAACAACATGGTTGAGCTTGTGCACATCGCATCGAAGGCCGAGCGTCAAGTGCAAGAGGACATCAAGTACAACAAGCCAAAGACGTACTTCACCTACAAGCAAGCGCCAACCACTACTCCAACAACACCAAGTGGAAGCTCCTCAAGTACCACCAAGCTTCCCTTCAAGCCAACTCTCCCTCAAGGAAAACAGCCCCAAAGTGGCAAACATACAAGGGATGATCAACCATTCAATGGTGAATGCTACAAGTGTGGAGGCAAAGGGCACAAGTCGAATGCATGTGGAAACAAGAAAGTTTTGTTCATCCATGACAACGGCGATGAAGAATACTTGAGTGAAGAAGAGTTTGATGCAAGGGTCAAGGAAGCCTTGGCAAGGCAACATTTGGAAGAGGACCAAGAACTTCTTGTGTGTGAGCATGACGCAAGTCCATCGCTTGTGGTCACAAGGGTCTTGACTACCCAAGTCAATGAAAATGAAGACCAACACGCGAACATCTTCCAAACTCGTGCCGGCATCAATGGGAAGTCCATCAAAGTTGTCGTCGATGGAGGGAGTTGCCACAACCTTGCAAGCACGGAATTGTGTGAGAAACTAGACCTCGCCCTCAATCCGCATAAACACCCCTACCATATCCAATGGCTAAGTGACCAAGGATCCGTCAAGATCAAGCACACCGTCTCGGTGACGTTCTCAATTGGGCACTACAAGGACACGGTGGAATGTGACGTGGTACCAATGACGGTTTGCCATATGCTGCTCGGAAGGCCGTGGCAATATGACAAGTGTGCTTTGCATAATGGTCACTCAAACACTTACACCTTCAAATGGCTTGATAAAACTTGTGTGTTGCAACCAATGACTCCTAGCCAAATAATTGCGGACAATGCAAAGGCTTTAGCGAGGGCGCACTACGCAAAAACACCTTGTGAGAAGAGTGGTGAGCAAGAGAACCACACCATAGTGAGTGAGAGCTACAAGCCAAACTCGAGTGGAAAAACTAAGAGTGTTCTTCTTGCCACCAAAAGTGAGATGAGAGAAGTGCGGAACAACCCATCCATCTTGCACTATGTCCTTGTATGCAAGGGACTAGCGCAAGGAACTAACGACTTGACAAATGTTCCTCCTTCTTTGATGGCTATTTTGCAGGAATTCCAAGATGTATTCCCCGAAGAGCTTCCTCATGGCCTTCCTCCTCTTCGTGGAATCGAGCACCGCATCGACCTCATACCCGGCGCCCCACTCCCAAACCGCGCCGCGTATCGCACAAACCCGGAAGAGACGAAGGAGATCGAACGTCAAATCAACCAACTCGTCTCCAAAGGTTTGATCCAAGTAAGCACTAGCCCAAGTGCGGTCCCCGTGATCCTAGTTCCAAAAACGGATGATACGTTGCGGTTATGCATGGACTGTCGTCCAATCAATGCTATCACCGTGCGTTATTGACATCCTATATCGCGTCTTGATGACATGCTTGATGAGTTATGTGGAGCCACTATATTTTCGAAAATTGATCTTCGTAGTGGTTACCATCAAATTCGCATGGCCGAAGGTGATGAGTGGAAAACCGCCTTCAAGACCAAGCTTGGTCTCTATGAATGGTTGGTTATGCCTTTTGGCTTATCTAATGCCCCATCTACCTTCATGCGCCTTATGAACCATATTTTGAGATCTCTCATTGGGAAGAGTGTAGTTGTCTACTTTGATGACATTCTTGTCTATAGCAAGTCACTAGAAGAGCATGTTATTCATGTTAAGGAGGTCCTTCAAATCCTTCGTCATGAAAAGCTTTATGCTAATCTCCCAAAGTGCACTTTTGCAAGAGACAAGTTGATTTTCCTTGGTTTTTTCGTGTCTTCTAATGGCAGTGAAGTTGATGTCTCCAAAGTAAAAGACATACGAGATTGGCCCATCCCTACAAATGTTAGTGAACTTCGTAGTTTTCATGGGTTGGCTGGCTTTTACCGTCGCTTTGTGAAAGACTTTTCTACCATTGCTTGCCCCCTCAACGAGTTGACCAAGAAAAATGTCACGTTCGTTTGGGGAAAAGCACAACAAAGGGCTTTTGACGAGCTCAAAAAGAGGCTCACCGAAGCACCACTTCTTGCATTACCGGATTTCACAAAAACTTTTGAGATTGAATGTGATGCTAGTGGTATTGGCATCGGTGGCATCCTTATGCAAAATGGGCGTCCTATTGCTTACCATAGTGAGAAACTTGATGGCGCACGCCTAAACTATCCCATTTATGACAAAGAACTTTTTGCCTTGGTTCGAGTTCTTCAAGTGTGGCAACACTATCTTTGGCCCAAAGAATTTATCATACATTCCGACCATGGGTCGTTGAAGTACCTTAAGGGCCAAGCCAATTTGAGTAAAAGGCACGCAAAATGGGTTGAGTTCATGGAGTCTTTTCCTTACATTGTCAAATACAAGAAGGGCAAAGAAAATGTGGTAGCGGACGCCTTGTCTCGCAAAAACACAAGCCTGCTTACACGAATCGAAGTAAATGTCTTGGGTCTTGATGACATCAAATCTTTGTACGCGTCCGACCCTTTCTTTGGACCAATATTTGCACAATGTTCAATAGACAAGGGGATTGATGATTTCTATTTGCATAAGGGTTTTCTTTTCAAACAAAACAAGCTTTGCATTCCGAAATCGTCTCTCCAACTTTTGCTTCTTCAAGAGTCCCATGGTGGAGGCCTTATGGGTCACTTTGGCCATGACAAGACATATGACATGCTCTCCACTCACTACTTTTGGCCAAAGATGAAGCGCGACGTGGAGCGCCACGTCCAACGATGCACTACATGTATCCAAGCTAAGTCTAAGTCCAACCCCTTTGGTCTTTATATGCCATTGCCTATTCCTCATGCACCTTGGTCGGACATTAGCATGGACTTTGTGTTAGGCTTGCCTAGATCTAAACATGGACATGATTCTATATTTGTAGTAGTGGATCGCTTTTCCAAAATGGCACATTTCATTTCGTGCCATAAGACCGATGATGCTTCACATGTAGCAAATTTGTTTTTCAGGGAAATAATTCGGCTACACGGTGTGCCAAGAACAATCGTCTCCGACCGCGACGTAAAATTCATGAGCTACTTCTGGAAGACCCTCATGGCCAAGCTCGGCATCAAGCTCATCTTCTCGTCCGCCTCGCATCCTCAAACCGATGGACAAACCGAGGTCGTCAATCGAAGTCTTGGCACACTCCTCCGGGTGTTGATAAAGAAGAACCTTAAAGACTGGGAGGAATGTATTCCACACGCCGAGTTCACCTACAACCGCGCCAAGCACTCCACCACCAAGAGGAGCCCGTTCATGATCGTCTACGGCTTCGAGCCTCTCACCGCGCTCGATATCCTTCCGCTACCACTTCATGAACGTGCCAATATGGACGTTGTCAAACGTGCCGAAACAATGAAGAAACTCCATGAAGACACACGAGCTACTATCGAGCAACAAGTCCTTCGCCAAGCATCAAGGCTAAACAAGAACAAGAAAGAGATAATCTTCGAAGAGGGCGACCTTGTGTGGATACACTTGAGTAAAGATCGCTTCCCCAAGGAACGCGACTCCAAGCTAAAGCCAAGAGGTGATGGACCATTCAAAGTGCTCAAGAGGATCAACAACAACGCTTATATCATTTATATCCCAACATCAAAGTATCTTGTGAGCTCGACATTCAATGTCAAGGACCTCTCACCCTACCATGGAGAAGATGAAGTTGAGAAGGTTGAAGAGTCGAGGACGACTCTTTCCCAAGGGGGGGGGAGCTGATGCAGCCCGTCCTACGACCGCTAATACATCTACTCCCACAAGCTCTCCAAGTGGACCCATGACTCGAGCCCGAGCCAAACTCCTTAAAGCTAAGGTGAACTCGCTCCTCTCCTTGTGTGACTTCGATACACCCTTGGATGGCCTGCTACTTCATACCCATACCTTGTGCATCATCAGGTACGAAGAGAAGGACCCACAGGACGGAGGAGCACCAGCAGAAGAGACCAAACGCTCTCTGTCGCCAGCGGTACTACCGGACCTGGCGACCGGTACTACCGCTCGGCGGCACTACCGCCCCTGCTACCGCCAACAACAGAAGACCCGAGCGCTAGCCAAATGCTCTCTGTCACTGGCGGTACTACCGGCCCCGGATCCGGTACTACCGGGCCACGGCACTACTACGCCCTACTACCGCCACCAACAGAAGGCTCCAGCGCAAGTCCCGGGACGACAAGCGGTACTACCAGACCAGGAAGCGGTACTACCGCTTGACCGGTACTACCGGTCGAGCTGGACCGGTACTACCAGACGACACAGCTCCTGATCGTGTTAAGTCGGCCCAGCGCCTTGTAACCCTCTCTATATTTCGTTATTTGTTCCCAAAATACCCCTGTTTATGTGGTTGGCCTATATATAGCCCCCACCCGATTGTAAACCCTAGACTTGGATAATAATAGATATTAAGGAAACCCTTTGAGGAACTTATATCTATTGGTCTCATGCTCCTACCAAGGAGCACCGGATTATCCACCCCCCTCTTGGATCTTGCCTAGTGCGTTCAAGTTGTACAAGGCCTTGGGTTCTCGGTTTCTCGCCCCCAAGTCGTCAAGATCTCACCAAGTACCTCGTCCCCCGTTGTTGGCGTGGAGAGCGAGCTTCGCCCAACACCGATCCTAGGGATTATGTTGGACCGGTTGCCACCGGCGTGAGGGTTAGGCGTGTATCGTGTTTTGGTGTGCGTGTGTTCATGGTTTTCATCTCCTTCCTCAATTTCATCCCCTGACCACCGCTTTTCCCTCGTTTCTCGTGGAATTCGTGAAAGATCGGGCCAACCCAAGGGTTACCCCATAACATCAGTCATATCGTTCGGAGAGAGCTCAAACCTTTGCATACTTGCATCATCATATTTGGTTTATTATTTGGTCTTATCCATGTGAGGATATAGATCTTGTGTTAATCTACATAACAAGCTCTTGTTCATCAAAATCGGATCTCCCTTTTATATCTTGTTGCGATTTTGATCTTTGCGGCTTTCCGGTTTCTCACCAAGTGAGATATCTCACATTATTATATTTGATATATTCTCACTTGGTGATAACCAATATTTTATAGGGTAGCTCATGTCGTCCTCTTTCCAACGCAATTGGAATCGGGTCAATCGGAGTTACCAATCAAAAGTTATCACCGTTTGTATTTTGCTTTATTTGATTTGGAAAAAAGAAAAAGGAAATCTGGTTTTCTAGTCCGAAGCAGTAGTACCGCTTGGTACTACCGGATGGCCCAGTGCGTGCGCACCCCTTCTGGCCCATGCGGTAGTGGGAGCCGGTGCTACCGGCCCAGCGCAACACTACCGCCCGGGCGGGCCGGTAGTACCGGGCCGACCTACCCCGCTCCCAGCATCCCATCCCACTTCCTGCCGCCGCCGCACGCCAGCTCGCTTCGCACCGCCCGCGTGCGCTGCCGCTTCGCCCACTCGCATTGACTTGCGTGTATCGCCAAATCTCGCGTGCGTTGGACCCGCTTCCGCCGCTCCTGCACGCCTCGCTGGCATCCACTCCACCGCTCGCCTCCTGCATGCGCTTGCTCGCGCGCGAAGCTGCCGTCGCCTCGCCATATCCTGTGCGCGCTCGCTCACCTGCTGGCCCCACCGCGCGCGCGCTGTGCCTGGCTCGCCTCGCCTACTCTCACTCCTGCTTTGACTTGCGCGCTTGCCTCGCTGCTGTGTGGTCGAGCGGTAGTACCGGCCCCATCCGGTACTACCCGCTCAGGCCGTTTTCTAGTCCCAACGGGCAGAAAATCGGGGTCTCTATATATTGTCTCCTTTCGTCTTTTTGAGAACGGTTTCTTCTTCCTCTATTTTGTCTAAGCTTTGTCCCATTTTATCTTACTCTAAAATCTTGATTAAACTCTTCCCCTTCAATGGTTCTTGCCCATATTTGAGTGGAAGAGAGAGGAGATCTAGATCTACATTTTTACCCATCCATTACATCTCTTTGTGAGTGAATCCTTTGGGATCTAGATCTTGGGGGATTTTGTGTTCCTCTTTGATTCATCCTCTCTTTTTCCCCCAATATCTTTAGTAGATTTGTTGGAACTTGAGAGTGAGGGATTGGAGCATATTTGTGGTGTTCTTGCCTCTTGCATTCGGTGCATCGGTTTGAGTTCTCCTCGAAGGATTTGGTGAGTGAAAGTTGAGAAGCTTTTTACTCTTGGGTTCTTGGAACCCTAGACAGTTTGGTTGTGTTGCAGGTTGTGGATTGCTTGGGGCTCCAATTAAGTTGTGGAGCTTTCCCCAAGCTTGTTTGTTTGGGAGCCCCCAATTAAGTTGTGGAGAAGTGCCCTAACCCTGTGAGAGGTTCAAATTGCCACCGACAAGTGCACCGATAGTGGAAGTGTGAATCGATCCCATTGGGGTGAGATTCATAGGAGAAAAAGGGAGGCCTTTTGTGGCGTAGGTGGTTTGATACCACTGATGACCCACAAGTATAGGGGAACGCAACAGTCTTTGAGGATAGTATTACCCAATTTATTGATTCGACACAAGGGGAGCCAAAGAATACTTGCAAGCTTTAACAACTGAGTTCTCAATTCAGCTGCACCTAGAAATAGTTCTTGCTCATAGAAGTTTATCAGTAGCAACAGTTTGTAGTAGCAATAGCAAAGCAACAGCAGCAGTGAAACAAGAGCAATAGTAACAGTAGTAGCAAACAGTAGGATATGAGTGTGGTAGGCATAGGGATGGATGGACGGGCATTGCATGGACGAGTCTAAACATGTAACTTCAAGATCTAGAGAAATTGGAGATAAATAAGAATAAGCATCCAAGTACTAAACAATCATAGGCATCTGCTCCATATATAGTCATGTGTGCTCGCAATGAGAACTTGCACAACATCTTTTGTCCTGCCAGCCCATGGCAGCGGGGCCTCAAGGAAACTACTGGCAATTAAGGTGCTCATTTTAATAGAGCACCGGAGCAAAGCATTAACACTCTGTGAACACATGTGATCCTTGTAGGGGTTCGTAGCATGGAAAACAAAAAATTTCTATCGCATACAAACAAACAAGCCAAGATCTATCTACTAGATTGTAGCAACGAGTCGATGGAATAACTTACCCTCGAAGATTCCAAAGCGGTTAACGAGAGCAGATTCTCGTGGGTGATGTAGTCGTACTCTTTCCGATCTCAAGATCGTGTAGACGATCCTTCCGGCGCTGCGTTCCGGCAGCGCTCCCGCAGTCGGTCACACGTTCGGTACTCGACGAAGACCTTCCTCTCCCTTGTTCCAGCAGGCAGCGGAGGTTGTAGCACTCTCCTCGCGATTCCGGCAGCACAACGGCGTGGTACCGGAAGTAGAGGGGAGATCCCGCAGGGCTTCGCCTTAAGCCGGAGCGAGTATGGTGGATTATGAGAGAGGGCTATTAGTGGTCTAGAATTAGACTCACCAATTAGAAGGCTCTAAACCGCAGGCTAAAGCAATTAGAAGCTCTAAACCAAAACGGCTCTAAATCGGAGATTAGAGGTGGAAACTTGTGTGTCTCAAGGAGGAGCCCTGCCCCTCCTTTTATAGGTGGAGGGGCTAGGCGCGCCAGGGAGGGAGGGAGTCCCTCCCCAACTCGGCCTAGGGCTGGGCGCCGGCCAAGGAGGAGAGGAACTCCTCCTCCAAGTTGGTTTCAACCTCCTCTTGCTTGTTTCCCACAGTTTCCTGTTTCCCACAGTTTCCTGTTTTCCACAGTTTCCTGTTTTAGCCGTTTGACTTTCAAACTGGCAATTTGACTTTCATGTTTTTGAAACAGCAAGAACACTTAGTACATGATGCAATCATTCAATGACACACTCATGTACCCTTCCCCCCCCCCCGGAGTGCCGGACAATCCGGACCCTTCTAGAACATTCCCGATAAAAACACCGGAATCATTCCCGAACTCCGAAACAGGACTTTCCTTATATGAATGTTATTCTCCGGACCATTCCGGATCACCTCGTGATATCCCGGATCCCATCCGAGACTCCGAACAACATTCGGTCTCTTTCTCATAATACCATAACTACTCAAACAACGTCGAATCCTTAAGTGTGTCTCCCTACGGTTCGTGAATTATGCGGACATGATCGAGACACTTCTCCGAACAATAACCAATAGAGGAATCTGGAAATTCATATGGCTCCCACATATTTCTACGATTACTTTGCGATCGAATGAACCACTTACATACGATACCAATTTCCCTTTGTCTCACGATAGTTTACTTATCCGAGGTTATGATCGTCGGTATCTCTGCATACCTAGTTCAACCTCGTTACTGATAAGTACTCTTTTCTCGTTCCCGTGATATGTGATCCCTTGTGAACCAGTCACATGCTTGCAAGCTAATTGGATGACATTTCACCGAGAGGGACCAGAGTATATCTATCCGTCATATGGATGGACAAATCCCACTCTTGATCCATGTGTTTCAACCAATACTTTCTGAATACTCAATGCCACCTTTATAGCCACCCAGTTACGATGTGGTGTTTGATGTCATCAAAGCATCCATCCGGCAAAGGTGATATGCATGATCTCATGGTCGAACGAATTAGGTTACTATGTATCAGAAAGCATATAGCAATTGAACTATTGAAATGACTTGATCTTTATGCTACGCTTATCTATAGGAGTATGTCCATCACATCATTCTCCTAATGATATGATCCTGTTGTTAATAACATCTCTATGTTCATGATCAGGAAACCATGATCATATATTAACCAACAAGCTAGTTTAACAAGAGGCTTTACTAGGGACTCTTATTTTAGTTTACAAATCACACAAGTATTAATGTTTCCGGTTAATACAATTATAGCATGGTATGTAAACATTTATCATAAGTGTGAAGATATGATAATAACCACTTTATTATTGCCTCTTGGGCATATCTCCAACAATCCTCACATCACAGCCATCCCCCCAGTTGTCCCAATTTCTGTCACTTCGGGGCCTTTGGATCCAGACAATGATATGTGTACACAACTTGCAGATAAGATCACAAACAATACTATCATAATGATTCAATGATAAGTTTAGATCTGAGATCATGGCACTCGGGCCCTAGTGACAAGCATTAAACACAACAAGTTGCAACAAAGTCAAATAGCACTAATAGAGATACTAGGCACCATGCCCTAACAATCTTATTCGATTACATGATAGAACTCATCCAATCCCTACCATCCCCATAGCCTACAGCGGGGGATTGCTCACTCATGGACGACGAAAACATTGATGGTTGATGGAGAGGCGTTGGTGATGACGATGGCGATGATCCTCCCCAAATCCCCCGTCCCGACAAGGTGCTAGAACGGAGTTTCTGGATCCGAATCGCGGTTTCTGGTGGTGGCGGCGCAGCGGAACTCTTTCTGGAAAAACGTCGACCCCCCCTCGGTATTTAGGTCAAGAGGCTTCTTATAGGCGAAGAGGGAGGCCGAGGGGGTTCCTGAGGTGGCCGCACCCCCCTAGGCGCGGCCAGGCTAGGCCCGCGCCTGGCAAGGGTGTGGGCCCCTCAGGCCTCCACTTCGTCTCATACTCTGGCTCCGTGGATCTTTTGGTGAAATAGGATTTTTGGCATATTTTCCGAGATTTTTCCTGATAGTTGATTTTCTGCACAAAAACTAGACACCAAGGTAATTCTGCTGAAAACAGCGCCAGTCCGTGTTAGTTGTATCCAAATCACACAATTTTAGAGGAGAAACAATAGCAAAAGTGTTCGGGAAAGTAGATACGTTTTGGACGTATTAACTCCCCCCAAGCTTAGCTTATTGTCTGTCCTCAAGCAATTCAGATGAAAACTAAGTGTGATAAAAGAACTTTATCGAACACATTTGCTTTATATGATGTATATATTCTCAGCACAGGAGTAGATACTTAAACCATTCATAATAAGAAGTATGGAACTAAGTCTAATCAATAGTCATTGCAAGCTATGAAGAGATTCCAACTCAATAATAATAAGTAGCATGAAACATAAAGATAAACATAAACAACATTGCAATGCTCATAAGAAGGTATGATAGAGTGGTATCTCGCTTGCCTTTGTTTGTAGAGCACAATATAAATGCCAAAGCACCTCTGAAGTTCACATGAAGACTAGAAGTAAAAATATCAGAGATACAAGCATCAAAGTCATGACATAATTAACCAGGTTTTGAGACAAACACAAGAATGACAACTATGCTCTCAAGAAGGTGCTCATAGAATAAGTGGTGACTCAACAAGGAAGTGAAAAGGTTTTGAAAAGTTTGAAAGGCTTCCAAATGCTGAAAGTAAGGTACTCATTAGATTTGAGCTCTCATTGCCCCTATCATAGGCATCTTTATATGGTTAAGGTGAAAGTCAGGTCCAATAAGAGTTATATGCTTGACAGACCATAAACTGTAAATCCCATGTCCCTTGAGTACGAGGGCTGCACCTCATGCTACTCAACTTCAGTCACCTGTAAGTTCTTGTCATAGTAAGTACATGTGTATCATAGAGAACCGCCAACGGGGTACCCCTTGCACATGGTACAGGAGCTATCCCATAACCAAAATGACAAGGCAAGCAGACAATGAGCATCTCAGGGATCTTTTTATTTACTATGTGCATAGCTTTTTATTGAGGATGCTTCACAGAATGCTCATTATGGTGATGCTACAAGTTTCCACCATGATTAGGCATGGCTTAGGCTAGCGGCCCAGGCATTTATCTGACACAATACATAACTCCATGAACTCACAAGCTCCCCTTTTATTTCACACCGATGACATTCGCAAACAAAAGAGCAAGGTATCAACTGGATATGTATCCATAAGTGTTGAAAGCGTTCCTCATGACAACACGGTTCTGCTAACCCCCAGCCTATAATTTGCAAGCATATAACTTTCGTGGATAGTCACAATGGTTCGGGTTTATTAAGTGCAAGGAATAAAGTGTGCCATCAAGTTTGTGAGATCTTTACTAACTAACTTTCTCAAAATAGTCAAACATTTTATTTGGAAAAAATGCATAATGAATATGCACTGAATAGCAAATGATGCTAATAGGTAGGTATGTTGGACACTGTTGGAAATATTGGTTTTGGGGAGTTGGATGCACAGGTGGAGCTCATACTCAGTGCAAGTGAAGGCTAGCAATAGAGAGGGAGCGACAAACAAGAGAGCAATAATTTTCATAATCATGCTTGCAACAAAACAGGACTAATTATGTCATGAAAGTGATACAAGAACTCTGAGGCAAAATAAATCATCGAGGCTTACTGACTATTGTTTAGTCATATGCATGCGTGAGCATGTGCCAAGTCGATTCACATGAAACGTTCAGAGGAGGATACCACAATATCATACCAAGTTATGAATAAAACAATGCAAGCAAACATTCATATGACATGCTACAAACTATTAACAAGCTGGAGATAATCACAAGAAAGCAAGAACTACTAAGCATCCATCAATAACATACACCTTACATGAACAGACTAAGCATGCTAACAATGATGAGTATGTGTACAAAAATGAAAACAAATAGAGTTCGTTACTAGCCTCTTACCACACCTCAAGTTGTCTTAATCTTCATTATTGCCCTTCACTTGTGTGACTTGAATAATAACATGAAACCAAAATCCACTGAGGACGGCTGAACCCTGTAAAGAACTCACCAAACCAAAGAAGAACAACAAATAGTTTTGGTGTTTTCGATTTTTTTAAAGCAAGCAAAACAAAGCAAAAACAAACAAATAAAAATCTTTTTGGATTTTTCTTTAAGGCAAACCAAATCTAAAAATAAAAGAAAACAAACCAAGAGAAACAATGAAAATATTTTTGGTATTTTTGTGTTTTTAAGAAGACAGAAACAAAAACTAAAAAGAGAGCAAAACAATGGATATGCAAAGAACCGACGGAACATGATATATAGATGAGTGTGATGTCGGTATACGTCCCCCCAAGCTTAGGCTTTTGGCCTAAGTGGGTCTCAATAGCGCGGGTAGTAACCCCAAGCTGGTGGGTCATCATAGGAATGATCATAGTCAGGCGCTTGCGATGAAGAAGAAGACGTGCCCCAATCAAATGAGGGCTGCTTGTATGAAGACTCTCCCAAGTTGGAGGGATGAACCGAATCATCTTCGGCATCCTCTCCAACATTATCTTGTTGGGAGAGCTCCGCCACGTGTGTGTCAAACTCCTCCTCCATGAGCGACCATCCTTGCATGTTATCAAAATTAAACAAAACAGGTGCAGGCAAATAAACTATTTTCCCAGTCCTACCCCCTCTCCAACCACGCTTGGCAAAATATAGTTCATACGGTAAACTTCTCATAGTATCCCCTAAGGAAACAAAACTATGCTGAACCATGGAATCAAGATCAAGCCTTTCTATGGGGAACCGATAATCTGAAAGGTGAGGCTCTAAATCATGGAAAGCTAGCGACCTAGAGGCAATGAGACCTCCACAAATTCCACCCTTCTCGCGGTTAGTGGTAAGACGGTAAGTTATCAAAGCACCCAAGTTATAAGTTCTATCCCTATTCAAAGTAGATGAGATAAAAGCTAGATCAAAAGAAGATAACTTTCTAGCAATCTTTCTGGCAAGAACACACTTGGTAATGAAATAGGCAAAATGTTCTGAATTTTACCACTTTCCTTTGAGAAGTCGAAAACTTGGCAAATTTCAGCATATAAATCTATAAGTGACTTGGGCCTCTCCTTGATCTGCTCACAAGATCCCTAATGAGATACTCTAATTGCTGCACAGAAATCAACAAAGGGCAGGTCGACAGCTAGATTGTATATTTTATAATGGACCATGGGATTAGATGAAGACCAAGTAAACCGGAAGTCCTACACCACAACCATGGTTAGCTTAACATACTGAAAAGGTTCACCTTCAACAAAGTGTTCCAACCCTGAATTGGTAATCATAGTTTGGAAATCCTCGAGGATCCCCGCGGCTCTCATAAATTCATCATGGATAAATGGAAGAGAAGACTCCTTCCTCACGATGAACTTTTATTGGCTCAGGTACCATAAAATCATATTGATTTAGTGGGTATGCACTCATCTTCCCTTCTGAAATTTTTAGATAAAAATCAAACCAACTGATTTCCAAGTTGATAAATGATGATAAACTACTATTGGAACTTGCTAGAGGGCTACACATGCATCAAAATGGAATATCTAAGCATAGAACAAGCATGCAAGCTCACACAACCTGTCACCTATAGCAGCAAAATACTCAAGATACAATCTACCAATCACAAATCTAATTGGACAAGCGGAGGAGGCACATACCAAAGAGAAATTCCTCGAAAAATCAACAGCAAAGATGGGCTGAGCAAGGAGATCGAAAATTACGAGCAAGAACAGCAGGAACTCGAGCCAGAAGGAGGGACGAAGAAGGGCCGCAGGGGGCCCACACCCACCTAGGCGCGGGCCCACCTGACCCCGCGCCTAGGGCAGGTTTTGGCCCACCTGCCCGGCTCCCGACTCTGCCCCTTCGCCTATATCTTCCCTACGGAACCCTAAGCCTCAGGTAGCGACCATAGATAGAATTTCGCCGCCTCTAGGGGCGGAAAACACCGAGAGAGAAAGATCTCTCCGGCAGACAGATTTCTGCCGAAGAAATTCCTTCCCGAAGAGGGGAGATCATCGCCATCAACACCATCATCAAGCTAGGCTTCATCGGGATCATCGTCATCATCATCCACACCATCATCTCCACCAGCACCATCATCACCACTCCATCCCGATGTAACAATTGTGTTGGATATTGCTTTAGTTCTTAGGGGAAACTTTCCTGGTGTTAATTGCTATTGTAGTTGATGCTTGTGTGTGGAACCATTGGATTATTGTTTATGTTCATATTGTTATCCATTATCATATCATTGTTGATCTTGATCCATATGATGTCTTGTGAGTAGTTCGTCTAGTTCTCGAGGACATGGGAGAATTCATGTTGTTATTACTAGATCTGTGTTGAGTTATTATTCAATGGTTAGTATTTAAGTTGAGGTGTTATTCTTCTAGTGGTGTCTTATGAACGTTGACTACATGACACTTCACCATTTATGGGCCTAGGGGAATGCATTGTGTATTTGGCTACTAATTGTGGGGTTGCCAGAGTGACAGAAACCTGAAACCCCGTTAGGACACCATTGCATAAGGGAGCGTAGGATCTCAGAGTTTAAGGCTATGGTTAGATTTATATCTTAATTACTTTCCTGTAGTTACGGATGCTTGAAGGGGTTTAATCACAAGTATGTATTAGTCCAAGTACGGTCGGTACATTAGCATAGGTTCACCCACACAACACTTACAACACCAAAGAAGAGTACTCAGCTATTTGAAGTGAAAGCACTTGACAGACTTCCCATGTGTCCTCGAGAACGTTTGGTCTTTATAAGTATTTCCACCGGCTTGTCCTTTGCTAAGAAAGGATTGGGCCACTTGCTGCGTTTGTTCTTTATTACTTGCTCTTTGTTTTGTTGCCTTATCAGAAAACCACTAAAAATCCGTTTGCTAAGTATTCACAGGGATTTCCTGCTCCATACCACTGTTCAGCACCTTCTGCTCCTCGTTGGGATCGACACTCTTATTTATCAAAATTACTACGATACACCCCCTATACTTGTGGGTCATCAAGACTATTTTCTGCCACAGTTGCCGGGGAGTGAAGCACTATTAAAGAGTGGAATTGGTAAAGTAAACTTCTACTGTGAGTATTGCTTTTTGTTACTGCTTGTTACTTTGTTTCCAATATGGATAACCCACTTGGTTTTCTGTTTGGGAAAACTACTACTGCTGCTAGGGTAGTAGATGAACTACCACCTGTTGAGATAGATCCTTTTAAGATACCTACAAGTATTGTTGATCGTGTTATGGATAATTATTATTTTTGGGATGGAACTGTCCATCCTGGTGATCGTTTGCTTTTTATCCATGAATTACGCGGGTTGTTTAAGTGTGCAGGTATCACAACTGAACAGGTGAAGAAAAAGTTACTCTCTATATCCTTGAAAGGGAGAGATGAAGAATGGTATAAACTGCTAAAAAATGGACAATCCATGGAATGGGAGGAAATGGCATCTCTCTTTTATTCTAAATTTTATCCTCCCAGTGAGATTCATAAGGGTAGAAATCTGATATATAACTTTTGGCCTCGTGATGGAGAGAGTACAGCTCAAGCTTGGGGGAGATTGAAGTTACTAATGCTTAAATGTCCTATTCATGAACTCCCTAACAATATTATTATCAATAACTTTTATGCTAGGCTTTCTCTTCATGATAAAGATTTACTAGATGCTTCTTGTGCTGGATCATTCACACATATGAAGGAATAAGCTAAATGGGATCTACTAGACCGTATTCAAGAGAACACTGAAGCTTGGGAGAATGACAAAGGAAGAAAGTCAGGTATAAACTATGATTATGAATGCATTAAATCTTTTATGGGAACTGATGACTTTTGTGATATTAGCAATGAGTTCGGTCTTGATTCCCAAAGTATTGCCAACTGTTTTAAGGTCTTTGCCTCTTACATAGAAATTCCCAAGAAGAAGTGGAATAAGTACCATGCACCTTATAAAGATGTTGTTAGTCATGTTACTGTTAGAAGTACTCAAGTTTATACTACTAATCATATTGTGCCTGAACCTTATGTTGAGAAAATACCTTTCCCATCTAAGGTAAAGGAGTGTTCTATGATTATTAGTGCAAATAATAAAGGTACAAAGAAAACTATGGAGCCTGTTGAGCAATTGAATATTGAACCTGTGGTAGCTATTGTGAAAGACCCTGTCACTAGAAATATAGAGGATGAGCACATTGTATTTTGTGAATACGCTTCTAATATTATTTCTCATCCTAGTAAAGCTAGAAAAGCTAGTGTTCCTATCCTTTCTGTTAAAATTGGTGATCATTGCTACTATGGTTTATGTGATATTGGTGCTAGTTCTAGTGCTATTCCTTATGAGGTTTACAGGGAAATTATGCATGAAATTGTTCCTTGTGAGCTTGAGGATATTGATGTGGTTATCCACCTTGAAAATAAGGAAACCATTTGCCCTATTGGTATTGTAAGATATGGAGGTTCTTTCTGGTAAGATTAAATATCCTGCTGATTTTCTAGTGCTTAATTCTACAGCTAGCAAAACGTGTCCTATCATTTTTGGTAGACCTTTCTTGAACACTTGTGGAGCTATTATAGATTGTAAGAAGGAGAAAGTTTTAACTAAGTTTTATGGAGATTCTTATGAGTTTAACTTTTCCAAATTTTCTAAAACTCCTTGTGAAAATAGCTTGCCTAATAAAGATTTCAGGATGGAACAACTTGCTTCTATTGATCTGGTTTATAACCTTGGGCCTCTTTTTGGTGACTGTAAGTATGCTCATCCTTGTGATAAAATTGATTCCTTTGATGGTTATATTGTCAACTTTATTCAAAGTGCTACTAAAAGTTATTATGAGAGAGGGAAACATGGTTTTATGCTTCTCAATAATGTTAAGTTTCCCCATTTTATGTTGAAAGCTTTGAAGTTGCATCTGTTTTGTCTTCCTATGCTAGTGGATTTTTGTTTCAACAATTTGTTTTCTCATGACATTCCCATGCATAGGAAGTGGGTTAGACTCAAGTGTGTTGGTTATTTGCTTCTTGATGCTCTTCTTCACTCCAGATTTATATCTCCTTTGTGAGCATCTTTGAAACTCTCAGGCCTAACTTAAAGGCATAAAAGAAAAGTATTTGTTGGGAGATAACCCAAGAGTTTTGTCGAGTCTTGGAAGTTATTACCTCTGTAATAACCACTCCTTATCCTTTTTGTTTTGATTTTTGTGTCAAGTTGAACTACTTTTGTGAAGTAGAGGAGTTGTGAGAAGTGGCTGTCCTGGGACAGATTTTTGTTCTGCATTGTAAAAATTCATGAGGGATCTCAGTACGTCGGATGTAGCTGTATTTTTTTAGCATGTTCTCCAAGTTTCTACCCAACTTTCATTAGTTCTGAACTTTTTGATTTGAGCAACAGAAGGTTTTTGAAAAAATCAATCTTTACCTGCTGGTCTGTTTTGATAGATTTCTGTTATCATTTGCATTTGCCTCTTATAGAAGCCTTTGTTTTGATGGATTTAAGTTGAAGTGTGTACCTAAAGGTTAATTGTTTTTGCTTACACTAATGTTGCCATTGAAGTTTGTGTATTTCCTTGAGAGAAAAGGAATTTCCAGGAGAAGGAGAAAAGGAGTCTGCAGAGTTCGTCTTTGAATAGGTAAAAGTGGTGAAAACAGAAGGTTCGTGAAACCCCAATATTTTTATATTTTTGATGTTTTCAAATCGTAAGGGAAGTTACGAGACGAAATAGAGGAGGATACGGATTCCGGGTGGACAATTCCACCCCAGGCGCGGGCCCCTGCCTGGCCACGCCTGGAGGGGGTGTGCCACCCCCGAACTCCGACTCCGCCTTGATTCCGTGTCAAAACCTTCCTTATGCTTTGAAACTTCGTAATATATAACCCCATGGATCCCACCGAGGCTCATGCATCATGTTCTCGTTGTGTTTTCGTTTCGATCTGTTTCTGTCAGGAAATCTTCTCAAGTTTAGAGCACTATGGTCTCCGCCAATGACAAAGGAAAGAATCCCGAGGAAGACGATCCTCGCAAACCCAAGGAGGAAGAGATTTCGGTAGGTTATGAAGGAGACATGGAGAAGGACAAGCAACCGGACACCCGCACTACCGTCACGAGCATTGGAGTGGTGGCAAAACTTATCAAGCTCAAGAGGACAGCACGGATGTCTACAGGAGGGAAATATCGACGTCATGCCCTCTCTCCATAGTCACCTCCTCCAAGTACCAAGAAACCCTTCCACCTCTTATACGTGAGCGTCAATATCAATATGTGTCCAGAGGGAACTTGCCCTCGATGTGGTACATGCCTCCTTCTAACCATGCAAGGGAGGAACACACTAAGAAGGAAGAGTGGGGAAAGAATAATAAGGACTGGGATCCTCGGTCCGAATTGATCATGGGCTGCATTGAGCATAATATAGAGTTGATTCGTACTCTGACCTTCGATATTGAGGATTTGAAAGAAACTGATTGAGGAGCTTATCAAGAGAACACCACCACCACCGAAGGAGTAATTTGTCATCAGGTTTGGCATCCCCTTGGCTTGTTCCAAACTTGGGGGAGTGTCACGGTATCACCACCATTATCTTTTATCTTTTACCCTTTTAGTGGATTCGTATCTTTGGTAGAGAGGTTATCTTATAGTTTGGTTTGCATGTGGAAGTATCTCTCTTTTAGTTGATTATATATGTATCCCTTGGTGTGAGTGCCTTTATTGGAATATTAATGAGAAGTTTCATCTTTTACTTTTTGCACTTCTTATTTTAGTTTGCAATATCTATTATATGATGGATCTTGTTGATCAGTATTGGCATCACTTTGGGAGCATCAAGTGGATCAAAATTGGTTTTGGCAAACCGAGTTCTGGTCAGTAGCAATACTTTTTGAGATCTGAAAGAAAAGGAGAAAAAAAGCTTACAGGTATTTTGTATCATTTACTTTCTTTCTTGTTGGCTCATAAGCTTAATATTATTTATTTAAGATCGTTTGTGTCTTCAAGGAAGATTGCATGTTTGGCTTTATTACTTGTATGTTTGCTTGTTTCTTTCAACTTTCTTGCTTGCTACCGAGCCTTGCTAGCCAAAAACCTATTTTGAGAAGGCATACTTCTCATGTTTCCATTCCCTTTGAACCAAAACCTTTGCCATTTGTGTCCACCATATATACCTAGTAGCTTTTGCTATTCCAAGCAAATTCTCAAGCTTCATCTACCTTTCGAATTAAAAAAGTATTTTGTTATGTGAAAACTAGTTAGTAAAGCTCTCACGAACTTGATGGCAGTTGCCCCTAATAGACTTGAACCATTGTGCCATCGAAGTTGTATATGCTTGCATCTATACGTTGGAATTAGCAGAACCGTGCTGTCACGGGGAGTGTTTTCGACATTGCAGCTGTACTCTGTACACCGTTGATATCGTGCTCTTTTGTCTATGGATGTCAACGGTGTGAAATAAAGAGGGAACTTGTAAGTCCATGGAGTTTGTATTTTGTGTTAGAGAAACGCCTGAGCCGCTAGCCTAAGCCATGCCTAATCATGGTGGAAACTTGCAGCATCACCATAGTGAGCTATCTATGAACCATCCTTAATAAAAAGCTATATACATGGTAAATAAAAAGATCACTGAGATGCTCATTGTCTTCTTGCCTTGTCATTTTGGTTATGGGAAAGCTCATGTACCATGTGCAAGGGGTACCCCGTTGGCGGTTCTCTATGATACGCAAATACTTACAATGACAAGAACTTACCTCGGCCTGATGTTGAGTAGCATGAAGAGTGGCCCTCATATTCAAGGGACATGAGATTGCCAACTTATATTTCGTCAAGCATATACTCCATCTTTGTGTACTTTAACCTTAATCATCTCAAGATGCCTATGATAGGGGAAATGAGGGATCAAAGCTAGTAAGTACCATAATCTTTTGGAAGCTCTTTATGACTTGTAATCCCTGCTACCCTCTATAAAGGGACCTTCCTCCTAGTTACCAGTTTGAGTCAGTAAACCTACTTCCTCTCTATCTCTAGCAAGCATTTGAGTTGTTGTGTTTCAAGCATTCATATGGTGATTTATTCAATCATGTTCTCTATCTTCCTTGTTTGCACAAAACTCTTATCTATTGAGTATTACTTTGAAAGCCTTCACTTGTGAAAAACCTTTTTGAGGAAAGAGTGCTCCTGTTATAAAACTTCTACAAAAATATTTTTGTGAAACTATTTGCCAGGTGTTCTTTGACCAAGAACAAGTTTGCCAATTCCAATTATGATTTATCTTTATGCATCTCTATTGTGACTGATGTACTTGGTTGCAAGCTAAGTTATATAATGGTGAGTTTCTTTCTTCTATGAGTTGTGTAATGGTAAGTGTGATGCTTCTTGTTCATATTCTTTTATCGACACTTCACTCCATAAACCTATGGACATGTTTACTGAGCTCAGTTTTCACTTGGGGACAAGAGAAGTTCTAAGCTTGGGGGAGTTGATACGCCCAATTTGGATCACCATTCTATATCATAATCTACCTCCATTCATTAATATTTGTCTTATTATGAGGTATTGCTTATGTCTTTTCCACGGTTTATGCATGTTGGATGATTCTTGGAGGATGGACTGCCGGAGTCTGGATTCTAATGGAAAAGAGGGCGTTTTGATGCAATTTCACGAAGATCAGAAAAATACCCAAAAAATATGGGAAAATATTATTTTTCCAGAAGATTGAGGAAGCCAGAAGGGGAACGAAGAAG
This sequence comes from Avena sativa, assembly GCA_916181665.1. NCBI lineage: Eukaryota > Viridiplantae > Streptophyta > Magnoliopsida > Poales > Poaceae > Avena > Avena sativa. The sequence goes on from OV702282.1 coordinate 170,620,873, forward strand.
GGCCGCAGGGGGCCCACACCCCCTAGGCACGGGCCCACCTAACCCCGCGCCTAGGGAAGGTGTGGCCCACCTGCCCGGCTCGCGACTCTGCCCCTTCGCCTATATCTTCCCTACGGAACCCTAAGCCTCAGGGAGCGACCATAGATATATTTCCGCCTCCTCTAGGGGCGGAAAACACCGAGAGAGAAAGATCTCTCTGGTAGATAGATTTCTGTCGGGGGTATTCCTTCCCGGAGAGGGGAGATCGTCGCCATCAACACCATCATCAAGCTAGGTTTCATCGGGATCATCGTCATCATCATCCACACCATCATCTCCACCAGCACCATCATCACCGCTCCGTCCCGCTGTAACAATTGTGTTGGATATTTCTTTAGTTCTTAGGGGAAACTTTCCCGGTGTTAATTACTATTGTAGTTGATGCTTGTGAGTGGAACCATTGGATTATTTTTTATGTTCAGATTGTTATCGATTATCATATCATCTTTGATCTTGATCCATATGATGTCTTGTGAGTAGTTCGTCTAGTTCTTGAGGACATGGGGGAAGTCATGTTGTTATTAGTGGATCTGTGTTGAGTTATTATTCAATGGTTAGTATTTAAGTTGTGGTGCTATTCTTCTAGTGGTGTCATGTGAACATCGACTACATGACACTTCACCATTTATGGGCCTAGGGAATGCATTGTGTATTTGGCTACTAATTGTGGGGTTGCCGGAGTGACAGAAACCTGAACCCCCATTAGGACACCATTGCATAAGGGAGCGTAGGATCTCAGAGTTTAAGGCTATGGTTAGATTTATATCTTAATTACTTTCCTATAGTTACGGATGCTTGAAGGGGTTTAATCACAAGTATGTATTAGTCCAAGTACGGTCGGTACATTAGCACAGGTTCACCCACACAACACTTACAACACCAAAGAAGAGTACTCAGCTATTTGAAGCGAAACCACTTGACAGAATTCCCATGCGTCCTCGAGAATGTTTCGTCTTTATAAGTATTTCCACCGGCTTGTCCTTTGCTAAGAAAGGATTGGGCCACTTGCTGCGTTTGTTCTTTATTACTTGCTCTTTGTTTTGTTGCCTTATCAGAAAACCACTAAAAATCCGTTTGCTAAGTATTCACAGGTATTTCCTGCTCCATACCAATGTTCAGCACCTTCTGCTCCTCGTTGGGATCGACACTCCTATTTATCAAAAGTACTACGATATACCCCCTATACTTGTGGGTCATCAGGAGGAGGCATCTTGGAGGGACCCAGGTAGGCCACACCCTATCCAGGCGCCACCTAGGGGCTGGACGCGCCTACCAGGGGTGTGCTGGCCTGGGGTGGCCCCCTGGTCACTCCAGGTGTCCCTCTGCCCCTTTTTTCGAGGAAAAAATTATTTTGAATTTTCTAGGATTTTTCGGAAAACTTTATTTTTGGCCAATTTTTAGGGTATGAAAATTGATTTTCTCGCAGAACAGATTTTTTTACAAGAAGCAAAACGCAAACCAAAACCAAAACTACAGAGGTTCTAAGACACTCTAACAAGCAAACAACTAGCAAAACCAAAGCTAACAAGAGAAAAGGCAAAGACTAGGAAGGAGAACAGTAAAAGAAAGCAAGAATAACCATAGTGAAAGCATTGCTTTGTTCATTAAAATCCTTTTGTTAACAAGGTTGATCAAGTCTTGTTACCGAAACAATCTTATATGAAACAAAACATTGCATCCCACAAAGTGATTATGTTACCTCAAACTTGATAGCAATAGTCCCAATCATAATAGTTTCAAAATTTTCTTGTGAAATGGGACAATATATTTCTCCAACCTTGATGCTTTCAATATTTTCAACGGAGTTTAGGCAATACCTCTTAGCAACCTTCTTGGGGAAATAGACAGTATGCTCTTTGTCATTAATATTAAAAGTTACTTTCCCTTGATTACAATTAATGACAGCACCTGAAGTATTAAGAAAAGGTCTTCCAAGAATAATAGACATATTATTATCATCTTCAGGCATTTCAAACACAACAAAGTCAGTTAAAACCAAGCAATTATGAGCCACTTGAACAGGAACATCCTCACATATACCAACAGGAATAGTAGTTGACTTATCAGCCATTTGCAAAGATATATCAGTTGGTATCAACTTTTCTAGTTGGAGTCTCTTGTAGAGAGAAAAAGGCATAACACTAACTCCAGCTCCCAAATCACATAAAACAGTTCTAATATAATTATTCTTAATAGATCAAGGAATAGTTGGTATACCTGGATCACCAAGTTTCTTTGGGACCTTACCATTGAAGGAATAATTAGCAAGCAAAGTAGAAATTTCCTCATTAGGAATCTTCCTTTTGTTAGAGACAATATCATTCATATACTTTGAATAAGGAGGCAACTTAATAGCATCAGTCAAAGGAATTTGCAAAAAAATAAAGGTTTCATCCACTAACAGAACTTGTTGTAGTACTCTTCCTCCTTTAACTTGTGTTTCTTACCTGGAAAAGGCATAGGTTTCTGCACCCAAGGTTCTCTCTCTTTACCATGTTTATTAGCAATAAAATCTTCTTTAGTGTACCCGGCGTTCTTAGTGTGCTTCTCAGGTTCTTCCTCAACTTCCTCCTTATCAGTAGCATCATTTTTATCATTACCACTCTCAGTTTCAGCATCAGAGATAGATATACTATTAGGATCTACAGCAGGTTCAAGTGGTTCCTCAACTATTTTATGTTTCTTTTTCTTTCTCTTACGAGGACTGCCACTACTTTCACCTTGTTGAGAATCCTGCTCAATTCTTTTAGGGTGTCCTTCAGGATATAAAGGATCTTTAGTAGCTATACCACTCCTAGTTCTAATTCCATAAGCATGTTTATCTCCTGAAGCATTAACTAGCATATCCTTTTGTACCTTAGCAAGTTGATCAATTTGGGTTTGAACCATTTGAAAGTGTTTGCAAAGCATTTTAATATCATTAGCAGTTCTTTGCACAACATCTTTCAACTCATTAATAGCTCTAGAGTTTTCAATAAATGATTTTGAACTTCTTTATTAAAATTACCTTGTTTAACAATAAATGTGTCAAGTTCCTCTAAGCATTGATCAGGAGGCTTACCATAGGGAATATCACCTTCATCAAAGTGGAGAGAGTGTACCTCAATAGTAGATGAGTGGGGAATTGGCTTACATAATTCTTCTATAGGAGGTAGATTCTTCACATTTTCATCTCTAATACCTTTCTCCTTTAAGACATTTCTTAGATTCTTTCATCACTTCATCATTTAATGCAATCATTCCCCTCTTCTTTGGTGTTGGTGTTGGAACTAGTTCAGGCACAACTGGTTCAGGAGTAATAGGCTCAGGTGTATTTAGCTCAGTTAAAGTCCAATCATCATAATTCTTGCTTATTTTAGCCACTAGTTCTTCAGCATCTGTAGGAGTTCTTTTCCTGAAAACACAATCATCAAACCCATCTAGGTATGTCCTAGAATCATCAGTTAGTCCATTATAATAAATATCAAGAAGCTCATTTTTAGGTAATGGACATCCAAGATTTGCATGAATCAAGGCACAGAACCTTATCCATGACTCAGGCAATTTCTCTTTTTCACCCTGTTTAAAATCAAAAAGTATCTGCAAAGCAGCATGTCTAGCAGTGGGAGGAAAATATTTCTGGAAGAAATAAGCAATCAAGCAATCAGGGCTATCAATGGAACCAGGAGGTAATATATTAAAGGAAGCCCTAGTGTAACACCCTCAGAATCGGCCCTATGCAAGTCTTAGCGAATCCCGCCAAACCCGCATAGAAACGATTCAAAGGTGCCCACCAGGCACTTGCGTGCGGGTGGAAAACGAAGTAATATCATTACACATTAGTCCACGATGGAACCCAAAAAACAGATATATACAACAGCGACTCATCGTGTCAAGAATACAATATACAGTACAAAGATCCAAATCACCTTGAAAATAATACAACGTCCGAGTATGGACAAGATGCAAATTAGGCTAAGAGCCCTGAAGAATAACCAATGGCGTCCATAACCCTGCCCAGGCCAAGCCGGAAGGGTAACCCTGCTAACGACGTCGATCTCAAAACCTGCTTAACAAAAGGGGTGCCGACAAAGGACGAAGGAAAAAGAGAGCGGTCAGTACTGAGGCCAGTACACGGCGTAGAATTCGGCGGTCCTCGCCTACATAGGTATGGTGGACTGAAGCGGCAGCGCAGCATGCACTAAACAACCTATAGAGACTCAATACAACTGGCGGCTATCAGATAGGGATAAGAAATACCTATTCGGATCCAACCTGAAACTATCATCAAGCATACCCATCCTGGTATTTCCCCCTCGAGACCAAACGAGGAAGTCAACCGAGGAACTCACAAAGTTGGCAGTTTTAATTATTCAGTTATCGTTGCAGCAATTACTAGTCAGGTCTAGATAGTCATCCTGATATAATAAGCAGTGGGCACTTTTAGTTAACCATTCCGTTGTAGTTGTAGTACTTACTAGTCAGATACATATAGCATGAGGCATCCCAAAACCCAGCAGTTGTTGGTAATTTTATTTAGCCATTCCGTTGTAGTTGCAATACTTACTAGTCAGATACAATGGTAATAGGTGACAACCCAAACAAGCAATTGTTGGCACTTTTATTTAGCCCTTCCATTATAGTGAAGCTGATTACTAGTCATTATAAAGTCAAATTTATAGCACTACTTTAGTTATAGTTGTCTATGATCGAGATACTGTGCTCCAAGTCGTCCATAACCGCGGACACGGCTTTCAGAAAGTTTTACCCTGCAGGGGGCACAAATAGCAACACACGCACGATCAACCTCGAGAAAAACCAATAAAAACCCAACGAGGCATCACGACAGAGCAATTGCAAGATTCATATAAATTTCAGGGGGCCACCCACCAAGCTACCCGCGACGAAGTTGGCCGGCTTCGAGACGGACCCAGAGGTTTGTGCCAATGGCTGTAAACGACCGGGAACCCGAAAGTGTGACTGGGCTTGTCGATACCGCGAAAACATTCCACATTTGTTCCTAAACAGTACAGGCGCTCCACGCGCAATCGTAAATAAGCAGTAAAGCATGGCATAAGTACAGGATAGTAATAAAGCCCCAAACTACTTTGTGGCCCCAAGAAATAAATATGACTCAAGCTCTGGCTAGGGGGATTCATGGTCCCACATGCGGATAGTGCGAATATTCAAAGAACAGGTATCAAGTACTCGGGGTCCTACGGGACACAAGTGGACGGTAAAAAACCAAATAACATCTATTGCCCACTTGTGCCTCTGCATTATTTACTTACTTCAATTTTAGTTATTAAACGGTAATTAAAGTCATGATCAACTCCAACATAAAGCATATGACTCTTCCAACAACTGTGGTACTTGCCGACACGCAACAACACTTTAGCAAGCGACTACGACACGCAAGTCCAACTATCTACCAAGCAACAGGTAATAGGATGTGTCCAAGGTAATATAAGGCTGCAAGGGATATCACGGGTACGAAAACTAGAGCATCGCAACACAGATAGCAATAGATCAACAGGAAGGAATAAAGACTATAAAGGTAAAATAGGTAGAAAGGGGGAGAATGCTCGCCTGAAAACCATTGCCGAAGATATAACAGAGAACTTGTTGAAGCTCACAACATCTCATCGTCCTATCCGGGAAGAAGCAAAACACGAAAGAAACAATCGATGAACAATTACAACTAATGCGAAAGAACCCGGCATAATCACGATATGATGCATGGCATGAAAAAATAATTATGCAAATCATGTAGAAAGGATTTTATTATCATGGCATGTTGATGTCAGTGAGGCATTAATAAGAAAAAATAATGACATTCCAATTTTATTCATCAAGTTTCCTTGCATAAACAGTTTTGATTTTACAAGTTATTCATGATGCATGATGCAATTGCAAGTATGAGAAGCAAAGTTGGAAAGAGCTCGTCGTGCTAATCGATTTAGACATATCATTTGTCGAATTTCGATTTACGGATTTAAAGTTATAAATTTAATTAGAAAGGTCCATTTATTAGCATTTAAATAATTTCGAAATTTTATTTGCCCATAAATTATTTTAAATATCATAATATTAATCCTTGTATTTTTCTAATAAGAAAAACATATTTAAACTTTGTATTTGGATATACCAATAAAAAGATATAGATTTAGTCATTTTAATTCATGTTATCCAATTTCTGTTAATTCATAAAGCCATAAAACAATTTGAGCAGAGGGCCGGCTAGCCACTAGGATGGATCGTTGGTGATGTTTGCAAACGGAAACGGGATTTATTTAAAGAAAAACAAGGCTAGATTCCTGCTTTGGTTGATCTGAAGAACCTTGCATTTGATGTCTGAAGTTGTCACCGGTACAAAAGATGTGGCCTCAATTGGCTTTGATGGGAATCGAACTTGCCCTCAGTATCTGACGGATCAAGATGCAATACAGTGGACCGGATGGATCAATTGGTATCTGACGTAGGCGCATGTTCTTCTTAAGCAGATCAATGCGAGATTGACTCCGACGAAATAAAATAAAAAAAATAAGAATAGACTGCAGCATGGTGTCCGACAGTTCAGACTCGACTCTGAATTTCTAGAGACCATGCACGCGTGGTGTCTCTGCCAGTTGACCAAAACTGGAGGTGTGGGCGTTCGTGAGTGCTGGGTGTAGAAAATGCGGACGTGCGTGTGCAGCAAACAGCTAGATAGAGCCGGTCTACACACACCTGCTGCAGGGTCATCTAATCGCACCTACAGCCTACACAGAACTCGGCTGCTCAGCCATGGCGGGTATGAACTCGGAAGCAAGGGAATCACAGGCTATTGGATAGAATATATACACGGGAAAGGGCCAAAGTTAATCAAGAAGCTCACCAGGGGGGGCATTGGCGCAGATGGTCGTACTCGAGGAAGACCGTCGGTGACGAATTTTGGAGCTACGCGAGCTCGGTGCTGTGGAAGAATTCTCACCAAAACGGGAGACTTCGGGCGTCACAACTTGAATCGCTGGACAAGGACGACGAGGAAGCAGCGCTGGATCATCTCCCGTGCTTGTACCGGCTTGATGACGACCATGGAGGTGGGGCGATGGCGAGGCGATCCTTTTCTCTCGGTGGCTCTCTCTCAGGAGGGAAAAAAACAGAGGAAGGAAGCTGGAGTGCGGCGGCGTGAGGAAGGGAAAAGAGGGGCTAGGGTTCCAGGGCATGACGAGGCACTGAGGGATAAGTCGAGGACGACACTAACGCGGATGACGGTGATGGCCACCTGCCTCGCCTCCATCTCGCTTGCACAGAGGTAGGAAAAGGACGGGAGAGACGAACAGTAACGGGAGAAGGGGAAACAGGCCCTAGTGGGTTGGCTGTGCTGCTGGGCTACCAGGTAAACTTTCTCTCTCTATCCTTTTTGTTCATTAATTGTTTGTTTGTTTTTATTCTATTACAATTTCAAACCAGCTTCTAATTTCAAATTCTTTTGAACTTTTTCAGGGGATTTTGAACAGAGGGTTTGACCATGAGGAGAGACAAGAGAGAACAAGAGGCATAAGGAGAGAGAATGCCCACATACATATTCATTTTGGGCATTTTATTAGAATTGGGATTTAGGGTTTAGAAAATGGAACAAAAACATTTGGAAAAATAATAGACCCTAGCAAGTGGATCCAATCTTGTAGGAACAAAATAGTGAGAGATAAAAAGAGAGAAGAAGGTAATGGTGATAGCATTATACAATCAAGACAAAACATTGCAAGGTTTGATATGATGCTCAAATGCAAGGTGGCATGATGACATGAGCATGATATCATGATGATGCACAATACAAAACACCAAGCGGTTTTCTAGTAGTGGTTTTACCGGGGTGCTACACCTAGCTTCTCCTTTTAGTGAAAAAGGGAAGATCTTAGTAACAAAGTACTTGCGCATCTTAAAATCATCAGAGAATAAAGCACTCATAGTGGAAAGCTCATTCATATGAGCTACAACACTCTCATTTTCATTCCCACAAAAAGGTTTTTTCTCAACAATGTCCAAATTGGATAAATCAAGAGACAAATCATAATCTTTATCTTTAATATCGATGGGAGAGGTGGCAAACTTAGGATCAGATGACAGTTTAGGAAAAATGGTACGTCTCTCAAGGAGACTCTTAATAGAACAAGCACCATGTGTGTTTCGGCACTCCTCAACAAATTCATCAGTAAACTCAATATAACCATCATTAATATTGTATCTCTCTCTAGACTCAGGTGAGCTAACAGTTGTAACAGTGTCTTCACTAGGAGTTTCAGTATTTCCTATACTAGCCATAGTAGCATCTAGGAAAGGACCTAATGAACCACTCGCATCAAGCACAGTAGAAGTAATATCATGAGTATCAAAAGCAGTTTCAGATTCAGCAGTAGTAGTAGTGTGTGTAGCATGAGCATGTGGTGGTGGTGTAACAAGTTTACTTATAACAGATGGTGAATCAAGAACAGCAGAGGTGTTTAGGAATATACTTCTTTTTGTAGTGGATGGTAAAATAGGAAACTTTCCATCACGAGACTTACCCATGATGAAAGGAGTAGCAGTGAACAATAGTAGATCCAAGTGAACTTACAAATAAAGCTATGATCCCCGGCAATGGCGCCAGAAAATAGTTTTGATGACCAACAAGTATAGGGGATCGCAACAGTCTTTGAGGATAGTATTACCCAATTTATTGATTCAACACAAGGGGAGCCAAAGAATACTTGCAAGCCTTAACAACTGAGTTGTCAATTCAGCTGCACCTGAAAATAGTTCTTGCTCACAGAAGTTTATCAGTAGCAACATTTTGAACTAGAAACAGCAAAACAACAGCAACAGTGAAACAGGAGTAATAGTAACAGTAGTAGCAAACATTAGGATATGAGTGCGGTAGGCATAGGGATGGATGGATGGGCGTTGCATGGACGAGTCTAAACATGTAACTTCAAGATCAAGGGAAATTACAGATAAATAAGAATAAGCATCCAAGTACTAAACAATCATAGGCATGTGCTCCATATATAGTCATGCGTGCTCGCAATGAGAACTTGCACAACATCTTTTGTCCTGCCAGCCCGTGGCAGCGGGGCCTCAAGGGAACTACCGGCAATTAAGGTGCTTCTTTTAATAGAGAACCGGAGAAAAGCATTAACACTCCATGAACACATGTGACCCTCACATCACAGCCATCCCCTCCGGTTGTCCCAATTTCTGTCACTTCGGGGCCTTTGGATCCAGACAATGATATATGTACACAACTGGCAGATAAGATCACAAATAATACTATCATAATGATTTAATAATAAGTTCAGATCTGAGATCATGGCACTCAGCCCCTACTGACAAGCATTAAGCATAACAAGTTGCAACAAAGTCAAATAGCACTAATAGAGATACTAGGCATCAAGCCCTAACAATATTATCCGATTACATGATAGAACTTATCCAATCCCTACCATCCCCATAGCCTACAGCGGATGATTACTCACTCATGGATGATGGAAACATTGATGGTTGATGGAGAGGCGTTGGTGATGACGATGGCGATGATCCTCCCCAAATTCTCCATCCCGGCAGGGTGCCAGAACGGAGTTTCTGGATCCGAATCGCGGTTTCTGGTGGTGGCGGTGCAGCGGAACTCTTTTTGGAAATACGTCAAACCCCCTCGGTTTTTAGGTCAAGAGGCTTATTAAGGCGAAGAGGGAGGCCGAGGGGGTGCCTGAGGTGGCCGCACCCCCCTAGGCGCGGCCAGGCCTGGCCCGCCCTGGAAGGGGTGTGGGGCCCTCAGGCCTCCACTCCATCTCGTACTCTGGCTCCGTGGATCTTTTGGTGAAATAGAATTTTTGGCATATTTTCCGAAATTTTTCCTGATAGTTAATTTTCTGCACAAAAACTAGACACCAAGGTAATTCTGCTGAAAACAGCGTCAGCCCATGTTAGTTGTATCCAAATTACACAAGTTTAGAGGAGAAACAGTAGCAAAAGTGTTCGGGAAAATAGATACGTTTTGTACGTATCAACCACCCCCTCTTCCAAACGAGACGTACTCCATGTTGGGAGGAACTCGGTAAAATATCGTCCTCCCCGCGTGTCTCGGTTATCTCTATACCTGCGCTCTTACCTATGCACCTTACTTTGTGATAGCCTTCGTGATTGAAGTATATATCTTGCTATCACATAGTTGTCTGTCTTGCTAAGCATAAGTTGTTGGTACACATAGGTAAACCCTAGATTATTCTAGGTTTTGTGCTTAATAAAGTAAACGCTAGTTTAATTCCATTTTTGTTGAGCCACTCTCGGAAAAAAATTAATCGCCTATTCACCCCCCCCCCCTCTAGGCGACATCTGTATCCTTTCAATAGTACACTTTGTTGTCGCTCTTACTAAATTTGTCTACTCCATCAGATGCACAATATGCAAAAATGGATGAACAACAAGATCAAGATGCAGAAATGGATGAACAACAAGAGCAAGATGGAGAAATGGATGAAAAACAAGAGCAAGGTGGTGGTCAGCGAGAAGTAGGGCATAGAAAATCATTAAGTGATAGGAACATATATGATGCTTATGTAGCAATGCATGCACTATGTATGTGGAGTGATCTAAAGTTCAAATGGAATGATAAGAAAGTCATAGCTGCATTTTTCAAGGTAGATCTCAAAACTATACAAAGGATATGGAAAAATAGCTATGCGGCAGATTGCTGAATGTTTGCAGGTTGATGTTTCAAAAACAAGAGGAAAGAACAGTGTGAAAGAAAACCAATCAATATTGATTTATCCATTGTCCCTACCATCACACTAAATAAGATATCAACAATCAGACCCCTCACTTGGCAATTGGGAGTAAGCCTGACTACATTGTATAGAAGATTCACAATGAAGCAATTAGAGGCAATCAAGCACTTTGAACCACCTTGGAAAGAAAATAATAAGGAGAGACTAGAATTTTGCATGTCAATAATTGATGAAAGAACTATGTGATGAGAAAGTTTATAAATGACATGGTACTGCCTCCTATCGTAGCTGCTTGGCTCGCGGAATATGTTGGACAGACAATTATGATCCAACAAGACAATACAACATCTCACATTCTCCCTAGTCACCAAGCATTCAAAGAATCCATGGTAGAAATTGCGCCCAAAACTAGACTAACCATGAAGCTAATTCAACAGTCAATAAACAATCCAGATTTTAATGTGCTTGATTAGATGTCTTGTCACCGACTTCAGCATTAGCAAGACAGTGATGTTACACATGTCGCAGTTTTGGCGCTCGACTGGTAATTCCCGATGCCTTCTATGCCCCGATCTATTATATTCATATCTAATGTAGGTCGGAGGCACATAATAGGCACAGGAAATTCGAAGGTGCATTAAGCAGTTCAACTTTTGTTTGGAAAGTTTTTCTATTTATATGCTTGTAACACATAAAGTCATTTGTACTCGGGTGGGTTAATAGCTAGACATCGTTGGGTTATAGCTCGTTGCTCTGTAATTTGTGGCTATTATAGCACCGTCCTTTGTTTTCACCAACGCTCCAGTTTCACTTGAATCCACCAAAATTATACATGGAACGTAACATTCTAAGTTTTCGCCTACCAAGATACTATTGTATTTTATTTATTAGACCACAAAAGCAATTTCTTCCTTAAAGAACACACATCTACTAACAAATTTTCCTAGATGTGGGGAACTTATCAGGGTTATTCCTATTGGGTATATTGCTCAAAGAAAACCCACTTCAGTTCTAAGTGGATAAAAAGTCTAGAAAAGAAAATGCGTATACAAGAGATAAGGAAGGGAGACCTGATCCATGTATACTAGAACCCAACTAAAGAAACGTGGCCAGAGACCAAAAATATTAATTCGAGCCATCGTCTGGAACCCACTGCATTGCCGATAGTGCGACATGGTGCACCTACTATGGACGATCAACTGGCGCTCCTCTAAGGGTCCATTCGCCCTCGACCGTGTCCAATACAACGGTGTCGGTGCAGCTATATAGAGGTCTATCTCGAGGGAGATGTGCGCCACTCATCCCTAAACCATGCGAGCTCGCCTCACACAGAAGGTGTTCGACCAATTGGCTAAGTAAATTTTCTTTCAAATATCGCAAATCATTTGTTGATTCATGCATTGATTAGCGATATCACCAATGAAATTATGATGATACAACCGATAAAAGAGGAGGCCGATGTGCAAGCCGATTAAATGGAGCGCATCATGACCATCAGTGGTCTTCTTCACCAACATGCATGACTACAAGCTCCATAACAATGTGGATCCAAAGCCAGGAAAAAGATGAATAGAGACCGATAGTAGATGTACGACACTCTGATGCTTGAGGCTGACTATTTCAATGATGATCCAACACATGAGCATCTTTTCTTTCGGTAGCACTTCAGGATGAACTAGGGTTTTTTCATGAAGATTGTGCATGGCGTGTGAGAGTTTGATCTATATGTCATTTTTATGAAGGATTGTACTGGATTAATTGGTTTAACCGCTACTCATAAATGCATGGTTGTCTTGAGATGTCTTGCCTACGGAGATTCTCTATATACAAAATGACTATCTGTGCATGGACGATTCCACAACATTTAAGTGTGTGTATAGGATTTCTCATCCTATTGTGGGATACTTTGGCATAGAACTTAGCTAGGGGATTTCATGGGATGCTAAGGAGCATTGACTACATGCATTGGGGTGGAAGAATTGCTTATTTGCCTGAAAAGAGATGTACAATGGCCATACTTGAGAATGTAGTGTGGTACTTGAGGTTGTGACAGATTATGACTCTCTCGAAATAGGCTTTCGCCCCGCTTTATAAATAAAGCAACCGTCCAACACAAATATCACAGTACAGAGACACACACACACCACATGCTGGGGCCACAGCACAAGACGGCCCAACTCGGACACCACCCAACGAAGAAAAGGAAGAACGCCTCGCCATGGGAGAGGACGCCGAGGACACTAAGGCGAGCTACGAGGGAGCCGCTGAGCCGCCTCCAAGAGACGGTGAAGGGTCGCGTCCAACCTCGCCTTGTCCCGCTGTCTACACAACGGGTACCAGAGCTGCAGGGAAGCCATAAAGTGAAACACCGAGTCAGACGAACGCCTAGGGAGAATCTTCTCAATGACCATCTTATTCCTGATGTTCCAGAGGGACCACGACATGGCCACGAACACAAGCCAGAAGAGTCGACGACCCTTCCCAGCTCGGTTTGCTTGGATTTCTAGGAATTCACCAAGATCTTGGGCCAGCCAATCCGGGCCCAACGCCTCTCTGGTGAAACTCCACAGAAACCGGGCCGCGGGACAGGTGAACAATATGTGGGTTCCCGTTTCAGGGACCCCACATAATGGACATAATCCGTCCCCCGGCCCATGTCGCTTGGCCACCTCCACTCCCGAGGGGAGCCTATCGCGTAAGAGTTGCCAAACAAAGATTTTTGTCTTCAGCGGGAGCGGTGCTTTCCAGAGGTGCTTGGTCCAGGGGAGAGTATCCTGGCCAAAGAGGGCCCTATAAGCTGAGCCAACCGAGAAAGATCCGGATGGGGAGAGAGTCCATGAGACGCTATCGGGACCACTAGCCAAAGAGGCCGGGAGCTCCGCCCTGAGTTCCCTCCATGCTACCGTTTCCTCCGGGCCGAAGGTACGGCGGAACGAGATGTTCCATGTACCTCCCAAGGCCGCGTTGGCTACCCGTAGCGCTGGGTCGGAACAGATGGCGAAGAGACTCGGGAAGGCCTCCTGCAGCGGGCGCTCACGGAGCCAGGGGTCGAGCCAGAACATGGCCCCCTCTCCATTTCCAATGGAGAAAGCGATACCATGCCTGATCTCCCGCTTGATCTCCTGAATGGAGTGCCAAAATTGGGACCCCTCGCTACGATCACAGTCCAGAAGGGGCTGACCGCGCAGGTATTTGGCCTTGATGAGTTTGAGCCACAACCCGCCATCATCACGCAAGATACGCCAGACCCATCTAAGCATAAGGGCCTTGTTGAACTGGCGGGATGCAAGGATTCCTATGCCCCCAACCTCCTTGGGGGCGCAGATGTCCGCCCACTTGACCATGTGGTATTTTTGGCGGCCCAAAGAGTCTTGCCAGAAGAACCTCGACAACTCCTTGTCAAATGACCCATGTACTCCCTCGGGGAGGAGGTACATGCCCATCATATACATGGGAAGGCTAGACAGGCAGGAGTCGATCATGACAGTCTTGCTCCCCTTCGAGGTAAATCTGCCACGCTAAGGTTCAGACCTCGAGCGCACCCTATCCGCGAGCGGGTCCAGGTCCCTGATAAGGATCCTGGTGTCGCGGATCGGCATCCCCAGGTAGGTAATGGGGAAGGAGGCGAGCCGACAGTTGAAATTGTCCGCTATCCTCAGCTGCTCGTCCTGAGAGAACCCTGGTGCGATGATCTCGCTCTTATCGAAATTGATACGGAGGCCAGACATTTCCTGGAAGCAAAGGAGTAGGAATTTGAGGTTTGCAATGTCTAGCGCCGAGCCTTCAATCATGATCATCGTGTCGTCTGCGTACTGGAGCTGGGTGACGCCGCCCCCTGGGATAAGGTGGCCTACCACCCCCGAGATGTGGCCGGCCGCCTTCGCTCTCTCAAGCATTTCCACGAGGGCATCAACGGCAGCGTTGAAGAGAAGGGGGGACATGGGGTCCCCCTGGCGAACACCACAAGAGTGCCGGAAGTAAGGCCCTATCTCGCCATTTACATTAATTGCGTTGCTCCCGGTCATGACGAACTGCATTATCCAGGTGATCAGGCGGTCGTCAAATCCTCGCCTAGTGAGGACCTGACGTAGGAACCGCCAGTCCAGCCGATCGTAGGCCTTCTGGAAGTCCAGCTTCAAGAAGATGCCCTTCATTCGTTTGGACTTGATCTCGTGGATAATCTCATGGAAAGCCAGGATCCCATCATGTATAAATCTGCCCTTGAGAAAGGCAAATTGATACTGGTGGGTGAGGCGCTCCATGACCGGGGCGAGGCGAGAGGCGCAAACTTTCGCGAAAATCCGTTGTATGACATTGAGGACCGTGATGGGCCTGAATTGGCAAATATCCGAGGCCCCCACAACCTTAGGGATCAGCGTGATAACTCCCAGATTCAGTCGTCCCATCACGAGGGTACCTGTGTAAAGCTCCTGGAACAAGGGCATGACGACTGGTTGGAGTTCTTCCCAGAACTCCTGGAAGAAAGAAACCGGGAGACCATCAGGGCCTGGGGCGGAGTTGGCCTTCATGGCCTTCACTGCCCGCGCAACTTCCTCTGGCAGGAATGGGAGGGTTAGCTCCGCATTCTCGTCAGCTGTGACTCTGGCCCCACTAGGCCAAAAGTCGTCGGCCAACGCGACCCCCGTAAGGGGTCCTGCCAAGAAGAGCTCCTTAAAAAAGGAGTAAATATGGGCGGAGATCGCCCCCGGCTCCTCAAGGAGCAGCATCCCGTCCCAAAGGCAGGGAATAGAACATCTTCTACGGCGGCCATTGGCCACCGCATGGAAGTATGCCGTGTTCGCATCCCCTTGGAGAAGCCAGTTCTGGCGGCTACGTTGTCGCCAGAACAGCTCCTCCCCCTTGTAGATCTCGACGAGAGAAGTCTCTAAGGCATAGCGGTGGGACCACTCATCAGCGGAGAGGCCCACCGAGTCTGCCGCCAGGTCCAGAGTACGAATCTCCTCCAGCAACGAAGCCTTCTGGAGACGCGTCGCTGCACCCAAGTTGGCCCCCCACCCCTTCATGAATGGGCGGGCCAGCTTGGCGCAGTTGTGCCAGACGTCCACCGCGTTAAAGCGTCTGGGAGGAGTAGCCGCCGCTGCCACCCACTTGGCTTTCACCGCTTCCACGAAACCTGGCTGTTGGAGCCAGAAGTTTTCGAAGTGGAAGCGATTCAGCCGTGGTGGTGAACTCCCCCCAGTCGAAAGCAGCAGTGGGACATGGTCCGAGCCTACCCTGGTAATGGCGCGGAGGGAGCATAGGGGGAAGGCGACCTCCCAGTCCACCGAGACCAGAACCCGGTCCAAGACACTCCTGACCGGGTCCACCCTGTTGTTCGTCCACGTGAAGCGGGCCCCCACTCTCGTGATCTCTCTAAGAGCGAGATCAGCGATACAATCGTTGAACATCCGCATGCGCGGGATGTCTATGTTGTGGGAGCTCTTATCCTCATGGGACCGAATCAGGTTGAAGTCTCCCGCCACCACCACCGGCGTGGAGCAGCGGTCGACCTTCGCCTTCAGTTCCTCGAGGAAGGCTGGGGAGCGGCTATGGTCCGCGGGGCCATAGACAATGATGACCTCCCACCGGAGATGGGATTGTCTGTGGGTGAGTAGCATGCTCACAAAAAATTCCCCGCGGTCCATATCGTCCACCTCGAAGGTATCCTCCTTGGCACCAAGGAGGATGCCCCCAGAGTGTCCCACAGCCGGAAGCCAGTTCCAAGCGAACCTGTGCCGCGACAGACCCTGGAGCTCAGAAATCTGGAAGTCTTGCCTGATTGTCCCCTGGAATCCAACGATGTCAGCGTTCTCCTGGCGCATGTAGTCTCTAATCTGGCGTCTGCGACCGTCATTACCAAACCCCCGGATGTTCCAGATGAGCGATATGACAGCAGGCCAACTCATTGGACAACCTACTTGGGTTTGTATGACAGATTATGACTTACTCCCTCCGTTCTGAAATACTCAACGCTTTAGAAAATCTTAGACAATTTAGCAAAGTATTAATTATTACTCGTAGACTTGATGTGTCACAGGAAACAAAGCGTCCTTCTCTTTTACCAAAGAAAGATTTAATACGGCCATGCAAAATTGCAAGCACCCGGCCAACCAGAGTTGAGATTTTAGCTGGGTCGTGCGGACGGATTGGATTGACGCCTCGGATGCGTGCATGCTATTACTCTCTATACAATATTAATTAGCAACGTGGGGTCTGACAGAACGTAGACTAATTCCAAACAAAATTTCAACATAGAACATAGAGTATTTCCGAATGGAGGGAGTATGGATTTGACACGTTTTTTTGGCATGGCCATATCTCACAATAATTAATAGGCGCCGGTGGACCGGTGAAGATGTTCTAAGTTAAACTGCACAATGGCCTACCTAACCAGGATGACCGTGACCTACATACATATACGGTTCTGGTCACAATAGCTTTGGGTGAGCTAATAATTTAGATTTTATGTCTAGAAATTTGTGGTCGACGCTACACTCGAGCGAGGCTAGCAACTCCTCCACTCAAGACACGTCGATTGGTGGAGCAATTAACTTCGCGCTCGCGGTCTACCCTTCAGGATGCGGCGTCGCGGCTTCAGTCTAGAATCGAACAAACCCACCTAGAGCAGGTGGAGTAATACTAAGCTACCATAATTCGGGCTGTGAGAACGAGTCAGTGCCAACATTCTTAATTTTTGCTTGTGAGTACCAGTTTTCGGACAGGCGAACACGAATCACGCTGATCCCTGTCTGATGCCGTTTTTGATAGCGCGGCCCCACTGTCAGGGTCCACGTGGACAAACGGCCATTGCCGCGCCGTTTGGACCGACCGCATCGACTTAGACACACCCGTTCGCTCGCTCGCTCCACTGTCAGTCCCAGCTCGCTCGCTCTCCTTCTCCTACCACCGTTCTCGCTCGACCAGGAGGCGATGGAGGAGCCGGTGAGTCCTGGAGGCGGCGCCGACAAAGAGGGCGGCATTGGGAGCTCCAGTGTCGTCGGCGGAGACAGCACACGCGGCAGATGCAGAGTGGCGGAGCAGGATGAATTGGATGAGCTCTGGCCGTCTCGGCCATCGAGGGCGGCGGCGATGCTGGCGCATCTCTGGGTGGACAATCCGGCGGAAAGCAAACGGTGGAGCAGTGGCCTCGGCGGAGTAGAGTACGTGTTCACTTTTCCCCCAATTTCCTATCTGAATTTTTCTGTCTAGGGTTAGGGTTTGCTGAATTTTGCAATTTTTACTCGATTTCTGTAGTCTGAATCCTGAAATATGGGAAGTCAGAATTCAGTTGGATGGTGTAGACAATCTAGAGAGGAGAATAGCCAGAGAAGACATTACTTATTTGAATATAGTTGCAGTGATTGAGGAAAAAGGGTTTAGTTTTCAGGATTCCATTTACTGCACAATGTTGGGTGTACATGAATTGGTTCAGAACAACTGCAAGGTCTATGAACTACTGAATCATTTTGAATCAAGTAGGGTGTTGTCATTGTTTGTGAAGAGGGGCAAGCCTGCTGTAGTTAGAAAGAATAATAAATCTTCATACAAGTCCAGTGAGCCACTGTATCTTCTATTGTGCTTCTTGAAGAAGTTGTTCCTTATGATTGGAGTGAGCCTGATGTCTATGTTGTTGATGGATAAGGTTGCATTTTTACAAGTCAGAGTGATGAATATGCACCTGCTAGTAGAGGAGTACATGTTCCAACTCAAGAGAGTCAGAATGTGGATAAGGGTAAAGCAATACAAAATGAAGACAATGATGCTGATGATGATGGCAGCAATGGTTCAGAGAGTGAGCTTGATGATAGATGGTGGGACATTGCCATAGGACAAGTTGATGTTGCACATTTGGAAGAAATGAGGAAGAAGGAACTGAAAGAACTGGCTGAGAGGATTGAGGAGAGGAGGAGGAAGAGAGAGGATCCCCTGCTGTACTGTGAAGGGGACACATATATTGAAGATTTGTTTGTGACTGTAGAAGAAGAAGAAGTTGCACATGAGTTGGAACCAACACCTATTTCAGTCAATAAGAAGAAATTGTCTGTGAAAAGAGGCCCCACTTTGAGGTGTCATTCAAAAGTGGAGATACAAGAGGAACCAAATTACATACCATCATCAGATGAAGACAAGGACACTGGTTTCCTTGAGGAGGAGGCTGAATCAGACAATGAATTTCAGCCATTGTCAATGGTGTCACCAAAAGGCAGAAAGAGTAGAGCAAAGAAAAGGCCAGAGAGGAAGTGGTATGATGATAGAAGACTGCAGCCACATGAGCAACTTTGCTTGAAGATGTGTTTTCTCAATGTTCAACAATTCAGGGATGCTTTGATAGATTTGCACATTGCTCAAAGTAGGAATTTCCAATATTGGAGAAACTCTTATGTTAGAGTTATTGTTCATTGCATCAAGAAGGGTTGTCCCTTCAAGATGGTGGCATCTGAGATAAAAAGGTGAGAAAACCTTTGTCATTAGGAAGATGAGACTACAACACACTTGTAATACTACAAATGAAAGTAGCAGGGTCGGTGCTAAATGAAGGAATGTTCAGGTCAGATCCAAATACAGGAATTCAGTCACTCATAGATGCAGCAAGGCAACAACATGGTGTGGAAGTCAGCAAGGATATGGCCTACAGGGCCAAAAATTTGGCTCTAGATGTTGTGTTGGGTGATCATAGGGAGCAGTATGTAAGGCTTAGAGATTTTGCTCAAGCTATCATTGATACTAACCCTGGTAGCAGGGTGGTTGTGACAACTGTGACACCAACACCTATAGCAAAAAATCTCTGTCCTGGCCCAACATTCCATGGTTTCTTCTTTTGTATCAATGGAGCCAGAGAGGGTTTTCTAAATGGTTGTAGGCCATTCATAGGTGATTATAGTCTCATATTATTTTTTATAGTGCACCTCCTTTTCCCTGTGTGTAATAATTATCTTATTCTACAGGCCTTGATGGTTGCTTTGTGAAGCTGTGCACTGGTGCTCAAATTTTGGCTGCAACAGGAAGGGATGGCAATAACAACATGTACCCTATTGCCTTTGCTGTTGTACCCAAAGAGGACAAAGCCAATTGGTGCTGGTTTCTAACTCAGCTTAAATATGCCCTTGGTGGAGAAGGGCAGTTTGGTAGATACACATTCATGTCTGATAGACAAAAGGTTAGTCTTATCTTGTGATTATCTAGTTTGTCTTGTCATAGTTAACTAGTTTATCTTGCCATAGTTAACTAGTTTGTCTTGTCAACATAGGGACTCATTTCAGCCATCAACATAGTTTTCCCTAATAGCCCACAAAGATTTTGCTT
The DNA here is from genome assembly GCA_916181665.1 of Avena sativa. NCBI lineage: Eukaryota > Viridiplantae > Streptophyta > Magnoliopsida > Poales > Poaceae > Avena > Avena sativa. The sequence goes on from OV702282.1 coordinate 170,640,939, forward strand.
AAGGCACATATATGCCAACTTCCAAAGTGCTGGGTTTAGGGGTGAAGATCTGAAAAAGATAATGGATTCTGCTGCCTATGCTTACCAAAAGCACCACCATGAGCTTGCCATGGAGAATCTGAGAAAGGAGAGTGAGGCAGCTTGGAAGTGGCTAAGTGAAATCCCTGTGCACACATGGACCAGGCATGCATTTGAAACTACCTGCAAGACTGACCTTGTGGTAAACAACCTGAGTGAGGTGGTCAACAGATACATCCTTGATGTTAGGAAGAAACCAATAAGAACAATGATAGAAGGAATAAAAGACAAGATGATGGTGAGGAATCATGAGAAGAGGACAGGTGTTGGTATTGCTAGGTGGAAAATCACTCCCCACTTCAGTGAGCAACTTGAAATATCCAAGAAGAACTCCAGATTCTGCACACCAAGGACTGCAGATGTAGGTTTGTGGCAAGTGACTAATGCTAATGGTGATGCAACCCATGCTGTCAACCTGGTGGACATGACATGTGGATGTAGGAAGTGGGATGTCACAGGCCTGCCTTGCAGTCATGCATGTAGTGCTATCATCAAGGCCAAGCAAATGACAGAGGACTATGTTAGCCACTTTTTCAAAAAGGAGATATATGTTAAAGCATTCAAGCCCATAATTTACCCAGTCCCTGGGCAGCATGGCTGGCCCAAGACAGGGACATATGAAATCATTCCACCTGTCTTTCATATCAAGAAAGGGAGAAAGCAAGAGAAGAGGAGAAAGGGGAAGTTTGAGCTGCCAAAACCTAAACAAACATCAAGAATGGGAACCATAACATGCTCTAATTGTAAACTGCAGGGCCATAGATACACTAGCTGTGCATAGCCTTTGAGGCCTGATTTGGTGATTAGAAAGAACAAGCATGTGGTGAGTTTATGTCCAGCCTACACCACCTTATTATGTGTTCTGTTAGATGTTATCCTTAACATGATCATCTTATGTTGTTTCTTGTTGTTTCTTGTTATCTGTCCAGCCAACACCACCTCCAGCAGCAGATGCACCTACCCCGGCAGCTACTAGAAGGGCACCCCCTGCAGCTACTAGAAGGGCACCCCCTGCAGGTACTACAAAGGGCACCCCCCAGCAGGTACTACAAGGGCAGCTACTACAAGGGCACCCCTAGCAGCTACTTCCTTTGTTGCTCCAAGAAGAACACCAAGACAGAGAGAAGATGATGGTGGATTTGTTCCTGGATACAAGAAGAGCAAGACCTAGGGATATTTCAACTGTGGTTATGCTGGAGGTGATGATGATGGAGGAGCTGGGTCATCAAACCGTTGAAATGTTGTAATGGATACATGTACTAGTCATCTTATGTTTGCAAAAGCTGTTGTAATGGACATGTACTACTTGTTGCCTTACTCCAGTTGCTCTTTTGCTAATGAAACTACTGTGAAATGGACATGTAATGGATTTGTTCTGTGAAATGGACATGTAATGGATTTGTTCTGTCAAATGTTGTTCTATGATGGCAGTTGTGTTCTGTGAAATATTGTTCTGTGAAATTTGGTCAACAATGGCATGTGAAATGTTGTTGTCAACAATGGCACCACATACAAACATAGACAAATGCACCACATACACAAATGATTCAACATACACTAATGGTTCAACATATACAAATGCACCACATAGACAAATGGTTCACATACACAAATGGTGCAACACACATGGTTCAACACAGCTAACACACTACTTCAGATACTCCAGCTTTTTCTTCATCTCACTCAGCACAGATTGCAGCAATATTCTTCAATTTCTCCTTGTTGTTAGTATTTGCTTTAAAAAGATCAAAAAGCAAATACTCCAGCTTTTTATTTTCTGCCTTGAGAACATCTTTTTGTTCCTGCAGAGCCTCCTTTTCTGCCTTCATAGCCTCCTTTTCTGCCTTCATAGCCTGCTTTTCTTCCTCCCATTCCTTCTGCCTAACCCTAAGCACATCAGCTTGTGTAATCTGAATCTGTTTAAGCATGCAAGCTTCAGTCTTTAAATCCTCCACTTCTTTTTCAGCAAATTCATCTCACTCTCACTTTCTTCCATCACCTCCTTCTCTGCCTTCTTCTCAGCATTCTTCTCAGCATTCATGTTAGCCAAATTATCCACCATGGCCTTCTTCTTAGTGCTCTCCATATATTTTTTGACATCAGCAAGGAGGGTGGCATGCTTCTTCTCTATCTTGGCTTTTTCTTCAGCAAGCAGAGCAAGCACCTTACAATTTTCCACCTTCTCATCTATTCTGGCATCATTACTTTCATGGTACATAGCCCACAAACTAACTATTGCGTTGGTCAAATGTTCTGGCCACTCTTCATCTTTCCATGCAACAAACCCACAGTTCAACACTTGCTATTACAAATAAATAAAACCATATGAGATGGATTATACTAACAACAAATACTAATATATAACTAAGCTAGTGAGCAAAGCAACTAGGCTAATATATGTAAGAAGTTTCTGTTTACAATTTCATATAAGAGCAACTAGCAACTAGGATTCAACAAAGATAAAATCTATTAAAATTAGCAACTATGGTTCAACTAGGCAGAGCAACTAGGCAGTGAGCAAAGCAACTAGGCTAGAGGCAAATAAACTAGGCAGTGAGCAAAGCAACTAGGCAGATCAACTAGAACTAGACAGTGAGCAAAGCAACTAAAACTATTATAATTGGAAATAGAACTCACATTTTTCACAGGGCACAGATAAAATCTACGATCAGTGTTGCTCCCTTCAAAAGCCACGCACTGCTGCGGTGTCATCTTGTGGTTGCGACAAACCAGGGCGCAATCCGGGGCTATGCCGCTAAAATTTGGATCCTCAACAAATGCAAGAGCATAATCTAGGTCCGTCAGGTCCTAGTCAAGCAGAAATTGCAAAGACAAATGAGGTAAATGGGAAGGAGTGAACAATTCCTAAATCGCCAAAATTCAACCCTAACCCTAGATAATGAGCTTACCCCAAGAATGTCTGAGCTAGAACTCTCCCCATCGTCCTAGCTAGGCATGCTGGCGATGGCTAGCAGCCTCGGACAGCGGCAATGGCCCAGCGGTGGTGGAGGCGGCGGCAATGGAGCTGCGCGGCGGCGGTGACAAGAACAAGTGGAGTAGGAGCAAGCTGGGACTGATGTCTGTTGACCGAGCATGGACCAGGGTGTGTCTTAGCCGATGCGGTCCAAACGGCACGGCAACGGCCGTTTGTCCACGTGGACCCTGACAGTGGGGTCGCGCTGTCAAAAATGGGATCAGACAGGGATCAGCGTGATTCGTGTTCGCCTGTCCGAAAACTGGTACTGACAAACAAAAATTAAGAATGTTGGTACTGACTCGTTCTGACAGCCCGAATTGTGGTAGCTTCCTGCAATTTACTCAGTACAGGGACGTACGGGCGGCAGGCAAAATGTGAAGACGGAGCATATATGCACACCTCAGTCAGGTCAAGAACCCAGAAGCCACTCCGACGCGGTCCTGCTATGTCATGATTATAATTCAACAGTGTTCGCACTACGAGAATAAACTTTTTTTAAAGTAAAGTCAATAAGTGTCTTGATTTACTAATAAATAATAATCCCTTTAATTAAGATCTCGGTCCTTCAAACTTCCTTGTTAATTTACCACTACTTTTCTCCCTCTTGTTTTCACGCTACCATCTTGTTTACTACCTTTTGGACTTCAACATTGGCAATCCGACGCGGCAGCACACTTTGTAATTTTTTAGCTCCTTCACTAATTCTTGATCCCTTTTATGCCCATATATCTATCCGATTCATATCCAATATATAAAGGCACAACAAAAATGTACACCAAAATAGTCATAGGCAATTCCAAGGCAGAATAAGCTATGTATCGTCTGCCTTGGAAAACCTTGTTCCTTATATGATACCTGGGTGGAAACCAAGTAACATTAATTCATTTGTCCTCGGGTAGGTCAGCAACCATCAGAGTGCCGGCATGTCCTCCTTGGCGACGCGACAATTTCACTGGAATCCAAAAAAACTAAAATAGAAATAGTATCATGTTTACCCTGGATTCTAGTGTTTGAGTACCCGATAAGATGTATCTTTTTTCATAGATCACAATAGATCTGTCAGAATTTGAACTACAATTGAACGATAAACACACACGTGCTTAAATCAATGTCTTGATTTAGCAATGTAAAAATAATCGCTTTAATTTAGATCGATCCTTCCTTTCAGCCTCTTTTCCTTAAGTTACCACCAATTTTCTCCCTCTTTTTTTCTCCTTTCGAGAAGACCAGAACCCATACGCATAGCGTACTCATACACACGGACTTACTAAATGTATTTTCAAACAATTTGCACTTGCCTCTTAGGCCCCTTTTTTTTGGCTTCTAAACTAGCTTATATGTTCCTCACTTGTGAACAGTTTCTTAGGCTACAATTGGCATTGAGCGACCATCAAAGTATATATATACGCGCAAAATGTCTATGCTACGACAGGGATCAGGTGCGTAATTAAGGAAATACAACAAGGAGCTAGCGCCACCTATAGATAGTTGCGATTCGGTGACATTGAATCATTCATCGTTACCCATATTATGTACTTTTTGGGCCAGACCTACGTTGGCAAACCGAGTCGGTAGCACGCATTTCTATTTTGTCCATCCATCTGTAATTCCTGATGCCTTCTATGTCCAGATCTCTCAGATTCATATCTAATGTACATAAGGACAACAAATATGCCCAAAATAGGCATAAGAAATTCCAAGACAGAATAAGCTTTCCATCGTCTGCTTGGCAGAACATTGTTCCTTATATATGATATTTGGGTGGTAAGGAGTGACATGAATTCATTTTGTCCTTGGGGAGTTTAGGTAGGTTAGCAACCATTAGAGTGCCAGCATGTCCTCCTCACTGACGCGGAAATTACCTTTTCTTTTACAATGGGAATACATAAATATTGCGGAGATAATAATTCTACGTAGCCTCTGCAACATCGACATGCTCTAATAACATTATGAATCCCAAAAAAGAAAAAAAAGAATTATAGAAAAGGAAAGTCCCGTTTCAAATTTTATTTCTTATAGCAGCAATACTAACACTACCATGACGGCACCAGAAGTCCAGCTTGTCTAAAAATGACGCATCTAAAAAGAAAAAGGTACGACAATTTCCCTGGAGTCCAAGAAAACTAAAATTAAAAAAGGCTTGCATATATATATTTTTAGCGGTGGCATATTTTCCTAGTAATCAACGCGGTGACATTGCCGGACAAGAGAGCAACATACTGGATACTCGAATTCAGCTAGACGTAATTGGGGAACCGAACATGTTGCTCTCAAGGCAGAAAAGCAATACTATCTTGTATTACAGAGATCTCGGCTGATCAGAGTTATGATGAAATGTTTAGCACGAACGTGGTTAAATCCTTGGTTATCTTCCTGACGTCAAAGCTGAAGCTGTCGGACATTGTCCTGTTGGATCAAAACTCGGTGATATATATATGCATGCATGTTGGACTAATAAAACATGTCAGCACTGCCTAAGCATCCTCACAGGCGTTCGAGGTTTTTTTTTTTTTTTTGAACATTGAACGGGTGCAAAGCACCCGACATATATTGCTGCATAGAAGCCGATGGAGTACAAAGGGGCCAAAAAGATAAAAATTACATAGAGGCCCAAGAAATTGCAAAGAGGACCCTAAAAGAAACTAGAAAAAGCAATCCAGTCCTTGGTCTTCATCCTCCTCCAGATCGGCGACGAATCTCCAACATCGACGGCCGTCCAAGCTAGGAAGCGACCGACGAGAGGAGCAAAGCAGCGCGGAGCGGCAGCCCTACTGCCATAGGGTCCGGCGTGATGACGGAACCGCCGCCAAAGAAACGCCGGAGAGGAGCTCCAGGAGAAACAACCGCCGCCGCAGGCACACCAGACCCAGCTCACCTAGCCACCACCATGGAAGCCAGAGGAAGCTGGAGAGGGAACCTACCTCGGCATGGACAGCCCCAGCATCCAGAAGAGGGAGAGGAGGGACGACGCAGCACTCCGCAACCCCCTCGCCTCCACGGCCGGCCGGGAAGGAGAAGCCGCTGCACCACCCACCACCACGCCCTTCTCCCCCGCCACCACGGCCGGCCAAGAAAGGCATCGAAGCTTCCACTCCCACCCCAGATGCCGGCTCCTAGACCCTTATTGAGAGCCTCAAGCAGCAGATCTCCCCCAGAGCAACAGCCACCGGAGCCCACGAAAGAGGAAACCTGCCGGCAAGCCCCAGATCTGGGTCAACGACCTGGGCAAGCTCCGGGACAGAGCCCGAAAACGCGACGAAACCGCCGCAAGCCAACCTATCTACTAACCTAAACTACTCCGGAGCCCCCCCTCCGCCACCTCCGGCCGGCATCGCCGCCGGAGGGGCTCGGGATTGGCCCAGCCGCTCTCTTCTTCTCTCGGGGGAACTGTTCACAGGAGAGTGGGGGGGGGGTCCTACAGGCGTTCGAGGGTAACACTGAGTTTGCTCGCGTACATCCAGCACAGCATCTGGAATGGCGAATCCAAGTATAATTTACATGTATATTTGCAACCGCTGGAATGAAGAGCTAAGCCTAATTAACCAGGACGAGTGTGAATTACAAAGTGGAGTACATCACGCTGGCTGATGATCACAGTAAGTGTATGTATATATATATATATATATATATATATATATATATATATATATATATATATATATATATATATATATATATATATATACTTTGACGTCAGGAAGATAGCTAGCTAAACACAAGCATAGCTGCGCATAGCCTATCTACCGTTGATTCTCTCCCCTTTTGATATAGGGAGCACATGTTTCCTGACCCAAAACGTTAGATTCTCATTTGATACTAAGTAACGCCGTTACTTTATGACTTGCACGAAAACCGAGCAAACTAAGCTTATCTGATTTCATGCCTTTTTGAGTCAAACCCTAACCCAAATAAGCCTTGTTTTCGTTCTGTAACACTAACCCAAACAAGTCTTATTCCTTTTAGGTAGCTATTCCTTTTTGAGTCAAATCTTATTTCGTGTTGTAACCCTAACCCAAATAAGCCTTATTCCTTTTAGATAGCTATTTCATGCAGAACTTAACATTTTTTCACTTTATGTATTGTTTTACGAGCTGTCGGCCCAAGCCCCACTTATTTATTCTCTCTTCAAAATTCCTTGCTCATTTGATAAACAAGGCGGAATAGGCGATTGCTCTCTTCGTTCTACCTCATCCCTCGTCGTGCACGGCGCTGCCGTCGGCACATTTTTTTTGATACGTACCATTGCTTTCCCTAAGAACAAGGAAATTTTTTATGCCAAAAATATAAGGCACTAAACCACTTACATGAAAAGTTAGGGTTTGCATACTGTCACAAGCTTTCACTAGGGTTTGCATAGTACGAAGCGTTTGCATGCAGAACTCAATTTAACCTTGGTTATTTTATCTTTCCATTTTAGATGCTAAAATTTTCTTTGTCAAACAGCGTGCTAAAAAATTAGGGTTTGCTCAGGAACCTAGGCATTGCATGCATGGACACAAACGGTGTGGTACAACTGCCGTTAGAAACCGTTAGTCCTTACAAGAGCAAGTCACTATCATCTAAAATAGCATTGCATGTGATCTCTTTATCCAACGGACCTAAGACTATGCACAGCTACGCCTGTGTGTAGCAAATCCGCGTATATATATATATATATATATATATATATATATATATATATATATATATATATAGGAAATAGCCTGCTAAACACGGGCATAGCTGCGTATAGCCTATCCACCGTTGATTCTATCCTCTTTTGATATAGGAAGTACATGTATCCAGACCCAGGATTTGTCTAAGAACTAACGCCGTTAGTGTTCATTTGGCATGCATGCATGAAGCTCTAGCAAAATAAACCTTATCTAATTTTGTTTGCATGAGGCAAACCCTAACGAGTAACATGCGGTAAACACTAAACCAAATATACTACACGGTAAACCGTAATATACTACATGCACGAAGCCCTAACAAAACAAAGCTTATCTAATTTCGTTTTGGTTAGACAAACCCTAATATACAACATGAGGTAAACCCTAACCCTAATATACTACATGCATGAAGCCCTAGCAAAACAAAGCTTGTCTAATTTTGTTTACATGAGGCAAACCCTAACGAGCAACATGCAAAACAAAGCTTATCTAATTTCGTTTAGGTGAGGCAAACCCTAACGGACAACATGCTGAGAAACCCTAACTTATTTAGTCTCTCTTCAACTTTCCTTGCTCATTTGAAAAACTAGGTGGAACCGGTTATTGCTTTCTTCCCTCTACCTCATCCCTCCTCGTGCACTTCGAATAAATTCTTGGACGAAACACACAATTTATTTGACAGAAATTTTTAAGAAACTAAATTCTCGTACTTACTAATAAACAATATAAATGTTATTATTTTCGAATACCATTTTTTTTCATTATTGCGACTTCTTTGTTCCACTGCTAGCTACAAGTACTTGTATAAGATGTTTTGTCTATGAGTGTGTTCTATCTTTTATAGAGTACCACAGTACTATGTGGCGGGAAAACAAAACAAAATGTCACCCAGATGGCGCGCGACAAGTTACTCTCTCCCGCCAAAAAAATAAGACACTAAACCACTTAGATGAATATTTAGGGTTTGCATAGTACCACAAAATTTCACTAGGGTTTGCATAGTATGAAGTCCTAGCTGCAGAAAGAAGCCACCCTAATCAAAACAAGGGTTGTTTTGCTCCAATAGCTAGGGCCACCGCAATAAAAAAAACCTTTGTTTGGTATTCTTCACATTGTCATGGATGCATGCGGCCATCAAACACATACCAAAATAACCTTTGTTAGGGCACTCTCTTGCATGGCACATAGTCTAAAGTTACTGCATGCAAAACCTGTTTTAATCCTTGTTCTCAATCCCTTCTCATTTTAGATGCTAAAATTTTTGTAGCCAAAACAGTGTGTTAATTTGGAACCCATGCCAAACCCTAGATTCTTGCATGCATGCACAAACTAACACCGTTAGCTCAGCCATGTTCCACCCCACTTTCATATATATATCGACACGGATTTGCTACTCACAGGCGTAGCTGCGCATAGGCAGAGCACCGTTGGATTTAGGGATCAAATGCATGCAACCTCTAGATGGAAGTGGGGTGGAACATGGCTGAGCTAACGGTGTTAGTTTGTGCATGCATGCAAGAATCTAGGGTTTGGCATGGGTTCCAATTTAGCACACTGTTTTGGCTACAAAAGTTTTAGCATCTAAAATGAGAAGTTTTAGCATCTAAAATGAGAAGGGATTGAGAATAAGGATTAAAACAGGTTTTGCATGCAGAAATTTTAGACTATGTGCCATGCAAAAGAGTGCCCTAACAAAGGTTGTTTTGGTATGTGTTTGGTGACCGCATGCATCCATGAGAATGTGAAGAAAACGAAACAAAGGTTGTTTTGTTTATTGCGGCGGCAATGAAATAAGGCTTAGTTTGGTTAGGGTTTACCGCATGTAGTATATTAGGGTTTGCCTCACCTAAATGAAATTTGATAAGCTTTGTTTTGCTAGGGCTTCATGCATGTAGTATATTAGGGTTTACCATGTAGTATATTAGGGTTAGGGTTTACCGCATGTTGTATATTAGGGTTTGCCTCACCTAAATGAAATTTGATAAGCTTTGTTTTGCTAGGGCTTCATGCATGTAGTATATTAGGGTTTACCGTGTAGTATATTAGGGTTAGGGTTTACCGCATGTTGTATATTAGGGTTTGCCTCACCTAAATAAAATTTGATAAGCTTTGTTTTGCTAGGGCTTCATGCATGCACCAAAGGAACACTAACGGCGTTACTATTGAGCCAACATCCTGGTTCTGGATACATGTGCTCCCTATATCAAAAGGGGAGAGAATCAACGGTGAATAGGCTATGGGCAGCTATGGCTGTGTTTAGCTAGCTATTTTCTATATATATATATATATCATGCAGATATCGATGTTGGATCGAACGTGTGGGACGACACCATAAAATCTAGTACCTTCAGTTTAGGATCGAAAAGACAACTAGGATGGAAAAATCAATGCCCAAGTGCTTAAATCCTTACAATCTTTACACTCGATCGAGGCTAGCTACTCCCTCTGCTCCCAAATGTATGCCTGTTTAGAAAGAGTAGTACTCTTAATTTAAACTGCTAGAAAGACCATTTAAACTGCTAGAAAGACCATTTAGTAGTACTCTATAATTAACATTTTAGCGTGGGCTAAACTCTCTCATGTCATCCCAAATATAAACCGAAGCCTGAGAAGATGTTGGAACCAAGCCAGGGACAGGCTGCAAGGAGCTGAACTCACGCGTTTAAATTCCATGGTCATGCTAATAGTATGGAATATTTGGAGAGAAAGAAATGAAAGGGTTTTTGAGAACAAATACAAGACTATGGAGCAGACCACCAATCAAATTAAGCAGGAAGCAAAGCAATGGGCTACAGCAAGTGGAGGTCGTCTTTGCCTTCCTGAGATCTAGACTACTTTTGTCTTTTCTTTCTCCTTCCTTAAGAAGTTCTTTTTATGTAAGGTCTCCTAGCAGGTTTAGACTTTCTTTTGGTCGTCTTGGTCAGGCTTTTCAGCTTCTCATCTGTAAAACCTGTTTTCCTCTTCTTAATATATATAACATGCAGCTCTTACTCCATAATTCAGTCAAGAACCCAAAAAGCACCGCGACGCGGTTAACTACACGCAGTCAGTACATACGTGACTCTCAAGCCTTAGGTCAATAGTTCGCACTAATTACTGATTAACCACAATAACACGTATATTCACGCCAGATCAGTGAAGGTCACAGTTGATTTATCTGTACAATCGCTGCTTTACGGACCGATCCTTCAGCTGGTCCCGAAATGCTCAGCTGATTTTTAGAGTCGGCCATGGTTTGCAGCGATTTTTGAAGAAACTAGCAGACGTCACCCAGGAACAGTGTGGGATCAGAACACTAAGCGTGTCATGCTGTGGCTATTGGGCTCAATGGAGAATTCAGTCAAGGAACAAGTCAGAAGGATTTCGAACTGCAGTTGAAGTTCGGTGAGTATTGAAACCCATTTTTCTAGGAATTCAAACAAAAATGCAAGTTATCAGAATCCTTTGCCAGTTAAGGCAAATCAAACAAGATAAGAAAATTGCGACAGAGTATGCAAGGGAGATTAAAAAGCTCTTTAGGGATCTTGAATATTTCAGGCCATTTAAGGCACGTGATCCTCCGAATGTTTCTTTACTACGGGTGTGGTTTGAGCCCATTCTTAAATTTTAATTGCTCATATAAAAACGTGCTAAGATGAGAAGTTATTTGTCCTTGGGTAGGTCCATAGCTACACTTCCCTCTGTTATAAGTGTGGTCATTAGGTAGGCTAAAAGCTACTGTATGAGAGTATCATCAATCCCTAGAAAACAGTGAAATTCCTTTGGAATTGTTTTCTGAGGAAGAGTTTAATTGCTCTTATGAAAGGTTTGTGCCAATAAATATGAATGCACTGTTGACATTGCCTTAGGATCAACTAGGCTAGAAACATCACGGTAGATCTTTGTCTGTAGAGGTCTAGTCGAAATCTGAGAGGGAGAGGGAGATCAGGAGAGAGAGGGGCAAACCTTTGGTGAGGCTCGAGGAGCCCGAGCCGGTGGCCATCGGGAGGGCGACGGCGTGAGCGTGGGTGAGCGAGGCGGTGGCGTCGGTGGTGCTTCCTATCACTCTGCGCGAGCCCTCGATCGGAAGGGCGTGGGGAGTGGCGCACGGTCAACCTCGTGAGTCATGCTGCCGGCTCCCCACCTCTTTATATAGCGCTGGCGACAGGGGCCCACCAACCAGATAAGGTTGGGCGCCCCCGATCAGGGCGCAGTTAGGGGCGTGCTGGGCCGTTGGGCCCAGTCACGTTGAGATCTATCTAACATTCTCCCCCTAGATCTCGACTTTACTTTTAACCTTGTTCTTTACTTATTCTATCACAGAATGATACATAGAGCATGTTTCATCGTCTCAGCTCAATTGCCGATAGAATCAGACAGCCACTATATACCTTCATGTTCTGGAACAAATCCTGTTACTTTTGGGCCTCTTTAGTCCAGGAATCATAGGCTTCCCGTTAAACCCATGCCGGCTATGTGTTCCTTGAACACATTGGGTGGTAAGCCTTTCGTTAGCGGATCCGCAAGCATATCCTTTGTCCTTATATGCTCGAGTCTTATAGTTTGATCCTGGACTTTGTCCTTCACAACATAATACTTTATATCTATAGACTTTGTAGCATTACTCGACTTGTTGTTGTGAGCATAGAATACTGCGGGCTCGTTGTCACAGTACATTTGTAGTGGCCTGCTGATGCAGTCAACCACTTTCAAGTCGGGTAAGAATTTCTTTAACCATAACGCCTGTTCTATGGCCTCATAACATGCTATAAATTCTGCATACATCGTAGATGATGCAACTATCGACTGTTTGGCGCTTCTCCACGAAATAGCACCTCCTGTGAGAGTAAAGACATACCCTGTCGTGGACTTTCGGTCATCTTTATCTCCCGCAAAATCTGCATCTGAATACCCTTTTATCTCTAGGGAATCAGATCTTTTATATGTAAGCATGAGGCCTTTTGTGCCTTGCACATAACGCAAAGCTTTCTTTACCATCTTCCAGTGCTCTATGCCTGGATTCTCTTGATATCTACCGAGTACCCCGGTGATAAATGCTAAGTCAGGGCGAGTGCACACTTGTGCATACTGTAAGCTTCCAACAGCCGAAGCATATGGTACTGACTTTATTTGATCGATCTCATATTGATTCTTTGGACATTGGGATTTCCCAAAGCTATCGCCCTTGACTATGGGAGCAGGTGTTGAATTACTCGCATGCATATTGTATTTCTTTAAGATCTTTTCACAATATGCTTTCTGCGACAGTCCTAACACTCCATTCTTTCTGTCTCGGTGAATTTCTATGCCCAAAACATAAGAGGATTCACCAAGGTCTTTCATGTCAAAGTTAGATGACAAGAACTTCTTTGTCTCTAGTAGTAGACTAACATCACTACTGGCAAGCAGAATGTCATCCACATACAAAATTAGGAAAATATATTTCCCACTTTTGAACTTTGCATAAATGCAGTTGTCCTCAACATTTTCTTTGAATCCAAATCTTTTAATGGTATCATTAAACTTTAAATACCACTGCCTAGAGGCTTGCTTTAACCCATAAATAGATTTCTTTAGGCGGCATCCCATATATTCCTTCCCCTCCATGAAAAAACCCTTGGGTTGTTTCATGTAAACATTTTCTTCTAAATCTCCATTTAGAAATGCCGTCTTGACATCCATTTGATGTAACTCTAAATCAAAATGTGCAACTAGTGCCATGATGATTCTGAAGGAGTCCTTACATGAGACCGGAGAAAAAGTCTCATTGTAATCTACGCCTTGTCTTTGCGTAAAGCCTTTTGCCACGAGTCTAGCTTTATACTTTTCTACATTCCCATTGGAGTCATACTTTGTTTTGTAGACCCATTTGCATCCTACTGTTTTGGCTCCTTTAGGAATTTCCTCTAAGTCCCAAACATTGTTGGAACTCATTGATTTCATTTCATCTTCCATTGCCTCCACCCACTTGGCTGAGCGAGGGCTACTCATGGCTTCTTCATATGAGGTAGGATCGCCCTCCATATGAACTACATTGTAAACTTTGTAGATTTCTTTGGAAATGGCTGGTCTTCGTTCTCTTTTAGACCGTCTGAGTTCATCAGACTCTTGCTCATTTCTTGCCTCGGGTTCAGGCACATTTACACTAGGTGGTTGTTCTGGCTCCCTTTCATGCTCAACCGTGGGTTCAGGTGGCTCCTGATGGACAGGTTCCGAACTTTCGCCCATTGTTGTCACGTGTGGAGTCACAACAGGTGCCGGCACCACAACCTCAGGGGTTGTAGATGGTGGCACAACAGGTAGCGAGAAAAATGGCTCCTGAGTCATTGGATTAGGTGCATGCACCCTCTTCTCCTCAAGATCAATTTTCCTAGCTACCGTGCCCCCTCTCATCAATTCGTCCTCCAAGAAGACTGCATGTCTCGTTTCTACAAACTTTGTGTATCTGTCAGGACAGTAGAAACGATAGCCTTTTGACTTATCTGGATAGCCAATGAAGTGGCAAGATACTGTTTTGGGGTCTAACTTTGCAATGTTTGGATTGAAAACTTTTGCCTCAGCTGGGCTCCCCCAGACCCTCAAGTGGTGCAGAGAGGGGACTCTGCCTGTCCACAATTCATACGGTGTTTTGGGCACCGACTTACTTGGTACTCTGTTGAGAATGTGAATGGCGGTTTTAAGCGCCTCCATCCACAATCCCAATGGGAGGGTGGAATAGCTCATCATGCTGCGCACCATATCCATAAGGGTACGGTTGCGCCTTTCAGCTACTCCGTTTTGCTGAGGTTCGCCCGGCATAGAATACTGGGCGACTATTCCATTTTCTTGCAGGAACCTTGCAAAGGGTCCTGGTACTTGACCATATGGAGTATGCCGACCGTAGTACTCCCCCCCACGATCGGACCGAACTATTTTAATTCTTTTATCATGCTGATTTTCTACTTCAGCTTTGAAAATTTTAAATTTATCCAATGCTTCAGATCTTTCTTTAATTGGATAAATATAACCATACCGGGAGTGATCATCCGTGAATGTTATGAATGAATCATAGCCATCCACACTTTTCACCGGAAACGGTCCACAAATATCCGTGTGGATTATTTCTAGTGTAGCTATGCTTCGGTTTGCACCCTTTTTAATTTGTTTGACATATTTTTCCTTTAATGCAATCTATGCATTGTTCTATGTCGGAGAACTCTAACGGAGGAAGAATGTCATTTTTAACGAGGCTTTCTATTCTTCCCCTCGAAATATGGCCTAGTCTGCAGTGCCATAGTTTCGATGAGTCAAGAGTTCGCTTTCTTTTGTTCTTTGTTTGACAAGGGAACTTGTTCATTCACATCACACACAGAAAACACTTTCTCATGCAAGGATAATAAATAAAGCTTGTCATGTAGTGAAGCAAAACAACACCCACATAAGCATTATTAAACCATATGGCACACTTGCCATATTGCACTCATAGTTATCTTTGTCCACACGGGATACTTATCAAGTTTCTATGTAATGAAGGCTTTTAGTCTTTTCTATGTCCCATTTTTTCTGGGGACATGCTATAATCGATAACGAAGGTGTCAAAATGTTGAGGCAGTGAAGCCATCACCAAGTGAACAAGGAGTGCAGCCTTTAGCTCCAAATCAACATCCATGGGCTTAAGCTTAGCTGCCATGTTGTTCATCGGCAGTCTCTTATGCCATGTGCACCTCCATTATACCTTTCTGTCACCAGCTGTTTCAGTAGGTGGGGCATGAACCAGTGAACTGGCTCTTTATATTTTCTATAAACTCCCATGCGGAAGCACACTTTGCAATTGAGCCCGCATTAGCGTTCTCAATTGTGTTCTTTATAAAAGTAATGCAACTTTTGTCGGCATTAAACATCTTTTGGTTTTCTAAGGTATATGCCATCTCCGATAGAGCATGGTCCTTTTTCTTTTCCTGCCATGCAATATCATCATCTTTTCTTCTTTACACCACAATGTTGTGTAATCATAACAACAATTACATGCATTAATCCAACGTTGGCTTAAATTAAAACATACAACTGTTTATGCAATTAAATCTATATCACCGTTGGGTAGATAATAGAGATAAATACATATATTATTGCAACAAAACATGATCATGT
This sequence comes from Avena sativa, assembly GCA_916181665.1. Lineage (NCBI taxonomy): Eukaryota > Viridiplantae > Streptophyta > Magnoliopsida > Poales > Poaceae > Avena > Avena sativa. The sequence continues at coordinate 170,656,752 of OV702282.1, forward strand.
TATTAATAACGTTGGTTATAAAATAACAGAACCATAATTGTTTCAATAATCACTATAACATACTTTTTGAAATTCAATTCACTTTAAAACTTTAATAAACACTTTTAACTATTTACATAGATAAATCCAACTTTTTAACATATAATGAAAATTCATGATCATGCTATTAATAATGTTGGTTATATAATAACATAATCATAATCACATTTTAATATCACTTTAACACATCTTTTAGAAATTTAATTATCACTTTATTGCATTTAAGCAATCACCTTTAACTATTTGCAGCGGAATATGAATATAAAATTCATGAAATTTTATACTTTACAGAAATATTTTTGTTACTTTTGAATTCTCTAAACAAATTTTCGTTGGAATAATTTGAGTAGAAAAAACTGTACAAAATTTGCTAAAAAAAACTGAACAAAACTATTAAAAAATGTATTGTGTTAAAAAATAACAGAAAAAAACTGTTCTCTGCGGCGGCCCACGGCACGCATTGCTATTTGCCACGCAGCGTGTCGCACAGCAGCGCCAGTAACACGGCCCACGGCCCGCGGAAGGCAGACGTGTGCGCCCTGCACCGAGCAGCCAGCAGCAGCCCATCTCGGCGGCCCGCTTAACGCTCAGGCGGCCCATAGCCCGCCAAAACGCCTGCCGCCGCTCATTCCTAGCCGTCGGATCAGATCCGACGGTCCAGCGCATCTCTCGCCTGGTCAAAACGACCACGACGCCTGGACCCCGAAACCCTAGCGCCACTCGCCAACTCGCCCCACTCGTTCGCCTCTCTCTGTCCCGTGACGGCGGCGGCCACAAGAAGAGAAAACGCGCCAGCGCCGGAGGCCTGCCGTGGACGGCGGGACCCCGCTGCGGCGAGTCTCCCTCCCCCTTTCCTTTCCTCTCCTTGAAGCAGCCCGCAGGCGAGAGAGAGAGAGAGAGCACGGTGGCGCCCCCACTTCGAAGAAATGGTGTAGAGAGGAGCTGCAAGCAATGGCGCCCCCCTTGGCCCCTTGCCAACGCGCGCATCCACCCTGGGTGGGTGCGCCGTGGTCAAGCGGCCCAGGCGGCGGTGCCCTTTTCCTGGCGGTGGCCGGCGAACCCCCGGCGTACGCTCGGTCTGGTGGTGCCCTCGTCGGCCCAACGGTCGGCGGCGTGCCTTTGCCCCCGAAGGGGTCACTCCCTTTCGGCCGTGGCGGAGGCGGGGTGCCCCCTCCACTGCCATGTTCTTCCTCCGACGGCTCGTCTTGCCGATGCCCGTCGGTTGGAGAGGAACGGCGCGGCCCAACGACGGCGCTCTTTGCCGGCGAGCACGAGGCTGCCAGGTAAGGTTATACTCTTCCCCTTCTCTCTGTTAGGATTAGGGTTCGGGATTTCTTTTTCCTTTTCTTTTGGGGATTTGGGGATTTCTTTTGGGGATGAACTGGGATGAACTAGGGTTTTGAAATCGAAACTTTTCTGTGATTTATCTCTACCGGAGAAAATCTAGAGCCTAGAAGCGCTCTGATACCAATGTTGACATTGCCTTAGGATCAACTAGGCTAGAAACATCACGGTAGATCTTTGTCTGTAGAGGTCTAGTCGAAATCTGAGAGGGAGAGGGAGATCAGGAGAGAGAGGGGCAAACCTTTGGTGAGGCTCGAGGAGCCTGAGCCGGTGGCCATCGGGAGGGCGACGGCGTGAGCGTGGGTGAGCGAGGCAGTGGCGTCGGTGGTGCTTCCCGTCACTCTGCGCGAGCCCTCGATCGGAAGGGCGTGGGGAGTGGCGCACGGTCAACCTCGTGAGTCGTGCTGCCGGCTCCCCACCTCTTTATATAACGCTGGCGACAAGGGCCCACCAACCAGATAAGGTTGGGCGCCCCCGATCAGGGCGCAGTTAGGGGCGTGCTGGGCCGTTGGGCCCAGTCACGTTGAGATCTATCTAACATGCACGTGTCCGACTTAGTTCATCATTATAAATTCCATAACAACAACTCCTAGTCGTTACCAATCCCTCTGCAATTAGAAATCAACGAGATTAGTAGAGCCAACATTGTCAAATGTACCGGCATCACATGAACACAAGGTCCGTGAACTTCATAAGACCTTTTATGATACTCACTTCGTTCCTGAGCTTAAGGCATAATTTCTTTTTCAATTTTTTCGTCGGCGGTTAAGGAACGAGCAGCACCAGGCGGGGAAAAGTTGCTAAACTCCCAAAACGTTACCCTCTTCCTCCCCAACTCGTGAAACAAATCCACTGATTCCTTGCCTCCATCGCCAGCTTCCCAATCGCCGCCACCCTCATAGTACTCCCCTCTCAGGCGACCAGTGACTCGGCTAGATAGAGCTCGTTCGCACCGCTCGATCTTCCCTAAGGTTGCCCCCCAAATCCTCATATATGTTGTCGTGCACGCTCCTGGACATTGCGTGAGCAGAGGGAGATGGAGGGTAGGGGCAGCAGATGTTTTCTGATGAGTGGTGGGAGTGCGGACGGAGTTGTGATGGGAGCAACCAGGGGTGGAGCCAGGGGCGAGGACGCGTCCGATCCCCTCCCCCCTAAAGCCTTATTCGGTTACCTTGGGTTTGAACGGGATTGGCATGGATTAAAAGGGATTAAATCTCATCTAAGTCAAAATCCACCCCAATCCACTAGGGAGGTGGATTAAACGAACAAGGCCTAATGGTTCGCCCCCCAACAAAAACTATACTTAATACTATGTGTGTATCTTATATATATTGTACTCTGGTGGCCATTGCTAATCACGTCTTTACTTTTTTCTTGAGTCAAATCACGTCTTTACTAGGTCTAGAGCCCAACTCTGGTCAAAATCAATGGTCCATCTAGTTCTGTATTCTCTCTACCTCTACCACTACCACCACTCTCTCCCCCTCTCCCTCTACCTCGTCTCGTCCCCTCTCTGCTTTTTCCCTGCGCAAACTTTTGCTTTTTGGTGACAATAATCCCCCCTCTCGCGTCTTCCACACCCTTCCCCCCCTTGAGAGTCGACCCACCACCTCCGGGCCGATCTGATGCTCCCTCCGGCGGCGATGCCGGCCGGTGGAGGCTGAAGAAAGGCGCCGGCTTCAGTAGAGTAGGATCTAGGTTTAGTTTTTGTAGATCTTGTGCCCTAGTGTCGTCTGGGGGTAGGTCGCCGAGCTCCATCGGCCGAGCTCGGTGCGTCCATGGCCCCTCCGTCCTCGCTGCCCTGCTTTGGTGGCAAAAGCAGTGGCTTGGGAGAAGGCTGGAGTATGGCATCTCCGACAATAAGGCCGTCCTCCCCTTCCTTCAGAGGCCTGCTGGTCTGGTGCTCCGCCGCGGTGCCAGACGGTCACCAGCACTGCTGACAAAGAAGCTCCCATGGTGTAAGCTCGGCTTTGAAGGCAGATCTGGTGGAATCTCTTTCAATAAGCGGTGCTTTGCCCCGGCTCGTCGTCATCGCCATCATCTACGCCCACCTCCCCTGGTCCGTGGCAGGTTCCTAGGGTTCGAAGGTGAGCCGTTTTCTCTGCTTCGATGTTGGCGCGCCACTGCCGCTCTGGATTCGCTGCTTGCTCTGCTTCCCCTCTTCTCTTTGATCTCCACGGTGGGGATGGGGGAACAAGGGAGTGGAGTCATCTTCTGGCCAGGTCGGCATAGTGTTGGAGATATGCCCTAGAGGCAATAATAAATATAGTTATTATTATATCTTTGTGTTTAAGATAAATGTTTACATTCATGCTATAATAGTATTAACAAGGAAACATTAATACTTGTGTGATTTGTAAACTTAAATTGAAGTCCCTAGTAAAGCCTCTATACATCACTAGCTTGTTGGTTAATAAATGATTGTGGTTTCCCTATCATGAACATTGAGATGTTATTAACAACAAGATCATATCGTTAGGAGAATGATATGGCGGACATACTCCTATAGATAAGCGTAGCATAAAGATCAAGTCATTTTAATAGTTCAATTGCTATATGCTTTCTGATACATAGTAACCTAATTCCTTCGACCATGAGATCATGCATATCAACTTTACCGGATGGATGCTTTGATGACATCAAACACCACACCGTAACTGGGTGGCTATAAAGGTGGCATTGAGTGTTCGGAAAGTATTGATTGAGATACATGGATCAAGAGTGGGATTTGTCCATCCATATGACGGATAGATATACTCTGGGCCCTCTCGGTGAAATGTCATCCAATTAGCTTGCAAGCATGTGACTGGCTCACAAGGGATCACATATCACGGGAACGAGAAAAGAGTACTTTTCGGTAACGAGGTTGAACTAGGTATGCAGAGATACCGACGATCATAACCTCAGATAAGTAAACTATCGTGAGGATAAGTGTCTCGATCATGTCCGCATAATTCACGAAACGTAGGGAGACACACTTAAGGATTCGACGTTGTTTGAGTAGTTATGGAATGATGAGAAAGAGTCGGAATGTTGTTCGGAGTCTCGGATGGGATCCGGGATATCACGAGGAGATCCGGAATGGTCCGGAGAATAAGATTCATATAAGGAAAGTCCTGTTTCGGAGTTGGGGAATGGTTCCAGTGTTTTCATTGGGAATGTTCTAGAAGGTTCCGGAGTGTCCGGAACTCCGGAGGGGAAGGGTACATGAATGTGTTATATCAAGTTGGTATGATTGCATCATGTACTAGGTGTCATCGCTGAACAAAATAAAGGGTTTAATCAAATCCTAGTTTGAAAAAGTCAAACGCCAATTTGAAAGTCAAACGGCTATTTTGGGAAGTGGAGAGGGAGGTGGAAACCGAGTTGGGGGAGGATTTCCTCCCTCCACCGCCGGCCCACCTTGAAGCCGAGATGGGGAGGGACCCCCTCCCCTTGGCCGGCCCCTCCACCTATAAAAGGAGAGGCAGGGCTCCCCTCCTAGACACCCAACACCTACACATCTAAACCCTAGCCGTCGGCGCCGCCACCTCCTGCTGCCGCCGCCTAGCAACCCTAGCCGCCGGCCAATCCACATCCTCGACGTGTCTAAACCCTAGACCGTCGAGGGCTCTCTCATAGTCCACCATACTCGCTCCGGCTTAAGGCGAAGCCCTGCGAGATCTCCCCTCTACTTCCGGTACCACGCCGTTGTGCTGCCGAAATCGCGAGGAGAGTGCTACAACCTCCGCTGCCTGCTGGAACAAGGGAGAGGAAGGTCTTCGTCGAGTACCGAACGTGTGACCGACTGCGGGAGCGCTGCCGGAACGCAGCGCCGGAAGGATCGTCTACGCGATCTTGAGATCGGGAAGAGTACGACTACATCACCCACGAGAATCCGCTCTCGTTAAACACTTTGGAATCTTCGAGGGTGAGTTATTCCATCGACTCGTTGCTACAATCTAGTAGATAGATCTTGGCTTGTTTGTTTGTATGCGATAGAAATTTTTTGTTTTCCATGCTACGAAACCCTACAGTGGTATCAGAGCCGTGTCTATATGTAGATCTGTTGCACGAGTAGAACCCAATGGTCATTGTGGGCGTTGATGCTTTTATTGTCGATTACTTCTTGTGTACTTTGCATCTTGCGGGATGTTGGGATGAAGCGGCCCGAGCTAACCTTACATGACATCGTTCATGAGACTTGCTCCACGCTTGACATGCAACTTGTATTGCATAAGTGGATTTGCGGGTGCCTGTTTCTCCTAGCATAGTTAAGATCCAATTTACAACGGGTGATTAACAATACTAGTCTCAATGTTGTGGTTCATGTTCGTAAGTTAGAACGACACTTATTGAAAGCCCCAAACCACGTAAAACATGCAAAGAAAGTAGAGGCGTCTAACTTTGTTTTGCAGGGGTGTGCAGTGATGTGATATGGCCATGATTGTGATTATATTTGATGTATGCAATGTTCCTTATTGTAAGTTGGCGACCGGCAGGAGCCATATGGTTGTCTTTAATTTATGTTAAGACCCGCGTGTCTATTCAAAGTAGTTGTAATAGTTGAAGCCGGTGGACTACAACCATGGAGAAGCGTCATTGACCTTGATGCAATGCCGGTGATGATGGAGATCATGTTCGTGCTTGAAGATGGAGATCGGAAGCACAAAGAAGAAAGGCCATATCATATCACATATTATGAATTGCATGTGATGTTAATCCTTTATGCATCTTGTATTGCTTAGTTAACGACGGTAGCATTATAAGATGATCCCTCATGCACATGAATTTCAAGTCATAAAGTGTTCACCCTTAGTTAGCACCGTTGCTAAAGCTTGTTGTTTCGAAGCACCACGTGATGATCGGGTGTGTTAGATTCCGCAAGTGTATACAACGTGAGCAAGCCAGATTTGCTCATGCGGAAGCTAAGGTTTGATCTTGACGAGCCTAGCATGTACAGACATGGTCTCAGAACACGGATCACCGAAAGGTAAAGCATGAATCATATAGTAGATATGATGAACATGTCGATTGTTCGCCATTGAAACTATATCAACTCTCGTGATGATCGGTGTTGATGTGGTGGATTTGGTTCGTGTGATCACTAAAACAATGTGAGGGATATTGTTTTGAGTGGGAGTTCACCTAGATTAATTTAACTATTAATTAGAACTCAAATTTGTCATAAACTTAGTCTAAACTATTGCAAATATGTTGTAGATCAATGGCGGCCCCTGCCATCAATTTTAATGCGTTCCTAGAGAAAGAAAAGTTGAAAAACAATGGAAACAACTTCGCGGATTGGTTCCGCAATTTGAGGATTGTCCTCACAGCTGGTAATTTGACCTATGTGCTGGATGCACCGCTGGGTGACCCGCCTGCAGCTGATGCTGGCGACGAAGTAAAGAATGTTTACCTCGCTCGGAAGACTCAGTACTCCACAGTTCAGTGTGCTATCTTGTATGGTTTAGAATCGGAGCTTCAGAAAAGGTTTGAGAATTCAGACCCACATGATATTGTCCGTGATCTCAAATTGATCTTTGAGACGCACGCGGCGATTGAGAGCTATGAGGCTTCTGAAAAGTTCTTTAACTGCAAGATGGAAGAGGGCAGCTCCGTCAGTGAGCATGTGCTTAAGATGTCTGGGCACACAAACAAACTTCAAAGCTTGGGTATAGTGATTCCTAATGCTCTGGGGATTTACCGTGTCCTTCAATCACTACCACCAAGTTATAAGAACTTTCTGATGAACTACAATATGCAAAACATGAACAAGCAGTTGCCAGAACTGTTTGCTATGTTGAAATCTACAGAAGTGGAGATCAAGAAAGAGCACCAAGTGTTGATGGTCAATAAGACCACCAAATTCAAGAAAGGCAAGCCTAAGCAAAAAGGACACTTCAAGAAGGGTGGTAAGAAAGTTACCGCGCCGACGAAGAAGACCAGGGCTGGACCTAAGCCTGATACTGAGTGCTTTTACTGCAAGGGAGAAGGTCACTGGAAGCGGAATTACCCAAAGTACTTGGCGGATTTGAAGAACGGAAACATCAAGAAGAAAGGTATATCCGATATACATGTTATTGATGTGTATCTCACTAGTACTCGTAGTAGTGCCTGGGTATTTGATACTGGTTCGGTTGCTCATATTTGTAACTCGAAACAGGTGCTGCAGAATAAACGGAAGCTAGCGAAGAACGAGGTGACGATGCGCGTGGGAAACGGATCAAAGGTTGATGTGATCGCGGTCGGCACGCTACCCCTTCATCTACCATCGGGATTAATTTTATACTTAAATAATTGTTATTTGGTGCATGCGTTAAGCATGAACATTATATCGGGATCTTGTTTATTGCGAGACGGTTACTTGTTTAAGTCCGAGAATAATGTTCGATTTATATGAGTAATATGTTTTATGCACATGCACCTTTGATAGATGGTCTATTCTTATTGAATCTCGATAGTGGAAATACACATATTAATGACACTGAGGCTAAACGTTTGAAATCGAGCGATAACTCGACCTATATGTGGCACTGTCATCTTGGTCACATTGGAGTGAAGCGTATGAAGAAACTCCATTCCTATGGACTTCTTGAATCACTTGATTTCGAATCACTTGAAAGATGCGAAGCATGTCTGATGGGTAAAATGACTAAGACTCCATTTTCTGGTATGATGGAGCGAGCTACGGACTTATTGGAAATCATACATACCGATGTGTGTGGTCCAATGAGTATAGCATCGCGCGGTGGTTATCGTTATGTTCTTACCTTCACGGATGACTTGAATAGATATGGGTATATCTATTTCATGAAACATAAGTCCGAAACTTTCGAGAAGTTTAAGGAATTTCAAAGTGAGGTAGAGAATCAACGTAACAAGAAGATTAAATTTCTACGTTCTGATCGTGGAGGTGAATATCTAAGTTATGAGTTTGGCGAGCATTTAAAGAAATGCGGAATACTTTCACAATTGACACCGCCGGGAACACCACAGCGTAATGGTGTGTCCGAACGTCATAATCGAACTCTCTTAGATATGGTTCGTTCTATGATGTCACTTACAGATTTACCGCTATCATTTTGGGGTTATGCATTAGAAACAGCCGCATTCACTTTAAATAGGGCACCATCTAAATCCGTTGAAACGACACCATATGAATTATGGTTTGGGAAGAAACCTAGATTGTCGTTCCTTAAAGTTTGGGGTTGCGAAGCCTGTCTAAAGAAGTTACAGCCGGACAAGCTTGAACCCAAAGCGGAAAAATGCGTCCATAGGATACCCGAAGGAAACTATTGGGTATACCTTCTATCATAGATCCGAAGGCAAAATCTTCGTTGCAAAGAATGGATCCTTTCTAGAGAAGGAATTTCTCTCGAAAGAAGTGACTGGAAGGAAAGTAGAACTCGACGAGGTTGTCGAACCTTCTCTCGAACTTGCAAGGAGCGCAGCACCGGAAGAAGTTCATGTGGTGCCTGCACCAATAAGAGAGGAAGCTAATGATGATGATCATGAAACTTCGGTCGTAGTTGCTACAGAACCTCGTAGGTCAACAAGAACTCGTACCACTCCAGATTGGTATGATCCCGTTATGAGTGTCATATTGGTGGACAACACCGATGACCCTGCGACATATGAGGAAGCGATGATGAGCCCAGATTCCAATAAATGGCAAGAAGCCATGAAATCCGAGATTGGATCCATGTACAAAAACCAAGTATGGACTTTGGTGGACTTACTGGATGGACGGAAGGCTGTCGAGAACAAATGGATTTTCAAGAAGAAAACAGATGCTTATGGTAATGTTACTATCTATAAAGCTCGACTTGTCGCAAAGGGGTTTCGACAAATTCAAGGAGTTGACTACGATGAGACTTTCTCACCAGTAGCAAAGCTAAAGTCTGTGAGGATTATGTTAGCAATCGCTGCATATTATGATTATGAGATATGGCAGATGGATGTCAAAACAACATTCCTCAATGGAGACATTGATGAAGAGTTGTATATGATGCAACCCAAAGGTTTTGTCGATCCTAAAGATGCTAACAAGGTATGCAAACTTCAACGGTCCATCTATGGATTGAAGCAAGCATCCCGAAGTTGGAATCAACGTTTTTATAAGGTGATCAAAAGTTTTGGTTTTATACAAACTTATGGAGAAGCTTGTATTTACAAGAAAGTGAGTGGGAGCTCTGTAGCATTCTTAATACTATATGTAGATGACATATTGTTGATTGGGAATGATGTAGACCTTCTTAATAGTGTCAAGGAATATTTGAATAATAGTTTTTCAATGAAGGATCTTGGCGAAGCAGCTTACATATTAGGCATAAAGATTTATAGAGATAGATCAAGACGCCAAATATCATTGTCACAAAGTACATATTTGGACAAAGTTCTAAAGAGGTTTGGAATGGAAGATAGCAAGAAAGGGTTCTTGCCCATGTTGCCCAATACGACCTTGAGTAAAACTCAAAGTCCGACATCGGCAGAAGATAGAGAAAGGATGAGTAAGACTCCCTATGCCTCATCCATAGGATCTCTAATGTATGCCATGCTATGTACTAGACCCGACATTGCATATGCTGTTAGTTTGACTAGCAGATATCAAAGTGATCCAGGAGTGGATCATTGGACAGCGGTTAAAAACATCCTTAAGTACTTGAGAAGAACTAAGGATATGGTTCTTTCTTATGGAGGTGATGAACAGCTCGTTGTTAATGGTTACACCGATGCTAGTTGGAATACCGATCCGGATGATTCTAAATCACAATATGGATACGTATTTATTTTGAATGGTGCAGCAGTTAGCTGGAGGAGTGCAAAGCAAAGCGTTGTGGCGAGATATTCAACTGAATCGGAATACATGGCTGCTTCGGAAGCTTCACAAGAAGCGATATGGATGAAAGAGTTCATTACAGAGCTGGGTGTGGTTCCTAGTGCGCTGGACCCAATGTCTATCTACTGTGATAACATGGGCGCCATAGCCAATGCGCAAGAACCAAGGTCACACAAGAAGCTGAAGCACATCAAGCTACGTTTTCACGCTATTCGAGAACATGCCCAAGATGGGGACATAAAGATTTGCAAAGTACACATAGATCTGAATGTGGCGGATCCGTTGACTAAACCTCTCCCGAGGGCAAAACATGACCAGCACCAAACTGCCATGGGTGTTCGGTATATTACCATGTAATCTAGATTAGATGACTCTAGTGCAAGTGGGAGACTGTTGGAGATATGCCCTAGAGGCAATAATAAATATAGTTATTATTATATCTTTGTGTTTATGATAAATGTTTACATTCATGCTATAATAGTATTAACAAGGAAACATTAATACTTGTGTGATTTGTAAACTTAAATTGAAGTCCCTAGTAAAGCCTCTATACATCACTAGCTTATTGGTTAATAAATGATTGTGGTTTCCCTATCATGAACATTGAGATGTTATTAACAACAAGATCATATCGTTAGGAGAATGATTTGGTGGACATACTCCTATAGATAAGCGTAGCATAAAGATCAAGTCATTTTAATAGTTCAATTGCTATATGCTTTCTGATACATAACCTAATTCCTTCGACCATGAGATCATGCATATCACCTTTACCGGATGGATGCTTTGATGACATCAAACACCACACCGTAACTGGGTGGCTATAAAGGTGGCATTGAGTGTTCGGAAAGTATTGGTTGAGACACATGGATCAAGAGTGGGATTTGTCCATCCATATGACGGATAGATATACTCTGGGCCCTCTCGGTGAAATGTCATCCAATTAGCTTGCAAGCATGTGACTGGCTCACAAGGGATCACATATCACGGGAACGAGAAAAGATTACTTATCGGTAACGAGGTTGAACTAGGTATGCAGAGATACCGACGATCATAACCTCGGATAAGTAAACTATCGCGAGACAAAGGGAAATTGGTATCGTATGTAAGTGGTTCATTCGATCGCAAAGTAATCGTAGAAATATGTGGGAGCCATATGAATTTCCAGATTCCTCTATTGGTTATTGTTCGGAGAAGTGTCTCGATCATGTCCGCATAATTCACGAACCGTAGGGAGACACACTTAAGGATTTGACGTTGTTTGAGTAGTTATGGAATGATGATAAAGAGACCGAATGTTGTTCGGAGTCTCGGATGGGATCCGGGATATCACGAGGAGATCCGGAATGGTCCGGAGAATAAGATTCATATAAGGAAAGTCCTGTTTCGGAGTTGGGGAATGGTTCCGGTGTTTTCATCGGGAATGTTCTAGAAGGTTCCGGAATGTTCGACACTCCGGAGGGGAAGGGTATATGAATGTGTTATATCAAGTTGGTATGATTGCATCATGTACTAGGTGTCACCGCTGAACAAAATAAAGGGTTTAATCAAATCCTAGTTTGAAAAAGTCAAACGCCAATTTGAAAGTCAAACGGCTATTTTGGGAAGTGGAGAGGGAGGTGGAAACCGAGTTGGGGGAGGAGTTCCTCCCTCCATCGCCGGCCCACCTTGAAGCCGAGTTGGGGAGGGACCCCCTCCCCTTGGCCGCCCCTCCACCTATAAAAGGAGGGCCAGGGCTCCCCTCCTAGACACCCAACACCTACACCTCTAAACCCTAGCCGTCGGCGCCGCCACCTCCTGCTGCCGCCGTCGCCGCCCTAGGGCAAACCGCCGCCGCCGCCTAGCAACCCTATCCGCCGGCCAATCCACCTCCTCGGCGTGTCTAAACCCTAGACCGTCGAGGGCTCTCTCATAGTCCACCATACTCGCTCCGGCTTAAGGCGAAGCCCTGCGAGATCTCCCCTCTACTTCCGGTACCACGCCGTTGTGCTGCCGGAATCGCGAGGAGAGTGCTACAACCTCCGCTGCCTGCTGGAACAAGGGAGAGGAAGGTCTTCGTCGAGTACCGAACGTGTGACCGACTGCGGGAGCGCTGCCGGAACGCAGCGCCGGAAGGATCGTCTACGCGATCTTGAGATCGGGAAGAGTACGACTACATCACCCACGAGAATCCGCTCTCGTTAAACACTTTGGAATCTTCGAGGGTGAGTTATTCCATCGACTCGTTGCTACAATCTAGTAGATAGATCTTGGCTTGTTTGTTTGTATGCGATAGAAATTTTTTGTTTTTCATGCTACGAAACCCTACACATAGGAGCGCAGGAGCCTATCCTCTCTGGAGCACTTCAACGGCGCCCATGAAGACGCCGATCCTCATGGCCGATGCGGCCTATTCGAAGCCGGTGAGCTCCGGCACTAAGTCAACCTCCACTCGGAGGCCCCCTTCGGAGTTGGGCGCTGAGGATTTCGCTGGGCCGGAGACAAGTGGTCTCGTCCCCGCCTCCGACCACGACTGCAGCGCTCGGCTTCCTCTGCTCCACAGCGGGGAAGAGATAGGACTAGATTGCAAGGATCGACTTTTTAGCAAGGTCCTATCTACAAATGTCAGGGACCCATGTGTTATTTGCTGTTTTGATGGGGTCTTCTGTATTTTCCTTGTACACCCTCTGAGATAATTAATGAAAGGCTCCAGCCCCTTCTGGGGCGTTCCGTTGTGCAAAAATAAATCTAGTTCTGTATTCCCTAGAGCCCAATAGGCAATAGCCCATTTGCTTGTTTACCTAGGTTTAACTGGTTAGGCCATTGATCTTTATAGTGTTTTCCAGTTCACGCCGTCCGTCTCTCCTTTGAAATCTATACCTAATAATAAAGAACGCAACGTTTCTGTCCACCGTCCGTCACTGGACTTTTTTGCCCCTGGATATTTAGAGTTATTACATGCCCTGCCACCGAACAGTTTCTTTGGATAGAAAAAATCCGCCTCGACCGCCGTTGGCCTACGCGGCTACGCCCTGCTCGCCTGGCCTACTCCTCGCCGACCTGCAGCGCCGTCGCTGCTCGCCCCTCCTCGCCTGAGTTTCCCCGCCCGCAGCCCCGGAGCACTCCCCTGCAGAAGCTCCTCTACCGCCTCCATCAAGCCCTTCCCCGAGCCCGTGCGCCGCCGCCTCCGGTCGTCCTCCAGCGCCCACACCGGCCGTGGCCCTTCCCTTTGTCAACTTCCCGTCCCTGGCACATCATATGGCACTAAGCCAGCACCCAACCAGCAAGACATAGGCGCGGGGATGGACCGTATCGTGCAGGAGGTCACAGAACGCGGAGGCGGCCTTGGGGTCGGAGAGGAGGGCATAGGGCGGCGCTGCACTTGGGGTTCGGGGGAGAGGACGAGGGCGGGGAGCGCCATGATGGTGGAGCTTGTCGACAGGCAGCGGGATCGAGCCCGCTGAGGGGAGTAATTTGCTTACTGTTTTTGGATTAGGTTCGGTTCGGTGGATAGGAAAAAAAATCCCCAATACTTGGCCTGCTCTCTGTTCAACTCAGCGCCGACGAGATCGCTCCTACGGATTGAGAGGATGGGACTGGCCGGAGCAGGAGGGGCTCATGGCGCTCGAATCGGCTGACCGCCGTCCCTCTGGATCAGATACCCTCACCGCGCCCCGCTCAGATCTGGTATTTCTGCTGCTACTTTGTATGCACTGCAATTTCTCAGCCTAAGTGCGGTACGTATTAATAGCCCGTAGCCCGTATGAAATGCACATCGTTTCCGTTTGAATAATGTACTATTAGCAGATGCATTTGCAGGATTGGAACTTGATGCTATATGTACTGCTTAATTGATTAGATTTCACTGTGCCCGTGCGCCTGTGTGATTACTGCGCGTGCTTGTTGTAATCTGTTTTCATTTGAGACCGCACTGCGAAAAAGTTCCTGAATTCTGTCATACGGTACGCGGTGTGCTGGATCTGATGGCGTTTATTGCTGCAAGTTGGTTGAATTGTTGTCTGTTACTTGCTGTTCAGATGACACATTGTTTTCTCTCCTACATGATACTACAACACGCACGCTCAAACTGGTAGGAACATGGGATTGGATCCTGCGAGTGCGAAACTTGGCATTCGGCTCTGCACGGCTGGGGAATTTGTACATTCGGCTCCGAGCATCACAGAGTCCACTAAGTGTTTAGTGTTGCTTGACAGTAATTTTGGCATTGGTTGATTGAGCGTGGTATTGTTTCCTGATTAATGACTGGAATTGAACTGGCTTAATTGTACTCAAGTACCAGCTGCACAGGCGGACGGCAAGGGAGATTGTCGTAACTGTGGTGCTTATTTAGTTATTTGCTCGAGGGTGTGGAGAAGAGGGAGGCTAGGCTGCTATGAAGGAGGTTGATGCCATTTTATGTTAGTATTCAGAGGCAAGCTAGAACTGCATTACTTTGCTTTTAGAAAAAAGATCCGAGACAGCATCGGTTGGCCATTTTACACCAAATCAGATACTGTACAATTTGTATTTAGCTTTTAGAATTATGCTGTTGGCTGACTGTTTATATTATGTTCCCTTTTTTCACCAACAATTGTAGTGTAAACAGAGGTTCAAGGTAAGAAGTTTTTTCAGAGGAAGAATTCAAAGAAAGTAAAGTAAAGTGGTGGACCATCACTGAAGAAGGACAAGGGTAGCCGCAGGAAGAACGACCTGTTCGATCGCACCAAGGAACAAGTGAGGACTCCAGCCTTGCACGAAGCCTCAAATCAGTCAAGAATGGTTAGTCGTTCCATCAATTTCAGTCAAAAATCTGCTTACAAATATGCATGTCCAGCTTAAAAAAAACATAAGCCCGTGGAATCGTTTTTCTTGATAGGAAGTAGTACTACCTAGCTGATAGCAACAGCAGGCTCGAGTTCTGATCAGCACAAACAAATGAAAATGGAATTGCTAATATACCCTTTGTCGTGCAAAATAAACATTACACCATTTTCTGCTATATTTTTTAAACATTAGGTATAGATTATCACTCATCCTTGCTCCAGATAGTAGGTTAAATAAAAATGACAATCACAATAAAGTATAAAAGAAAATAGTTAAACATTAAGAAGGAAATGGAGAACTAAGGCCAGTATTACAGTCCAATCGACTTTGGGGCAAACTTTGGGTCCCGACGACATTTTTTCAGTCAAAAGTTTTTTAAACCCCGATGCAACGCACGGGCATTTGTGCTAGCCAGATCAAATATCGATTCATCTATCTACCGCTGCCAAGAATTCTTAGGGTTCCTGTCTCCGCTCGCTGCTCCGAGCCCGCTTGCAAGCCGAAAAGTCACTAACCCTCCTGGATGGCTTGTTCCTGCAGCCAAGTAGTAGCCGACAGTGGCCGCCCGTGATCATAGATCGTCGCCTACTTGCTGGATGTCCACGCACACTTATTTATCAAGGTATGCACTATAAGTATATATACTGTTAAAGTATATAAGTAGATTGCACTAGTCTTTCTATCAGTTCGGACTTTTGGTTGCGTTGGCTAGTGCATGAAGCTTGACATGGTATCAGAGCCTAAGGTCTCGAGTTCGAGTTCTGGCTTTCGCAATTTATTCTAAAATTATTGTAGACCCCTCCGTGTCCACGTATAGGTCTTTTGAGTCATATGTGAGTTTCGCGCGTCGTCGCTCTCTTCCGGTTGCACGTGCTGACTTCTCCCCGTCACACGTGAGAGAGGGTGTTAAAGTATATAAGTGGATTGCACTAGCTCTTTCTATCAGTTTGGACTTTTGGTTGCGTTGGCTAGTGCATGGAGCTTGACATATACTACCTAATCTGATATAGCTCTATTTTTCAGTTTAGATAAACTTGTCGGTCGCAAACAAAGATAAGTAACACAATATACTCGCCTATTCCTTCACTCTCAAATCTGGTCTCGTATGAAAAAATCAAATTGTTGGTGGCCATTTGAACTTGTAAGTGGTACCAGCATCCTTTTGTCATTGTTAATTATATATCCATGTTAATATCAAAAATAGTTGTATATCTATATAATAATATTATTGCTAAGTATGCTATTTTTTGGACTTAAATCTTCATAAACTATATATCAATTGCGATTGTCATGCCCACCACAATCCTGGTTGTGCCCCTAGGAGCAACAAAGGCCGTCGGCCGCCACCGAAGGAAGGGAAGGCAAGCACTGCGTCGACTTCCTCCTTGCCAAAATGCTCACCAAAATACGATGTGGAATTGTTGAACCTTGTATTACATGCTGTGTGACGACTTTGGCACGTCTATGGGGTGTGTCTCACCTATAAAAAACAAGTCAAACCGGTAGCAAGTTGACCTCTCGTAACGAGAGACGACAAGAAGTGCGTACGCGCAGTGTACAAGGTATGACATGGCATGAGTTAGTTGTTTTTCTTACAATTTTGTGAAAACTAGTGTTACAACCCAAATTTTGAGTCAATTAATATGAGTCGGAGGAAGTATGAAGTAGTGACCCAGTCATAATACTACTTCAAAATAAATGATATACAGGTGCTTATAAATGGCGTACTCTATCTCCAGGTACTATCATTATTGACTCGTATATGTACCGTTTGTGTAACAGGGAGTCCCTGGTCTCTAGGATAGGCAGCACCACGTACGGCACTAGTTCAGCCCACGATCTCCTATCTCTTGATTCATATCCATTGTACTCTGTAACAGCTTTGTTAATCAATCACAACAAACCATCCCGTTCTACTTGGTATCAGAGCCGCCCCAGGCTCGACCTTCTCCCATGGCCGACCCAACTTCCTTCGACCCGGTGACGGCGACGGCCACTGCTCCCCTCCCCTCTACTCTCGACAGTGACCCTCGCACACCCCTCAACCAACGTGCTGCGTTCCGTCCACGGGCGCCGCCCACCCCACATCTCGGCGAGGGCCACAACCTCTTCAGCGGCGCCTAGCCCTCTCTCCCTCTGTTGCCCACTGCCACAAACCCCTCCCTCACCGCTCCGGCAAGCACCCACCCCAACCCTACCGCTTCCTCCCTCTCCATCCGTGACATCACCATCGACAAATACATCACCTACAAAGTTCAATCGTCGGGGGCGAACCTCTCCAAGTGGCGGCAGACCTTCACATACATCCTGACCATGTGCCAGGCTCTGGATCATGTCACGGCAGGCGCTGCTCCGGCCGTGCCCTTCGCCGACTGGCTCGCCGACGACGTTCACCTCTGTCTCATGTTCATGGCCACCATCGCCGACGGCCTCTTCCGGCTGGTACAAGGCGCGGACGGCCGCTCCTCCACCATCTGGCAGCGGCTCCACGGCCTCTTCTTCGTGCATCAATCCTCGCGGTACATCTACCTGCGCAAAGTCTTCCGCAACACGTCGCGCGGTGACATGGGGATCAGCGAGTACGCCACTCGCCTGCAGGCCATCGCCGACGACCTCTCCGACATCGGCTACCCGATCGCCGATCACGATCTCACGATGCAGTTTCTCGCCGGCCTCGGCGGGAAGTTTCGGCTTCAAGCCGAGATGATCGAGACCACGCCACCGCCGCCTCCCTTCGCTGACGTCCTCTCCCGCCCCCTCCTCGCCGAACAAAACATCGACCGCCACCAGCGGGAGGAGGGCACTCAGGCACTGGCGGTCCATGCCGGGCGCGGCAGGGGAGGCCCGCCTAGTTTCGGACGTGGATCTGGCAATGACCGCGGCCACGGGCGCGTTGCCCTGCTGGCGGCGGCCACTTCGGCTCGACGGGCGTGAGCCCTAACTATAGGGGGAAAAACCCCATCCCTGGGTTCGTTCATCCAAATCAGGGTGGGCGCGGGCGTTCCAGTGCCCCTGTCGTCGGTGCCACGGCAGGCGCGGCCAGCTCCTCCGCTGGGGGGCGGGCGCTCCCTCCCAGACGCCGTGGTGGGGCTACTTCGCGCCGCTGGGTGCGCCGCCACCCCCTGCCCGTGCACAATGGGCGCCGCCCAACTCTGCCAGCGTCCTCGGGCCTCGCCCTGGGCAGCCGCATCACGCCTACCCCGTGCTCTCCTACGAACACCCCTCGCCGGCAACATACCCCACCGCCCCCCGCGACGTACCCTCCAGCACCCGCGACATACACTCCTGCTACCCTTGGATCGACGTACCCTACTGCGCCTCCCTAGGCCTCTGCTCCCTACTCCCTGGACCACGCCGCTCTCCTTCATCACGCCATGAGCAACGCCCCCATGTACCCGCAGCAGCCTCCGGAGTGGGTCATGGATTCCGGTGCTTCCTCGCACGTCACTGGTAAGACGGGTAACTTGACTACCACTCACTCTACACTAGGTCATTTTACTCCTCGGCATATAATTGTTGGTGATGGATCCAAACTTCCCATCCTAGCTGTAGGCTCCGTCAAACTATCCTCTCTCCCGCTCCATTTACAAAATGTTCTAGTTTCTCCTCCAATTGTCAAAAATCTCATCTTTGTTAGGCAATTTACCCGTGATAATTATGTTTCCGTTGAGTTTGACCCGTTTGGTTTTTCCGTGAAGGACCTAGCCACCAAGACTACTCTTCTTCGCTCCAATAGTGACGGGGACGTCTACCCCTTCCATGGCTCCTCACCGTTGACGCATGCTGCTCTCACCACCACCATGGGCGACACATGGCATAGGCGCCTCAGGCATCCTGGCTCCTCCACCATCACTCATTACCCATCCGATTTTCTTTCCACATGTAATAGTACTCGACAACTTCGTAGCTCTCCGATCTGTGAAGCCTGTCAACTAGGCCGCCAAGCACGCTTGCCATTCCCCACCTCCTCCTCCCAAACTTCCGCTGCATTTCAACTTATTCATTGCGATTTGTGGACATCGTCCATTGTTAGTTTTTCCGGTTATAAATACTACTTAGTCGTGCTTGATGATTTTTCCCATTATTCCTGAACTTCCCCTTGCGAAATAAATCCGATACTTGTGCTACACTCGAGCGATTTTTCACCTATATTTCCACTCAATTTCACTCCACCATTCAATGCTTCAAATGTGATAATGGTGGCGAATTTCTTACCCATACACTTCGTGATTATTTTGCTCGCATGGTGTTTGCTTTCGTCTCTCCTGCCCACACACTAGCCCACAAAATGGGAAAGCCAAACGCCTCCTTCGCACGACCAATGACATCGTTCGCACTTTGCTACTCCAAGCGACCCTTCCTCCACCATTTTGGGTTGAAGCGCTTCACACCGCTACTTACCTCCTCAACATCCGTCCCTCCCGCGCCATCTGTAACATCCCAAAAATACTAAACTTGGATCATCAAATTCTAATCCTCACATTTAGGGTTAACAAAAACTTTTCTAAATAAAATTATGAATGCATGCATATGTGTATGCATTGATTTTGAATTCTTTTAAACCCACCTTGTTTGTTTGTTTCATTGCTTGTAAAATGTTTCTTAGGTGAAATAAACATCATCTAAAACATTTCCCACACTTTTCCTAAAGACAAGTAAATCAAAACACATATATGAAGTGAATGGTCATTTTGGCCAATTTAACTCCCATGCCTACTTTGGCTGTCTCAAACTTTCAAAACCTAACAGAAACTTTTCTGGATCTTTGCACCCCTTGAATGTACTCATAACAAGGTATCAAGGCCCACTTTGTGATCATCCAGAAACTTTCAAATGCATAGTTTAAATGACAATTTAAAATTGAATCTTTATCATATGGAAAGATCCCACTTTTTCAAAAACCACTCAAACAAGCTCAACTTTCAAAACCCAAGCATCTGCAGACTCACCAGCACCAATCTAGCAAACCCCCCAAAAATCATTTCAAAATTCAAAACTTGATTTCATGCGGCCATTTCATCAAACAGGTTGCAGACACAAATCAAACAAACATCAAACACTATTGTGAGAAGTGATTCTTGCCTAACTTGTTCCCTAGTTAGCTCACACACAGCTCAGTAGATCATCTAGGAAGTTTAGCTAAGGACTAGAACCCCTGTGAGCTTGCCATTGCCATAAATGGTGAACAGCCGAGCACCCCCTTGTCACCCCATTGTGGACAGCAGGCTAGAGGAAAAACTAGCTGTGCCAACCTTGTCTGGGAGGCAGCCCACCGTCCACCTCCACTCCCTGTCCCAGCCGTGAGCGTTGCCAAGCCCTGGACCACGCGCACAAGCCGCGCCCAGACCATGCCGAGCATGCGCCAGAGCGCCACCCTCGACCAGCGTCCACAGACCGCGCGCCGCCCTCACCGCGTGCACACACGATCACCACCGACCCAGGAGACCGCCAGACATCCCCGTTTGCCGCCCCGTGCCATACAGCCACCGCCCGCCGTCGAAGACCCCGCCTCTGCCGCGCAGAGCACCGCCCGTTCCAGACCAAGCCGCACCGCCCCATGCCTCGAGACCATGTCGTTGAGCATCGCCAGAAGACACCGCACCGTCCCCTACCCTTGCCCATGCCTTTAGCCGCCTGTAACCTCGCCCCCGACGAGCTCACCGTGCGCCCCGACGGTCCCCTCGCTCGACTATAAATAGAGGCCACCCCCGCACGATTTCTTCACACCATCTCACTCCCCTCTCCTCACTGATCGTGCCACACCGTTCCCAGAGCAAGGCGAGCACCACCTCGCCGGAATTTCACCGGAGCCCGCCGCCTCTGGAGAAGAAGGGAGCCAGCGATTGGAGCCGCCCCAGGAGAAGCCACCGGTACCAGGAGATTCGCCGTCGTCGACTTCGTCGTTCGCCCGCCTCGCCGACCCTCGCCCGTACCCCGGTGAGCCCCCAGCACCCCTCACTGGCCGCGCTAGGTTTCGTTCTCGCCGGAGTTGTCTCGCGTCGACGATGACCCTCAGCCATTGGATTAGAACTAGATCGAACGATCCACGTTGCCCCATACCGCTTCGCCCAGCCCCGCGTCACTGACGAGTGGAGACATCCACTTAAGCACCCGCGGGAGCACTGCGCTTAGCAGGCCGGCCCAGTACTTTTTCCCGCGCAGCCCAGCGATTCAAATTAAACCTTTTTCTTTTTAAATTCAAACACACTTCTGTACCCAACTTCAAAAATCAACCCAGACCGATTCAATGCACCAAATTGGATGAAACCAATTTTGTTGGAAAGGTCTGTGAATGCTGAATCCAAGCCCGTTGGATTCAAGTCATTTGGATCTGTAGATCACCCATAGTAAAAATAACAAGGCAGAAGCTTTTCTGCATTCAAACATTTTTCAAATTTAAACCATAAAAGCTTTTGAGTTGTTTCCAACTCTCAAAAATCACATTTAACAATACCGTTCAGAATATATAAAAATATATAGGTTTACTTGCAGAAATAATGTTCAAGTAATAAAAGAATGCTACATAAGCATTTCTAGCCACTTTAATTAATTAAAATAAAAGGGTAAAACCTTATTAAATTGTGACACCACTTTAAATCACATTCCCATGGACTACAATATGTGGTGATGACATGTGTCAACATGATCCCATATTTGGTTTGGAGAATATTAAATCTTAAGTAGTTTTCCAATGAGTAGAAATTACTTTTCTAAAAATAAAAAGAATCAAATCAAGCCTTAACCTTGTAAGGTTAGAGATGATGTTAGATCATCTATAAGACCCTTGTGTGTGATGATTGCAAGTAGTTAAGTATTGTTTGGTGATTGTGTACCTCGTATTTATTCATAGACGCTAGTACCGACTAAGGCTACGAGGAGGAAGGAGGATACTACGAAGAAGAAGCCGAGGAGAACTTCAACCACTACTCTGCACAAGGCAAGCTTATATTGACATTGATGCAAGCTAACACTTGCAAGATACCCTACCGATGCAACAAACCCCTACTTGTTACTATGCCTTAAGCATATGTGATCATACCCATTTGATAAACCAATCCTAGTTTTATGTGCAAGCTTCTCACTTTATTTTCTTTATCAAAGCTTACTTAGATTTTACTTAAGTGACTGGTAGATTTTGGAAAGATGCCGAAGGTTGCATAAAGAGCATAAAATTTGTCCTCAGCTAGAAACCTTGATATCAGCCTAAGATATAAGGTTGGACTTAGTGAAACTCCACTAGTTACCACCCCTCATTAGTACTACCCCCACCTGTAGATGCTAGTGCTAAGCATAAAACTTGATCAACTTTTAGATGGGAATACTTAGTGGAAAAATGGTTATGAAAACCTTGGAATGATGGATCATTCTATGGAAATGTTTTGGACATGTGTTTCCAAACACTTGATGATTCTGGTGATGAAAATGTTGAGGCATGAGCCTTAGCCCTTTACAAAACTGATGGTTGTCTGGATGCGATACCATTCCAATTTTAGCGTCCAACCATAATACCCGAATATTGGGTAGGGCTTGACTGGAAACTTATATACCTTAGTATTAGTTCCCTCACGGCCAAGGTCTGAGCTGAGGCTACCTTGTGAAGATTGTCCACCTGTGCAGTACCCAAGATGACAGCTGGTCATGGTTGGGAGGCCAAACTCACAGGAGAGGTGCTTATACTAGGGAGTGTAATTGAAAGGTTAGGATTGATTATCCGCATACTTAGTATGGTGAATTCAGGATTTGTTCCTGACGGATGTATCGAATGTTGTGGTGAAAGTGTACAATCTCTGCAGAGTGTCAAACTATTCGAATAGCCGCGTCCGCGGTTATGGACAGTTGGAGTGGCCATACTGTTCCCCCGTCAGACTTTTCAAAATGACTTGTGAAATGAATTGAGACTTTGACTTGACCACCACAGAGTTGTGACCTGAAATACAAGTTCCCACTTAGGATTTATAAAATTATGACTAGCTTCAGAACCTAGTAGAGATAAATCTGGCTTTTGCAAAATAACCCTAGAGCCTAGTGTCCTATTACCCAAAAACCCCCTTTACTTGTTAGTATTAGTTTGCGAGTACTTAAAGAGTACTCATGGCTTTGTCCCTGGCTATTCCCATGGCCAGACTATGAAGAGGAGTACCTGGAAGATGGACCTCAGGAAGGTTACGACAACTAGGATCATCTCCCATCGTCAGCATTGCCTGTGACCCCGAAGATGGAGCTTCGCCTACGCTACCGTTATTATTACGTATTCCGCTGCTTGATGTTGTATTAAGAACTGGATCATGAGATCCCTATTTGTGTAAGAACTTATGTATCGTTTGTAATGGATGAAGTACTATGGTATCCAATTCTGTTATGTCTCGCAAAAATGGTAATCCTGGGATTGCGATGTATGGCATAACAGGCATCTAGGATTGAAAAATCTAGGTGTTGACAAGTTGGTATCAGAGCCATCCTGACCATAGGAGACCCTAGTTAGATTGGACGTTGAACCAAAAACTTAGTTTCAAAACCAAAGAACAAAAATATTTACAAAAACTTATTCTCATTCTTACCTCTTTAATTCTTTAATAAAACTTCATGTTCCTCAAAAACTCTTGCAAAATAGATAAAATTTTGACACACTTGATCACTCTGCTAATCTACTCATCCTCTATTTTTATAGATGGACGTGAAGTACAGCAAGTTTTACCAACTTGGGAATGGAGGAGACCTTATCTTTGAGAGGAATCTGGATCAGCTTTCGGAACTTCTGGAACGTCCGCACCCTGAGTTCTTCGGAGCTCAGCTCAATGATCAAGGAGGAGAAGATCTGCAGTGGCTAATTGTTGCAAGTCTCCGAGGAAAGATTGAACCTCCCACTGCGGAGGGAATTCAGTTTACCTTGAGGGAAAACAACTGGCTCGATAGACTTGCCAGAGCAATGCAGGAAGCTCTTTCCCGTCTGTGTGGGCAGAGTATCAATCAGATCAAGGGTACTCGCTTTGAGTTTTTCCCAAGGCGTGATGCAAATGGACAACCATTGGAAGCCCCATACCACCCCGAGCTGAAGACTCAATTGGACCACCTTAGCTTCATGATGTATGATCGTCAGCAGGAATTGGACAACTGTCGTGACTATTGCAACCACAAGTCTGCCATCATCAAGACGAAGGACCAGACCATCGCCATGCTAGCAAAGGATCGCAAGTCTCGCCGCCGTCAGCTCGACAAGAAGGAGCGCATTATTGCCCCTCTTCGCCATCGCATCTCATCTCTGGAGGAGACCATCCACGAGAGAGACATGCAGTTAGAGGAAAGGGAGAATGCCGGAGAGGATCTTCGTGGAGACCCTTACTCCTATCTCAGCGATGACGAAGATTTTCTGGAGGATCAGGCCATGGACTTCTTCACCGATGAGGATGATTTCGCCTTCATCGATGATGCTGAAGATGATGAAGCCACAGACTCCGAGGAGTAGTAGCACTGAGCACTAGCGTAGTGAGTAGTAGTCGGTCCCACTGTATCGTAGTTTCCAGAATGGTTCTTAAAACCATCTGTTTTTCCTTGCTGTGGTGTGCGTTGTATCGAGTGAATGAATGAATGAAAAAGCAAGTTGCTAGAAAAACCTGAGTCAAACTCTAAAAACTTTTCAAAAACCCAAAACCTTAGAAATTTCCCTCTTTTCTCATGATCAATATCAATCTTCAGATGCCACGTGGAGGAACTGGTTCAGCCCCGGACCCGATGTTGCAGATCCTGCAAATGTTGACTTCTGACCGCGAAGCTGAAAGAGCGGAACGTCAAGCCAACCTAGCCACTCTGCAACAGATAGCCCAGCTAGCCCACAACAACCAAGGCCACGGAAATCAGGACAACCACGGATCTAAGCTCAAGAATTTCCAGAATACCAACCCACCCGTTTTCACCAAGTCAGAAGAACCCCTAGATGCTGATGATTGGCTGCAAACCATGGAAAACAACCTAGAAGTCACCGGAGTGGAAGCCAACGAGAAAGTCCTGTTCGCCACCCATTATCTAGCCGGAGATGCCAGGGCATGGTGGAACAGTGTTCGCGCAATGACCGGAGGCCAGATGATGACCTGGGAGGAATTCAAGGTCTGGTTCAGCAGAACCCATGTGCCACCAGGTTTGATCAAGAGAATGAGAGACGAGTTCAGAGAGTTGAAGCAAGGAAGGATGACTGTAGTGGAATACCGTGACAAATTTTTGTCATTAGCTAGGTATGCCCCGGACGAGATAGACACCGAAGCCAAGAAGAAAGAAAGATTCCTGAATGGTCTGCATGACGAGATGCAGACAGTGTTAGTCAATATCCCCTTTGTTGATATTGAAGCCCTTGTCGACTCTGCTATCCAGATGGAAGGAAAGATCAACCAGGCCAATGAGAACCGCAAGCGTCGCATGATGCATCAACCAGGTACCCATCAGACCCCAAAGTATCGCCCCAACCCATCTCCAGGATTTGCCCCAAGAACCAACAGACCCCCTATGACCCGTCCGACCTACCCCAACCGTGGAAACCCTAGACCCGGAGGAAATCACAACAACCCCGGCAACTCTAGCAATTTCACCCGTGCCCCACCCAAGTTCAACACCAACAATGCTACCGCCAACCCCAACACTGCCCCGAGGACTGGAAGCAATGTTGTGCCTGTCGCAGCCAAGGACAAGTCACAAGTGACCTGTTATGACTGTGGAAATAAAGGCCACTATTCCAACGAGTGCCCCAACAAGAAGAATGCTACAGCTCCCAATGCCAATGTCCCAGCTCAGCAGCAGCGTCGTGTCCAGCCAGGGAGAAGATTTTCCCCAGGGAATTCACTCAACCGCAATGGCCGTCTTTTTCTCATGCATGCTGAAGAAGCTCAGGAAGCGCCATACGTCGTGCTGGGTATGTTTTCTGTTAATTCAGTACTTGCAAGAGTGTTGTTTGACTCTGGTGCATCGCATTCATTTGTCACCGAAGAATTTGCCTGCACTAGTAAAATTCAACCAACCAAATTGAAGCATGTGATGATTGTACAAATTCCCGGATCAACCACCAAGGCTAGGCAAATTTGCAAGGCCGTCCCTATCCGAATCCATGGCATAGATTTTTATGCTAACCTAATAGTACTCGGAACTAAAGGTTTGGAAGTAGTACTAGGAATGGATTGGATGTCCAAACATAAAGGATTGATTGACTGTGCCAAGAAAGCCATCACCATGATCAGTACCACCGGAATATCAGTCGAGCATATATCTGAAACCTTACCTCGCCAATTCAAGTGTAACAAGAGTATAGCCCAACCTACCATTGACCAAGTCCGGATAGTCTGTGAATACCCTGATGTATTTCCAGATGTTTTGCCCGGTATGCCCCCAGATCGGGATATCGAGTTTATCATCGAACTAATCCCCGGAACAGGACCCATAGCCCAGAGTACCTATAGTATGAACCCGTCAGAAGTAGAAGAACTGAAGAAGCAACTGGATTCCATGTTGGAAATCGGATTGATTCAACCAAGTGCGTCCCCATGGAGATCACTTGTCTTGTTTGTGGACAAGAAGGATGGAGGTAACCGTTTGTGTACGGATTATCGAAAGTTGAATGATGTCACCATCAAGAACAAGTACCCCTTGCCTAAGATAGAAGATTTGTTTGATCAGTTGACCGGTGCCAAAGTTTTTTCTAAGATTGATCTTAGGACTGGCTATCATCAACTCAAAATTCGTGCTGAGGATATTCCAAAGACTGCCTTTACCACTAGATATGGATTGTATGAGTATACAGTCATGTCTTTTGGATTAACCAATGCCCCCGCTTATTTCATGAACCTCATGAATAAGATTTTTATGGACTTCCTGGATAAGTTTGTTGTTGTTTTCATCGATGACATTCTGATTTATTCCAAGTCAGAAGAAGAGCATGAGCTACACCTAAGGACCATTCTTGGAACCCTTAGAGAGCATCAGCTGTATGCAAAGTTTAGCAAATGTGAATTCTGGTTACAGGAAGTAGGATTCCTCGGTCACCTTGTATCAGCCGGAGGAATTGCCGTTGACCCTGCCAAAGTGAAAGATGTAGAGGATTGGCAAGCCCCAACCACTCAAACCCAAGTTCGTTCTTTTCTCGGATTGGCGGGATATTACCGCAAATTTGTAGAAGGATTCTCTAGTATCGCCAGACCCATGACCCAATTGCTGAAGAAGGACAAGAAGTTTGAATGGACCGACAAATGTGAAGCGAGTTTTCAAGAACTCAAAAGGAGATTGATTTCAGCCCCAATCTTGATCATGCCGGATATCACGAAGCCCTTCGACGTGTATTATGACGCATCCAAGATTGGTCTCGGATGTGTGCTAATGCAAGAAGGCAAAGTTATATCTTATCTATCGCGACAATTGAAGCAACATGAACAAAATTACCCAACCCATGACCTCGAACTCGCAGCCATAGTTCTAGCCCTGAAGACACGGAGACATTACCTGATGGGAAACCGTTGTGAGATTTATTCGGATCACAAGAGCCTAAAGTATATATTCACTCAGAAGGAGCTGAATATGAGGCAGAGAAGATGGATTGAGCTAATCAAGGATTACGACCTGGACATTCACTATCACCCTGGTAAAGCCAACGTGGTCGCCGATGCCCTTAGCAGATTGCCGTGCCGCTTGAACTCCATGATTTTGAAGGAGCAACCAAGTTTGCACAAAGAGATGGAAGATTTTCGAATGGAATTAGTAAGTGAAGGATTTTTGGCTAGCATAGAACTTCAGCCCACTTTGATCAGTCAGATTAAAGAGGCGCAGAAGGGAAATGCCAGTATCGACGGAATCAAGCGTCGTATCGGTACAGGAAAAGTACCCGGATTCACCGAGGACGAAGAAGGAGTTTTGTGGTACAAAGGAGGCCTTTGTGTACCATCAGATTCTGAGTTAAAAGAAGTTATCTTGAAGGAGGCTCATGATACTCTTTATTCTATCCATCCCGGAGGAACTAAGATGTATCAAGATTTGAAAGAGCAATTTTGGTGGCATAAGATGAAGAGAGAAATCGGAAGCTATATCGCCAAGTGTGATATATGTCAACGAGTCAAGGCCGGACATCAAAGACCCACTGGATTGTTGCAACCTTTGCAAATTCCGGAATGGAAATGGGATTCTGTAGGAATGGACTTTATCACTGGACTACCTACTTCTAGTAGGGGAAATGACTCTATTTGGGTCATAATGGACAGATTGTCCAAAGTCGCCCATTTCTTGCCCGTCAAAACCACCTATCAGAGTTCGAAGCTAGCAGAGTTGTACATCGCTAGAATAGTTAGTTTGCATGGAGTCCCCAAGAACATAGTATCGGATCGAGGAACTCAGTTTACCTCGAGATTCTGGAAGAAAGTCCAAGAAGGTTTAGGAACCCGCCTAGATTTCAGTACCGCGTATTACCCTCAGACCAATGGACAAACGGAGCGAGTAAATCAAATACTCGAAGATATGCTGAGAGCATGTGTGCTAGAATATGGATCCAAGTGGGAAGACTGTCTGCCGTTTGCAGAATTTCCATACAACAATAGTTACCAAGCCAGTTTGCAAATGGCCCCATTTGAATTCATGTACGGAAGAAAGTGTCGCACCCCTTTGAACTGGTCGGAAGTAGGAGAGAGTCTGATTTTCGGACCCGACATCCTACGAGAAGCAGAAGAGAAGGTTCACAAGATTCGTGAGCACCTCAAGACTGCCCAATCCCGACAGAAGAGTTACGCCGACAAGAGACGTCGAGACCTCGCCTTCAACATAGGAGATTTTGTTTATCTGAAAGTGTCGCCATTGAAGGGAATGCAGCGTTTCCAACTCAAGGGAAAGTTAGCCCCTAGATATATCGGACCTTTCAAAATTCTAAACCGTCGAGGAGAAGTATCGTATCAATTGTACTACCAGAAGAGATGTCAGCTGTGCACAATGTGTTCCATATCTTGTTACTTCGCAAGTGTCTCGAAGTCCCCGAGAAGACCGAAGTGTTCAAGAATATCGATCACCGGACCATAGAGATCAACGATGACCTAACCTATCCTGAAGTACCCATCCGTATTTTGGAAGAAGCCTTTCGAACTACCAGAACCCGAAGCATCAAGTTTCTCAAGATTCAGTGGAGCAACCACACAGAAGAGGAAGCTACCTGGGAGCGCGAAGATCACATCAGGACGGAGTTTCCAGATCTCTTCAAATCCTAGGTAATCTTTTCGTCCTTTTCAAATCTCGGGACGAGATTTTGTTTAAGGGGGGAAGGTTTGTAACATCCCAACAATACTAAACTTGGATCATCAAATTCTAATCCTCACATTTAGGGTTAACAAAAACTTTTCTAAATAAAATTATGAATGCATGCATATGTGTATGCATTGATTTTGAATTCTTTTAAACCCACCTTGTTTGTTTGTTTCATTGCTTGTAAAATGTTTCTTAGGTGAAATAAACATCATCTAAAACATTTCCCACACTTTTCCTAAAGACAAGTAAATCAAAACACATATATGAAGTGAATGGTCATTTTGGCCAATTTAACTCCCATGCCTACTTTGGCTGTCTCAAACTTTCAAAACCTAACAGAAACTTTTCTGGATCTTTGCACCCCTTGAATGTACTCATAACAAGGTATCAAGGCCCACTTTGTGATCATCCAGAAACTTTCAAATGCATAGTTTAAATGACAATTCAAAATTGAATCTTTATCATATGGGAAGATCCCACTTTTTCAAAAACCACTCAAACAAGCTCAACTTTCAAAACCCAAGCATATGCAGACTCACCAGGACCAATCTAGCAAACCCCCCAAAAATCATTTCAAAATTCAAAACTTGATTTCATGCGGCCATTTTATCAAACAGGTTGCAGACACAAATCAAACAAACATCAAACACTATTGTGAGCAGTGATTCTTGCCTAACTTGTTCCCTAGTTAGCTCACACATAACTCAGTAGATCATCTAGGAAGTTTAGCTAAGGACTAGAACCCCTGTGAGCTTGCCATTGCCATAAATGGTGAATAGCCGAGCACCCCCTTGTCACCCCATTGTGGACAGCAGGCTAGAGGAAGAACTAGCCGTGCCAACCTTGTATGGGAGGCAGCCCACCGTCCACCGCCACTCCCTGTCCCAGCCGCGAGCGTTGCCAAGCCCTGGACCACGCGCACAAGCCACGCCCAGACCATGCCGAGCATGCGCCAGAGCGCCACCCTCGACCAGCGTCCACAGACCGCGCGCCGCCCTCACCGCGTGCACACACGATCACCACCGACCCAGGAGACCGCCAGACATCCCCGTTTGCCGCCCCGTGCCATATAGCCACCGCCCACCGTCGAAGACGCCGCCTCTGCCGCGCAGAGCACCGCCCGTTCCAGACCAAGCCGCACCGCCCCATGCCTCGAGACCATGTCGTTGAGCATCGCCAGGAGACACCGCACCGTCCCCTACCCTTACCCATGCCTTTAGCCGCCTGTAACCTCGCCCCCGACGAGCTCACCGTGCGCCCCGACGGTCCCCTCGCTCGACTATAAATAGAGGCCACCCCCGCACGATTTCTTCACACCATCTCACTCCCCTCTCACTGATCGTGCCACACCGTTCTCAGAGCAAGGCGAGCACCACCTCTCCGGAATTTCACCGGAGCCCGCCGCCTCTGGAGAAGAAGGGAGCCAGCGATTGGAGCCGCCCCAGGAGAAGCCACCGGTACCAGGAGATTCGCCGTCGTCGACTTCGTCGTTCGCCCGCCTCGCCGACCCTCGTCCGTACCCCGGTGAGCCCCCAGCACCCCTCACTGGCCGCGCTAGGTTTCGTTCTCGCCGGAGTTGTCTCGCGTCGACGATGACCCTCAGCCGTTGGATTAGAACTAGATCGAACGATCCACGTTTCCCCATACCGCTTCGCCCAGCCCCGCGTCACTGACGAGTGGAGACACCCACTTAAGCAGCCCACGGGAGCACTGCGCTTAGCAGGCCGGCCCAGTACTTTTTCCCGCGCAGCCCAGCGATTCAAATTAAACCTTTTTCTTTTTAAATTCAAACACACTTCTGTACCCAACTTCAAAAATCAACCCAGACCGATTCAGTGCACCAAATTGGATGAAACCAATTTTGTTGGAAAGGTCTGTGAATGCTGAATCCAAGCCCATTGGATTCAAGTCATTTGGATCTGTAGATCATCCATAGTAAAAATAACAAGACAGAAGCTTTTCTGCATTCAAACATTTTTCAAATTTAAACCATAAAAGCTTTTGAGTTGTTTCCAACTCTCAAAAATCACATTTAACAATACCGTTCAGAATATATAAAAATATATAGGTTTACTTGCAGAAATAATGTTCAAGTAATAAAAGAATGCTACATAAGCATTTCTAGCCACTTTAATTAATTAAAATAAAAGGGTAAAACCTTATTAAATTGTGACACCACTTTAAATCACATTCCCATGGACTACAATATGTGGTGATGACATGTGTCAACATGATCCCATATTTGGTTTGGAGAATATTAAATCTTAAGTAGTTTTCCAATGAGTAGAAATTACTTTTCTAAAAATAAAAAGAATCAAATCAAGCCTTAACCTTGTAAGGTTAGAGATGATGTTAGATCATCTATAAGACCCTTGTGTGTGATGATTGCAAGTAGTTAAGTATTGTTTGGTGATTGTGTACCTCGTATTTATTCATAGACGCTAGTACTGACCAAGGCTACGAGGAGGAAGGAGGATACTACGAAGAAGAAGCCGAGGAGAACTTCAACCACTGCTCTACACAAGGAAAGCTTATATTGACATTGATGCAAGCTAACACTTGCAAGATACCCTACTGATGCAACAAACCCCTACTTGTTACTATGCCTTAAGCATATGTGATCATACCCATTTGATAAACCAATCCTAGTTTTATGTGCAAACTTCTCACTTTATTTTCTTTATCAAAGCTTACTTAGATTTTACTTAAGTGACTGGTAGATTTTGGAAAGATGCCGAAGGTTGCATAAAGAGCATAAAATTTGGCCTCAGCTAGAAACCTTGATATCAGCCTAAGATATAAGGTTGGACTTAGTGAAACTCCACTAGTTACCACCCCTCATTAGTACTACCCCCACCTGTAGATGCTAGTGCTAAGCATAAAACTTGATCAACTTTTAGATGGGAATACTTGGTGGAAAAATGGTTATGAAAACCTTGGAATGATGGATCATTCTATGGAAATGTTTTGGACATGTGTTTCCAAACACTTGATGATTCTGGTGATGAAAATGTTGAGGCATGAGCCTTAGCCCTTTACAAAACTGATGGTTGTCTGGATGCGATACCATTCCAATTTTAGCGTCCAACCATAATACCCGAATATTGGGTAGGGCTTGACTGGAAACTTATATACCTTAGTATTAGTTCCCTCACGGCCAAGGTCTGAGCTGAGGCTACCTTGTGAAGATTGTCCACCTGTGCAGTACCCAAGATGACAGCTGGTCATGGTTGGGAGGCCAAACTCACAGGAGAGGTGCTTATACTAGGGAGTGTAATTGAAAGGTTAGGATTGATTATCCGCATACTTAGTATGGTGAATTCAGGATTTGTTCCTGACGGATGTATCGAATGTTGTGGTGAAAGTGTACAATCTCTGCAGAGTGTCAAACTATTCGAATAGCCGCGTCCGCGGTTATGGACAGTTGGAGTGGCCATACTGTTCCCCCGTCAGACTTTTCAAAATGACTTGTGAAATGAATTGAGACTTTGACTTGACCACCACAGAGTTGTGACCTGAAATACAAGTTCCCACTTAGGATTTATAAAATTATGACTAGCTTCACAACCTAGTAGAGATAAATCTGGCTTTTGCAAAATAACCCTAGAGCCTAGTGTCCTATTACCCAAAAACCCCCTTTACTTGTTAGTATTAGTTTGCGAGTACTTAAAGAGTACTCATGGCTTTGTCCCTGGCTATTCCCATGGCCAGACTATGAAGAGGAGTACCTGGAAGATGGACCCCAGGAAGGTTACGACAACTAGGATCATCTCCCATCGTCAGCATTGCCTGTGACCCCGAAGATGGAGCTTCGCCTACGCTACCGTTATTATTACGTATTCCGCTGCTTGATGTTGTATTAAGAACTGGATCATGAGATCCGTATTTGTGTAAGAACTTATGTATCGTTTGTAATGGATGAAGTACTATGGTATCCAATTCTGTTATGTCTCGCAAAAATGGTAATCCTGGGATTGCGATGTATGGCATAACAGGCATCTAGGATTGAAAAATCCGGGTGTTGACACCATCACCCACCAAACACCCCACCTTCGTCTCCAAGGATCTCACCCCACATACGATCACCTGCGTGTTTTCGGGTGCCTGTGCTACCCCAATCTTTATGCCACGACAGCTCACAAACTCACTCCGCGCTCGACACGCTGCGTCTTTCTCGGCTACCCTCGCGAACACAAGGGATATCGTTGTTTTAACCTTCAGACTCGTCGTGTCATTATTTGTAGGCATGTCATATTTAACGAGGGGATTTTCCCTTATTTTTCTGTTGCCAATGATCCAGGAACAGCCACAGCGAGCCCCCAGCCGACCGACCCTGACGCAGGTGCTCCCGATCCTTCTCGGATCGCGCGCGGCCTCACGCCTCCCGCCCCACCTACCTCGGCACCTGCTCCCGCCCACCCCGTTGCCCCACCTGGCTTCCCCACCCGCCCCACCGCATCCTCCCTGCAACCACCCGCCACCCACCAGCACTCCCCTCGGTCCCCACTGCCTCGGTCACCACCCACCCACCCATCCCCCGCGTCCACTCCCCAACCAGCCACTCACCACCCACCTGCTCCCTGGAATCCGACAGCACCCCCACCCCTGGCCTCCTCGGATCCAACGCCCCGCTAACCCCAGCTGCTCCCGCCTCCCATCCCCTGCCACGTAGCGCTGTTGTGGTAGAACCACCCCAAAATGCACACAAGATGTTGACTCGCGCCAAAACTGGTTATTTCATGCCCAAACAGACTTTCTCCCTCGCCGCGGCCACTATTTCTCCCCTTCCTGACACTTATCGCTCTGCCCTCAAGGATCCTAACTGGTACAATGCTATGCTTGAGGAATTTAATGCCCTAATGCGGAATGACACGTGGTCTTTAGTTGCTCGTCCTGCAGGTACAAACGTGGTCACGGGGAAGTGGATCTTCCGGCACAAGTTCCATCCCGACGGCTCGCTCGCGCGGTACAAAGCACGGTGGGTGGTCCGTGGCTTCACCCAGCAGCATGGTGTCTACTATGACGAGACTTTCAGCCCCGTGGTCAAGCCCGCCACCATTCGCATTGTGCTCATCCTCGCCAGGATGCACTTGTGGCCCATCCATCAACTCGACTTCAAGAATGCCTTCCTTCATGGGCACCTTCATGAGACTGTCTACTGTGAGCAACCCTCTGGCTTTCTTGACTCCACTCATCCTTCTCATGTCTACCGTTTGCACAAGTCGCTCTATGGTCTCAAGCAAGCACCTCGCGCATGGTTTCATCGCTTCACCACATTTATTACCACCCTTGGTTTTTCCGTGTCCAAAAGCGATTCTTCATTATTTGTTCTTCATCGCGGTTCTTCCATTGCTTATTTGTTGCTTTACGTTGATGACATCATTCTCACCACCAACACCACCACTCTCCTTGATTCCCTCATCCACTCCATCCACAACGAATTCTCCATGAGTGATCTCGGAGATATCCATCACTTTCTTGGCATCAATGTCCACCGCACCCGTGAGGGGCTCTTCCTCTCCTAGCAACAATATGCCCTTGAGATCCTTGACAGAGCCAAAATACTCAATTGCAATCCCATCAGCACACCCTTTGACACGCAGTCCAAACTTTCCGCCTCAGATGGTGCCCCTTGTCCTGACCCGAGCCTCTATCGGAGCCTCGCTGGTGCACTCCAGTACCTCACTCTCACTCGTCCGGACCTCTCTTATGCGGTCCAACAGGTGTGTCTCTTCATGCACGCGCCGCGCGACTCCCATTTCCAACTATCAAACGCATCTCGCGTTATATTCGTGGCACCTCGCACTTTGGCTTGCAACTCCACAAGCGCTCCTCACTTGATCTCATTTCCTATTCTGATGCTGACTGGGCGGGTTGTCCTGACACACGGAAGTCCACATCCGGTTTTTGTGTTTTCCTCGGTGATAACTTGATTTCTTGGTCCTCCCTTCGGCAACCCACGGTGTCTCGCTCGAGTGCGGAGGCTGAATACCGTGCCGTTGCCAACTGCATCGCTGAGTCCTGCTGGCTGCGCCAACTATTGCAGGAGCTCCACCATCCGCCCTCGAGAGCCACTATTGTCTATTGTGACAACATGAGTGCCATGTACATGTCCATCAACCCGGTCCAACACCAGCGGACCAAACATATCGAGATCGAACTCCACTTCGTGCGTGATCAAGTGGCGCTCGGCAAGGCCAAGGTGCTCCATGTTCCCACGAGCTGCCAGTTTGCTGATATATTTACAAAAGGACTGCCGACCAGGGTGTTTCAAGATTTTCGCACCAGTCTGAACATCGTTCCCAGCGTTGTTCCGACTGCGAGGGAGGGGAGGGGGGTGTTAACACGTATATGTACCGTTTGTGTAACAATATAATGTAACAGGGAGTCCCTGGTCTCTAGGATAGGCAGCACCACGTACGGCACTAGTTCAGCCCACGATCTCCTCTCTCTTGATTCATATCCATTGATGCTTTCTTCTTGTTAACAGCTTCGTTAATCAATCACAACAAACCATCCCGTTCTACTATCATGCTTTCTTCTTGTTTTCTCACGATCGATTTTTCATGCTCCCTTTTAGAGATCGACGGTACATGCATCAGGCGGGATTGAAGGTTGCAGCCCTCTTGATCATCGGTAATTCCTGGCGTCTTCCATGTCCATGTCTCAAATTTATGTACTCCCTCCGACCCATATTAGTTGACTCCAATTTAGATATATCTATCACAAAAACATGTCTAGATACATCCAAATTGAAATCAACTAATATGAATAGGAGGGAGTAGCTAACGTGCAGGCATGCATCATATATGATGCACGAAATGGTACACGACAATTCCAGACAGGCAAGATGAAAAATAAACAACTCGTCGTTTGCTTGGAAAATCCTAGCTCCTTAGAGCGTGTGCAGCGTATGAAAAAACCAGTGTCTAAGGAATCTTTTCAATCCTTAGCTTGAGTCTAACCGGTGAAGTAGGTGAGTCTAGCAATAAAATCTAAGACCTGTATCTAGTACTAGATACAACGCTAAGAAAGCAAAAGCAAAAGGCTAAAAAGGGTCTAGCGTCAGCCTCCTACTATCCTGACATGGATGGCAGAACTGTTGGCAGAAAAGATACTTTTTCTTGAGTACGTGGGTCCTTCAGAGATAGCTAACCGCTGGAGGAAATTTTCTTTGCTAGACTCAGCGCAAAAGCATCTCTAGTGGCTTGTCCAAACGAACGTCTAAATGAAATATAGACGATGTGAGGTGAAAAACGCTCTCTATAGGCTCGTCTAAAGGGACGTCTAAATTTAGACGAGCATCCATTTCTGCTACCCATCGTCCACATTTGGATGACCAAGCCACGACGTCCAAAGCGCAACTGCCGCTCGCGACCCTTCCTTCCCGCGTCCCTGGTGGCATCCCGGGCGGACAAGCCCCTGCTCCCGGGCGGACGAGCCCCTCCTCTTTTCCCCTGTAGAATAGGTCAGAGAAAGTGAGAGAAATTGGACGGGATTGATGGGGATTTCGACCATGGGACCATGGCAGGCGACGGATCTGGTCGTCGGTGCTCCGTTTTGGTCCGATTTGTAGGCAGCGAGGTGGGGAATCGGGCCTAGCACCGGCCAACGCGGGAGGATCTCTGGACGGCATCAGTTGATGGAGAAGAAGGGCTGCTACTGCTGAATTTTGTAGTGCACGGGCAGAACCTGCTACTGAATTTTGTAGTGCACTTCTGAACTTACTGCTGAATTTTGTAGTTTTCCTTTGGTAGTGCACGGCTGAAGCTGCTGCTTCGTTGGTGGTGCACAGCTGAAACTGAGTTTTGATGGTAGTTAAAATATATTGTTAAATATAGGAAAGAGAATATAGACCTTCTAGTTATAGACGATTCACTGAAAAACTGAGAACGTCTAAAAAAGAATCTTTATACACGGTCATCTATATAGAGATATAGACGCTCATATTTAGACGTTCCACTAGAGATGCTCTAACGGTGGCACCCTTTATTCCTAGACTCGTCTGCTGCGCTTGCTCTTATTAAAGCACTCTTATGCTTGGAAGAATCATGAAGTCATTTGTCCACGGGTAGGTCAATAGCTACGCTTCCCTGTACAAAGAGAAAATAGCGACATTAGTAGAGCCGACAACGCCAAATGTACCAGCATCACACCAAGACAAAGTCCATGGACCAGTTGAGCTAGGATCACTCTCCCAACATGGTGGGAAACATTAACTTTCTTCTCATTACTGTTGGAATTGATATTTCAGTTGGAACAAACTGAGAGATAAAGGGAAGTTGGGCTCTCTCATGTACCTGATTGGTCCCGGTCCCGTTTCTCTAGAACCTAACTATAAAAGGGAAAATGCCCCGCTTATGATCTGAGGATCCACATGGTAAGCCACGTCCAGAAACAAAACTACCGATCCTATTGGGGTGCTAGGAGAGGCGAAGACCCATGACCACCGCCGAGAGTAGTGCCGGCGGCGTCCCTACACTCCGTCTCCAGCACCTGACCTCCCATCACCATGGGCTACACGATGCATGCATCTACTCCCTCTGTTTGGAAATATAAGACGTTTTAGCTTTGTGAATGAAATGTATCTAGACGTGTTTTAGTATATAGGTTCGTAGAGATTCGGAGTGAACCTATACACTAAAAGGGGTCTAGATACATTTATTTCACAAATCTAAAATGTCTTATATTTCCAATCGGAGGGAGTAGCGGTCACGGCAACACTTCATCTACTCGTAAGTGCATCTCCTAATCTCCTTGTATAAACATTGTTTAGGTGCTCTAAGTATGGTCAGCTTATGTTAATGCACTCACCCTTATGATCAATTATGCAAACAATTACATCCTATACTAATGCCTACTCTATGCAATTTAGAAGACAAGAAGAGTGGTGATGAAAAAGAAAGAAATGACTTGGTATAGCCTGAGTTGGTGCTTTCGTTACACTTCCGTGAAATCTAGTGGCATTCGGCATGAAGTTAGTGCACCGCTTCTGCAGTCTAGACGAAGGTCTTCCAAGCGATCGCATGGAAGATCCAGACTGACGGCAGTTCAATTCTAACAACCAAGCATATGCGCGCCTCAGTTAGTCAGAGCTCAGTCTCAAGTCTCAAGTGTCAATCCTCAACCGTACGGTACATGACTCCAAGTGTCAAGTCAATAGTTCACACTATATACCTCTATATGATTGCTGATTAACCCCAACAACGCGTATACTCACGTCAGATCAGTGAGTCAAGGGTCTCGATTTATCAGCACACGATCGCTCTACGGACTGATCCTTCCTCCGTTCTTCCTCTGTACCACCACGCATTTTCCTCTCTCCTTACTTCTTCCTTTTGTGTTTACTTCTTCATTTTTCCTGTAAAAATGAGTTAGATGTTTCTAATTTCTTTTTGCATGTTTTATATGGCTTTGGGGTTACAAAGAATCGTTCAAAACTATGTTCTTCAAACCACAACGGTGATAGACAAATTATTAACAACCTGTTTTATACTAGATCTAGTAGTAAAGAAAAGCACCCGCTAGCCACTTATGTAATACGAGTTGCA
Organism: Avena sativa; assembly: GCA_916181665.1. Lineage (NCBI taxonomy): Eukaryota > Viridiplantae > Streptophyta > Magnoliopsida > Poales > Poaceae > Avena > Avena sativa. The sequence goes on from OV702282.1 coordinate 170,695,563, forward strand.
TTTCAAGAGTGAAACAAGTCTCATGTGCAAGGACATGTAAAGTTAGTCCGCGCCGTTTCATCCCACTATGCCACTAAGATCCAATACACATAAATTTGCAATAACTTGATCATCAATGCCCATATCCCCATGTGTTCTACTCGTATAGAACATCTACACATAGATATGGCTCTGATACCACTGAAGGATCGCAGCATAGGAAACAATTTTTTCCCACGATACGAAGGCCAATTGCGCCAAGATTTAGTAGATTGTAACATCCCAATTTCAGCAGCCCTGATTAATTGTCCAAAAGGCAAAAATCAGGGGGAACAAAAACTTTTTCTTGCAATGTGTGATTGCTTGTTTGTTTGTGCTCAAGCAACTGTTTGTGTATTAGTTGTGTACTCCTCATCTCAACACTAGTTTACCAAAACTATTTTACAAAAAATATGTCTTGGCTCGTCTTTCATATTCTCAAATGTTCTGGCATTTCAAAAACCTGAGCCAATATGACTTTGACACCACCAAATACTTTACTAGCTTCTATTGCCAAAACTACGGAGACATATATATACTCTCCTTATGTTTTTAATACAGAACCTTCAACTACCCTTATCTCTAGGTTTTCCAAAAACCTCTATCAAAACCCTTTAATCTCAATCTTGGTAGAGATACCAAGATGGTACTTATCTTACTTCAAAGCAAAACCCCTTTTCAACATACCCCTCCTTACCCCAAGCTAGGCTTGATGGTAACCCTAGTAGTAGTTAGATAAGTAATAAGATGAATTGCCTTGATCTGATGTCTGACGATTTGCCTTGTTTGCCTAGGAACAAGAATGAGCTAGTCTAGTAGCTCATCCCTTAGGACCCAATCCTTGCTTGTAATCATCAAGCCCCTATCAATCATCCAAGTCTGGATCTATCCTAAGCCACCGAAGTGATCATCTCATCTCATACTTATCTCAATCCAGGGATAATCCCTCTTGATGGTATCCAACCAAGTGGAGACCCAATCCAAGTTTGGAGCCCCTCTCTTCAATATATACCTCAACATCATCTCCTTGATCATGAGTTTGGAACCTAGGATCCTCTCAAAATCATCTACACTTTCACTGTAGTCTAAAACCCTAAATCTATCAAAATGGCGAAGTCTGCATTTCTTATCTGGATACCATCTTTGGAACTCCACCTTTTCCAACCAATGGGCATTCTTGAGAATGTACTTGAACCATCTTGTAGTACATCTTTAGTACTACCAAGGCCCACTCTTGCCCTTGGCTAAGCCAATTGAATTCCCACTCATCCATGATGGTTTTGTAGTCAAGATAATAATCTTCTCTGCAAATCTTATCATCTTGCCTACTTTGGCAGAAGCTCACATCTATATGCCAAGTCCCCTTGGCCAACTCCTTGCATGGTTATGATCTACTAATCATGGCCTATCAATCACCACTTCATATGTTTCCATTACTTGTGCTACTTAAACCCACATGGTTTATGAGGCTACCTGATGTATCTATTATGGCAGCCTTGTTTTCAACAAAGTTTGCCATCTCATCTAGATCACCTAAAGTGCAACCAAGCCCAAACCTTTCTTGCATGATCAACTATATAACTTTGTTTATCCACCCATATACCCCTTGTACCAAGGTGAGCTCTGAGCTCCCTAATCCCACCTTGTTTAGATGGCATCAGACTAATCAAACCCTAGATCCTCCAAGTATCTAGTTTCCACCCTTTTCACCACTTTTCTTCAAAACCAAGGTTGATATTGATTCCTACATCAAGTGTACATCATATACCTTGGATATAAGCATCCCCAAATAATTCTCCCAATTATTTGGATTTTTAAACTATTTAATTTCCTTTATTTACCAAATTCCCAAAATCCTTGTCTATAAAGGCAAGTTTGTTTTTCTCCAAATCACCTTGACAACTTAAGGCACATTTGATGCCTATTAATCATACCCCATCTTATCAACTCAAAAATAAATATTTTTGAGATCCTTTATTATTTATTTTTGCCCTTCTTCTTAAAAGGCAGAAACAAGAAATAATTCCTTAAAAATACTTTCCCATCTCAATAAATCCCACTAAAATCCTCCAATGTGTGTTATGGTATTTAGGACCATATCACATCAAAAACCAAGCTTGTCCAATGTAAAATATCATTTTTGCTTCCATAATCTACTTCTACACTTTTTGAATAAGTGCATTTAAATGGGATTATAATATTCAGAAAAATCCCATTTAAATCATGGAGAGATTATTTGACCCCATCTATATACTAGTACCATTTACACACTTTTCCCAATACAATTTTTGCAACTTCCTTCGCAAGCCTCCAAATGATCAATTTTACAACAACAAGCAAAACTTGATTCAAACAAGGACCAAACCAGCTCCAATCTTCCCCAGGACTACTTCCTAGCAGCACACACCCCTCTGGTCGACCAGCACTGTAGCACCTCTTGTCCTTTAGCCCTTTAAACTTGAGAGAGAGAGACAATCTTGCCAATATCTTGTAATAAAAAGGGGCAGCAGCTACCCCACTCCCCCTCCCTCTCTGGTCGAGCTGTAGGCCCCACACCACCCCCAGCACCGCCTCTCTCGCCCAATGGACAGCCCACACCTTGCCCATGTCCAAATAAACCTTCCACAACCCTCTCTTGTTTATAAGCCCCAAGGACAGTACCACTCTCCCCCTCGCCCTCATTTGCCCCCTTCCACTCCCACTTACCACCCCAGAGCTCCTCTCCCTCCCCCTTTCTATGCCTTGCTCAAGAGAAAAAAAGCTTCAGACTCCTCCAAAAAATCGAGCTAAGCTCCTTCCTCATCCCTCCTCTCTCTACATATCACACCAATGGAATCCCCTTGCTCCTCAGGTGCTAACCATGCCCTTCCTTCTGACATGCAGCAGCCCCTGGAGCCTCTTCGACGAACTCCGGCGAGCTCCACTTTGGCCACCGTCGCACGAGCTCCTCCCCAACAACAAAACACCTCGTGCCGCCCATCCCCGGACTCGCCATCGTCGCCTCCACGACCTACCTCGAGCCCCTGGTGAGCCTCCCCACTCCTTCCCCGTCACCAGCTAGGGTTTCGCCATCGTCTGGCTAGCCCCGCGAGGACGACGCCCCGAGGCCGTCAGATCTAGCCAGATCCGACGGCCGGGAGCGCTCGGTACCCCTTCGTCCTGGATCCCGCGGGCAGGCCCGCCACTGGGCCGCGGCTGGCTGTGTGCCACCCACGCGCGAGCACTACGCCTGGGCCGATTTGGCTTCTCGGGTCCATTTCCCCCTCAGATGTGGCCCAACTGCTGTTCTTACTCTTTTCCTTTTTATTTTTCACCAGATCTGCAGAATACTAGTTTGGTTTAATTCAAAATAAAAAGGGAAACTGAACAAACTGCTCAGATCTAAATTTTCTCAAGTGCCTGGATGTTTTTCCCAACATGCAGGCCAAGTTTTGCCCTAATTGGATTTTTAAAATAAATATGATAAATCATGTACTAAGATCTGTCCAAAATCCTAAATAATTTCTCCAAAAAGTTCGGTACACCCAAATGGAGTAAATACAGTTGTCTCTAGAAGGTACTAGCCCTAGCTTTCATATCCCACAGGCCCCTTGGTCATTTGCTTCCTAGGCTGCTGTTAGTAAAAATATCAAAAATAGATACTTTGTGTCTTTAGTAAATTCTCTAGGTCAAACCAAGTGAGGTTCTGACCTAATTACAACTCTCAGTTCACACACATATCCAAGTCTCTCATAATCCAGTAACTCAAAATTTTATGTGTCTATTCTAAATTTTGGTGAATTAAACTCTTCTATGCATAGTTTATTCACTAATAAAAACATTGCAGTAGCTCTGTAAATCCAAAAGGGTTGATTCCAATTTCTAACGAAAGGTATCCTCAGTATCTAACATCTAACCTTGGAATCAACTAAAAAGCTTCTATAAAATAAATCTTATGAAAAGACAAATCCTATCCAGTACTGCCTTTGGGAATTTCTCAAGGGCATTCTGGTAATTTTTTTAGGAGATTCCAACTCCTCTTGGTTCAGTCCATCAAAGACTACCTTTTCACCCAAGGAAATAATTGTTGGAACTCCAGAACAGTTCTGGTGAATTATTTCCTAAAACTAGACTTTAAATCACTATAAAATCCATTATAAATTCTAGGAAATTGATAAAATAGTGAAACCACTTTTGTTGGCTTCATTTTATCAATACCTATTCGATGGCATCATTTTTACACAATGATAGCATAGAGATAAAGTCCTTGAGTAAAAACCATTTCTTAGGTAGTTCCTAGACTTTAAATCAAAAGGGACCCTTTTCCCTAATGCCTCCAAATCCTTTGCTAATCTCATCAAACCATCATCCCACATCCTACCGCCTCCTATCATGTAGTTATCCTTTACTTGTTGTATGGTTTTATATTTGTATGCTTGTATTGATTGGTGTATTGTTTGTTTGCATGTATGATCGATAACGGCGATAGTTGCGATTGTTTGACGCCGAGAAGAAGGAAGGATCGGGTTATTCTTATTATTGTTGTATTGGTATTCTGGTTATATAACACCGACAAGGGACTTCTCGCTGGTCATAGGCAAGCCACCATTCCTGAACTCCTATATTAACCTACTTCTGTTTATCAACTATTTTATATCTCGTTTATAAATTGCATGATCACATGCATGGTTTGTTTCAAATAAAAGTGCGTATGTAACTTGGCTCCTCCAAGTTATTAATGAGTGTCCATTGGACACCTAACCTATTTACACCTACTTTTACCCCTTAGAACGAGGTTAGGATGATTAGCATCTTCCCTCTTGGAACCGACGGATTTCCAATGATAAAACTATTTTGGGTTATACCCTACTACAAAGTTTTCAAAATAAAACCCTTGGAAATAGGCATCATTTCCGAGTGGAAGTTTTACTAAAAGAAGATATGAGGTGGATGAAGAGAAATTAAAGCAAAGAGAAAGAGAAGCGATGTTCTACGCCAATGTCCGAACATTTTTTATCCGTGCAACCACATTACCCCAGATGCTGGGGCTTAGCTTGTAGTTTGTGATCCTTAGTCGGGGCAGCTCGTACTCTCTAAAGGGGAGAAATCCCCTGAAATCCAGGCTGTCTGTAGGACAAGGCACTGGTGCAATAATTGGGTCTCTCGCGGACGATATGCTTTTAGGTAGTACGGATGGAAGATTGTCAGTATTGCTATCTACCAGACTTCGGTCTGGAGATAGGGGTCAGTACGGGAGGAAGGACCAGGGTCATCGTACCCCATACTCGTACCGGAGAGAATGACCCAAAAGGAAAAGCCGCCGTTGATAGGGATGGACAAATGAAAGGTGTAAGTTTGATTATCCGAACCCCTGTCTACCGTGTGTAGCAGGCCGTGGTTTTATCCCGGCGGATGTATTGATTCTTGTGGGGAAAGTGCACAAACTCTGCAGAGTCTAATCTATTCGAATAGCCGTGTCCACGGACAAGGACGGTTGGAATGGCAAGAGCTAGGATGACCCTTCGGTTAAGTTGTGATAAAGGATGTGACTTGGTCACGAGGAAAGATAAAGGATGAGTTTGTTTTTGACCAGAGATGTTCGATAAGGTTTTAAAAAGGGTTTTACAACAAAACATTTTCTAAATCTTTTTAACAAGGATGTGGAGATGTCCGGGTTTTTAAAAAGGAGACATATTTTCCAAAAACTCTTTTTCAACAAAGATATAGAGATGCCAATGAAAGGTTTTTCTTTCAAAAGCAACTATAGTGTAGAGCTATCTCGCCATAGCCCGATATGCATTATCTTTGTTACCTTGTCTCGGTGGTTTGCGAGTACATTCAAAGTACTCACCGACATTGTCCCTGGCTATTTACTTGGCCAAATTGCAGATGTTAAGAAGCGACGAAGGTGCTGACGTCTATGCGAGCTAGGTCGTCTTTCCAGTCAGTTGCTTGTAGGTTAAGGCATGGGCTCTGTGCTTGAAGACTTCCACTATCTGTGTTGTATTTGCCATAATGGACCCTTTGTAAGTGTTGTTATCGTTATTATATGGATGTTGTAATGATACTAGTCGGTTATGCTCATGGCTCACTGATCATGGGAACGTAAATTGTAGCATAACGGGTATTCTCAGACCTTAAATCTGGGGTGCCACAGACATGGTATCAGAGCCATCCTAACTGTAGGAGACCTTAGTTAGCATGGACGTTAGACAGGACCACCCCTATTTATGAAAATACCGTTTTTTCGCAAACTATTTTTCTCAAAAGCTTTTCGAAAGAATACCTATCTCATCTTCTTTGACTTAAACAATTTGAAAATGGATTACTCTATAACTCGTCTACTTCAACTCACCTGTTGTCACAAACAAAGTCCGACTCGGAGACTATGAATACGGAGATCCCGAAGAGAGGACACTAAGACCAGCAAGGCAAAGGATCTACCAACGATGAAAGACACTACAATATCCCCCTACCAACGGAGTCCTTCACAGTCCCCAAATCAATCAAATATGGAATCGACGACAAAAGACGGCAAGACCGAAGCTAAGACCCCCGTAACGTTCATACTTAGGACTAGCATCACTAAGATAGGATTCCCCTTATGGCGTGTAGTCACCCCCTTAGTACCTATGGTATGCATTCCTTGCTTGTCATGTGCGTGTTTGATGCTTGGAATGTGATTGTTTGTCTTCCTAGGATCATCTGATCCTAAAGCTCTGACCACCTTGCTGACGTGTCCCGATGCTAACTCTCGAAACCTCCTAGCTGGAAAAACTCTCCTCAGCACGATGGCCACATAAGGAAAACCCCGGCAACCCTAAGTAAAGCCCTAAGGTGGAAAGACTGCGTATTTCCACTCACCTCCAATAAACCCCTACTGACCTGTCATCGTCAACCCCGACATTCCACCCAATATTATACCTCACCATTTCCTTTCCCCTCAAGCTCGGAAGACTAACCCCGTAGCCCGTTTCATTCTACATTTGGAGACTTCATCTCCACCAGAAAGCCCTGAGTATGGCCCCAAAGATCGGAGCCCTAAAGAAAGGATGCAGTCGTTGCGGTGAAGAAGGACATCAAGCTAGCCAGTGCTCAGGCAACTGCCCAAATTGCGAAACTCTCCACTCCCCTGCAGATTGCCCCACCCAACTAGTCACCTGTTTCCTCTGTGAAGGTCAAGACCATGTCCCGGCCGACTGCCCCCTCCAACTCCTGATTGGAAAGGCTCGTCAACTCCCCTGCGTCAACATTGGGAAGAAATCAAGAGAAGGACGTTCCAAGAAAGGAAACTGCTTCGCCTGTGATGAACATGGTCACTTCAGCCGTGAGTGCCCCTAGCGTGGTCTTGACAACAATCCTACCAAGGCAAAGGCCAAGAAACCCACTATCCCTGTAAAGATACCAAAGCAAGCCCAAGGAGGATTTGAAGCTAAGAGAAGCGATTTCTACACCCGTGGAGATCTGGGCCACTTCGCCCGCAGTTGTCCAGAACAGTACTGGATGAACCCGAAGCAAGTCACTGCGATAACCGAAAATGGCAAGAAACCACGAACCCCTTCAGCTAAAAGAATCAGGAGGCCACTATTCCCCGAACCTCCTCTTCCCCCGAGAAAGCACTACCTGCGGGGAAACCTTTCACCCTAGGAAGGCGACAAGACTCTGGTCGTTCCTCCAAAGTAGTTTCGCACCCGGAAATTCGCCCCTCCGCAACTTCGATAGAGTCATGTATCGTCCCAAGACATGTTTTGTAAAACTCTAGGTGCCTTGTTACCCGGCGACACCGACCTGTTTTGTAACCCCTTAAGTACCTCCGCCACCGACCGGCTTGAACCTGCTGAATGTATGGATGTTATGCAAGTGTGATATCCTTCTTTTCGTGTTTTACCCAAGACGTTGCATCAGACCAAACCCCTGTAGTTTTGATCTAAGGGGGAAAGACTGCGTCTTTCCCGCCCAAAACCCTATAGACCCCGGGAATCGACCCCTAGTAGCACTAAGTGATGACTACCTCTCTACATCTGAATCATCTACCCTGCATGAAGAACCACGCTCGACACTTCTCCATAATCGGAAGGCACTCCACTCCAAGTTCGACCGTCAGGCCAACCTCCCGGTGTATCAAGATCATGAAGAAAGACAGTAGACCCCTAGGCGAAGGAATGAAGAAGATTCAACTCGCCGTCTCGCCTCAATAAGGAAGTACCCCGTCGAAGTTAAACTTACGTAGACTTGTCGTAAGGGGAAAAGACTGCGTCTTTTCCAATCGTGTCACCCAAACACCCCAAACCCGAAGTCCCTCAGCTCCAACTCGTGAATAACCACGTTTAGTCTTTGCAAAATTTATTAGCGCCTAATAATTTCCACCTCTGAAATTATTAAGCGGATGTTATCACCCCAACCCTACTCCTCCCTAATCTTGGGACGAGATTATTTTAAGGGGGAAAGGTCTATAACATCCCAATTTCAGCAACCCTGATTAATTGTCCAAAAGGCAAAAATCAGGGGGAACAAAAACTTTTTCTTGCAATGTGTGCTTGTTTGTTTGTTTGTGTATTAGTTGTGTACTCCTCATCTCAACACTAGTTTACCAAAACTATTTTACAGAAGAGATGTCTTGGCTCATCTTTCATATTCTCAAATGTTTTGGCATTTCAAAAACCTGAGCCAAGATGACTTTGACACCACCAAATCCTTTACTAGCTTCTATTGCCAAAACTATGGAGAGATATATATACTCTCCTTATGTTTTCAAGACAGAACCTTCAACTACCCTTATCTCTAGGTTTTCCAAAAACCTCTATCAAAACCCTTTCATCTCAATCTTGGTAGAGATACCAAGATGGTACTTATCTTAATTCAAAGAAAAACCCCTTTTCAACATACCCCTCCTTACCCCAAGCTAGGCTTGATGGTAACCCAAGTAGTAGTTAGATAAGTAATAAGATGAATTGCCTTGATCTGCTGTCTGATGATTTGCCTTGTTTGCCTAGGAACTAGAATGAGCTAGTCTAGTAGCTCATCCCTTAGGACCCAATCCTTGCTTGTAATCATCAAGCCCCTATCAATCATCCAAGTCTGGATCTATCCTAAGCCACCCTAGTGATCATCTCATCTCATACTTGAGAATGTACTTGAACCATCTTGTAGTACATCTTTAGTACTACCAAGGCCCACTCTTGCCCTTGGCTAATCCAATTGAATTCCCACTCATCCATGATGGTTTTGTAGTCAAGATAATAATCTTCTCTGCAAATCTTATCATCTTGCCTACTTTGGAAAAAGCTCACATCTATATGCCACCTCCCCTTGACAAAATCCTTGCATGGTTATGATCTACTAATCATGGCCTTTCAATCCCCACTTCATATGTTTCCATTAGAGCCTTGTGCTAATTAAACCAACATGGTTTAGGAGGCTACCTGATGTATCTGTTATGGCAGCCTTATTTTCAACAAAGTTTGCCATCTCATCTAGATCACCTAAAGTGCAACCAAGCCCAACCCTTGCTTGCATGATCAACTATATAACTTTGTTTATCCATCCATATACCCCTTGTACCAAGGTGAGATCTGAGCTCCCTAATCCCACCTTGTTTAGAAGGCATCAGACTAATCAAACCCTAGATCCTACAAGTATCTAGTTTCCACCCTTTTCACCACTTTTATTCAAAACCAAGGTTTATATTGATGCCTACATCAAATGTACATCATATACCTTGGATATCAGCATCCCCAAATAATTCTCCCAATTATTTGGATTTTTAAACTATTTAATTTCCTTTATTTACCAAATTCCCAAAATCCTTGTCTATAAAGGCAAGTTTGTTTTTCTCCAACTCACCTTGCCAAATTAAGGCACATTTGATGCCTATTCATCATACCCCATCTTCCCAACTCAAAAATAATTTTTTTTAGATCCTTTATTATTTCTTTTTTCCCTTCTTCTTAAAAGGCAGAAACAAGAAATAATTCCTTAAAAATACTTTCCCATCTCAATAAATCCCACTAAAATCCTCCAATGTGTGTTATGGTATTTAGGAGCATATCTCATCAAAAACCAAGCTTGTCCAATATAAAAATATCATTTTTGCTTCCATAATCTAGTTCTGCACTTTTTGAATAAGTGCATTTAAATGGGATTATAATATTCAGAAAAATCCCATTTAAATCATGGAGAGATTATTTGACCCCATCTATCTACCAGTACCATTTACACACTTTTCCCAATACAATTTTTGCAACTTCCTTCACAAGCCTCCAAATGATCAATTTTACAACAACAAGCAAAACTTGATTCAAACAAGGACCAAACCAGCTCCAATCTTCCCCAACACTACTTCCTAGCAGCACACACCCCTCTGGTCGACCAGCAACTACGAGAATTTCCCTATATGCAACCCTAACTACTAAGCACGTAAAAAGAGGAGCGAGGAAACCGTTGTGGTGCACGCGGAGACACATGGATTTGTTTTACCGCAGTTCCTTCCTTGTTAAGGGAAGTACATCTGCGTTGGAGGGGTGGGCGGTTCTAAGACCACCACGCCACAATAGGCCTCACCCTATTCTCCGATGGATCTCGCCACGAGAGGCCTGGTCCACCTTCTCCACTATTGGATCCCTTCGAGGCGGGAACTGGTGCCTTTTACAACACTATCGGGGCACACACACACAACCGAATTGGGGGCTCCCGAGATGATAACAAGTTGCCACAAGAACAAGGTTTATCAATATAAACAAAAACAAGGATCTAGGTATTTGCAAGAAATACTAGATCGGGGGTTCTCCAAATGAATGGAGAGGAGATGAAGCGCTTGATTGCTGATGATGAAGATCGAGTTCTCCTCCTTCGATTCCCCAAGGGACGGGGCCTTTGGCTGGATCTAGGTGGAGCTCTCTTGGATGAAGGTTGCAGATTAGATCTCGTCTTTTTCGAATGAATCAAGCCATCTGGCAGGAGGGGGAAGGCTGGCTTAAATACCCCCTCCCCAGATCTGGCCGTTGCACAACTTTGGGGGCGGATTATCCGCCCCCCACTTGGGGCGGATTATCCGCCCCCTGGGAAAACTCCGCCCCAAGGGCGGATTCTCCGGGGGAAACTCCGCCCCCACTCTAGGGCTGGTGACGAGGTTTGATCTCATCAATGCCCATTGTTATGGACTTGGGTTTTGGAGAAGATGGGGATGCTGGAGATCGTGGAACGGTTAGCAAACAAGCAACACGGGGACACAAGGTTTACCCAGGGTCAGGCCCCCGGAGGGAAAACCCTACTCCTGCTTGTCTGCTCTTGATTATGGCGGAACCGAAGGTTACAGGGGTGCGCAGATGCAATCTGGCGTGGAGGTGTGTATGCGAAAGTATGAGGAGAAGATCTAGGTCATGACCTCCTAGCCTTTATATAGACTTAGGCAGGTCCCGGGCATAGAACTAGTCGGTTACAGGTTCTAGGGTTTTACCCCTTTGAATTTCCTATCTACTCTAGTCTTGCTCTCCAAGGATCCGAAAGCGTCATGGGCCTTGGCCACCCGAAAATCTTCATGGGCCGGCGTATAATTGCCGCGGGACTTCCTTGGGCTGGACCAGGTATGCTGAGATCATGTACCCGCGGGGTATAACCATGTCAGTAGCCCCCGAGTGTTCAGTCGAATCATAGATTCGGCTGAGGACTCTGCAATCTTTCGGGTGCAACTATGTATTTCAATAGTTCATGTGCAGGGATTGTTGATGCGTGTGCCTGAGTCACCCGATGGATCAGGGTCAGTTAACTGTCTTAGGACGAAACAACACGATCTTCTTCAGGTTTGAGTCCCTCAACTCAAACCCGGAACATATGCTGGCGTAATTCGACTCAGGCCGCGGAGGACTTACAGGAGTGGAATTCCAGTGAATTTAATTGATGTACCCAACGCGTCCGTCGGGATTTTTCATCGCACCTGTTAGCACAGGTTTTTACTAGCAGAGCGCAGTCGTGTGCGTTGCCAGGCCATCAGATGATATCTGTAGGTCTTATCTTTGTGTCGCAGACACATCATCCGAATTTTTATCACCGCGGAGGTGTTTTCGGGTGGTCAAGGAGAACGTTGCTCACTTAACGTTTAGTTGGGGCAGAGTTGCCGAAAAGTTTTTTTGCATGCTGATCCAAAGGATCACAGTTGAAGAATTTATAGGGTGCACGACCAGCGCTCCCTATGGGAGTAGCCCCCGAGTGTCTGTTTGAGTCGTAGACTCGAGCGGAGACTTTAATTCAGACGTTGTTCAGTTGTAAGTCCATAGGACACAAAAAAATTCGGATTATTAAATCCGTCCTCCCTATGGGAGTAGCCCCTGAGTCCATAGTGGAGTCGTAGACTCGACGAAGGACTCGAAGTAACAGTTTGCTTCTATGCATCTTTCGGGTGCGCGATCAGCGCTCCTGATAGGAGTATCCCCCGAGTAATTGGTCGAATCGTAGATTCGAGTGAGTACTCTTAGCTTTGAAACCGAAAAAATTGTAGCTGTTGCTAGTGTAGCTTTTGATGACGTCAGTGCTGACGCTCGATGACCTCAAGCGTCTGCTGCGCCAGAGATGACTTGACTAGACGAACATAGGTCCCACTGTCTGACCTTGAATTGACCGGTCACGCACGGCGTGGAGATAATTACGGTGTCGCCTCGATTTTCGCGCGTAGTGGACGGCGTGTTAACGAAGGTTCGTTGTGATGCTGACACGTGTATGGCCAGATCTGCCGTTGGCGTTAGGTCTTCTCGATGGACGGTTGTCATTCATCGTCTTCGTTGTTAAAATCATTGGGGAAAGCTGCAGTTTGTTTTCACCGCATCTATTCTTTTTTCACTGCCTCCTTGTGCTCTAAGAGTTCTTGCTGCGCGCTGGAATATCCTTGCACATTTCCTTCTTCCCTTTTGTGCTCTCACCGCCGGCGCCGCCGCACCGTGATGGGGAAAACGAAGAAGTCATCATCTGCGGCTGGTACTAGCGTCGCCGGAGGGAAAAAGGCGCCACCGCTACCCGTGTCACCGACGGTGGTTGGCGGCGATCAGAGATGCGGGAGAGTGACCTCCGCAGGCTTCGCGAGCGGGGCTTGATCCCGCAGGATAGGGAGGTCGTCAAACCCCCAGGCAACGAGGTAATCCCCCGTGCCCCCACTGGGTATCGGGTTATGTTCCTTGCCTTCGTTATGCGCGGGTTTTCCTTCCCAGTCCATGACTTCCTTCGTGGGCTGCTCTTTCTCTATGGCATCCAACTGCATCATCTTTCCCCCAAGTCTCTTCTTCACATTGCTTGTTTTATCACCCTCTGCGAGTGCTGGCTCAGCATTGAGCCTCACTTTGGCCTCTTCCGAAAACTCTATTCCGTGAAGAGGCAATCTGGTTCGGATGGTGTGTATCCCATTGGGGGTTGCATCATCTCCCTCAAGGCCAATATTCTTTTCTTTTCTTTTTCCATGTCCGAATCTGTTCAGTACTGGCGGAGGCGATGGTTTTACATTCGCGACTCCACAGTGGCTGGGCAGCATTTTGGTCTTGCTCCTTTCGACTCCTCCCAAATAGTCGAGCTGAAGAGGTCCTGGAAAAACCAGATCTTGGACGGCGAGGTAGCGGAGATAGAGGCCCTCTACCGTCGGGTGGAGGATCTCCAGTTGATTCCGGAGAAAGAAGTGAACGGTGTGGATATCATCCGCATGTTTCTCGAGCGTCGGGTGCAGCTCCTCCAGGCTAGGGCGCACCCGATGTTTCTTTATGCTGGGCGCCGTGATCCGACGCGAGTTTTGGCCGAGAAGCTCTCCCAGGGAGATCTCGACAGGGCCCTTCGTACGCTGCTGAAGTTCAAGGCTGGAGAGGATATCCCGGGGAAGTCGCTGACTCCTCCGTTTTCTTCTTCGCTTCCTGTTCCACATGTGTAGATTCGTGCGCGTAGCGCTTTTGTTGGCTGCATGTTTATTTTCTCTTGTTTGCTAACAACGTCTCTTCTTTTATGCAGAGCTTCAAGGTGTCGGGCATGGTGCCACCATTGCCCGAAATCTTTCCGGATGCTCCGGATAATGATGTGGTGGATTCCATGTCTGAGCTGCCGTCGGCATGATCTCCGGCTGAAGAGGCCAATGAGTCGAGCGAGGACCACACTCGCAAACGATCGCGGAGCTCCAGCGAGTCTTCGGATGCTCCGACTCCTAGGAATCCTCTGTGTCTTGAGCGCCATAGTGATGGGCATGGAGGCTCTTCCTCCCCTATTCCTGCTCTTCCTGTGCGGGCTGTAGCGCCGCACCCGCCAGCGAAGTGGAAGAAGAAAAGAAGGAAGAGAAGAAGGAAGAGAAGAAAGAGGAGAAGAGGGTCCGGAGGACCCCTCCTGTCTTCAACCTGAGCGAGCTTGACTCGTAAGTTTCCTCTGCACTGCGTTTTCTTTTCTTTTTTCCTTTGTTCTTGTACTAATTTGTTCGTGTGCAGGCACTCTTCCAATGACTCCTCTAGCGATGGTGCTCGGGAGATGATGGGAGAGTCGAAAGTCGCGTCTCCTCCTCCTTAGACAGTGGCAACTTCTGAGGGCGCTGCTCTGAACCCTCCTCCGCAGGAGGTTCAAGTGGTTGCACCTCAGAATTTTGGTGGCGGACGTTCGACGTCGCCATCGGATCATGTAAGTATTTCTGTCTCCTGCCACGGGGGGAGCCCCCGAGCATCTGTACAAGAGTTTTCTTGTTTTGTTCTTCGAGTCTCGGGGGGAGCCCCCGAGCATTTTCGTGTGTGTATTTTGCTTCTGTTCTTCTCTGTTGGGCGTAGCCCCCGAGTCCTTTTTCTAACTGGTAGGTCTTCTTCCTGCAGCCTTTTGTGCAGGATGCCAAGCGACTGGTGCAGGAGCACCTGGTGCTGGAGGCCAGCCTCAAACAGCTTCAAGGTACCATTCTGCCTTTGATGTTTGCTTCTTCGTGTATTCTTGTCCTGTTATCTGACACCTGTACTTTTTGGATGCAGAGGAGCATAACACCTCCCTTCGTGAGATCGATGCTCTCAAAAAGAGCCTTGGTCAAGCGGAGAAGAAGGCCGAGGTCGCCGTTGGTGCGAAGGAGCGCCTTGAGCTGGAGCTGGCTACTGCGGCCGAGGCTAAGGAGCGCCTGCAGCAGGAGGCCACGGACCGCGAGTAGCAGCTTGCCACTGCTGCGGCTGCGCGTGAAAGAGAAGTGGCTGGCAAGCTCATGGCTGCTACCAAGGCTATTTCGGGTGAGTATCTTCTTTTGCCCCTTTTGTTTTTCTTGTCTTTCTTCTAGGTGCTTTCTTCATTCCTTTTCTTTATTGTCTCAGATGCCGCAGACATCGAGTTTGACCGCAGCGCTCTGGAGCACGGGAGTGCTCTAGATGATGCTACTGCTGCGGTCGAAGATCGCTGCAGCACCGTCGTCAGCTCACTTGCCAAGGCCAAGGAGGTCCTTGGCCGCTTCTACAGGGAGCTTGTCCCCAAGGGCGCGGCTCTTGATGATGTTGACGCCTTGGCGGAGGCATTGTCAGCCGAAGCGCCTGCGGCGTACAAGCGCAAGCAGAAGGGCATCGGCGCGTCCGTCGGGCTGGCAATGGCCTTGGCGGCTGGAGCGGAGCTGGACCTTCCCCAGATCACCTCCCGGATGCCGACAACCGCGGATGGATCCGAGGTAGCCTTCGCTACCTATTTTGCTCGCTGCAAGCGATATGGGCCCATGCTGATTGATCTGCTGGCAGAGTACGCGCTACGGCAGCAGGGGGAAGCCAATGCGAGGCAATCCGGCTCCGAGGCGACTCAGGGCGCCGCATCTTAGGCGCTGTAGGTGTAGGATAGTTTGTAATTTCCTTTTGCTGTAATTATGTTGAAGAAACAAAATCCCTGTGCCACGTAGTGGCATTTATCCACTTAATGAATTTTGTTGAGTTGTGTTCTTCGCTGGCTGAGTGTTTATGTCCTTTTCTTTTCTGCTGCTCTAGGTTCCTTCGGGTGCTGATCCCGTTGACACCTCGCCTGCAGCGCGGCTGCGGCCATCTTTGGATGATTCGTCACAACTTGCTTTTCTTCGGGACCGTGTTCGTAGTCTTGAGAAGGAGTTGCTTGGGGTGCGTGGTCAAGCCGATGTTTGGAAGTCCAAGGCAGATCACGGTGCAGCCAGAGAGGAGTATTTGATGGCGGAACTGCTTCGACTGTCTGAGCAGCTGCAATGTAAGTTGTTCTTTGTTTCGAGCTGCAGCTCAGTTCTTCGGATGCGTATGCTTGGCTTGCTTCTTACTTGTGTGCAAGTATCGCAGGTTCTAACCTTGCTCCAAGGGAGGAGAAAGAGCGTGTTGCTGTTCGGGTCAATTGTTTGACTCAACATGACATGGAAGCTGGCGGGTTCTTCTGGATGGATCGCGACCGTGCCATGGCTCTGGCAATGGTGCATGATCGTGTTCACCAAGTGTCGCGGGTGCTTCGTCAAGTGCAGACTTCGCTCTCGTCGGTTCTGCATGTGATGTTTCCTCCGGATGCTGTGCCAACAACCCTGTCCGGTCTTCTGACTAGATTTCGGAGCGTGAATCGTGTCCAGGAATTGGTGAGGCAGCAGCTCGTCGCAGGGGTGAAGGCTGCGTTGTCCCTTGTTAGGCTGCATCGTCCTGATGTAGATCTGTCTGCTGTAGCGGCTGGGTCACCTCTTCGGCCGGATGGTGGCGAGTGGGATATGCGTCCGCATTACGCGGCTGTAAGGCAGTATGCCGAACAGGTCGTAGATTTGTTTGAGCAGCGTGCTCAAGTTATTCTTCAGAATAGGTAGTACCTGTGAAAGAGATAGATGTAAAATTTGTATATGTCGACTGGGTATGTTGTGCCCTTTGTTATAAATGTTTGGTTATTGTTTGAGCACGTAGTGCTTTGTTTGAGTACGTGTCCTTTTCGTTAGTCTGACGTTGTCAGCTACTCAGGTGTACACGTGTTATCCTCAGTCGATGAAATCGTGAGGTGGGGGGAGCCCCCGAGTGCGTTTGTAGCATGAAGTAAAGTTGCAAATAGTAAAACGAAATTTTTGGGGCGAGACACCTAGCTTTATTTATATCGTAATGGAGGCAATACATTGTTCGGCTGAGTAGCCTTATTGAAAGTAAAGGGGTAGATAGCTAGGGGTAGAATCGTCGCAAGTGCGCGATGTTCCATGGGTTGGAGTATGCGACTCCAGACTCCACGTGCTTGAGGCGATAGGCGCCACCTGGGATGACTTCGGTGATGATGTAGGGCCCTTCCCATGGTGACTCGAATTTCTTCGGTCGCTCTTGCTTGAGTCGCAAGACGAGGTCTCCTTCGACGAAGGACCTTGGGCGCAGCCGGCGGCTATGGTAGTTGCGAAGACTCTGCTGGTACACCGCTGATCGAGCTGCTGCTATGTCTCTTGCCTCGTCGAGTGTGTCGACGGCGTCTTCGAGTGCAGCCGTGGATTCGGCTTCGCTGTAAGAGACGACCCGGGGGGCCTGATGGCGTACTTCGGCTGGTAGCACGGCTTCGGCTCCGTGCACCATGAAGAATGGCGTGTAGCCGGTGGAGCTGTTTGGCGTAGTGCGCAAACTCCATAGGACGGATGGTAGCTCTTCCGTCCAGGCTCCGGCCTTTCGCTCGAGTGGGCTCATGAGGCGCTTCTTGATGCCAGCGCCGATTAGGCCGTTGGCCTTTTCGACCTGTCCATTCGTTTGCGGGTGAGCCACTGAGGCGTATGTGATGTTGATCCCCAGGCCTTCGCAGAAGTCTTGGAATTCTTTGGAGATGAAGTTCGATCCATTATCGGTGATGATGCTGTGCGGTACGCCGAACCTGTAGACAATGGATTCAAAAAACTTGATGGCGGTTTTGCCCTTTTGGTTGGTAACCGGCATGGCTTCGATCCACTTGGTGAATTTATCGACTGCTACCAGGAGGTAAACGTGCCCCCCTTTCGAGCACTTTGGCAGTTTGCCGATCATGTCGAGGCCCCATTGAGCAAAGGGCCAGGCTATAGGTATGGGCCTGAGCTCTGACCCGGGTGCGTGTGGTTTGTCGGCAAACCTTTGGCACCCGTGGCATCTTCGGACGATGTCCTTTGCATCGCTCATGGCCGTTGGCCAGTAGAATCCAGCTCGTAGAGCTTTGGCGACAAGGGAGCGGCTGCCTGCGTGATGGCTGCAGATGCCCTCGTGGATGTCTTGGAGGATGGTTTTCCCGTCACCGATGGTGACGCACCTTTGTAGTACACCCGTAATACTGCGCTTGTACAGCTCGCCATTGATGATGGTGAAAGCTTTCGACCGACGAGATATGCGCCGGGCATCCGTCGGGCTGTTAGGCAGTTCTCCGTTTATCAAGAACTGGAGGTACAGTCGTGTCCAAGTTTCTTCGACTGCCATGACCTGCATTAGGTTGACCATAGCGACATCTATGTCCAGTTTCTCGGGTCCTTCGTGTCCTTCGAGCAGCGTAGCCCCCGAGTGTTCTGCTTCTTCCGGTGATCCCTTGGGGAATTTCCGCTTGATGGATGGCACGCAGATCTGTTTGAGGAACACACCCGGTGGCACCTTTGCGCAGGTGGAGCCGATGTTGGCGAGTCTGTCGGCTTCCTCGTTGCTTTCTCTTCCAACGTGCCGAAGCTCGCAGCCGTCGAATTCTCCTTCGAGTGCGTTGTAGAGTGTGCGGTACGCGATCATGTTTTTGGTGTGTGCGTCGCACTCGTTCATCGTCTGCTGGACGACGAGGTTGGAGTCACCATAGATGACCAGGCGCGTTGCGCCGCAGATCTTTGCCATCCTCATGCCGTGGATGAGGGCTTCGTATTCGGCCTCGTTGTTGGAAGCTCGGAATTTCATCTGGAGGACGTACTTCATCTGGTCACCCTGCGGGGAGGTCAGTATGACCCCGGCTCCTACTCCAGCTTCACGCTTGGAGCCGTCGAAGTGCATCGTCCATGACTGCGACATGTCTAGGGTGTCTGGCAGCTGCAGCTCCATCCAATGTACAAGGAAGTCCGGGAGGACTTGAGATTTGATTGCGAGTCGCTTCTCGTAGACAATGTCCAGGGGTGACAGCTCGATGCCCCACAGGGCCAGGCGTCCTGTGGCCTCTAGGTTATTCAGGATGCTGTTCAGGGGTGCCTCGTTGACGACCATCACCTGGTGCTCCTGGAAGTAATGGCTCAGGCATCGAGCCGTCATGAACACGCCGTAGGCGAGTTTCTGGTAGTGAGGGTACCTCTGCTTTGTTGGCGTCATTACCTCGCTGAAGTAGTAGATTGGGCGTTGGACCCTGTGGGTCTTGCCTTCTTTGGGTCGTTCGACCACTAGCATGGTGCTGACCACCTGGTGTGTGGTTGCTATGTACAGCAGCAGAGGCTCGCGCTCCTTTGGCGTGACCAGGACGGGCGAGGTGGAGAGTAGCCGTTTGAGGCTTTCGAACGCATCGTCGGCTTCGGGCGTCCACTCGAATTTATCTGCCTTGCGTAGCAGCTGGTAGAATGGCAGGGCCTTCTCGCCCATGCGGCTGATGAATCTGCTCAACGCCGCTATTCGTCCTGCGAGCTGCTGGACACCCTTGAGGTTTTTCGGCTTCTCCATCGCCATGATGGCCCTGATTTTCTTCGGGTTCGCCTCGATCCCTCGCTGAAAGATGAAGTACCCAAGCAGCTGACCCGATGGGACACCGAAGGCGCACTTTTCGGGGTTGAGCTTGATCCTGTAGCGACCGAGGTTATCGAACGTCTCGCGGAGATCGTCGATTAGTGTTCTTGCCTCCCTGGTTTTGATGACTATGTCGTCGACATAGACTTGGACGTTGCGACCGATCTGGTCCTTGAGGCATGCCTGCATGCATCGCTGGTACGTGGCGCCTGCGTTCTTTAGCCCGAAGGGCATTGTGTTGTAACAGAACACTCCGAACGGTGTGATAAACGCCGTTTTCTCTTGATATTCGACCTTGAGTCGAATCTGGTTGAAGCCTGAGTAGGCATCGAGGAAGGACAATTTCTCACATCCTGCGGTCAAATCGATGATCTGGTCGATCCGAGGAAGAGGGAAGTGGTCCTTTGGGCAGTGCTTCTTTAGCGACGTGAAGTCCACGCACATCCGCAGGATATCCGTGTCCTTCTTGGGAACCATCACTGTATTTGCGAGCCATTCGCTTTCTTTGATCTCCCTGATGAAGTCTGCGGCGAGTAGCCTGTTTATTTCCTTCCCGATGGCTTCGGCCCGTGGCTCGGACAGTCGCCGGATGGACTGCTTGACGGGCTTGGTGTCTGGAAAGACGTTGAGTGCGTGCTCGGCGAATTCCCTGGGAACTCCTGGCATGTCCGCAGGACACCAGGCGAAGATTTCCCAACGCTCATGGAGGAATTCGACGAGCGCGCTTTCCTATGCGGGGCTGAGGTCGTTGGCGATCAGCGCCGTCTTGGAGGAATCCGTCGGATGGACCTGCACCTTCTTTGTGTTGACGGTGGAGTCGAATGACATGTCAGGTGCGTTTCATCGTGCGACTGGGGGTGCCCCATTGTCCGTCACCTCGCGGAGTCTTACGAGTTCCTCTTGCATGCCGAATGATTGGGAGATTCTGTTGAAATCCCTGTCGCATTGGTCCAATCGGGTGAAGCTCCCGTGGATTGTGATGACGCCCTTCGGCCCTGGCATCTTGAGTAGTAGGTATGCATAGTGTGGGACAGCCAAGAACCTTGCGAATGCTACACACCCGAGGATGGCGTGGTACTGTGATGGCCAGTCCACCACTTCGAACTCGAGTCGCTCGAGTCGGAAGTTGTCCGGTTTGCCGAAGATGACGTCGAGCCATATTTTGCCCAGGGGGAATATGCCCTTTCCTGGGACGATGTCGTGGAACGTTGTGTCTGACTGTTCCAGGCTGCACTGCGGGATCCGCATTGCTGCTAGAGTACTTGCGAACATCAGGTTGATGCCGCTGCCGCCGTCCATGAAGACGCGGCTCATCTCGAAACCTCCGATCTGCACCTCCAGCACCAGGGCAGCATGACCTGGGCGAGGGATCTGGCAAGGGTGATCCGAACGACTGAACATGATGCAGGACTCCGATCCCCTGAGGTACTCAGGGATGGCGGGTGGAGTTGCCATGACCAGGTTGATCTGTCGGGTGATTTTCTTCTGCACCCTATTCGTGGGGCGTCCCTTCTGGATCATCAGTTCTCCTTTCGGCGGGGGATACCCGTTCCTAGCGTTGTTCTGTGCTGGTGCGACTAGTTGGTTCGGGCCTCCTACAGGTGGCTGTGGAGGAGCTCCATGCGCTATCTCACCTGGCGCGGGTGCGTTTCTGAATCCAGGAAGTGGAGCTTGCTGCCTCATCTAGACCATGCTTTCGCTGAGTTTCTGGAACTCACGGCAGTCCTTGAGCATGTGGCTTGCCTTCTTCTTGCCGTCCTGCTTGTCGATGTAGAAGTGGATGGTGCATGGACCCGAAAG
Organism: Avena sativa; assembly: GCA_916181665.1. NCBI lineage: Eukaryota > Viridiplantae > Streptophyta > Magnoliopsida > Poales > Poaceae > Avena > Avena sativa. The sequence continues at coordinate 170,716,976 of OV702282.1, forward strand.
TTTTTCGTATGCTGAGGGTCCATTATCGCGGTCGCGGCACTGCCACAACTGTGCTGGGCGTCCTCCGTCGCGGAAGTTTCCTCCGCGGTATCCTCCGCTGTTGCGGTTGGCGTCGTTGCGGCGATCGGCGTAGCCGGCCGTGACCATGTTGGGTCCACCGCGATCGTCATAGACGCGTGATCTTCTCTTGCTACGGCGCTCTCGTCGTCGGCCGTAGTCGTCCTCTTCTTCCGATTGTGCTCGGTGGATGGAATCTTCGCCGTCAGCCCACCTGTTGGCAATGTCCATGAGGTGGTCGAGTGTCTTGGGCTTGACGCGCCCGAGTTCCTCCTTGAAGTCTTGGCGTTTGACGCCGTCCCTGAAGGCGTCGATGGCCCTCTCCTCGGAGATGTGCGCTGTGGAGTTCTTGGTGTTGGACCAGCGTAGTATGTACGAGCGAATGGATTCGCCCGTTCGTTGAGTGCAGGCCCGCAACTCTTCGATTGAGGCATGCCTCTTACTGGTGCCCTTGAAGTTTCGGATGAAGCTGTAAGCTAGCTCATCCCAACTTCGGATGGACCCTGAAGATAGGCTGCTAAGCCAGATCCGGGCCGCTCCTGTCAGCTGCAGCTGAAGGCATTGCATGGCGGTTTCCTTGTTTCCGCCGTGCAATTTGATGGATGACAGGTGGTCGCTGAGCCATGCCTTTGGGTCCTGTGTGCCGTCGAATTTCGGAGTATCCGAAGGAAGTTTGAAATTTCGCGGCATCCTTGTTCGTCAAACAGATCTGCTGAAGCATCGGGCTCCGCAGAGTTCTCCTTCGTCTTCATCCATCTCGGATTCAGACGAGCATGCGCGCTTGGCTCGCGCTTTGTCGATTTTGCGCTGTGTGAGCGCGTCCCTGTCGTCGTAATCGCGGTTTCGGTGACGCGAACTCTTGTTCCTTCGAGGAAGGTCATGGTCCTCTTCTTCGGATGAAGGGGTGGGGCTGCGGTCGAACCTAACCGGAGCTTTCTTCTTTGGCTCCGTAGGAGCTTCCTGGTGGAGCGCAGCTCCGACTAGTCCGAGTCCGGTAAGTGCGGACTTGTGCATGGCTCTTTTTGGGTCCCGCTCCAGAGGTGGGTGGGCCGCAAGGTACGCTGTAGCTGCCATGATCGCAGCCTGCAGCGTTTTTGGGATGACGTTGCCGTCGGCGTCCATCTCCATGAAGGATGAGTGGAGGGTTCGGGTCACCTCACGGCGCTCCTTGGGATCCATGTTCTCCATCCGAGAGCGGTGTTTGTTGCCTTGGTTGCCGTTCGAGCTGGAGCCGATGCCCATGGCGGAGAGCGCGGCTCGTCGCACGCTGGACTCTAAGGCTGCTTGCTTGCGTTTGTCAAGCACCTCCTGCATCTTGACCTGTTTCTTGTGCTCCTCAATCAGGAGCAGATGGTAGGCCATCAGCAGATCCCGGGAGGAGTCTGCAGGCAGGACTATGTTGCCTGCCACGGCGTTGCGTTCCTGGGCCCATCCTTCTTTGCTAAGGCGGATGACATGGCCGTTGTTTTCCCCTTCGGGTGGGGGGGACTGGCTTCTTCTATTCCCGCCGTTTCGATCTGGCGGGTTAGGTGTCGGGTTGGGCGGCGGGTTGGGTGTTTGCTGATCCCCGTCAGCCTGTATGACTACGGCGCATTGGTAGCGCTCGTAGATTGGTCCGCTGCTACCGCAGCTTTCAGATCCGGAATCGTAGGTCCCTTCATCCGATGGCGGATCGCACAGATTGGAGTTGCAGCAGCTGCTGTCGTAGGAATCATCTGTTGATGATGTTGTGCGTAGCACGGGGTGTGGGGTCCATGAAGCGGGCCTGATTGATGGTAGGGGCACCCGCTCAGGGAGGCGGAGGGTGCCAGTTTGCCCCACCTGGAAGCAGAAGCTCCCGAACAGGATTTCGAGTCCGTGGCCTACGGGCTCGAAGTCCTTCATGGTGGCTGTGAGTGGGCGGTGAAGTAGAAAGCGCCGAAGAGGAGGTGACTCTCCGTCGCCTTAGAGTTGTAGATCGATCGGGTTGGGACCGTCACGATCGCACATCAGCGTCCCCGTTTCCCACAGACGGCGCCAATTGACGATGTTTGATCTCATCAATGCCCATTGTTATGGACTTGGGTTTTGGAGAAGATGGGGATGCTGGAGATCGTGGAACGGTTAGAAAACAAGCAACACGGGGGCACAAGGTTTACCTAAGTTCAGGCCCCCGGAGGGAAAACCCTACTCCTGCTTGTCTGCTCTTGATTATGGCGGAACCGAAGGTTACAGGGGTGCGCAGATGCAATCTGGCATGGAGGTGTCTATGCGAAAGTATGAGGAGAAGATCTAGGCCGTTCCCTCCTAGCCTTTATATAGACTTAGGCAGGTCCCGGGCATAGACCTAGTCGGTTACAGGTTCTAGGGTTTTACCCCTTTGAATTTCCTATCTACTCTAGTCTTGCTCTCCAAGGATCCGAAAGCGTCATTGGCCTTGGCCACCCGAAAATCTTCATGGGCCGGCGTATAATTGCCGTGGGCCTTCCTTGGGATGGACCAGGTATGCTGAGATCATGTACCCGTGGGGTATAACCATGTCAGTTGGCGCCTGTGAAACTTGGTGAAGATCTTGGGGAGGGGGGGGGATAATCCGGCCCCCCTGAGGGGCGGATTATCCGGCCAGACCGGAAAGTCCGGCCAACACTCCGCCCCCTCTCTGGGGCTTGCACCTTGGCGATGAGCAGGGGGGGCGGACTATCCGGCCCCCCTGAGGGGCGGATTATCCGGCGTGGCCGGAAAATCCGGCCAAAACTCCGCCCCCCTTCTGGGGCTTGCGCCTTCTTGGGAAGAGGGAGGGGCGGATTATCCGCCCCCCAGAAGCAGAATCCTTTTCCCTTTTTCTCAAAGAGAGCTGCAACACTTCAACACGGAGAAAGAGTAGCATTGCAACCCATAACCAATGATGTGTATTGCAAAAGCAGGACCAAAACAGACCAAAATTTAATCTCCAGGCCGGATTATCCGGCCCTGGCTCTGATACCAATTGAAATGGATCGTATGGGCACCTAGAGGGGGGGTGAATAGGTGCTAACCAATTTTTAATACTTTTTAAAGTTTAGGCTTGACACAAAGTAAATTCTCTAGATATGCAACTACGAGAATTTCCCTATATGCAACCCTAACTACTAAGCACGTAAAAAGAGGAGCGAGGAAACCGTAGTGGAGCACGCGGAGACACAGGGATTTGTTTTACCACAGTTCCTTCCTTGTTAAGGGAAGTACATCTGCGTTGGAGGGGTGGGCGGTTCTAAGACCACCACGCCACAATAGGCCTCACCCTATTCTCCGATGGATCTCGCCACGAGAGGCCTGATCCACCTTCTCCACTATTGGATCCCTTCGAGGCGGGAACCGGTGCCTTTTACAAAACTATCGGGGCACACACCCACAACCGAATTGGGGGCTCCTGAGATGACAACAAGCTGCCACAAGAACAAGGTTTATCAATATAAACAAAAACAAGGATCTAGGTATTTGCAAGAAATACTAGATCGGGGGTTCTCCAAATGAATGGAGAGGAGATGAAGCGCTTGATTGCTGATGATGAAGATCGAGTTCTCCTCCTTCGATTCCCCAAGGGACGGGGCCTTTGGGTGGATCTAGGTGGAGCTCTCTTGGATGAAGGTTGCAGATCAGATCTCGTCTGTTTCGAATGAATCAAGCCATCTGGCAGGAGGGGGAAGGCTGGCTTAAATACCCCCTCCCCAGATCTGGCCGTTGCACAACTTTGGGGGCAGATTATTCGCCCCCCACTTGGGGCGGATTATCCGCCCCCTGGGAAAACTCCGCCCCAAGGGCGGATTCTCCGGGGGAAACTCCGGCCCCACTCTGGGGCTGGCGCCTGTGAAACTTGGTGAAGATCTTGGGGGGCGGATAATCCGGCCCCCCTGAGGGGCGGATTATCCGGCCAGACCGGAAAGTCCGGCCAACACTACGCCCCCTCTCTGGGGCTTGCGCCTTGGAGATGAGAAGGGGGGCACACTATCCGGCCCCCCTGAGGGGCGGCTTATCCGGCGTGGCCAAAAAATCTGGCCAAAACTCCGCCCCCCTTCTGGGGCTTGCGCGTGCTTGGGAAGAGGGAGGGGCGGATTATCCGCCCCTGGTCTCTAGAAGGTACTGACCCTAGCTTTCATATCTCACAGGACCCTTGGTCATTTGCTTCCTAGGCTGCTATTAGTAAAAATATCAAAAACAGATACTTTCTGTCTTTAGTAAATTCCCTAGATCAAACCAAGTGATGTTCTGACCTAATTCCAACTCTTAGTTGACACACATATCCAAATCTCTCATAATCTAGTAACTCATAATTTTATGAGTCTCTGCTAAATTTTGGTGAATTAAACTCTTTTATGCATAGTCTATTCACTAATAAAAACATTGCAGTAGCTCTGTAAACCCAAAAGGGTTTATTCCAATTTCTACAGAAAGGTATCCTCAGTACCTAACATGTGACCTTGGAATCAACTGAAAATCTTCTGTAAAATAAATCTTATGAAAAAGACAAATCCTATACAGTACTGACTTTGGGAATTTCTCAAGGGAATTATGCTAATTTTTTTGAGGAGATTCCAACTCCTCTTGGTTCAGTCCATCAAAGCCTACCTTTTCACCCAAGTAAATAATTGTTGGAACTCCAGAACAGTTCTGGTGAATTATTTCCTAAAACTAGACTTTAAATCACTATAAAAACCATTATAAATTCTAGAAAATTGATAAAATAGTGAAACCACTTTTGTTGGCTTCATTTTATCAATACCTATCTGATGGTATCATTTTTACACAATGATAGCATACAGATCAAGTCCTTGAGAAAAAACCCCTTCTTAGGTAGTTCCTAGACTTTAAATCAAAAGGGATCCTTTTCCCTAATGCCTCCAAATCCTTTGCTAATCTCATCAAACCATCATCCCACATCCTACTGCCTCCTATAATGTAGTTATCCTTTACTTGTTGTATGGTTTGATGTTTGTATGCTTGTATTGAATGGTGTATTATTTGTTTGCATGTATGATCGATAAGGGCGATAGTTGCGATTGTGTGACGCCGAGAAGAAGGAAGGATCGGGTTATTCTTATTATTGTTGTATTGGTATTCTGGTTATATAACGCCGACAAGCGACTTCTCGCTGGTCACAGGCAAGCCACCATTCCTGAACTCCTATATTAACCTACTTATGTTTATCAACTGTTTTATATCTCCTTCATAAATTGCATGATCACAGGCATGGTTTGTTTCAAATAAAAGTGCGTAAGTAACTTGGCTCCTCCAAGTTATGAATGAGTGTCCATTGGACACCTACCCTATTTACACCTTCTTTTACCCCTTATAACGAGGTTAAGATGATTAGCATCTTCCCTCTTGGAACCCACGGATTTTCAATGATAAAACTATTTTGGGTTATACCCTACTACAAAGTTTTCAAAATAAAACCCTTGGAAATAGGCATCATTTCCGAGTGGAAGTTTTACTAAAAGAAAATATGAGGTGTATGAAGAGAAAGTAAAGCAAAGAGAAACAGAAGGGATGTTCTACGCCAATGTCCAGAACAATTTTATCCGTGCAACCACATTACCCAGACACTGGGGCTTAGATCGTAGTTTGTGATCCTTAGCAGGGCCTGCTCGTACTCGCTAAAGGGGAGAAATCTCCTGAAATCCGGGCTGTCTGTAGGACAAGGCACTGGTGCAACAATTAGGTCTCTCGCGGACAGTATGCTTTTAGGTAGTACGGATTGAAGATTGTCACTATTGCTATCTGCCAGACTTTGGTCTAGAGATAGGGGTCAGTACGGGAGGAAGGACCAGGGTCATCGTACCCCATACTCATACCGGAGAGAACAACCCAAAAGGAAAGGCCCCATATAATGCAACCTATTATGTGTTTTATAGTTAACTTTGGTCTATTATAATTAAGACCTACCGCATCTCAAGTCCAAATTATTCAAGCAAGCACAAACAACATCAATCACATTTGATTAACCACAAAGATTGTTTAAACCTTAGTAAGGAAATCTTTTCTTCAAATGTTATTCTTTTTGCCACTTAAAACAACAAATCTTAAGATAGTATCCCAAAATCTTAACAACTAAACTCAAGTACTTTCATCATAGTCCACAGATGACAATTAATCATAATCACATTGCTTTAAACCTTACTTATATACCAGGATTGTTAATACTTAAAATTCCTTATAAATGCCTATACTTGTAAAGTAAGATTTGTAGATAAGACAAATATTATATAAGTAATCTTTGAATGGCATTCCACAATTCTGTATTTTACTATTGTATGATAGTATAATTACATATAGTTTCACACACAATCACAAGCCTTAATAAGAAGCACAAGTATGAAACTTATCTAAAAAGACAACACATTCTAAAGAAACCATATCCAGTTTCGAAAACCTAGAACAACGTTATCCCCGGGATTCGCGTTTATAAAGTGCATTACATTACTTATGCATAAGAGCATCTCGCTTCTTTAAACATTAGTCCTTACCAGACCAATGATGCTGATTTCAGATATTCGATCTTATATTGTCTTGAAGATCGTGAGTGCATAATCTTGCAATCACAAAAGGCAAGTTCACACTTGCTCATGTCCTTTGGTTATTTTCTGTAAAGTATTTTACAAATCCAGTGTTGTCATCACCTGCATTTGAAAAAGGTCCAAAATCACTATTTTCATAATAATACGATTGTAGGTTATTTACCATGAGGTAATAACCTACTATGAAAGTTCCGATGGTAAAGGAACATATTATATAGGACTTAACAACCAATGTCGTCAGTGATTCGTGCGCCGTATATCACGTGTTAACCATGAGATTTGGAATGTGACGGAGAAGTCAGCTGTATCTTCTTCCTCTCGCATGTAGCCGGATGTGCAGGTTATGGCTGTTATCACTCGTAGCGTGCATATTAATTGGTAATTTGTAGAGGATATGCCGCATATGGGTGGGAACCCTCAACGTCCCACGATAGTTCTGGCATCTAACGGTCTGTACAAACCATTGCCGTAATTCAATGTGTGGGCATGGTGTACAGCAAGGAGGCATGTGAGGTCGTGAAGGGGGCAGTGATTGGCTTGGATCATCTTCTGGGACCACATCATGGAATTGTGGACGGGAATAAGCTGTCCGGTTGTGTAACAAAGAGTTGATCTATCATGGGTAAAGTAACGCACCTCTGCAGAGTGTAAGAACTGTAACTTGTTACTCCCTGTTCTGGGAAGGAGCTGCGAACGCGGTGGGAAAGGAACTCCATGAAAGTGCTGGTAAACCCGTGAAGGCCGACGAACATAGCTTTTCAGAATAAATGCAACCTTTGAATAAATGTTTACAAAAACTTGCATTGCTTATGACCTATGGTCTGTGGCTATAGATATAGTGCATCAAACACTCCTTTTCTAGTGAATTTGTTGAGTATGCTCGTACTCAACATATCTTCTTAACCCTTGCTAGATTCTGAAGCCATTAAGACGACGTCTACATCAAGTATGCTCCAGGAATCATCATCAAAAGCTCAATCTCTTCAATGAAGTAAAGGAAGTCAGCATATACATCAACTAAAGTGAAGACGAAGTTGCTGATTAGATAGAAATATAATCTCTAGCCCTAGAACCTAATTATGTAGTGTATTGCAATAGCATCAATGGAAGCCCCAATAGTTCAGATACTAGTCTTATTATTCTAATAGATTTGAGTTGTTTATTTCTGATTCTTCTTTGTGAGAAGTTTCTTTATCTCTCTTTAACCTAGAGTGTCTCTGGATCTTGTGTAAAGAGTGAGTTGTAACCTTTAGCCATGTATTGGACCTGTTGTGTTTTTGTTGTACCACTCTGAGGGATGTAATACTAGTGAACAATGTTTCATTGGTGTTATGTCAACGACTATAGTGTACTACATCATGCAGTGGTATGCTGTGTCACCGCAGCTGGTATCAGAGCATATGCTTTGACCTTAGGTTGGAAACCTAGTAAATGGGTAGAACCTGTAGGACACATATCTGCAATAATAAAGAGTTCTCTAGTGATATGAGGGATATTCAACTGAGAATAATCCTGCCATGTTGCTAGTGCGATAATTCTTTAGTATGATTGTAATCCTGAACACTACCAAGAGTTTTAACTCTATGTGACTGATGATAATTTCTTATCTACGGTTCTACATGGCACCTCGGTATCCACCCCAGAATGTTCAAGTGATGAACAGGACGCTGAATGACTATGGAGGGGCTTGGACAGATAATCTCCGACAAATTCTATGGAGTTTGGATTGTGAATCAAGACTTTTGGTCAAGATTTACAGTTACTATGATGGGTAGGTATTAGCTAAATACCGTGTCATCATCATGTTACCCACGAAGTTAGGACTTAAGGGAGAAATGCCATCAGGTGAGGCAAGGTGCATGGCATCTCATATCAGATTGCCGTAGCAGCAGCCATAACCATGATCCGAGAACATAAATCCCAAGCTCTAGAAGGTAGTACTCACACTATTATACCCCATGAAAACTCAAACCCAGAGCATGAGTTAGATCACTCTACTCCATTCCAAACTGAACCTGCTCTAGCTGTAGAGTATATGGATCGTTATTGATCTTTGCTAAACACTTATCATAACACTCACCAAGTCTTAGTTTAGGAACTGGATACGGTCATTGAGGATTTTACTAATCCTGATAAAGGAATTGGACGTAGGAAGAAGTTATATAAAGAAGCAAGGCATCCCAAATACATACCTTTAGGAGAAGTGTATGAGGAAACTGAGTTTGATGATCCACACTCAGAAAATTGTGCCTACTACCAAAATAAAACCCAGCCACCTGATGATCTATGCACCAAGTATATCTCCAAACAAAAGGAATGGGCTGGAACTATTCCAAATAACCCTGAGCAAAACTAGTATGAATGGGGAGAAGAATCTCAAGGTGGAACCATAGGAAATCCTATACCTTGTGATACAGGTATCGGAGAAGAGACCAACTATAACCATATAGAGCCTTATGGACCATATGGAGGTAATACCAATCCAACCGACTTAGAAGAGTATTCTGGTAGTTACTATACCAATATGTATGAATGGATCCACTAAAAGGCGAAAGAACCCTCTTACTTTGAGGAAGCATCGCCGGAAACGCAGATATATCATGTCGAAGACTATGCGAACTCTAGTCATTTTTCAATGACTAATCTCAGTCTAGTTTCTTCTAATCAAGAATACGCACCTCCTGGATGCTCTTACGCTCCAGAAGGCAGTCGTAGGACTTCAGGTCATCATGGACAGAACTCCAGGAAGCACTAGAGGAAGATGAAAGTAAGAATGGAACAAAATCTTAAGGGAGGAGTGCTTGAATAATGTACATAGAGGGTAATGCGTATTGTAGTTTGATGGATTTGCTGAAATAAGTGAGGATATACTCACAAGAACAAGAAGTTATTGTAAGATAGTTGTGTGACGTATATGTAAGGCAAACCGTTGGAACGTTCAGTCATCTGTAAAGTACCTAAAACCTATGTATAATACAGGGTATATGTTTTTTGTTTATCGACTTTTGGATTTTCTTGAATCTTCTTGATTTACTAGATCTGTACATGAAGTTTGACTTGGTGTGCAAATGCATGATGTAACACCCAGTTATTACTTGATGTTATAGACCTAGATAGGAATGGGAATTCATGTAAGGGAGTGACGGGTTCCGAAGACCAAAAAGGAGATTCACATGATGAAGGAAGCAACAAGGAGTAGTGAAATAAAGTTCAACCGTAGTAGGTGATGTTTGTAAGAATTTAATGAAGTAGTTGTATCTAGTTCATGGAAGCATAATGAATTAGTACCAAGAAGAAGCTTTGGAACATAATTGTATTCAAGCTCTGACAATTCAGAGAGAATGCCAGAAGTATGTCGGAAACCGTAGGGTAATTCATACACCTTGGGATGGTCCACAGCTGGTATTTGCCCGCAGCTGATATTTGATTGATTTAGTTAATCAGGTCATCTTAAAAGTTACATAAATAGCATAAAACTTGGCCTAAGTTAAGAAAGACATGAAGAAGTATAAATATTAAAGAGACCATCTTTCGAGGCGTTTCGCGAAGTTCGGCCTATCAAAGCGAAAATGTCCAAATTATAGGTAAGACAAAGAATCTTGGAAGATCTATTTCGGAGATCCACAATTGTGTGGGTATACCGTAAATTCTTCCATGAGACCTTAAAGAGGTATAGTGTAAGAGGAATAGAGACCATAAAAGCCAATGGTTAGCAGATTATAGTTTAGAGACCATTAGTAAACCCTAAGGGGGAGAGTAAACAATAGTGGAAGTATTGTTATTTGACTTCCAGGTAAAGGTTGGAAAAGAAGTACTTAATGTAATAACAAAATATTATCTAAATCTTGATAAGAAAAATATTAGGAGATAAAATAGATTAATCTTAATAGACTAATTCTAGAGGAAACAACTATTAAGTGATCCATAAGAGAGACTAAAGCACATCCAATTGGACAAGTGTAGAGGAACAAGAAATTCAAATGGGTATGAACTAAATGAGTTCAAATCCAATTTGGAAGGAATACCCGTATCAACCATACTATGACAGAACAAAACTATAGTCTTTTGACCACAACTATTGGCTAATAGAAATTTAAAACCTGTTCTAGTGAGACTTCCTATACCTTATATAATATAGTAAGAAAGTTCAATGATTAAGTGAAAGAGTTGGATTAGGATATCTAATCAGAATAAGGAACTAAAAAAGAGACCCCAAATTAAAGAGTTAAAATAAGTATATATCTCTAAAAGAGGATTGTAAAAGGAACTTTGAAGGATTGATACAACAAATTGGAGATTCCAAGTATGAGGAGAATACAAGAAAACTATCTGGATATGGAATACTGCAATTATTCCCATTTGAGGTTACCATGTAATGGAGAAATGCAATAACCACTACAAGTCAATTCCTTACTCCAAAATGTGAGAGTTTGCGAACTTCGAGGACGAAGTTTATTTTAAGGGGGAGAGTCTGTAACATCCCAACATTAGAGCTTAGAAATAAGCAGAACTCAGGTGTGTGCATTGCATTCATGCATAGAAAATCTGAATAATTTTTGCGCTTTTGAATAAAACTTGTCAAAGTGATTGAAGCTTCTCTCAACTTGATGGAATTGAAGTAGATTATCAAGTTGACTGCGATAAGTTTCAATATGACCTTTGTTAAAACCTTAATTTTGGGTAAGGGAGATTTGATCTAAGGGTAGATCAAGTGTAATAAAAGTTAAACCCTAATGCACTACTTAATGGTTTATATTTAATCCTTAAGTAATCAGATCCTAGTATTCATTACAAAACTCATGAATACCAAGTTATAAACATAAATTAAGTAATAGGAATGTAACAACTAAATCTTGATCTATCTTAATCTCATCTACTTATACCATGAGTATCATGATAATACCTAACCTTAACTCCTTAGTGAGATTGAGTAGGAAAGAAACCAAGTCAAGATCATTCACCATATATCTTTCTTTCCACATCAATCCTTATCATTTCTATTGAACCTTATTTTCATATTTGTTGTTCATCAATGTTGAATAATCAACTATTGGTTCACCAATTCTTAACCTATAATTATTAATCTATCAACTCTTGTCCATATCAAAGTATTCACTTAAGGCCTATAAAGAAAGAAGTAAGAAGAGGTAAGTAGTGATGCTAGTTTTGGGTATCATATATAGGATGGGAGTGATTGAAGAGAATCTAATCAAAGTGATAATTGATGGAGTTAACTCACTCCTGAAATGAATAGAAGGGTATCTGAAATAAAGATTACAAGGATGAATAGTGAAGATAGTCACTAGGAGTAGTCCTATTGGATCAAGTAGGTATAGTTAATGAATAACATTACTTAATCCAATAGATATATTAAAAAGATAATTTCAATACAACTGTAATGTTGTATTGGTGAAGCCTTGTTTAGCCAATTGGAAACCTAAACCATAAAGTATCAAAAGGATATAATGATCATGCTTTAGTCACCATGATTAAATGCTTATATCATGTATAAGTGACATTGGTGGGTAAAAAATAATTGAAATCTAGTATAAGCTATTGGAGTCAAGTAGAGATAAGATAGTATGACTAAGTTAAAGCTAGAGTAGCATGGAGTTATTGAAGTAGTGTTATTCCTCTTAAAGGATAGCAAGATTTTGAGGTGAAGTAGGATATGATATATATATATATATTTATAAATGAATCTATTAGAGTAATGTTGGTGATGGATAATGAAGGAAGGGTATTAATGGAGGCCATTGTAACCAGCTGTTGGATTGGAGATTATCAGTAGTAGAGTAGTTGATATAGCCAAGTATAGATATGAAAATATTATGAAAAGCTTTAATGACAAGCTCATTGGATTTATAAATGGATTGAGAAGAATAAAAGGTGGATAAGAATATTCTTGTATAGCAAAGATCATCATGTTAACACATGATGATGGATATGAAGAAGTAGTATATCTAGGAAAGGAATTCCTTAATTAGAAGTCCAGAATTGTGAATTATGGAAGATAGGAATTCTTGGTAAACACTAAATCCCAAATCTATAATCAAGCTTAACATCCATCTCATCTGTTGGATAAATCAATTATCTTCACAATGCCTTATAGAAATATTTACCTATAACAAATCACTTAAGCACATCTCTGTCATTTCAAATTATAATAACCATATGTGCTTAGGAGTTATATTTAGCAATTAGTTTCCATCAGACATTCCAGATAATCACTTTCTATTTTAAAAGGTGATATCATTAGAAAGATCACCAACAGAAAGACAATATGCTTAGCCATTAATATTTACTCATATCCACAAAAGAATATAAGTACCCTAAACCCTAGGGTAAGCATATACAACACACCCTAACCCTTATGCTAGTTATAACAAATTATAAAATTTGGTATTCACTAGATTCATGGGAATGATATTAACCATGTTAATTCCTTAGAACTCTATTCATTAAATGAAAATGAGAGATCACCACATAAAAATTCCTTTAAAATATAAGTTAATGAGAATCAAATCCCATAAGTTAAAAGTAATACATTCTTTAATAAGTTATAGATGTTAGGTAAATAAAATTCATGTAAAAAGGCTCTTACAAATAATAAAAGGAAAAGAATATATATAAAGAAAATATTTAATGAATCTCAATCAATATCAATTGTTGCTGCAAGTATTCAGCAAATAAACTTTGTTAGAAAATTTCAAACCAAATGTAAATAAAAATGTGAAAATAAAACAGAAAAGAGAAAAGAGAAAAGGAAAAGATAAAGCAAGCAGTGCCAGCCCACGTCCCAGTTCCTCACCCCTCTATCTATCGCCCACTAGCCGCATTCAGCCTTTTCCGCTCGCTTCGTCACGGCCCAACCGAAGCCCAGGCCCAAATACCGTTTTGTCGGGTCTATCGTCGTCGTCCACCTCACGCTGCCGCAGAAGCAGCTGCGTTGCGCGAGCGCCGTCGCTCGCCGGCGTTGAGATGCTGGCTGTCATCTGCTGGGAGGATAAGAACGCCACCGTGAAGCCCTCGTCCTCATCCTCTCACTCGCGCATCTCCACTCCTCCTTATCCTCTCTGTTTAGAAAAGGGCCAAAACCATAGCTCACCGGAGCCGCTCCTTATCGCCGATAGAAACCACTCCAAGGGCCATGGGGTAGTCGGGGAGAAGCGCCTCTCCATCCTCGTCGTGTGAGTAGTAGACATGAAGCAAGGGGCGTTTGGAATCGGGCAAATTTCACCGTTCCCTTCCGCCGGTGATCGTCGGAGTTTATGCAAATTAGTCCTCACCGGAGCACCATCGTCTTCACCGACCACTATACTAACATCAAGGTAAGCTTGCGCATCTCTAGACCCTAATTTCGCTTGCTGATTCTCACTGTAGACCTCATTTCGTTGAGCGCCACCGTTGGCCGCCGCAGAAGCTCGTCGCCGATGTATTTCCGGTAACCACTAAGTAGCGGCGTCACCACCAATAGGTTCGCCTTGGCCCCCTCTGTCCCACAACATCAGTCCTGCTCACCGGAACACAGTGGTTCGCCGTCGGCGACCATTCTCTGGTGGTGGAGGCCAAGCTGATGTCAGCATGACATCATGCTGGTGTCATTCTGCCACCTCATCGTGGTTTGACCTGGTCTTTGTCTCGCGTGGCTGGTAACGTGGCCCTGGTCCCATCTGTCAATGACTGTGAGTAGGAATAGGCTCAGTAACAAATGAATTTACTAAAATGGGATATGTGATGTGGCCACTGGCCCACTGGTCAGTGACCTTGGGTAGGTTTAGCTTAGGTATAAAAATTATTTTCTGTTTATAAATTAGATAAAACATTATCAGATCAAATATAAATATTTCCTGAAATATAATAAAATAATTAATTCTTGTTTAATTAATAACTTTTGTTTTATAATTCAGAAAAATGTGTATAATATATGAAAATTTTCAAAAAAAAATCTATAACATTAAACTATTACCAAACATTATTATGTTAACAATTTAAATAATTATTGTTTAATAAAAAATTTAAAAGTAATAAAACTTTGGTAATTCATATTTTAATAATGGTAAATGATAAAAATATAAATAAAATACCAAATATCTTAGAAAAATAATAACTAGAATTTAAAACTATAATCATGCATTATTATTTCACCTAAGTAAATATTTATTATTTATTAAATATTTATAAAGTAATAAATATTATAAAAATCACATCTTATTAATTATAAATCACAAAAATAAATGTAATATACCAAAATGATCACAAAAATAATACCTACATGTTAAAAATATAATATTCCACTTTTGAGGTAAATAAAAATATAACCACTTTAATAACTTAAATTTAAACCTATTTCCTTAGTTGTTAATTCATATAAGGGTAAATAAAATTTGCTAATATTTCTAAAAATTAACCAATTGAGTCTAATAAATAGTATTAGTCTTAAAAATTAATAATATGAAGTCAAAATGGTCCAAACATTTTAAATACAATTTGATTGAATTATCGTTCAACCATATGTGTAGTTTATTTTCTAAAAATATCTTTATCATGTATAAAATATTCAAGAATAAATTTGAATTGAATAAAACCTTTTTACTTACTTCAACCACAAGTTTATACACAAATCAAAACACTATAGTGAATCCATAAGTAGTTAAGTAATATTACTTCCTTGATTACAAATCATAACCACACCTTCAGAAAAAGATAAATGATTCTATTCCATTATACAATTAAGAAACCACTACTCTAATAGAAGTAATGCCATTCTTAAGTAACTTTAAGGAAACAACATAAAGTGAACAAGATACAAGTATCATAAGTAATATACCATACGTCTATCTATGTCTTTAAAGTTAACTTTAGTCCACAAGACTTTAAATATAATGCTAAAGACCTATTATGTGTTTTATAGTTAACTTTGGTCTATTATAATTAAGATCTACCACATCTCAAGTCTAAACTATTCAAGCAAGCACAAACAACATCAATGACCTTTGATTAACCACAAAGATTGTTTAAACCTTAGTAAGGAAATCTTTTCTTCAAATGTTATTCTTTTTGCCACTTCAAACAACAAATCTTAAGATAGTATCCCCAAATCTTAACAACTAAACTCAAGGAATTTCATCATAGTCCATAGATGACAATTAATCATAATCACATTCTTTTAAACCTTACTTATATACCAGGATTGTTAATACTTAAAATTCCTTATAAATGCCTATACTTGTAAAGCAAAATTTGTAGATAAGAATCTTATATAAGTAATCTTTGAATGGCATTCCACAGTTCTGTATCTTACTGCTGTATGATAATATAATTACATATAGTTTCACATACAATTACAAGCCTTAATAAGAAGCACAAGTATGAAACTTATCTAAAAAGATAACACATTCTAAAGAAACCATTTCCATTTTCCAAAACCTAGAACAACGTTATCCCCGGGATTCACGTTTATAAAGTGCATTACATTACTTATGCATAAGAGCATCTTGCTTCTTTAAACATTAGTCCTTACCGGACCAATGATGCTGATTTCAAATATTGGATCTTATATTGTCTTGAAGACCATGAGTGCATAATCTTGCAATCACAAAAGGCAAGTTCACACTTTCTCATGTCCTTTGGTTATTTTCTGTAAAGTATTTTACAAATCCAGTGTTGTCATCACCTGCATTTGAAAAAGGTCTGAAAACACTATTTTCATAATAATATGATTATAGGTTGTTTACCATGAGGTAATAACCTACTATGAAAGTTCCAGTGGTAAAGGAACATATTATCTAGCACTTAACAACCAATGTCGCCAGTAATTCTTGCGCTGTATATCATGCGTTAACCATGAGATTTGGAATGGGACAGAGAAGTCAGCTATATCTTCTTCCTCTCGCATGTAGCCGGATGTGCAGGTCGTGGTTGTTATCACTCGTAGCGTGCATATTAATTGGTAATTCGTAGAGGATATGTATCATATGGGTGGGAACCCTCAACATCCCACTATAGTTCTGGCATCTAACGGTCTATACAAATCATTGCCGTAATTCAATGTGTGAGCATGGTGCACACCAAGGAGGCATGCGAGGTCAAGAAGGGGGCAGTGATTGGCTTGGATCATCTTCTGGGCCCCACATCATGGAATTGTGGACGGGAATAAGCTTCCCGGTTGTGCAACAAAGAGTTGATCTCTCATGGGTAAAGTAACGCACCTCTGCAGAGTGTAATAACTGTAACTTGTTACTCCCTATTCCGGGAAGGAGCTGCGAACGCGGCGGGAAAGGAACTCCATGAAAGTTCTGGTAAACCCGTGAAGGCTGACGGACATAGATTTTCAGAATAAAAGCAACCTTTGAAGAAATGTTTAGAAAAACTTGCATTGCCTATGACCTATGGTATGTGGCTGTAGATATAGTGCATCAAACACTCATTTTCTAGTGAATTTGTTGAGTACGCTCGTACTCAACATATCTTCTTAACCCTTGCAAGATTCTGAAGCCATTAAGACGACGTCTACATAAAGTATGCTCCAGGAATCATCATCAAAAGCTCAATCTCTTCAATGAAGTAAAGGAAGTCAGCATATACATCAACTAAAGTGAAGACGAAGTTGCTGATTAGATAGAAATATAATCTCTAGCCCTAGAACCTAATTCTGTAGTGTATTGCAATAGCATCAATGCAAGCCCCAATAGTTCAGATACTAGTCTTGTTATTCTAATAGATTTGAGTTGTTTATTTCTGTTTCTTCTTTGTGAGAAGTCTTTCTCTCTCTTTAACCTAGAGTGTTCTCTGGATCTTGTGTAAAGAGCGAATTGTAACCTTTAGCATGTATTGGACCTGCTGTGTTTCTGTTGTACCACTCTGAGGGATGTAATACTAGTGAACGGTGTTTCATTGGTGTTATGTCAATGACTATAGTGTACTACATCATGCAGTGGTATGCTGGGTCACCGCAGGGCCCAGAATATTTCTATCTGTCATATGGATGGACAAATCCCACTCTTGATCCATGTGCCTCAACACATACTTTCCGAACACTTAATGCCACCTTTATAGCCACTCAGTTACGGTGTGGTGTTTGATGTCATCAAAGCATCCTTCCGGTGATGGTGATTAGCATGATCTCATGGTCGAAGGAATTAGGTTACTATGTATCAAAAAGCTTATAGCAATCAAACTATTGAAATGACTTGATCTTTATGCTACGCTTATCTATAGGAGTATGACCATCACACCATTCTCCTAATGATATGATCTTGTTGTTAACAACATCTCAATGTTCTTGACCCAGAAATAATGATCATCTATTAACGAACAAGCTAGTATTATAAAGAGGCTTTACCAGGGACTCTAATTTAGTTTACAAATCACACAAGTATTAATTTTTCCGGTTAATACTATTATAGCATGAAAATGTAAACATTTATCATAAACACAATGATATAATAATAACTACTTTTATTATTGCCGCTAGGGCATATCTCCAACAGTCTCCCACTTGCACTAGAGTCAACTAATCTAGATTACATTTGAATATATTAAACGCCCATGGCGTTTTGGTGCTGGTCATGTTCTACCCTCGGGAGAGGTTTAGTCAACGGACCCGCCATCCGTGTGTACTTTGCAAATCTTTATGTCACCATCTTGGACATGCTCTCGAATAGCGTGAAAACGCAGCTTGATATGCTTCAGCTTCTTGTGTGACCTTGGTTCTTGCGCATTTGCTATGGCTCTCATGTTATCACAGTAGATAGACATTGGGCCCAGCGCACTGGGAACCACACCGAGCTCTATACTGAACTCCTTCATCCATATCGCCTCTTGTGAAGCCTCCGAAGCAGCTAAGTATTCCAATTCAGTTGAAGATCTCGCCACAACGCTTTGCTTTGCACTCCTCCAGCTTACTTCTACACCATTCAAAGTAAATACGTATCCATATTGAGATTTAGAATCATCCGTATCGGTGTTCCAACTAGCATTGGTGTAACCATTAACAACGAGTTGTTCATCACCTCCATAAGAATGAACCATATCCTTAGTTCTTCTCAAGTACTTAAGGATGTTTTTGACCGTTGTCCAATGATCCACTCCTGGATCACTTTGATATCTGCTAGTTAAACTAACAACATATGCAATGTCGGGTCTAGTACATATCATGACATACATGATAGATCCTAGGCTGAGGCATATGGAGTCTTACTCATTCTTTCTCTATCTTCTGCCGTAGCAGGACTTTGAGTTTTACTCAAGGTCGTATTGGGCAACATGGGCAAGAACCCTTTCTTTCTATCTTCCATTCCAAACCTCTTTAGAACTTTGTCCAAATATGTACTCTGTGACAATGATATTAGGCGTCTCGATCTATCTCTATAAATCTTTATGCCTAATATGTAAGGTCTGTTATTCAAATAATCCTTGACACTATTAAGAAGGTCTACATCATTCCCAATCAACAATATGTCGTCCACATAAAGTACTAGGAATGATATAGAGCTCCCACTCACTTTCTTGTAAATACAAGCTTCTCCATAAGTTTGTATAAAACCAAAGCTTTTGATTACCTTATCAAAACATTGATTCCAACCTCGGGATGCTTGCTTCAATCCATAAATGGATCGTTGAAGTTTGCATACCTTGTTAGCATCTTTAGGATCGACAAAACCTTTGGGTTGTACCATATACAACTCTTCATCAATGTCTCCATTGAGTAACGCTGTTTTGACATCCATCTGCCATATCTCATAATCATAATAAGTAGTGATAGCTAACAAAATCCTCACAGACTTTAGCTTCGCTACCGGTGAGAAAGTCTCATCATAGTCAACTCCATGAATTTGTCGAAACCCTTTTGCGACAAGTCGAGCTTTATAGACAGTAACATTACCATCAGCATTTGTTTTCTTCTTGAAATCCATTTGTTCTCGACAGCCTTCCGGCCATCCGGTAAGTCTACCAAAGTCTATACTTGGTTTTCGTACATGGATCCAATCTCGGATTTCATGGCTTCTTGCCATTTATTGGAATCTGGGCTCATCATTGCTTCCTCATATGTTGCAGGGTCGTCGGTGTTGTCCACCAACATGATACTCATAACGGGATCATACCAATCGGGAGTGGTACGAGTTCTCGTTGACATGCAAGGTTTCGTAGTAACTTCAACGAAGTTTCATGACCAACATTATTAGCTTCATCTCTTATTGGTGTAGGTGCCACAGGAACTACTTCTGGTGTTGCGCTACTCTCAAATTCGAGAGAAGGTTCGACAACCTCCTCGAGTTCTACTTTCCTTCCAGTCACTTCTTTCGAGAGAAACTCCTTCTCTAGAAAGGATCCATTCGTAGCAACAAAGATTTTGCCCTCAGATCTATGATAGAAGGTATACCCAATAGTTTCCTTCGGGTATCCTATGAAGACGCATTTTTCCGCTTTGGGTTCAAGCTTGTTGGGTTGTAACTTCTTTACATAAGCCTCGCAACCCCAAACTTTAAGGAACGACTGAAAGGGCATGTATGCCCCATGTGTGGTTTTGTTAATTAATGACAATCTCTATGGACTAATGTGTAAATTGACTTTCACTTGTATGTTTGTCCATTGGCATCGCTTGGTCCATGTGTTGGTCTCAAGGTTGAAAGATGAAGAAATGTCCAAGGGCTTTGTGCCATTGGATTCATGAAGAAAGAAGGAGCTTGAAGGTTGATCAAGACAAGTGCAAAGAGTTGCATCAAGATGGATCAACCTTAAGAAGGTATGAAGAAGGGCAAGCTCAAGATGCGCCATCTCTAGAAGATCTCATGATTGAAGCTTTCCATCCTCGTGATCATGGGGTGATAAAGACAAGTTCAAGAAGAGGTTTCCCCATGGAGTATGGGGGAGCAATTTGCAAGTCTTCATCAAGAAAGAGCGAGCAAGAGCAAACAAGAAAGGTGTTCCCACTTGAGAAGAACAAGACAGTCTACATCAAGTTTAAGTGGAATGCTCAAGGCAAAGGTATGATCTTGATAGGGATTATATTTTGCCGGTCTTGTGTTGTTAGTTGGGAGACCAGGTTTAGGATAGATAGCCGTTCTATCAAGAGGGACTCTCAAGCGGGTATCTCGTTTGCATCGTTCGGAGAGAGCTCAAACCTTTGGATGCATAGCATCATGTTTCTTGGTTATTATTTGGTTCTTGTACATGTGAGGATCTAGAGCTTGTGGTCATCATCATAACAAGATCTAGTTCATCAAATAAGGATTTCACTTGCATATCTTATTGCAGTTTTTGATCTTGCGAGTTTTCTGGCTCCAGACCTTGGGAGATACATCACATATATATTCATGGTATTTTCTCCCTACGCTTTTTTGGATTCTATTCGTCATTATCTTTCCAACAAAATTGGTTTCATCTCGTTTGGAGTTCGGATGCGAAAGTTATTGCGGTTTTGGTTTCTGGAATTTCTCTGACCGGAAGTTCCGACTACCCATTAGAAGTTCCACTAGGGCATTTTGCCGCTGGAAGTTCCGGTGGAAGTTCCGCTAGGGCATTTTGCCGCTGGAAGTTCCGGTGGAAGTTCCGGTTCTTCTTCTGCTCATGTTCAGTATACTCTCTATCTGGTTTGTTGTATTTGACGGAATTTGGATCGGAAGTTTCGGCGGTAATACCGCCGGAAGTTCCGGTCAGGGACCAGAAGTTTCGCTAGGGCATTTTGTCGCCAGAAGTTCAGATTGAATATCCGGCTCTCGTTCCGCTCACGTTCAGTAACCTCTCTGTTTTGTATTATCTATTTGACGGAACTTTAGGCGGAACTTCCACCGGAAGTTTTGCTCCCACCGGAAATTCCGGTGGACCGACGGAAGTCCCGACCAGGCTCGCATTTTCAGTCTCTCGCTCGCAGTTTTCTGACTGTTGGCTATGTGCCACCGAAACTTCCAGCCTCTCACCGGAAGTTCTGTCCAGGGTCGCGTTTACCCATAATAGGCAGATCTGGGAGCCCTTTAAAAGGGGCTCCTCTTCCCCTTCGTGGGTACTAGCTCTTTTCTTGGTTCTTGGATTTCTCTCTCTCCTCCATTGTTGACCTTGAAGAGCTTGT
Source organism: Avena sativa (assembly GCA_916181665.1). Classification (NCBI taxonomy): domain Eukaryota; kingdom Viridiplantae; phylum Streptophyta; class Magnoliopsida; order Poales; family Poaceae; genus Avena; species Avena sativa. The sequence continues at coordinate 170,738,636 of OV702282.1, forward strand.
TCCTCTCCCTTTCCCCTTCTATGATTCTTGCATCTTTTTGAGGGATTTGAGAGAGGAGATCTAGATCTACAGTCCCCCCAAGCCAAATCCCTTCTTTGTGAAGGAATCATTGGGATCTAGATCTTGGAGAGTTTTGTGTTCTCCTCTTGTGTTCTTCCTCTCTTATTCCCCCAATAGCTTTTGTAGCTTTGGTGGAATTTGAGAGAGAAGGACTTGCCTCTTGCATTTGTTGCATAGGTTTGAGTTCTCCTCGGAGATTCGGCGAGTACAAGCTTGTGGGCTTGTTACTCTTGGGTTCTTGGAACCCTGGATGGTTGTGTGGTTGGATTGTTGACCTTTTGTGGTCTTGTTGCCTGTTGTGTCTTCTTTGGCCTTTTGTGGCATTGTAGCCTTTAGTGGCGTCGTTGTTGGGAGCCTCCAATTGAGTTGTGGAGATGTCCCCGTTCTTGTATGGGTTCGGTGACCGCCCTCAAGTGTCCCATAGTGGAGCGAGTGCCCGCCTTTTGTGGTGCGCACTCGGGAGAATAGGGTGAGCCTTTTGTGGCGTCGGTGAGTTGCGTTCTTCCGCATCCGGGGTGAGACCTTGTGTGGCATTGGGTGAGCACCGAACCACCACACCTCAAGGTGAGCCATTTGTGGCGTTCGGAGAGCATTGCTCCATGGCACCTCTCAAACAGAGATGTAGCTTCTTTGAAAGTGAACTTCGAAAAACAAATCTTCGTCTGCGCGTCCATCGGTTATCTCTCAACCAAGCCCTTTACTTATGCACTTTACATTGTGATAGCCATCGTGCTTGAAGTATTTATATCTTGCTATCACCTTGTTGCTTGTATTTCTTAGCATAGGTTGTTGGTGCACTTAGGTGAACCTAGTGGCTAGGTTTTGTGCTCATTAAATTAAACATTAGTTTTATTTCACATTTACTTGAGCCTAAACCGTAATAATTTTAAAAGCCTATTCACCCCCCCCCCCTCTAGGCGACGTCCATTACACTTTCAAAGACAATTTAGGTTTCTTCCCAAACCATATTTCATACGGTGTTGTTTCAACTGATTTAGATGGTGCCCTATTTAAAGTGAATGTGGCTGTTTCTAATGCATAACCCCAAAACGATAGCGATAAATCTGTAAGTGACATCATAGAACGAACCATATCTAAGAGAGTTTGATTACGACGTTCGGACACACCATTACGCTGTGGTGTTTCCGGCGGTGTCAATTGTGAAAGTATTCCGCATTTCTTCAAATGCTCGCCAAACTCGTAACTTAGATATTCACCTCCACGATCAGAACGTAGAAATTTAATCTTCTTGTTACGTTGATTCTCAACCTCACTTTGAAATTCCTTAAACTTCTCGAAAGTTTCGGATTTATGTTTCATGAAATAGATATACCCATATCTACTCAAGTCATCCGTGACGGTAAGAACATAACGATAACCACCACGCGATGCTACACTCATTGGGCCACACACATCGGTATGTATGATTTCCAATAAGTCCATAGCTCGCTCCATCATACCAGAAAATGGAGTCTTAGTCATTTTACCCATCAGACATGCTTTGCATCTTTCAAGTGATTCGAAATCAAGTGATTCAAGAAGTCCATTGTAATGGAGTTCCTTCATACGCTTCACTCCAATGTGACCAAGACGATAGTGCCACATATAGGTCGAGTTATCGCTTAATTTCAAACGTTTAGCTTCAATATTATTAATATGTATATTACTACAATCGAGATTCAACAAGAATAGACCATCTATCAAAGGTGCATATGCATAAAACATATTACTCATATAAATCAAATAACCATTATTCTCGGACTTAAACAAGTAACCGTCTCGCAATAAACATGACCCGGATATAATGTTCATGCTCAACGCAGGCACCAAATAACAATTAATTAAGTATGAAACTAATCCCGATGGTAGATGAAGAGTTAGCGTGCTGACCGCGATCACATCAACCTTTGATCCATTTCCAACGCGCATCGTCACCTCGTTCTTCGCTAGTTTCTGTCTATTCTGTAGCATATGTTTTGAGTTACAAATATGAGCAACCGAACCAGTATCAAATACCAAGGCACTACTACGACTACTAGTGAGATACAAATCAATAACATGTATATCGGATATACCTTTCTTATTGATGTTGTCGTTCTTCAAATCCGCCAAGTACTTAGGGCAATTCCGCTTCCAGTGACCTTATCCCTTGAAGTAAAAGCACTTAGTATCAGGTTTAGGCCCAGCCTTGGTCTTCTTCGCCGGCGCGATAACTTTCTGTAGCACCCCGGTAAATCCACTACTAGAAAATCACATGTGTTATCTCTATACATCATCATGACATCAGCATGCATATTTCTGAATAAAACTATTTTACAAAAGCCTATCTTGTTTTCCCAAATATCCCCGTCTTATTTCAAATCAAACTTCTGGTTGTCCAGATATTTTATTTTATCTAAAAATCATTTACAAAAGGCTTTAAAATAAAATAATATATTAAATAACAAAAATGTTTTGTACCGGAAGGCAGTCTAGCCAGTTAGACCAGAGGTCCAACCGGGCCAGACCACCCAGCCCAACTAAAAATCTAAACCTAACCAAACCATCGACCTAATACCTAAGTCCCCACCCTGCCTACTCCCTCACCTGCCGCCGGCAGCAGACTCGCGCGCGACGCACGCGCTGTGCAACACACACAACAAGAGGCAACCCTGATCGGCTGCACGATACACGCAAGCAGGCACGCATGCCTCGTCGCCCACCTTCCGCGTACGACCGATGCGAACGCCACCGCCCGCTAATCCCGCCCCGCTCACCCCTGGGCCCCACGCACGCTCCCCACCTCTCCGCGTGCAGCCCTCCACGCTCGCGATCCCCTCCTCTCCCGTCGTCCTTGCTCGCCATCTTCCTCCCCCGCGCCTCCACCTCCCTCGCTCAGAGCCGCCGCCGCTCAAGTCTCCCCGCCACCTCTGTGGTTGTCACCGCCCCTTCGTCACCCGCGAGCCGCGCCATGCACGCCTCTGAGCTCTTCTGCGGTCGCGCCCTGGAGCCTCGCCGGCCTGCACCCCGTCCTCCGGCAACGCCTACCGTCGTCCCTCGCCTGCACCGCCACCGAAGCCCTCCTTGTTGCCCTCCTGCAAGCTCGCTGGTTGCCGCCTCCTCATCGACGGTCCCGAGCCGTCGCTCGCGAGCTTCCTCTGGTCGGCCAACTTCCTTGCTCGCCAACGCCAGCCTCCCTGTCGCTGTTCTCCAGCCGTGTCCGCCATCTGCACCTCGATCCCGCAGCGGACCCGTCTTGTTTGTCGCCAAGGCCGGCCCCTGCGCCTCTTCCGGCCGCCGCCGCCTCTCCGCAGGATGGCGCTGCTCTCTCGCATCCCTGCGCGTCCGAGACGCCCTCCGTTGGCAGCCGTGTAAGCTACTGCCTCCTCGTGGCCGAGACACGTCCTTGGCGTTGTTGTGTTTGTGCGTTTGTGCCTCCTGCACTAGTTCTTGCCCGTTTGCCTCTATGCCCAATCGAAGGCACTGTATGTGTTTCTGTGACCGTGCAGTGTTCCACTACCTGAGTGTGTTTTCCCGTGTGAACTTTGGACAGTTCCGCTTCGAGATTCCGACGCCCAACCAAGTCCGTCATCGACATCAAGACCGGAAACCTAGAGCACCTTGTCTCAGACGCGAAGGCCGACAAGCTCTTCTTCCCAGAACCCAAAGACGCCGAGACCCCAAAGTCTCGATCCCGCTGATACCGATCCCGAACCCCCGGAACCAAAGTTCGTCGAGCCCAACGTGTGACCCCTTCTCGAGCCATATTTTATAAATTGTCAAATAATATATCTTGTGCTTATAAATTTTCATGCTTGCATGCTTATTTTTTGGTTTGGGGGTATATTGTTGATTCACCTAATAAATAAATATGAAGACCATATGCTGACGAATATAGTCTAATATTGGTCCCATTTAAGATTGTGTAGTGAACCGGTGATATATTTTTTCATGTTAAGACAACATTTAAATTGCGGGTATCTAATCAACATGAACTTAATAATTAATTGTCGGGACCCCGGTTCCGCTTAATATGTCCTAATTGCATCGCATCTTTGCCATGACATACATCATACATGCATCATGTTCGATCTTCTGTCTTAGTATTAAATAGTGCATCCGGTGTTTCTTCTAGTGTTTGACTTCTTCGCGGATTAGGCTGATGAGTTGATGCGAGTGTCGACACGATCTTTTGGTGAACCTTCGACAATGTTTTCAGGCAAGCATTCTCCCCCTTTCTACATATTTTACTTTTATAGTCTTTATTTCCTCTTGTTGATCTATTGTTATCTGTGATGTGATGCTCTAGTTTTCGTATATGTGATATCCCTTGCAACCATTATATTGCCTTGGACACCTCCTATTACCTGTTGTTTGGTAGATAGTCGGCCTTGCGAGTCGTTGTTGCTTGCACAGGTGTTGCTTCGCGCCGTCAATGTTCCACAGTTGTTGGAAGGTGCCTCATACTTAATGGTGGAGATGATCATAATTACTGTTTAATAACTAAAATTGAAAGTAGGTAAATAATGCAGAGGCACCGGTGGGTAATAGACAATATTTGGTTTTTAACCGCTCACTAGCGTCCCGTAGGACCCCGAGTTCTTAACACCTGTTCCGAGATCGAGCGCGCTAACCACAGGTGGGATGTGTGGGCACCCACATTGATTTAGTACCTCATTTTAAAGTACTGTACTGGGGGCCACAAACTAGTTTGTGGTGTTATTACTATCTTGTACCTATTTCATGCTTTACTGCTTTATTTACTATTGCGCGTGGAGCATCTGTACTGTTTAGGAACCTCGTGCCACGTTTTCGTTGTATCGACAAGCCCAGTCACACTTTCGGGTTCCCGATGATTTACAGTCGTCGCCACACACCCTGGGTCCATATCGGAGATGGCCGACTTCGTTGCGGGTAGCTTAGTGGGGTGGACCCAATGTGCATGCTTTGGGTTTGGGAAACGTCGTGTCCGAAACCCCGTTGACATACCATTGGATGTATGTTTTGTGATCTTGTACCTACCTGATCTGACAACAAGGGTGTAGGTGCGTGTGGAAACTTTGGTGCACCCCTGGAGGGTTAAATCTTTCTGAAAGCCGTGTCCGTGATTATGGATGACTTGGAGCACAATATCTGGATTATAGACAATTATAACTAAAGTAGTGCTATAAATTTGACGTTGAAATGACTAGTAATTAGCTTCACTATAACGGAATGGCTAAATAAAAGTACCAACAACTATTGGGTTTTTGAATGTCTCATGGTATATGTATCTGACTAGTAAGTATTGCAACTACAACAGAATGGTTAACTAAAACTGCTCACTGCTTATGTTATCAGAATGACTCATGTTATCTATATCTGATTAGTAATTGCTGCAACTATAATGGAATGAATAAAACTGCCAACTGTGTGAGTTCCTCGGTGGACTTCCTCGTTTGGTCTCAAGGGGGAAATACTATCGGTATGTTTGGTGGTAGTATTAGGTTGGTTCCGAACAGGTCTTTCTCATCCTTCTCTGTTAGTCGTCAGTTGTATTGAGTCTCTATAGGCTGTTTAGTGCATGCGGCGCTGCCACTTCAGTCCACCATACCTATGTAGGCGAGGACCGCCGAATTCTAAGACTCGCCGTGTACTGGCCTCAGTACTGACCGCTCTCTTTTTCCTTTTCCCTTTGTCGGCACCCCTTTTGTTTAAGAAGGCTTTGAGATCGAAGTCATTAGAATGGTTACCCTTCCGGTTTGGCCTAGGCAGGGTTATGGACGCCATTGGTTATTCTTCAGGGCTCTTAGCCCAATTTGCATCTTGTCCGTACTCGGACGCTGTATCGTTATAAAGGTGATTTGGATCTTTTTATTGTATATTTGTAATCTTGACTCAATGAGTCGCTGTTGTATATATCTGTGTTGGAATTATGCCCTAGAGGCAATAATAAAGATGTTATTATTATAATTCTTGTTCATGATAAAGTTTATATTCCATGCTAGAATTGTATTAAGCGGAAACTTTGATACTTGTGTGGTTTATGAACAACACCGTGTCCCTAGTACGCCTCTATGGACTAGCTCATTGATTAATGATGGTTAAGGTTTCCTAACCATAGACATGAGTTGTCGATTAATAATGAGATCATATCATTGGGAGAATGATATGATGGACAGACCCAAATCAAGCAGAGCAATTAGATCGTGTCATCGTGTTCATCTTTGCGAAGCTTTTTCTTATGTCAAATATTGTATTCCTTAGACCATGAGATAATGCAACTCCCTGGTATCGGAAGAAAGCTTTGAGGTCATCAAACGTCATCCTATGAGAGGGTGATCATAAAGGTGTCTCTCAGGTGATCGGAAAGTACTTGTTGGGTTGTATGTATCGAGATGAGATTTGTCACTCCCAAGTCAGAGAGATATACTTCGGGCCCACTCGGTAATCGATATCAACACCGCTTGCAAGCACGTGGCTAAGGATTTAATCACAAAGTGATATCGGATTACGGAACGAGTAAAGTACTTGTTGTGAACGAGATTGAACTAGGTATGCCGATACCGACGATCGAATCTCGGGCAAGTAAAATATCGAGTGACGAAGGGAATATATATATATATATATATATATATGGGATTAATTGAATCCTGGCATCGTGGTTCATCCGATATGATCATCGATGAATGTGTGGGAGTCAATATGGGTTTCCAGACCCCGCTGTTGATTATTAATAGAAGATCATGTCTGCATATTCTCGAACCCGTAGGGTCACACACTTAACGTGTCTCGACGCTAGGATAGAATGGATAATTGGTTTATGAGTTTTTGTTCAGAGTCTCAGATGAGATCCAGGACGTCATGAGAGGTTTCGGAATGGTCCAGAGAATAGGATTCATATAAGGGAAAGCAGTTTTTGGATTTCGGAATTGTTTCGGATTGTTCGGTATTGTTCCGGAAGCTTCTAGAACCTTCCAGAGTGGGACCAACGTGGACCCACTTGTCGGGAGGAGGCGTGGGCCTACGAGGCAGTGCCCTGGCCGCATTGGGCCAGGGGCACAAGGCCCCATAGGCCCAGCCGACCAAAACCCTAGGGAAACCCTAGGGAAACCTTCTAGAAGGAGGGGGAAAACTTGCCCCCCACTCCAACCCTTGGGGCCGCCGCCCTAGGGCTTGGAGGAGGGGCCAAGGGGGCCGGCCAGCCCCCTATATATAGAGGGAAGGGGCGCAGCCCTCCTCCCCCACTCCTTCAACCCTAGACGCCATACTGCTGCCCTCCAGATCTCTCTCTCTCCCGACTGCGCGTAGGCGAAGCCCTGCCGCAGAAACTCTCCACCTTTGCACCACGCCGTCGTGTTGTAGATCCAATATATATCTCCACCCCACTTGCTGGACCGAGGAAGGAGGAGACGCCGAGGTGCTGTACGTGTGCATCTCTCGGAGGCATCGCCACTTGCGGTGTTGGATCGGATCGGATCGCGAGGAGGAGAAACTAGTACGACTACATCAACCACGTTCCGTTGAACGTTCCGCTGTGCGAATCTTCAAGGGTATGAAGATCTCATCTATCCCCCTCGTTGTTTGCTTCTCCTAGATTAGATCTTGGATTTCCCGTTCGCATCCGTAGAATTTTTTTGATTTACTATGCTGCGAAACCCTTCAGTGGTATCAGAGCTAGATCTATGCGTAGATGTGTTTCACGAGTAGAACGCAACATGCTTGTTGCGGGCGTTGATGTTTTCTGTTGCAAGCCTCTTGTTTGTGTACTTATTATGACGCGGGATAGTGAGATCGAAGCGGTTGAGGCCAACTTTACGCGACCTCGTTCGCGAGACCGGCTCCGCACTTGACGTGTGGCTTGTTCCACACATGCGGCTGGTGGATGTCAGTTTCTCTCACTATAGTTGTCATGGGATTTACACCAGATGTTGGCAACCATAATATCACCGTTGTGGCTTTCCGTAGGTAAGAATCGTTCTTATCTTGTTACTCCCATAAGCCACGTAAAACATGCAACAACAAAGTAGAGGCGTCTAACTTGTTTTTGCAAGGAGTGTTTCTGTGATATGGTATGGCCCAAGATGTGATGTGTATGTTGTATGCAATGATCATGTTTTGTAATATTTCATGACTTGCATGTCGATGAGTACACAACCGGAAAGAGCCATATGGCTGTCTTTATAATTGTGTATGACATGTGTGTCAACTTCTTATACGCCATGTAATAGCTTTACTTTATCGCTAAGTAGTTAGCAATAGTTGTAGTTGCTATTCGTGGTGGAGGCAATCATGGTGGAGTGATGGAGATCATGCTGGCACGCACAAGATGGAGATCATTGCGCGGAGATTGGCTATACCATGTCACATAAAATTATATGCATATGATGTTTATCCTTTTATGTATCTTATTATGCTTAGATCGCGGTGGTAGCATTATAAGATGATTCCTCACTTAAAGATCAAGATAAAACTGTGTTCTCCCCATGTATGCACCGTTGCGAAAGTTCGTCGTGTTCAAGCATCACGTGATGATCGGGTGCTATAAACTCTACGTTCACATACAACGGGTGTAAGCCAGTTTTGCACATGCGGAAATACTTGGGTTTGACTTGACGAGCCTAGCATGTACATACATGGCCTCGGAACACACGAACCGAAAGGTTAAGCATGAGTCATATGAATGATATGATCAACACTTCGTTTTCCACCATTGAAACCACATCTCTTCTCGTGAAGATCGGATTAGGTGTGGTGAATTTGGATCGTGTTCACTAAACAACTTGAGGGATGTTGAATTTAGTGGGAGTTCATCTAGTAATTTGATTAAGTTGAACTAGTTATCATGAACATAGTGTAAATTGTACTTGCCAATTTTGTAGATCAAATGGCTAAGTCCAACTTCAACTTCAACGTTTTTGCTGAGAAAGAAAAGCTTAAGAACAATGGGTCTAACTTCACCAACTGGTTCCGCAATCTGAGAATCATTCTCTCTGGCGGACAAAAGGACTATGTCCTTGAGAAAGCGCTAGGTGACGCCCCTGCTGTAGATGCGCCGGCTGATGAGAAAGCTGTTTATCAGTCGTGCAAGGATGATTATGGTGTGATTAAGAGCACCATGTTGTTTGCTATGGAATCGGACCTTCAAAATCGTTTTGAGGAGTTCCCCGGGCCCTTTGAGATTCTTGAGGAACTGAAAACTATGTTTCAGACTCAGGCCCGTTCTGAGAGATATGAGATCTCTGAGAAATTCTTTAACTGCAAGATGGAGGAAGGGAGTTCCGTTAGTGAGCACGCCATTAAGATGTCGGGCTACACTCAACGCCTTGAGCAACTGGACTGCAAGATTCCAGAGGAGCTCAAGATTGATAGAGTTCTACAATCACTCCCTCCTAGCTACAAAGGTTTTGTAGTTACTCATAATCAGATTGGTTCCACTGATACGATCACTGAGCTCTTCGCTAAGCTGAAAGCTACGGAGGTCGACATCAAGAAAGATAATCATGTGTTGATGGTCAACAAGCCCCCCATCTTTAAGAAAGGTAAGGGTGCAAAGAAGCCCTTCAAGAAGGGCAGCGGCAAGCGCGTTGCCCCTGCTGAGAAGAAGCTCAAGTCTGGACCTAAGCCGGACACTGAGTGCTTCTATTGCAAGGACAAGGGTCACTGGAAGCGCAACTGTCCGAAGTACTTAGCGGACAAGAAGGCTGGCACCATCAAAGGTATATTTGATATACATGTTATTGATGTTTTCCTTACTAGCCCTCGTTGTAGTGCCTGGGTATTTGATACTGGTTCAGTTGCTAATATTTGTAACTCGAAACAGGAGCTACGGAATAGACGGCGGCTAGCGAGGGATGAGGTGACGATGCGCGTTGGCAATGGATCAAGAGTTGATGTGATGGCCGTCGGCACACTCTCCTTAGTTTTACCTTCGGGATTAGTTTTAAACCTCAATAAATGTTATTATGTGCCTACGTTGAGCATGAACATCATATCTGGATCATGTTTATTGCAAGACGGTTATTCATTTAAATCGGAGAATAATGGTTGTTCTATTTATATGAGTAACATCTTTTATGGTCATGCACCTGCTATGAATGGTTTATTTCTTCTGAGTCTCGAAAGCAATGAAACACACATCCATAACATTGAGGCTAAGAGATGCAAAGTAGATAGTGATAATTCTACTTATTTGTGGCACTGTCGTCTAGGTCATATTGGTGTAAAACGCATGAAGAAACTCCATTCTAATGGACTTTTGGAGTCTCTTGATTTTGAATCATTTGACACATGCGAACCATGCCTCATGGGCAAGATGATCAAAACCCCGTTCTCCGGAATGATGGAACGAGCAACGGACTTGTTGGAAATCATACATACCGATGTATGCGGACCAATGAGTGTTTCGACGCGCGGTGGTTATCGCTACTTTCTCACTTTTATTGATGACTTAAGTAGATATGGGTATATCTATTTAATGAAACATAAATCTGAAACATTTGAAAAGTTCAAAGAATTTCAGAACAAAGTGGAAAAACATCATAACAGAAAAATTAAATTTCTGCGATCCGATCGTGGAGGTGAATATTTGAGTTATGATTTTCTCACGCATCTTAAAGCAAGCGGAATCGTTTCGCAACTCACGCTACCCGGAACACCACAACGCAATGGTGTGTATGAACGCCGGAATCGAACTCTATTATATATGGTGCGATCAATGATGTCTCTTACAGATTTGCCGTTATCATTTTGGGGTTATGTATTAGAAACCGCTGCATTCACTTTAAATAGGGCACCATCTAAATCCGTTGAGACGACACCGTATGAACTGTGGTTTGGTGCTAAACCTAAGTTGTCGTTTCTTAAAGTTTGGGGATGCGAGGCTTACGTCAAGAAGTTGATGCCGGACAAGCTCGAACCAAAAGCGGAGAAATGCGTCTTCATAGGATACCCTAAGGAAACGATTGGGTATACCTTCTATCACAGATCCGAAGGCAAAGTGTTTGTCGCAAAGAATGGATCCTTTCTTGAGAAGGAGTTTCTCTCGAAAGAAGTGAGTGGGAGGAAAGTAGAGCTAGACGAGGTTATTGAACCTTCTCTTGAGTTGGAGAGTAGCGCAGCACCTGAAATTGTTCCAGTGCTGTCTGCACCAACAATAGAGGAAGCTAATGACAAGGATCATGAAGCTTCGGACGATGCTACTACTGAACGTCGCAGGTCGACAAGGTCGCGTGCCCCTCCTGAGTGGTACGGCAACCCTGTCTTAATTGTCTTGTTAGTAGACAACAGTGAACCTGCGAACTATGAGGAAGCAATGATGAGCCCAGACTCTGAGAAATGGCTAGAGGCCATGAAATCTGAATTGGGATCCATGAGCGAAAACCAAGTATGGACTTTGGTGGACCCTCCTAGCGACCGAAAGGCCGTTAAGTGCAAATGGATTTTCAAGAAGAAAACGGACGCAGATGGTAATGTTACTATCAATAAAGCACGGCTTGTCGCGAAAGGTTTTCGACAAGTTCAAGGTGTTGACTACGATGAGACTTTCTCTCCCGTAGCGATGTTTAAGTCCATTCGGATTTTATTAGCAATTGCTGCGTTTCATGACTATGAAATATGGCAGATGGATGTCAAGACTGCGTTCCTCAATGGCAACATTGATGAAGAGTTGTATATGATGCAACCCGAAGGTTTTGTCGATCCTAAGGATGCTGATAAGGTGTGCAAACTTCAGCGTTCCATTTATGGACTGAAGCAAGCATCTCGGAGTTGGAACCTTCGTTTTGATCAAGTGATCAAGAGCTTTGGATTTGTTCCAAATTGCTACGAAGCTTGTATCTACAAGAAAGTGAGTGGGAGCTCAGTGACATTTTTGGTACTATATGTGGATTACATATTGATTATCGAAAATGACATTGACATGCTTAACGATGTGAAGAGTTATTTGAACAAATGTTTTTCAATGAAAGACCTAGGGGAAGCTGCTTATATATTGGGCATCAAAATCTATAGAGATAGACAAAGACGCCTGATAGCTTTAAGCCAAAGTACATACCTAGACAAAGTTCTAAAAAGGTTCAGAATGGATAAGGCAAAGAAAAGTTCAGTGCCTATGTTGTCAGGAAAGATATTGAGCAGGGCTCAGTGTCCAGCTACGGTAAACGATAGAGAAGCTATGAGCAAAGTGCCTTATGCCTCGGCCATAGGTCCTATCATGTATGACATGTTGTGTACTAGACCGGATGTGTCCGATGCTCTTAGTTTGACGAGCAGATACCAAAGTGATCCAGGAGTGGAACACTGGACAGCCGTGAAGAACATCCTAAAGTATTTAAATACGACTAAATAAATGTTCTTAGTCTATGGAGGTGATGAACAGCTCATCGTAAAAGGTTACGTTGATGCTAGTTTTGACACCGACAAGGATGATTCTAAATCTCAGACAGGATACATTTATATTTTGAATGGAGGAGCTATGAGCTGGAGAAGCTAAAAGCAAAGCGTGATCGCAGGATCTACAGTAGAAGCGGAATACATGGCTGCTGCAGAAGCGTCAAGTGAAGGAGTTTGGATCAGGAACTTCATCACTGAGGTTGGTGTGGTTCCATGTGCCTTGGACCCACTGGAGATATTGTGTGACAACACTGGCGCCATAGCACTGGCTAAGGAACCAAGATATCATCCAAAGACCAAGCATATCAACCGCAAGTTTCATATAATTCGATATTATATAACAGATGGAGATCTGCAGATTAGCAAAGTACATACGGATCTAAATGTCGCAGATCCGTTGACTAAACCTCTTCCACGAGCAAAACATGATCAGCACCTTAGTGCCATGGGTGTTAGATTGTTGCCAGATGTAAACTAGATTATTGACTCTAGTGCAAGTGGGAGACTGTTGGAATTATGCCCTAGAGGCAATAATAAAGATGTTATTATTATAATTCTTGTTCATGATAAAGTTTATATTCCATGCTAGAATTGTATTAAGCGGAAACTTTGATACTTGTGTGGTTTATGAACAACGCCGTGTCCCTAGTACGCCTCTATGGACTAGCTCATGTATTAATGATGGTTAAGGTTTCCTAACCATAGACATGAGTTGGCGATTAATAATGAGATCATATCATTGGGAGAATGATATGATGGACAGATCCAAATCAAGCAGAGCAATTAGATCGTGTCATCGTGTTCATCTTTGCGAAGCTTTTTCTTATGTCAAATATTGTATTCCTTAGACCATGAGATAATGCAACTCCCTGGTATCGGAAGAAATCTTTGAGGTCATCAAACGTCATCCTATGAGAGGGTGATCATAAAGGTGTCTCTCAGGTGATCGGAAAGTACTTGTTGGGTTGTATGTATCGAGATGGGATTTGTCACTCCCAAGTCGGAGAGATATACTTCGGGCCCACTCGGTAATCGATATCAACACCGCTTGCAAGAACGTGGCTAAGGATTTAATCACAAAGTGATATCAGATTACGGAATGAGTAAAGTACTTGTTGTGAACGAGATTGAACTAGGTATGCCGATACCGACGATCGAATCTCGGGCAAGTAAAATATCGCGTGACGAAGGGAATATATATATATGGGATTAATTGAATCCTGGCATCGTGGTTCATCCGATATGATCATCGATGAATGTGTGGGAGTCAATATGGGTTTCCAGACCCCGCTGTTGATTATTGATAGAAGATCATGTCTGAAGGGAATATGCCCTGAGAGGCAATAATAAAGTGTTTATTATGTGTATTCCAAGTATATGATAGATGTTTATTTTGCATGCTATAATTGTATTAATACGGAAACGTTAATACATGTGTGTTTAATAAACAAACAGAAAGTTCCTAGTTATGCCTCTCTCATAAACTAGCTCGTTGATTAACAAGATGATCAAGGTTTCCTGATCATGGACATTGGATGTTGTTAATAACGGGATCACAACATTAGTGTAATGGTGTGATGAACATTCATCCGAAGTATAGCATTACGATCAAAGTCATTGAGTTTATATTGCTATAACAACTTACGAAGTGATCCTAATCCTTAGACCATGAGATCATGCCAATCACTAACACCGGAAGAGTTTCTTGATAACATCAAACGTCACACCGTAACAGGGTGATTATAAAGATGGATTCAGAACTAATAAAGTGTTATGTTGAGGCTCATGGATCGAGAGTGGAATTTGTTCATCCCGATGACGGATAGATATACTCTGGGCCCTCTCGGTGATATCACATTGATTAGCTTGCAAGCAAGTGATTTGATCACTAGAATGTTATATCACAGGAACGAGAAAAGAGTGCATGTCGGTAACGAGATCAAACTAGGTATGGAGATACCGATGATTGAATCTCGGACATGTAATATATCGTGAAACAAAGGGATTAAGATACTAGCGTAAAAGGTTCCGACGATCACAAGAAAGTCATCGTTGAATGTGTGGGAGTCAGTATGGGTCTCCAGATCCCGCTTCTGATTATTGATCCGAGAGGGGTCTCGATCATGTCCACATTATTCACGAACCGTAGGGTGACACACTTAAGAGACACCGACATCCAATTGGAGCAAATGTTTCATGCCGAAAGAATGAACAAGCGCAGGAATTTATTTCACTAGATACCGAAACAGGTTGGGTGAAATTGCATAAAGTGGTTATGCATGTGAAATAGAATTCTAGCAAGGGGTTATTTGTGAATGTTTGTCATTAAAGTAATTGACAAAATTCTGAATAAAATAAAAGAGCTTTATTTAATGAGAGTTTGCATTAAATTTGGTGGAAATTTAATGGGAATTTGAGTGGACTTTTGAGTGGAGGGATTTTAAAGGAGATTTGTGAGTGGAGTGTCCACCCACATGAAGAGGGGAGGGCAAGGGGGCAGCCCCCATGCGCCGGCCACCCCCTTGGGGTTCCCCCCTCCTCCTATAAAAGGAGTCCCCCCTCCTCACTTGTCTCTCACACCTCCTCGTGAAGGATCTCTCTCCCCCTCTAGAATTTATCCCCCATGGTCTCGGACTAGCGAGATACATGTTCCCGGTGGCTATTCGGCAAGAAATAGTTGTGCTTCCGCTGCATCGCTGGAGCGAGGAGGCGGAGGTTGCTCGGTGCCTCGAACGTGTGTGCGAGCACGGATGCGCTGCTGATTTGCGACGCTAGGACTTCCTCTCGATCTTGAGATCGGCAAGAGATCGTCTACATCAACCACGAGTTGAACTCGTTAAGCTTTGTTGGTCTTCAAGGGTATGTTCTCTACGGATATACATCCGCCCGTTGTTTGTATCTAGTAGATAGATCTTGGTATATAGTTCACATCGTAGGAAAAATTTTGTTTTCTATGCTGCGAACCCTACAGTGGTATCAGAGCCGGATCTATGCGTAGATACTTTACACGGGTAGTACACATATGAGTATGTGGGCGATGATGATCATGTTGTTGCTCCTTTGTTGTAATTTTGGATATTGGTGGCATAGTGGGATGAAGCGGCCCGGACAAACTTTACATGTCCTCGCACATGAGACCTGTTCCAGGCTTGACATGCAACTAGTTTGCATAAGTGGCTAGCGGGTGTCTGTCTCTCCTACTATAGTCAATATCTATTTTGCAAGCGAGTTGTCAACAATTTGATTATCCTCGTTGTGGTTCATGTTCGTAGGTAAGAACGGTTCTATCTCGAAATCCCTAAGCCACGTAAAACTTGCAATAGATAAATTAGAGGCGTCTAGTTTAGATTGTTGCTGGGCTAGTGTTATGATATGGTAGTGTTGTAAGTAGAAGTATGAGATGATACTCTTACAACACACATAGCGTGTAAAATCCATAGACCTTGGATTTACACATATAGGTATGATAGTGATCATACCACGATGCACATGATAGAGATCATCTGCGGGAACCATATAATTTCACTAATAAACATATGATGTTTGATAGCATCTTATATTGCTTGTTTAGCGCTTTGTTAGCATAATAAGATGATCCCTCATTTAAATATCAAGATAAGAATGTGTTCTTCCTTTAGTATGCACCGATTATGTTTTCGTCGCTCCAAGACATCACGTGATGATCGGGTGTTCTTGGATCCACGACCATATTTCGGGTGTAAAACAGTTACACACGCGAATACTAAGGTTCTAACTTGGCGAGCCTAGCATGTACAGACATGGCCTCGGAACACGGACCGAAAGGTTAAGCATGAGTCATATAGTTGATATGATGCCCATTTGATGCTCGCCTTTGAAGCTATACCGACTCACGTGATGATCGGACTTGGTGTAGTGGATTTGGTTCATGTAATCACCAAAAAGGCACGAGTGATGTCGTTTTTGAGTGGGAGTTCATTCGTAATATAGATTAGTTGAACTCAATCTATCATACACTTAGTCTAAACTTTACAAATTCTGTTGTAGATGGCACCACCTGCTTTTAATTTCAATGTGTTCATGGAGAAAGAGAAACTAGCAACGAACGGTAGCAACTTTACCGAATGGGCCATGAATTTGAGGATTCTCCTCTCTGCTGCACAAAAGCAATATGTGCTAGAAGCGCCGTTAGGCCCCCCACCTTTTGATGATGCCCCTGACGAGGAGAAGAATGTCTATCAGACTCGTCAGGAGGACCACAACTTAGTTCATTGCGGCATATTGTATGGGCTAGAGCCGGAACTTCGAAAGCGTTTCGAAAACGGCAATGCATTTGATACAATGGGTGAGTTGAAAATGATTTTCGACACACATGCTGCTGTAGAGAGCTACAACGCTTCAGAAAAGTTCTTTAGCTGCATGATGGAAGAGCACAGCTCCGTTAGTGAGCATGTACTCAAGATGTCGGGTTACGCCGATAAGCTTGTGTCCTTGGGAATATCGATTCCCATTGACTTAGGCATCCATCGTGTTCTGCAGTCTCTGCCACCTAGCTATAAGAGCTTCGTGATGAACTATAATATGCAAGGCATGAAGAAGTCTCTCCCCGAGCTTCTGTCAATGCTTAAAACTGCAGAAGTGGAGATTAAAAAGGAACATCAAGTGTTGATGATCAATAGGAACACTGGTTTCAAGAAAGACAAGAAGGGAAAACGGAAGGGAAGTAAGGGCGGCAAGCCTATTGCCGCGCCTGAAAAGAAACCCCGAGTTGGACCTAAGTCTGATTCCGAGTGCTACTATTGTAAGGGGACTGGCCACTGGAAGCGCAACTGCCCCAAGTATCTGGCAGACAAGAAGGCCGGCAAGGCAAACAAAGGTATATATGATATACATGTTATTGATGTGTACTTGACTAGTGCTCGCAGTAGCACCTGGGTATTTGATACCGGTTCAGTTGCTAATATTTGTAACTCGAATCAGGGGATGCAGAACAAGCGACCGCTAGCAAGGGGTGAGGTCAAGATGCGTGTCGGCAATGGATCAAGCGTTGATGTGATCGCCGTCGGAACGCTGCCTCTCCACTTACCGTCGGGATTAGTTATAAACTTGAATAAATGTTATCTGGTGCCTGCACTGAGCATGAACATTGTATCTGGATCGTGTTTGATGCGAAGTGGTTATTCATTTAAATCCGAGAACAATGGTTGTTCCATTTATATGAATGAAATCTTTTATGGTCATGCACCGATGATGAATGGTTTATTTCTATTAGATCTCGATGATAATGTTACACATATTCATAATGTTGATGCTGAAAGGATTAAACTTAATGATGATATATCCGCATATATGTGGCACTGCCGTCTAGGTCATATTGGCGTTAAACGCATGAAGAAGCTCCATTCGGATGGACTTTTGGAATCACTTGATTATGAATCATTTGATACATGTGAGCCATGCCTTATGGGCAAGATGACTAGAACGCCGTTTTCCGGTTCAATGGAACGGGCGACAGATTTATTGGAAATCATACATTCTGATGTATGTGGTCCAATGAGTGTATCGGCGTGAGGTGGATATCGTTATTTTGTTACTTTCACGGATGATTTGAGTAGATACGGTTATATCTACTTGATGAAACACAAGTCTGAAACCTTTGAAAAGTTCAAGGAATTTCAGAATCAAGTGGAAAATCATCATAATAGAAAGATCAAATTTCTACGGTCCGACCGTGGAGGTGAGTATCTAAGTTACGAGTTTAGCACTCACATGAAAGAGTGTGGAATTGTTTCACAACTCACACCTGCCGGAACACCACAGCGAAATGGTGTGTCGGAACGTCGTAATCGTACTTTATTAGATATGGTTCGATCTATGATGTCTCTGACGGACTTGCCGTTGTCATTTTGGGGTTATGCACTAGAAACTGCTGCATTCACTTTAAATCAGGCACCATCTAAATCCGTTAAAAAGACACCGTATGAATTGTGGTTTGGAAACAAACCTAAGCTGTCATTTCTTAAAGTTTGGGGATGCGATGTTTATGTGAAGAAACTTCAACCGGATAAACTCGAACCCAAAGCGGAAAAATGCGTCTTCATAGGATACCCTAAAGAAACTATTGGGTATTCCTTCTATCACAGATCCGAGGGCAAGGTTTTTGTTGCCAAGAATGGATCCTTTCTAGAGAAAGAGTTTCTCGCGAAAGGTGTGAGTAGTCGGAAGGTAGAACTCGAAGAGGTTGTGGAACCTTCTCTTCAAAGTATGGCGAGTAGCGCAGCGCCGGAAGTTGTTCCGGAGTTGGCTCCACCTGTTGAAGAGGTAACTAATGATAATGATCATGAAACTCCGAAAGAGAGTACTACCGAACCTCGCAGGTCAAACAGGACGCGTGCAGCTCCCGAGCTGTACGGAAATCCTGTCATGAATTTCATGGTTGATGAAAATGATGACCCTGCGACGTATGAAGAAGCAATGATGAGCCCGGATTCCAACAAATGGTTAGAAGCCATGAAATCCGAGATGGAATTCATGTATGAAAATCAAGTTTGGAACTTGGTGGAATTACCTCACGACCGAAAGGCCGTGGATAACAAATGGATTTTCAAAAGGAAAACTGATGCTGATGGTAATGTGACCGTCTATAAAGCTCGACTTGTCGCAAAGGGGTTTCGACAAATTCAAGGAGTTGACTACGATGAGACTTTCTCTCCCGTAGCGATGCTAAAGTCAGTTAGGATTATGTTAGCAATTGCTGCATATTTCGATTATGAGATATGGCAGATGGATGTCAAAACCGCGTTTCTCAATGGTAATATTGAAGAAGAGTTGTATATGATACAACCAAAGGGTTTTGTCGATCCTAAGGATGCTAACAAGGTGTGCAAGCTTCAGCGATCCATCTATGGATTGAAGCAAGCATCACGAAGTTGGAATCTCCGCTTTGATGAGGTGATCAAAGAGTTTGGATTTGTCCAAACTTATGGAGAAGCTTGTATTTACAAGAAAGTGAGTGGGAGCAATGTGGCATTTCTGATATTATATGTGGATGACATATTATTGATCGGAAATGATATAGATCTTTTAAACAGTGTTAAAATTTATCTAAACAGCAAATTTTCAATGAAGGACCTAGGTGAAGCGTCATACATATTAGGCATAAAGATCTATAGAGATAGATCTAGGCGCCTAATAGGGCTATCGCAAAGTACATACCTTGATAAGATTTTAAAGAAGTTTAAAATGGACGGAAGTAAGAAGGGGTTCTTACCTATGTTGCAAGGCAAGACATTGAGTAAGACTCAAAGTCCGGCTTCGGCGGAAGAAAGAGAGATAATGGACAAAGTCCCCTATGCTTCAGCCATAGGCTCTATAATGTACGCCATGCTATGTACAAGACCGGATGTGGCACATGCTATTAGTTTGACTAGTAGGTACCAATCGGATCCAGGTTCGGAACACTGGATAGCGGTCAAGAATATCCTTAAGTACTTACGAAGAACTAAGGATATGTTTCTTGTATACGGAGGTGAAGAAGAGCTCGTCGCTAAGTGTTATGTCGACGCTAGCTTTGACACCGATCCGGATGACTCTAAGTCTCAATCCGGATACGTATTTCTCATGAATGGCGGAGCGGTTAGTTGGAGGAGCTCCAAACAACCTGTGGTAGCGGGATCAACAACGGAGGCCGAATATGTTGCTGCTTCAGAAGCGGCTCAGGAAGCAGTTTGGATGAAGGAGTTCATATCCGAACTAGGAGTGGTGGCAAACGCGTTGGACCCAATGGTGATCTATTGTGACAACAATGGTGCCATTGCCAATGTCAAAGAGCCAAGGTCTCACAAGCATTCCAAGCATATTAAGCGCCGGTTTCACTCCATCTGCGAGCATGTCAAGGATGGAGATATAAAGATTTGTAAAGTACATACGGATCTCAATGTAGCAGATCCGTTGACTAAAACTCTCCCTAGAGCAAAACATGATCAACACCAGAACTCAATGGGTGTTAGATTTATCACTATGTAACTAGATTATTGTCTCTAGTGCAAGTGGGAGACTGAAGGGAATATGCCCTGAGAGGCGATAATAAAGTGTTTATTATGTGTATTCCAAGTATATGATAGATGTTTATTTTGCATGCTATAATTGTATTAATACGGAAACGTTAATACATGTGTGTTTAATAAACAAACAGAAAGTTCCTAGTTATGCCTCTCTCATAAACTAGCTCGTTGATTAACAAGATGATCAAGGTTTCCTGATCATGGACATTGGATGTTGTTAATAACGGGATCACAACATTAGTGTAATGGTGTGATGAACATTCATCCGAAGTATAGCATTACGATCAAAGTCATTGAGTTTATATTGCTATAACAACTTACGAAGTGATCCTAATCCTTAGACCATGAGATCATGTCAATCACTAACACCGGAAGAGTTTCTTGATAACATCAAACGTCACACCGTAACAGGGTGATTATAAAGATGGATTTAGAACTAATAAAGTGTTATGTTGAGGCTCATGGATCGAGAGTGGAATTTGTTCATCCCGATGACGGATAGATATACTCTGGGCCCTCTCGGTGATATCACATTGATTAGCTTGCAAGCAAGTGATTTGATCACTAGAATGTTATATCACAGGAACGAGAAAAGAGTGCATGTCGGTAAGGAGATCAAACTAGGTATGGAGATACCGATGATCGAATCTCGGACATGTAATATATCGTGAAACAAAGGGATTAAGATACTAGCGTAAAAGGTTCCGACGATCACAAGAAAGTCATCGTTGAATGTGTGGGAGTCAGTATGGGTCTCCAGATCCCGCTTCTGATTATTGATCCGAGAGGGGTCTCGATCATGTCCACATTATTCACGAACCGTAGGGTGACACACTTAAGAGACACCGACATCCAATTGGAGCAAATGTTTCATGCCGAAAGAATGAACAAGCGCAGGAATTTATTTCACTAGATACCGAAACAGGTTGGGTGAAATTGCATAAAGTGGTTATGCATGTGAAATAGAATTCTAGCAAGGGGTTATTTGTGAATGTTTGTCATTAAAGTAATTGACAAAATTCTGAATAAAATAAAAGAGTTTTATTTAATGAGAGTTTGCATTAAATTTGGTGGAAATTTAATGGGAATTTGAGTGGACTTTTGAGTGGATGGATTTTAAAGGAGATTTGTGAGTGGAGTGTCCACCCACATGAAGAGGGGAGGGCAAGGGGGCAGCCCCCATGCGCCGGCCACCCCCTTGGGGTTCCCCCTCCTCCTATAAAAGGAGCCCCCCTCCTCACTTGTCTCTCACACCTCCTCGTGAAGGATCTCTCTCCCCCTCTAGAATTTATCCCCCATGGTCTCGGAGTAGCGAAATACATGTTCCCGGTGGCTATTCGGCAAGAAAGAGTTGTGCTTCCGCTGCATCGCTGGAGCAAGGAGGCGGAGGTTGCTCGGTGCCTCGAACGTGTGTGCGAGCACGGATGCGCTGCTGATTTGCGGCGCTAGGACTTCCTCTCGATATTGAGATCGGCAAGAGATCGTCTACATCAACCACGAGTTGAACTCGTTAAGCTTTGTCGGTCTTCAAGGGTATGTTCTCTACGGATATACATCCGCCCGTTGTTTGTATCTAGTAGATAGATCTTGGTATATAGTTCACATCGTAGGAAAAATTTTGTTTTCTATGCTGCGAACCCTACAATGTCTGCATATTCTCGAACCCGTAGGGTCACACACTTAACGTGTCTCGACACTAGGATAGAATGGATAATTGGTTTATGAGTTTTTGTTCGAAGTCTCAGATGAGATCTAGGACGTAACGAGAGGTTCCGGAATGGTCCGGAGAATAAGATTCATATAAGGGAAAGCAGTTTTTGGATTTCGGAATTGTTTCGGATTGTTCGGTATTGTACCGGAAGCTTCTAGAACCTTCCGGAGTGGGACCAACGTGGCCCCACTTGTCGGGAGGGGGCGTGGGCCTACGAGGGAGTTCCCTGGCCGCATTGGACCAGGGGCACAAGGCCCCATAGGCCCAGCCGGCCAAAACCCTAGGCAAACCTTCTAGAAGGAAGGGGAAAACTTGCCCCCCACTCCAACCCTTGGGGCCGCCGCCCTAGGGCTTGGAGGAGGGGCCAAGGGGGCCGGCCAGACCCCTATATATAGAGGGCAGGGGCGCATCCCTCCTCCCCCACTTCTTCAACCCTAGCCGCCATACTGCTGCCCTCCAGATCTCTCTGTCTCCCGACTGCGCGTAGGCGAAGCCCTGCCGCAGAAACTCTCCACCTTTGCACCACGCTGTCGTGTTGTAGATCCAATCTATCTCTCCGCCCCACTTGCTGGACCGAGGAAGGAGGAGACGTCGAGGTGCCGTACGTGTGCATCTCTCGCAGGCATCGCCACTTGCGGTGTTGGATCGGATCGGATCACGAGGAGGAGAAACTAGTACGACTACATCAACCACGTTCCATTGAACGTTCCGCTGTGCGAATATTCAAGGGTATGAAGATCTCATATATCCCCCTCTTTGTTTGCATCTCCTAGATTAGATCTTGGCTTTCCCGTTCGCATCCATAGAATTTTTTTGATTTACTATGCTGCGAAACCCTTCAATCTGTTCTGTGGGTCCCATCATGGACTATTGTGTAATGATATTACTTCGTTTTCCACCCGCACGCAAGTGCCTGGTGGGCACCTTTGAATCGTCTCTATGCGGGTTTGGCGGGAATCGCCGAAACTTGCATAGAGCTGATCCGAGGGTGTAACACTTTCTTACCGCCCTTCTTGATGTTTCCCTTTTTCTTAGACTTGCCTTGCTTCTTGAATTTGGTGGTCTTATTGACCATCAACACTTGGTGCTCTTTCTTAATCTCCACTTACGCAGACTTTAACAAGGAGAAGAGTTCAGGCAACGGCTTGTCCATGTTTTGTATATTGTAGTTCATCACAAAGTTCTTGTAACTTGGTGGTAGTGATTGGAGGACAGGGTGAATCCCCAAAGCATTAGGAATCACTATACCCAAGCTTTGGAGCTTACTTGCGTTCTGAGACATCTTAAGCACATGCTCACTGACGGAGCTGCCCTCTTCCATCTTGCACTTAAAGAACTTTTCAGAAGCCTCATAACTCTCAACTGCCGCGTGAGCCTTAAATATCATTTTGAGTTCACGGACAATATCATGTGGGTCAAAGTTCTCAAACCTTTTCTGAAGCTCCAATTCCAAACCATACAAGATAGCACACTGAACTATGGAGTATTGATTCTTCCGAGTGAGGAAAACATTCTTCACCTCATCGGCAGCATCAGCTGCAGGTGGGTCACCCAGCGGCGCATCCAGCACATAGGTCAAATTACCAGCATTGAGGACAATCCTCAAGTTGCCGGACCAATCCGCCAAGTTGCTTCCATTGTTTTTCAACTTTTCTTTCTCTATGAACGCATTAAAATTGATGCTAGGGGCCGCCATTGATCTACAACATATTTGCAATAGTTTAGGATAAGTTTATGACAATTTGAGTTCTAATTAATAATTAAATTAATCTAGGTGAACTCCCACTCAAGACAACATCCCTCACATTGTTTTAGTGATCACACGAACCAAATCCACCACATCAAAACTGATCATCACGAGAGATGGTGTAGCTTCAAAGGAAAACAATCAACATGTTCATCATATCTACTATATGACTCATGCTTTACCTTTTGGTGATCCGTGTTCCGAGACCATGTCTGTACATGCTAGGCTCGTCAAGATCAAACCTTAGCTTCCGCATGAGCAAATCTGGCTTTCTCCCGTTGTATACACTCGCAGAATCTAACACACCCAATCATCATGTGGTGCTTAGAAACAACGAGCTTTGGCAATGGTGCCTGACATGGATATACCCCACGGGTACACGACATTGGTATACCTGGTCCGGTCCAAGGAAGGCCCACGTCAAGACACAGCCCATGAAGACTTCGGGTGGCCCAAGCCCATGACGTTTTCGACTCCTTGGAGGACAAGTCTAGATTAGGTAGAATTTGAAAGGGTACTAACCCTAATTTGTAACCGACTCGACCTAAGCCTGGGACCTACCTATCTATATAAAGGCCAGGAGGGTACGGCGAGAAGGATCTCTTCCACCATCGCATACACACCTCCATGCCAGATTGCATCTGCGCGCCCCTGTAATCTTCGGTTCCGCCGTAATCAAGAGCAGACAAGCAGGAGTAGGGTTTTCCCTCTGGGGGCCTGAACCTGGGTAAATCTCGTGTCCCGTGTTGCTTGTCTGTTAACCGTTCTGCGATCTCTAGCATCCCCATCTTCTCCAAAACCCAATTCCATAACAATGGGCATTGACATCGCCCACGGGGCTCCTCCACCACCACCCGTTGGACCGTCGAATCCAGCGATCGCACCAGCACCAAATAGCGGTGCGGGAGGATACCCGCCGCCAAAAGGGTCCATGATGATCCAAAAGGGTCGCCCAACTAATCGGGTGCAGAAGAAAGTCACCCGCCAAGTCAGCCTAGCCGTGACCTCTCCACCAGCCATACCTGAGTACCTCAGCGGCTCGGAGTCCTGCATCACGTTTGATCATTCGGATCACCCACGCCAGATCCCTCATCCGGGTCATGCTGCCCTGGTGTTCGAGGTGCAGATCAGGAGGTTCGAGATGAGCCGCGTCTTCATGGACGACGGAAGCGGCATCAATCTGATGTTCGCCAACACACTCGCGACAATGCGGATCCTGCTATGCAGCCTGGAACAATCAGACACAACATTCCATGGCATAGTCACATGGAAGGGCATATACCCTGTGGGCAAGATATGGCTCGACGTCATCTTCGGCCAGCCCAAAAACTTCAGGTGCGAGCGGCTAGAGTTCGAAGTGGTGGACTGGCCATCACAGTACCACGCCATCCTCGGCCGCGTGTCATCCGCACGATTCCTGGCAATACCACATTGTGCGTACCTGCTACTGAAGATGCCAGGACCTAGGGGTGTCATCACCGTCCAGAGAAGCTTCACCCGATCCGACCACTGCGACAGAGACTTCAACAGAATCTCCCAGTCATTCGGTATGCAGGAGGAGCTCACAAGGCTTAGAGAGGTGACAGACAACGGGGCACCCCCAGTCACCTGACAAAACCCACCTGTTATGTCATTCGACTCCACGGTCAACACAAAGAAGGTGCAGGTCCACCCGACGGACACCTCCAAGACGACATTAATCGCTAATGACCTCAGTCCCGCATAGGAAAGTGGGCTCGTCGAATTCCTCCGTGAGCGCTGGGAAATTTTCGCCTGGTGTCCTGCGGACATGCCAGAAGTTCCCAGGGAATTCGCCAAGCATGCACTCAATGTGTTTCCTGACGTGAATCCAGTCAAGCAGTCAATCCGACGACTGTCTGAACCAAGAGCTGAAGCCGTTGGAATCGAAGTCAATAGACTACTCGATGCCAACTTCATCCGGAAATCAAGGAAAGCAAGTGGCTGGCCAACACCGTGCTGGTCCCCAAAAAGGACACGGACATCCTGCGGATGTGCCTAGACTTCACATCGCTCAATAAGTATTGTCCCAAGGACCACTTCCCTTTACCGCGGATCGATCAAATCATCGATTCGACTGCAGGATGCGAGAAACTCTTCATCCTCGACGCCTACTCAGGATACAACCAGATTCGGCTAAAGGTCGAAGATCAGGAGAAAATGGCATTCATTACGCCGTTCGGAGTGTTCTGCTGCAACACCATGCCCTTCTGGCTGAAGAATGCAGGTGCTACATATTAGAGGTGCATGTAGGCATCTCTGAAAAACCAGATCGGTCACAACATCCAAGTCTATGTCGACGACATAGTAATCAAGACCAGGGAGGCCAAGACGCTGATCGACGATCTCCGCGAAACATTCGATAACCTTGATCACTACAAGATCAAGCTAAACCTAGAAAAATGTAGGGTTCGCAGCATAGAAAACAAAAAATTCCTATGATGGGAACAATTAAGTACCAAGATCTATCTACTAGATACAAGCAACGGGTGGATATACATCCATAGAATACATAACCTCGAAGACCGGATAGCGTTAACGAGGTTGTACTCGTGGATGATGTAGTCGAACACTTGCCGATCTCAAGATCGTGATGAAGTCCATCTGGTCCAGCCGGTCCAGCACCATCAAGTCCAGCACCGCAAAACAGTGGTCCATCCATGATCACACACACGTACGGGTACCCCGACAACCTCCACGCCCTCGCTCCAGCGAAGCAGCGGAAGCAACAAATCCTTCCAGAAAAAGCCACCGGGAACATGTATCTCGCTGATCCGAGACCATGGGGGAATTCTAAAGGGGGGAGACAGATCCTTCGCGAGGAGGTGTGAGTGAGAAGTGAGAGGAGGGGCTCCTTTTATAGGAGTAGGAGGGCAGCCCACTAGCCATGGCCGGAGGCCAAGGTGGTGCCCCCACCTCTTCCTCCATTCATGTGAGTGGAGCTCCCACTCACACAAATGCCCCTCCATTTCTTCCGCTCAAAATCCCACTCAAATCCCATTAAATTTCCACCAAATTTAATGCAATCTCTCATGAAATAAAAATCTTTTATTTATTTATTCAGAATTTTGTTAATTACTTTAATTACCAAACATTCACATAAAACCCCTTTCCAGTATTCAATTTCACATGCAGAACCAGTTTCAGCAATTTCAACCGAAACGATTCCGGTGTCTAGTGAAATAAATTCCTACGCTTTCTTTTTCTTTCTCTGGCATATCATTTGCTCCGAATGGTGTCGGTATCCCTTAAGTGTGTCACCCTCAGGTTCGTGAATAATGCAGACATAATCGAGACCCCTCTCCGATCAATAATCAACAGCGGGACCTGGAGATCCGTACTGACTCCCACATATTCAACGATGACTTCTGTGATTGTGTGAACCTTATACGCATGTAACTTAATCCCTTTGTCTCGCGATATATTACATGTCTGAGATTTGATCATCGGTATCTCCATACCTAGTTTATCTCGTTACCGACATGTACTCTCTTCTCGTTCCAATGATATAACATTCTAGTGATCAAATCACTTGCTTGCAAGCTAACTAATGTGATATCACCAAGAGGCCCCAAAGTATATCTCTCCGTCATTGGGATGGACAAATTCCACTCTTGATACATGAGCCTCAACATAACACCTTTGTAGCACTAAACCCATATTTATAGGCACCCTGTTACGGTGTGACGTTTGATGTTGTCAAGATACTCTTCCGGTGTTAGTGATTGACATGATCTCATGGTCTAAGGACTAAGATTACATCGTATGATGTTATAGCAATATAAACACAATGACCTTGATCGTAATGCTATACTTAGGATGAATGTTCATCACATCATTCCAATAATGTTGTGATCTCGTTATTAACAACATCCAATGTCCATGATCAGGAAACCTTTGATCATCTTGTTCATCAATGAGCTAGTTTATAAGAGAGGCATAACTAGGAACTTTCTTTTTGTTCATTAAACACACATGTATTAACGTTTCCGTATTAATACAATTATAGCATGAAAAATAAAAATTTATCATAAATAAGGAATAGGTTAATAACCACTTTTATTATTGCCTCTCGGGCATATTCCCTTCAGTCTCCCACTTGCGCTAGAGACAATAATCTAGTTTGAAAACTTCGCGTATTGAACACCTATGGATTTCTGGTATTCCATATATGCGATTGCAAGTGGTTAACATAATCTACGGATCTGACAATTTCAGGTCCGTATGTATTTGCATGTCTTTGCGTCTTCACGCATCACTCATTCTCCAATGAGATGGCATTGTATAAATTCGGTCTTTTGGTGAGACCTTTAGTTATTTGGGGTTAAATCATGTCGATACTATTGTCCTACAATATATACTTAGTGTTAGCCCATTGAGAACCACACCTTAGTTTGATAACAAACTACTTGACACAAATGCCCTCCTTTGATGCTCCTATAGCAGTCACATACTTAGCCTTTTGTTGTAGTTTTCGTCACAATGTCTTAACTTTGGAAATCATCCAAATCCGTCATGGAAATTTCTTTCCATTACATTGTGCCACCCATAGTTTAAATTGAGATAAACTTAATTGGTATCTTGTGACAAAACTAGTATCATTTTTCAATGAACTATTTGTCTCTTATACAAATAGAATATATTCTTAATTCTTCCAAAAGATTATAAGAATATCCTTACTATTGTCCAATGATCATTTTATGATTCATTCTGGTATATGCTCATAACACTTAGAGCATAGGACATATCTGGATGTGTACATATCATGGTATGATTTATCAAAACATTCTTGTGATTTCACTCATCAAGTGTCAAAGCACTTGAATCTTGTTTCACCTATCAAGTGTCGATACACTTGAATCTTGATTCAATTCTTTTCCATGCGACAAGATCCTTTTTTCATTGTTTCTATATTGAACTCCTTCAGTATCTCATATATGTATGTTTGGCATAACCATATTAGCGTCATAGTCTATCCATGTAGACATTCATGCTAAATATTCGGGTTTTGCCTAAGTCTTTCATCGAAATGAAATTCTTAACCTTTGTCAATAAAAGATACATCATTTCCAATCAACAAGATCTCCTCCACGTAATGTATTAGAAATATGTCTCAGCGCTCCCACTTAATTTCTTGCGAATGCAAGCATCTTCATCGTCTCCTGATGAAAAACTCCTTTAACAGTTTCATCATGGCGAAAATTCCAACTCCGTGATGCTTACTTCAACCATTGAAGTTTGCATGCCCTTTTTAGAATCCTTTGAATTTATCAAAACCGTTTGGACTGTGTCTTGTACACGTCCTAGGTAACCATTCTATTAGAAGAACTTTGTTTTGTTTATTCAGCTACCATATACCAAAATTATATGTAGTGGTTGCTACATTAATCAGTCCAGACTAAATATCGCTATGAAAGATCAGATATTGTCATAGTCAACTCCTTGAACATTGTCATAAAAACTTTACCGACATGTCGACTATTTCATAGATGTGAAACATCCATGTCTGTTTCTTTATAGATCCAAATACGACCGATAGGTTTTTACACCTTTCCGGAGGATCTTCCAAGTTCAAAA
This sequence comes from Avena sativa, assembly GCA_916181665.1. Classification (NCBI taxonomy): domain Eukaryota; kingdom Viridiplantae; phylum Streptophyta; class Magnoliopsida; order Poales; family Poaceae; genus Avena; species Avena sativa. The sequence continues at coordinate 170,768,142 of OV702282.1, forward strand.
AACTTGATTTCTCGTGTATGGAACTATCACAGATTTTATGGCTTCAACCCATTTGACGGAGTCAAGTCCCATCATTGCTTGTTTGCATGTAGTCGGTTCATCATTACCAAACAACAATGATTTACTCTCAAATCTTGGCATTTGATTGTTTATCCAGCCTACTTGGTTCAATAGGAACTTAGACCTCCGTGACCGCAACCTTTGAGGCACATGAGCCATGAGCATTGTGGCTTGATACGTCTGAAACGTATTTACTTTCTCGAACACTTTGCTATTGTTTCTCCTCTAAACTTATGTGATTTGTATACAACTAACATGGACTGATGCTATTTTTCGCAGAATTACCTTGGTGTCTAGTTTTTGTGCAGAAAATCAACTATCAGGAAAAATCCCGGAAAATATGCTAAAAATTATATTTCACCAGAAGATCCACGGATCCAGAAGACGAGACGGAGAAGGGGCATGCGGGCCCACACCCATGCCAGGCGCGAGCCCACCACTGGCCGCGCCTGGGGGGTGCAGCCACCCCAGGCACCCCCTCGGCCTCCCTCTGCGCCTATAAGTTGCCTTTCGACCTAAAAACCAAAGGGGGTCGATAGTTTTGCAGGAAGAGTTCCGCTACGCCGCCACCACCAGAAACCAAGATTCGGATCCAGAAACTCTGTTCTGGCACCTCGCCGGGACGGGGAATTTGGAGAGGATCATCACCATCATCATCACCAACGCATCTCCATCAACCATCCATGTTTCCCTCATCCATGAGTGAGTAATCCCCCGCTGTAGGCTTGGGGATGGTAGGGATTGGATGAGTTCTATCATGTAATCGAGTAAGATTGTTAGGGCATAGTGCCTAGTATCTCTATTAGTGCTATTTGACTTTGTTGCAACTTGTTGTGCTTAATGCTTGTCACTAGGGCCCGAGTGCCATGATCTAAGATCTAAACTTATTATTGAATCATTATGATAGTATTGTTTGTGGTCTTACCTACAAGTTGTGTACACATATCATTGTCCGGATCCAAAGGCCCCAAAGTGACAATAATTGGGACAACCGGAGGGGATGGCTGTGGTGTGAGGATCACATGTGTTCACGGAGTGTTAATGCTTTGCTTCGGTGCTCTATTAAAAGGAGCACCTTAATTGCCAGTAGTTCCCTAGAGGCCCCGCTGCCACGGGCTGGCTGGACAGAAGATGTTGTTCATGTTCTCATTGCGAGCATGTATGACTATACATGGAGCACATGCCTAGGATTGTTTAGTACTTGGATGCTTGTAATTATTTATCTGCAATGCCCTAGATCTTGAAGTTACATGTTTAGACTCCTCCATGCAACGCCTGTCCATCCATCCATATGCCTACCGCACTCGAATCCCACTGTTTACTATTACTATTACTATTGCTCTTGTTCCACTATTGTTGTTGCTTTGCTGTTGCTACTACAAACTGTTGCTACTGATAAACTTCTGTGAGCAAGAACTATTTCTAGGTGCAGCTGAATTGACAACTCAGTTGTTAAGGCTTGCAAGTATTCTTTGGCTCCCCTTGTGTCGAATCAATAAATTGGGTAATACTGCCCGCGAAGACTGTTGTGATCCCCTACACTTGTGGGTCATCAAGACTATTTTCTGGCACCGTTGCCGGGGAGCATAGCTTTATTTGTAATTTCACTTGGATCTATTATTGTTCACTGTTACTTCTTTCATCATGGGGAAGTCTCGTGATGGAAAGTTCCCTATTTTACCATCCACTACAAGAAGAGGTACAGTCATAAACACCTCTGTTGCTCTTGATTCACCGTCTGTTATAAGTAAGCTTGTTACACCACCACCACATACACATGCTACACACACTTCTACTACTGCTGAGTCTGAAACTGCTTTTGATACTCATGATGTTACTTCTATTGTTCTTGATGCGAGTGGTTCATTAGGTCCTTTTTTAGATGCTACTATGGCTAGTCTAGGGAATACCAAAACTCCTAGTGAAGACACTGTTACACATGTTAGCTCACCTGAGTCTAGAGAGAGTTATGATATTAATGATGGTTACATTGAGTTCACTGATGAATTTGTTGAAGAGTGCCGAAACACACATGGTACTAGTGCTATTAAGAGTTTCCTTTCTAGACGCACCATTATTCCTAAGTTGTCCTCTGATCCTAAGTTTGCCACTTCTCCCATAGATATTGAACATAAATATTACGATTTCTCTCTTGATTTATCCTATCTAGATGTTGCTGAGAAGGAACCTTTTTGTGGGACTGAAAATGAGAGTGATGTGGCTCATATGAATGAGCTTTCTACTATGAGTGCTTTATTCTTTGATGATTTTAAGATGCGCAAGTACTTTGTTACTAATATCTTCCCTTTTTCACTAAAAGGAGAAGCTAGGGCTTGGTTTAATAGATTACCTCCTGGTTCCATTGATAGTCCTGATTGTTTGATTGCTTCTTTCTTCCAGAAATATTTTCCTCCTAGTGCTAGACATGTTGCTTTGTAGAGGTTTTTTGATTTTAAACAGGGAGAAGAAGAGAAATTATCTGAGTCATGAACAAGGTTCTGTGCCTTGATTCATGCACATCCTGGATGTCCATTACCTAAGAATGAGCTTCTTGATATTTATTATAATGGACTAACTAATGATTCTAGGACCTACCTAGATAGCTTTGCTGATTGTGTTTTCAGGAAAAGGACTCCTACAGATGCTGAAGAATTAATGGCTAAAATAAGCAAGAATTATGATGATTAGACTTCAACTGAGCTAAATACACCTGAGCCTATTACTCCTGAACCAGATGTTCCTGAACTAGTTCCAATACCAACACCAAAGAAGCGGGGAGTAATTGCATTAAATGATGAAGTGATGAAGGAAGCTAAGAAATGTCTAAAGTAGAAAGGTATTAGAGCTGAAGATGTGAAGAATCTACCTCCTATAGAAGAATTATGTAAGCCAATTCCCCACTCATCTACTATTGAGGTACACTCTCTCCAACACTTGATGAAGGTGACATTCCTTATGGTAAGCCTCCTGATCAATGCTTAGAGGAACTTGACATTTTTATTGTTAAACAGGGTCATTTTAATAAACAAGTTCAGAATCATTTATTGGAAAACTCTAGGGCTATTAAAGAGTTGAATGATATTGTGGAAAGAACTTCAAATGATATTAAAATGCTTTGTAAACACTTTCAAATGGTTCAAACCCAACTTGATCAACTTGCTAAGGTACAAAAGGATATGCTAGTTAATGCCTTAGGAGATAAACATGCTTATGGAATTAGAACTAGGAGTGGTATGGCCACTCAAGATCCTTTATATCCTTAAGGACACCCTAAAAGAATAGAGCAGGATTCCCAACAAGGTGAAGATAGTGGTAGTCCTCATAAGAGAAAGAAAAAGAAACATAGAATAGTTGAGAAACCACTTGAACCTGCTATAGATCCTAATAGTATATCTGTCTCTGATGCTAAAACTGAGAGTGGTATTGATAAAAATGATGCTCCTGATAATGAGGGAGAAGTTGAGGAAGAACATGAGAAGCATACTAAGAACACTAGGTACACTAAGGAAGATTTTATTGCTAAATAAACATGGTAAAGAGAGAGAACCTTGGGTGCAGAAACCTATGCCTTTTCCAGGTAAGAAACACAAGTCAAAGGAGGAAGAACACTACAAGAAGTTTTGTGAGTGGATGAAGCCTTTATTTTTGCAAATTCCTTTGACTGATGTTATTAAGTTGCCTCCATATTCAAAATATATGAAGGATATTGTCTCTGATAAAAGGAAGATTCCTAATGAGGAGATTTCTACTTTGCTTGCTAATTACTCCTTCAATGGTAAGGTTCCAAAGAAACTTGGTGATCCAGGTATACCAACTATTCCTTGCTCCATTAAGAATAATTATGTTAGAACTGCTTTATGTGATTTGAGAGCTGGAGTTAGTGTTATGCCTTTTTCTCTCTATAAGAGACTCCAACTAGAAGAGTTGATACCAAATGATATATCTTTGCAAATGGCTGATAAGTCAACTACTATTCCTGTTGGTATATGTGAGGATGTTCCTGTTCAAGTGGCTCATAATTGCTTGGTTCTAACTGATTTTGTTGTGCTTGAAATGCCTGAAGATGATAATATGTCTATTATTCTTGGGAGACCTTTTCTTAATACTGCAGGTGCTGTCATCAATTGTAATCAAGGAAAATTAACATTCAATATTAATGACAAAGAGCACATAGTATATTTCCCCAAGAAGTTTGCTAAGATCTATTGATTGAATTCCATTGAAAATGTTGAGAGCATCAACGTTGGAGAAATATATTGTCCCATTCCACAAGAAAATTTTGAAACTATTATGATTTGGACTATTGCTATCAAGCTTGAGGTAACATAATCACTTGGTGGAATACAAAGTTTTGTCTCATATAAGACTTTTTTGGTAACAAGACTTGATCAACCTTGTTAACAAAAGGATTTTAATGAACAAAATAATGTTTTCACTACGGTTATTCTTGTTTTCTTTTACTTTTTCTCCTTCCTAGTCTTTGCTTTTGCTCTTGTTAGTTAGTTGTTTGCTTGTTAGAGTGTCTTAGAACTGCTGTAGTTTGGTTCTTGTTTGCTTTTGCTTCTTCTGAAAAAACTGTTTCTGCGAGAAAATCAATTTTCATACTCTGAAAATTGGCCAAAAATAAAGATTCCCGAAAAATCCCAGAAAATTCAAAATAAATTTTTTCTCGAAAAAAGAGGCAGAGGGACACCTGGAGTGACCCAGGGAGCCACCCCAGGCCACCACACCCATGGTAGGCGCGGCCTACCTAGGGGTGGCGCCTAGGAGGGTCTGGCCCACTTGGGCCCCTCCAGGATGCCTCCTCAAAGCCACCTTCTTTCTCTCTCTTGAAAAACACTGGAAAACTTTCTCAAGCTCGAGTTCTTCCTGTTCTTGCTTGCGATTTTCGATCTCCTTGTTCAGCCCATCTCAAGTGCTGATTTTTGTAGGGATTGCTCCTTGGTATGTGCCTCCTCCACTTGTCCAATTAGATTTGTGATTGGTAGATTGTATCTTGAGTATTTTGCTGCTATAGGTGTCAGGTTGTTTGATCTTGCATGCTTGTTCTATGCTTATAAATTTCATTTTGATGCATGTGTAGCCCTCTAGCAAGTTCCTATAGTAGTTGCTCGACATGGAAATCACTTGGTTTGATGTTTGTCTAAAAATTTCAGCAAGGAAGATGAGTGCTTATCAATATGACTTGATGGTGCCTAAGCCAATGAAGGTTCATCATGAGGAAGGAGTTTTCCCTTCCATATATCCATGCCATGAATTTATGAGAACCGCGGGAATCCCATAGGATTTCCAAACTATGATTACCAATGCGGGGTTGGAACACTTTGCTGAAGGTGAACCATTTTAATATGTTAAGCTAACCATGGCTTTTGTGCAGGACTTCCAGTTTACTTGGTCTTCATCTAACCCCATGGTCCATCACAAAATATACAACATACCTGTCGACTTGCCTTTTGCTGATTTCTGTGCAGCAATTAGAGTACCTCAATGGGGATCTTGTGAGAAGATCAAGGAGAGGCCCAAGTCGCTTATGGATTTATATGCTGAGATTTGCCAAGGTTTCAAATTCTCAAAGGAAAGTGGTAAAATTCGGAACATTCAGTTCCCAGCCATTAGATATTTTGCCTATTTCATTACCAAGTGTGTTCTTGCTAGAAAGATTGGTAGGAAGTTATCCTCTCTTGATCTAGCTTTTATCGCAGCTGCTTTGAATAGGAATAGATCTTATAACTTGGGTGCTTTGATAGATTACCGTCTCACCACCAACCGCGAGAAGGGTGGAATTTGTGGAGGTCTCATTGCTTCTAGGTTGCTAGCTTTCCATGGTTTAGAGCCTCACCATTCAGATTATCGGTTCCCTATAGAAAGCCTTGATCTTGAATCCATGATTCAGCATGGTTTTGTTTCCTTGGGGGCTAATGTGAGAAGTTTACCATTTGAACTATCTTTTGCCCAGCATGGTTGGAGAGGGGGTAGGACTGAGAAAATAGTTTATTTGCCTGCACCTGCTTTGTTTAACTTTGATAACAAGCAAGGATGGTCGCTCACGGAGGAGGAAGTTGACACATATGTGGTTGAACTCTCCTAGCAAGAGGAGAATGTTGGAGAGGATGCCGAAGATGATTCCGTTCAGCCCTCCAACTTGGGAGAGTCTTCATACCAGCAGCCCGCATTTGATTGGGGCGCGTCTTCTTCTTCATCGCAGGCGCCTGACTACGATCATTCCTATGATGACCCACCAGCTTGGGGTTACTACCCGCGCTATTGAGCCCCAGTTAGGCCAAAAGCCTAAGCTTGGGGGGAGGTATACCGACATCACACTCATTTATATATCATGTTCGGTCGGTTCTTTGTATATCCATTGTTTCTCTTTCTTTTTGGTTTTTGTTGCTTCTTTCTCAAAAACACAAAAATACCAAAAATATTTTCGTTGTTTCTCTTGGTTTGTTTCTTTGCCTTTTTGTTTTGGTTTGCCTTAAAAGAAAAAATCCAAAAAGATTTTGCTTTGTGTGTTTCTTTTGCTTTGTTTGCCTCTTGTTTGGTTTTTCTTTGTTTGCTTTATTTAAAAAATCAAAAACACCAAAAGTATTTGTTGTTCTTCTTTGGTTTTGTGAGTTCTTTACATGGTTCAGCCGTCTTCAGTGAATTTTGGTTTCATGTTATTATTCAAGTCACACAAGTGAAGGGCAATAATGAAGATTAAGACAACTCGAGGAGTGGTAAGAGGCTGGTAACGAACTCTATTTGTTTTCATTTTTGTACATATACTCATCATTGTGAGCACGCTTAGCATGTTTGTGTAAGGTGTATGTCATTATGGATGCTTAGTAGTTCTTGCTTGCTTGTGATTAGCTCCAGCTTGCTAATAGTTTGTAGCATGTCATATGAATGTTTGCTTGCATTGTTTTATTCATACTTTGGCATGACATTGTGGTATCCTCCTCTGACTGTTCATGTGAATCGACTTGGCACATGCTCACGCATGCATATGACTAATCAATAGTCAGTAAGTATTTTGCCTCAGACTTCTTGTATCACTTTTATGCCATAATTAGTCATGTTTTGTTGCAAGCATGATTATGACAGTTATTGCTCTCTCGTTTGTCGCTCCCTTTCTATTGCTAGCCTTCACTTGCACTGAGTAAACTCTACCTGTGCTTCCAACTGCCCAAAACCAATATTGCCAACAGTGTCCACCATACCTACCTATTAGCATCATTTGTTATTTCAGTGCATATTCTATATGCCATGTTTTCTTCCAAAATAAAATGTTTGTCTGTTTTGAGAAAGTTAGTTAGTAAAGCTCTCACGAACTTGATGGCACACTTTATTCCTTGCGCTTAATAATCCTGAACCATTGTGACCTGTCCATGAAAGTTATATGCTTTCAAATTATATGCTGGGAGTCATCAGAACCGTGCTGTCACGGGGAACGCTTTCGACACTTTTTGGATATCTCATCCAGTTGATACCTTGCTCTTTTGTTTGCGGATGTCGACGATGTGAAATAAAAGGGGATCTTGTGAGTTCATGGAGTCTATACATTGTGTTAAAGAAACGCCTAGGCCGCTAGCCTAGGCCATGCCTAATCATGGTGGAAACTTGTAGCATCACCATAATGCGCATTTATGAAGCATCCTCAATAAAAAAGCTATACACATAGTAAATAAAAAGATCGCTGGGATGCTCATTGTCTGCTTGCCTTGTCATTTTGATCATGGAATTGCTCATGTATCATGTGCAAGGGGTACCCCGTTGGCGGTTCTCTATGATATGCATGTATTTACAATGATAAGAACTTATAGGTAACCAAAGTTAAGTAGCATGCGGAGCGGCCCTCGTACTCAAGGGACTTGGGATTTACAGTGTATGGTCTGTCAAGCATATGATTGTGAGTGGACCTCACTTTCACCTTAACCACATGAAGATGCCTATGATAGGGACAATGAGAGCTCAAAGCTAATGAGTACCTTCCTTTCAGCATTTGGGAAGCCCTTCAAACCTTTCAAAACCGTTTTCACCACCTTGTTGAGTCACCACCTATTATATGAGCACTTTCTTGAGAGCATAGTTGTCATTCTTGTGTTTGTTCCAAAACTTGGTTAATTATGTCATGACTTTGATGCTTATATATCTGATATCTTTATCTCTAGTCTTCACTTGAACTTCAGAGGTGTCTTGGCATTTATATTGTGCTCTTCAAACAAAGGAAAGCGAGATACCACTCTATCATACCTTATTATGAGCATTGCAATGTTGCTTATGTTTATGTTTCTTTCTACTTATTATTGAGTTCGTTTCTCTTCATAGCTTGCAATGACTATTGAGTATACTTAGTTGCATACCTCTTATTATGAATGGTCTAAGCATCTACTCCTGTGCTGAGAATATTTACATTATATGAAGCAAATGTGTTCGTGAAAGTTCTTTATAGCACTCAGTTTTCAACTGAATTTCTTGAGGACAAGCAATAAGCTAAGCTTGGGGGAGTTGATACGTCCAAAACATATCTACTTTCTCGAACACTTTGCTATTGTTTCTCCTCTAAACTTATGTGATTTGGATACAACTAATAGATTGACGTTGTTTTCAGCAGAATTACCTTGGTGTTGTAACACCCTCAGAATCGACCCTATGCAAGTTTTAGCGAAATCCGCCAAACCCGCATAGAAACGATTCAAAGGTGCCCACCAGGCACTTTCGTGCGGGTGGAAAACGAAGTAATAACATTACACAACAGTCCTCGATGGGACCCACAGAACAGATATATACAACAGCGACTCAAAGAGCCAAGAGTACAGATACAATATACAAAGATCCAAATCACCTTTAAATCGATATAGCGTCCGACTACGGACAAGATGCAAATGGGGCTAAGAGCCCTGAAGAATAACCAATGGCGTCCATAACCCTGCCCAGGCCAAGCCGGAAGGGTAACCCTGCTAACGACGTCGATCTCAAAACCTGCTTAAACAAAAGGGGTGCCGACAAAGGGCAAAGGAAAAAGAGGAGCGTCAGTACTGAGGCCAGTACACGGCGAGACTAGAATTCGGCGGTCCTCGCCTACATAGGTATGGTGGACTGAAGCGGCAGCGGCAGCATGCACTAAACAACCTATAGAGACTCGATACAACTGGCGGCAATCAGAGAGGGGTAAGAAGGACCTATTCGGAACCAACCTGATACTACCAACATACAAACCCATCCTGGCGTTTCCCCCTCGAGACCAAACGAGGAAGTCAACCGAGGAACTCACACAGTTGGCAGTTTTATTTATTCAGTTATTGTTGCAGCGCTTACTAGTCAGGTTTAGTTAATCATCCTGATAAAGTAAGCAGTGGGCGCTTTTAGTTAACCTTTTTGTTGTAGTTGCAATACTTACTAGTCAGGTACAATGGTCGCAAGCGACACTCAAAGCAAGCAGTTGTGGGCAATATTAGTTAGCCATTCCATTATAGTGAAGCTGATTACTAGTCATTATAAGTCAAATTTATAACAATAAACTTTAGTTATGCTTGTCTATGGTCGAGATACTGTGCTCCAAGTCGTCCATAACCGCGGACACGGCTTTCAGAAAGTTTTACCCGGCCGGGGTGCACCAATAGCAACACACACTCGATCAGCCTCGGAAAAACCAAATCAAAACCCAACGAGGCTTTCACGACAAAGCAATCACAGGATTCAGAAATATTTCAGGGGGCCACCCCTTAAAGTAGACCCGCAACGAAGCCGGCCGGCTCCGAGACGGACTTAAGGTTGTGGGGACGGCTGTGAACGACTGGGAACCCGAAAGTGTGGCTGGGCTTGTCGACATCGCGGAATCGTGCCACGATCCTAAACAGTACAGTGTGCTCCTCGCACAATCGTAAATAAAGCAGTAGCATGGCATAAGTACAGGATCATAAATAAAACCTCAAACTAGTTTGTGGCCCCAAGAAATAAGACTGAATCAAGCTCTGGCTCAGGGGGGTCCCATATACCTCCCGGATGTGGATAGCGCGATAAAGCAAGGAACATGTATCAAGTACTCGGGGTCCTACGGGACACAAGTGGGCGTTCGGAAACCAAATATTTTCTATCACCCACCGATGCCTCTGCTTACTTCAATTTTAGTTGTTAAACAGGAATTAAAGTGAACGATAAGTAAAACTATGATAATCTCCAACATCAACATGCGGCATTACTCCAACAACTGTGGCACTTGACAACACACAACAGCACTAGAGCAAGCGACTACGGCGCGCAAGTCTAACTATCTACCAAACAACAGGTAATAGGGTGTGTCCAAGGCAATATATGGCTGCAAGGGATATCACGGGTACGGAACTAGAGCAACGCAACACAGATAGCAATAGATCAACAGGAGGGAATAAATTCTATAAAAGTAAGATAGGTAGAAGGGGGAGATGCTCGCCTAAAAACATTGCCGAAGGGTTCAACCGAAGATCGGGTCGACACTCGCATCAACTCAACGGTCTTATCCGCGAAGAAGCAAAACACTAGAAGAAACACCGGATGCAATATTTAATACAACGGCAGAAGATCGGCATGATGCATGTATGATGTATGACATGGCAAAGGTGCGGTGCAATGAGGTCATATTAAGCGGAACCGGGGTCCCGACAATTAATTAGATGGTTCAAGTTATTTATCTACCCCGCAATTTAGATGTTGTCTTAACATTGCAAAAGATAGCACCGGTTCGCTACACAGATTTAAATGAGGCCGATATGAGACTAGATTTGCCCGCATATGGGCCCCATATTTAATTATTAGGTGAATCGGCGTAGGGCCCCCAAACCACAGACAAATATGCATGCGAGATGAATGATTCACATGCAACAGGTTTTATATTAAGCATTTATAAAATAGGGCTCGGGAAAAGGGGCACACATTGAGGGGCTCGACGATCTTGGGGTTCCGGGGTTCGGGGCTGGGTCTCGGGGGTTCAGGGTTCGACGGCCTCGGCGGGATCGTCCTCGGATTACTGGGTAGATCTTGTTGTTCTGTGTCGGGGACCTCGGCATTCGGGAGCAGGACTTGGTTGGGTGTCGTTCTTGTCGCATTCGCGGTCTTCGGGTCATGTCGACGGTCGTGGCGTTCGGGATGAAGCACTTGTCGCACCGGGGTCTCGGTGTCCGGGGTGAAGTACTCGGCGTCCTCGAGGGAGTACTTGGTTCGGTGTCGGGGGCGCATCGGACTCGCCCTGGTCGATGTCGTTCTTGTTGTCGATGGCAAACTCGAGTGGATCGGGTACCGGGGTCTTCGGGTCCGTGAAGTAGATCTCGTCGCACGGTGTTCGGGGTAGACGAATTTGGCGTATTCGCACCGGCGTTCTTGGCGCTCGGGTTCACGACTTCGCATCCGGGAAAGGAGTTCTTGTCGCGCATGTGGATTTCGGGTCCGTGTAGATGGTCATGGCGTGCCGAGGGTTCGGTCTCGGGGATCGGTCTTCGGGTCCAGGGGTTCGCCGCTCCGTGAGGTAGGTCTTGGCGCTTCGTGAATCTTCAGGCATGCGTCAGCGGGTTCCAGGAGGAAGAGCTTGGGGTTGGTGGAGAACTCCGAGGAGCGTCGCCACTTGTTTATCGAGGTTGATCTTGAATCCACTTATCCGGACAACCCCCCCTTTTGTAGCATCTTGTCTACTCAGACACTATCTCCAGCAGAAAGGGCACGCTGCCTAGGTTTGGAGCTGAACACCGTGGAGGCCTTGGCTCCATGGAAGCTGCAGGAACGAGGCCGGCTCCCGGGCGGGGTCGGTGGAGGTGGGGCCGGCGACGTGCTACAGAGGCGCCGAAAGGGAGGAAGTCGACGGCCGGACGCGGGGCTGCTCGTGGCCAGCGGAGAGCGGGCAGGGGAACTCGGGTGCGGCGCGCGGCCGGGGAAGCGTGCGGGCCTCGGGGACGGCGGCTCGCAGCCGCAGGGCGTCGTCGGCTCGGCCGGACGCGGTGAAGCCGAGGGCGGGGCGGAGGAGATCCGGCGCGCGGGGTCGGGGACAGGCCGGAGAGGGTGGAGGCAGGCGGCCCGGCGAGGGAGAGGCCGCGGGGCTACGCGGGTCGGGGGAGGCGTGGTCGGCGGGGTGAGCAGGAGGGCGAGCTGCAGGCGGCGTCGGGGCTGAGGGAGAACGGGAGGCCAGCGCGCGGAGGAGGTCTTGCGGCGAGGCGGCGGGGTCGGGGAGGGGCTTCAGGCGGGGCGGTGTGTGACGGGAGGGCGGCCTGCGGCGGTCGGTCGCGGGAAGGCAGAGGCGTGGCCGGAGGGCGGCGGCAGCGAGCAGAGCGAGCAGGGAGGCGAGGCAAGCAAGGAGGAGGGAGGAGAGAGAGGGAGGAAGAGAGCGGGGGTGGGGGCACGCGGGCCAGGGTGGGGCCGGGTGCGTGTCGGTTGGTGGGTGTGTGTCCTGGGGGGTTGGGTGGCAGGTGGTGGGGTCGGCATGGCAGCGAGGGAGAGAGAGAGAGAGGGTCAGGGGGTGGCGTGTGTGAGGGAGTAGGTGACGTGGCTGTGTGGGGAGGGAGTAGTTGACGTGGCAGATGGTGGTTGGGTGGGGAATTGGGCCAGGTGATGTGGCGAGCATTGAATGGTGGGGGTGAGGTGGAGGGGGGGCTAGGTAGGATTGGGTAGGTTATTTGGTAGCTTAGGTATTTTAGGCGGACCGATTGTTTGGACTGGGGGTGGTCGTTCGGGTCGAATCGGCCCGTTCGACTGCCCCCACTAAAAATAATTTAATATTTTTATTTAATTTTGAATGCGCCGTTTGCAAGCCGATATCGGACAACAAAATATCCCGGCGACCCGGGGTTTTGCGTTTGAATTAAGACGGGGCGTTTAGAAAACAAAACTGGGTTTTTCTGCAAATAGTTTTATACAAGCAAAAGCAAGATGATGACGATGCTCAAATGCAATGTGGCATGATGACATGAGCATGCGGTCATGATGATGCAATGCACAAAAACAACGCGATTTCTAGTAGTGGTTTTGCGGGATGCCACAGGTGTCTAGTTTTTGTGCAGAAAATCAACTATCAGGAAAAATCCCGGAAAATATGCCAAAAATTATATTTCACCAGAAGATCCACGGAGCCAGAAGACGAGACGGAGGAGGGGCTTGGGGGGCCCACACCCATGCTAGGCGCGGGCCCACCACTGGCCGCACCTAGGGGTGCAGCCACCCCAGGCACCCCCTTGGCCTTCCTATGTGCATATAAGTTGCCTTTCGACCTAAAAACCGAGGGGGGGTACGATAGTTTTCCAGAAAGAGTTCCTCTACGCCACCGCCACCAGAAACCAAGATTCGGATCCAGAAACTCCGTTCTGGCACCCTGCCGGGACGGAGAATTTGAAGAGGATCATCGCCATCGTCATCACCAACGCATCTCCATCAACCATCCATGTTTCCCTCATCCATGAGTGAGTAATCCCCCGATGTAGGCTTGGGAATGGTAGGGATTGGATGAGTTCTATCATGTAATCGAATAAGATTGTTAGGGCATAGTGCCTAGTATCTCTATTAGTGCTATTTGACTTTGTTGCAACTTGTTATGCTTAATGCTTGTCACTAGGGCCCGAGTGCCATGATCTCAGATCTGAACTTATTATTGAATCATTATGATGTAGGGGTTCGTAGCATGGAAAACAAAAAAATTCTACCGCATACAAACAAACAAGCCAAGATCTATCTACTAGATTGTAGCAACGAGTCGATGGAATAACTCACCCTCGAAGATTCCAAAGTGTTTAACGAGAGCGGATTCTCGTGGGTGATGTAGTCATACTCTTGCCGATCTCAAGATCGCGTAGACGATACTTCCGGCGTTGCGTTCCGGCAGCGCTCCCGCAGTCAGTCACACATTCGGTACTCGACGAAGACCTTCCTCTCCCTTGTTCCAGCAGGCAGCGGAGGTTGTAGAACTCTCCTCGCGATTCCGGCAGCACGACGGCGTGGTACCGGAAGTAGAGGGGAGATCTCGCAGGGCTTCGCCTTAAGACGGAGCGAGTATGGTGGACTATGAGAGAGCCTCGGTGATCTAGGGTTTAGACACACCAAGTAGAAGAGGCTAGGCCGGCGGCTAGGGCAACTAGAAGCCCCAACTCGACGGCTTGGGAGAAACCCTAGGGTGCGGCGGCTATGGTGGGCGGCGGAGGCTAGGATTAGGGTTTAGAGGGGCTAGGTGTGTGTCTTGGAGGGGCAGCCTTGCCCCTCCTTATATAGGTGGAGGGGGCGCGCCAAGGGGAGGGGAGTCCCTCCCCAACTCGGCTTCCAAGGCCGGCGGTGGAGGGAGAGGGACTTCCTCCCCAAGTAGGTTTCCCACTCTCCCTCCACCAAACAAAATAGTTGTTTGACTTTTCAAATTGGCGTTTGACTTTTCAAACTAGGATTTGATTTAACCCTTTATTTTGTTCAGCGATGACACCTAGTACATGATGCAACCATTCCAACTTGTTATGACACATTCATGTACCCTTCCTCTCCGGAGTGTCGGACATTCCGGAACCTTCTAGAACATTCCCGATGAAAACACCGGAACCATTCTCCAACCCCGAAACAGGACTTTCCTTATATGAATCTTATTCTCCGGACCATTCCGGATCTCCTCGTGATATCCCGGATCCCATCCGAGACTCCGAACAACATTCGGTCTCTTACTCATCATTCCATAACTACTCAAACAACGTCGAATCCTTAAGTGTGTCTCCCTACGGTTCGTGAATTATGCGGCCATGATCGATACACTTCACCGAACAATAACCAATAGAGGAATCTGGAAATTCATATGGTTCCCACATATTTCTACGATTACTTTGTGATCGAATGAACCACTTACATACGATACCAATTTCCCTTTGTCTCACGATAGTTTACTTATCCGAGGTTTTGATCGTCGGTATCTCTGCATACCTAGTTCAACCTCGTTACTGATAAGTACTCTTTTCTCGTTCCCGTGATATGTGATCCCTTGTGAACCAGTCACATGCTTGCAAGCTAATTGGATGACATTCCACCGAGAGGGCCCAGAGTATATCTATCCGTCATATGGATGGACAAATCCCACTCTTGATCCATGTGTCTCAACCAATACTTTCCGAACACTCAATGCCACCTTTATAGCCACCCAGTTACGGTGTGGTGTTTGATGTCATCAAAGCATCCTTTCGGTGATGGTGATAAGCATGATCTCATGGTCGAAGGAATTAGGTTACTATGTATCAGAAAGCATATAGCAATTGAACTATTAAAATGACTTGATCTTTATGCTACGCTTATCTATAGGAGTATGTCCATCATATCATTCTCCTAACGATATAATCTTGTTGTTAATAACATCTCAATGTTCATGATAGGGAAACCACAATCATTTATTAACCAACAAGCTAGTATTATGAAGAGGCTTTACTAGGGACTTCAAATTAAGTTTACAAATCACACAAGTATTAATGTTTCCTTGTTAATACTATTATAGCATGAATGTAAACATTTATCATAAACACAAAGATATAATAATAACTATATTTATTATTTCCTCTAGGGAATATCTCCAACAGTCTCCCACTTGCACTAGAGTCATCTAATCTAGATTACATGGTAATATACCGAACACCCATGGCAGTTTGGTGTTGGTCATGTTTTGCCCTCGGGAGAGGTTTAGTCAACGGATCCGCCACATTCAGATCTGTGTGTACTTTGCAAATCTTTATGTCACCATCTTGGACATGTTCTCGAATAGCGTGAAAACGTAGCTTGATGTGCTTCAGCTTCTTGTGTGACCTTGGTTCTTGCGCATTGGCTATGGCGCCCATGTTATCACAGTAGATAGACATTAGGTCCAGTGCACTTGGAACCACACCGAGCTCTATAATGAACTCTTTCATCCATATCGCTTCTTGTGAAGCCTCCGAAGCAGCCATGTATTCTGATTCAGTTGAAGATCTCGCCACAACGCTTTGCTTTGCACTCCTCCAGCTAACTGCTGCACCATTCAAAGTAAATACATATCCAGATTGTGATTTAGAATCATCCGGATCGGTGTTCCAACTAGCATCGGTGTAACCATTAACAACGAGCTGTTCATCACCTCCATAAGAAAGAACCATATCCTTAGTTCTTCTCAAGTACTTAAGGATGTTTTTGACCGCTGTCCAATGATCCACTCCTGGATCACTTCGATATCTGCTAATCAAACTAACAGCATATGCAATGTCAGGTCTAGTACATAGCATGTCATACATTAGAGATCCTATGGCCGAGGCATAGGGAGTTTTACTCATCCTTTCTCTATCTTTTGCCGTTGTTGGACTTTGAGTTTTACTCAAGGTCGTATTGGGCAACATGGGCAAGAAACCTTTCTTGCTATCTTCCATTCCAAACCTCTTTAGAACTTTGTCCAAATATGTACTTTGTGACAATGATATTAGGCGTCTCGATCTATCTCTATAAATCTTTATGCCTAATATGTAAGCTGCTTCGCCAAGATCTTTAATTGAAAAACTATTATTCAAATATTCATTGACACTATTAAGAAGGTCTACATCATTCCCAATCAACAATATGTCATCTACATATAGTATTAAGAATGCTATAGAGCTCCCACTCATTTTCTTGTAAATACAAGCTTCTCCATAAGTTTGTATAAAACCAAAACTTTTGATCACCTTATCAAAACGTTGATTCCAACTTCGGGATGCTTGCTTCAATCCATATATGGAACGTTGAAGTTTGCATA
This sequence comes from Avena sativa, assembly GCA_916181665.1. Lineage (NCBI taxonomy): Eukaryota > Viridiplantae > Streptophyta > Magnoliopsida > Poales > Poaceae > Avena > Avena sativa. The sequence goes on from OV702282.1 coordinate 170,784,913, forward strand.
CCTTGTTAGCATCTCTAGGATCGACAAAACCTTTGGGTTGCATCATATACAACTCTTCATCAATGTCTCCATTGAGGAACGCTGCTTTGACATCCATCTGTCATATCTCATAATCATAATATGCAGCGATTGCTAACATAATCCTCACAGACTTTAGCTTCGCTACAGGTGAGAAAGTCTCATCGTAGTTAACTCCTTGAATTTGTCGAAACCCTTTTGCGACAAGTCGAGCTTTATAGACAGTAACATTACCATCAGCATCTGTTTTCTTTTTGAATATCCATTTATTCTCGACAGCCTTCCGGCCATCCGGTAAGTCCACCAAAGTCCATACTTGGTTTTAGTACATGGATCCAATCTCGGATTTCATGGCTTCTTGCCATTTATTGGAATCTGGGCTCATCATCGCTTCCTCATACGTCGCAGGGTCATCGGTGTTGTCCACCAACATGACACTCATAACGGGATCATACCAATCAGGAGTGGTACGAGTTCTCGTTGACCTGCGAGGCTCTATAGCAACTACAACCGAAGTTTCATGATCATCATCATTAGCTTCCTCTCTTATTGGTGCAGGCACCACAGGAACTTCTTCCGGTGCTGCGCTACTCGCAAGTTCGAGAGAAGGTTCGACAACCTCGTCGAGTTCTACTTTCCTTCCAGTCACTTCTTTCGAGAGAAATTCCTTCTCTAGAAAGGATCCATTCTTGGCAACGAAGATTTTGCCTTCGGATCTATGATAGAAGGTATACCCAATAGTTTCCTTTGGGTATCCTATGAAGACGCATTTTTCCGCTTTGGGTTCAAGCTTGTCCAGCTGTAACTTCTTTACATAGGCTTCGCAACCCCAAACTTTTAGGAACGACAATTTAGGTTTCTTCCCAAACCATAATTCATACGGTGTCGTTTCAACGGATTTAGATGGTGCCCTATTTAAAGTGAATGCGGCTGTTTCTAATGCATAACCCCAAAATGATAGTGGTAAATCTGTAAGTGACATCATAGAACGAACCATATCTAAGAGAGTTCGATTACGATGTTCGGACACACCATTACGCTGTGGTGCTCCCGGCGGTGTCAATTGTGAAAGTATTCCGCATTTCTTCAAATGCTCGCCAAACTCGTAACTTAGATATTCACCTCCACGATCAGAACGTAGAAATTTAATCTTCTTGTTACGTTGATTCTCAACCTCACTTTGAAATTCCTTAAACTTCTCGAAAGTTTCGGACTTATGTTTCATGAAATAGATATACCCATATCTACTCAAGTCATCCGTGAAGGTAAGAACATAACGATAACCACCGCGCAATGCTACACTCATTGGACCACACACATCGTTATGTATGATTTCCAATAAGTCCGTAGCTCGCTCCATCATACCAGAAAATGGAGTCTTAGTCATTTTACCCATCATACATGCTTCGCATCTTTCAAGTGATTCAAGAAGTCCATCAGAATGGAGTTTCTTCATACGCTTCACTCCAATGTGACCAAGACGACAGTGCCACATATAGGTCGAGTTATCGCTCAATTTCAAACGTTTAGCCTCAATGTTATTAATATGTGTATTTCCACTATCGAGATTCAATAAGAATAGACCATCTATCAAAGGTGCATGTGCATAAAACATATTACTCATATAAATCGAACAACCATTATTCTCGGACTTAAACAAGTAACCGTCTCGCAATAAACAAGATCCCGATATAATGTCCATGCTTAACGCAGGCACCAAATAACAATTATTTAAGTATAAAACTAATCCCGATGGTAGATGAAGAGGTAGCGTGCCGACCGCGATCACATCAACCTTTGATCCATTTCCCACGCGCATCGTCACCTCGTTCTTCGCTAGCTTCCATTTATTCTGCAGCACCTGTTTCGAGTTACAAATATGAGCAGCCGAACCAGTATCAAATACCCAGGCACTACTACGAGTACTAGTGAGATACACATCAATAACATGTATATCAGATATACCTTTCTTCTTGATGTTGCCGTTCTTCAAATCCGCCAAGTACTTTGGGCAATTCCGCTTCCAGTGACCTTCTCCCTTGCAGTAAAAGCACTCTATATCAGGCTTGGGTCCAGCCTTGGTCTTCTTCGTCGGTGCGGTAACTTTCTTACCACCCTTCTTGAAGTGTCCCTTTTGCTTAGACTTGCCTTTCTTGAATTTGGTGGTATTATTGACCATCAACACTTGGTGCTCTTTCTTGATCTCCACTTCTGGAGATTTTAACATGGAGAAGAGTTCTGGCAACTGCTTGTTCATGCTTTGCATATTGTAGTTCATCACAAAGTTCTTGTAACTTGGTGGTAGTGATTGGAGGACATGGTAAATCCCCAAAGCATTAGGAATCACTATACCCAAGCTTTGAAGTTTGTTTGCGTGCCCAGACATCTTAAGCACATGCTCACTGACGGAGCCGCCCTCTTCCATCTTGAAGTTAAAGAACTTTTCAGAAGCCTCATAGCTCTCAACTGCCGCGTGAGTCTCAAAGATCAATTTGAGTTCACGGAAAATATCATGTGGGTCTAAATTCTCAAACCTTTTCTGAAGCTCCGATTCTAAACCAAACAAGATAGCACACTAAACTGTGGAGTACTGAGTCTTCCGAGCGAGGTAAACATTCTTTACTTCATCGGTAGCAGTAGCTGCAGGCGGGTCACCCAGCGGTGCATCCAGCACATAGGTCAAATTACCAGCATTGAGGACAATCCTCAAATTGCAGAACCAATCCGCGAAGTTGCTTCCATTGTTTTTCAACTTTTCTTTCTCTAGGAACGCATTAAAATTGATGGTAGGGGCCGCCATTGATCTACAGCATATTTGCAATAGTTTAGACTAAGTTTATGACAAATTGAGTTCTAATTAATAGTTAAATTAATCTAGGTGAACTCCCACTCAAAACAATATCCCTCACATTGTTTTAGTGATCACACGAACCAAATCCACCACATCAACACCGATCATCACGAGAGTTGATGTAGCTTCAATGGTGAACAATCGACATGTTCATCATATCCACTATATGATTCATGCTTTACCTTTTGGTGATCCGTGTTTCGATACCATGTCTGTACATGCTAGGCTCGTCAAGATCAAACCTTAGCTTCTGCATGAGAAAATCTGGCTTGCTCACGTTGTATACACTTGCAGAATCTAACACACCCGATCATCACGTGGTGCTTCGAAACAACAAGCTTTAGCAACGGTGCTTACTAAGGATGAACACTTTAGAACTTGAAATTTATGTGCATGAGGGATCATCTTATAATGCTACCGTCGTTAACTAAGCAATACAAGATGCATAAAGGATTAACATCACATGCAATTCATAATATGTGATATGATATGGCCTTTCTTCTTTGTGCTTCCGATCCCCATCTTCAAGCACGAATCATGATCTCCATCATCACCGGCATTGCATCAAGGTCAATGACGCTGCTCCATGGTTGTCGTCCACCAGCTTCAACTATTACAACTACTTTGAATAGACACGCAGGTCTTAACAGAAATTAAAGACAACCATATGGCTCCTGCCGGTTGCCAACTTACAATAAGGAACATTGCATACATCAAATATAATCACAATCATGGCCATATCACATCACAGCACACCCCTGCAAAACAAAGTTAGACGCCTCTAATTTCTTTGCATGTTTTACGTGGTTTGGGGCTTTCAATAAGTGTCGATCTAACTTACGAACAAGAACCACAACGTTGATGTTTGAACTATCAAGTGCCCGTTGTAAATTGGATCTATACTACAATGGGAGAGACAGACACACGCAAAGCCACTTATGCAATACAAGTTGCATGTTGAGCATGGAGCAAGTCTCATGAACGATGTCATGTAAGGTTAGCCCGGGCCGCTTCATCCCATCATACCGCAAGATGAAAAGTACACAAGAAGCAATTGATAATAAAAGCACCACCGCCCACAATGACCATTGTGTTCTACTCGTGCAACAGATCTACATATAGACACGGCTCTGATACCACTGTAGGGGTTCGTAGCATGGAAAACAAAAAATTTCTACCGCATACAAACAAACAAGCCAAGATCTATCTACTAGATTGTAGCAACGAGTCGATCGAATAACTCACCCTCGAAGATTCCAAAGTGTTTAACGAGAGCGGATTCTCGTGGGTGATGTAGTCGTACTCTTGTCGATCTCAAGATCGCGTAGACGATCCTTCCGGCGCTGCGTTCCGGCAGCGCTCCCGCAGTCGGTCACATGTTCGGTACTCGACGAAGACCTTCCTCTCCCTTGTTCCAGCAGGCAGCGGAGGTTGTAGCACTCTCCTCGCGATTCCGGCAGCACGACGGCATGGTACCGGAAGTAGAGGGGGGATCTCGCAGGGCTTCGCCTTAAGCCGGAGCGAGTATGGTGGACTATGAGAGAGCCTCGGTGATCTAGGGTTTAGACACACCAAGTAGAAGGGGCTAGGCCGGCGGCTAGGGCAACTATAAGCCCCAACTCGACGGCTTGGGAGAAACCCTAGGGCGGCGGCTATGGTGGGCGGCGGCGGCTAGGGTTAGGGTTTAGAGGGGCTAGGTGTGTGTCTTGGAGGGGCAGCCCTGACCCTCCTTATATAGGTGGAGGGGGCGCACCAAGGGGAGGGGAGTCCCTCCCCAACTCGGCTTCCAAGGCCGGCGGTGGAGGGAGAGGGACTTCCTCCCCAAGTAGGTTTCCCACTCTCCCTCCACAAAACAAAATAGCCGTTTGACTTTTCAAATTGGTGTTTGACTTTTCAAACTAGGATTTGATTTAACCCTTTATTTTGTTCAGCGATGACACCTAGTACATGATGCAACCATTCCAACTTGTTATGACACATTCATGTACCGTTCCTCTCCGGAGTGCCGGACATTCCGGAACCTTCTAGAACATTCCCGATGAAAACACCGGAACCATTCTCCAACCCCGAAACATGACTTTCCTTATATGAATCTTATTCTCCGGACCATTCCGGATCACCTCGTGATATCCCGGATCCCATCCGAGACTCCGAACAACATTCGGTCCCTTACTCATCATTCCATAACTACTCAAACAACGTCGAATCCTTAAGTGTGTCTCCCTACGGTTCGTGAATTATGCGGACATGATCGAGACACTTCTCGGAACAATAACCAATAGAGGAATCTGGAAATTCATATGGTTCCCACATATTTCTACGATTACTTTTCGATCGAATGAACCACTTACATACGATACCAATTTCCCTTTGTCTCATGATAGTTTACTTATCCGAGATTTTGATCGTCGGTATCTCTGCATACCTAGTTCAACCTCGTTACTGATAAGTACTCTTTTCTCGTTCCCGTGATATGTGATCCCTTGTGAACCAGTCACATGCTTGAAAGCTAATTGGATGACATTCCACCGAGAGGGCCCAGAGTATATCTATCCGTCATATGGATGGACAAATCCCACTCTTGATCCATGTGTCTCAACCAATACTTTCCAAACACTCAATGCCACCTTTATATCCATCCAGTTACGGTGTGGTGTTTGATGTCATCAAAGCATCCTTTCGGTGATGGTGATAAGCATGATCTCATGGTCGAAGGAATTAGGTTACTATGTATCAGAAAGCATATAGCAATTGAACTATTAAAATGACTTGATCTTTATGCTACGCTTATCTATAGGAGTATGTCCATCATATCATTCTCCTAACGATATGATCTTGGTGTTAATAACATCTCAATGTTCATGATAGGGAAACCACAATCATTTATTAACCAACAAGCTAGTATTATGAAGAGGCTTTACTAGGGACTTCAAATTAAGTTTACAAATCACACAAGTATTAATGTTTCCTTGTTAATACTATTATAGCATGAATGTAAACATTTATCATAAACACAAAGATATAATAATAACTATATTTATTATTGACTCTAGGGCATATCTCCAACATATGATAGTATTGTTTGTGGTCTTATCTACAAGTTGTGTACACATATCATTGTCCGGATCCAAAGGCCCCAAAGTGATAATAATTGGGACAACCGGGGGGATGGATGTGGTGTGAGGATCACATGTTTTCACGGAGTGTTAATGCTTTGCTCCGGTGCTCTATTAAAAGGAGCACCTTAATTGCTAGTAGTTCCCTAGAGGCCCCGCTGCCACGGGCTGGCTGGACAGAAGATGTTGTGCAAGTTCTCATTGTGAGCATGTATGACTATATATGGAGCACATGACTAGGATTGTTTAGTACTTGGATGCTTATTATTTATCTGCAATGCCCTATATCTTAAAGTTACATGTTTAGACTCGTCCATGCAACGCCCGTCCATCCATCCCTAAGCCTATCGCACTCGAATCCCACGGTTTACTGTTACTATTACTATTGCTCTTGTTCCACTATTGTTGTTGCTACTACAAACTATTGCTACTGATAAAATTCTGTGAGCAAGAACTATTTCCAGGTGCAGCTGAATTGACAACTCAGTTGTTAAGGCTTGCAAGTATTCTTTGGCTCTCCATGTGTCGAATCAATAAATTGGGTAATACTACCCACGAAGACTGTTTCGATCCCCTACACTTGTGGGTCGTCATGGCTGCCTCCGGAACGTTTTCCGACGTTGCACAACTCAGCACATATAGCTAATGTTCATTAACCTTATCAAAGTTCTATTGTCCTGCCACTTAACTTCTGCGAAAAATTTCTTTTTCTAGAAACTTCACATTTCAAGCGACAAACCCTTTTGTCCTCGGTGTTATGGAGGAATACCCAATGGTTATTCAAAATAACATACAAAGACATGATCATCCGACTTTGGTTGTAAACATCTTACTTATGCTTAGCATACAAAAATTTAAGGAAGGACAACTTGGGTTTTACCCCAAACCATAACTTACACGGTGTCATTTCAGCGGATCAAGATGGAGCTCTTTTCAGTGTAAAATCGGTAGTCTCTAAAGCTTTAATCTTTTAAAACATAATGGCAGTTTTATAAATAACACCTTTGATCCAACCATGTCAAACAAGGTTTCATCACAAATCTCCAAACACTCCATATTCCTATGGTATTTCGGGAGATGTAAATCTAGGTGTTTTGCTAAACTTGCAACTCAAATAAATCCCTTTATGATAAAATCATAAATCATTTATTCTCTTGTTACACTTGCAACTCAAATAAATCCCTTTATGATAAAATCATAAATCATTTATTTTCTTGTTACAATGATTTTCCACTTCATCTTGAAAGTCTTTGAACGTTTTCAAATATTTCATACTTCTTTCTCATTAAGTGAATATTCAATCAAATTTCTGGAGAAAGCATATGAAGTTGAAATCCATCACTTACGACCACACATAATGGACTACATACATCGATATGTATAAATTCCAATAATTTAGTCGATCGTTCTTCTTTGGCCTTTGAACAAAGTTTTAGTTATCCCGAGGAAAGTCTCACAAGCGTCATTTGATCAAATCAAAGACTCCAAAAATCCAAGAAAATGGAATTTCTTCATGTTTTGTTTCCAATATAATTTAAACGACGATGTCACTTCGTAAGTGATCTTTCAATCATTTGTCTTGCGACATTTTAGCATTAGGTTTTATGGATGTGATTTCTCCAACTAGATTTGTAAATCATCCATCTTATATGGAATACGGTAATTATTTGAACAATCTTTGTTCTCATAATACCTGATTTAAATAAATATTATTAAAACAAATCTTGAAGGCAAGCTTTGATGTCAACGAGAAATACAAACAACGGTTTGTTTGTTTTCGATGAATATCATCACATATTCTCTTGCTAGTTACTTAGGCTATTGTGGTTCATGAATTGCGTCATTCTGTATGTAATTTCATACCAACCAATTCGGTATTCAATAGCCAAGAACCGCATTGTTTAACAAGCAAAGAATACAACCATAACATGTATATCATCTATATACCTAAACTGGATATTTCCGGTCTTTTCTTTTATGCCAAATATATTTTATAAATTCTCTTTCAGCATTTCCTTTCCTTTTGAAAGAATCTATCAACATCAAAAGTGGCGCCATATACATGACACATAGTCCAAAGCGTGTATATTCAAATACTAATGCCTTTGGACTTGCACTTTGAAGTGGATCACCATCATCAAATGATTGGTGTTCTTTCAAAATCCATTATTTAGTAATCTTTTAGTGTAGTAAACACTTTACATACATCTTCTACTCATCCTTATCATGACGACTTTCATGATCAAGATAATGTAGCTTATAAAGGCGAATCGTGAGTATAACATTACTTTCCAAAACCCTATTGGATGATTAGGATGTCTAGCATCTCCAACCTTCATAAATTCTCATCCAATATGAGAACATATATTATACTCTATCATATTGCAACCAAAACATTGTTTCGGATATTGTTATATCTGCCACACATGATGGTTTCTGAAACAATTCTTTCAGCTCCTAGATAATCTCGATATTTAAATCAAGAATCATGGAGGCAAACATGATACTTTAGATACTAACACTAGAATTGTCACTCTCGATTTAATACTAATTATTAAACTTCACGGAGTAAATAGAGTTTGCTGAAAGTTTGCAATAGGACTTTAAACTTTTAGATTGACACTCAACACAATACGATACCAGTTCGTAAAGTAAATATCCAGAATTCTATAGTTCTATTATCAATTACAACTAATCATAAGGCGGTGAACGAATGCCAATGACTACAAAAAATTATGCAAATCCACTTTGATTTAATTTATGATAAATTGAGTTTTACTAATCCAAATTAGAAATGAACTCCCACTCAAAAACGATATCCCTCGTGTATTTTGGTGATTACATGAACCAAATCCACTACACCAAGTCCGGTCATTACGTGAGTCGGTGTATCTTCAAAGGCGAGCATCCATATGGTCATCATATCAAAACATATGACTCATGCTTAACCTTTCGGTCCGTGTTCTGAGGCCATGTCTGCACATGCTAGGCTCGCCAAGTAAGACCCTTAGTATTCGCGTGTGTAAAACTGTCTTACACCCGAGATATGCTCGTGGATTCAAGTACACCCGATCATCACGTGATGTCTTGAAGCAATGAAACATTGTTGGTGCATACTTAAGGAAGAACACATTTTTATCTTGATATCTAAATGAGGGATCATCTTATTATTCTAATAAAACGCCAAACTAGCAATATAAGATGCAACAAAACATCTTATGTGAAAAATGAAATGATATGGTTCTTGCACTTGATCTCCATCATGTGCATCATGGTATGATCGTCATCATTCCTCTATGTGTAAGGCCAAGGTCTATGGAACTTACACGTTATGTGTGTTGTAAGAGTATTGACTTATACTTTTACTTACAACATCACCATATCATGACACTAGCCCAGCAACAATCTAAACTAGACGCTTCTAATTTATCCATTGCAAGTTTTACGTGGCTTAGGGCTTTCAAAGATAGAACCGTTCTTACCTACGAACATGAACCACAATGAGGATAACCAAATTATTGACAACTCGTTGCAAATTAGATATTGACTATAGTAGGAGAGACAGACACCCGCTAGCCACTTATGCAAAACTAGTTGCATGTCAAGCATGGAACATGTCTCATGTGTGAGGACATGTAAAGTTTGTCCGAGCCGCTTCATCCCACTATGCCAACAATATCCAAAATACAACTAAGAAGCAATAACATGGCCATCAGCGCCCACATACTCATATGTGTACTACCTGTGCAAAGCATCTACGCATAGATCCGGCTCTAATACCACTATAGGGTTCGCGACATAGAAAACAAAAAAATTCCTACGATGGGAAAAATTAAGTACCAAGATCTATCTACTAGATACAAGCAATAGGTGGATATATATCCATAGAATACATACCCTCGAAGACCGAATAGCGTTAACAAGGTTGTACTCGTGGATGATGTATTCGAATGCTTGCCGATCTCAAGATCGTGATGAAGTCCATCTGGTCCAGCCGGTCCAGCACCATCAAGTCCAGCACCGCAAAGCAGTGGTGCATCCATGATCGCGCACACGTTCGGGTACCCTGACAACCTCTGTGCCCTTGCTCCAGCGAAGCAGCGGAAGCAATAAATCCTTCCAGAAAAAGCCATCGGGAACATGTATCTCGCTGATCCGAGACCATGGGGGAATTCTAAAGGGGGGAGAGAGATACTTTGCGAGGAGGTGTGAGTGAGAAGTGAGAGGAGGGGCTCTTTTTATAGGAGGAGGGGGAAGCCCACTAGCCATGACCGGCGGCCAAGTTGGTGCCCCCACCTCTTCCTCCATTCATGTGAGTGGAGCTCCCACTCACACAAATGCCCCTCCATTTCCTCCACTCAAAATCCCACTCAAGTCCCATTAAATTTCCACCAAATTTAATGCAATCTCTCATTAAATAAAACTCTTTTATATATATTTAGAATTTTGTTAATTACTTTAATTAACAAACATTCACATAAAACCCCTTGCCAGTATTCAATTTCACATGCAGAACCAGTTTTAGCAATTTCAACCGAAACGATTCTGGTGTCTAGTGAAATAAATTCATGTGCTTTCTTTTTCTTTCTCTGACATATAATTTGCTCCGAATGGTGTCGGTATCCCTTAAGTGTGTCACCCTACGGTTCATGAATAATGTAGACATAATCGAGACCCCTCTTCGATCAATAATCAGCAGCGGCACCTAGAGATCCGTACTGACTCCCACATATTCAACGATGACTTCTGTGATTGTGTGAACCTTATACGCATGTAACTCAATCCCTTTGTCTCGCGATATATTACATGTCTGAGATTCGATCATCGGTATCTCCATACCTAGTTTGATCTTGTTACCGACATGTACTCTTTTCTGATTCCCGTGATATAACATTCTAGTGATCAAATTACTTGCTTGCAAGCTAACTAATGAGATATCACCGAGAGGGCCCAGAGTATATCTCTCCGTCATCAGGATGTAAAATTCCACTCTTGATCCATGAGCCTCAACATAACACCATCGTAGCACTGAACCCATCTTTATAGTCACCCTGTTACAGTGTGACGTTTGATGTTATCAAGATACTCTTCCGGTGTTAGTGATTGACATGATCTCATAGTCTAAGGACTAAGATTACTTCGTATGATGTTATAGTAATATAAACACAATGAACTTGATCATAATGCTATACTTCGGATGAATGTTCATCACATCATTCCAACAATGTTGTGATCTCGTTATTAACAATATCCAATGTCCATGATCAGGAAACCTTTGATCATCTTGTTAATCAACGAGCTAGTTTATAAGAGAGGCATAACTAGGAACTTTATTTTTATTCATTAAACACACATGTATTAACGTTTCCGTATTAATACAATTATAGCATGCAAAATAAACATTTATCATAAATAAGGAATATGATAATAACCACTTTTATTATTGCCTCTCAGGCATATTCCCTTCAAAAAATGCGCCTTCAGCGTCCCATCTGGCCAGCTACTCGGCTACTTCATCTCCCAGCGGGGGATCGATGCGAATCCGAAGAAAATTAGGGCCATACTGGCCATGAGAAGCGAAAGAACCTCAAAGGTGTCCAGGATCTGGCCGGGCGGATCGCAGCACTGAGTAGATTCATCAGCCGCATGGGCGAGAAGGCCCTACCCTTCTACCAGTTGTTGCGCAAGGCAGACAAGTTAGAGTGGACACCCGAAGCAGACAACGCATTCGAGGACCTCAAGCGGCTGCTCTCCACCTCGCATGTCCTGGTCACACCAAAGGAACGAGAGCCTTTGCTGCTATACATCGCAGCTACGCATCAGGTGGTAAGCACCGTACTCGTGGTCGAATGACCCGAATATGGCAAGACCCATGGGGTCCAACGCCCAATCTACTACCTCAGCGAGGTACTGACTCCAACAAAGCAGAGGTACCCTCACTACTAGAAGCTTGCCTACGGCGTATTCATGACGGCTCATTGGCTGAGCCACTACTTACAGGAGCATCAGATCATGGTCGTCAACGACGCCCCACTGTCCAACATCCTGAACAAACTCGAAGCCACGGGATGCGTAGCCTTGTGGGGCATCGAGTTGTCCCCTCTGGATATAATCTATGAGCGGCGCAAGGCCATCAAATCTCAGGTCTTCCCTGACTTTCTCATCCACTGGATGGAACTCCAGCTGTCGGACACTCCAGACATGTCGCAATCATGGACGATGCACTTCGACAGCTCCAAGCGCGAGGCTGGAGCAGGGGCCGGTGTCATACTGACGTCCCCTCAAGGCGACAAGATGAAATACGTCCTTCGGATGAAATTTCGCGCCTCCAACAACGAGACCGAATACGAGGCCCTCATCCACGGCATGAAGATGGCCAAGATCTACAGCGCAACGCACCTCGTCATCTACGGTGACTCGAACCTTGTCGTCCAGCAGAGGATGAACGAGTGCGACGCTCACAGCGCCAACATGACCGCATACCGCGCGCCCCATAACTCACTCGAAGGGGACTTCTATAGTTGCGAGCTTCGTCACGTTGGAAGGGAAAGCAACGAAGAAGCCGATAGACTCGCCAACATCGGCTCCACCTGCGCACGGGTGCCACCAGGTGTGTTCCTCAAACAAATCTGCGTACCCTCTATCAAAATAAAATTCGCAAAGGGTTCAACCGAAGAAGCAGAGCACTCGGGGGCTGCACCACCCGAAGGACAGGAGGGACCCGAAAAGCTCGACACTGAGGCCGAGCTGGTCAGCCTGATGCAGGTCATGGCGGTTGAAGATACATGGACGCAGCTGTACCTTCAGTACCTAATAAACAATGAATTTCCCAATGACCTGACAGATGCCCGACGCATATCTCGCCAATCAAAAGCCTTCACCATAATCAACGCCGAGCTGTACAAGCATAGAATTTCGGGTGTGCTCCAACGGTGCGTCACCATAGGTGATGGAAAAATCATCCTCTAGGACATTCAGAAGGGTATCTGTGGCCACCACGCAGGCAGCCGTGCCCTAGTTGCCAAAGCTCTACGAGTTTAGCCAACAGCCATGAACGACGCCAAGGATGTCGTCTAGAGATGCAACGCCTGTTAGAGATACGCGGATAAGCCGCACGCACCAGGATCCGAGCTAAGGCCCATACTGTTGGCCTGTCCCTTCGCCCAATGGGGCCTCAACATGATAGGCAAACTGCCAAAGTCCTCACCAGGAGGTCACGTTTTCCTCCTGGTCGCAGTCGACAAGTTCACCAAGTGGATCGAGGCAATGCTCATCACCAACCAAAGCGGCAAAACTTCCGTCAAGTTCTTTGTGTCCATTGTATACAGATTTGGCGTGCCTCGCAGCATCATCACGGACAATGGCTCGGACTTCATCTCGAAGGAATTTCAAGCCTTCTGCGGGAACCTCGGCATCGACATATCCTACGCCTCCGTGGCGCACCCGTAGACCAATGGACAAGTTGAAAAGGCCAACGGTCTCATAGGGAACGACATCAAGAAGCGCATGTTGTGCCCACTCGAAAGGCTTGCAGGAGCCTGGGAAGATGAGCTACCCTCCGTTCTCTGGAGCCTGCGTACAACGCCAAACAGCTCAACCGGCTAAACGCCCTTCTTTATGGTGCATGGAGCTAAAGCGATGCTGCCTGTCGAGGTACGCCACAAGGCCCCAAGGGTCGTCACCTACCGCGAAGCCGAATCATCAGCCGCACTCGAAGACGTTGTCGATACACTCGACAAGGCACGGGACATCTCCATGGCTCGCTCAGCGGTCTACCAGCAGAGCCTCCGCAACTACCACAGTCGCCGGCTGCGCCCAAGGTCCTTCGTTGAAGGAGACCTTGTCCTGCGACTAAAGCAAGAACGTCCCAAAAAGCTCGAGTCACCCTAGGAAGGACCCTACATCGTCACCGAAGTCATCCCAGGTGGCGCCTATCTCCTCATGGACATCGCATCAGGAGTCGAATACTCCAACACCTAGAATGTCGCACAACTACGATGCTTCTACCCCTAGTTACCCTTTAATTTCAATAAGGGTACTCAGCCGAACAATATACCTCCTCATTTTCTATGAATAAAAGCTAAGTTCCTTGGCCCAAATATCTTTTTCTTTACATTACGCTTGGGTGCTACGTCTCACCCGACGACTACTCAACTGAAAACAAACGCATACAACCCGAGTAGCTGACCACGTCGGGCTAACAAAAGGGACATGCAAACTACAGAGCACCACGTGCCAATATACACATAACACTTTACAAAGGGCACTACGAGCCCACTCGAATAAATACAAATTTTACATTACGTTTTTCTTTATAGAATCTACCTATTCTAGAGCACTACGTTCGCCCGCTGCTCGAACAGATCTACGATCAACTCAGCATGCTGCGCCACAGCCGCATAATGTGGGCGCATGTCCCATAGACTGCCATCTGGTTGAAGGGGTGGCCCAGTCGCCACCTCCGCAAGATTGAAATCATGGCGATGCAACCGAACGAGCGACAAGGCAGCTTTCACCCCAGCAATCAGTTGATGCCGCACCAACTCTCTGACGTGGCCTACATCCCGAAATTTCGCAAGAAGGCCCCAAAAGGTGGAAGGCGCAGCATCCAAAGGAAACATGACGGCCCAAATGGCCGCTAGAGAATACCTCGCCTGCCTAAGCACCCGAAGAACCTGGTGCACGCGATCTTGCACCGCCGCAAGGACGATGGCCCGATCACGGTCCATCCAGAAGAAGCCACCAGCCCTCCAGGTTCTATTGCGTCAAGTAGTTCATCCCAATAGCGACGCGCTCCTTCTCTTCCCTCGAAACGAGATTGACATCTACACCAAGCACAGAATGATATGGCATACAATTAGGGCGCACCCAAAAGAACATCGGCTGTCAAAGACTTACATTAAAGTTGCTCCCCCATCTGCCGCAACTCCCCAAGCAAGAACTCCTCCCTGTCCATGGCTCGCTCAGCTTTGGACTTCCACACATCCGTGTGGCCTCGAATGTTAAGGATGTCCTTCTCCAAGCTGCGGACACGATCGCGAAGAAAATCCAATTGCGACGCATCATCCAAAGATGGTCGCGGCTCAGGAGTAGTCGGAGTGACAACAGGAATCTCACCCGAAGGACCCTAAAGGCAAATAAATCAAGCATGAACATCACAACATTTCTGGCAGCAGCTCGAAATATAAACTTATATACATCAATAAAGCCACGTCGTGGCATAGTTGGGCTTGTTCATCAGCAAAAGGTTACAGAAGGAAGCAAAAGCGGAAACTACATCATCTATATTACAAAGGCCTACGCTCCCGCATCCGGGTGGCCTCGGAGCCAGACTGCCTACTCTTGACCTCCTGTTGCTGCTTCGCCGCGTAGTCATCTAGGAGATCGATGAGCTTAGCCCCATAGTGCTTACAACAAGAGGCAAAGAGGACGAAAGCTACATCCGAGCCATCTACGGTTGTCGGCATCCGGGACATGATTTGCGGCAAGTCCAGCTCCGCTCCGGACGTCATCGCCATGGCCATCTCCATGGAAGCGCCAAGGCCCTTCTTCTTGCACTTGTACTCCGTTGAGGCCTCCTCTGACAGGGTATCCGCAAGGGCGTCGACGTTGTCAAGGACAACGCCCTTGGGGACGACCTCCTTGTAGAAGCGCGCGAGCACCTTCCTGGCCTTCTCCAAGGAGCCCGCAGTGGTGGCACAACGATCTTCGATCGCAGCGGCAGCATTACCCAAAGCATCTCCATGCTCCAGCGCATCATGATCAAACGTGATGCCTGAAGCATCTGAAATAAATAAGGAGAAAAACTCGAATGAGAAAGGACAAGCCGCATTCGAAAGAACACAAGACCCAAACAAGGCAAGGGAAACTCACCAGAAATAGCTTTGGCTGCAGCCATAAGCTTATCCACCATCTCCTTATTGTGAGCGGCCGCTGCAGCCACGAGCTGCTACTCGTGATCGGCAGCCTCCTTCTGCAGGCGCTCCTTGGCTTCAGCAGCATCAGCTGCCCTCTTCTCCGCCTGGCCGAGGCTCTTTTCGAGAGCGTTCATCCTTAAGAGCGCATCATTGTTTTCATCTCCAACATGAAGCAATACAAGATCAATACAAGAAAAGCCATGGAGCAGACGAACAAAAACCGGGGTGAAAAAGTCACGTACCTTGAAGCTGTTGCAGGTTCGCCTCCAGCGCCAGGTGCTGCTGAATAAGGAGGTTGGCGTCGTGCACAAAGGGCTACAGAGAAAACAGAAACACAAGTCGATAAATAAAGGGCTCGGGGGCTCCCTCCAAAACGATCAACAGTGTCAAAACAAAAACAAGGGCCCGGGGGCTCCCCCCATGGAGTACGCAACGTAATACTTACGTGTTTAGGTGTGGACTCCGAAGGTTTGCGAGCTATCTTCTGAGTCACGACCGCCCGAGCCTCTCGCTTAGAGGAGTTCGGGCCATCATCCTCAGAGTCGGCCACCACCTGGGAATAGAAGCCGTTGGCTTCAACTCCGCCATAATATCTTGAGTGTACCCATTAAGGGACTCCTCCGAAGAGTTGCTGCAAGCAAAGATCAAATTCACATCACACCGAGACTACACAGATGAGCAATAGAAAAAGTCTCAGGCAAAATAGCTTATGACTCAATGTCCAATAAGTTGAAGACGGGAGCCGCCTTCTCCTTCTTCTTCTTCTTCTTGGCCGGCGGCTGCAGAGCCACTGACCGAAGGGGCACATCAGGATAAGGTGCAGAAGATGCACCATCATCCTCACCATGCTGCTCAAGGAACGACGGGCCCCTTGGAGTTGGAGGGGTAGACGCATCTGATTCGGGTCCGCCCTTCGCTCGGCTCATGGGCGTCCACCATAGGAGATTGCGTCGGAGGAAGTTCGGACTCGGAATCCACAACTTCGTTGTCCGGCGCAACCGAAAACTTCTCAGGCAGAGGGGGCATCATGCCAGCCACCTTGAGATCATGCAAATCAAAGACGTAAAAGAACATGATTAGTGACACTAATCATAAGCAAATAGCACTCGGAAAAAGCGCAACGCGCATGACACAAGTCTCCACCTGAGGAACTGCATTTGCAGCACTGAAGGGGGCGGTCAAGGATTTCCCCGGAAGGTCCTCATCGGCCTTGTTCTTCAGCAGAGGCCGAAGGGCTCTATCAAGATCACCCTTGGACAACTCCTCGGATGAGACCCTCGTCGGGTCGTTGCGGCCAGTATAGAGAAACATCGGATGCGCCCTCGCTTGGAACGGTTGCACCCGACGCTTGAGGAAGTTGTGGATGATCTCCACACCATTGACCTCTTTCCCAGCCACCATCTGGAGTGCCTCCACGCGACGGTAGAGCTCCTCCACCTCCGTCGTTTCACCCTCTAAGATGTGGTTCTTCCACGATCTCTTCGGGACGATCTTCTGAGAGGAATCGAAAGGAGAGAGGCCAAAATCTAGTCCGTCCACCTTGGCGTTGCGGATGTAAAACCACTTCTTCCGCCAGAAATGTACGGACTCGCACATAGAAAAGGAGAAGAAAAGAAGAGAAGATCGAATAGAGATGATGCAGCCGCCGAGCGGATAGACTCCGCCGGTGCCGTACTACCTCTTCACGGGATAGATCTTCCGTAAGAGGCCAAAGTGCGGCTCGATACCGAGCCAGCACTCGCAAAGAGTGATGAAGCGGGCGATATGGAGGAGAGAATTGGGAGACAGATGATGTAACTGAATTCCGTAAAAGAAGAGGAGTCCACGAAGAAAATCATGAACAGGAAGAGAGAGGCCACAAATGACAAAGGCGTAAAACATGAGCCGAAAACCTTCGGCTGGGCGTGGGACTACCTCGTCGCCGGGGAGGATGGCGTCCTCCTTGTTCTGGAGAATCAGCCCAGAATCGTGCAGCTTGCGCAAGTCCTCGTTGCGCATCTCTGTGCACTTCCACCCGCCATCAGTGGCGCGGGCTGTGGTGGCAATCTTCTTGCCGCCAGCGGCGGCGCTCAACCCAGCTCCGGCAACGGTCTTCTTGGTCTTGCCCATCTTGTAACGGCGATGGTGGCGGTGTGCGCGCAAGAAGGAAGAGGGAAAACAGCGAAGAATATCCAGAACACAGTGAAGGGCAGCGAAGCTCGTGAAAATGGAGGCAATGTGTCGTGGTATTGCCGACGAGTACGCCATGGAGGGGTCCTCACAGTGCGTGTTTAGAGACGTGGGGTAAGGCGGACGGTTGACGGGTACGAGGTAACACAGCTTACCTAGGTTCAGATCCCACAACGGCGGTGGAATCCTACTCCTGCTATAAATCACTATAAGGGCAATACGCCGAGTTACAGAGATAGGTTCGCTGTGCGAGGTTGTCTGAATCGATACTAGGTTGTCTGATGTTGTGCCCTAAAGGATCCCATATGCCCGACTTATATAGTTGCTAGGTCCTAGCGTTACAGGGAAAAGTCCTAGCCGGACAGGTTACAGAGTCCTACACCGTCTATTACTAGTCTTGTGTATCTTGCACTCCAAGGCTCCGGGTACGCTGGTGACTCCACCATAGCCTTCCTTTATCCGGCATGGGCCTCCCTTCTGGATCCACCTAACTGGGCCGCCCAGTAGGCCATAGGCCATGCTACTGACTATGGGCCACCCGGGTTAGTCGGATAAGAGACATGCTATAAGGATACCCATATAGCATATCCCCAACAGTAGCCCCCGGAGAACTCCGAGATCTTGCGCTGTCTTGCCTCTTCATGTTGAATGCTCCGTCTAGATGGATGTTGGCAAATCGTCAAGCAATATCTTGTAGTCCTCCCAAAGAACCCTGCAAGGTTTTCTCCGTCTTCGAATGGTAAGCCGGAGAAATGTTGAATCTTCCATCGTACTCTTCCGTAGTCGGATTAAATCCGTCCATGCCGGAATCTTCGATGCGACGGCTCATCTACCCGTGTCAGCTAGGATGACGTAGGCTTAGGTCAGCGACGCCTCGTAACTCACACATGCAGAGAACGTAATCATATCCGATTTTCCCGTGTGAGTGATACGAACCGTTGGCGGCGACGGTTGGAGACGTGGCGAAATTACCGCGCACGTTCACGAACACGTCGTCTACGCGGCAACCATCCGATCAGCTGCACGAATCTTGACGCAGAGCATGATAAATAGTAACCATGGGACACTTTCCACCTTTTACCTCATTCCTCTCACGTCATCGTCTTCTTCTTCCAGCCGCACGCCTCCTCGAGCTCTCTGCGAGAAACCTCGAAAACCCTAGCCTCCCTCTGCATCAGTCGCATCCTTCCAGCACCCCATGGCCAGCAGCAGCTCCTCCCCATCGATGGCGGCGTCGAACGAAGCCACGGCGAAGCCGGCGAGCTCTGTCGCCGTGCCCTCAGAGGGCCTGGTCATCCCCGCATCGGCGATGATTGAAACCACCGGCGGCGACCATAATCTGGCGGCGCTAGAGCCTCTGGAAGAAGAGCCAGACTCGCACAAGGGCGACTGGCGCGGCTCGGACATCACCGACCGCGACATTCAAGAGATGGTCGCCGAAGGCTACCTCCCCGCGACGGAGGGGCTCGCCTGGTGGGCGGCGCCGGCCGGCGAGGTGACACCTTCTCCCCAAGCTGGAGAAGAGGTGTACCTCAAGGCTCAGCTGGTACGCGGCGTTTCACTGCCCATCTCCCACTTCTTTCTTTCCGTCTTGAACCACTACAAGGTCCAACCCCATAACCTCTCCCCCAATAGCATCTTAGTGCTTAGCAACTTCGCGGCACTTTGTGAGGGTTACCTAGGGATTAGGCCTAGGTTAGACTTGTTCGTGTACTTCTTCACCGTCAAACGTGAAGCTGGACACAGCAAGGAGGAGCTTAGGAACTGCAGCACCATAAGCTTCAAGATCTGACCTGGCCGGCGGTTCCCCGACATCGTCGGCCACGAGTCATGCAAAAACTGGCAGCGGACGTACTTCTACAGCCCCGACATTCCTTTGGCGGGCCAAGAAGTAACGTACCCGGACTTCGCGGATGGAGCCGCCGCTGAAGTTTCCACATGGAGATCCCATGCATCCCTTCCCTCCGACCTCGACGCTTCTCGCGCAATAAGGCGGATCGAATGGTTCGTAGAGACGGGTTTGACCGGCTTGGACCTGGCCATGTGCTGGTTCATCAGGCGAATCCAACCTGTGCAGAACCGCGCGAAGTTCATGCACGAGTATACCAGTGATCGAAGGGATACCCTCCGGATCTCCGTGGATAACTTCTCGAGCGACTCCGTCAAGCTCCGCCTGAAGGACATCGTCAAGGTGAAGGATAAGAAGCGTGGCTTCACCATCACCTACGACA
Organism: Avena sativa; assembly: GCA_916181665.1. Classification (NCBI taxonomy): domain Eukaryota; kingdom Viridiplantae; phylum Streptophyta; class Magnoliopsida; order Poales; family Poaceae; genus Avena; species Avena sativa. Next base: position 170,805,215 of record OV702282.1, read on the forward strand.
TGTTCGTAGACGGCAAGTGACCAAAGGTAGATATGTATTTTCCGTGTACGACATATGCTCCAGTTTCTTCGTCTTGCCATTGCCATCCATCTAACACGGTGATTTCTAACTTAACAGCTTACCGATCTAGATGAGGACAACCTGGCTGCCCAAATCTACGATCCAAAGATGAAGGAAGTCACGGTAGTGTCCGACGATGATGTCCCGTTGGCGCGAAAGCGGAAGAGCTCCACCTCTAACGCTGCCGATGGAGGCAAGAAGAAGAATACGGAGGGTGGAGCCTCCAAGAAGACTACCGCCGCCCTAGAGGCAGAAAAGAAAAGATCCACCGGGATTTTTGCCAAAGCACCCCCATTAGTGTAAGCTTCTCATTCTCCGACATTGTCTTATTTATCTGTGTTGTTCCTGTACTTATGCACTTTGCACGTTTCAGGAAGAAATCAACGACCAGCCTCAAGAAGACCTCCAAGACTTTGGGGGCTTCTAGAAATATCAAAGATATGCTGCATCGCGACTCCTCCCCCGCCATCGCCCCTGCTACTCCTGCCGTCAAGCCTTCCTCTGCCCCGACAAGCTCTCAAGCCCAGGAGGCACCAGGCCCTTCCGCCATGGAAGTGGATTCTGGCGCTTCTACCAAACTCGCTGTTGTCGGCGAACAGGCGACGCAGGAGAGCGTTTCTCTACAAATGGTTGAAGCTCCGGCTAAGGATGCCATCGGTAGCGGCAAGGCGGCAGTGGGAGCTGGTACCTCTATCGAAGGCGGCGCCCCTACTCCCCAGAAACCCTTCGAGTTCCCAAAGATAGTTTACCCGGCGCTCCTGCCGAGTAACACAACTATGGTTCCTGGAGGAGTGCCGTCATCTCCGACGTGCGGTATTGAGGAGCTGCTCCGACAAGAAGATATCTTGCGGGGAAATAGCATTTCCTTTGGCAAGCTGCTGGCCGAGAGTGCTACAAACCTCAAGATTATTGCACTTGTAAGTTTTACTTTGCCTTTTGCATTTCATTATGAGTATCCCACTGTAGCCCCCGAGGATGTAGACGGAAAACCATAGGTTTTGCATCTATATGCTCTAAGAGTGACTAAGTTAGAAAGAGCTCTCACTGTAGTCCCCAAGCATTTAGATGGAAGAAACTATTCCGACTAGATGCTGTAAGAGTAGCATACGTAGTGTTTATATTTTTCAATAATGTAGCCCCCAAGCATCTAGTTGTAACTGAATTAGTTCCGACTAGATGCTTAAAGAAAAGCTAAGCATTTTCCGAGTTAAAAATTTATACTGTAGCCCCCAAGCTTCTAATCGAGAACTGAAGTAGCTCCGACTAGATGCTTTAAAGAAAAGCTAAGCATATTGCTAAGTTAAAAAAACTTTCGCTGTAGCCCCTGAGCGCCTAGATGGAAAGTTTCCGACTAGGTGCTCCAAGCAGACTAAACAACAGTTTTAACTTTTTCCTTTATTTCACAGAACGAGAATGCTCGGCGGGGCATGGCCAACGACAAGTACCAGAAGATGCGCGCAGATCTTGAAGCCGAAAAGGGTAAAACTTCCATCTTGAAGGAACAGATCATCAAAAACAAGAGTCTGTTTTCTTTTTTGCGCATTCCGTCTTGGTTTTATGCCTTCCTTCTTCGAGTACTCACTATGTGTTTTGTTTTCTCCGACTTGCAGATCATGTCGCCAAGGCCAAGGATATTGTCGAGCAGTCCAAGCACATTCAGCAGCTGGACAGTGAAAACAAAATCCTTAAGAAGGAGAGGGAAGAGATGATGAAGATGCACGAGGATTCCATGAAAGCCCTGCAAGATTCCGCCTCCGCGGAGATCAATCGCTTGAAGGAGGAGCTTGCGATCTTAAAAGATCAGAAGCAAGCTGCTGATGAGCAAAACCATCGCCACAATGAGGCGTTTAAGCTCCTCCAACAAGAGAAGGAATCCCTGGCGGACACCGTCTGGCAGGCTAAGGCCAGCATCTTCAGTAAGTGTCCTCCGCCTTGTATTTCTGTAGTCTGGATACTTAGAGTTTATTGAACTCATGCGCTCCTTGTCGGAATTTTCAGCGCCTATGGGTTTAACCCGCTCGCCTCCTTCGGAAAGTAATGCATGGTTCTTGCCGGCAACTTCATCAACACCGCCATCACCCAAGCCAAGGAGATTGCTAAGCCCCTCCAGATATATATCAAGGCATCGGACTCCGTGACGAAGTACTCGGAGATTCTGCGCCGAGCCCCCGAGCATGTTACAAGCTGGAAAACTTCATGTGCACGGGCTGGCGCGAGGATGGCGCTCTCAATGGTGAAGGCACACTACGAAGATGCCGACATTGATACGGTGACCTCTGGCATCCCCGACGTTGATGATGACAGCAAAGAGATTGATCACGAAGCCATCTTGTCATCACTCGCGGGTTATGACACCAGAGTCGCCGAGTTGGTGGACATCGACGTCTTCATGCCCATGAACACCATCGACAGCGTCAACCAAGATTCCTCCGAGTCTCATCATAGCGCTGATGTTGAGGGTGATTCTCCGGCTGGGGACGATGCTGCTTCCAAGTCTCCTGCGCCCAAAGAGTGAAAAAACACTATGTAATATTTGTTTTGCCTTTGGTGGATGCGTGGGGGAAAAAAACTTGATGGTGTAACTTAAGACGGAAAACAATGGTTGTTATGTCCTGCTACTTAAGAATTTAGTTCCCAGCATATATATATATATATATTTTAAGCAAGTGTTGGCTTATCCATTACTTTGGTTCTTATGCTTGACTTTTCGTGAGTCGGAAGACTCGTTGTCGGAACCATGCGCTTAGGTGATGATGCCCAATGGCACCGTCAATAACCTGAGCACAAAATCGCCGACAATAAGTGCCAAAAGTCACTACTCCAGAATCCACATAAAAACGACAAAGAACGTGTAGACCAGAAAACTTAAGCTAACGCCCATAGGCGGAATTTTCACAAGTGCAAACGCAAAGCTTGTGCATAAAGGTTTTATATGATCCAAAAATGAACACTAAAGGAGGTAAAAGACTCAGAAATATGAGTGAACCAAAGAGCTTTATTTCATTGATCATATAAGAGATACACAATTAGATAAAAGTGCTAAGTGTAAAAAGGACGTAGCTGTGCTATGTTCCATGGCCGATCAAGCTCCGGGTAGTCATCATCCGGGTCACGTTGCTTACGCTTATGATCCTCGTTGGGTCTATCCTTTAGTTCACGATTGTCAACAAGGTAGTAAGACCCATTGAGCAGCGCCTTACTTATGATGAACGGTCCTTCCCATGGAGGGGATAATTTGTGTGACTTTTTCTGCTTAAGTCGGAGCACCAAATCCCCCTCTTTAAACGAGCGATACCGAACGCGGCGACTATGGTAGCTGCGTAGCTTCTGCTGGTAAATGGCGGATCTTTGGCATGCCAAAATGCGCTCCTCCTTGAGAAGGTCCACATCCAGGCGTCTGGATTCTTCAGCGTTATCCTCGTCGTAGGCAGCAACTCTTGGTGCATCGTGGAGGATGTCGGAAGGCAGGATAGCTTCTGCTCCATATACCATGAAGTAAGGAGTGTAGCCGGTAGATCTGTTGGGTGTAGTTCGTAAACTCCATAGCACAGATGGCAATTCTTCCGCCCAGGCTCCAGCTGATCTATGTAGCGGTGCCTCAAGACGTGGCTTGATTCCCTGCAGAATTAATCCATTGGCTCGCTCAACCTGACCGTTGGATTGTGGGTGTGCCACAGATGCAAGGTCAAGCTGGATGCCTTTCTCCCAGCAATATGCCTCCACTTCTCCGAGTGATAAATTGCTGCCATTGTCGGTGATAATGCTATGTGGGAGACCAAATCTCACCACTAGATCCCGGACAAACCTAAGGGCAGTTGCCCCATCAATCTTTCTAATGGGTTTAGCTTCTATCCATTTGGTGAATTTATCAACTGCTACAAGCAGATGTGTAAACCCACAAGGTGCCGTCTGTAACGGTCCCACCATGTCTAGCCCCCAGACCGCAAACGGCCAAGTTATTGGTATTGTTCGCAGTTCTTCAGCAGGAACATGTGGTTGTCGGGCATAATACTGGCATCCCATGCATGTCTCAACCAGCTTGTCTGCGTCCGCCTTCGCGGTCAGCCAGTAGAATCCTTGACGGAAGGCTTTCGCGACCAACGATCAAGGAGCGGCGTGATGCCCGCAATCTCTGAGATGGATTTCGCGTAGGATTTCCATACCTTCTAGCTGGGAAACACACTTTAGGTATACACCAGTAGTGCTCCTTTTGTAGAGTTGCCCATTGATTATGGTATAACCCTTTGCTCGTCGTACTATTTGCCATCTTTCGACTTCGTCGTTGGGCAAAGTTCCGTGTTTGAGGTATTCCATGAACGGTTTTGTCCAAGCCGGAGGGACCTTAGTCACCATGTTGACGAAAGAGTCGGCTCTATCCGGATTGTCGATGCCGGCTCCCTTCACGGATGGTGTGCACAGGTGCTCGAGGAAAACTCCTGGCGGAATTCGCTTGCACCTTGACCCTAGCTTAGACAGCAGATTAGCCGCCTCGTTTTGTTCCCTAGGCACATACTTAACCTCGTAGCCCAAGAAGCTCTTGGCTATCTCGTCCACTTCGTCTCGATATGCCGCCATCATAGGGTTCCACGCATTCCAGGTGCCAGCCACCTGCTGGGCAACCAAGTCGGAATCTCCACAGCAAACTATGTGCTTGATGCCAATATCCTTGTGATAGGGCAAAGGTGTCCGATCTTTCGATGCGATGATGATAATCGATTTGGTGGAGTTCGGGCTTGACGATCCGACTACTCGTGCGAGCACGAGTGCCAATGCAATCGCTAGGCCAATCTCCTGGAGGTTACCGATCCTGCGGGAACACGATCAGCCTGACCAGCGAGGGTCTTAATTCCTACCTGAAATCGAGAACAAGTAAGAACCAATATTGCAATCAAGATATTGCGGATTAAGAGGAAAGCTTTATTGAAGAGGTGGGATCCTGAATAGGTGCGAAGTACAAGAGGCCTCTGCGACGCTCGAGCCTTGGCGAAGTTGCGACTATGGCTAACTTAATGTCTAAACAAAATCCGAGTCTAGGGTGATGGCTATGGGGAGTATTTAAGGGCAAAAAGGTGGGGTTTCGGCCAGCCATGGAAGTGGTGGCCGAATCCAACCCTAAAAGTCCTTTTCCCCTCAAATACGGACTCTAAAAAGTGGCTAATTAAAATCCTGCGAAAATTACATGGGCCTGGCCCAAAATAAAGGTGTCGGAGCACCATATTAAGCTATGGACGAATTCGTAAAGTATTGATCTTGAATATTTCGTCCAAGCCTTCTTTCTTCATTATGGTGGTCTCAAAGTTCTGAAATCTTCATCCGTGGCCTTCTCTTGGATCATCACATGCTTGCTGCCATCTCCATGCATGGCCATGCTCCAATGCTTGTCCCTCTCATCCATGCTTGGTCCATCATTCCTAAGAGTAAGAAATACATCTGATTTAGGCAGCAACATATTCTCATGTATGTGAGGAATAGTTCCAAGAAGAAAGTACCTGATAGTTAAGTTGTTTGGCACGAGATCTTGTGATGGGTCCTTGTATGTGTGTTGCTGTAGGTACAACGGTTGTATCAATAGAAGGGATGTCCACATCATGCTCCCCTTCTTGAATTGAAGTTGTCCTCGACGCAATCTCATCTTCCTCACCAAAGTAAGGCTTCAAATCTGCAATGTTAAACGTAGGACTAACCGTACCAAAGTCTGCAGGCAACTCAAGTTTATATGCATTATCATTTAGTTTCTCTAACACCTTAAAGGGACCAGCAGCACGTGGCATTAACTTAGACTTGCGTAAATCAGGAAAACGATCTTTACGCAATTGTAACCAAACAAGATCGCCAACATCAAACACAACATGCTTTCTCCCTTTATCCCCAGCAAGTTTATACTTAGCATTCATGTGTTCAATGTTATCTTTAGTAGTCTTATGCAAGTTTAATATCATTTCAGCGTGTTGTGTAGCATCCAAATTATGTTGCACCGAAGAAGGTAAAGGCAATAAATCAATAGGTGCACGAGGAACAAAACCATACACAATCTCAAATGGGCACATCTTTGTGGTAGAATGCAGCGAACGATTATAAGCAAATTCTATATGAGGTAAACACTCTTCCCACAATTTTAAGTTCTTCTTTAAAACAACCCGCAACATAGTAGACAAAGTTCTATTTACTACTTCAGTTTGACCATCAGTTTGGCGATGACATGTAGTACTAAAGAGCAATTTAGTCCCCAACTTAGACCATAAACATCTCCAAAAGTGGCTAAGAAATTTAGTATCACGATCAGAGACAATAGTATTTGGCACACCATGCAAACGAACAATTTCACGAAAGAAAAAATCAGCAATATGCGCAGCATCATCCGTTTTATGACAAGGAATAAAGTGTGCCATCTTAGAAAATCGATCCACAACAACAAAAATACTATCCCTCCCCTTCTGTGTTCGTGGCAATCCCAAAACAAAGTCCATAGAAATATACTCCCAAGGAACACTAGGAACAGGAAGAGGCATATATAAACCATGTGGATTAAGGCGAGACTTAGCTTTTTGACAAGTAGTGCAGCGTGCCACAAATCTCTCAACATCTCGACGCATACGTGGCCAAAAGAAGTGTGCAGCAAGAACATCCTCCATCTTCTTGACACCAAAGTGTCCCATCAATTCTCCTCCATGCGCCTCCTGTAACAACAAAAGACGAACAGAACTATCTGGAATGCATAGTTTGTTAGCACGGAACATAAATCCATCATTGAAGATGAACTTGTTCCAAGTTCTACCATCTCTACAATTCTGCAACACATCTTTAAATTCATCATCATGCACATATTGTTCCTTAATAGTTTCCAATCCAAATATTTTTAAGTCAAGTTGAGATAACAAAGCATAACGGCGCGACAAAGCATCAGCAATAATATTATCTTTACCCTTTTTGTGTTTGATAACATAAGGAAAAGACTCAACAAATTCAACCCACTTTGCATGACGACGATTAAACTTAGCTTGACTACGAATATGCTTCAAAGATTCATGAGCAGAATGAATAACAAATTCCTTAGGCCATAGATAATGTTGCCAAGTTTCTAATGTCCGAACCAACGCATATAATTCTTTATCATAAGTAGAATAGTTCAGACTAGCCCCACTCAATTTCTCACTAAAATATGCAACAGGTTTTCCCTCTTGTAATTACACCCCTCCCAAACCAATTCCACTAGCATCACATTCAAGCTCAAAAGTCTTAGTAAAATCAGGAAGTTGTAGTAAGGGAGCATGTGTTAGCTTATCTTTCAATATGACGAAGGCCTGTTGTTGTGCATCGCCCCAAACAAAGGGCACATCCTTCTTGGTAAGCTCATTCAGCGGCGCGGCAATTGATCCAAAGTCTTTGACAAAGCGCCTATAAAAACCAGCGAGGCCAAGAAAACTCCTCACTTGTGTGACCGTCTTGGGGTGCGGCCAATTCTCAATAGCTTCAATCTTGGCTGGATCCACTTCAATACCCTGTGATGTAACAACATAGTGAAGAAACGCAACTCGATTGGTGCAAAAGGTGCACTTCTCAAGGTTACCAAACAAACGTTCATCACGTAAAGCATTGAAAACAGCACGTAAATGGTCCAAATGATCCTCTAAAGATTTGCTATAAATCAGAATATCATCAAAGTAGACTACCACAAAACGTCCAATGAAAGCACGTAAAACTTCGTTCATTAATCTCATGAAAGTGCTAGGTGCATTAGTTAAACCAAACGGCATTACTAACCACTCATATAAACCAAACTTAGTTTTAAATGCTGTTTTCCATTCATCTCCTAATTTCATACGAATCTGGTGGTAACCACTACGCAAATCAACTTTAGAAAACATGGTAGATCCACTCAATTCATCAAGCATGCCATCTAAACGTGGAATAGGATGACGATATCGAATATTAATATTATTGATAGCTCTACAATCAGTACACATGCGCGAAGAACCATCTTTCTTAGGTACCAAAATAATAGGAACAGCACAGGGGCTAAGGGACTCACGAATATGATCTCTGTCGAGTAGTTCCTGAATTTGGCGTTGTATCTCCTTTGTCTCCTCTGGATTGGTTCTATATGGCGCACGGTTGGGCAACGTGGCACCAGGAATTAGATCAATTTGGTGCTCAATTCCTCTAATAGGAGGTAGTCCTGGTGGCAGCTCAGCGGGAAAGACGTCCTCATATTCCTGCAAAAGGTTAGCAATAGCGGGTGGCAAAGAAGGAGGCATATCCTCAAATGAAAACAAAACCTCTTTGCAGATAATTGCATAACATTGAGTATTGTTTACATCTAGTTCAGCAATATCAATTTTATTTGCAAGCATACATGGACTCTTCAAACGAATTTCAGTAGCATGTGTAGAATCAGATTTAGTGTTCTTTGGTGGTATAAAATCTGCAACAACAGTCTGATTCTCACTTTTATTTTTCTCCTCAGTTTTAGCTCTACTAGCTCTAGCAAGATCATCTTTTAAAATCTGTTCGGGAGTCATAGGTTTTAGACCAATTTTCTTTCCATCATGCATAAGAGAATAGTGATTAGTTTTGCCATTATGAACAGATTCTCTATCAAATTGCCATGGTCTACCAAGTAACAAAGAACAAGCTTGCATAGGTACAACATCACAATCAACAAAATCAGAATATGTACCAATAGTAAAATGCACGCGTACCGTTCTTGTTACCTTGATCTTGCGAGAACTCTCAAACCATTGGATGTAATATGAATGTGGGCGTTGTCTTGTTGGAAGCGCAAGCTTCTCTACCATGTCAACACTGGCCAGATTATTACAACTCCCTCCATCAATGATGATCCGTATAGCTCTTTCCTTGATAACACCACGTGTTTGGAACAGGTTGTGGCGTTGATCTTGCTCAGTTTTGCTCAATTGCACACTCAACACACGTTGTGTAATTAAGCTCTTGTATTGATCAGCAGCTTCAGCTCACATTACCTCTGTCTCTTCATCAGCATCAGAATTGTCTCTATCTCGAGCAGAAATAAGGGCTAGTGTATCTTCATCGAAGTCACTCGCTGAATCGTATTGACCATCTTCTCACACCATCATCACACGTTGTGTTGTGCACTGTCTCTCAATATGACCAAAACCCTAGCACTTGCGGCATTGTATATCCTTTGTCTTACCCGTGGAAGCCATAGAAGATGCACTACGAGCAGGAGCATTGGATGATGGTGGAGGAGCAGCTGGAAATCTTGTGGTGGCCTTGGATGTGGTAGTAGCTGGTGGCGAATCACGAGGAGGCGCTGATTGTCGGGATGTCCAAGTGGATGTGCGACCTACAAAATTATTAGTCCTCCTCCATGGTGTTTGGCGATCCTGCACTTCACGTTCAGCTTTGCAAGCAAGATGAAACAAACGAGTGATAGAATTATATTCCTTATAATCTAATATGTGCTGAATGTCCTTGTTTAATCCACCAAAGAAACGTGCAAGCATTTGTTCATTAGATTCAACAAGACCACACCGAACCATCCCCGTTTGCAATTCCTGATAATACTCTTCTACAGAATTTTTCCCTTGCTCTAAACGTGTCAGATTCTTTAGTAAATCACGTTGATAAGTGGGAGGTACAAAACCAACACGCATAGCAGTTTTTAAAGCAGTCCAAGTACTAGGAATAGTAGTAGGATTTAAACAACAATACTCAGACCACCAAAGGGAAGCAAATTTAGTAAATTCACATGTAGCAGCACTAACACGCATATTCTCAGGATATTTTAAGGATGCAAAACGTTGTTCTACTTCCATCTCCCATGTAAGATATGCATTAGGATTATATTTACCCTCAAAAGATGGAATATTTAGTTTAAGCTTTGCAACATGATCATCATCACGTACCGGTGGTCGAGCGTTGTGGTAGTAATGTCGGGGACGGCCAACAGGAACCTGTGGAGGTTGTTCAACCTCCTCATCAAACAGATCGTCGTCGTCGGGGTCGTAGTAGTACCCGTCGTCCGTCCCCAATGTCGCAGCAGCAGCCGCGGCAGAAGTCTGAGGTGCGTCAGCCGCAGCGGTAGCCGCCGGGGGTGCGGCGGCAGCCGAACCAGCAGTCCGACCCGTGATTGGAATGCGTCGTGCACCATGTGTGGGTGCGGGTGCGGGTGTGGGCAATCTGTTCAAAAGCTCCTTGAACCGAACGTCAAGCTTGGCGTTAAAGGATTTCTCGAGTCCATCGATCTTGTCCACTGCGTTGGTGAGCTTGGTGTCAAACTCCCCTAGGCGCGTATCCACATCTTCAGCGCGACTGACCAAGAGCGCGGAGAAGTGGGCATGTAGTTCTTCGTTCGTCATTGTGGCAGGGTTCTGCGAAGTATCTGTCATGGTTAGTCCTTAAAAAGCACAGGTATATAGTACGGAAATATGGTGGAAGTCACGTGTAATCCGTCAAGCAATATACGAAGCTCTTACAAGTTCTTACCAAACAGCAGGAAAAGGCGATGTGCAACCGCGAGGATCAGTGGGTCCAGAGATTGAACCAAGCGATTACCAGGAGTCGAGACATCGCACGTGGAGAATATCTGTGGAGCTCTAGGAAGGCTTAGCAAGGGGGGTTAGCAATTATCAAAACAGCAATGCAAAAGTTGAAAGAATGCTCAACGACGGTACTGTGCTGGTCCTAGGCTAGACCGTACTAGAGACGCGAGCCTAGATCACCAACGATGTCACGACGCGACACAACCAGCAATGTATGATGATATGGTACCCTGAAAAGCGAACCGAGATGCAGAAAATCACTATGATGGCGAGTGTCTAGAACTGATCTACGGGGTCTAAAAATAGGTTAGCCCCAAAAAAAATTCAAATTTTTTTATTTTGCTCTGGAAAGCGCGCCGGCGCCAAAAAAATATCGCTATAACGGACGATGGAGAAAAGTGATCCCCGGGGTCGAAACTAGTATAGCCAGAAAAAAATTTCGGAGGCGGTTCCAGACTTTTTTTTGCTCTCCTTCTGGACTTACGACCGGACTCGGAGCTCGACACGGACTTTAGCTCGACAAGGAAACAACAAAGAAGGAAAGTAAAAAGAAATAACTAGGAAACAATAACTCTACTTGGACTCGTACCGCGGCAGGAAAACTGATTGGATCTGTGTCGCGGTAGGAAGGCGGTGGCAGAGTATTAGGGTTTATGGTGGCTGGGTATATGGCGACGGAATATGGTGGTGGTGATCGGCGAGTGTGGCAGTGAATACTATGATCAGAACTCGAAACTCTAAGGGACGAGACACTAAGACTAGCAACTCGACGCGACGATGTAGACACAAATTCAACAATGCAAAAACTGAAAAGATAATGCGAGGCGTAGATTGGTTATGGGATGGATCTAAACTCTAACTGTGTTTTTGGCTTTTTCGTGGGTTATAGGTAAAAACAGATATAATCTACGAAAAACAGTAAAATCTCACCGAGCAACCTGAAATCTGATACCACTTGATAGGGCAAAGGTGTCCGATCTTTCGATGAGATGATGATAATCGATTTGGTGGAGTTCGGGCTTGACGATCCGACTACTCGTGCGAGCACGAGTGCCAATGCAATCGCTAGGCCAATCTCCTGGAGGTTACCGATCCTGCGGGAACACGATTAGCCTGACCAGCGAGGGTCTTAATTCCTACCTGAAATCGAGAACAAGTAAGAACCAATATTGCAATCAAGATATTGCGGATTAAGAGGAAAGCTTTATTGAAGAGGTGGGATCCTGAATAGGTGCGAAGTACAAGAGGCCTCTGCGATGCTCGAGCCTTGGCGAAGTTGCGACTATGGCTAACTTAATGTCTAAACAAAATCCGAGTCTAGGGTGACGGCTATGGGGAGTATTTAAGGGCGAAAAGGTGGGGTTTCGGCCAGCCATGGAAGTGGTGGCCGAATCCAACCCTAAAAGTCCTTTTCCCCTCAAATACGGACTCTAAAAAGTGGCTAATTAAAATCCTGCGAAAATTACATGGGCCTGGCCCAAAATAAAGGTGTCGCAGCACCATATTAAGCTATGGACGAATTCGTAAAGTATTGATCTTGAATATTTCGTCCAAGCCTTCTTTCTTCATTATGGTGGCCTCAAAGTTCTGAAATCTTCATCCGTGGCCTTCTCTTGGATCATCACATGCTTGCTGCCATCTCCATGCATGGCCATGCTCCAATGCTTGTCCCTCTCATCCATGCTTGGTCCATCATTCCTAAAAGTAAGAAATACATCTGATTTAGGCAGCATCATATTCTCATGTATGTGAGGAATAGTTCCAAGAAACGAAAGTACCTGATAGTTAAGTTGTTTGGCACGAGATCTTGTGATGGGTACTTGTATGTGTGTTGCTGTACGTACAACGGTTGTATCAATAGAAGGGATGTCCACATCACCTTGGCTACACGTAGTCCGTGAATGAGCGCTTCATACTCCGCCATGTTGTTTGTAGCCTCGAAGTGGATCTGCAGAACGTAGTGTAGCTTGTCTCCTGTTGGTGACTGTAGCAATACACCAGCCCCCGAGCCGTTGAGTAGCTTTGATCCGTCAAAGTGCATCACCTAGTACTCTGGTTCTGGCAACGGAGTAGCGTCTAGCATCTCCATCCAATCTGCAACAAAATCCGCCAAGGCTTATGATTTGATAGTGTCGCGTCTCTTGTAGGTGATCTCGAAGGCGGCAAGTTCAATGCCCCACTTCGCTACCCTTCCTGTGGCATCGCTGTTGTTGATGATGTCTGACAATGGAGTCTTGCTCACCACCGTGATTGGGTGCTCCTGAAAGTAATGCCTCAGCTTCCGAGAAGCAAGGAATACTCCATAAGCTATCTTTTGGTAGTGCGGTAACGCTGCTTAGACTCCGTCAAGACCTCGCTTACATAGTAAACTGGTCGTTGAACTCCGTGCTCGAAGCCTGGTTCCTTCCGCTCTACGACGACGATGATGCTGATAACCCGGTTGGTTGCCGCAATGTAAATTAACAGGGGCTCTCCAGGCCCGGGTGCTGCAAGGATGGGCACTGAGGAAAGAATCTCCTTGAGCTGCTTCAATGTTGCATCTGCCTCGTCCGTCCACGTGAATTTGTCTGCCTTTTCAGCAACTTGTACAGCGGCAGGGCCTTCTCTCCAAGTCGGCTGACGAACCGACTAACTACTGCAACACAACCTGTTAGTCGTTGAATGTCCTTTAGGCATGTCGGACGGTTTATGTTTAAGATGGCCTTGATTTTCTCCGGGTTGACCTCGATTCCACGCTGGGAAACGATGAAGCCCAACAATTTGCCGGCTGGAACCCCGAAGACGCACTTCTTAGGGTTAAGCATCATGTTGTATTTCCGGAGATTATCGAAGGTTTCTTTTAAGTCGGAGATTAAGTCGTTTGACTTTTTAGACATCACCGCGATATCGTCCACGTAGGCGTGAACGTTCCGACCAATTTGGTCGTGAAGGCAACGTTGCATTGTCCGCTGGTAGGTAGCACCTGCGTTTTTCAGCCCAAAGGGCATCGTGACATAGCAAAACGTGCCGTATGGGGTAGTGAATGAAGTGGCCAATTGGTCCGACTTCCTCATCTTGATCTGGTGGTATCCTGAGTATGCGTCGAGAAAACAAAAAAGTTCTGAGCCAGCCGTCAAGTCAATGTGAGGCAAAGCAAACGGATCTTTGGGACATGCTTTGTTCAAGCCGGTGTAATCAACGCACATTCTTAATTCATTGTTTCCTTTTTTGGGGACAAGTACAGGATTGGCCACCCATTGGGTGTGAAGGACTTCTCGGATAAATCTAGCCTTAAGTAACCTAGCTATCTCTTTGCCAATGGCGCGTCTCTTCTCATCTCCAAAGCGTCGTAGAGGTTGTTTCACTGGTTTGGATTTTGGATCAATGTTTAAGCTGTGCTCGGCAAGTTCCCTAGGTACACCTTTCATGTCGGCAGGTTGCAGGCAAAGATGTCCCTATTCTCACGGAGGAACTCGACGAGCGCGCTTTCCTATTTGGGATTCAGGTTCGTCCCAATGGCGGTGACCTTGGAGGAATCGCCTACCACAAGTTCCACCGGCTTGGTCTCGATGGCGGCCTTGAACGCAGGAGCGGAGTCGGAGATTTGTTTCTTCGACGCGGGCATCTCTGAGTCATCGACCTTGCTCTGGATCTCTTTGAATTCTTTGCTATAGAGGACAGTTTCTACAACGGATGCTTCGTTGATCTCGCAGTCCCTTTCCTTAGTAAAGCTTCTGGATACGGTGATGATGCCGTTTGGTCCGGGTATCTTGAGTTTGTTGTAGACGAAGCATGGCTTGGCCATGAACGTGTGGAATATGTCGCAGCCGAATATGACGTGGTACACGCTCTTGAAGGGGACCACCTCGAAGGTCATGTGCTCCTGGCGGTAGTTATTAACATCGCCAAAGGCTACCTGAAGTGTAATGCACCCAAGGGACCTAGCCTCCCGACCAGGAACTACGCCATGGAAGACGGTGTTGGTCCGCCTTAGGTTTGCCTCCGTCAAGTTCATCTTTTGCAGTGTATCCACGTACATGATGTTGATGCTGCTTCCACTGTCCACCATACACTTGGTGAACTCCACGTCGTCAATCAAGGGGTTGATGACCATGGCGTATTGGTTCTCCGTGGGTATAAGGTCTGGGTGGTCCGTCCTGTCCCAAGTTATGGGAACCTCCGACCAGCGTAGGTACTAAGGGACTGGGGGAGAGTAGCCATCAGGATCCTCAGAGAGGTCTTTTGTTGTCGGACGGTGGGGGTGCCAAGGAAAGTGTGGTAGAATGGGGCCTTCTTCGCGAAGGGGTTCTTGCCCTTGTCGTCGCTCTTGGCGGCGTGCTTGGGGTCAACGTCTTCGTCCATGTCACTTGAATCCTTGGACTCCTCCTCCTTCTTCTTCCCCTTGCCCTTGCCGCGCGGTCTGTTCTTCCGACTTCGCTTGTAGCCGGACTCCGGGTCTTCCTTGAGGTCGTTGACGAACTTGCAGTGTCGATTGGTATGGGTGGCTTTGCCGTTGACGTCGAGGTGTACGAGGCATGGCATATCACGGTACTCCTCGTAGGTTTGGGGAACGTGGAGCGGCACCGAGGTGGTTTCACTTCCTCGTTGCTGCCCACGACTGGCTCCCCTTCCTCGGCCACGCTGTCCGCCCTCTCCTCATCCTGCAAAAGTCATAGCGACCATGTCGGTAGATTGATTTTCTTCTGGAGAGGTTTTCCACTTTGTACTATTGTTCCTTCGAGCTTGAGTTGGAACGGCCGTTGCCGGCAAGGAGCCACGAGCATCGGCGGCGGCGGCTGCGAACTCACTAGCCAACTGAATCATCTGGTTCAAGTCAAGATGGTGATTGTCCTGCAAGTGCTTCAGCTTATGTCGGACCAACGTGCCCCTTTCCAACCCATCGATGAAGGCGGCCATGGCGGTCTGAGTGTGCACTCCTGCGCAGGAATTCTTCATGTCCATCCAGCGGGAGAGGTAGGCGCGAGATGTCTCGTCTTTCTCTTGCATGCACCGCTGTAGATCGCCCACAGTGCAGGGACGCTTGTATGTACCCTCAAAGTTCTTGGTGAACGCTTCTTGCATGTCCAACCAGTTGTAGATAGATTTCTCCGGCAAGTCGTCGATCCATTGACAGGCCGTGCCCGCCAACATTAATGGGAGGTACTTGATGGCGACGTTGGGGTTGCCTCCGGCAATCTCCACGGCGTTGTTGTAGTCCTGCAACCAGGTGGCTAGCTTGGCGGTGCCGTCATAGGGCTTGATGGTCTTGTCAATCCGGAAGCCTTTGGGGTAAGTTGCGGACCGTATTGCGGGGTCCAAAGCAACGTGGTCCCAGGTATGGTCCTTCCCGGGCCTCGTGGATCTTATCGATCCGTGAACATGCATCGTATGGCTCCGGGTTCTTCTTATTGTCAACAGGGGATGGGCTGCGTGAATGACGCGGGCCTCCTCCGCCATGGTGACTTCTTGGTGGTGACGGAGATGGAGGTGGCGGTGGGTTAGCCTTCTTGTTGTTACCCTCCTGTGATGCCTCCCGCCTGTCACGGTTGCTTGTCGGACGCGGAGGGTCATGGCGCGACCTGCTCTTATGTCCTTCGTTGTGCTTTCCGTCATGACGGGTCTGCTCCGTGTTGTCGCGGATGACGATGCCGCACTGCTTTGGTGGGGGCATATCCGTACGATGGTGAGCTTTGTAATCTTCGCGATGTCGGGGGGACCGGGGCGATGGCGATGGGCGACGAGGTCTGGCCTTTTCTCCGTGGTCGGAGGATATTGGGATAGCATCCTTTCTGTTGCGCGCATCCCTCCGTCTTCGTTCTGAGGAACCCGTCTGGGACCCGACATCAAGAGGAGATCTGTCCCTTGGCGGATTGTACTGGCTAGACTGGCGGAGCGCTGGGTTAGACTCGAGCCTCTGAGAGGTGGCCTTTTCCTGGTGCTTCACCGCCTTGGCCACTAGGTCATAGACCTGTTCCACTGCCTCAGGCGATCTATCTTGTTCCAGAAGGGTCTTGGCGACGGCGAGGTTAAGGACTGGGGTGGGCATCACATGCTTGCCTTCACTGTCAATGTATGGCTTGGCTTGTGCCGGCTTCGAGGGATCCCATCCTAGGTTGCGCCGTACACCAAGATCGTTGATGACGCGAGCCGGAGCTTTCTTAGCCTTCTGCTGCTATAGAAGAGTCTTGTACTCGGCCTCCATTGCTCTAGCTTTCTCTATGGACTTCTGCGCGTTGACCAGATCTCGATCTAGCTTAGCGCCTTGCTCTGCGATGGCATGCGCTTCCTCCAGCAACTGCTGGCGTTTCTCATCAAGCTGGGTCACGTTCCGGATATGAGCAACGGTCAGTGGCTCGACGAGGAGATTGTCGTACATCACTCTATCGGCTGGAGTAACCTGGGCTGCTGCAGATGTAGATGCTGGAGGCGGCAAGTTTGCGGTGTTGTTGTTACTCGGGCCGGTGCCGAGTTCCTGCGGCTGCTGCACTGGGTTGGGCGGAGGAGGCATGTCTTTTGCGCGATCATCGTCAGCAGCAATAAGTGGCCCCTTCCCCTTTTCTAGTGCCATAGGCGGAGCTCGTCCGGGTTAATCTTCATCCATCGCCGTCCCAATGGTGACGAACACTCCTCGGGCCGCGACAACGTTGTTGGCCTGTTCGTCGCGCGAGTACTCCTCCTCCATATCCTACATAGCGGAATCTAGATCTTCTGGGCTGAAGTCTATTTCCTCTGAATCTGCACTGAAGTCAGCATAAAGAGCGTCAATGACAGAGTTGGAGGGCTCCAGGACTTCCTCGATGACGGGCGGTGGAGGTGCAATGGGCTCGACGATGACTGGAGGCGGTGGTGCTGCTATGATGATGGCGGCCGAAGGTGGTGGTGGCGGTGGCTGAATCGGAGGGGCTCCGTCAATGAGCGTGAGCGCTGTCTGAGATGCCGCTACGGCCTCCACATAGTTGTTGACGGTGCTCACCATCTCTTCGAGGGTGAGGCGTCCTGTTGCCTGCTGCCGTCTTAAAGAATGTCGGAGAAGCGTGCCACGGTCCAGTCCTTCCACGAAGTGATATAGAGCATTATCAGCGGGGTAGTGGGCTAGGTCAGCTCGTATGCGGAGCCACCTGGCCAGGTAATCGCGGGGGTTTTCGCCCTCTCTCTGAACGCAGCGCGCCGGATCAAAGATGGTAACCACGCCGACGAACTTGGATCTCTGCTGTCCAGACGCACGGACTAAGCCGGCGGATTTGCAGTGATCTTCCACCTTTATATCCTGCACAGGGGCGGTTTGGGTGGGCCTTGAATTTTTCTGATCTTTGCCGGCAAGCTCCGAAGAGAGATCTAACATCGATCCTTCCGCGAATGTATCCTGCCCGTAGGCGGTCCGTGCGGGTCTTGAATTTTTTCGATATTTGACGGCAAACTCCGAAGAGAGATCCGACATCGATCCTTCCGCGAACGTATCCTGCCCGTAGGCGGTCCGTGCGGGTCTTGATGCTCCTCCGACTCCCAGGGAACTAGTGCCCGAGTCGGTTTCGCCGATGAAGAGGTGGATGTCTCTGATAGGAACGATCGAACACCGCATAGGGTTCGTCTTCGTCGGGATCCAGAACTTGTCGGGAGGGACGATCAGAACGTTGCCGGAGAAGAGAACTCGACCGATGGCTACGGTTTCGCCGATTCCCGCGAAGATCGTGATCCTCGCCCGTTGAAGAGCCTGAAGCGCCTCTTGCCCCACGGTAGGCGCCAACTGTCGTGGTATTGCCGATGAGTACGCCATGGAGGGGTCCTCATAGTGCGTGTTTAGAGACATGGGGTAAGGCGAACGGTTGACGGGTACGAGGTAACACAGCTTACCCAGGTTTAGATCACACAACGGCGGTGGAATCCTACTCCTGCTATAAATCACTATAAGGGCAATACGCTGAGTTACAGAGATAGGTTTGCTGTGCAAGGTTGTCTGAATCGATACTAGGTTGTCTGATGTTGTGCCCTAAAGGCTCCCATAGTCCCGACTTATATAGTCGCCAGGTCCTAGGGTTATAGGGAAAAGTCCTAGCCGGACAGGTTACAGAGTCCTACATCGTCTATTACTAGTCTTGTGTATCTTGCACTCCAAGGCTCCGGGTACGCTGGTGACTCCACCGTAGCCTTCCTTTATCCGGCATGGGCCTCCCTTCTGGATCCACCTAACTGGTCCGCCCAGCAGGCCATAGGCCATGCTACCGACTATGGGCCACCCGGGTTAGTCGGATAAGAGACATTCTATAAGGATACCCATATAGCATATCCCAACACAATGGATATGGACAAATCACAAAGGGTAAAATAAAACTATTGTTTACTCACGGTATAAAAGGACGAAGATGACGCACCGGAGCCGTTGATCCAGAAGCCCTAGCGTGCACCTCAAATCTAAGCCTACACGTGTCAACACTACACCAAACCGTCGCCAGCACTCCGTTTACTACATGCGGAAATCGAGGAGACGCCATAATTTTTGCTACGTCTGCGCGTGACTAGTCAACTTCAAGTCAGGCGGTGGGACCCATGATCGTCTCGTCGCATTATCTCTGTTGTCACAGACGTTTGAGATCACCAATCGTCAGCACTGACGTCATCAACGCAAAGCCAGCAAACGGCTTGAAGTTTTCGGCTGATCAATCAAGTACTTACTCGAATCTATGATTCGAAAAAAATACTCGGGGGCTACTCCTATCAGGAGCGCTGGCCACGCACCTGAGAAATGGCTAAGGTAACTACACCTTGCAAATATCTTCGAGTCCTACGTCTAGTCTGCGACTCCACTACGGACTCGGGGGCTACTCCCATAGGGAGGATTGGTTGAGCATCCGAAAAAATTGTGTCCTTCGGACCTAAGCTGAAAACGACCAAACTAAAGTCTCTGCTCGAGTCTACGACTCGAACAGACACTCGGGGCTACTCCCATAGGGAGCATTGGCCGTGCACCCTATGAATTCTTCGACTGCGATCCTTCGGATCAAATACGACAAAATCTTGTTGGCAACTTTGCCCAAACCAATGCTAAGTGAGAATCATTCTCCTTGGCCACCCGAAACACCTCCGTGGTGATAAAATTTCGGATGATGTGTCTGCGACGCAAAGATAATCCCTACGGGTGTCATCTGATGGCCTGGTAACGCACCTGACTACGCTCTGCCAGTAAATTTCTGTGTCAACAGGCACGATGAAAATCCCGACGGACGCGTTGGGTATCACTTAAAAATCACTGGGATTCGACTCCTGTAAGTCCATAATGGCCTGAGTCGAATCACACCAGCAATCGTTTCGAATTCGAGTCCGGGACTCGAGTTTGATGAAGATCGTGTTGCTTTGTCCTATGACAGTTAACTGGCCCTGATCCGTCGGGTGAGCCAGGCACACGCATCAACAATCCCTATGAACTAAAACATTTCTCTTTAAAGTAAACAGGTTCCACTGCACCCAAAATATTGAAGAGTCCTCAGCCGAATCTACGATTCGACTGAACACTCGGGGGCTACTGACATGGATATACCCCACGGGTACACGACATTGGTATACCTGGTCCGATCCAAGGA
Organism: Avena sativa; assembly: GCA_916181665.1. Classification (NCBI taxonomy): domain Eukaryota; kingdom Viridiplantae; phylum Streptophyta; class Magnoliopsida; order Poales; family Poaceae; genus Avena; species Avena sativa. The sequence goes on from OV702282.1 coordinate 170,825,352, forward strand.
AGGCCCACGTCAAGACACACGTCCCATGAAGACTTCGGGTGGCCCAAGCCCATGACGTTTTCGACTCCTTGGAGGACAAGTCTAGATTAGATAGAGGGTACTACGAGAAGGATCTCTTCCACCATCGCATACACACCTCCACGCCAGATTGCATCTACGCGCCCCTATAATCTGCGGTTCCGCCGTAATCAAGAGCAGACAAGCAGGAGTAGGGTTTTCCCTCCGGAGGCCTAAACCTGAGTAAATCTCGTGTCCCGCGTTGCTTGTCTGTTAACCGTTTCGGGATCTCCAGCATCCTCATATTCTCCAAAATCCAAGTCCATAACAATGGGCATTGACGAAATCAACCCTCGTCGGTGCCTAGTAAGGATGAACACTTTATAAATTGATATTTTGTGAGAGGGATCATCTTATAATGCTACCGTCGAGAACTAAGCAATACAAGATGCATAAAAGGATTAACATCACATGCAATTTAAAATATGTGATATGATATGGCCTTTCTTCTTGTGCTTCCGATCTCCATCTTCAAGCACGAACATGATCTCCATCATCACCGGCGTGGCGTCAGGGTCAATGGCACCGCCCTATGGTTGTCGTCCACCAGCATCAACTATTACAACTACTTTGAATAATAGACACGCGGGTCTTAACAAAATTAAAAAACAACCATAAGGCTCCTGCCGATTGCCGACTTACAATAAGGAACATTTCATACATCATATATAATCACAATCATGTCCATATCACATCACAACACACCCCTGCAAAACAAAGTTAGACGCCTCTAATTTTCTTTGCATGTTTTACGTGGTTTGGGGCTTTCAATAAGTGTCGTTCTAACTTACGAACAAGAACCACAACATTGATACTGGTATTATCAATCACCTGTTGTAAATTGAATCTTCACTATGTTGGGAGAAACAGGCACCCACAAAGCCACTTATGCAATACAAGTTGCATGTCAAGCGTGGAGCAAGTCTCATGAACGATGTCATGCAAGGTTAGTCTGGGCCGCTTCATCCCATCATCCCGCAAGATGCAAAGTACACAAGAAGCAATCGACAACAAAAGCATCAACGCCCACAATGACCATTGTGTTCTACTCGTGCAACAGATCTACATATAGACTGGCTCTGATACCACTGTAGGGGTTTGTAGCATGGAAAAAAATTCTACCGCATGAACACAAACAAGCCAAGATCTATCTACTAGATTGTAGCAACGAGTCGATTAGAGTACTCACCCTTGAAGATTCCAAAGCGGTTAACGAGAGTAGATTCTCGTGGGTGATGTAGTCGTACACTTGCCGATCTCAATATCGCGTAGACGATCCTTCTGGCGCTGCGTTCCGGCAGCACTTCCGTAGTCGGTCACACGTTCGGTACTCGATGAATACTTTCCTCTCCCATGTTCCAGCAGGCAGCAGAGGTTGTAGATCTCTCCTCGTGATTCCGGCAGCACGACGGCGTGATGTCGAAAGTAGAGGGGAGATCATGCAGGGCTTCGCCTAATCCGGAGCGGGTTATGGTGGAGTATTAGGGTTTCCTCGGCATTCTAGGGTTTAGAAGCCAGAGAGGAGGAGGTGGTCGGTTGCGGATAGGGCGGCGGAGACTTGGTGCGGTGGCGGTGGCGACACGGCGGCGGCGCGGCGGCGGAGGCTGGCGCTAGGCGGCGGCAGCGGTGTGGGGAGGGGCTGGTGTTGTGTGTCTTGGAAGGCACCCTCTCCCCTCTATTTATGAGAAGGAGGGTAGCTTGGGAGAGGGGAGTTTGAATCCTTCCCCAACTCCTTCTCCTACTTGGCTTGTGGTGGAGGGAGAGAAGGATTCCTTCCTTCCTCCACCAGGATAAATTGTCCCAGTTTGACTTTTCAAACTTGCCTTTTGACTTTCAATTTGGAGTTCAATTTCCTTCTTTCAAACACCCAACCAAGTGACCTAGGACATGATACAATCATTCCACTTAGTCATGACACATTCATGCACCCTTCCTCTTCTGGTCCAGTGAACCTTCTAGACCCTTCTAGATCATTCCGGTGAAAACACTGGAATCATTCCCGAACTCCAGAATTGGATTTTCCTTATATGAATCTTATTCTCCGGACCATTCCGGATCCCCTCGTGATATCCCGGATCCCATCCGAGACTCCAAACAACATTTGGTCTCCCTACTTAAATTCCATATCTACTAAACAACATCGAATCCTTAAGTGTCTCTCCCTATGGTTCGTGAATTATGCAGACATGACCGAGACTCTTCTCCGATCAATAACCAATAGTGGAATCTAGAAATTCATATGGCTCCCACATATTTCTACGATTACTTTGGATCGAATGAACCACTTACATATGGTACCAATTTCCCTTTGTCTCGTGATAGTTTACTTATCTGAGGTCTGATCGTCGGTATCTCTGCATACCTAGTTCAACCTCGTTATCGATAAGTACTCTTTTCTCGTTCTTGTGATATGTGATCCCTTGTGAGTCAGACACATGCTTGCAAGCTAATTGGATGAGATTCCACCGAAAGGGCCCATAATATATCTATCTGTCATATGGATTGATAAATCCCACTCTTGATCCATGTGCCTCAACACATACTTTCCGAACACTTAATGCCATCTTTATAGCCACCCAGTTACAGTGTGGTGTTTGATGTCATCAAAGCATCCTTCCGATGATGGTGATTAGCATGATCTCATGGTCGAAGGAATTAGGTTACTATGTATCAAAAAGCTTATAGCAATCGAACTATTGAAATGACTTGATATTTTATGTTACGCTTATCTATAGGTGTATGTCCATCACACCATTCTCCTAATGATATGATCTTATTGTTAACAACATCTCAATGTTCATGACCCAGAAACCATGATCATCTATTAACCAACAAGCTAGTATTATAAAGAGGCTTTACTAGGGACTCTAATTTAGTTTACAAATCACATAAGTATTAATGTTTCCGGTTAATACTATTATAGCATGAATGTAAACATTTATCATAAAGATAAAGATATAATAATAACTACTTTTATTATTGCCTCTAGGGCATATCTCCAACAGAGGTGGTGGTGCAAATGGAGAGAAATAGAGGGGGCATTTTATAGGGGAAGGGGGTTGGCTGCTGGCCATGGATGCCCCCTCCTCTTCCCTCATCCATTCCCTCATTCATTCCCCCATTCATTCCCTTGTTCATGTGAGTGAATCCCCCATTTCAATTACATTAAATGCCCATAGCGTAAATGCATTTCTCTCTTTAAATAAAACTCTTTAAATTATTTTATTCAGAATTTTGTTAACTAGTTTAATTAACATTCACATAAAACCCCTTGCATTGTTTCAATATTACACCTGAAACTATTTTCAGCGATTTTACCCAAAACAATTTCGGTGATCATCGAAACAATTTTAGCTATATCAGTATTATTCTCGGATATGTTTTAATTAAAAACCTTAAGTGTGTCACCCTAGGTTCGCGAATGATGCATACATGATAGAGACACCTCTCTTATCAATAATCGGAAGCTGGTCCTACAGATACATACTAACTCCAACATATTCAACGATGACTCTAGTGATCGTGTGAACCATTAATGTCATAACCAAATCCTTTTGTATCGCGACATTTTACTTGTCTGATATCCAATCATAGGTATCAACTATACCCTAGTTTGATCTTGTTCATGACAAGTACTCTTTACTCATTCTGTGATACAACATCCTTGTCACCTAGTCACATGCTTGCAAGCGGTGTTGATGTAATATCACTAGACCCGGAGTATATATCTTTGTCATTAGGATGGACAAATCCCACTCTCGATACACGAGCCTCAACATAACAATTTCGGAATACCTGAACCTACCTTTATAGTCACCCTGTTACGGTGTGATGTTTGATATTATCAAGGCACTCTTTCAGTGTTAGCGATTGATATGATCTCATGGTCTAAGGATTAAGTCTACTCCATATATGTTTGATGTAGCAACAAAACTTAATTACTATATCGTATTGCTAAATCTACTATGGGTGTATGTTCATCATATCATTCTCCTAATGATATGATCCCGTTATTAACAACATCCAATGTTAATGATCAGGAAACCTTGATCATCTGTTAATCAACGAGCTAGTATATAAGAGAGGCATTACTAGGAACTTTGGTTTGTTTATTAAACACACATGGTTTCCTATTAATACAATTCTAGCATGAGAAATAAACATCGATCATAAACTTGGAATAAGATAATAACATTTTATTGTTACCTCTCTTGCATATTCCCTTCAAAAAACCAAAGAAAAGTTTTAGTTTTGATAGGGAGTTTTAAACATCATAATTGTTTAAAAACTTTGACAGTGGCATCTTTGTTGCCCAACTTCCATGACACCTTCTCATCCAATTCCTGAACTGCACTTCATGAATAATTTCTAACAATTGTGCCTTATCAGTAGCAAACTCTCCCCCTCCCACAAAGTTCCCCTGAAAATAGGGGAAGCCCCAAGAGATTGTACCACCCTCTGCACAACTACATTTTGGTTGAAGGATAGGTCAAATAATACTGTAAACATTACAACCAAAGTGTTCTTTTTGTACCACACACTTCCCAAAATCTAGTTTTATTACCTGAGACCAAAATCCTATCATAACAATTGGAAGATAGGTTTCACCTTCATCAACCCTGTCCGGAATTGGGATATACTTGGTTTGTCATCAGCCTAGGTTAAGGTTTCCTTTTTAATACTTCAAAATATTCTTCCATTTCACATCTCCATTCTCAAGTATCCACATACATTTTCAAAGTAGACTGATACTCATCAGATCAAAATTCAACACACCTAAACCACCCAAATCTTCTAGAGAGCACATTGTCTCCTAGTTAACTAATTAAATATTACTTTCTAACTCCTTCTTTTCCTGTCACAATATCTATTTCTAAAATGTCCAATTTATTTTCACCCCTACATGCACTTTGTAGAAAGATATCATGTATAAGGGGACAGTGGTCAGACAAGCATTTAGCAGAATCACTCTAGACTCCATGTCCACTAATTTCCCTTGCCAACACCCAAATATTTTTCCAAGTTATCATCAACATGTTTCCAATAGCTATTAAGAAGCTTCTTCTTATCGATTGGAACACCGAGGCATTTCAAAGAAAGCACACTAGATCAAGTTAAAAATGTCTTTTTTTAAGTATTCGTAGAAAATGTCTTCATACTCATGAGATTGTAACTCTCATTGCCGTAAACAAAGAACCTCAATCTTAAAAAACATTATCTTGAGACGATATTTGTTCAAAGAGACACAAAAGGAACTTGAGATTTCTAGCATTTTTCAAAGCTTCATCTAATAGAAAAATTGTATCATCTGCATATTGTAGGATGGCGATGCCATTCTCATCCAGATAAGGCACTAACCCAATAATGGCCCTAGCCTGAGCATTTTTTTACCATCGCACTAAAAGAATCCACATCTGTATTAAACTAATGGGTGACAAAGGATCCCCTTACATCACCCCCTATAAGTAGGATCAAATGCACACATTTAATAATTTAGTTTAAAATATTGAGTTTCCCACTAGTAATAATACTAAAAACCGTATCATTCCACCGGTGAGGAAAACCTTTATTTCATCAATACATTATATAAGAAACCCAATTTACATTGTCATAGACCTTTTCAAAAGATACTTTGAAAAGGACCCTAGACATTTTTGTTATTTCTCACCTCATGAGTGTGGTCTGACTGTCCGTCTTTTGCAATGGCTTTAAAATAATTTAACTTGATCACGAACAACGTAGAAAACAATATGGTGTAATCTTTAGCGCTAGAAATTTCTTACGTTTCACTTTGGGTTTTGGTTCCGTTTTGTACCATTTTGAAATATTATAGGTTTTACTAGTTGCAATCCTCCGAGGATAGAAACAAAAACTGATGAACACCTAACTTATCATGGTTATCTAGAAGTACAAAATCACATGTCACTAGTGGAGACCGGGCCTCTAGTTCCGGGCCGTAAGGGCCTCTAGTCCCGGTCCAGTTACTAGCCGGGACTAGTGGGTGCCAACGTGGCTGCCCCAACGCGCTCAGGGTGCCCCCCCCCCCCCCCCCACTAGTCCAGGTTGGTGCCACTGGCCGGGACTAGTGGATTTCTGCCGCGGCAGAGCATTACCTTGGACTAGTGTTTTCTCTGTCGCGGCAGCATTTTGTGCCCTTTCTCTGCCGCGACAGAGAATTTATTTTGTATTGTTTTATTTATTTATTTTTTATTTCAAAATGGTTTTTGAATATTTGTACGCCACCACATATCGTACACGTTCTTGCATATATATATAAGATAACTTGTATTATGAAATCGAGCATACAAATATATATAATTTACATAGTTACATGGAGATCACAGAATACCGGGACTAGAGCATAAAATATTTCGATTACATGGAGATCAGTAGCGCCTATTCACACTAAATTCTCCGGCATCGTCTATGATCTCTTTGAAAATAAATCCCGCCGGCTCCTCCGCAATTGCTAGTACGCGTTGCTCTGGTAGTAGTTGATCACGTATTCTCTCGAACTATATATAAGAAAAAGGAGATCAATATGTATCAATCATGATAACAAAAGGTGACGGCAATAAAATGATGGTGTGAATGCATTGCTTACGTCGACTCTATAATCGTTGTGTTCGGTGGTAAACGTGTGAATGAACTCGCAAACATAGAATCCACATAGATTCGACTCCCGTGGCTGCCTCGCGCACTTTACGAGAATAGAATTCAATCAAAATAATAATCTAGAGCATCATTATTGTATTGAAACTAGAAGTAAAGAGATGCGCGGACATATCACGTGCTACTTACCGAGACCGCCTTAAACGTCAGCTTCTTACTAAATACACCTATAACCTCGCGCTTGAACCGGATCCAAACCCTGCCCGACGAAGAAAATGAATGAATGAGTTATTCATTACCTGATATCTCAGGAAATCAACGAAAGATACCGATATAGCGCGAAACTTACTTCTGGAGCATGTCCTGCATGGTGCGAAAATCTTCCAGGTTTCTCTTTGATGGGTCCATGACATCAACTCTTCCCTTATCAAGTTGAATGTCTAGCAGAACCTAGTGGAAGCTGCAAACATTTATATATACATCAGTTATACTTATTAGCATCGACTTATCAAAAGTGAATGTGTACAACAGAGTAAGACCCTCACCTGAAATTGTAAGGAAACAGTATGTGGTCAGAGAAATTTTGCTCCAATAGAAACCTTAGAATGTTTTCCTCTGTCTCCTCGGGGTTTTTCGTTAGCGTGTTTATATGCACTTTGTCTAGGTCAATGAACCTGATATTATAGATTCTTTTTCTTTTACATTGCAGCATCTTCATTCTGCATAATAAGGATAATTACATGTTCTGAATTGAACAACTAAAAAACCGAACATGTAGACAATGAATTCAACAACTTACAGACAATAGCAGTTGAGGATGGATTTGTCCAGGGCGTCGAGATGGTATAACTGGAATAGTTCTGGAAACTCAATATGGACCTCTTCGGGTCTGAAGTAGTACTCACGTGGGACTTTCGCTATGATAAATATTCTCCCCTGCTTTATGACTACCGAGTACCATTGATGGAGATTCCGCATTTGTGTTGGCAGTTCTCTCAGCCTCTCTTTGCTGACCAAAGCCTCACTTGCGACATATTTAGGGGCTAGTGGCATCTTGGGTAGATGTTCGAGTTGGGGGCCTAACAGTTCATCAAGTGTAATTTCCATGCTGGACGCCAACTCCACAGCTATTGACATATCTACTGGCTGTTGTGCGAGGAGTGGAATGTTTTGTGAAACCACCTTGAGGGGTGCGATCGTTTGTTTGGCCTGTTGTCCGAGAAGGGGAACGTCTGATTTTTTACTTATTGCCTTTTTGGTCCCGCTTGCACCTGTGATTGATGATTTTTTAGCGCTTGCACTTGATTTGCTTGATTTGCTCTTTGCCACTTATTTCTGAAGTGTGCGTAGATAGTCATCTGGCTTATGGTGCAACTCATATTGCGATGGTGTGTTCAGAAAATCAATTGCATATGCATTTTGCTTCTCGGTGATACCAGAGGGGGCTCGGGTTTCTTCTTCTCAAAATGCGCCACCACTTCGGTATTTGATATCGCTGCAGATTCCGCATCAGTATGATCGTAAGGTCTGATGGGAAGACTCTGATGAGGCACTGTTGGGAGGGGCGACATTTTCCGTTTTGGGCTTTCGCATCCTTTAGTACTCACTGACGGAGCACGCTTCCGCTTATTGTCCTTAGCGGGCGGAGAAGACTGCTGAACCTGTGGCAGAGATCGAGATGGACTCGGGATATGGTGGTCGTAGTCATCATGGGGTGGGATTCTTGGAGGTGATGGAGGTGGAGGTGGAGGTGAAGGAGACCTGCGATGACTCGGAGGCGGTAGTGTTATCCTTGGAGCCGAGCCTGGAAACCGTATGTTGTTATTTTCCCAGAGAATGATCCCACCAAGTACTTCTCCCAGTGTGATCTCACCTTCAGGTCCAGGGATGTCAAGCTCCATTGACTCCCACTCCTTTACGATTTGATCCACCCCGACTTTAGCATAGCCAGTTGGAATCTCACGGCCATGCCAACGTGCTTCAGGCGGACAAGGCAAAGCCGATCCTACCGCCACCTTCATAGATACGTTCTTCAATTTTTTATGGAGCTCACAAGGTATCTGCTCCTTAATTCCATCCACGGGGTAGCCGGGACCGCCATATGTAGTATAGGATGCATCGTTAGACGGGACCTCCAATTCAGCGATGTTGCTTCTCCGCTGAGAAGAGTTGGCGGTAATATCGAGTGGAGGATCTTGCTGCAAGCGCGCTATTCCTCTAAGTTCGTCGATCTGCTGCTGCTGCTTGTCAAGTCTTCCTAGCAGCTGCTTGAACTTGTCTGCCTCCTCCTCCTCCCATCGTTGCTTTGCTCTTGCTCGGCTTCTATAGGTACCTTGGTCCTTAGGAAACCCAGTCTCCCACGTGAAACTCCCGTCAAGGCCTCGGACTCGTCCTGTATGTTCGCGATTCCCGAGGACCAAGGTCAGCAAGTCATTCTCTCTATCAGGATGAAACTGTTTTATTCCATCTTTAATATCTTTGACCACTTTTAGCCATGCAGTCCTGGGTTGCTTTATCCCGTCACTGCAAACAAGGTCCCCTATAAGTTCGTCATATGTACTCCCATGCCCAAGGAACCAATTGCTTGCCCTCAAAATCCCATTCTTCGTGAATTTTTTCTGGAATGATCCCTTTATTATGAAGCTCTTTCTCTTTTGCATCCCACTTAGGCATGGCAGCCGCGTAGCCCCTGGCCCCAAGTTATGGTGATATTTCTTCATCGCGGCATTTATCTTGTTTTTTCTGACTTTTCCTCTGCAACTCCTGACCTCCTATACAGCACAAATGCATCCCAGTAACGCTGCTGCTTCGCTAGATAGCCTTAGAATAATGGGGTTTTCTTGTCCTTCTGATACTGTTGCCATAATGACTTCTTCCAGTTCTTGAATAGTTCGGCCATCTTCTTTAGTGCGAACTGCTTGACTTTCTTTCTCATTTCAGCAGTCTCGTCCTCAGTGTCACATTCTGGCAGCTTGAAATGTCCCATTAGGTCATTAAAAAGTTCATCTTTGAACCTATCGTCGATATACACATCACTCCATTCCGCCTATTTGGGCTTATTCCACTCCCGAACAGTGATCGGGGTGCGATCTCTAGCAACAACTCCGCATTGTTGTACAAATAGTTGTTTTGTTTTCTTTGGTTCCAATGGTTCGCCGTCTCCTGAAACCTCTGTAATTTCATAAACAGTACCCAGGGGCAACTTTTTGACTGGGCCACGCTTTGTTTTCTTGCTCGATGTAGAGGCCTAAGAGAAGAAACATTCGTCAACATTATATATATACAACTAGGTACATCTAGTGACGATCATCGGACATCATATATATATATATACCTCGTCGGTCTGCGTTACGCGTCCATGGGCTTCTTCCTCTTGTCTGTTGGTCTCCTCTCCCTCACCGGATGAGTTCAGATACCTCGAGGGAGATCCCTCATCGGCATCGTGAATCATATCCTCGAGCAAGTGTTCCGAATCTAGGTCTCTGCGGACTGGGGGACTAGGCGGATTCATAGTTCCTACAAAATGCACACAATATTTATTCGAACTTAACAAAATAAAACCTAAACCCCTAAACCTGGAGGTGCGGTGGGCGCTGGCCGATGATGGTGGCCGCGGGAGAGGCGGGCGACTAAGCGGATTCCCGCGAGAACCACCATCCTAACCCTAACTCTGGTCACCACCCTAAACCCTAAACCCGGAGGTGCGGTGGGCGGTGGCTGGTGATGGTGGCCGCGGGAGAGGCGGGCGACTAAGCCCTATTATAAACATAACTTACAATATTATAAATCTCATGCCCTAAAAATAATAAACTAATCCTAAACTAAATACACTAATCTTAATCCTAAACTACATACACTATATATCCTAATCCTAAACTACATACATTATATACACTATATACACACACAAAAAAGAACATACACTATGTACTAATCCTAATCCTAAACTACATACACTATATACTAATCCAAATCCTAAACTACATCACTATATACACTACTCACCTAATAAACTATACACACTACTCACCTAATAAACTATACTCACCTAATACACTATATACACTAATCCTAATAAACTATATACATTAAACTAAAAAATTAATCCTAAATAAAAAATCCTAACTAATCCTAATTAATCCCAACCCTAACACTACTCACCGGCGGTGGTGGCGGTGGCGCTGGTGGCGGGCGCGGGCGCTTCGTCGGAGTGGCGGCGGTGGCGCGGCCAAGATCGATTGGGGGGCGCGCGGGACGCGGCGGCGTAGGTGCGGGCGCTGGTGCGGGCGCGGGAGCGGGGCGCGGCGGTGGGCGGCAGAGAGAGGGGTCGTCTGCGGCGGTTCTCGCGGCGGAAGCCTGGCGGCATCGTCGGCGTTGCTGGATCCACTTCTCCCGGTACGTGGAACGCACCGGGGGAGAAGGCATCCTTTTATACCCCCCCCCCCCCACACACACACACACACACCTTTAGTTCCGGTCTGTGGCACCAGCCGGGACTAAAGGGGTTCTCTAGTCCCGGCTGGTTCCACGGACCGGGACTAAAGGGGGGGCGTTTTGTTTTTTGCGCGCTGGGGCCAGACCTTTAGTCCCGACTGGTAAACTGGGCCGAGACTAAAGGCCCAAATTTTCGCGCGCTAGGCCAAAAACCCTAGCGCGCGTATGCTTTTTTTTCAAATTTTCAAAAATATCATTTAAAACATTTAAATTATACTTTTTTGCATACTTGTGAATTTGACAAAACTTTCAACATGAAAGTTCTTGAATTTGAATAATTAATCCAAATCCATTTTCTGATTTATCAAATAATTATTTTAAATAGTCAAATTATTAACCATTTTGCCATTATCAATTTAAAAATGCATTAACTATTATTTTTTGCATTTTTTTGAATCTCACTAAACTTTCAACATGAAAAGATCTTGAATTTGAATAATTAATCCAAATCCATTTTCTGTTTTATCAAATAATTATTTTAAATAGTCATATTATTAACCATTTTGTCATTATCAATTTAAAAATGCATTAACTATTATTTTTTGCATATTTTTGAATCTCACTAAACTTTCAACATGAAAAGATCTTGAATTTGAATAATTAATCCAAATCCATTTTCTGTTTTATCAAATAATTATTTTAAATAGTCAAATTATTAACCATTTTGCCATTATCAATTTAAAAATGCATTAACTATTATTTTTTGCATATTTTTGAATCTCACTAAACTTTCAGCATGAAAAGTTCTTGAATTTGAATAATTAATCCAAATCCATTTTCTGAATAAGCTTTAGTCCCAGTTGTATCCACTAACAGGGACTAAAGATTTTTTTCACCATTTCTCACCGCTTCCCGCCAAGTTTTTCCGCCCTTTCCTATGAACCGAGCTTTTAGTCCCGGTTGTAGCCACTGACAGGGACTAAAGATATTTCCTGTCATTTCCCACCGCATCCTGCCATGTTTTCCCGCCCTTTTCATCTATATATAGGCCGACTGCGCCATGGTTATGCACACATCCACACCTTCCTCTCTCACAGAAATGGACAGCGCCTACTGAGCCATTCTGACCCTCGAGGAGACGGAGGCGCTGTGCGCCTCAAGCTACCCTTGCCCACCAGGCTACCGGCCGCCTGCCGGTTGGATGCTGAGTGTTGGAGGTGTTCCTGTCCCTCTCGTGCCTCAAGGCTCCGCCCGACAGGCGGCCATCACGAACCACTTCTACCACGAGCTCACGCCGGAGCAGCGGATGGATCCCTAGTGGGATCCCGACAACTACGACACCTGGAATGCCTTCTTCGCTAACCGGCGGGAAAGGAAGATCGCCAGGTACGATGGTGATGGCCCGCCCCCGGTGAACCACAATGAAGCCGGCCGCCGTCTGTGGTGGGTGAACCGTACTATCATAGGCGTGATGCGCTACATCGCCGGGGGAGACCATCCTCGCCTGCGGTGCCCACAAGTCCACCTGCCCACCGTGAATCCGAGGCCGGAGTGGCAGGTACCCCCGGTATATGCCATGGCTGGGATCAGGATCCCCGTAGTGGCAGGTGACGATGACAATGATGATGACGATGACGAAGAAGACCCTGAAGCTGTGTACTATAGGACTAGGCATGATTATGACTAAAGGGGCGGCTTTAGTCCTGAGTGTTAGCTTGTCCCGGTTTGTAATATTATTAAATGTATTGAGTGTTAGTCCCGGTTTGTGGCTGGACCGGGACTAAAGTGGGCCTTTAGTCCCGATTCCGTAGTCTCGGTTTTTAAATATTAATAAATCTCTTGAGTGTTAGTCTCGGTTTATGGTTGGACCGGGACTAAAGGGGGATCTTTAGTTCCGATTCGTACTTACCATGAAGATCTGATCTCCAAACACGTGCGGTCACATATTAGGGAGTGCCTCTATGACCAGTTTCTTGGAGATGCCGGAGGATTGGGCTCCGGCGGCATCTCCCTGAAACTGGCCGTAGTGGTGTCCCTGCTCTCGAAGACCATCTTTCAGCTTGTAACTTCTCTAACTAGATCAATATGCCTGGGAGCTAACCTAATTTCACATATTAGGGAGTGCCTCTATGACCAATTTCTTGGAGATGCCGGAGAATTGGGCCCCGGCGGCATCTCCCTAAAACTGGCTGTAGTGGTGTCCCTACTCTCGAAGACCATCTTGCAGCTTGTATCTTCTCTAACTAGATCAATATGCCTGGGATCTCACCTAATTTCACATATTAGGGAGTGCCTCTATGACCAGTTTCTTGGAGATGCTGGAGGAGTGGGATCCGACGGCATCTCCCTGAAACTGGCCGTAGTGGTGTCCCTGCTCTAGAAAACCATCGATCTTGGAGATGCCTCAAACTGGCTGGAGGACTGGCCTATTTATAGTACAAGCAGCTCGGCATAGTGTCGACACTCACGACATAATATCGACACTCACCCCTATTATTAGCGCTCACTCGTGTTTTGTCTCCAACCGGGACTAAAGGTTCATCCAACCGGGACTAAATGTTCAACCCTCTATTATCAGTGCTACCTGGCCCAGCCTGCTGCAATCCCTTCAGTCGTGGTTAGTTTCTCCAACAGGGACTAAAGGTTCAACCCATATTATTGGTGCTGCCTGGCCAGCATGCCCTGCCCTTTCCCTCTATTTATAGTGCGGCCATCATGGCCATGGAGAATCTTCATCATTTAACAATATGGTTACATAAAAGGTTTAATATATTACACCAACATCCCTATCTAGTGTTGTTGTTTTCTTATGCATCGTAGCCATGGAGAATTTTCATCGTTTAACAGGAGGCTTGGGTCAGTTTTCACTTTGAAGGGCGGGATTTCATGAAACTTATTATAATCTTCTGACATATCTATCTTGTCATCCACTCCCACGATGTTTCTTTTCCCTGAAAGAACTATGTGGCGCTTTGGCTCATCGGACGATGTATTCTTTTGCTGATTTCTTTTTCTCGGTTTTGTAGACATGCCCTTCACATAGAAAACCTGAGCCACATCGTTGGCTAGGACGAATGGTTTGTCCATGTATGCAATATTGTTGAGATCCACTGTTGTCATGCCATACTTTTCGTCTACATGTACCCTTCCTCCTGTCATCTTGACCCATTTGCACCGAAACAAAGGGACCTTAAAAGTAGGTCCATACTCAAGTTCCCATATCTCCTCTATGTACCCATAATATGTGTTGCATCAAAGCGGACACCACTGTTTTGGTTGGTGATCTTTTTATCTTGGGCGATTGTGTAAAATGTATTACCATTTATCTCGTACCCTTGGAAAGTACATATAGTCAAAGATGGTAACCGTGCCAACAAGTACAGCTGATCTTCAACAGTGTTGTTATTCATGAGATGCTTCTGCAACCAACTGCCAAAAGTGTCCTTGTGTTCCACTTTAATCGAGGAGTCAGGCATCCCCGAGTTTTCCGAGCGTACAATAATCTTGTGTTTCTCGATATACGGAGCCACCAAGGTGGAATTGTGTAGAACTGTGTAGTGTGCTTTATTGAAAGAATCTATGTCCATACATACCATTGTTTTCCTTCCTAGTGTGCCTTTTCCAGTCAGCCTTCCCTCATACCGAGATTCAAGAACACCAATCGGCTTAAGCTCAGGAAGAAAGTCAACACAAAACTCAATGACCTCCTCTGTTCCATAGCCCTTGGATATGCTTCCTTCTGGCCTAGCACGGTTATGAACATATTTCTTTAAGACTCCCATGAACCTTTCAAAGGGGAACATTTTGTGTAGAAACATGGGACCAAGAATTCTAATCTCTTCGACTAGGTGAACTAGGAGGTGTGTCATAATATTGAAGAAAGATGGAGGGTACAACAACTCGAAGCTGACCAGACATTGGACCACATCAATCTGTAACCCTGATAGACTTTCTGGATCGATTACCTTCTGAGAAATTGCATTGAGGAATGCACATACCTTCACAATGGCCAGCCGAACATTTTCCGGTAGAATCCCTCTCAATGCAACCAGAAGCAATTGCGTCATAAGCACATGGAAATCATGGGACTTTAGGTTTTGGAATTTTTTTCTCTTTCATATTTAGTATTCCCTTTATGTTAGACGAGAAGCCAAACGGGACCTTGACACTGAAAAGGACTTCAAAAAAGATTTCCTTCTCTTCCTTGGTAAGAGCGTAGCTGGCAGACCCTTGAAACTTCCCTGGATGCTTGTCGTCTCGTCCTTTATGACGTTGTTGGTCCTCCCGTGCTTCCGGTGTATATTTTGACTTCCCATACAAGCCCAACAAGCCTAGAATATTCACGCAAAGATTCTTCGTTAGGTGCATCACGTCGATTGCAGAGCAGACCTCATGGACTTCCCAATAGGGTAGCTCCCAAAATATAGATTTCTTCTTCCACATAGGTGCGCGTCCGTCGGCGTCTTTCGGAACAGGTTGTCCTCCGGGACCCTTTCCAAATATTACATTTAAATCCTTGACCATACCAAATACATCAGCACCAGTATGGGGGGCAGGCTTCTTCCGGTGATCTGCCTCGCCATCGAAATGCTTGCCTTTTTTCCTTAAGGGGTGTCTGGGCGGAAGAAAACGACGATTGTACGGGTACACATTCTTCCTAGATTTACTCAGATATATACTTTCAGTCTCATCTAAACAGTGTGTGCATGCATTATATCCCTTGTTCGTTTGTCCTGAGATGTTACTAAGAGCAGGCCAATCATTGATGGTTATAAAAAGCAATGCTCGTAGGTCGAATGACTCCTGTTTGTGCTCATCCCACACACGTAAACCTGGTTCGGCCCACAACTGTAAAAGTTCATCAACTAATGGCCTTAGGTACACATCAATGCCGTTGCCGGGTTGCTTCGGGCCTTGGATGAGCACTGGCATCATAATGAACTTCCGCTTCATGCACAACCAAGGAGGAAGGTTGTATATACATAGAATGACGGGCCAGGTGTTGTGACTGCAGCTCTGCTCCCCAAAAGGATTCATGCCATCTGTACTTAGACCAAACCATGACTTTCTTGCGTCACCAGCAAAGTCCGGGAAGTCTCTCTCGATTTTTCTCCACTGTCGACCATCAGCGGGGTGCCTCAACATCTCGTCTTTCTTACGTTCTTCCATGTGCCATCGCAACAACTTGGCATGCTCTTTGTTTCTGAACAAGCATTTCAATCGTGGTATTATAGGAGCATACCACATCACCTTGGCAGGAACCGTCTTCGTGGGTGGCTCGCCATCAACATCATCAGGGTCATCTTTTCTGATCTTATACCATAATGCAGTGCATACCGGGCATTTATCCAAATTCTCGTACTTCTCACCGCGGTAGAGGATGCAGTCATTAGGGCACGCATGTATCTTCTGCACATCTAATCCTAGAGGGCAGACGAGCTTCTTTGCTTCGTATGTACTGGCGGGCAATTCGTTATTTCTTGGAAGCAACCTCTTCATGAGTACCAGCAACTTCTCAAATCCCGAGTCAGTCACACCGGTCTCTGCCTTCCACTTCAGCAATTCCAGTGTGCTACCCAGCTTCTTCTGACCATCTTTACAAGTTGGATACAACAATTTGTTGTGGTCCTGTAACATCTGCTCAAACTGCAACCTCTTCTTTTCGGTGTCGCAGTCTCTCTTTGCATCAGAAATGACCCGACCAAGATCATCAGCGGGCCGGTCTGGTTCCCGTTCTTCACCTCCTTCTTCTTCATTGTCTTCCATTGCGGTATCAGCGTATTCAGGGAATATAGATCGGTAGTTGTCATCATCGTTCTCTTCTTCATCGTCGTCTTCCATCACAACCCCTCTTTCTTCGTGTTTGGTCCAAACATTATAGCCGGACATAAAACCAGACCGAAGCAGGTGTCTCTGAATGACTCTTGCGGAAGTGTGAGTCTTCTTATTCCTACAGTCAACACATGGATAACACATAAAACCATCATGTCGCTTGTTCTCCTCGGCCATAACTCGAAAAGAACGCACGCCTTCTCTGAAAGCGGCAGAGCGTCGGTCACCGTACATCCATGGATGGCTTATCTGTATCATACAAATATATGTCAAACGCAATCACTATGCTAAAATTAGTACCGCACGACGGTCTTAACGAGAAAATAGTTGCTAACCTTTTATTACACTTGGAAAAAAAGTTGAGAAAACTTAATTGTGGCTCGGGCACCTCATATCATGTCTGTCTTGTGTGACCTAAACTTGCATCGCTCTAATGGACATTTCACCGAACACCTCTAGTGCATATGTATGAACAAGAAAAAAAATAGCACAACTACACTCTCTCCCACAAGGAAAAAAACAGTTGAGAGGAGGAGGGGCTGTGCGTATATATAGGGCTAGACCACTAGTCCCTGTTAGAGATACAAGTCGGGACTAAAGGGGGTGACCCCAGCAAGCGGCAGGGCCAGGGCCCTTTAATCCCGGTTTGAGCCTCAGACCGGGACTAATGGGGTCTAACGGCCGGGACATATGGTTCTGGGTGGCTCGGGCCGTCCGGCCAGGGCCATTAGTTCCGGCCCCAGCCACAGCCAGGACTAATGGCCTGAACGAAAGGCATGTTTTCTACTAGTGTGTATATCATGCACAAAAAATTGAGTATAAAAATAGATCATTAAATTTTCTAAATAACATGTGAAGGTAAGTTAGATGGTAAGAAAATTAGGCTCACACAAGGAGGCAAGTTGAGGTCTAAGGAGCCTGAAAACTTTCTCTCAAAAAAAGGAGCCTGGAAACTTTTCAAGAGGAGATACATACGGATACGGGGAGTAGTAGCATTATACACAACAATGCTACATCTACAACAATGCTACATCTACGGAAGAATTTGTTACAAAATAAATTTACTCGAACTGACGTGGCAATCAGTCGAGAATCAAAAGTTGAGATACATACACAGCGAGTTCGTATACCAGTAGACGTACGTACTGCCGGGAACGATCCGTCGCGGCCACGAAACTGGCCGGCCGCTCTGAACTCTGCCACGTAAGCAACACGATTTGTTTCCTTTTTCACACGACGACGACGCGTACGCCGGCCGGACTCCTCTCCTATATATCCTGCGCGCCTTCCTTCCGCCGCAAGCCCCCTCCCCGATCGATCCCCTCACACCCGCAAAAACCCTAACCCCGATCGATAAATCTACCGCCCGCCCGCCATGGACTTCTCATCGGACGAGGAGTGGACCGTGCTCGACGCCAAGAACCCCGCCGACTCCTCCGACGACGACCACGGCGTCTGCTCCCTCCCGTCCGACTGCTCCGACCTTGACATCGACGTCTCCGACCATGACTACACCGATTCGGACGAGGAGATCTCCTCCGGCGCCGATGAGGACGACGAGATGGCTGACGAGGAGGACCCGTACGAGGTCGACGAGGACGAGCCGCTGTCGGCGGCGCGGCTCTCCCGCCCGCTCTCGGGCATGTTCCACCACACGCCCTGGGACTCGGTCGCCTACGCGGCCTTCGACCCGCTCCGCGCCGCCGCCTCCGCCAAGCGCCTCATCCCGGACCCGGCCTTCGCCGTCTTCCCCGAGAACGTGGCCATCCTCGCCTCGGCGCGCGGCCTCGTCTGCCTCCGCGGAGCCAAGTCAGGCCTCTACTACGTCGCCAACCCGGCCACCTTCCGCCGCGTCCGCCTCCCGGTCCACCAGCGTGACCACCGCCTGGACGCCGACCCCGCCGTCGTCATCACCTTCGAGGACGACGACGCATCCGCCAGCCGCAAGAGCGCCGCCACGGGCGACATCGCACACTACCACGTCGTCGTCGCCTTCCAGGTCGACGACGGCGTCTGGGCGGTCGAGTCCTTCTCGTCCCGCACCTGGGAGTGGACCATCGGCGGCGACATCTGCGCGCCCGAGACCGTCATCGCCACCTCGGGCGTCGGCGCCCTAGGCCGCGCCTTCTGGCGCACAACCATCGGCCACATCCTCTGCGTCACCCCGGAAACTGGCTGCGTCGACCTCATCCCGGCGCCGCACGAGGTGGCCACACGCCCGCACTGGGAGATCGGGGAGATGGAGGGAAACTTCGCCGTCGCCTGCGCCGACCACGAATTCAGGGAGGTGGCCGTGCTCTACATGGTGCCTGCCAGCGCCACCGACATCCAGTGGGCCTGGGCGGGCCAGTTCGACGGCCACAAGGCCGGATGCCACGCCGGGATGACGCTGCTGCGCTCACAGGGCGCCGCAGAGGTCGTCGTGTGGGATTCTGTCCCCGAGCTCGTCATCGCCATGGACTTCGACGGCAGGCAGACGCGCAGCATCGGACCCCTCGTCGGCGGAAACTACTACACCGATTTCATCCCCTATGTGGGATCAGAATCTGAGATCTACAGGTAAAAAGATCTACACCGATGAATAATCAGTACTACTGTTTACTACTGCCTTAATGAATAATCGCTAATCCACTTTGCTCTGTTTAATAATCTTGAGATGCAAAACAACTGCACTTTACTCTGTTTTCTAGAACGGAGGCTTTTGGTCTGCAAGTCGGTTTGGAGATTGAGATTAAGTGCAAGTTGAGATTAATATTGTTCTATATGAATAAAGTTGTTGTTTTGGTAGACGCGTTGGAAACATGCAGACTTTCCCCCCGGAGTCTTTCAGTCCTAGTCAATTTGACATGATAACGCGCTGTATATGGATGGTGATATCAGCATGCATATTGACTTGACTCGTTGGCGTGTACCTGTTTGTCAATTGGATCATGCTTCTTTAGGTTTCATTGGTAGGCCTGTCAATTTGCTTGTGGAATTTCGATGGTGTCTCTGTCTATGAATATTCACAGAGAAGGTTTTTCTTTGTCAGTCTGTCTTTAGCAGATACTGTTTGGTTTATCTACTGATTACCTGAAAGTTGGTCTTCCTCCTTACAGATAGCTGTGATAAGATATTATGGATTGTTTATCCTTTATAATTCCTATTGCAATTTGCTTGCACTTGCTTGTTTTCATAGAATGCTGCGTCGAATTAGAATTTGCCCTGGAACCTGTCATAATGTCAGGCACCTGCTGAAGTAGAAGATTCTTTACTATTGCTATCTGGTTTATTACCAAAAAAAATTATCTGTCTAAATAGTGCCTTTTTGCTCTGGCTCTTAACATTGTTTTGTACTTTCTTTCATGGTTGTGTACTAGTATGACTGTTTATCAAATTTGACTTGAAAGGTCTTTATTTGTGAGCCTTATATGGCCCAGTACCGCTTGGTTTACACATTGTTGCTTGGTCTTTATTTGTCAGCCTCTTTGCAAATAGCAGTGATAAGATAAAGTATGATTGCAAGATCACATATTTTCATGGCACTTTGAACTGAACTAGGAATTGGACTTTGGTGTGCATCGTGGTACTTGACCTGTCTTAATTTCAGTCACCCACTGAAGTACTTACTTTACTATCACCATCTGATTTTTTTTAACTTGAAAGAAAATTATCTATAATGGTAGTGCATCTTTACACTTTCTCTTCACAATGTTTGGTAGTACATGCTAATACGGTTATTCAATTCTCTTTGAGGTTTGGAGAATCCAAATTCAGAGATGTATGACATGGTTCTTTTGTTTTCAGTGAGGAAGTGGGCGCTGTGTTCATGACTGTAGATGCAGTTACATTCAGAGTTCCACAAGCAGCTGTGAAAGAAGAAGCTGAGGATTGAAACTAAATCTGTAAGTATCAGCACACTCCGCACAACACAACCTGCAAGTCTCTGTTCTTCCCTTTTCACCTCCAAACTGTCATCCACCTCCATTTGATTTATGTCCTGTTCTATCCATTATGTATTTCAGGTTCCATAAAACTTGCAAGCATTCGTTGATGAAGAGCAAGGAATATTGAAGCTTCCAGATCTCCTTATTCCTTGATCAATAAGGAGATCTCTATAGATAGAAGAAGCATCATTCTCCGGACGAATGTTTTTGCCCGCCTGCTAGCTACTTAAGCATTCTCTTATGCAGTTCCTCTAGTGAACTACGCTACTATCTCGCCTTTTTTTTTCTAAGGGACACAAACACTATGTTCTCTTATTGCTTATTAGGTGTTTTTTGTCTGCCGTGTACAAAGTTAGGTTTTGCAGACCGTCTGTCATGGAACTTGTTTTTGTGCTGAATATTTAAATTAGCATTCTTGTGTTGAGTCCGATATCCCAGTGCATATATATATGCTGCTGGCATTCTTTAGTTATGCCTTTGTGTTGTTTGTGTTCAGCTACCCAATGCTCTGTTGCATCGTGTAGAACTGCGTTCGTCAGCGTTGATGATCTACATGCTTATCTCAGTTGGAACTGGTGGAATCTTCGCTGTATAACTCTAGTGGTATCGATTTGCCAGCAGCAGCAAATACAACCCTTCCTTACCTGAGAGGCTGAGACACTGAATGCTTTACTTTTTGAGGAGTATTAAAAAAATTCTAGTGATGCTAATGAGCCTTGAAAATTAGGTCATTTGATAATAGTTCATAACTGTCATGGATGCCATGCTTTATGAGTAATCAGGATCAATGTAGCTGGGAATGGGAAAGGTACTTTTCTTACAGTAATAATCCACAAACTTTATTAAAGCTGGACTACATTCTCATTGGACAGTTCCTCTCAAAGAACACTAATAACATCAGAAATTCTTTCAACACGCTGCTCGTTTCCTTCAGCTCATTCAGAAGATGAGCTCCTTCAGCTTGAACAGATCGGTTGTCAGTCCGTGGCAGAATCACCAGACTGGCGTTTTAGTGCCTACTAGTCCAAAAATACCACCAAATCCTCATTCTTCAGCATCTCTGACACTTGTTTCCTGAGTAATAAAATTTGCCTTGTTGGCTTCCAAAAAAATCCCCTGTCCAAGCCGCAGGCTGTAAATATTGGCAATTTTATTCCCCTCTGTTCCAACACAGCAGCCCAGGATAATTTAGCTTGCTCCCATTGGATAACTGCATACAAAAAACTCTCTTCAGCATGGTAACACATCTTAAATTTGCTCTTTATTATAATTAATCCTTTTTTTAGTAGTACATCAGATCACTTTCCGCACCCTGGATCCACTCCTGGGCGAACCAGTAGGCCATGAAGTCAGCATCTTCACTTTAGAACTCGAGCACAAATATTTGGAGGATTAACCTACGAAGGCCAGGCAATGCATCCTTAAATTTCTGAAAATCACAGAAGCCCATGCCACCTCTTCCTTTCAGTATCCACATTTTGCTGTCTTGGACATAGACAGAACTCAAAGCAAGAATCGACATCATCGACCAAGAAACATGCGATGCTGAAAAAATCAGAGATGCGATGGAGCCAATGGCAAATCAGAAGAACGCAGCATGATTCAGCTGGTAGTTTATTTCTATTCACCATAACCATTAGCCTAACACATCCATCCAAGAGATACATACCAAACCAGCTGTTTATATATTGTTGCTTGAAAGCTGGTCTTCCTCTTTGCAGATAGCTAGCAGTGCCATAAAATGTGATTGCAAGATCACATATTTTCATGGCACTTTGAACTGAACTAGGAATTGGACTTCGGTGTTCACTGTGGTATAGTACTTGACCTGTCTTAATTTCAGACATCCACCTAAGTAGTTACTTTACTACCGCCATCTGCTTTTTTTTTAACTTAAATAAAAGAAACTTATCTGTAATGGCAGTGCATATTTGCACTTGTTCTTCACATCTTTTGGTACATGCTAATGCAGTTATTCAATTATTTTTGAGGTTTTGAGAATCCAACTTCAGAGATGTATGACATTGTTCTTTTCTTTTCAGTGAGGAAGTGGTTGCTGTGTTCATGACTGTAGATGCAGTTACATTCAGAGTTCCACAAGCATCTGTGAAAGAAGAAGCTGAGGATTCCAACTAAATCTGTAAGTATCAGCACACTCCGCCCTACAAAACCTGCAACCCTCTGTTCTTTCTTTTTCACCTGCACACTGTCGTCCAGCTCCATTTGACTTGTGTCCTCTGTTCTATCCATCATATATTTCAGGTTCCAAAAATTGGCAAAGGATTTGTTGATGCAGAGCAAGGAATAATGAAGCTCTATGGATAGAAGAAGCTTCATTCTTTGGACGGATGTTCTTGCCCGCCTGCTAGCTACATAAGCATTCTCTCGTTCAGTTTCTTTAGTCATATGAAGTGGACTACGCTACTATCTCGCCTTTTTTTTTTCTAAGGGACAAACACTATGTTCTCTTATTGCTTATTAGGTGTTTTTTTGTCTGCCGTGTACAAAGTTAAGTTTGCAGACCGTCTGTCGTGGAACTTGTTTTTGTGCTGAATATTTAAACTAGCATTCTGGTGTTGAGTCTCGTGCAGTACTGATGAGCTCGTGCCAGATGCCTGCGGCTTGAATAAAGGAACCCTTCTCACAGCCACTCTAAATCCAGTGAACCATCAGCGCTGTCACGGCAATCCATCATGCACGGGCGTTTTTGTAGCAGGCGGTAGCATCTAGTGAGAGATTTAACAGGCTAGTATTTCTTCCCCGTGAAGGCCTGAACAAATCGGTTTCTACTAGTCCAAGTACATCGTATACCCGTGATTATTACCGCCAAACCTTCATTCTTGAGCATCTCCGACACTGTTAAGTCTCCTGTCCAAGTTGCAGAATGTGATCTTGCAACTTCATTCCCCTCTGTTCCAACACAGCAGCCCAGGATAATTTAGCTTGCTCACATTGAATAAAATGGAAAAAGCTCTCTTCACCATGGAAAAACATCTTACATGTGCCGCCATCCAAATTGTGCCTTCTAGTAACTTGGCAGTAGACACTCGCCACAACAATACCTTGATATTAGGAATGGCATTCAGTTTCCGTAGGAAAATCATTCAGTTTCCACCGCTTGCACCACAGGCCCTCTGGACCAGGTTCAGAACCATTAGCAGCGGTACTGCGCATGCTCATACTTGTCGACAAGGAGACGGTATGCAGACTGAGCCAACAGAAAAGATACCAGATCCTTCTTCCCTACATAGAACACTCCACATCTACCCTGTTGAACATAGAAGTTCAGTGGTCTTACGAGGTAGTCAGACAGACAGTAATTCAGCACAGCAGTTCATTCAGCCTAACCATCAGCACCGGCTTTTCTTCCTCCTACGCTTGAATGCAAGGATCAGATCAGGCCCCGGTTAACCGCAAACGCCAAACTTGCTTGCCAATTCTTGCATCATTAAATTTCTGAAAATTACGGAAACCCATGCCACCTCGTGGAGATGTGCAGAACCAAAAGCAAACAGATGGACACTTGCATAACACAAAGCTAGCAGGGACATCAGCAACCTTCGATCGACTGACCATCATGATTGCTACAAATTCAAAGATGCGATGTAGATAACATGAATTCAGCAATTCAAGAACAACACATGGTGATTTTTTTTTGGGAATAAACACATGATGATTCAAACCAGCAGTTTCTTTCTTTTCACTACAACCATTAGCCTACCACAGACTACCCTGTCTAATATAGAAATTCAGATGTGCGACTTTGTAGACGGAGAGTAATCCATTTACCCTCACTGACTGATCAACTCAGACTCCACTCCAGTGGATCCAAAGATGACATCGCCCCTTGTGGCACCTTCGAGGCCATCCACCTCCAGCCTGGCAACCCGCTCGACCACCATCTGCACCACTTGAGAATTCAGAGTAACGCACCATGATTCAGCTAGCATTTTACTTCTTCACCATAACCATTAGCCCAGTGCCATCCAAGATATACATGCCAAACCAGCTACACATCAGCACCTACTACACACTACATCTACCCAGGCATAACACTGAAGTTCAGAGATGCGACTTGGTAGACAGTACTAATTCAGAACAAAAGATAGTACATCCATCATCAGTTCATCAACTACATCCATCTGACCTGACTGACCGATCAGATCAGACGCCGGTGGAGCCGAACCCGCCCTGACCCCTGGCGGTGTCCTCGAGGTCGTCCACCTCGGCCACCTCCGGCGTGGCGACCCGCTCAACGACCATCTGCGCGACACGTCCCCGGGCCTGACGGCGAAGTCGGCGTCCGAGTGGTTGAAGAGCAGAACCCCCACGGGGCCCCGGGAGTCGGCGTCCACTACGCCCGCGCCCACGTCCATGCCGTGCTTCAACGCCAGCCCTGACCGCGGGGCTGCACCCAAAGCATTTCGTCGAGCAGGTGAAGGGCGCAACATGCATGGAGCAAGGAACGGGAGGTAAGGGCGTGCGTACGTACCGATGCGCGCGTAGGTGCCCTCGGGGACGGCGAGGCTGGGGTCGGTGGCGACGAGGGCCCTGCCGCGGGCCGGCACCACGGTTTCCACCGCGCTGGAGAGGTCGTACCCCGCGGCGTGCGCGGAGCCGCGTGACGGGAGGACGGCATTTGGTGAGAGCCTCTTCACCTTGAGCAGCAGCGGCGGCGCCGGGGAGGGGGGCGCCTTGAGGTGCTCTTCCTGGACGGGGTCGGCGGCAGCGGTGTTGCCGGTGGTGGTTGGGGACATCGCGCCGGCTGTGACGAGGGTTCTTGGCGAGAGGCGGCTGGGGTGGTGGGGCGCGGGAGGAAAGGGAAGACGAGAAGGCGGATGGTAGATAGCGGGGGTGGTGGGAAGGGGCGGAGGCGGAGGAGGTAGCGGGAACGTGTGGCGCCAACGCTGAGCATTCCCGCCATTGTTTTGCCTCCGCTCCGCTGTTTCCGTGTCGAGAGATGAGTAACTTGCCTGGCCTATTCGTAGCTAAAAGTTTGAATCATGAAAATAAGTGGATATTCCCCTAAAAACATGAGTGGAAAATTGGTACACATGAGCAGTAGTAATGTATTTTTTTAAAGCCTAAAATTATATTTCGGTGTTTTAAAATACTTTGTCTATTTTAAATTATAATATATTTGTTTTTTCTAAAACTCATACAACTATACACCTTTTAATGTGTAGATTCGCTCATCTCGGTATATATATAAACATCTTATAATTTGAAACAGATGGAGTAATTCTCAAAACAAATCTGGTTATAGTCAACTATGTATCACAAACGTGTAAATTTTTAATTTCAAATACTTTGCATTATGAGCTAGACAAAAATAACAAACGTATTAATCCCACAATATAAAGAACTTCAGGCAGTGGATTTTCATCCTTGTAGGATTCAGCATTGGATATCCTCTTATTTATTTTATGATTTTTTTGAAACTTGTATATGTAATTTTTGAATGTTTTTAAACGAGACTGTAAAAAAGCTCGGGGGAGACAATTTTTAAAAAATATACTATTAAATTATTGTAGAATGGCTCATAAAGAATATTAAATTTGAAAAAAAAGAATATTAAATTTGAACTGGCCAAAAAGTTTAATACTAATTGAATATGAAATGACCACGTGTTGTGGCATGTAAATCAAAAAAGGAAAAAGTTACGCGCCAGGTAGGGGTCGAACCTACGGCCTTCCGCTTAGGAAACGGACGCTCTATCCACTGAGCTACAGGCGCTGGTGTGGTTATAAGTTGGTACAAACTTTATTATCTTGGGTGATCAATGGTAACAGAGTAGTACCAATTGGATAAATGTTATTATAACAAGGATATATATATATAGTTTATAAAGTTGTTCTTTTTCACAAACATGCTCTGGAGAGTTGATGTTTTCTGCAATTATCAACAGTTTTATACACGTAGAGTGTCGAGGAGAAAATAAAGATCAATAACAAGGGACAAGCCCACACGACAAACACGAGAACATGTTCTATGGGAACTATAACATTAAAAAGCGAAGAGTACCAGGGATGCAACGATCACAAAGTGAGGGCATCAGCAGCAGCACTTGGATAATTGATTATCGTCGTGTCTCATATAACGTCTTTTCCACGCGAATATAATTCGGATGGTCAAGATCTTGAGGTCAACATGTTGCCTTGTCAGATAGTAATTGCAATTCTGGTTGTCCAAAATTTGAGAAGAGGGTTGATAGATCTAAATCCAACGTACTCTCCCATTTGTATGTTACTTATTTGATAAATAGTTTTTATTACTGTAACAAACTTAATAGTTTTCATTACTATTTACTAGTATTTCCCAGACAATTTTACCCGGATGCTTGAGATAGACAGATCTGGGACATTCAATCTCCAACTCATGTCGCCACATTGCACTGCAATTCAGATGATCAGACACATCTTGATTATTTCACCCCTAGTGGTGAGAGGCGGTATCTGGTTACAGGCTCTGTGTCTGGGAATGCACAGGTATGCCATTTCAATATATTTTTTAGTAGCATATACATGCAGAGCTCGCACAAAAAGAAGCATAGCACCAAAGTTGCATGCGTAAATTATGTTGCTGTAACGCCACAAGCTCCATGTTTTTATCAGATCTGGGATTTGCAAACAAATACAATTATTAAACAAATCAAGGGACTCCAGAAATGGGGCTGCAATGTTGCTGTGGTTGAAGGTCTCCCGGATCGTCCGATTCTGCTTACAGTTTCATCTAACCGCACTGTTACTTTCTGCGACTCAACTACTCACATGTAAATAAATACTTATCTTCCCCTACGCTAAGCCAGCATCTTTCACTCCGACAAACATTGCAACTGCATTTCAAAGGAGCCATTGCTTCTTAGTGACGCCATCTGTCAACGGTAAAAATAATGGCAACGATTGATGAATTGGATTTTGCTTTAAAATTTTGCAGGTATGAGAACATGGTTAACTTTAACCCGGGAACGGTCCGGACATTTGCATACATTAACATGATTAAAAGGTAAACGAATCTCCCACTGATCTTGTTATTTTACCCCCCACCCGACCCCATCAGTTTTAGTGTCTATTTTTTTTTTGTTCAAACCGTTATCCTTCACGTGTGTTTGAACCAAGTATCGGTGAAGGAAATTCGGTCTGTTATAGCAACATTGGACGCATCTTGTTTGGTTCCAAGCGTCTATTATCTGTTGTATACTAGAGATGTTTTCAAAGTTCTCACCTGAGAATCATATGTGTGTGTAGCCTCGCCATCGGATGTGAAGAGGGAATTGCAATCATGGAGATCAATTAATCTTCCACAAATTTCAGCCTCCAACGAAGGTGAAAGCGGTGGGTTGTGTTGTTTACTCGGTACAGTACTCAGTATAGTTATGAAGATACTATTCGCCGTCTTTGTGAATCGTTTTGTATCGGTCACTTTTGCACATTTGTGCAGTGCGCATTGGTTTTTTCATGGATATATGCAATCATCTTTGTAGTAAAACGAATCTACCGCTGATCTTGTTATTTTACTCCTCATCAGTTTTATTTTCTAGATTTTTTTGTTCAAACCGCTATCTTTCACGTGTGTTCGAACCAAGTATCGCTGAAGGAAATTTGCTCTGTTATAGCAACATTGGATACATCTTGTTTTGTCCAAAGTGTCTATTATCCGTTGTATACTGGAGCTGTTTTCAAACTTCTCACCTAAGAATCATATGTGTGTAGCCTCGCCATTGGATGTGAAAAGGGAATTGTGATCATGGAGATCAATTTTGATTCGGTACAGTACTCAGTATGAATGTATCATGCTACCCTTTGCCGTCTTCATGGGTCGTTTTCTATCAGTCCCTTTGCACATTTGTGCAGTGCGCATTGGATTTTTTATAGATATATACAATCATCTTTGTAGTAAACTGTACTCCCTCTGCTCCGACATCTAATTCGAGACAGGTACTATTCTTGGTTGATTTTATGCAACATCGGAATGTACCGTAGCATGCAGGCTACCATATGTGTGAAACTAACTAGTGTTACCATTTTAATTGTACTACTCCCTCCGGTTGATATTAGTGGTTTTAAAATTTTCTAGATACGGGCATCTAATCTAAACTAGAATGACTCAGAATCTGGAATATCTATCTCCCTATGGAAATCAATCGGTATATATAAGCACAAAGTTGAGGATGTGGTGAAAGCTATGGCAAATCCATTTGCAAACCAGATTCTACTCTCAAAATGTTGTCTTTCTGGTGTGCTTGTGCACCACTGATAATATCCGTGAAATTACAAGCTAGCACAAGAAAGGTTGTATATCCGTGAAATAGAAGTTACCACTGATCTGTGGCCGCAGTGCCCAGTTGTTGGTCCATTATCAAAAGTTCAGTTTGTTTTTCCACCTGGTTCGTTTACATACCAAAATTTCAGAGATGAGCACTGGATCTAAGAAAGTAAGATAAACCTAGAATGATCAAAAGTTGTGTTATAACCTTCAGAAACTATACTGTATTTGCATTGAGCAGTCCCTCAGTAATCGAACTTGCACGAACTCAGGAGGAGAAAGCAAATGCAGGTTTCTGTCGACATTGCACAGCATACCATTGTAAATCTCGTTCCTGTGCAAGAACAATGGAAACTACATAATCCACAGAGAAATCAACAGCCCAGTAGCAAAACTGCTGATGAAAACATGAATTTGGATGTTCCATTCATAAGACAAGAGGAAGCAAGGAGCTTCCTCGTTGTCCACGGTCGCATAGCAGCGAAGGGGAACTACGACCCAACTAAACTACATCACACTCTGAATCGAAACACTGAGTGCACAAGCACAAGCACAAGCACACAGAGCCTAGTTCAGATCTACGCCTTGGCGGCCTTCTTTGTGGACTTGGCAGCCTTCTTGGGCGACTTGGCGGCAGCCTTCTCTGCCTTCTCGACGGACTTCTTGGGGAGCAGCACCGGGTTGATGTTGGGCAGCACGCCGCCGTGGGCGATGGTGACTCCGCCGAGCAGCCTCCCGAGCTCCTGGTCGTTGCGTATGGCCAGAAGCAGGTGCCTGGGGACGATCCGGGACTTCTTGTTGTCCTTCGCCGCGTTGCCCGCCAGCTCCAGAACCTGCAGCGCACACGCAAGATTCGGTTCGGGGCCGTCAGCTCGTGCCGTCGGAAATGAGATCAGGAGGTGAGAACCAGAGGAGAGGGAGAAGGGTGCACGCTTGCCTCTGCGGCGAGGTACTCGAGGACGGCGGCGAGGTAGACGGGGGCGCCCGTGCCGACGCGCTTCGCGTACCGGCCGTTCTTGAGGTAGCGGCCGACGCGACCGACGGGGAACTGGAGTCCCGCCTTGACGGAGCGGGTCACCGACTTCTTCCTCGGCCCGCCGAGCTTCTTCCCCCCGAACTTCTTCGCCTTGCTGCTGTCCATCTCCTTGGCTGCTGACTTGCTCGACTGGCTCCGGCGATGTGGGGATGTGGGATGGGGGAGGATACGGTTTGAGCTGAGCTGACACGACTTGGGTTTATATAGGGGGCGCACCGTGTGACGTGGGGTGTGTGCCGTTGGATGGAGCGGAGGTGGATGGTGAAGATCGGTTTTCGGGGCTTGATCCGTGGGACGGGGCGCGGGCCAATCAGGAGCGGGTATGACAAAGGCGCACTCGTGGTGGGAGTCTGATCACCGTCTCAAAAGTACGCGGTCTTCGAGAACGGATTTGTAGCTCCCGAGCAAGAGAGCTCGTGCTCCTGGTGGTATTTGGAAAATTCAAACTATATTTTTTAGTTTTAAAAACAAATCCGGACATACATATACATGGTCTGAATAACCATATATAGAAAACTCGTTATATGTTTAGGACTAAAAAAAAAACAAATTTCTTGTTATATATACTACCTCCGTTTCAGGGCTTAAGATGCACACGCTTTCCAAAGCAAAGTTTGATCAAAAGAATTGAACAACAAAATCTTGATTATATTGTATATAATTAGTACCATTGGATTCGTATTTAAAAATACTTTCCAGTGATACCAGTTTTATACCAAAACTCTTTACGTATTTAGAGTAATTCTTGATCAAAGAAAAAATACGCAAAACGAGGAAGTCTTAAGCTTTGAAACGGAGGGAGTAGTAAAAAGGCTAGATTTAAGTCAGAAATTTATCTTTTTTGTATTTCCCAAAATACAACTTATTTTTTCCCTGAATTTCTACCGTACCGTGTTTGTTTTAAGATTTTTTGGAGTCTTGGAAATAGATTTTTCAAATTATTCAAAAATGAAGCACCGGTTCTGGGGGGCTGCTGACATATTTTGGCGTTGTTAGACAAAAAAAGAAAAAGGCTCAAATGATGTATATTTTCATTACGCAGTATCATATAATCCCAAAAGGCTTTGCTTCTATGTATACATATTGGAGGTCTTGAAATTGAAACGAGACCAATACCAAATCAGGCTTTGTCACATAGCGAGGATTTCGGCGATGATGCGAAGTAGTTGGGTTGGTAGCTAGCATCGCCTACTTTCTCTTCTATTTTTAGTGCTTCGGTGCTGAAGGGAGAGAATAAGTAGAGTTTTATTTAGGATGTCCACTGGGTATATGAGTGTGTTTGTATGGGCTGCAGCTATAGAAAATCGGTTGTGAGAAGTAGCTGTTGGATTCACAAATGGTATTTGGCAAGAATGCTTTTCATAGCTATGTGGTTGGTTTTGGAACTAAAATGTCTGAAATAATCCTAAGTGCAGATGATGTTACATAAGTGTTGTTTTAAAATGAATTAGTTATTTCCCGCAAACTGTACCGTACGATCTATACAATAACACTGAAACTTTATGCACACTTATGATGGCGATGTGAGATATTGTGATGTTGTGAACTGCACTTTGACGTGATCATTTCAATTAAACAGAAAAAAACAGATATTGTAACAACAAAAGTGGGAAGTAACAAATGCTCTGACCGCAATGTACATAGCAAGGAAGTGCACTTTGAGATGCCTTGATGTATTCAGTTTCTCTCTAATTGTCATGTATATAGATATTAGATAGTGAATAGGGTCCAAAGATAAATATGCATATATGAACCTATAGATAGAGCTATAAACTATTTTCTATCACTCTGAGTCTCTGACTATTAGGTGAATCTCCCTCCACACTCAGCTATCATAAAATCATTTTTTCCTTTTCCCTATATGCATATAGAATTAGATTATTGTCAAATAAATAATGCACATACCCTACAGAGGGAACGATGAATACTATGCTTCTTGATAAAATGTAGCTTGTGCAACTTCCCAAAAGAATATTGAATACATAACACATGAATTGATTTAAGAACAAAAAACCTCGGTGAACCATTATTCTAATAATAAGACAAATAAAAATGATCAACCGGTTGTCAAGGAAATTAATTCACTAAGAGTTCGCCAATAACTTTCCATGAGATCATCTAGTCATAGGACCACTTGAGTAGCCAAGAAAGCCCGAATCACTAAAAGTAGTCCGGAATAAGAAGGGGAGCCGTCGATCTCCAGCGCGTTACGCGTGGTGGTGGCCGCCCGAACCGTCGCCGCCACAGTCTCCACTACACACGGAAATCGAGGAGGCACAATTTACGCGTGACTAGTCAAATTCTTACCAGATTGTGGAACCCACGGTCGTCTCATCCCATAGACGCTGCTCTCATTGACGGATGAGCTCACCAGTCATCATCAATGACGTCGTCATTGCTCACACTTCTAACAAAAGTTGGATCATAGCAACGGCTATCTTTTTCGACTGACTTAAAGTATTTACTCGAGTCTGCGACACGACCAAATACTCACGGGCTACTCCTAATAGGAGTGCTGGTCGCAAACCCGAAGAACTTCCGGGTCCATAAAATGCCCACAGATGAAAAATACCAAGGTCGTAAACCTCGACTCCTTCTTTGAATCAACGATTTGACTACGGACTCGGGGGCTACTCCCATAGGGAGTGTTGGCTATCATCCGATAAACTTTGGCTATCAGCGACATTCACCATTGGAACATGACTAAAGTTTCTGCTCGAGTCTATGACTGAACGGACACTTGGGGACTACTTCCATAGGGAACACTGGTCGCGCACCCTATGAATAAAATACCACGATCTTTCGAATCCTTTATGACGACTCCGTCACAAGAACAAACCCACAACTAAATAACATTGCGAATTTTCCCATCATAAAAATTGCTAAAGAGACAACGTCTCCTTGGTCACCTGAATCGTCTCTGCAATGACAATGTTGTGTCTACGATACAAAGATAAGACCTACATATACAGTCTGATGGCCCGGCAAACGCATCTGATGCGATCTACCAGAAACATACCGGGCCTACATATGCGATGAAAATCCCGACGGACTCGTTGGGTACATATCTAATATCACTGGAATTCGACTCATGTAAGACCTCTGTGACATGAGTCAAATTACGCTAGTAGGGTTTTTCAAATTCGAGTCCAAGGACTCGAGTTTTAGGTAGATAGCGTTGTTTTGCCCGAAGGCAGTTAACTGACCCTGATCCGTCGGGCGAGTCAGGCACGCATATTAGATATCCCTATGAAATGAGCATTATGACCCGAGAAAACCTTCGGATGATAAGCACTTGAAGACTTCAGAGTCTCTATCCAAATCCACGATTTGACTGGACAATCGAGGGCTATTGACAGGGGTATGCCCTATGGGTATTCAAGATTGCCCTATCTGATTTAGCCTAGCGAGATCCCACGTGATGATGAAGCCCAAGAAGGATTCGGGTGGCCCAGGCCCAAGAAGGATACGATTCCTTGGAGGATACGACTAGCTCTAGATAGAAAGTTTGAAAGGCAAAACCCTAATCTATAACCGACTCAGCACTATCCCGGACTTGGCCTCCCTACATAAAGGCCACGAGGGAGCGACGAGAAGTACACCAAAAACCCTAGCATACACACTCGCCAGATCTCATATGCGCACCCCTGTAATCCTCGGTTTCGCTGATAATCAAGAACAGACAAGCAGGAGTAGGGTTTTCCCTCCAGGGGCCTGAACATGAATAAACTTCGTGTCCCCGTGTTGCTTGTTTGTTAGCCGAATGAGATCTTCAGTGCACCCCTCTTCCTTTAACACAATTCCATCTAGTATTGGCAATGACATGATCACCCCACATCAGGCGGAGAGACTAAGGAGAACTCGTGTCGGTTAGGAGCTAAACCAGGAGGTGGCAGGGATGGCCGGAGTTGGCAGTCAGTCGGCAGAGATTTGGGAGAGACAGAGGCCATGGAGGAGAAAGAAGGGAGAGGAGCGTGTGTGTGTGTTGATTTTTGGGGCAGAGGCCCATGTATAGCACGTCCCCACGGGACAGAAGCACATTGATCGGCAAGTGCCCTCACAGGAGATGGCATCTAAGCCAACCTCACATGGAGTACGTGACCAACCAGCAGTCAGCACTCACATGCAGACACACAAAGATCGGAAAGTGCTCCCAATGGAGGCCTAGACCACCAGTCTTATGCTTATAGTACATGACGGCGACATTGAAGCGGGTCGTGGTGAGTTTCCTAGGCAGTGGGCACCGCTTGACTATCCTGCCACTTTGACCAAATGTATGTGTAACCACGATAACTCAAAGTCGTGACAGTTGCCGATTGAAAATAGCACTTCTATGGTACCCAAGTCGCTGAGATTTCGCGAATCTCACCACGCTTAAGCTATAGATTACTACTTAACTAGATACATTCGAATTTAGATAAAGTTAATGCCATTAATATGGACCAAAGGGAGTATGACAATTTGTCTGCTCTTGATGTATTTACTCCCCTTAGTATGCAGGATATCAAAATCTAAACGGTGGATAACAGAGTGTAAACAGAAGTGATTCATAATATAAGTAGATAAACATGTTTCAAAACTTGATATGTCCAAGGTAGTTTATTTGTTTGGCCCATGCCAATGGAATTCACAAACGTATGTGAGAATCTGCACTGCCTTAGCATTGTGTTCGCTTGAATCTTCGTCTTCAAAGGGACATACAGGTCTATATACAATGTATAAAAGAAAGAAAATATCATAAAAAGGACATACTTTTGAAGGTTGGCGAAGGGATGAATTAAGGTAGGTTGTGCACTTGGTGCAGCGTGACATAGAATGGCTCGAGAGCAAGTGAGACAACAACAACAACAGTTGGGGGCGAATGGAAGGACACGAACACGAAGGTTCACGGTGACGGCTGACGGGCTGACCGTGGGCCACGATCATGAAGGTTAACCATGGAATGAGAATTCATGAATCTAGTTGGCATGGTATGCTTCTGCTGCTGCGTCCGTTCTACTACGGCTACGATGGTGGAGGTTGGTCCCTCCCATGTGGTAGCAGCGTTGTTGTCCATATTTTCGACGGGTTCTTCTCGGTCCGGCCAACCTCATAGTGTTTGCCATGGCAAGGCATCGATGATGACTGCAAGACCATTTTAGCGCATGTTGGTGGTCGTCAAGTTTAGTGGAGTGCAAGGATTGGATGGGATTGTGATTCTTTGGGGGTCAGGGAAATCCTTGCCGACTAGGCCGGCTCCAACAAGGTGACTCCTATGGGTGCCGCCATCCTTATTAAAGGGTCTTGTGTGTACCCTCCCCCCCCCCACTCCCCTACATGTACTGGAAGAAATCGTAGGAGAAGTCCGGGTTGCAGCTGTTAGTTTGACCTCTCCTGTGTCTAGCCCAACGGCTCGATGCAACCCTTGGATCGCGCCCTGATCAGGGGCGCCCAATCTCTTCATGGTTGGTGGGCCCCTGTGGCAGCGCTATATATGTTGGAGATATGCCCAAGAGGCAATAATAAAGTGGTTATTATCATATCTTCATGCTTATGATAAATGTTTACATACCATACTATAATTGTATTTACCGGAAACATTAATACTTGTGTGATTTGTTAACATAAAAGAGTCCCTAGTAAAGCCTCTTGTTAAACTAGCTTGTTGGTTAATATATGATCATGGTTTCCTGATCATGAACATAGAGATGTTATTAACAACAGGGTCATATCATTAGGAGAATGATGTGATGGACATACTCCTATAGTTAAGCGTAGCATAAAGATCAAGTCATTTAATATAGTTCACTTGATATAAGCTTTCTGATACATAGTAACCTAATTCCTTCGACCATGAGATCATGCTAATCACCATCACCGGAAGGATGCTTTGATGACATCAAACACCACACCGTAACTGGGTGGCTATAAAGGTGGCATTGAGTGTTCGGAAAGTATGTGTTGAGGCACATGGATCAAGATTGGGATTTGTCCATCCATATGACGGATAGATATACTATGGGCCCTCTCGGTGGAATGTCATCCAATTAGCTTGCAAGCATGTGAATGGCTCACAAGGGATCACATATCACGGGAACGAGAAAAGAGTACTTATTGGTAACGAGGTTGAACTAGGTATGCAGAGATACCGACGATCAAACCTCGGATAAGTAAAGTATCATGAGACAAAGGAAATTGGTATCGTATGTAAATGGTTCATTTGATCACGAAGTAATCGTAGAAATATTTGGGAGCCATATGAATTTCTAGATTCATCTATTGGTTATTGATCGGAGAAGAGTCTCAATCATGTCTGCATAATTCACGAACCGTAGAGAGACACACTTAAGGATTCGATGTTGTTTAGTAGATATGGAAAGTGAGTAAAGAGACCGAATGTTGTTCGAAGTCTCGGATGGGATCCGGGATATCACGAGGAGATCCGGAATGGTCCGGAGAATAAGATTCATATAAGGAAAGTCCAATTTCAGAGTTCGGGAATGATTCCGGTGTTTTCACCGAAATGTTCTAGAAGGGTCTAGAAGGTTCACCGATCCGGAAGGGGAAGGGTACATGGATGTGTCATGACAAAGTGTAATGGTTGCATCATGTCCTAGGTCACTTGGCTGGACACTTGGAAGAGAGAAATCAAACTCTAATTTGAAAGTCAAAAGGCAGTTTGAAAAAGTCAAACCCCAACATGGTTTCCGAGTTAGGGAGGGTTTCTGAGTTAGGGAGGGTTTCCACCTGGGTTGGGAACACCCTTGGACGCCCCCCACCTATATAAGGAGAGGTAGGGCGCACCCCAAGGGATCCCTCTTTCCCTAGGCAACCAAGAAATCCTAGGTTGGTCGTCGCTCCCCCTCTCTAGTTGCGACCAATCTAGATCTCCTTTAAACCGCTACCGACTAGATAAGCTCTAGTTGCTAGCTACCTCTAAACCTCGGCCCTCTAAACCCTAGATCGCCGGGGATCCCTCTACTCCACCATACTCACTCCGTCTTAGGCGAAGCTCTGCTGGATCTCCCCTCTACTTCCGACACCACGCCGTCGTGCTACCGGAATCACGAGGAGAGAGCTACAACCTACGCTGCTTGCTGGAACAAGGGAGAGGAAGGTCTTCATCGAGTACTGTACGTGTGATAGACTACGGGAGCGCTACCGGAACGCGGCACCGGAAGGATCGTCTACGCGATCTTGAGATCGGCAAGTGAACGACTACATCACCCACGAGAATTTGCTCTCGTTAACCACTTTGGATCTTCGATGGTTAGTACTCTATCAACTTGTTGCACCGATCTAGTAGATAGATCTTGGCTTGATCATAGATTAGATCTTGATTGTGTGTTCATGCGGTAGAATTTTTTTGTTTTCCATGCTACGAACCCCTACAGTGGTATCAGAGTCGTGTCTATATGTTGT
Source organism: Avena sativa (assembly GCA_916181665.1). Classification (NCBI taxonomy): domain Eukaryota; kingdom Viridiplantae; phylum Streptophyta; class Magnoliopsida; order Poales; family Poaceae; genus Avena; species Avena sativa. The sequence goes on from OV702282.1 coordinate 170,862,915, forward strand.
TCTGTTGCACGAGTAGAACACAATGGTCATTATGGGCGGTGGTGATTTTATTATCAATGGCTTCTTGTGTACTTTGCATCTTGCAGTATGGTGGGATGAAGCGGCCCGGGCTAACCTTACATGACATCGTTCATGAGACTTGCTCCACGCTCGACATGCAACTTGTATTACATAAGTGGCTTTGTGGGTGTTTGTCTCTCCCATCATAGTAAAGATTCAATTTACAACGGGCACTTGATAGTTCAAGCATCAACGTTGTGGTTCTTGTTCGTAAGTTAGAACGACACTTATTGAAAGCCCAAACCACGTAAAACATGCAAAGAAAATTAGAGGCGTCTAACTTTGTTTTGCAGGGGTGTGTTGTGATGTGATATGGCCATGATTGTGATTATATATGATGTATGCAATGTTCCTTATTGTAAGTCGGCAACCGGAAGGAGCCATATGGTTGTTTTTTAATTTCGTCTAGACATGCGTGTCAATTATTCAAAGTAGTTGTAATAGTTGATGCTGGTGGACGACAACCATGAAGCGGCGCCATTTACCTTGACGCCACTCCGGTGATGATGGAGATCATGTTCGTGCTTGAAGATGGAGATCGGAAGCACAAGAAGAAAGTCCATATCATATCACATATTTTGAATTGCATGTGATGCTAATCCTTTTATGCATCTTATATTGCTTAGTTTGCGACGGTAGCATTATAAGATGATCCCTCTAGAAAAATTATCAAGTTATAGAGTGTTCGTCCTTAGTAGGCACCATTGCCAAAGCTCGTTGTTTTGAAGCACCAAGTGATGATCGGGTGTGTTAGATTCTACGAGTGTATACAATGGGATCAAGCCAGATTTTCTCATGTGGAAGCTAAGGTTTGATCTTGACGAGCCTAGCATGTACAGACATGGTCTCGGAACACGGAATACCGAAAGGTAAAGCATGAGTCATATAGATGATATGATGAACATGATGATTGTTCGCCTTTGAAACTATATCATGTCACGTGATGATCGAACTTGGTGTAGTGAATTTGGTTCGTGTGATCACTAAAACAATGTGAGGGATATTGTTTTGAGTGGGAGTTCAATATAAATATGATTAAAAGTTGAACACTATTTATCATAAATTAAATCAAAGTAAATTTGCATAGTTGTTGTAGTCATTGGCATCCGTTTACCACCTTGCGCTTAGTTATAATTGAGATAATAGAACTATAGAATTCTGGTTAGTTACTTTATGAACCGGTATCGTATTGTTTTGATGTGTTAATCTAAAGTTTAAAAGTCCTATTGCAAACTTTCAGTAAGTTCCGGTTACTCCGTGAAGTTTAATAATTGGTATTAAATCAAGAGTGACAATTCCAGTGTTAGTATATAAGTATCATGTTTGTCTCCATGATTCTTGATATTCAAAAGATTGTTTTAATATCAAGGTTATCTAGGATCTGAAAGAGTTGTTTCAGAAACCATGATGTGTGGAAGATATTGCGATATCTGAAATGATGTTTTGGTTGCAACATGAGAGAGTATAATATGGAAAAGTTTATGTTCTCATATTTGATGAGAATTTGAAAAAGGTTGGAGACGCTTGTCGTCCTAATCCTCCAAAAGGTTTTGGAGAGCAACATTATACTCGCGATTCACCGTTATAAGCTAAAAGTAGCTTGATCATGAATAGTTCCATGATAAGGGTGAAAATTTGATAAAATGTTTACTACACTAAAAGATTACTAAAGAATGGAATTTGAAAGAATACCAAGTATTTGATGATGGTGATCTACTTCAAAGTGCAAGTCCAAAGACATTGGTATTTAACTATACATGCTTTGGACTATGTGTCATGTGTATGGATCCACTATTGGTGTTGATAGATTCTTTCGAACAGAAAAGGAAATACTGAAAGAGAATCTGAGAAATATATGGCAGAAAAGAAAAGACTAGAATTGTTCAGCTTAGGTATATAGAGGATATACATGTTATGGATATATTCTTTGCTTATTAAACAATGTGGTTCTTAAGTATTAGATACTGAATTTGTTGGTGTGAATCGTCATACAAAACAACACAATTCATGAACTACAATAGCCTAAGTAACTAGCAAAAGAATATGTGATGATGTTCATCGAGAACAAGTAAAGGGTTGTTGTGTTGCTCGTTAACATCAAAGCTTGCCTTCAAGATTTGTTTTATCAGGTATTATGAGAACAAAAGGGTTGTTCAAATAATTGCCGTAATCCATAAAATATGGATGATTTACAAATCTTGTTGGATAAATCATATCCATAAAAATATTGCTAAAAATGTCGAAAGACAATTGATAAGAAATATCACTTAGAAAGTGACATCGCCGTTTAAATTATATTGGAAAGAAAACATGAATAAACTCCATGTGGGTGGAATTTTGTAGTCTTTTGATTTTTGATCAAATGACACTTGTGAAATTTTCCTAGAGATAATTAAAACTCCGCTCATAGGCCAAAGGGAACGGATGACTAGCTTATTGGAACTTGTACATATTGTTGTATGAAGTCCATGATGTGTAGTCAAAAGCGATAGATTCAACTTCATATGCTTTCTCCGAAAATTTGAGTGAATATATGAATATTTACTTAATAAGGATGAAGTGTGAAACATTTGAAAAGTTTAAAGACTTTCAAGATGAAGTGCAAAATCAATGTAACAAGAAAATAAATAATTTATGATAGGATCATAAAGGAAGATATTTGAGTTATAAAGTTTAGCGTAACACCTAAGATTTGAGGAATCATTCCATGGATTTGCGTTTTCCGAAACACCATATGAGTATGGAATAATCAAGATATGCAATGAAACCTTGTTTGACATGGTAAGATCAAAGGTGTAATTGATAAAACTGCCATTATATTTTAAAGATTAAAGCTTTAGAGACTACCGTTTTCCACTGAAAAGATCTCCATCACAATCCCTTGAAATGAAACCATATAAAGTTATGGTTTGGGATAAAACCCAAGTTTTCCTTTCTTAAACATTGGTATGCTATGCATAAGAAAGATGTTTGCAACCAAAATCGGATGAACATACCTTTGTATGTTATTTTTAATAATCGTTGAGTATTCCTCCATAACACCAAAGACAAAAATGTTTGTCGCTTAGAACATCAAGTTTCTTTGAGTAAGGAATTTTCCGTGAAAAGTTAAGTGGGAGGACAATAGAACTTTGATAAGGTTAAAAGAACCTTAGATATATGTGTAAAGTTGTGCATCGCTGCAAAGTGTTCCGGAGACAGCAACAATGCTCATGGCTCACGTGCCTCAAAGGTTGTGGTCACGGAGGTCTAAGTTCCTATTGAAACAAGTAGGTCGGGTAACCAATCAAATACCAAAATCTGAGAGTTAAATCATTATTTGACAATAATGATCCGACTACATTGAAAGAAGCAATGATGGGCCCTGACTCCGTCAAATGGTTTGAAGCCATAAAATCCGTGATAGTTCCATATACAAGAGATCAATCTTTGAACTTGAAAGACCCTCTGAAAAGGTGCAAGACCTTATAGTCGTATTTGGATCTAAAAAGAAATAGACATGGATGTTTCACATCTATGAAATTATCGACATGTCGGGAAAGAGTTCATGACAATGTTCAAAGAGTTGACTATGACAAGATCTGATCTTTCATTAAGCGATATTTAGTCTAGACAGATTAATGTAGCAACTACTACATATAATTTTGTTATGTGGTAGTTGAATAAACAATACAAGTTCTTCTAATAGAATGGTTACCTAGGACGTGTGCATGACACATTTCAAAAGGTTTTTGTTAATTCAATAGATGCTAAAAGCATATGCAAACTTCAATGGTTGAAGTAAGCATCACGGAGTTGGAATCTTCACTATGATGAAACTGTTAAAAGAGTTTAATTTCATCGGAGACGATGAAGATGCTTGCATTTGCAAGAAATTAAGTGGGAGCGCTAAGACATGTTTCTAATACATTATGTGGAAGACATATTGTTGATTGGAAATGGTGTATCTTTTTATTGACACAGGTTAAGAATTTCATTTCGATGAAAGGCTTAGGTAGAACCCGAATATTTGGCATCAATGTCTATATGGATAAATTGAGACGCCAATATGGTTGTGCCAGAAGTACATAGATGAGATATTGAATGAGTTCAATATAGAAACTACAAGAAAGGTTCTTGTTGCACGGGAAGGATTGAATAAAGATTCAAGTATTTTTGATACTTGATATATAAAATCACAAAGAGTACTTTATCAATCATGCTGTGATGTGTACGAATCTAGATATGTCCTATGCTCTAAATGTTATGAGCGTATACTAGAATGATTCATAAGATGATTATTGGTCGATAGTAAATATATTCTTATGATCTTTTAGAAGAACTAAGAATATATTATTTTGTAGAAGTGACAAATAGATGGTTAGTTCATTGTAAAAGCATTACATTGATACTAGTTTTGTCACAAAGTACAAATTAAGTTTATCTCTATCTAAACTAAGGGTGGCACAATATGATGGAAAGTAAGTTCCATAATGGATTTGGATGAGTTCCAAAGTTAAGAATTGTGACAGATACTACAACAAAAGGCTGAGTATATGACTACTATAATAGCGGCAAAAGAGAGCATTTGTGTCAAGTAGTTTGTTATCAAACTAGGTGTGGTTCACAACGGGATAGTACTATGAAGATATATTGTACGACAATATTATCAACATGTTTTAACCCCAAGGAACTAAAGGTCTCACCAAAGGACCAAATTTATACAAAGCCATCTCATTAGAGAATGAGTGATGTGTAGAGATGCAAAGACATGCAATTACACATGGACCTGAAAGTGTCGGATCCGGAGATCAGTTGACCACTAGCAATCATGTAAATACAACACCGGAAAGCCATAGGTGTTGAATGCACAAAGGTTTGAAACTAGATTATTGACTCTAGTGCAAGTGGGAGACTGTTGGAGATATGCCCAAGAGGCAATAATAAAGTGGTTATTATCATATCTTCATGCTTATAATAAATGTTTACATACCATGCTATAATTGTATTAACCGGAAACATTAATACTTGTGTGATTTGTAAACATAAAAGAGTCCCTAGTAAAGCCTCTTGTTAAACTAGCTTGTTGGTTAATATATGATCATGGTTTCCTGATCATGAACATAGAGATGTTATTAACAATAGGGTCATATCATTAGGAGAATGATGTGATGGACATACTCCTATAGTTAAGCGTAGCATAAAGATCAAGTCATTTAATATATTTCACTTGCTATAAGCTTTCTGATACATAGTAACCTAATTCCTTCCACCATGAGATCATGCTAATCACCATCACCGGAAGGATGCTTTGATGACATCAAACACCACACCATAACTGGGTGGCTATAAAGGTGGCATTGAGTGTTCGGAAATTATGTGTTGAGGCACATGGATCAAGATTGGGATTTGTCCATCCATATGACGGATAGATATACTTTGGGACCTCTCGGTGGAATGTCATCCAATTAGCTTGCAAGCATGTGACTGGATCACAAGGGATCACATATCACAGGAACGAGAAAAGAGTACTTATTGGTAACGTGGTTGAACTAGGTGTGCAGAGATACCGACGATCAAACCTCGGATAAGTAAAGTATCGTGAGACAAAGGGAAATTGGTATCATATGTAAATGGTTCATTCGATCACGAAGTAATCATAGAAATATGTGGGAGCCATATGAATTTCCAGATTCCTCTATTGGTTATTGATTGGAGAAGAGTCTCGATCATGTCTGCATAATTCACGAACCGTAGGGAGACACACTTAAGGATTCGATGTTGTTTAGTAGATATGGAATGTGAGTAAAGAGACCGAATGTTGTTCGGAGTCTCGGATGGGATCCGGGATATCACGAGGAGATCTGGAATGGTCCGGAGAATAAGATTCATATAAGGAAAGTCCAATTTCGGAGTTCAGGAATGATTCCGGTGTTTTCACCGGAATGTTCTAGAAGGGTCTAGAAGTTTCACCGATCCGGAAGGGGAAGGGTACATGGATGTGTCATGACAAAGTGTAATGGTTGCATCATGTCCTAGGTCACTTGGCTGGACACTTGGAAGAGATAAATCAAACTATAATTTGAAAGTCAAAAAGGCAGTTTGAAAAAGTCAAATCCCAACATGGTTTCCGAGTTAGGGAGGGTTTCCACCTCGGTTGGGAACACCCTTGGACGCCCCCACCTATATAAGGAGGGGTAGGGGCGCACCCCAAGGGATCCCCCTTTCCCTAGGAGCCCAAGAAACTCTAGGTTGGCCGCCGCCCCCCTCTTTAGTTGCGACCAATCTAGATCTCCTCTAAACCGCTACCGACTAGCTAAACTATAGTTGCTAGCTACCTCTAAACCTCGGCCCTCTAAATCCTAGATCGCCGGGGCTCCCTCTACTCCATCATACTCGCTCCAGCTTAGGCGAAGCCCTACAGGATCTCCCCTCTACTTCCGACACCACGCTGTCGTGCTACCAGAATCGCGAGGAGAGAGCTACAACCTCCGCTGCCTGTTGGAACAAGGGAGAGGAAGGTCTTCATCGAGTACCGTATGTGTGACCGACTGTGGGAGCACTACCGGAACGCGGCACCGGAAGGATCGTCTACGCGATCTTGAGATCGGGAAGTGAACGACTACATCACCCACGAGAATCTGCTCTCGTTAACCACTTTGGATCTTCAAGGGTTAGTACTCTATCAACTTGTTGCACCGATCTAGTAGATAGATCTTGGCTTGATCATAGATTAGATATTGATTGTGTGTTCATGCGGTAGATTTTTTTTGTTTTCCATGCTACGAACCCCTATAATATAAAGAAGGTGGGGGCTAGGGCACACACTACGAGGTTGGTCGCACAGTCGCTCGCCCCATCGATAACCCTAGCTGATCTAGGTTAGCACTAGTCACGGTAAGCTCCGCCGCTGCCACCGCTTATCCCACACATCTCACACCCTCGTCGTCGCCCCCCCATGGCCAACGGCTCGAGCTCATCAAGCACAGACGAAGGTATCTCTCTCCTTCCTCTCTCTCTCTATCTCAGATCATAATGAGTCAAAGACAGAACATTCTACCGAATAGATCTATCCTAGTCAATCCTACAAAGTGTATAACATTGGTATCAGAGCATGTTTAGTGCATAGATCTCTTCAAGTAGTAAATAAAAACGACAGAAACCCTAACCCTAAAAGGGTAAAGAGCGCCGCCCACCCGTCCGCACTGTTCCTCTCGATCTAGATGAGTATCCTATGCGAGGCATATAGAAGAAGAACCACCCCCTTGCGGGGCAAAGAAAAGAAAAGGCAAAGCCCCAGATCCCCACAGAGAATAGCCCCAGATCCCCACAGAAAAGAATCAAACAAAAGAAAAAAGGGATACTACAAGCAAATAAAAGGTTCACCGGCCACCGCTGGCAAAGTCTTCCTCCACCTCAGCCACTTGACGGTGGCACACCCACCCTCGGGTGGATGCGCGCATCAGCAAGGAGCCAAGGGGGGGCGCCTCCGTTCCTTCCCTCTTCCTCTCAGCTCACTTCATGCAGGGTAGGGGGAGGTGGATGGGGCAGAGATAGCAATGGGGGAGAGGGGCTCGTCGCCGGCCAATCGTCAGGCGGCGCGGCCTCCTCGCCACCTCACCACGCGCGTGGCGATGCGCCACCGTAGCGGGCTAAAAACGAGATAGAGGTTCAGGGGGCGAGAGTGTCTGGGGCTAGGGTTTCGAAGGGAACAGTCAGAATCTATCTTTGTGCACGCGAGGAGGGCGGCTCGCCGTCGGATCCGACGGATGGCCAGGATGACACCACGCGCTGCTGCCCGGGGAGGTGGCAGGCCGCGGGCCGTGGGCTACTGCCAGGCCGCAGGGAAAGGAGGCAGGAGGCCGGTCTGGGCGGTGGGCTGGCATGGGCCAAGGGTCTGCTACACACCACATAGCGACAGTGGGCAGTTATTTTATGCAAAATGCTGTTTTTTACAAAAGCGTTTTTAATAGTTTTTGGCCAGTTTTTTACATCAGTTTTGATGTTTTCTGCCAAGATTTTTCCTATTCAAATTAATCCAACAAAAAGTTTGTTTTTAAAAATGGAAAAGTAACAAAATTTCTTCTATAAAGTATAAAGTTTAATGAATTTTATTTATTTCTTCCGCTGCAAATAGTTAAAAGTTCTCTTTTAAATTTAATAAAGACAAAAGTGAGTATTAAATTTTTTGAGAGCGTATTAAAGTTTTATTCTGATCATGTTCATGTTATTTTTCTAATCAACATTGTTGATAGCATGATCATGATTAGATTTTTTTTGATTAAAGTGGTTACCTTGTGCATTTATTTCTATATTTTGCCCAACAGTGATGTAGTTTTAAATTGCACAAACAGTTGTATGTCTTAGTTTTGACCAACATTGGATTAATACATGCAATTATTATTTTATTCTTACTTCTTTATGGTTTTCAGGAGGGTACTACTTGATGAGTTGTATCAAGGACGTCCCCACCCTAAAAGGTGATAACTACTCCAAGTGGAGAAAGAAAGTGGACTTGACATTTATCTGTGCTGAAGTGGACTAGGTCCTTGAGACCAAACAACCCACCAAGCCGACAGAGCCACTCCGAGTCGATGCAAATGATGATGTTGCATGGGAGAAACATAAAAGGGACTATGCTCCACTAGAGATGTCCTACACTTTAGAGAACAAAAAGTGGCAAACCACCAATAAAAAGTGTATGCATTTATAAATAACACGATTGAGTAGGCCATTATTGGCTCAATCGTAGAGTGTGTTTCCATTGCAGAGTACTTAGAAAAGATAAACAGCCAGTTCACTGGATCTTCAAAGACATATGCAACCCAGCTGCTGAAGCAGCTGGTGACAGAAAAGTACATAGGAGGTGGACATAGGATAAGGGAGCACATCCTCTGGATGAGCAACATAGCTGCCAAGTTGAAGCCCATGGATGCTGGTCTGGAATTAAAGCATGTACTCCTTGTCCATCTGGTCATGGCTTCACCGTCTCAATAGTTTGGCACCTTTGTTTTCAATTACAATATGTCGCCAAAAAAGTGGGATATTGAAAAGACTATAACCATGTGTGCCCAAGAATAGGAGAGGCTCAAAGCCTCTAATGGTGGTTCCTTGAACTATGTCAAGGACAATAAGAAAAGGAACTACCATCAAAGCAACCAAGGTTCCCTTCTAAGCCATATGGTAAATCTCCCATGCACTATCAGCATCAGCACATGCCTCTTCTAGTGGACAGATATGCTTGTCTCCACCGTAGCAATAAAGGGCATTTCAAGAAAGATTGTCATGTTTGGCTAAAGGAACTAATGGTAAGGAAATGGATTCCATTTGACATGGAATATGAAAAGAAGCGAAAGATGCGTTGAAGTTGCAAATGGAGTTCAAGCAGACGTTGAGGCTGTTGATGACATCTCTTGGGAACTATCTGATGGATCGATGATCCTGCTTACAGATGTTTTATATGTTCCTTATTTACATAGAAATTTAATAAGTGTATCACATTTGGACAAAGTAAACTATGAGTGTCATTTTGTACATGGCATGTGTGCCATGTGGTGTAATAAAGATTGTGTGGGTGTTGCTTTTCCTTCACAATGAGCTTTATTTGTTATCCACTCGTGAAAAAGTATATTCTGTGTGTAATGTGAAAGAGCATGTTTCCGTGTTGGATAAATATCAAAAGAAAAGAAAGAGAACTCATGACTCGTCGAAATTATGGCACTGTCGTTTAGGCCCTATTTCGAGGGTGAGAATAGAAAGTCTAGTTAAAACGACATTCTTCCTCCATTAGAGTTCTCCGACATAGAGCAATGCATCGATTGTGTTAAAGGAAAGTATACAAGCAAAGCAAAAAGGGTGCAAACGAAGCACCGAAACACTAGAAATTATTTACACTGACATATGTGGACCGTTTCCTGTGAAAAGTGTGGATGGTTATGACTCGTTCATAACATTCACAGATGATTACTCCCATTATGGTTATATTTATACAATTAAAAAAAGATCAGAAGCGTTGGATAAATTTAAGATATTCAAAGATGAAGTTGAGAATCAACAGTACTACGGCGGACACACCCCATATGGCCAAGTACCTGGACCTTTTGCAAGGTCCTTACAGGAGACTGTCATAGTGGCCCAGTATTCGATGTCGGGCGAGCCTCGGCGAAATGGAGTAGCTGAAAGGCGTAACCATACCCTTATGGATATGGTGCGCAGTATGATGAGTTACTCCACCTTTCCATTGGGATTTTGGATGAAGGCGTTAAAAACCTCCATTCATATTCTCAATAGAGTACCAAGCAAGTCGGTGCCCAAAACACCGTATGAGTTGTGGACAGGAAGAGTTCCCTTGCTACAACACCTAAGGGTGTGGAGGAGCCAGCTAAGGCCAAAGTATTTAATCTAAATATTGCAAAGCTTGACCCTAAAACAGTTAGTTGCCATTTCATTGGCTATCCTGAAAAGTCAAAAGGTTTTCGTTTCTACTGTCCAGACAGATATACAAAGTTTGTAGAAACAAAACATGTTGTATTATTAGAGGACAAAATGATGAGGGCGAGCATGGTAGCTCAGAAAATTGATCTTAAGGAGAAGAGGGTGCATGCACCTAATCTGATGATTCAGGAGCCTTCTCGCTACCTATTGTTCCTGCATCGACAACCCTAGAGTTTGTGGTGCAAGCACCTATTGAAACTCCACCCATGACAACGATGAGTGAAGATCTGGAACCTGTCCGTCAGGAGCCGACGGAACCCACTGTTGAGCATGAAAGGGAGTAGCAATAGCCACCTCTAGAAGATACACCACATGTTGAGACACATGATGTTCCGGTATACGAGGGCCCTAGAAGGTCTCAAAGAGTTAAAAGATCAGCAATTCCTACTGATTATAAAGTTTATAACATAGAAAGAGTTCAAATGGAGAATGATCCCACTTCATTTGAAGAAGCCATGAGTAGCCCTCCCTAATCAAATTGGCTAGAGTCCATGGAAGATGAGACGAGGTCAATGAGTTCCAACGAAGTTTGGGACTTAGAGGAAATTCCCAAAGGAGCCAAAATAGTAGGCTGTAAATGGGTCTACAAAACAAAGTATGGATCTAGAGGTAATGTGGAGAATTACAAAGAACGACTTGTGGAAAAAGGATTTACACAAAGAGAAGGAGTAGATTACAATGAGACTTTTTCTCCAGTCTCATGTAAGGATTCCTTCAGAATCATAATGGCACTAGTTGCACATTTTAATTTAGAGATGCATCAAATGGATGTAAAGACAATATTTCTAAACGGGGATTTATAAGAAAGAGTCTACATGAAACAACCCAAGGGTTTTGTCATGGGAGGCAAGGAACACATGGGATGCCGCCTAAATAAATCCATTTATGGATTAAAGCAAGCTTCTAGACAGTAGTATCTAAAGTTTAATGAGACCATTAAGAAATTTAGATTTAAAGAGAATGTTGAGGACAATTTCATTTATGCAAAGTTTAAAAGTGGGAGATATATTTTCCTAATTTTGTATGTGGATGATATCTTTCTTGCTAGCAGCAATGTCAATATACTACTAGAAACAAAGAAGTTCTTCTACTTAAACTTTGATATGAAAGATCTTGGTGAAGCTTCGTATGTTTTAGGCATAGAAATTCACCGAGATTGGACAAATGGGATTCTAAGACTGTCGCAGAAGGCATACCTAGAGAAGATTCTAATGAAATATAATATGCATGCGTGCAATACCACACCTGCTCCTATAGTCAAGGGAGACAGCTTTGGGAAATTTCAATATCCCAATAGGCAATATGAAATTGATCAAATGAAAGGCATACCATATGCTTCGGCCGTTGAAAGCTTACAGTATGCACAAGTGTTCACTCGCCCTGACTTAGCTTTTATCACCAGGGTACTCTTCTTTGGTCCAATCCTTTCTTAGCAAAGGACAAGCCGGTGGAAATACTTATAAGGACCAAACGTTCTCGAGGACACATGTGAATTCTGTAAAGTGCTTTCGCTTCAAATAGCTAAGTACTCTTCTTTGGTGTTGTAAGTGTTATCTGGGTGAACCTGTGCTAACGTGCCGACCTTACTTGGACTAATACATATTTGTGATTAAACCCCCTACAAGCATCTGCAACTACAGGAAATTAATTAATATATAAACCTAACCATAGCCTTAAACTTTGAGATCCTACACTCCCTTGTGCAAAGGTGTCCTAACGGGGGTTCATGTTTCTGTCACTCAGGCAACCCCACAATTAGTAGCCAAATACACAATGTATTCCCTTAGGACCATAAATGGTGAAGTATCATGTAGTCGACGTTCACATGACACCACTAGAAGTATAGCACCACAACTTAAATACTAAACCATTGAATAATAACTCAACACAAATCCACTACTAACAACATGACTTCTCCCATGTCCTCAAGAACTAAACGAACTACTCACGAGACATCATATGGATCAATATCAAAGATGATATGTTGATGGATAACAATTTGAACATAAATAATAATCCAATGGTTCCACTCACAAGCATCAACTACAATAGTAATCAACATCGGGAAAGTTTCCCCTAAGAACTAATGCAAGATCCAACATGATTGTTACAACGGGATGGAGTGGTGATGATGGTGATGGTGGAGATGATGGTGTGGATGATGATGATGATGATCCCGATGAAGCCTAGCTTGATGATGGTGTTGATGGCGACGATCTCCCCTCTCCGAGAAAGGATTTCCCTGGCAGAAATCTGTCTGCCGGAGAGCTCTTTCTCTCTCGGTGTTTTTCGCCTCAAAGGTGGAAGAAATCTTTCTATGGTCGCTCCTTTGGTATTAGGGTTCCGTGGGGAAGATATAGGCGAGAGGGCAGAGTCGGAAGCCGGCCAGGTGGGCCACACCTTCCCTAGGCGCGGGGCAAGGTGGGCCCGCGCCTAGGGGGTGTGGGGCCCCTGTGGCCCGGCTACGCCTCCCCTTCTAGCTTCCTCCGTCGTCTGCGAAAATATAATTTTCCAATAATTTTCTGGTATTTTTCTGATCTTCGTGAAATTGCATCAAAGCACCTCTTTTTCCATCAGAAACCTGACTCCGACAGTCCATCCTCCAAGAATCATCCAACATGCAAAAACAGAGGAAAAGACGTAAGTAACACCTCATAATAAGACATATATCAAATGAATAGAGTCAAATTATGATATAGAATGGTGATGCAAATTGGACGTATCAACTCCCCACAAGCTTAGACCTTCGCTTGTCCCCAAGCAAAAACTAAGCTCAGTAAACATGTACACAAGTTTATGGAGTGAAGTGTCGATAAAAGAATGCGGACAAGAAGCATCACACTTACCATTACACAACTCATAGAAGAAAGCAACTCACCATTATATAACTTAGCTTGCAACAAGTACAAGAGTCACAATAGAGATGCATAAAGATAAATCATAATTGGAATTAGCAAACTCTTGTTCTTGGTCAGATAATAGCTGGCAAACAGTTTCACAAAAAGCTTTTTGTAGAAGTTTTATAACAGGAGAACTCTTTGCTCAAAAAGGTTTTTCAATGAAGGCTTTCAAAGTAATACTCAATAGATAAGAGTCTTGTGCAAACAAGGAAGATAAAGAACATGATTGAATAAATCACCATATGAATGCTTGCAACAGAACAACTCAAATGCTTGCTGTATATAGAGAGGAAGTAGGTTTACTAACTCAACTTATAAAATAGGAGAAAGATCACTTCATAGAGGGAAGCAGGGATTTCAAGTCATAAAGAGCTTCCAAAAGATTATGGTACTTACTAGTTTGATCCCTCATTGCCCCTATCATAGGCATCTTGAGATGATTAAGGTTAAAGTGCACAAATATGGAGTATATGCTTGACGAAATATAAGTTGGCAATCTCATGTCCCTTGAGTACGAGGGCCACTCCTCATGCTACCCAACTTTGGTTACCGGTAAGTTATTGTCATTTTAAGTACATGTGTATCATAAAGAACCGCCAACGGGATACCCCTTGCACATGGTACAGGATCTATCCCATAACCAAAATGACAAGGCAAGAAGACAATGAGCATCTCAGCGATCTTTTTATTTACTATGTGCATACCTTTTTATTGAGGATGCTTCATAGAATGCTCACTATGGTGATGCTGCAAGTTTCTACCATGATTAGGCATGGCTTAGGCTAGCGGCCCAGGCGTTTCTCTAACACACATACATCACTCCATGGACTTACAAGCACCCTCTTTATTTCACACCGTCAACATCCGCAAACAAAAGAGCATGATATCAACTGTGTACAACATACAAGTGCAATGTTGAAAGTGTTCCCCGTGATAGCACGGTTCTGCTAATTCCAATGTATAGATGCAAGCATATACAACTTCGATGACACAATGGTTCAAGTCTATTAGGGGCAAGAAAATAAGGTGTGCCATCAAGTTCATGAGAGCTTTACTAACTAGTTTTCAAATATAAAATACTTTTTAATTCGAAAGATAGATGAAGCTTGAGAATTTTCTTGGAATAGTGATACGTCCAAAACATATCTACTTTTCCGAACACTTTTGCTATTGTTTCTCCTCTAAACTTGTGTGATTTGGATACAACTAACACAGACTGACGCTGTTTTCAGCAGAATTACCTTGGTGTCTAGTTTTTGTGCAGAAAATCAACTATCAGGAAAAATCCCGGAAAATATGCCAAAAATTATATTTCACCAGAAGACCCACGGAGCCAGAAGACGAGACAGAGAAGGGGCTTAGGGGTCCCACACCCCTGCCAGGCACGGGCCCACCACTGGCCGCGCCTAGGGGGTGCAGCCACCCCAGGCACCCTCTCGGCCTCCCTCTGCGCCTATAAGTTGCCTTTCGACCTAAAAACCGAGGGGGATCGATAGTTTTCTAGAAAGAGTTCCGCTCTGCCGCCGCCACCAGAAACCAAGATTCGGATCCAGAAACTCCATTCTGGCACCCTGCTGGGACGGGGAATTTGGAGAGGATCATCGCCATCGTCATCACCAACGCATCTCCATCAACCATCGATGTTTCCCTCATCCATGAGTTAGTAATCCCCCACTGAAGGCTTGGGTATGGTAGGGATTGGATGAGTTCTATCATGTAATCGAATAAGATCTGTTAGGGCATAATGCCTAGTATCTCTATTAGTGCTATTTGACTTTATTGCAACTTGTTGTGCTTAATGCTTGTCACTAGGGCCCGAGTGCCATGATCTCAGATCTGAACTTATTATTGAATCATTATGATAGTATTGTTTGTTATCTTATCTGCAAGTTGTGTACACATATCATTGTCCGGATCCAAAGGCCCCAAAGTGACAATAATTGGGACAACCGAAGGGTATGGATGTGGTGTGAGGATCACATGTGTTCATAGAGTGTTAATGCTTTGCTCCGGTGCTCTATTAAAAGGAGCACCTTAATTGCCAGTAGTTCCCTAGAGACCCCGCTGCCACGGGCTGGCTGGACAGAAGATGTTGTGCAAGTTCTCATTACGAGCACGTATGACTATATATGGAGCACATGCCTAGTATTGTTTAGTAGTTGGATGCTTGCTATTATTTATCTGCAATTCCCTAGATCTTGAAGTTACATGTTTAGACTCGTCCATGCAACGCCCGTCCATCCATCCATATGCCTACCGCACTCGAATCCCACTGTTACTGTTATTTTTACTATTGCTCCTGTTTTACTGTTGTTGTTGCTTTCCTATTGATACTACCAAATTGTTGCTACTGATAAACTTCTATGAGAAAGAACTATTTCCAGGTGCAGCTGAACTGACAACTCAGTTGTTAAGGCTCGCAATTATTCTTTGGCTCCCCTTGTGTCGAATTAAAAAATTGGGTAATACTACCCGCGAAGACTATTGCGATCCCCTACACTTGTGGGTTATCAAATATAAAATTCTAATAGGTAGATATAGTGGACACAACTGGCACAGGTTTTGGTTCAAAGGGATTGGAAACATGAGAAGTATGCCTTCTCAAAACAGGTTTTTGGCTAGCAAGGCTAGATAACAAGCAAAAGAGTTGAAAGAAACAAGAAAACCTACAAGTGATAAAGCCAAACATGCAATCTTCCTTGAAGACACAAAAGATCTTAAATAAAGAATACTTATGAGCCAACAAGAAAGAAAATAAATGATACAAAATACCTGTAATCTTTTTCTCTTTTTCTTTCAAACCTCAAAAAGTGTTACCACTGACCAGATATCGGTTTGCCAAAACCAATTTAGATCTACTTGATGCTCCCAAAGTGATGCCAATACTTATCAACAAGATCCATCATATAATAGAGGTTAACTAAAATAAAAAATGCAAAAGGTAAAGGATGAAACTTCTCATTAATATTCCATAAAGGCACTCACACCAAGGGATACATAGATAACCAACTAAAGGAGAGATACTTCCACATGCAAACCAAACTATAAGATAACCTCTCTACTAAATATATGAATCCACTAAAAAGGTAAAAGATAATGATGGTGATACCGCATCACTCCCCCCAAGCTTGGAACAAGCCAAGGGGATGCCAAACCTGATGACGAATTACTCCTTGGGTGGTGATGGTGTTCTCTTGATTAGATCTTCAATAAGTTTCTTCAGATCCTTAATCTCAAAGGTCAGAGTACGAATCAACTCCAAATTCTGCTCAATGCGGTTCATGATCATGTCGGGCTGAGATTTTCAGTCCTTGTTATTCTTTCCCCACTCTTCCTTCTTAGTGTGTTCCTCCCCTGCATGGTTAGAACGAGGCATATCCCACATCGAGGGCAGGTTCCCTTTGGGCACCTGTTGGTATTGATGCTCATGAATAAGAGTATGGAAGGGTCTCTTGGTACGTGGAGGAGATGATCGTGTATTGTAGATAAGACGCGGAGGTTTCCCTCCTGTAGACATCCGTGCTGTCCTCCTAAGCTTGGTGGGTTTTGCCACCACTCCAATGCTTGCGACAGTAGCGCGATTGTCCGGTTGCTTGTCCTCCTCCATGTCTTCTTCATCCCCTACCAAAATATCCTCCTCTTTGGGATCTTGAGGATCATCTTCCTCATGCCTCTAGCCTTTGTCGTTGGCGGAGACCATGGTGCTCTAAACTTGAGAATATTTCCCGACAAAAACAGATCGAAACGAAAACACGACGAGAACACGATACACGAACCTCGTGCGATCCGAGTGTTATATATTACGAAGTTTCAAAGCATAAGGAAGGTTCTGGTACGAAAACAAGGCGGAAACGGAGCTCGGGGGAGGCACACCCCCTCCAGGCGCGGCCAGCTGGGGCCCGCGCCTGGGGTGGGTTTGGCCACCCTAGCCTCCGTTTCCTTCTCTGTTCCGTCTCATAACTTCCCTTAGGTAATAAAAACATCAAAAATATAAAAAAATTAGGATTTCACGAACCTTTTGTTTTCACCACTTTTACCTATTCAAAGACGAACTCTACAGACTCCTTTTCTCCTTCTCCTGGAAATTCCTTTCCTACAAGGTCTCACACAAACCTCAATGGCAACATTAGTGTAAGCAAAAACATAAACCTTTAGGTTCACACTTCAACTGAAATCCATCAAAACAAAAGCTTCTGTAAGAGGAAAATGCAAATGATAACAGAAATCTGTCAAAACAGACCAGCAGGTAAAGATTGATTTTTTCGAAAACCTTCTGTTGCTCAAATAAAAAAATGCAAAACTAATGAAAGTTGGGTAACAACCTGGAGAACAAGATCAGAAAAATAAAGCTCCATCCGACGTACTGAGCTCCCTCATGAATTTTTACAATGCAGCACAAAAATCTGTCCCAGGACAGCCACTTTTCACAACTTCTCTACTTCTCAAAAGTAGTTGAACTTGACACAAAAACCAAAATAAAAAGGAAAAGGAGCGGTTATTACCGAAGTAATAACTTCCAAGACTCAACTAAACTCTTGGGTTATCTCCCAACAAGTACTTTTCTTTAATGCCTTTAAGTTAGGCTTGAAAGTTTCAAAGATGCTCACATAGGATATATATATCTGGAGTGAAAGAGAGCATCAAGAAGAAAATAACCAACACATTTGAGTCTAACCCACTTCCTATGCATGGGAGTATCATGAGAAAACAAATTTTTGAAACAAAAAGCCACTATCATAGCAAGACAAAACAAATGCAACTTCAAGGCTTTCAACATAAAACGGGGAAACTTAACATTATTGAGGTGCATAAAAGCATGTTTCCCTCCCTCATAATAACTTTCAGTAGAACTTTGGATAAAGTTGACAATATAAATGTCACTGGCAACAACTGTATCATCATAATGAGCATACTTACAATCACCAAAAAGAGGTCCAAGGTCATACACTGGATCAATAGAAGCAAGTTGTTCCATCCTAAAATCTTTATTAGGCAAGCTGTTTTCACAAGGAGCTTTAGCAAATTTGGAAAAGTTAAACTCATAAGAATCTCCATCAAACTTAGTTAAAACTTTTTCCTTCTTACAATCTATAATATCTCCACAAGTGTTCAAGAAAGGTCTACCAAAAATGATAGGGCAAGTTTTGCTAGCTATTGAATTAAGCACTAGAAAATCAGCAGGATATTTAATCTTACCACAAAGAACCTCCACATCTCTTACAATACCAATGGGACAGAATGTATCTCTATTAGCAAGGTGAATAACCACATCAATGTCCTCAAGCTCACAAGGACCAATTTCATGCATAATTTCCCTATAAAGCTCATAAGGAATAGCACTAGAACTAGCACCAATATCACATAAACCATAATAGCAATGATCACCAATTTTAACAGAAAGCACAGGAACACTATCTTTTCTAACTTTTCAAGGATGAGAGACAATATTAGAAGCATCTTCATAGAAGACAATATGCTCATCCTCTATATTTCTAGTGACAGGGTCTTTCACAATAGCTACCACAGGCTCAATACTAATTTGCTCATCGGGTTCCACAGTTTTATTTGCACTTTTGCTAACCACATTAGCTATGATAGAATGTTCCTTTACCTTAGCAGGAAAATGTATTTTCTCAACATAAGGTTTAGGAAAAATAGGATCAACGGTACAAACTTCTATGCTAGCAGGAACATGGGTAACAATGTATTTATAAGGAGCATGGTACTTGTCCCACTCCTTTTTGGGAATTTCAATATAAGAGGCAAAGACCTTAAAACATTTTGCAAGAACTTGGGAGTCAAGACCAAACTCATTACTAATATCACGGAAGTCATCCGTTCCCATAAAAGATTTAATGCATTCATAATCATAGTTTATACCTGACTTTCTTCCTTTGTCATTCTCCCAAGCTTTAGTGTTCTCTTGAATACGGTCTAGAAGATCCCATTTAGCTACTTCCTTCATACGTGTGAATGATCCAGCATAAGAAGCATCTAGTAAATCTTTATCATAAAGAGAAAGCCTAGCATAAAAGTTATTGATAATAATATTGTTAGGGAGTTCATGAATAGGACATTTAAGCATTAGTAACTTCAGTCTCCCCCAAGCTTGAGCTGTACTCTCTCCATCATGAGGCCAAAAGTTATATATCAGATTTCTATCCTTATGAATCTCACTAGGAGGATAGAATTTAGAATAAAAGAGAGATGTTATTTCCTCCCATTCCATGGATTGTCCATTCTTCAACAGCTTATACCATTCTTCAGCCCTCCCTTTCAAGGATATAGAGAGTAACTTCTTCTTCACCTGTTTAGTTGTGATACCTGCACACTTAAACAACCCGCATAATTCATGGATAAAAAGCAAGTGATCACTAGGATGGGCAGTTCCATCCACAAAAAAATAATTATCCATAACACGATCAACAATACTTATAGGTATCTTAAAAGGATCTATCTCAACAGGTGGTGGTTCATCTACTACCCTATCAGTGGTAGTATTTTCCCAAACAGAAAACCAAGTGGGTTATCCATATTGGAAACAAAGCAACAAACAGAAACAAAAATAAATACTCACAATAGAAGTTTCATTTACCAGTTCCACTCTTCAATAGTGCTTCACTCCACGGCAACGGCACCAGAAAATAGTCTTGATGACCCACAAGTATAGGGGGTGTATCGTAGTACTTTTAATAAATAGGAGTGTCGATCCCAACGAGGAGCAAAAGGTATTGACTAGTGGTATGGAGCAGGAAATCTCTGTAAATACTTAGCAAACAGATTTTTAGGGGTTTTCTGATAAAGCAACAAAACAAGGTGCAAGTAATAAAGACAAAGAACAAACGCAGCAAGTGGCCCAATCCTTTTTTAGCAAAGGACAAGCCGGTGGAAATACTTATAAGGACCAAACGTTCTCGAGGACACATGGGAATTCTGTCAAGTACTTTCGCTTCAAATAGCTAAGTACTCTTCTTTGGTGTTGTAAGTGTTATCTGGGTGAACCTGTGCTAACGTGCCGACCTTACTTGGACTAATACATATTTGTGATTAAACCCCCTACAAGCATCCGCAACTACAGGAAATTAATTAATATATAAACCTAACCATAGCCTTAAACTCCGAGATCCTACACTTCCTTGTGCAAAGGTGTCCTAACGGGGGTTCATGTTTCTGTCACTCAGGCAACCCCACAATTAGTAGCCAAATACACAATGCATTCCCTTAGGACCATAAATGGTGAAGTATCATGTAGTCGACGTTCACATGACACCACTAGAAGTATAGCACCACAACTTAAATACTAAACCATTGAATAATAACTCAACACAAATCCACTACTAACAACATGACTTCTCCCATGTCCTCAAGAACTAAATGAACTACTCACGAGACATCATATGGATCAATATCAAAGATGATATGGTGATGGATAACAATTTGAACATAAGCAATAATCCAATGGTTCCACTCACAAGCATCAACTACAATAGTAATTAACACCGGGAAAGTTTCTCCTAAGAACTAATGCAAGATCCGACACGATTGTTACAGCGGGATGGAGTGGTGATGATGGTGCTGGTGGAGATGATGGTGTGGATGATGATGAAGCCTAGCTTGATGACGGTGTTGATGGCGACGATCTCCCCTCTTCGGGAAGGGATTTCCTCGGCAGAAATCTGTTTGCCAGAGAGCTCTTTCTCTCTCGGTGTTTTCCGCCCTGCAGAGGCAGCAGAAATCTTTCTATTGTGGCTCCTTTGGTATTAGGGTTCCGTGGGGAAGATATAGGAGAGAGGGCGGAGTCGGGAGCCGGACAGGTGGGCCACATCTTCCCTAGGCGCGGGGCAAGGTGGGCCCGCGCCTAGGGGGTGTGGGCCCTATGGCCCGGCTACGCATCGCCTTCTGGCTTCCTACGTCTTCTGGGAAAATATAATTTTCCAATATTTTTCTGGTATTTTTCTGATGTTCGTGAAATTGCATCAAAACACCTCTTTTTCCATCAGAAACCTGACTCCGGCAGTCCATCCTCCAAGAATCATCCAACATGCAAAAACAGAGGAAAAGACATAAGTAACACCTCATAATATGACATATATCAATGAATAGAGGTGAATTATGATATAGAATGGTGATGCAAATTGGACATATCACATATGCAGCCTGGTTCAATGTGATGCCCTTGCTGCTCTGTCGAACCTCAATTCCCAAGAAAAAACTCAGAAGACCGAGATCACTCATTTTGAACCGATGCATCATCTCCGCCTTGAACTGATCAAGTTCTTCCTCGTTGGAGCCCGTGATGACGAGGTCGTTGACGTATACGCCGATGAGAAGCCTTGATGTGCCAGACCCACACGTGTAAACGCCGTGCTCTAGCTTGCTCCTGTGGAACCCAAGCGAGTTCAGCTCGGTGTCGAGCTTGGCGTTCCATGCCCTCGGAGCTTGCTTGAGCCCGTACAGAGCCTTCTTGAGTCGAAGCACCTTGTGCTCCGCTCCTTTCACCTCGAAGCCCGGCGGCTGCGTGACATAGACGACCTCCTCGAGCTCGCCATTCAAGAAGGCGGACTTGACGTCCATATGGTGGACGCTCCAGCCCTCGTGCGCTGCAAGGGCGATGAGTAGATGTACGGACTCCATCCGAGCGACCGGTGCAAACACCTCCTCGTAGTCGATGCCAGAGCGTTGTACGTAGCCCTTCGCGACGAGCCGCGCCTTGTGCTTGGAGACGTTGCTGATGTAGTCCTTCTTCACCTTGTACACCCATTTGAGGCCAATGGGCCGGTGACCGGCGACGGGGTAAACCAGCTCCCATGTCCCGTTCTCCACGATCGCGCGCATTTCCTCCTCCATGGCGCGTCGCCACCAAGCTGCCGCTCGGCGGTGGTGAAGTTGGCAGGCTCTTCCTCTGCCGTAAGGTGCAGCTCGTCCGCACCTACGTCTAGGATGTTCTTCACTGTTCTGAATCGGTGTGGAACCTCCTCGTCATCATCGTCGTCGAGGTACAGTTCCACGCCCGGCGGTGGAGACACCAGCTCCACCTGCGTGTCGAGCGTTGGTGAGGGAGTGCTTGATGAAGGGGTGCAGGTCGTGGTCGTGCTTGGCATAGCCTCGTCTTGGTGCACGATGGAGCATGGCGTGGGCGCAGGCGTGTGCCTAGCCGACGCAGCGTCAGGCATCGAGGGAGGAGCACTCCCTGCTCCCAGTGTACTCCCTGCTCCAGATGGGTTTGTCCATGTCGCGTACTCAACAACAAATGAACCAAACGTACCAGAGTTGTGATCTTCATGAGTCTTCGTCCAGTCCCATCGCGAAGCTTCGTCGAAGACCACATCATGAGTGACATGAACTCGCTTCTCCACGGGATCATACACACGATACCCCTTCATGCCTACCTTGTACCCCAACATCACCATGGGGCATCTTCAATCATCTAGCTTCTTCTGGTTTGGCTGCACCACCCGCACGTGGGCGATGGAGCCAAAGGTGCGGAGGAAGTGGACGTTTGGTGCTCGTCCGTGCCACGCCTCGAACGGAGTCTTCCCGATGAGGCTTGTCGTCGGCGCACGGTTGAGGAGGAAGACCGTCGTGGTCACCGCCTCGCCCCAGAACTCCACCGGCATGCACTTTTCCTTCAGGAGACAGCGAGCCATGCCCACCACACTCCTGTTGCATCACTCCACGACGCCATTCTGCTGGGGTGAGTACGGTGTCGTTAGGTGGCGTCGCACTCCCAGCTCCTCGTAGTAGCGGTTCATCTTGTTAGAGGTGAACTCCCCTCCACGGTCGGTGCGCAGCGTGCGTACCTTCCGCTCTGCCTCGCGCTCAACCCCCGCCATGAAGCTCTTGATTGCGCTGCTCGTCTCATCCTTCATGGCCAACAAGGTGATCCACATATACCTGCTGCAATCATCAACGAGAAGGAGAAAGTACCGCTTTCCTCCGTGTGTTGCCAGAGTGACCAGACCACACATGTCACCGTGGACGAGGTCGAGAAGGCCGGTGGCGCGGTACAAGGCCTTCTGAGGGAACGGGCTCTGTTTTCCCGCCAGACAGCGGTCGCAGAGCTGCCCGACGCGTTCAATCAGTGGCAGCCCTCGCACCATCTCGCCCTTGGCGATCTTTCGGAGTGCGTCGAAGTGGATGTGGCCGTACCTCGAGTGCCACCGCCATGCCTCGTTGTTGTCGCGAGCGGAAAGACACATGGGCTACGTCAGCTCGAGACGCAACACATACAGACGCCCTGGGCTCCTCTGAACCCGAGCGAGCAGCTTGCTGTCAGGACCCCACATGTGCAACACACCGCCGTGGATGTGTGTCTCGTAGTTGATCTTGTCCAACTGGCCAATACTGATGATGTTGCTCTGCAGTCGAGGGAGATAATACACCTCTGTCAGGGTGCGATGCTCACTGTTGCGGCACTTGAAGAGAATCGTCCCACAACCACAGATGTTCACGCTTGGGCCGTTGCCCAGCTTCACTGTCCCCGTGATGCCGTTGTACAGCTCGGTGAAGGCGTCGCGCCTCCCCGTCATGTGGTTGCTCGCTCCGGTGTCGAGGAACCAGAGAGTGTCGCAGTCGCCGCCCCTCGTTGCTGCCCGTGCTTGGGAGCGCTCCTCGTTGAGAAGAACGCGCTCGGTGACAGCCTCTCTTGCCATCGTGACCGCCAGCGTGCACACGCGTGCCATCAGGAGCGCCGGCGGTTCGGCGTCGTCTTGCCTCGCCAGGTGGGCTTGCCCACCTTGTGCCTTCCTCTCCTTGCAAGGCTCGGTGCATGCCTTGGAGAAGTGGCCCATCTGGTTGCAATTGTAACAATTGACTTGCGACATGTCGTGTGTTCACCATTCGTGCCACGTCCATCATTGTCACGCCATTGTTGCATGGGCTTGCCCTTCTTCCCTGGCTTGCCGTTTCCCCCGCCAGAGCCTTGCCTCACGTTCCTTGCGGCATGCCTCCCACTCCACCTCCGTCATGAGCAGGGTGTTGCCGTTGTTGGCCGCTAGCGCTGCAGATGCGACGCACCCTTCTGAGGCCCGGAGGCAACCGAGCAGCTCTTCGATAGAGATGGAGCTCAGGTCGAGCAGAGTCTCAATGGAACAAGCCATTTGTGAGTACCGCTCTGGTACCTCGCGCAAGATCTTCTCGACGATCTTGACCTCTTCGACAACGTCGTCGGGGGAGCGCAGATTGTTCACATTCACCATGATCCGCATCGAGAATGAGTCCAGAGACTCGCCGTCACGGAACGTGAGGGCCTCAAACTCCTTGCGCAGACGTTGCGCCGTCGTCTGCCTGACACGGTCCATGCCGACCCGCATTATCTTCACGGCGTCCCACGCCTCCTTCGCCGTGCGCTTCACCATGAGCGTGGCCTGCAGATCCGGCGGCACTGCTCGCATAACCGCTGCAAGGGCGGCCTTGTCCGCCGGTACACTTGGCGCGTTCCCCTCCACCGTATGCCACAGAACGCAGGCCTCCAGATTGATCTGCATCAGAAGAGCCCACTCGACGTAGTTGGTGGGGGTTAGCATGGGCCACACGAGCACGCCGGCCGCTCCTGGATCGTGGTCTCCCGCACGACGACCTCCTTGTCGCGCCATCGTGAGCGGCTCCGACCGCGGCTCTGGCTCTGTTGCCGCGGTGGAGTTCGGGATCCCGCGGGGACCTTGCCCCCCCATCCGTTGCGGTTCCCGTCGCGGCCTTGGCAGTGGCCCGTGCCTCCGCCGCCGTCTCGCCTCCATCTCCTCGCTTCGCCATGGCCCTCAAAGCTCTACCGTGGCTCTGATACCAAATGTCGTCCGAGCACCTGCAGTGTTCGGGTGTATGACAGAGAGAAAGAGAGAGGTTTTGTGCTGCTAAAAATCGCGCAGCTTTTCTCGTTGTCTATTCCTCCTTTTATTCAGCTTATAAACGGAAAGAGCATACGATCCGATAATGTCACGCCATTCCACAACTGCTAAGCTACAGCTTGACTGAGAAACGGTCATAGGCCTAAAACCGTGCAGTGGATTAACTAACACTGTCAACATGGTGCAGCCAAGATGTTCGCCCATTTGCTCGCAATCTTCGACGCCTCAATTTGCATTTCCATTGGTGACAGAGATGGTCTCCTTTTCTGGGTGCTAGGATGAATGGGCTCATGGCCTGATGCATCGCACCGGCGATCCTCGACATGGCGAGACCATGCGTCGCGCGCCGCCGTTCAGTCCGCAAGGGTAGGCTGAGCAACAGCTGGGCAAGAGATATTTTGGGCAAACTGTCCGTCGATGCCACGGTTCAGTATCTACGGCTGTGGGTAGCGATCTCCCAGGTGGAGAGTTCGGCCGGGCAGGACACATTCAGGTGGAAATTGTGTGACAGTGGGAGTTTCTCAGCGCGCTCGACCTACCGAATACTATTCCACGGAAGAACCGCTCTGCCCGGCGCCTCGCGGCTCTGGGACTCTTTTGCGCCACTGCATTTCAAGTTCTTCGGTTGGGTGGCCCTTTGGCAGGTGTGTTGGAATTTGCCCACAGGATCAATCACATCAAACTAGACGAACATACGTACAAGAAAACTTGTGGCCACGGACACGTATCGTGTCCTTGAATTTTCTTTATTTCTTCTTTTCTCAAACTCACACGGTACAACTTTTTAGACTAGTCATGTATATATATACGAACAGACGACCTGTGGCTAAACATAGCTGGACAGTAACCTGACTTCTAGACCTACACGGACAAGAGCTTAACCAAAAGTAATACATACTAGCTAAATACCCGTGCGTTGCTACGGAGGACCGATTTACTCTTTTCTGCAAACACGTGTGACAGTATACATGTGTATTGTACTTTTTAACTGCATCATGTCGTTACGCTAATGTATTAATTTGTTATAACCTTTTTTCATGCATTTGTCTCCTACTCCGATTACTTTTTTTTCATTGTCTTGCCTAGCCTCTGATCTAAACAAATCTGAACTCTTATTACTCTCTTCGTTTGCTCGTCCACAATCAACGCCACATAATATCACATTTCTAATCTCAAAATTTCCCACATGTCATCTCTTTTGTGTATATCTGTGGAATATACACATTTCCAGTGTTTAAATGCTAAGATTTCATAGATGGAGTAAATGAAAAGAAAAACAACTCAGATGCAGAAAACCCGAGTGTAATTAGCACCCTTAATTAAGCCCGACTTTACATTTGTGGAATATATGAAAAGGCTTTCGTTTTTTTTAACAGAATGAAAAGGCTTTCGTTTTTTTTAACAGAATGAAAAGGCTTTCTTTGCTATAAACTGTGAACAGGAGTATAATATTTGAAAGAAAAAAAGTATACAAATCCAATAAAATTTAGAAATATCAAGAATGTACAATGTTCTTTAAGAAAGAAATAGAAAACTTATGATTTTTGTAAAGCCCATGTTTTTTCTAGAGATGTTATTCGAAATATCATGGTTTTTTCATATGTTTACATTTCCCAGTACATGTAGGCAAAATTAGGTATGCTGATACATGGCGAAAGAGGCTAGGTATGATCATGGCCAGAGTAGTCAGACCGGTCATGCTGGAGCAGGGCCGAGCCGGCAAAATCCGGGGCCCTGTGCGAAACTCTAAAATGGGCCCTATGACACTAATCTTTTTAAATGTTCAACAATTATAATGTATATTCCATAGTATCTTACATAGCAATTGGATAGAAGAAACATACCTATTAAACTCATGTTGTATATGTTTATTTGAACAACATCATTCTTTGAGTGTTCTTTTAAATTAAATCTACAATAATATCCTCATAATCAATCTTCTCCAACACTTCACTCTCAAGTGCTACTGTGACTAAATTATTTTCCTGTACACCAACGTTATTTTCATTTTCATCTACTTTGATAGTATCTTCCTCTACCTCAGCATTATTTTCTGTCTCAGTCTAACCATCTCTAAGATCAATGTAAGGAATAATAGCAAGTGGAAGGGTTGAAGAATTAACTGACTAGAGGACACTTACAGTTTTTTTTATACACCCTGTCCATTTCCCTTCTTTGGGATTGTATTAATTCCTCTTTTTTTCTTTTCCCTTAAGCTTTTGATATCTGGATTCTTGCTCTCTCAGTTTCATGTTCCGAAATAAGAGATGGACAACACGATTAGAATTTTTTGGAATTGAAGTAAACCTAGGGGCAAAGACAGGACAAGGAAAAATGGACAGATTGAGGAAAATGGACGCACGTACGTACCTGCTGACTAACAGACCTGATCCAATAAATCAGATTTTAGCGATGATCAGAGAAAGAACGGAAAACAGGCGGCGCCGCAGCGACTCAAAGGAAGAGCGGAAAAAGGCGGCGTAGCTGCTACTGAACGTACGCGTGACGGCTGATGCTCTTGGAATCATGGTGCTTTGATCGATCAATTGGCCCATGTAAAGCTGGCATATTTTCTTCACGGGCTGGAATCGGCGTACACGGGCAGGAAAGGAAAGGTTTTTTCCGGCATATCTATATCAGGCTGTACCAAAATTTTGGGCCCTGTGCGGGTGCACAGTGTGCACTCCTGCCGGCCCGGGCCTGTGCTGGAGGTAGTTATGATCATGGCCAGAGTAGTTAGGGCCAAGAGGATGGCGGCGGTTATGAATCAGGTCACAGTAGCTATGCACACACCGGGAGTGATGGTTATGTATCAGAGGACGGTGGTGAAGGATTAGGAGAAGACATATTCAGTGGCGAAGCTGATGAGGACGAGATATATGATGGTTTGTTGCAACATCAAATGGAAGCCGAAGACTCAGAAGGCAACAGTGATACGGCTGATGATTCTGGCGAGTCTGATCAAGAAGATATCGGCCAACCTATTCCGGCATCATGGAATAATGACAACACAGCAGCAATGACTGTGAACGATGGGCATGATTCGGCGTGGCATTATCACGCGAACAACATCTCTCTGGGTGCATTATATCCTAGCAAGAGACATCTGCAGGAAGCAATTGTTGAGTGGTCAATGTCCATGCAACGGGTCTTGAAAACGAAGATGTCATCACAACAATATTTGACATTGGTTTGCGAGAAAGCTGGATGTCCTGCAAGGGTGCATGCCCATGTCCCTAGGTATGACACAAACTGGAAGGTCACGATGTTGTGATGCACACATGCACACTTGAAAGTGTCCTTCAGGACCATCGTAACCTCACGCCAACCCTCCTGGCTAGACTGTTGTACACAAAGATAGTGAAGGGCAAAGCCATGGGGGTGAAAGCTATCATAAACAAAGTTTCTGTCAGATTTCGCTACAATATTTCATACGGAAAGGCTTGGAGGACTAAGCAAAGGGCACTGGAGGCAAGGTTTGGTTCGTTTTGAGACGGGTATGACTGTGTTGTTAGGATGCTCCAGACACTGCAGGCTAGGAATCCAGGCACCTACGTGGACATCCAACACTTTACATTGCCACAGGAACCTAATTTGAGGGTACTTCATCGAGTGTTCTTCTCATTTGCTACATGCATAGAAGCTTTCACTCACTGTCGACCAGTCATCTGTGTGGATGGTACATTTCTCACTGGCAAGTATAGGGGTCAGATATTGACTGCCATAGGTCAAGATGGAAACAATCAAGTTGTTCCACTTGCTTTTGCTTTCGTGGAGAGCGAGAACACCGAGAGTTGGGTATGGTTTTCCAGGCAGCTGAAGATAGCAATTGTGAGAGATACACCGAATGTATGCGTCCTTCATGATAGGCATCCAGGTATACTAAGCGCGATAAAGAAGCTCACACAGCCCACTCCTAATGAAGTAACTCCATGGCTGGACATGCAGAGTCGCTGGTGCATGCGGCATCTAGGGGACAATTTTTTCTCACAATTCAGGAACAAGGCTCTTATGAATCTATTCAAGAAGCTTTGCAAGCAGAACCAAGAGTGGAAGTATATCAAGTGTCGTGGCTATCTTGATGACTTCACTAAAAAACATGTGACTCAGAGGAGAGCAGCTAGAGCAGCAGCGGTCGCGGCTCATGCAGCGGCGTTAGCTACACAGGCAACAACAGGAGCAGCACCACCGGAGGAAGAACCCATTGCCCTTTGTGACTTGCCAGGATTTGACCAACCCGGTACTAGGAGAAGGCCTGACAGAAGGATTAAAAATTTTCAGGAATAGATACAACACGAGCCTGTAGAGAGGTGGTTTCTGCTACATGACAATCATGGTGCTAGGTTTGGCGTCATGACTACAAATCTGGATGAAACTTACAACTTTGTCTTGAGAGGAAGTAGGGCTCTACCATTAACAGCCATTATGGAGTGTATTTTCACCGGAACTCTGAAGTATTTCAGAGACAAACTCCAGATGGCTCAGATGCATATCATGAACAACCCAAACACGAGGTATTGTTCAAAGATCATGCATTACATGGATGCCAAGATGGAGAAGGATCGGTCCATGCATGTCATCGCCATCGGTAATCAGGAAAGAAGGTTCGAGGTACGCCTCCCTTCCAACCGGATTGGAAACGGAGAAGAGGTAAAGACACGGGAGGTGAGGATAGGCAACGAAGCCTGGCCAACGTGTGAGTGCACATGCAACAAACCCAAGCTGTTGCATCTGCCTTGCTCTCATGTACTAGCTGCATGCGGGCTGATGGGTATGGATGCGATCTCGTTTGTGTCTCCTTATTTCTTTAAGGACGCGGTGGTCAATACGTGGACAGGCGAGATGATGGGATATAGGGCATGGGGAAATTCCAACAAAGTAAATCCAGGTGAAAGGGTTTACATCCCAGATCCTGAACTGATGCGGACAGGAAGAGGAAGGCGACAATGTGTCCGCATCCGTAATGATATGGATGAATCTGAAGCCGGAGGCCCTACTAGGCAATGTTTTCTGTGTAATCAATTTGGTCATATAGACACCAGTTGCCACATCTTCGGGACTGGTGGAGCTGCTCCTCGTGGACGTGGCAGCCGAGGAAGAAGAGGCGGAGGAAGAAGAGGCAGAGGAAGAAACTAGATGTGTGGAACTATGTCTTAAATTTGTAATATGTGTGGAACTATGTCTTAAATTTGTAATGTGTGTAGAACTATGTCTTAAATTTGTAATATGTGTGGAACTATGTCTTAAATTTATAATATGTGTGGAACTATGTCTTAAATTTGCAATATGTGTGGAACTAATGTGCAGATGGCGGGATCTTTGCTGAATGCTGACATAGATAGAAAGCACCAGTCGACGGTACTGGATGCTAACCCGGGATCCTTGAAGCACCTAGTGACTCGCACTCCCATGTCGAACTGGTGCATACATCCTGATTGGCTTCAGAGGCATGTGTCATTTATTTCTCTTGCTGTTGGGATATTTATGGGCCAGAGTGACTAAACTGTTCTGCTTTCTTCTTATGTAGATTGAAGTGGGTTGGGCTCTTACCCTTCGTTCGTTTGGTTGAGGCCACTCGTATGGAGGAGATAGAAGGGCGACACCTTGGGTTCCAGACTAGTCGCTTACAGTACGACTCGTCTTTGCTCACGTGCTTGGTGGATCGATGGAGGCCCGAGACTCACACTTTCCATTTTCGATGGGGAGAGATGGCTCCTACCCTTCAGGACGTCTCGTACTTGCTGGGACTTCCGTTAGCTGGCGTGCCCATACGCCTAGTGGATCCACCGGCAAATTGGGCCCAAGACATGGCCCAACGATTCTTTGGCATCCGTGATGGAGCTCAGGCCTTTGGCCATGACAATCATGGGCCAAAATTTGGATGGTTGGAGCAGTATCAGGTGTGTTTCATTTATTTGTTCTATTTTGTTGGAGAAGTATCATGTACTGAAAATTATTCTATTTGCCAATGCAGATACAGAGGTTTGGGTTCCCGGCCACTCCGATGACTGCGCCACATATTACACGCAGCCTGGAGGCATACATTATGTGGCTGCTCGGGAAGGTGATGTTCACTGAGAACCACATGTCGACCATTAGTGCGCGATATATCCATTTTGCTAGAGGGATCGCGAAGGCGACGTGCCAGGAAGAATGCACACAGTGGAGTTAGGGTTCAACTGTCTTAGCAGCTACGTACCGAGGTATGTGCAATGCTTGCCAGTTAACCAAGGACAGTTCTGCCTTTCTAGGATGCCCATTGTTACTGCAACTGTGGTCATGGGAGAGGTTCCCTATCGGCCATCCAGAAGTAAGTGTCAACCAAATAGTCGACAACCAGGAACATGAAACAATTGTCTACCACTCTGACCTGCTGTTCGACGAAGAGCAAATTGACTTGCCTACATTTGGCACTCACTGGACCCGTCGCAAGGTCAGTGTAATGTCTTAATAAATTGCACTTCTGGTACTACAATATGAAAGTTACTAACAACTATTTTGTCATGCAGTGTCGTTTCGCGGGAGAGCAAGTCGTTAGATGCTATCCATCGTTCAGCGAGCAGTTCGACACACTGAAAGAGGATGTCGTGATTTGGGAGCCGTACACCTTGCAGACACGACACACACGATATCCCAGCGGGTTATCTATTATGTGCACTAGAGATCGATAGTATTGGCTGACTACATCGAAGATCATCTTTGATTGCCAAGTTGAGGAGATGTCTCAACAGAGGGTCACGCGGCAGTTCGGTCTTTGCCAGATGGTAGATCCCCTGCGTCCGGATGTTCCCCTTCCAGATGTCGTGCACGCGTAAGTAAATATATGTACATAAGGAATGCGTCTTATACTTCATCTATGTACTTTAATGATGGTCTAACAAATTCTAATGACAGGTACTCTCGGAAAACAATCAAGACCGCCACTCAATGGCTCCAACGGGTCGGGATTTACGTCAACGAGTGGCAGAATGCACCAACACAAGTGTGGCACGCTGGCCCGTTTGATATGGAGCTATTCCACGGATACTTACAGAGGTACATGTCGATGACACGGCTACGTCCCATTCCACACGCACATGACGATGAGATATACCCTAGCCAGTCAACACTGGAGTCCAGACAGTCAGCGGTAAGTACTTTATTTAGAGCATAATCAACATGAGTGCCTATGTAGTGCATACCTAACTATGAGACAAATGCAGACTGATATGACGTGGGAGCTACAGACTGAGGTGGCTCAGTACAGACGATCGCTTTCGACCGTTCCTCTTGTGCCCCGTCAGCAGGCTCAGTCCTTTGCCCGGCGGGTCGAGGAGAAGCTGCGGCGTATCAACGCGGCCATCACGTGCACCAGCGTCTCAGACGTCGTTTAACACCGAGAAGCACAACGCCCACCGCGTCACTCGATGGAGGAGCGCGCCCCACGTCGATCCACGCAGCAGCGCCCACCGCGTCACTCGGTGGAGGAGCGTGCCCCACATCGATCCATGGAGCAGCCACCTTCTCCAGACCATGCTGGAGGCTCGGGATGGCACGAGGAGCATATTTCTCCACCACTCCGCCACGGGCCTCGTCCACGACTCTCACAACAGGCGCCGCCGAGAGCACCACCTCCAGACCAGGCTGGAGGCTCGGGGTGGCAGCAATCACAGTTTACTTCTGACCCGTGGCAGTAATCGCAGTTTAATATCGACCAGTTGTAGCAGAACCAGATTACTTTCGAACAATGGCAGCATCATCAGCCGATCCCCTACATGGACTTCGCTTATTGACCATAATCTCATCCTCATGGTAAGCGTGTCCCTTCCTACTATTGTTAGATGCAGTATGACATTGTTCAGTACTTAATTTCTTGTACACTAGCAGGAGACTCCGTTACATGGGACAGTACTGACGACCGTGATCAGCAGACACAACACGAGCAGGTAGACTGGTTTGGCCAGTATCAACCAGGTACTCCACCACCTATCCCCACACAGGATACACAGGATCAAGGTGAAAGGTCAACTGCACCTCGCCGTGATGTGATGCCACCCCACAGATATGGATGGAGTACACCGAGGCCTCCGCCACCTCGTCGTCGACACCAGTGATATCTACTTATGTATCAGGCATTTATCTATCTATGTATGAGACATATATCTACTTATGTATCAGACATTTATCTATCTATGTATGAAACATCATTCTATTATTTCATGATTTTATTCGACAAACTACTCAACATAGCTTGCAACACAGTTCAACATAACTCGCGGTACATAAATAAGATTCCTATCTATCCCTAGCATGATGCCTTTCCCTTTCCCTTCGATGATGCCTCCTTTCCCTTTGACGATCCCTCGCACTTGCTCTTCTTTGCCTGCGCTTTCTTCTTCTCCTGCCTCTTGTCCCACTCAGCTCTCGCCTTGCTTCCAACGGGTGGCGGCATGAAGATATCATCCTCATATTCGCTCTCTTCTATCCAGGCCCTAGGTGCCACAACCTGCTTCGTCATATCAGCTCGACTCTTCTTGGCCTGCGCTTTCTTCTTCTCCTGCCTCTTATCCCACTCAGCTCTTGCCTTGCTTCCAACGGGTGGCGGCATGAAGATATCATCCTCATCTTCGCTCTCTTCTATCCAGGACCAAGGTGCATCAGCCTGCTCCATCATGTGAGCTTCACTCTTGAAGGTGAGCTTGTCCCACCTTGCCTGGATCCTGAGAAGTTCTGCTCGTACCTGATTTGGGGTCTTCAGTTTCCACCCTCTCCGATGAAGTGACTTACCAAGCATAACAAGAGCATCATGGTTCGTTACCAACGTCTTCCAGTGGGCTGGTTCATCGCCTATCATAACACTTCTCGCTATTTCGAGAAGCCCAATGGACATATCTAGCGGCCAGGGAAGCGCGTCGTTCATAGTGGAGAGGAGTGGAGGACAATGCGAGAGCAAGAGGAGAGGAGGGAAATTAATTACAGAGTAAGAGGAGGAAGAGATGAACTGGGTGAAAAGATACATCTCGTTGCCCGCATTTATAGAGGCACCGAACAGAATATGCGGGAAAAAGGGCGGGAAGGACTGGCGGGAAAGAAAGGCGGGAAGGACTGGCGGGAAAGAAGGGCGGGAAGGACTGGCGGGAGAAATCGGCGGGAAGGAGTGGCGAGAAAAATTGGCGGGATAAACGGCGCAAAAAAATAGTCCGAAACCTAAAACTTATTTGGAACCTGCAGATCAATGCAACCTTGCATGATCAATGCACCCTTCGTCCTTCCAATAGACGAACAATACGTTCGTCTGTTGAACAGCCGAACATCTGGGCCGTCGTCCTCCCAATAGACGAAACAGTGTGTCGTCTGTTCAAAAGACGAACCCTGTCTGTCGTCTGTCGAACGGCCGATCGACCAACAGATTTGCAATTTGTCCGTTTTGTGTATTATTTGTAAAATTCAATAAAAATGTATTATTTAAAAAAATTAGCCATATTACAGAATATAAATGTTCTCTAATTATTAGATGTTCCAGTTCCAGGAAGAGTTAAACAAAATGAATTAATATAGAAACTGAAGATGAAATTAACTCTTACCAGCATGAACAAACTTGTACTATAATACAGTAGATATGCATCAAGTGAAAAATTCTAGCTTGCACTTGCATCCGAATCGGTTAGATCTAGATCTAGATCTGGTAAAAAAAAAGATGTCTTCTTCATCGGGTTATGTTGCGATTCCTCGCTGTCCGGTGGTCTTTGATGGCGCGAATTACCCTGATTTCGCTGCCTTTATGCGCGTTCACATGCGCGGTCTCCGTCTTTGGGGTGTGCTCTCCGGCGAGGTCTCATGTCCGCCGTGTCCCCCTGCTCCTGTGGCTCCTCTTCCGCCGACGCCGATTGTTCTCGGTGCTGATGATTCTCAGGAGGCCAAGGATGCCGCTCAGAGTGCTGATGATAGTGCTGTTGCTGCTTATGACCTGAAGTTCAAGCAGTACTCTTCTGATCTCGAGGCCTATCGACACGCTCTGACCGCTTACACTCAGTGGGTTGATGAGGATGCTCGTGCTGCTGCTGTTCTCACCTCCAGTGTTCTGCCCAAGTATGCTGCTGAGTTTATGAGTCTTCCTACTGTTGCCGCTCAGTGGGCCCATCTTCGTCAGCGCTATCAGCCGTCTGGAGATGCTCTTTACCTATCCGTGGTTCGCCAGGAGCATGCTCTTCAGCAGGGTGATTCTACTATTGACGAGTTCTATACTCAGAGTGCTGCTATCTGGCGTCAGCTTGATTCTCTTTGTACTGCTGTTTGTGGCACATGCTCGTGTTGCCAGATTGTGCGCTCGGATTTGGAGTTTCACCGCATCTATGAGTTTCTGTCTCGGCTCCGCCAGGATTTTGAGCCCCGGCGTGCTCAGCTGAATGCTCGTGGCCATGTTCCGCTCTCTGAGGTGTTGACTGAGCTTCGGGCTGAGGAGACTCGTCTTCGTGGTGCTGGTCTTCTTGCGACTCCATCTGTGCTTTCTACTCGTGGTCCTCCTATGTCGTCTGTTTCCTCGATTCAGCCGCGGTCCTCTGTGCCGCCGCCGATACTACCCACTCCTCCAGGTCAGGGTCAGAGTCATCCCCAGCAGTTTCAGGGCTAGAGTCAGCCCCAGCAGTTTCTGGGTCAGAGTTCGCACCAGCAGTTTCAGGGCCAGAGTCAGCACCAGCAGGCTCGTGGTCAGGGTCGCCGTGGTTCTCTTCGTCACTGCTCTTACTGTAACAAGGATGGCCACACTTGGGCCACCTGTTATACACGGGATCCCAGTCTACGTCAGCAGCACCAGACTCGTGGGAAGTCGGCTCCTTCTGGATCTTCAGCAGTTGCTCTCTCCGACCAGGACATTATCAGGAGTCTTCGCGGTCTGCTTGCTGCTACAGGCTCTTCTTCGACAGGCACTGCTGGTTCTGTGACTGATTCTTCCGGCCCTGTGCGCCCACCATCTTCTACACAGTCAGGTACTTCCCCATGGTATCTGGATTCTGGAGCTTCTTTTCATATGACTTCTGAGTCTTCTTTTCTGTCCGCTCTTCGTTCCCTCCCTTCTCCTGTCCGTGTTTTCACAGCTGATGGTACCTCTCTCCCTGTTTCTAGTCGGGGCACCCTCTCTACTTCTTCCTTTTCTGTTCCTGATATTTCTCATGTTCCTCTTCTTAAGATGAATCTGTTCTCTGCTAGCCAGCTTACTGACTCTGGTTGTCACGTTATTCTTGATGCTGATTCTTGTGTTGTCCAGGACCGTCGCACGCAGGCCCTGGTTGGAGCTGGCCCTCGCAGCCGTGACTCTTCAGGACTTTGGGAGTTAGACTGGCTTCGTGTTCCCTCCGCTGCCACTTCCTCTGCCAGTTCTTCTCCGGTCGTCGCCTCTGCTACCAGCTCTTTTCAGCAGTGGCATCATCGTCTTGGTCACCTTTGTGACTCGCGTCTGTCGTCTTTAGTTCATCGTGGTCTTCTGGGGTCTGTCTCAGGAGATGGGTCTTTACATTGTCAGGGCTGTCGGTTGGGTAAACAGATTCAGCTTCCCTATCCTACTAGCACGTCTGTATCTCAGCGACCTTTTGATTTAGTTCATTCAGATGTTTGGGGTCCGGCTCCTTTCACTTCGAAAGGGGGCCATCGCTACTATATTTTATTCGTCGATGATTTTTCTCGGTACACTTGGTTGTATTTTATGCGCTCTCGCAGTGAAGTGCTTTCCATATATCAGCGTTTTGCGGCCATGGTCCGTACTCAGTATTCTACCCCCATTCGTGTTTTTCGTGCTGATTCTGCTGGTGAGTATATCTCCCAGATGTTGCGAGGTGTTCTTGCTGAGCAGGGCACCCTTGCTCAGTTCTCCTGTCCTGGCGCACATGCCCAGAATGGCGTTGCTGAGCGTAAGCACCGCCATCTTCTTGAGACCACTCGTGCTATGATGATTGCTTCTTCTCTCCCGCCGCATTTCTGGGCTGAGGCTGTTGCTACGTCGGCTTATCTCATCAATATTCAGCCTTCTGCCGCCTTGCAGGGTGGTATCCCTCTTGAGCGCCTATCTGGACAGTCTCCGGACTACTCCATGCTTCGCTTGTTTGGTTGTGTTTGCTATGTTCTCCTTGCTCCTCGCGAACGCACCAAACTGACCGCTCAGTCTGTTGAGTGTGTTTTTCTTGGATACAGTGATGAGCATAAGGGCTATCGTTGTTGGGACCCTGTTGGTCGCCGGATGCGTATCTCTCGTGATGTTACTTTTGATGAGACGCGTCCTTTCTATCCTCGTCCCACCGCTGGTACTTACCCGATGGAAGATATCTCTTTTCTTCTCTTTCCTGACACACCTCCTTCTACCCCTCTTGTGTCTTCTTCAGGATCTCCTACCCCTGCTGTCTCTTCTTCGACACCGTCCTCCTCTGCTCTGTCTAGTTCTCCTCGTTCTCCGGAATCTTCCTCTACTATTCCCTCTTCTTCATCGTCGTCTCCTGTGTCATCTTCCTCTGATGATCTTTCCTCTACTCGTCCTGTTCGTCAGCGTCGTGCCCCTAACCGTTACTCTCCTAGTCAGTATGGTCTTTCTGTTGCCTCCGAGCCGACTTCTTATCGGGATGCTGAGCATCATCCTGAGTGGCAGCTGGCCATGGCTGAGGAGATTGCTGCGCTTGAGCGCACTGGCACCTGGGATCTTGTTTCTCCTCCTCCCGGTGTTCGTCCTATCACGTGTAAGTGGGTCTATAAGATTAAGACTCGCTCTGATGGATCTCTTGAGCGCTATAAAGCGCGTCTTGTGGCTCGTGGTTTTCAGCAGGAGCATGGTCGTGACTATGATGAGACTTTTGCTCCTGTGGCTCATATGACCACTATGCGTACTCTTCTTGCTGTTGCTTCTGTTCGTCACTGGTCTGTGTCCCAGCTTGATGTTCAGAATGCCTTTCTCAATGGTGAGTTGAGTGAGGAGGTTTATATGCAGCCTCCTCCTGGGTATTCTGTTTCCGAGGGGATGGTTTGTCGTCTTCGACGTTCTCTTTATGGCCTCAAACAGGCCCCTCGTGCCTGGTTTGAGCGCTTTGCTTCTGTAGTGACTGCTGCTGGTTTCTCCCCTAGTGCTCATGATCTAGCGTTGTTTGTTCACACTCCTTCTCGTGGACGCAATCTTCTTCTTCTCTATGTTGATGATATGATCATTACTGGTGATGATCCTGAGTATATCGCCTTTGTTAAGGCTCGTCTTCGTGATCAGTTTCTTATGACTGATCTTGGTCCTCTTCGATACTTTCTTGGGATTGAGGTTTCCTCCACTTCTGATGGCTTCTACATCTCTCAGGAAAAGTATATTCAGGATCTTCTTACTCGTGCTGCTCTTGGGGATGAGCGCACTGTTGAGACCCCTATGGAGCTTAATGTTAAGCTTACTGATGGTGATCCTCTTTCTGATCCGACGCGTTATCGTCATCTTGTTGGGAGTCTTGTTTATCTTACTGTCACTCGTCCTGACATCTCTTATCCTGTTCATATTCTGAGTCAGTTTGTTTCTACTCCTACCACTGTTCACTATAGTCATCTTCTCCGTGTTCTTCGTTATCTTCGTGGTACGATCACTCGTCGTCTTTTCTTTCCTCGTTCCAGCTCCCTCCAGCTCCAGTGCTATTCGGACGCTACGTGGGCGAGTGATCCTTCGGATCGCCGTTCACTTTCTGCTTACTGTGTGTTTCTTGGTGGTTCGCTCATTGCTTGGAAGACGAAGAAACAGATAGCGGTTTCCCGTTCGAGTGTTGAGGCTGAGTTGCGTGCTATGGCCTTGTTGACTGCTGAGGTGACCTGGTTATGGTGGTTACTTGCGGATTTTGGGGTCTCTATTACCACACCCAGTCTCGTTTTGTCTGATAGTACAGGTGCTATTAGTATTGCACGTGATCCGGTCAAGCATGAGCTTACCAAGCATACTGGTGTTGATGCTTTCTATACACGTGCTCAGGTGCAGGCTCAGGTTATTGCGCTTCAGTATGTGCCTTCCGATTTACAGTTGGCGGATTTCTTCACGAAGGCCCAGACCAGAGCGCAGCATGATTTCTTACTCTCCAAACTCAGTGTTGTGGATCCACCATGAGTTTGAGGGGGGTGTTAGATGTATATATCTGTATATTGTATTTCCCCCATATGTTAGGGGGCTTCCTGCATATTTGCCCTGTACTTGTACTATATATTGTGGCCTTTGGCCCCCAGAGGAATATAAGTTGCATATTCCTGACAGAATTGAAGAAAACTTGGATCATTCAAGAGAGTCGTCGCCAAACTTTCAAATTAAAGAAAAAGAAGTGTAGGTGAATGGATCCGAAGGAAAGGATTGGACAGAACACAAATTTTGCTATTCGATGAAACACGTGAATAAGCAAAACACTAATCCTGGATCCACAACGGTGGTGGGGAAACTCGAGCTCGGAGGCTGTGCGCAGTACACGGGTTGACGGCGCTACCGCGTGAGCTCCACATTCTAACGAAACTGGAGCGCCAGGCCATAGCGAGCTGCCAGGACACACTAGCTGCAAGCTACCGATGACGGACAGGGTCAGCGTGTTTAAACCATCGACGGATCAGCAGCAGTCACAAAGAATTCTAGATTGGATCAATGGATAGGTCAAGGATTGGAAAACCGATGTAGGACTTGAGACAAAGTGCTGACGTAGCCGACGACGACAAGCACCTCGATTTAGTGAAGGAAGCTGGAGAAAGGACTTGAATAGGAAAGTGTCGACGAATGCCTCGCCGACGGCCACCGGCCCTGTGCGACCTTGAAGTCGTTGTTGACGCTTGATCTGCTCTGACCCGACGAGGAAGGTCAGGAACCGCCGGCTTCGATGCCCTCGCCTGCGCCCACGAGTGGATATTGGCCAGATCAAATCGGCGAAGCCTCACATCAGTACCAGGCCAGTCAGCAACGACTCTGTCATCCTATCCCCATGCATCTCTCCCGAGGTAATTGCAGAAAACACCATTTGTTGGTGCTGTTTTTGCACAAAACACAATCTAAGATACTTTTTGCACAAAACACCGGTTTTGATGTATTCTATTGCACAAAACACTAATCTTATTATTAACTAGATAGACATTGAATTAGGCACGTAGTACCCACTAGCAGTTCTTACCTAGCTCCAACATGAATTCACCTTAACCAAACTCAGATGTAACTGGTCACGTCGAGAGTTGGACCGCTAGACCGGAAAGAGAAGACAAATGCAGCGGAGCTTCCGCGTTTCAGGTTAATTTCTCTCATAGTCTTGACTAATAGTAAAACAAAGCTGAGCTAACTTAGAGATTATAATAAGGAGAGCGAATCATACATACTGTTTTTTTGGCGGTGCCTCTAGCGCCATTGATGTCTTTTTTTTGCCTGTGGAGGAACCGTAACGAGAACAACAACCACTCTGGAGGCGCTATCAATAGGGCCCTACATTCTTAATTAGCTATTTACCTTGTTGATGACGAAATTAGTGTTTTGTGCAACAATTTACAGCAAAACCTGGTGTTTTCCGTAAAATAAATCTTAGACTGTGTTCTGTGCAAAACCGGCACCAATATGTGGTGTTATGTGCAATTTCCTCATCTCTCCCTTCATGCTCCTGCTCCTCTCCTTCCTCGCGCAACCCAACGACGGCTCCCACATTACCAGAGATCACCATCTGAAATCCCCTGACCGTACCTTGCAAGTTCAGGTCGATTCGATTTGGCCCAAATATGATATGCCAGACAGGAGGTGGCCGCATGCCTGTATCACCAATCCATGACAAGGACTGAAGGAGGAGCACAGATCAAGAGGATCCGCTCGGGGTGCAGCCATGGCGTTGGAGGATGGCAGGATCCAGGTCGCGCCATTCCCCTCAATTCACACCCCGCCCGCCGCCGGGCCAGCATGCATTGCCCTCTGAATCCCCCACATCCACTGCGTCGCGCCACCCTCCGCTACTCCTCCTCGCACGCAGCCTCCGCCGCCCCCAGTTCCTTCGCTTGCATGGACTCCGGCACCGCCCACCTTGCGCCGGCTACCTATACTCCAGCGTGTGCGCCTTCTCCCGCTGGGAAGAGGAGGACGGAGGGAGGTGGGGTCGCATGGGTTAGGCCGCGCTCACCATCGACGGGGAAGATGAGGAGGAGGTGAAGTGCGGTGGAGGCGGTGTTGATATTTAATCTAAGCAGTAGATTATTATTACTGATCACACAATGTTGCACCTAATAGTGTTAGTGACATAAGTAACCAGATTACTTACGGGTTGCCATCGCCTGCTTGATGCAGGCTCGATGAAGAGTTGACGGAGGTGTTGTAGACGAAGTGGGGATCCTCATGATCCCCTCTGGTCTCCACCTACACTGGCCTGGAACGGCCTGGCGAGATGCAGATCTTCCTGC
This sequence comes from Avena sativa, assembly GCA_916181665.1. Taxonomy (NCBI): domain Eukaryota; kingdom Viridiplantae; phylum Streptophyta; class Magnoliopsida; order Poales; family Poaceae; genus Avena; species Avena sativa. The sequence continues at coordinate 170,904,568 of OV702282.1, forward strand.
CGTTTCAGCACTCCCTTCAGATCGGTAAGGGTTTAGGGTTTTCGGGAGGTGTTGCTAAATGTCGACTAGGGTGACGATCGTTTGCAGCCGGGACTCCCTTTTTATATGGCGCTGCACGGCAGGGGACCTGAACCATCGATTGGTTTAGGCACCCCCGATCAGGGCGCGACGTTAGCGCACATGGAGGTCACAAACGTTGGTTCGTGGGGCCTCTCTGCTTATCGTTTGACTTATCCTTCTATCTCTTTATCTCTTGTTTGTTTAAACGTTACATGACTTGTTAAACGTGACAGATCAAACCAACATTCTCCCCCTTGATCGTTAGGTTTAACTTCATCCACCCATTTATCCATAGGAATAATATATCAAAGTGAAGTGTTACAATAGCCAATGAAATGTTGTTGAACGCCAACACTTATGGTACACAAGCCCATTTCGAAATGGATAACTTTTTTCCTTATTGGGAGTGGTTCTCTATAATGGTCCCTTTATTCCAGAATCATAAGGCCTCCCGTAATCCCATACCGGCAACATGCTCACGAAAAATACTGGGTGGTAAGCCTTTGGTAAGCGGATCCGCAAGCATATGAGTCGTTCGTATATGCTTAACATTAATTGTTTGATCCTGGATCCTATCTTTCACAACATAATACTTGATATCAATGTTCTTGGCAGCAGCACTTGACTTGTTGTTACTCGTATAGAAGATTGCAGGCTCATTGTCGCAGTATAATAAAAGTGGTCTTGAAATGCCGTCCACCACTCTAAGTCCGGGTATAAAATTCTTTAACCATACAGCCTGCCCAGTGGCCTCATAACATGCTATGTATTCTGCTTGCATCATAGATGAAGCAGTTATCGTTTGCTTGGAGATTTTCCACGATATAGCTCCTCCGGAAAGTGTGAATATATAACCTGATGTGGATTTCTTACTGTCCACACAACCGGCATAATCAGCATCTGAGTAACCAATAACTTTTAGGTTATCAGACCTTCTATAAGTGAGCATGTAGTCTTTTGTCCCTTGCATATATCGCAAGACTTTCTTTGCGGCCTTATAGTGGTCTAGTCCTGGATTCGATTGGAATCTGCCAAGCATCTCGGTTATAAAAGCCAAGTCAGGGCGCGTATAGACTTGCGCATACATGATTCTTCCGACAGCTGAAGCATAGGGAACCGACTTCATCTGATCAGTTTCAATTTGGTTCCTTGGACATTGAAAAGTCCCAAATTTATCGTCCTTGACTATAGAAGCAGGTGAGGGTGAGCACTTGTCCATATTGTATTTCTTTAGTACTCGCTCAAAGTATGCCTTCTGTGATAGTCCCAACACATCTTGAGACCTATCCCGATGAATCTCTATTCCAAGAACATACGAGGCTTCACCGAGATCTTCCATATCAAAATTGGAAGACAGAAAATTCTTGGTCTCATGCAGCATATCCTTATTGCTACAGGCCAACAATATATCATCCACATACAGGACCAATATTGTGAACCTACTGCCTTTGAACTTGACATAAATGCAGTTGTCCACAACATTTTCCGTAAAACCAAAAGTTCTAATAACTTTATCGAACTTCAGGTACCATTGTCTTGAAGCTTGCTTCAATCCATAAATAGATTTCTTTAGTCGACATGCCAAATGTTCTTTTCCTTGTACAACAAAACCTTCTGGTTGAGTCATGTAAACATCTTCATTCAAATCACCATTCAGGAACGCCGTCTTAACATCCATTTGATGCAGCTCTAAATCATAGTGAGCTATTAATGCCATAATGATTCTAAAAGAATCTTTACTTGACATAGAAGAGAAAGTCTCGTTGTAATAGATTCCTTCTCTTTGTGTAAATCCTTTCGCAACAAGCCTTGCTTTGAACCTTTCGACGTTCCCTTTGGAGTCATACTTGGTTTTATAGACCCATTTGCAGCCTACTCTTTTAGCTCCATCAGGAATCTCTACTAAGTCCCAAACTTCATTTGTGCCCATAGACTTCAATTCGTCTTCCATGGCGGCTACCCATTTTGATGTGTTCTCACTTTTCATAGCCTCCTTGTAGGAGGATGGGTCCTCCACCTTTCCCATATCATTGACATCCTCACTCATGTAAGTGATATAATCATCTGATATGGCTTTCTTTCTTTCACGTTGTGTTCTTCGCAGCGGAGGTGGTGGTGGAGGATCATTTTCTGGTTGAGGTTCATGTTCCTCCCGAGGTCATCTTGTGAATCTCCATTTGGTTCGGGATCATTATTAGTTTCAACATGAGTATTTTCAGTATGTGTATTGGATGTCACGTCAAAATTTCGAAATGGGAAAACAATCTCTTGGATAGTCGGGGATGGAGCGCACACCCGCTTCTCTTCAAGATCAAAACCCTTACTTCCGTGACTTCATTATCCTCAAAAAAATACCTCTTGTCTAGTTTCCACGAATTTAGTGGTATGGCCTAGACAATAAAAGTGATATCCCTTTCCCCTATGAGGGTATCCAATAAAGTGACAACTTAATGTCTTTGGATCCAGTTTCTTAAGTTGTGGATTGAATATTTTCGCTTCAGCAGGACATCCCCACACATGTAGGTAATTTAAGCTCGGTTTATTTCCCGTCCACATCTCGTAAGGTGTGTCTGGTGCAGACTTAGTGGGAGCAATATTTAGTACATGTGCGGTTGTCTTTAAAGCCTCCATCCATAGGCTTACTGGCAAACTTGCGTGACTAAGCATGCTTCGCACCATGTCCATGAGGGTGCGGTTGCGGCATTCGTCCACGCCATTTTGCTGAGGTTCACCAGGCATTGAGTAGTGGGCAACAATTCCATTCTCAGCCAGAAACTTCGCAAAAGGTCCGGGAATTTGCCCATAAGGAGCATGACTACCATAATACTGAAGGGAATATGCCCTGAGAGGCAATAATAAAGTGTTTATTATGTGTATTCCAAGTATATGATAGATGTTTATTTTGCATGCTATAATTGTATTAATACGGAAACATTAATACATGTGTGTTTAATAAACAAACAGAAAGTTCCTAGTTATGCCTCTCTCATAAACTAGCTCGTTGATTAACAAGATGATCAAGGTTTCCTGATCATGGACATTGGATGTTGTTAATAACGGGATCACAACATTAGTGTAATGGTGTGATGAACATTCATCCGAAGTATAGCATTACGATCAAAGTCATTGAGTTTATATTGCTATAACAACTTACGAAGTGATCCTAATCCTTAGACCATGAGATCATGTCAATCACTAACACCGGAAGAGTTTCTTGATAACATCAAACGTCACACCGTAACAGGGTGATTATAAAGATGGATTCAGAACTAATAAAGTGTTATGTTGAGGCTCATGGATCGAGAGTGGAATTTGTTCATCCCGATGACGGATAGATATACTCTGGGCCCTCTCGGTGATATCACATTGATTAGCTTGCAAGCAAGTGATTTGATCACTAGAATGTTATATCACAGGAACGAGAAAAGAGTGCATGTCGGTAACGAGATCAAACTAGGTATGGAGATACCGATGATCGAATCTCGGACATGTAATATATCGTGAAACAAAGGGATTAAGATACTAGCGTAAAAGGTTCCGACGATCACAAGAAAGTCATCGTTGAATGTGTGGGAGTCAGTATGGGTCTCCAGATCCCGCTTCTGATTATTGATCCGAGAGGGGTCTCGATCATGTCCACATTATTCACGAACCGTAGGGTGACACACTTAAGAGACACCGACATCCAATTGGAGCAAATGTTTCATGCCGAAAGAATGAACAAGCGCAGGAATTTATTTCACTAGATACCGAAACAGGTTTTCGGGTGAAATTGCAAAAGTGGTTATGCATGTGAAATAGAATTCTAGCAAGGGGTTATTTGTGAATGTTTGTCATTAAAGTAATTGACAAAATTCTGAATAAAATAAAAGAGTTTTATTTAATGAGAGTTTGCATTAAATTTGGTGGAAATTTAATGGGAATTTGAGTGGACTTTTGAGTGGAGGGATTTTAAAGGAGATTTGTGAGTGGAGTGTCCACCCACATGAAGAGGGGAGGGCAAGGGGGCAGCCCCCATGAGCCGGCCACCCCCTTGGGGTTCCCCCCCTCCTCCTATAAAAGGAGCCCCCCTCCTCACTTGTCTCTCACACCTCCTCGTGAAGGATCTCTCTCCCCCTCTAGAATTTATCCCCCATGGTCTCGGACTAGCGAGATACATGTTCCCGGTGGCTATTCGGCAAGAAATAGTTGTGCTTCCGCTGCATCGCTGGAGCGAGGAGGCGGAGGTTTCTCGGTGCCTCGAACGTGTGTTTGAGCACGGATGCGCTGCTGATTTGCGACGCTAGGACTTCCTCTCAATCTTGAGATCGGCAAGAGATCGTCTACATCAACCACGAGTTGAACTCGTTAAGCTTTGTTGGTCTTCAAGGGTATGTTTAGCGCTTTGTTAGCATAATAAGATGATACCTCATTTAAATATCAAGATAAGAATGTGTTCTTCCTTTAGTATGCACCGATTATGTTTTCATCGCTCCAAGACATCACGTGATGATCGGGTGTTCTTGGATCCACGACCATATTTCGGGTGTAAAACAGTTACACATGCGAATACTAAGGTTCTAACTTGGCGAGCCTAGCATGTACAGACATGGCCTCAGAACACGGACCGAAAGGTTAAGCATGAGTCATATAGTTGATATGATGCCCATTTGATGCTCGCCTTTGAAGCTATACCGACTCACGTGATGATCGGACTTGGTGTAGTGGATTTGGTTCATGTAATCACCAAAAAGGCACGAGGGATGTCGTTTTTGAGTGGGAGTTCATTCATAATAAAGATTAGTTGAACTCAATCTATCATACACTTAGTCTAAACTTTACAAATTCTGTTGTAGATGGCACCACCTGCTTTTAATTTCAATGTGTTTATGGAGAAAGAGAAACTAGCAACGAACGGTAGCAACTTTACCGAATGGGCCATGAATTTGAGGATTCTCCTCTCTGCTGCACAAAAGCAATATGTGCTAGAAGCGCCGTTAGGCCCCCCACCTTTTGATGATGCCCCTGACGAGGAGAAGAATGTCTATCAGACTCGTCAGGAGGACCACAACTTAGTTCATTGCGGCATATTGTATGGGCTAGAGCCGGAACTTCGAAAGCGTTTCGAAAACGGCAATGCATTTGATACAATGAGTGAGTTGAAAATGATTTTCGACACACATGCTGCTGTAGAGAGCTACAACGCTTCAAAAAAGTTCTTTAGCTGCATGATGGAAGAGCACAGCTCCGTTAGTGAGCATGTACTCAAGATGTCGGGTTACGCCGATAAGCTTGTGTCCTTGGGAATATCGATTCCCATTGACTTAGGCATCCATCGTGTTCTGCAGTCTCTGCCACCTAGCTATAAGAGCTTCGTGATGAACTATAATATGCAAGGCATGAAGAAGTCTCTCCCCGAGCTTCTGCCAATGCTTAAAACTGCAGAAGTGGAGATCAAAAAGGAACACCAAGTGTTGATGATCAATAGGAACACTGGTTTCAAGAAAGACAAGAAGGGAAAACGGAAGGGAAGTAAGGGCGGCAAGCCGGTTGCCGCGCCTGAAAAGAAACCCCGAGTTGGACCTAAGTCTGATTCCGAGTGCTACTATTGTAAGGGGACTGGCCACTGGAAGCGCAACTGCCCCAAGTATCTGGCAGACAAGAAGGCCGGCAAGGCAAACAAAGGTATATATGATATACATTTTATTGATGTGTACTTGACTAGTGCTCGCAGTAGCACCTGGGTATTTGATACCGGTTCAGTTGCTAATATTTGTAACTCGAATCAGGGGCTGCGGAACAAGCGACCGCTAGCAAGGGGTGAGGTCAAGTTGCGTGTCGGCAATGGATCAAGCGTTGATGTGATCGCCGTCGGAACGCTGCCTCTCCACTTGCCATCGGGATTAGTTATAAACTTAAATAAATGTTATCTGGTGCCTACACTGAGCATGAACATTGTATCTGGATCGTGTTTGATGCGAAGTGGTTATTCATTTAAATCCGAGAACAATGGTTGTTCCATTTATATGAATGAAATCTTTTATGGTCATGCACCGATGATGAATGGTTTATTTCTATTAGATCTCGATGATAATGTTACACATATTCATAATGTTGATGCTAAAAGGATTAAACTTAATGATGATATATCCTTATATATGTGGCACTGCCGTCTAGGTCATATTGGCGTTAAACGCATGAAGAAGCTCCATTCGGATGGACTTTTGGAATCACTTGATTATGAATCATTTGATACATGTGAGCCATGCCTTATGGGCAAGATGACTAGAACGCCGTTTTCCGGTTCAATGGAACGGGCGACAGATTTATTGGAAATCATACATTCTGATGTATGTGGTCCAATGAGTGTGTCGGCGCGAGGTGGATATCGTTATTTTGTTACTTTCACGGATGATTTGAGTAGATACGGTTATATCTACTTGATGAAACACAAGTCTGAAACCTTTGAAAAGTTCAAGGAATTTCAGAATGAAGTGGAAAATCATCGTAATAGAAAGATCAAATTTCTACGGTCCGACCGTGGAGGTGAGTATCTAAGTTACGAGTTTAGCACTCACATGAAAGAGTGTGAAATTGTTTCACAACTCACACCTGCCGGAACACCACAGCGAAATGGTGTGTCGGAACGTCGTAATCGTACTTTATTAGATATGGTTCGATCTATGATGTCTCTGACGGACTTGCCGTTGTCATTTTGGGGTTATGCACTAGAAACTGCTGCATTCACTTTAAATCGGGCACCATCTAAATCCGTTGAAAAGACACCGTATGAATTGTGGTTTGGAAACAAACCTAAGCTGTCATTTCTTAAAGTTTGGGGATGCGATGTTTATGTGAAGAAACTTCAACCGGATAAACTCGAACCCAAAGCGGAAAAATGCGTCTTCATAGGATACCCTAAAGAAACTATTGGGTATTCCTTCTATCACAGATCCGAGGGCAAGGTTTTTGTTGCCAAGAATGGATCCTTTCTAGAGAAAGAGTTTCTCGCGAAAGGTGTGAGTAGTCGGAAGGTAGAACTCGAAGAGGTTGTGGAACCTTCTCTTCAAAGTATGGCGAGTAGCGCAGCGCGGGAAGTTGTTCCGGAGTTGGATCCACCTGTTGAAGAGGGAACTAATGATAATGATCATGAAACTCCAAAAGAGAGTACTACCGAACCTCGCAGGTCAAACAGGACGCGTGCAGCTCCCGAGCTGTACGGAAATCCTGTCATGAATTTCATGGTTGATGAAAATGATGACCCTGTGACGTATGAAGAAGCGATGATGAGCCCGGATTCCAACAAATGGTTAGAAGCCATGAAATCCGAGATGGAATCCATGTATGAAAATCAAGTTTGGAACTTGGTGGAACTACCTCACGACCGAAAGGCCGTGGAGAACAAATGGATTTTCAAAAGGAAAACTGATGCTGATGGTAATGTGACCGTCTATAAAGCTCGACTTGTCGCAAAGGGGTTTCGACAAATTCAAGGAGTTGACTACGATGAGACTTTCTCTCCCGTAGCGATGCTAAAGTCAGTTAGGATTATGTTAGCAATTGCTGCATATTTCGATTATGAGATATGGCAGATGGATGTAAAAACCGCGTTTCTCAATGGGAATATTGAAGAAGAGTTGTATATGATACAACCAAAGGGTTTTGTCGATCCTAAGGATGCTAACAAGGTGTGCAAGCTTCAGCGATCCATCTATGGATTGAAGCAAGCATCACGAAGTTGGAATCTCCGCTTTGATGAGGTGATCAAAGAGTTTGGATTTGTCCAAACTTATGGAGAAGCTTGTATTTACAAGAAAGTGAGTGGGAGCAATGTGGCATTTCTGATATTATATGTGGATGACATATTATTGATCGGAAATGATATAGATCTTTTAAACAGTGTTAAAAGTTATCTAAACAGCAAATTTTCAATGAAGGACCTAGGTGAAGCGTCATACATATTAGGCATAAAGATCTATAGAGATAGATCTAGGCGCCTAATAGGGCTATCGCAAAGTACATACCTTGATAAGATTTTAAAGAAGTTTAAAATGGACGGAAGTAAGAAGGGGTTCTTACCTATGTTGCAAGGCAAGACATTGAGTAAGACTCAAAGTCCGGCTTCGGCGGAAGAAAGAGAGATAATGGACAAAGTCCCCTATGCTTCAGCCATAGGCTCTATAATGTACGCCATGCTATGTACAAGACCGGATGTGGCACATGCTATTAGTTTGACTAGTAGGTACCAATCGGATCCAGGTTCGGAACACTAGATAGCGGTCAAGAATATCCTTAAGTACTTACGAAGAACTAAGGATATGTTTCTTGTATACGGAGGTGAAGAAGAGCTCGTCGCTAAGTGTTATGTCGACGCTAGCTTTGACACCGATCCGGATGACTCTAAGTCTCAATCCGGATACGTATTTCTCATGAATGGCGGAGCGGTTAGTTGGAGGAGCTCCAAACAACCTGTGGTAGCGGGATCAACAACGGAGGCCGAATATGTTGCTGCTTCAGAAGCGGCTCAGGAAGCAGTTTGGATGAAGGAGTTCATATCCGAACTAGGAGTGGTGGCAAACGCGTTGGACCCAATGGTGATCTATTGTGACAACAATGGTGCCATTGCCAATGCCAAAGAGCCAAGGTCTCACAAGCATTCCAAACATATTAAGCGCCGGTTTCACTCCATCCGCGAGCATGTCAAGGATGGAGATATAAAGATTTGTAAAGTACATACGGATCTCAATGTAGCAGATCCGTTGACTAAAACTCTCCCTAGAGCAAAACATGATCAACACCAGAACTCAATGGGTGTTAGATTTATCACTATGTAACTAGATTATTGTCTCTAGTGCAAGTGGGAGACTGAAGGGAATATGCCCTGAGAGGCAATAATAAAGTGTTTATTATGTGTATTCCAAGTATATGATAGATGTTTATTTTGCATGCTATAATTGTATTAATACGGAAACATTAATACATGTGTGTTTAATAAACAAACAGAAAGTTCCTAGTTATGCCTCTCTCATAAACTAGCTCGTTGATTAACAAGATGATCAAGGTTTCCTGATCATGGACATTGGATGTTGTTAATAACGGGATCACAACATTAGTGTAATGGTGTGATGAACATTCATCCGAAGTATAGCATTACGATCAAAGTCATTGAGTTTATATTGCTATAACAACTTACGAAGTGATCCTAATCCTTAGACCATGAGATCATGTCAATCACTAACACCGGAAGAGTTTCTTGATAACATCAAACGTCACACCGTAACAGGGTGATTATAAAGATGGATTCAGAACTAATAAAGTGTTATGTTGAGGCTCATGGATCGAGAGTGGAATTTGTTCATCCCGATGACAGATAGATATACTCTGGGCCCTCTCGGTGATATCACATTGATTAGCTTGCAAGCAAGTGATTTGATCACTAGAATGTTATATCACAGGAATGAGAAAAGAGTGCATGTCGGTAACGAGATCAAACTAGGTATGGAGATACCGATGATCGAATCTCGGACATGTAATATATCGTGAAACAAAGGGATTAAGATATACTAGCGTAAAAGGTTCCGACGATCACAAGAAAGTCATCGTTGAATGTGTGGGAGTCAGTATGGGTCTCCAGATCCCGCTTCTGATTATTGATCCGAGAGGGGTCTCGATCATGTCCGCATTATTCACGAACCGTAGGGTGACACACTTAAGAGACACCGACATCCAATTGGAGCAAATGTTTCATGCCGAAAGAATGAACAAGCGCAGGAATTTATTTCACTAGATACCGAAACAGGTTTTCGAGTGAAATTGCATAAAGTGGTTATGCATGTGAAATAGAATTCTAGCAAGGGGTTATTTGTGAATGTTTGTCATTAAAGTAATTGACAAAATTCTGAATAAAATAAAAGAGTTTTATTTAATGAGAGTTTGCATTAAATTTGGTGGAAATTTAATGGGAATTTGAGTGGACTTTTGAGTGGAGGGAATTTAAAGGAGATTTGTGAGTGGAGTGTCCACCCACATGAAGAGGGGAGGGCAAGGGGGCAGCCCCATGCGCCGGCCACCCCCTTGGGGTTCCCCCCCTCCTCCTATAAAAGGAGCCCCCCTCCTCACTTGTCTCTCACACCTCCTCGTGAAGGATCTCTCTCCCCCTCTAGAATTTATCCCCCATGGTCTCGGACTAGCGAGATACATGTTCCCGGTGGCTATTCGGCAAGAAAGAGTTGTGCTTCCGCTGCATCGCTGGAGCGAGGAGGCGGAGGTTGCTCGGTGCCTCGAACGTGTGTGCGAGCACGGATGCGCTGCTGATTTGCGGCGCTAGGACTTCCTCTCGATCTTGAGATCGGCAAGAGATCGTCTACATCAACCACGAGTTGAACTCGTTAAGCTTTGTCGGTCTTCAAGGGTATGTTCTCTACGGATATACATCCGCCCGTTGTTTGTATCTAGTAGATAGATCTTGGTATATAGTTCACATCGTAGGAAAATTTTTGTTTTCTATGCTGCGAACCCTACAAATACTCTCCCCCGCGATCAGACCTTACAACTTTAATTTTCTCATTTAGTTGGTTCTCAACTTCTGCTTTGAATACTTTGAATTTTTCCAAAGCTTCCGATCGATCACGTATAGGGTAAATATACCCATATCGGGAAAAGTCATCCGTGAATGTGATGAATGAATCAAAACCATCCATAGACTTTACATTAAGAGGACCGCAAACATCAGTATGAATAAGTTCGAGGACCCTCGTGGATCTTACTGCTCCTTTCTTAATGGTTTTAGCATATTTTCCTTTAATGCAATCAATGCATTTGTCAGCATTTGAGAAGTCCAATGGAAGAAGTATTTCATTTTTAATCAAACGTTCAATTCCCCCCCTTGAAATGTGGCCTAAACGATGATGACACAATTTTGAAGAAGTGCTCATGCCCTTCCATTTCTTATTAGTGCTGCATTTCTCATTCACATCATTCATATTCACATCATTCACATTCACATCATTCACATGCAGAATAGAATCATTGACGGATAACATATATAGTTTGCCTCGCCTGACACCGAGACCAATATCTTTATTACAACGCTTTAAAACACATTGATTGTTTCCAAATAGACATTCAAACATGTCATCGTCTAAACATGAAACTGAAATAAGATTCCTACTTAAGGTAGGGACATAAAGAAAATTATTCAAACGAAGGAAAAATCCGGTGTCTAGCTCCAGATCGAGAGAACCCAAAGCTTCAACGTCTTCTTCCTTCCCATTTGCCACCTTAAGCCTTCTTTCCCGCGAACTTATGGTGCGGATTGTATGGAATCTCTGTATGGAATTAGCAACATGAACAGTTGCTCCTGAGTCAATCCACCATGTATTTCTAGAGAAATCAACATAAAGAGATTCATCTATAAATGTAATTTCATCATTACCTCTCTTGGCTAGCCACTTCAGCCATTTTGTACAATCCTTCTTGTAGTGTCCTTCCTGCTTGAAAAAGTTACACACGTTTGACCCAACACCAGCAGAAGTGCCAGGATCAGAACTTGTGGAACTAGAGCCCTTCCCTTTTGTAGGTGTCTTGCCTTGGAACTGCTTCTTCTTGGGAGGACCATTCCAGACATTCTTCCTCTTTGAGGTGCCAACCTGTAAGGCTTGATCCTTGATTTGCTTGATAATCCTCTCTTCCTCCTGGACAATTTTAGGAGTCATCTCGGTCAGTGGCCATTTTTCCTTCAGAGAGTTATAGTTTATCTTAAACTGCTCAAATTCAGCAGGTAGTGATTCCAATATCATGACTATAAGTAGGCTCTCACTGAGTTCACATTTAAGAACTTTAAGCTCTTGATGAGCATTCACTTTCCTCAGTATGTGAGTCCTAACCTCATCTTTAACAGTTACAGTATATTTCTCAAGAAGCTTATAGAAAATCTCATGAGCATAAATCTTCTCGGAGCCCTTGAATTGCTCCTCAACAGTTGCCAGAAACTCCTTGGCAGTGTCCTTCTTAGGGAGTGCACCGGCAATATCAGGAGATATGGATGCATTCATTAAGAGAAGAGCAATATTGAAATGCACAGAATAAAGAAAAATAGACAACAGTTAAAAAAAACTGCTTCTGTAATCAGAACTGGGCCGCAGCCCAGCCATGCTTTCAGCCCATTAGAGCCCCTGAGGCCCGTCAGTGCCCCCGCAGCGCTCTCGGTCGTCGGATGGAATCCGATGGCTGTCATTGAGCCGCTCCTTGTCATCACTGGGGAAGGGGCAGCTCTAACCCTAGCCTTATCCATTCACCCCCACGCAGCGACGCATGCGCGACACAGGCAGCGCGACGGCGGCGGCGCGTGCACGCTCGCTTGCTTCGCAGCTGCCGCGGGAGCTGGGGCCCGGCGTCCTTCCTCTCCGGCGGCGCCCCCTCCTGGCCCTCTTTCCCCGTTCCTCTCGCGAGCATAGGCAGAGCGGCGGCGGCGATGCATCCGCGCTCGCCGGCTTGCAGATATGGCGGCACGGCGGCTGCGCTCGACGGAGCAGCGTGCGAGGACCAAGTCCAGCGCGCTCCTTCGCCGAGCGTGGCCTCTGGTGCCCGCCCGTCGTTCAGCGACATTCGGGTGTGGCGTGTGCGCTCGCGGCAGACGGCCGGGCGACGCGGGCGTGCAGCCCTGGCGCAGAGGCGCCGCACGTCTTCTTCGACGGCGACTGGCGGTGAGCGTCCGTCCCGGGCTAGGTCCGTACATTCCGCGCGCCCCTCCGTCGGGAGGGAACGGCGGTGCGGGGTGCCTGGCCTCACCGGTTGAGTGGGTGCTCCGATGGGCCCCGAAGGGAGAAGCAAGGATCCGGCGAATTAGGTAAATAATCTAAGCATTCATACTTATGTGCATAAAATTCTACCGTGCTTCATTCGGATGGGGCCAAAAAAATAGGCTTATTTCTTGATCTACCAAGCATGCTTATGGATTTAACAGTGGCACAAAACAGCAACCTTAATTGCTAATCAACTGATGCCTTTACATTAATTAAATTGCCTAAACAAGATTCATTGTTTGTTAACAGAACATCAGATCTTTTACCGTAAACAAGCTTGAGTTTATTAGGGCAATAAAAGTGACTAGATGGCTCTGATACCATTGTTGATATTTAATCTAAGCAGTAGATTATTATTCCTAATCACACAATATTGCAACTAATAGTGTTAGTGACATAAGTAACCAGATTACTTACGGGTTGCCATCGCCGGGTTGCCATCGCCTGCTTGATGCAGGCTCGATGAAGAGTTGACGGAGGTGTTGTAGACGAAGTGGGGATCCTCTTGATCCCCTCTGGTCTCCACCTACACTGGCCTGGAACGGCCTGACGATATGCAGATCTTCCTGCCGTTTCAGCACCCCTTCAGATCGGTAAGGGTTTAGGGTTTTCAAGAGGTGGTGTGCTAAACGTCGACTAGGGTGACGATCGTTTGCAGTCGGGACTCCCTTTTATATGGCGCTGCACGGCAGGGACCTGAACCATCGATTGGTTTAGGCACCCCCGATCAGGGCGCGACGTTAGCGCACAGGAAGGTCACGAACGTTGGTTCGTGGGCCTCTCTGCTTATCGTTTGACTTATCCTTCTATCTCTTTATATCTTATTTGTTTAAACGTTACATGACTTGTTAAACGTGACAGATCAAACCAACAGGCGGCGCTGGCAGGTGAAAGTCCGGGGCGAGTGGAGGACGCGCTGGGCTAGGGGCGGCGCAGGCACGGGCCCAGGGTTCGCTCGGGAGAACGAACTGTTCTAACTTAGCGGTGGCAAGTAGTGCAATACCTCCAAACTATCAGGGGCAAAACCGTCATTTACCGGCAGACGAAAAATATTGGTGTTGACGAACGGTCCCAATCTTTTTAATAGTACTAGGAAATGTGCCCGTGCGTTGCTACGGCCTGACTATGAAAATCACCCATGGGTTCTTTCTGCCACTTCAACCCCACCCTCCTCCATACTCAAACACCACGGAGTCGAGGGTCAACTAAGCAAGCCCCATGACCTTGCCATCCCGCGGTATCTTTCTTGTTCCTGCACTGTCCTAGCCACATTTTGTTTTTTTTTGCTCCTCACTCCAGTATTTTTACATGACAAACAAGAAATAAATCCAAACGTTGCAGTTGAAAATACCAGTTTGTGGAACAATGGCATAGTTAAAAAATATATTTAAGACTTACAAAACAAATAATAGAAGTAATGATACATGTCTGGCATCGAGAGACAAAGCAGATAATGTATGTTCGCATGTTTCCTTTCCTTCAAATCTTTGTAATTGAGCATGATAATTTTCCCTATTAAATTCCATTGAAATAAACTCATTGACTATAATAGCTGGCGGATGGATGAGAGACGGCATAAGATTAGAAGCTTCTTAAAGTCTTACATGTGGTCGTCAATTAACTACATAGATGCAATTTTTCTGGCCGTTTCAGAGAAAGAAACTATGATCAGATAACATGACACCAAAGAATCATCAGTTAATAAGTTAATAAGCATGCTCAGTAAGAAGATATACGCACATGTAATAATCTGTAAATCGTCTAGCATAGTTCATGAACATGTTTCATCATCTCAAACGAACAAATTTTTCTGTAGCTCCAAACTGAACCAGCATGAATAAAAAATTAGCTACATGATCATAGAAAGCCATTTTCAGTTATAAAATGCAAGATTCTCATCCAGATGTCAATGGGCTCTAACTTGCTATCAATCAGTGGTGTTGCGAAATTCATGCGTGTTTCGAATAAAATGGGGGAAACGTGTACTCTCCACATTCACACAAACAATGCATTATATTGCATTAAAATGTGACCTATAGTGACTTAAAGAAAAAAAACATGGACACAAACCCTTTTCTCACATGTGTGAATTTCTCCTATTTGGGCATGACGGCATGAAATTTAAGGAAAAAAAATACCACGTGGCAAATCAGTAATGATATCTTATCATGAGGTAATACACAATTGCTGACTTCAAACACGCAGCTGGGCCTTTTGCTAACATAAGTCAGACCACGCCGGGAATAGTAACAAGATTGCTCTAGACCGTTGCATATGAATGGGGACCATTTGCCAACAACAAGCAATCCACCTACATAAGATCAGCCCAAGTTTCAAAGAAAAATACAATCACAAGCGCATATCACCTGCAATCCAGTCTTTTGATTGACATGCCTTCGACATTCTCTCCTCCACTGACCAATGCCCCTTCCAATCAAAGACTGGCTCAGCCTACGGCTCCACACATATGTTCACAGAGAGGTCGTTAGTGCAACATAAATACATTTTATTAGTTGTAAGAATACAAACATGCAAAATTAAGCCGACATGATGGTATCACTTACTAATGCAAATGGATTTCTTGATATATCTCCTTAAATTTCTTCAATTTCCAACCGTCTTGTATGAAAATCTGCATACATCTCACTTCCCTTGAATGAAGGAACAAAAATAAGAACATCAACCGATTTTGTTAAATCGTCTAGTGTAACTACCTCGGTGAATTACGCTCCTAGATACAAGCCTGGATGAGCGGAAATGGTTGAAATAGTACGGTGGGGCCCAAAAGCCACTCACGGGTAGACCTTTCGGCCGTCCCAACCATTTCCAGTCATCGGGACAAGTACGGGCGGCGTAATCGGCAGGCGAAGGGATCAACTACATACACAAGTGAGTATGTATGCAAGCCACCATACAATAGTACATCAGAGCCATACCATCTAGAAAGAAAGGAAATATAGCAACGCCATACGGCAAGATTCAAATGACCTAGATAGATATAATATTTTAGGATATTTCCTCATACATCACACATCAGAGTATCAGGCGGAAGCGGCAAACAAGGTCCGAGTACGGATAAGAAGCAAATCGGCATAAGATGCCCCAGAAATAAGCACATCCCGCCCACAGATCTCACGGATCCCCGTTCCCGGAATCTCTACGCCGAACGATCGTTGCCCACATCATCAGCCTCCTCCACCCAGTATCCGTCTTGCGAGGGTACCTGTTCATCTGAACCAATAATTTATCGTGTGAGACCCTAAGGGTACTCAGCAAGTCTTTATGTCTCTAAAGGGGACACAACCTGGGGTGACGCAATTGCAGCAAAAGATAGACCCTAACAGTTCTATAGATACTCGCTAACCATCCGCCTAACCAAAGATAGACGGATGTCCGTGAATTAATGACAACAGTTATAACAGTAATATCCACAGATCCATCCTCCTCCTCGCTTACCAACGAGGAAGCGGACGAACAACCCCCCATCCGTTGGCAATTTTATTAACCATTCTATGAGTGTTGCACTATTTACTAGTCAATTACTTAGTCAAATTAAAAGCGGTACTTTAGTTATGCTTGTCTATGATCGAGAAACTGTGCTCCAAGTCGTCCATAACCGCGGACACGGCTTTCGGAAAGTTTTACCCTGCAGGGGTGCACAAATAGCAACACACACTCGATCAACCTCGGAAAAACCAAATCAAAACCCAACGAGGCCTTCACGACAAAGCAATCATAGGATCCAGAAATATTTCAGGGGGCCACCCCATTGAGTAGAACCGCAACGAAGTTAGCTGACTCCGAGACGGACTCAAGGTTTGCGACAATGGCTGTAAACGACCGGGAACCCGAAAGTGTGACTGGGCTTATCGATACCGCGAAAACATTCCGCTTACCTAAACAGTACAGTGTGCTCCTCGCACAAACATAAATAAAGCGGTAAAGCATGGCATAAGTACATGATAGTAAATAAAACCTCAAACTAGTTTGTGGCCCCAAGAAATAAGACTGAATCAAGCTCTGGCTCAGGAGGGTCCCATAAGCCTCCCGGATGTGGATAGCGCGAGTAATCAAGGAACAGGAATCAAGTACTCGGGGTCCTACGGGACACAAGTGAGCAGGAAAAACCAAATAGCAGATGTTGCTCACCGGTGCCACTTTCATTAGTTATCCCATTACTACTCAGGTTAAGTTGTTTAGGTACCTCGTTATCCATCAGACACTCACAAACCCTACACATGCTGTTCTACGACTCGCATGGCTCAAACAACTCCTGTAGTAATGGCTCATGGGATGGGGAACAAGCTTGGTGGGGTTTAAAAGTAAAGGCTATGCAATACTTGGGATTCAGTTTAACGCAATCGCGACTCAATGATGCAAGAATAAGATAGAGGCAATAGGTACTGTATGTATGCAAGCATGTGGTAGTGCTTTCCTGGCAACTCAATTGAAGCGAGAGACGGATCTGCGTAGTGCTCCTGGTTCTCTTGATATATCCCCTGCTCAGAGTCTATTCGAAGAAGAACCAAACAAACAAGGGCCAACATAAATAAAATGCACAAGCATAGGAATAAAATGCGTCAAGCAAACAATCATGCCATGATGAATGATGCACAAGTTGCATGGCAATAATGTAGCATGGCATGGGTGAGGTGTAGAATACAAGAAATAACATTTTTATTGGGTTTTGTCACATTTTATTGTCATAATAGTTGCTGTATTCTATATATTTAGATGATGCATGCTGCAATTTAAGTCATGGATAGCATAAACAGAAAGGTCTCGTCGAGCTGATCATTTTAGACATATCATTTGTTAAATTCGGAGTTATAAAACAAAAGTTATTAATTATTTAAGGTTCAGGGGCATTTTGTTGTAATTTAATTCAACTTGAAATTTAAAGTGTTCAAAAAATATTTTGAATGGCATATTTGAATTCCTCACATTTTTCTGATTCAAAAACATATATTATTTGTATTATTTGAAATTATGAATTTAAATTTATTTTATAGTCAAAATTATTAAATAGGGTCAAAGTCAAAGGTTGACTAATTAAATTAATTCTGAAATTATTTGATTAAAGATTTGAATTAACATTCAAAAATAAAACATTTTTCATATTAAGTTTGAATTCAAAATATAAACCATTTGAAAGTTATGATTTAATTCATATTTAAACAGATTAAAAACATTTGAATTTGAATTCAGAAAAGGGTCTGGACTTTTGTCACCCAGCCAGATTCTACCCACAGCCACTGACCAGGTGGGGCCAGGTGCTGACTGGGCTGAGGCGAGAGGCTGCCACATGGGCGAGGTGGAGGGACTGCGGGTTGAGGGGGATAGGGAACTGGGGGGCTTTGTGTAAAACAGTAGAGAGGCTGTCGGGTGGGGTCCGGGGGTCTACGGTTTGATGACCAGGAAACCTAGGGGCCTAATTAGAAAAGCGTCTGGGGGGGGGGGTTGGTTTAGACTGACGAAACTGAAGACGATTTCGAAAATAAACTGCTAGCTGACCCGCGTTTTCAAATGAATTTTGCGAGCAAAAGGATGCGAATTTTGCAAAACCGTAAAAACCAAAAAATGAAGAGGGATGTACAGGCTACAAGTTTCGTGTTTGGGGTTTCTCCGGAGGAGGGCTATACACGCCGGGAAACAGAGCGGAACAGAGGCGGTTTAGACGCGGCTGCAGCTGCTGCTCGATGCCACTGCTGCTGCTGCGGGCTCTCTGGTGCGCGCGGCGAGTGGCACGGCGAGGCTGCGCGGGAGGGCGGAGGTGATCGGCGGCATGATGCAGAACGGAGGGGAAAAGGGAAGGGGGAACAGGAGGTGGTGCTCACCTCGGCCGATTCCTAGAGGAAACGAGGATGGGGAAGGTCGGGGATGATGACGGCGACGGCGGTGCTGCTCCTGGACTTGGTCAGGAAGAAGAGGAAGCAGAGGCTCCTGGGAACGTGCAGCTTCTCTCGAGGGAATCAAACAGCGCAGACGCGGCGAGTGATCCCCGGCTTCAGCGGTGCTCACCGGCGACCATGGCGACAGGGCGGTTCTGCTCGGCTTGCTGCTGCTCGCGGGAGGGAGGAGGACAGGGGAAAGGGGGATGGCGGCGGAGAGGAGGGGAGAGGAAGGCTAGGGTTCGAGGGGGGCCTCCGCGGCTTGGGGATAAGAAGAGGAGGGGATGACGCGGCTGACGGCGGGAGACGGCCACCTGCCCGCTGCCGTGAGCGCTGCAGAGAGAAGGGGGATCGGGAGGAGGACGGTGAACAGGACGACGTCTGGGACGAAGGGGTACTGGGCCAGGGGGTGGGCTGGGTTGCTGCTGCTCCCACTCGGGCTGATGCGACTGGGCCCAAGGTGGGCTGCTACCAGGTATGTTCTCTCTTTTTCCTAATTCTTCTGTTTATTAATTATTTGTTTGTTCTTTTTATTCTATTACAATTTCAAACCACTTATAATTTCAAATTCTTTTGAACCTTTTTACCAGGAGGTTTTGAATAGAGGGTTTGACCAAGAGTAGAAGCAAGGGCAAAAAGAGATGGAGGAGAAGGAGATGCCCACATACATGGTTTATGAATTGTGCCAAATGGGGCATTTTACAAGAATATGAAGATATGGGGTTTTTGCAATTTAGATGAAATCATTTGTAAAATTAGGGAACCTTCACATGGATCCAAGGCTTGTAGAAAACAAAACAGAGGGAGAGAGATGAGGTGGTGCTTGCATGTCCCATGCAAATAATAAATGCCATGTATTCATATTTTGAAAACAACATAAAATCACATGGCATTATTCCATGCATTACCAAAAGGTGGAATAAGGCCAAGCAAAAGGGACTAGTATTGGATCCACCCAACCCACATGAGCTAGGGAAACTCAAATAAATGCCAGCTCATATTAATTGGATGGTGGAATTATAAGGTGATGAAGAAAAAGGTGGTGGAGTTTAATAAAAGATATGCCCCCAACTCAACTTGGGAATTTAACAATATATCAAGAACCAAATAC
The DNA here is from genome assembly GCA_916181665.1 of Avena sativa. Classification (NCBI taxonomy): domain Eukaryota; kingdom Viridiplantae; phylum Streptophyta; class Magnoliopsida; order Poales; family Poaceae; genus Avena; species Avena sativa. Next base: position 170,924,412 of record OV702282.1, read on the forward strand.
AATATCAAGAGGCAACTACAATTAATAATGTATATGAGACAAGAACCAAAACACAAAGGGTTTTATATGATGCTCAAATGCAAGGTGGCATGATGACATGAGCATGATATGATGATGAAGCAACAAATACAAGTAGGAAGGGGCCATTTTATTACTAGATCCAGTAGCATTACAGTTGTTAGACAAATGGGATGCTACAACTCTCCCCCACTAAACAGGAATCTCGCCCCGAGATTCTAGGAAGAAGAAGAAGACACAAAGAGAGTAGGATAGCTGGCATGGAGTTCATCTTCATGCTCCCAAGTGGCTTCATCAACAGAATGGTGCGACCACTGCACCTTGCAGAACTTTATGGACTTGTTGTGAGTCCTTCTTTCTGCGGTCTCAAGGATTTTTGTGGGATGTTCTTGATAAGACAGGTCTTCTTGGAGATCGATTAGCTCATGATCCACGGTCCTGCCGGGATCTTTGAAGCACTTCTTGAGTTGAGAGATGTGGAAAACATCATGGACTTTGAGTTTCTCCGGAAGCTCAAGAGCATAAGCAACTTCTCCTCTTCTTCCACGAATTTTGAATGGACCGATGTATCTAGGAGCCAGCTTTCCTTTGATACCAAAGCGGTGTGTGCCTCTCATGGGAGTGACACGAAGGTACACGAGATCACCAGGGGCATACACCATGTCCATGTGCTTCCTGTCATAATTGCTCTTCTGGCGACTTTGAGCAATCTTCAGGTTTTCAAGAATGATATGCACCTTCTCCTCCGCTTGAGTTACAATGTCAGGGCCAAACCAAATTCTTTCTCCTGCACCTGACCAACCAATCGGAGTTCTGCACTTGCGACCATAGAGAGCCTCAAATGGTGCCATCTTCAGACTTTTCTGGAAGCTGTTGTTGTAAGAGAATTCAGCATAAGGAAGACATTCTTCCCACTTCATGCCAAAAGAGATGACGCAAGCACGAAGCATGTCCTCCAGAATCTGATTGATCCTTTCAACTTGTCCTTGCGACTGAGGGTGGTAAGCTGTGCTGAAGTTCAACTTTGTTCCCAAAGCATTTTGGAAACTTTCCCAGAATTTGGAAGTGAAGATGCTTCCACGGTCTGAACTGATCTCAAGCGGAACCCCATACAGAGAGACAATTCTGTTGATATAGAGCTCAGCCAACTGAATTCCAGAAATTGTTTCCTTGACGGGGAATAAATGAGCCACCTTAGAGAGCCTGTCAATGACAACAAAGATTGCATTGTTGCCCTTCTGCGACCTTGGAAAACCAGTGATGAAGTCCATCTCTACTTTCTCCCATTTCCATTCCGGAGGTTTCAATGGCTGTAGAAGACCGAAAGGTTTCTGATGGACAGCTTTCACTCTGCGGCAGACATCACACTCCGAGACATACTTTGCACAATATCGTTTCAAACCAGGCCACCAATATTGTGTTTTCAAGTCCATGTACATCTTTGTGCTGCCAGGGTGGATAGATAGAACAGAATCGTGCGCCTCCTTGAGAACTTGCTCTCTCAAACCCGGGTAGTTTGGAACAAACATCTGGTGTTCAAAGAAAAGCGTGCCTTGATCATCGACGTGGAAGGACTCATACTTCGGAAGCTGAAGTTTGGAGATGATCTTTCTGGTGTGCGGATCACCACGCTGACGAAAGCGAATCTTTTCTTCCAAGAGAGGAGTAGCCAGAAGGTTCAGGAGATGCCCTTGTTCCACAACTTCAAGGTTGAGCTGACGGAATTCCTCGCACAAGAGAGGTTGCTGCTCTTCCATCATGAGGTTGTTGACATAAGCTTTGCGGCTGAGAGCATCGGCCATGACATTAGCTTTGCCCGGTGTGTAGTTGATGGTCAAATCAAAATCATTGATTGCTTCAATCCATCTCCTCTGCCGAAGGTTGAGATCAGGCTGAGTGAAGATATACTTCAAACTCCTGTGGTCAGAAAAGATCTCACAACGGTTGCCAAGCAAGTAGTGCCTCCATAGCTTCAAAGCGAAGACAACTGCTGCAAGCTCGAGGTCATGTGTGGGATAGTTGATCTCATGCGTCTTCAACTGTCGAGAGGCATACGCAACCACCTGTTTTTCTTACATCAGGACCGCACCCAATCCTTGCAAAGAGGCGTCGCAGAATATCTGGAAAGGCTTAGATGTATCCGGAGGAACCAAGACTGGCATGGAAGTGAGCTTCTCTTTGAGTGTCTCAAAGCTTGCTTGACATGCAGGAGTCCAAAGGTATTTCTTGCCTTTCTTGAGGAGATCGGTAAGAGGCTTCGCTATCTTCGAGAAGTTCTGAACGAAGCGACGGCAATAACTAGCCAAACCAAGGAAACTCCGCACTTCTTTGACATTAACAGGAGGAAGCCATTCAACAATTGTCTTCACAGTTTCCGGGTTGACTGCAATGCCCTTGGCAGAGATGACATGACCAAGATAGGTTACTTGAGGCAGCCAAAACTCACACTTCGAGAACTTTGCATACAAGCGGTTCTCACGAAGCTTGTTTAGGACACACCGAAGGTGTTCTTCATGCTCTTCCTTTGACTTAGAATAGACTAGGATGTCATCCAGATAGACCACAACGAACTTATCAAGGTACTCCATGAAAACCGAGTTCATAAGCCTCGAGAAGGTAGCAGGTGCGTTGGTGAGACCGAAAGACATGACCGTGTATTCATACAGGCCATAGCGGGTGGCGAAAGCTGTTTTAGGCACATCTTCCTTGCGAATCTTGATTTGGTGATAACCACTTCTCAAGTCAAGCTTAGAGAACACCACAGCTCTAGCTAGCTGATCGAAGAGATCATTAATCCGCGGAAGAGGATATTTGTTCTTGATGGTTTTAGCATTGAGAGCCCGATAGTCAACACAAAGTCTATCAGTTCTGTCACGCTTCTTCACAAAGATTGTTGGGCTACCCCAAGAAGAAGTACTGTGTTGAATGAAACCCAACTTCTCTTGTTCATCAAGCTGACGTTTGAGTTCAGCCAACTCAGCAGGACCCATTTTATAAGGCCGCTTGGAGATAGGAGCCGTTCCAGGTTCAAGCTCAATTACAAACTCAACCTCACGATCCGGAGGCATACCCGGCAACTCTTCAGGAAAGACATCTGGGAACTCACAGACCACCGGTACACTCTGAATAGCTTCCATAGCATCATCATTCAGAGCCGCCAAAGAGAAAAGCTGGACAGCAGGAGTCAGACTTGGAGAAAAGACTATATGGCCCTCAGGAATCTTCAGAGAAACCGAGCGTTCAGCACAATCAATCACAGCTGCATTTGCCGTCAACCAATCCATGCCCAAGATGACATCAATGTCAGAATTGCCCAGAACAATTAAGGAAGCCGAGAACGAAGAGCCACCAATCTCAATTTGATTGCCATGGCTGACTTTAGAAGCTACCATATTTGCTCCAGGAGAAAGGACCATTAACCGCTTAAGAAGAGGATCCGCCGCTAACCCATTCTCACTTGCAAACTTGATAGAAATAAAAGAATGCGATGCACCAGAATCAAACAAAACTCGTGCAGGGACTGAGTTAACGGATAGCATACCCATCACAACTCCAGGTGCATGCTCAGCTTGAGCGGCGTTGACACAGTTGGCACGAGCAACAGTAGACCCGGGCTTGGTGTTGATGTTGAGAGCCCGAGGTGGTGGTGCACGAACCATAGGAGAGCTTGCCGCAGATCTTGGAGGGGGTGGAGGAAGAGCTTTGTTTTTCATCGGACAGTTCCAGTTCAGATGCCCAGGGTCTCCACACGTGAAGCAAGCACCAGGTGGACGGGGAGCAACGTAGCCAGGGACTCCGCCAGGCGCTCCAGGGTAGTTGTGGGTGTAGCCCCTGGGAGCAGCAGTGATGAAGTTTGGTGGCCTTGCCGCGAAGCTTGAAGGTCTTGGTGAAGCCGGGAGCGACGGTGGGGTGTTACGAACCCAGACACGCCGCTTAGAAGGAGCTGACATAGCTGAAGAGCTTGGTGCATCACGGTTGTGTTTCTTTGACTCCTCAAACACTTGCCTACTTGCTTCCTCCTGCAGAGCTGTATGCTGAAGTTCCAGGAAAGATGTCGGCCTTGCATGTGTGATTGCATATTTTATCGATGCATTGAGCCCTTGCCAGAACCTCTTTTGTTTCTTCTTGTCATCAGAGATCTCATCGCCACCATAACGAGAAAGATTCATGAAGTTCCTGATGTAGGTGTTGACATTATCATTTCCCTGCTTAAGGTTGAGAAAAGCTTCCTTCATCCTCTCCATGACAATTTCTGACATATACTGCTCTTTGAACGCTCCCGTGAACCGTTCCCAAGTAGGCTGAAAACCAGTGCAGTTTGCCTTTAGGTAATTCTCCCACTAGAGAGTTGCATCCCCCTTCAGAAGGTGAGTAGCACACTTTACCCACTCTTGCTCAGGAACATCAGCAGTCTCGAGTAGCCGTGACATCTCACGCAACCAATCATCCACATCCATTGGTCGATCAGAAACATCAAATTGGCGAGGGTTGAATTTCAGGAAGCTTTTGATGTCTCCTCGCTTGGGAGGTGGAGGTAGTGGAGCAAACTCATTCCTCCGAACACTTTCCTCAAAGTGCTGCTGGTTCTGCTGCATTGCTGCCAAGGCATTGGCGATGTTTGACAGCGCGGAGCCCAGTTCAGGTGGTATGTCCTCATCAGAACGGCGTGGTGGAGCCATCCTGTGATTGATATAAAACACAAGTTAGTACTATAATGGAGAATAATAATAATCCAAAATAGTACCAAGATGGAATTAACCAAGATTAAAGGATACAATTTACTAAGATGATATTAAAATATCAACAAAGTTCAAAGCACCTAGAAGATATTAAGCATATCGCACACGAATGAAAAGGAGTGTGGTACACAGATATATCAAAGAAAAATTTTCCACAAATTTCGGCATTACAATACCAATAGATGCGCAAAATTACTTAACGAATCAAGATTAGTGACTCTACCAATTCAATATACAAAAGCGAATGATAAGAGTAGTGGTATGGTCGCGACTCCATCCCGCACTCAAATCATTACTCCGCACATGAATAAGTAAAACACATATCCTAACCCCTTCTTCTCACGATGAACCTAAAGGTTGGTAACTACGGAAACGAACACCCCAAACAAGATAACATCGGATAACAAAGAGTAAGACAGATCGCGGCGGTAAACAACGAATCAGATAGATCGCGTCGGTTTGCAAAGCCTGTCGGTATGGAATGTACCAACAGTTGATAACCAAAAGGCCGATTGTGATAACAACTTGGATGCAATAGATAGACAAGGAATTACTCACACACACACACACACACACACACACAAAATCACACAACCTATGGTACTACGGAAACCCAGAACACGTGAATCCTAGTTTGAACTTTTAAGAAGAGGATTGAAAACGTTACACTTCCTTACCAGAAAAGGGTGGGTGGGTGGGTAAGAAGAAAAGTGGAAGCAGTCCTACTCTCACGTTTTGTTTTTCCCTAGTATACATAACTACCAAAAATATTTGCTAGACTGACAACGACCGTTTGGCTGAGACCCTGAAGGGCGGGATGGCTCTGATACCAATTGTAACTACCTCGGTGAATTACGCTCCTAGATACAAGCCTGGATGAGCGGAAATGGTTGAAATAGTACGGTGGGGCCCAAAAGCCACTCACGGGTAGACCTTTCGGCCGTCCCAACCATTTCCAGTCATCGGGACAAGTACGGGCGGCGTAATCGGCAGGCGAAGGGATCAACTACATACACAAGTGAGTATGTATGCAAGCCACCATACAATAGTACATCAGAGCCATACCATCTAGAAAGAAAGGAAATATAGCAACGCCATACGGCAAGATTCAAATGACCTAGATAGATATAATATTTTAGGATATTTCCTCATACATCACACATCAGAGTATCAGGCGGAAGCGGCAAACAAGGTCCGAGTACGGATAAGAAGCAAATCGGCATAAGATGCCCCAGAAATAAGCACATCCCGCCCACAGATCTCACGGATCCCCGTTCCCGGAATCTCTACGCCGAACGATCGTTGCCCACATCATCAGCCTCCTCCACCCAGTATCCGTCTTGCGAGGATACCTGTTCATCTGAACCAATAATTTATCGTGTGAGACCCTAAGGGTACTCAGCAAGTCTTTATGCCTCTAAAGGGGACACAACCTGGGGTGACGCAATTGCAGCAAAAGATAGACCCTAACAGTTCTATAGATACTCGCTAACCATCCGCCTAACCAAAGATAGACGGATGTCCGTGAATTAATGACAACAGTTATAACAGTAATATCCACATATCCATCCTCCTCCTCGCTTACCAACGAGGAAGCGGACGAACAACCCCCCATCCGTTGGCAATTTTATTAACCATTCCATGAGTGTTGCACTATTTACTAGTCAATTACTTAGTCAAATTAAAAGCGGTACTTTAGTTATGCTTGTCTATGATCGAGAAACTGTGCTCCAAGTCGTCCATAACCGCGGACACGGCTTTCAGAAAGTTTTACCCTGCAGGGGTGCACAAATAGCAACACACACTCGATCAACCTTGGAAAAACCAAATCAAAACCCAACGAGGCCTTCACGACAAAGCAATCACAAGATCCAGAAATATTTCAGGGGGCCACCCCATTGAGCAGAACCGCAACGAAGTTAGCTGACTCCGAGACAGACTCAAGGTTTGCGACAATGGCTGTAAACGACCCGGAACCCGAAAGTGTGACTGGGCTTATCGATACCGCGAAAACATTCCGCTTACCTAAACAGTACAGTGTGCTCCTCACACAAACATAAATAAAGCGGTAAAGCATGGCATAAGTACAGGATAGTAAATAAAACCTCAAACTAGTTTGTGGCCCCAAGAAATAAGACTGAATCAAGCTCTGGCTCAGGGGGGTCCCATAAGCCTCCCGGATGTGGATAGCGCGAGTAATCAAGGAACAGGAATCAAGTACTCGGGGTCCTACGGGACACAAGTGAGCAGGAAAAACCAAATAGCAGATGTTGCTCACCGGTGCCACTTTCATTAGTTATTCCATTACTACTCAGGTTAAGTTGTTTAGGTACCTCGTTATCCATCAGACACTCACAAACCCTACACATGTTGTTCTACGACTCGCATGGCTCAAACAACTCCTGTAGTAATGGCTCATGGGATGGGGAACAAGCTTGGTGGGGTTTAAAAGTAAAGGCTATGCAATACTTGGGATTCAGTTTAATGCAATCGCGACTCAATGATGCAAGAATAAGATAGAGGCAATAGGTACTGTATGTATGCAAGCATGTGGTAGTGCTTGCCTGGCAACTCAGTTGAAGCGAGAGACGGATCTGGGTAGTGCTCCTGGTTCTCTTGATATATCCCCTACTCAGAGTCTATTCGAAGAAGAACCAAACAAACAAGGGCCAACATAAATAAAATGCACAAGCATAGGAATAAAATGCGTCAAGCAAACAATCATGCCATGATGAATGATGCACAAGTTGCATGGCAATAATGTAGCATGGCATGGGTGAGGTGTAGAATACAAGAAATAACATTTTTATTGGGTTTTGTCACATTTTATTGTCATAATAGTTGCTGTATTCTATATATTTAGATGATGCATGCTGCAATTTAAGTCATGGATAGCATAAACAGAAAGGTCTCGTCGAGCTGATCATTTTAGACATATCATTTGTTAAATTCGGAGTTATAAAACAAAAGTTATTAATTATTTAAGGTTCAGGGGCATTTTGTTGTAATTTAATTCAACTTGAAATTTAAAGTGTTCAAAAAATATTTTGAATGGCATATTTGAATTCCTCACATTTTTCTGATTCAAAAACATATATTATTTGTATTATTTGAAATTATGAATTTAAATTTATTTTATAGTCAAAATTATTAAATAGGGTCAAAGTCAAAGGTTGACTAATTAAATTAATTCTGAAATTATTTGATTAAAGATTTGAATTAACATTCAAAAATAAAACATTTTTCATATTAAGTTTGAATTCAAAATATAAACCATTTGAAAGTTATGATTTAATTCATATTTAAACAGATTAAAAACATTTGAATTTGAATTCAGAAAAGGGTCTGGACTTTTGTCACCCAGCCAGATTCTACCCACAGCCACTGACCAGGTGGGGCCAGGTGCTGACTGGGCTGAGGCGAGAGGCTGCCACATGGGCGAGGTGGAGGGACTGCGGGTTGAGGGGGATAGGGAACTGGGGGGCTTTGTGTAAAACAGCAGAGAGGCTGTCGGGTGGGGTCCGGGGGTCTGCGGTTTGATGACCAGGAAACCTAGGGGCCTAATTAGAAAAGCGTCTGGGGGGGTTGGTTTAGACTGACGAAACTGAAGACGATTTCGAAAATAAACTGCTAGCTGACCCGCGTTTTCAAATGAATTTGGCGAGCAAAAGGATGCGAATTTCGCAAAACCGTAAAAACCAAAAAATGAAGAGGGATGTACAGGCTACAAGTTTCGTGTTTGGGGTTTCTCCGGAGGAGGGCTATACACGCCGGGAACAGAGCGGAACAGAGGCGGTTTAGACGCGGCTGCAGCTGCTGCTCGATGCCACTGCTGCTGCTGCGGGCTCTCTGGTGCGCGCGGCGAGCGGCACGGCGAGGCTGGGCGGGAGGGCGGCGGTGATCGGCGGCATGATGCAGAACGGAGGGGAAAAGGGAAGGGGGAACAGGAGGTGGTGCTCACCTCGGCCGATTCCCAGAGGAAACGAGGATGGGGGAGGTCGGGGATGATGACGGCGACGGCGGTGCTGCTCCTGGACTTGGTCAGGAAGAAGAGGAAGCAGAGGCTCCTGGGAACGTGCAGCTTCTCTCGAGGGAATCAAACAGCGCAGACGCGGCGAGTGATCCCCGGCTTCAGCGGTGCTCACCGGCGACCATGGCGACAGGGCGGTTCTGCTCGGCTTGCTGCTGCTCGCGAGAGGGAGGAGGACAGGGGAAAGGGGGATGGCGGCAGAGAGGAGGGGAGAGGAAGGCTAGGGTTCGAGGGGGGCCTCCGCGGCTTGGGGATAAGAAGAGGAGGGGATGACGCGGCTGACGGCGGGAGACGGCCACCTGCCCGCTGCCGTGAGCGCTGCAGAGAGAAGGGGGATCGGGAGGAGGACGGTGAACAGGACGGCGTCTGGGACGAAGGGGTACTGGGCCAGGGGGTGGGCTGGGTTGCTGCTGCTCCCACTCGGGCTGATGCGACTGGGCCCAAGGTGGGCTGCTACTAGGTATGTTCTCTCTTTTTCCTAATTCTTCTGTTTATTAATTATTTGTTTGTTCTTTTTATTCTATTACAATTTCAAACCACTTATAATTTCAAATTCTTTTGAACCTTTTTACTAGGAGGTTTTGAATAGAGGGTTTGACCAAGAGTAGAAGCAAGGGCAAAAAGAGATGGAGGAGAAGGAGGTGCCCACATACATGGTTTATGAATTGTGCCAAATGGGGCATTTTACAAGAATATGAAGATATGGGGTTTTTGCAATTTAGATAAAATCATTTGTAAAATTAGGGAACCTTCACATGGATCCAAGGCTTGTAGAAAACAAAACAGAGGGAGAGAGATGAGGTGGTGCTTGCATGGCCCATGCAAATAATAAATGCCATGTATTCATATTGTGAAAACAACATAAAATCACATGGCATTATTCCATGCATTACCAAAAGGTGGAATAAGGCCAAGCAAAGGGACTAGTATTGGATCCACCCAACCCACATGAGCTAGGGAAACTCAAATAAATGCCAGCTCATATTAATTGGATGATGGAATTATAAGGTGGTGAAGAAAAAGGTGGTGGAGTTTAATAAAAGATATGCCCCCAACTCAACTTGGGCATTTAACAATATATCAAAAACCAAATACAATATCAAGAGGCAACTACAATTAATAATGTATATGAGACAAGAACCAAAACATAAAGGGTTCTATATGATGCTCAAATGCAAGGTGGCATGATGACATGAGCATGATATGATGATGAAGCAACAAATACAAGTAGGAAGGGGCCATTTTATTACTAGATACAGTAGCATTACAGTTGTTAGACAAATGGGATGCTACATCTAGCTTCCCGATCAAATCACCTGAGCAAGACTTCTAAAAAAGAGCTCAGGATAGAACTACTAAACAAGGCCGAGACCAGGCAAAATACAAGAAAACTTCAGAAAATATATATGTTTCACTCAAGTAACAGTGCTAGTTAAGTACTCTAAACAGCAAGGATTTTTATGCCATGCGAAATTAAGAGAACAAATGTAAGAGTGCTTTCCAGTACTATTTTGTGAAATTCACATACATAAAATAGGAGACCTATATACTGAATTTATTGATCATTAAATGATATCCCAAGAACAAAATAATTGTACATCTTTGTTTAAGTGAATGCCAAAACCTAGAGCAACAGCTTGAACTGCAGGATAGTAGTCATTCGTCATCAGACCATGACCAACACGTAAGAAATGCATGTCGGATCAAAAAAGAATTCAATGATGTGCAACGATGTTTGTGTTCTGAAAAATAAATTTATAATAACAGAAAGATGTGGCAGACGGCTGGAGGATACACTCAGTCCGGCGCATCCAGACCTCCATCTCTCATAGAGCGCGAATTCATATTGGCCAAGAAGTACAAGACTGAACCAACAGACAGATAAATGCCCTTGCACCGCACACTATGCATCAGTAAACCAGAACATATCCCACGAGACCATCCTCCAATGAGACACGACATTAAAGAAAGCATCCAAGTCATCTTTCCATCATATTGACTATCAAACCTGATTGTTTATACAAAATCCCTTCGGTGACTGAGATTTTGGCCACCATAACCATAATGATTTTTTATCCAACTTATTTTCCAGGACAGTCAAAACCCCCAATACTAAATGAGAACGCTCTGCGCCGGACGCTCCTCTTCTTCACCTAAAAGTACGTGGGGGCGTATAACAACCAGATGCGAATAAATCTATTCAATTCAAAACCCAAAATACCAGACGGGTCTATAGAAAGAAGAGGACATATTCCAGAACCTAGCTTGATGGGCAGACCCTACAACTGAAAATAGAAAACGTGAGTTACAATTTGCCACCCAAATCACTATATATCATTACTCATATGTATAAACGGGGAAGTATTACACAAACATTGGTAAACTCAAGAGCAGTTCCTTCCCGGCAACGCGGCGAGCAATTTGACGGCGGATCTGCCCCTTTCGTCCCGCCGCAACCCATTGGTGAAGGTGACGTGGAGCGTGACAATGCAGTCGCGGGCTGAGACGGAGGCCTTGGCGACCGCGTAGGTGATCAGATCCCAAATACTATTAACTCAGTTTTAGCCTAAATAAAAAAACAAGGGACTACTACCATCCATCAACCATGCATAAGATCTTAATATTCTTGAAATCACTCCCATGTATAGAATATTAGAGCATTGGCCTAGAGCTGTACATAGAAAATGGGGAGGACGGTGCCAATATTTGCAGCAAAGGAAGATTATGCAAGAGGTAGAAAAGAAAAGAAATAACTGTACAACTTTAAGAGGTGGACAAAAGGGAGGAGAAACTGTTTCGGAAGAAGTGAGCTGTTAATTCTTATTTTTCTAAATAAAACGCTTCATAACAACACTATCGTCAAGTTACGAACTATTTGATGTAAACATGACTGGAGTGGGGGGTAAATGATGAAATACATAGTGAGAAAATTCACTCACATCTTTCATGCAATCCTGACACTGATCATCCCAGCAATTATATAAATGGGAAATATATACGATCAATGATTTGGTACAAAAAAAATAATTTTCTAACTGTCCCGATTGATTCCCCCCACCATCTAAATAATGCAACAGCATTATAGATAATTAGACTCTACAAAAAGAAGCATGTGAAAATAGGTTACAACCATAGGAAGACCGACAACATTTAAAAAATCTTCAGTTTATCCTTTAAAATAATTAAGGTCAGACTCGAGGCGATCAGTCGATGGTACGGTACCACCAGATTCCGACTAAATTTATTATTTAAAGTATTAGAAATTGACCAAAAATGTCAATGTACTGGCCATAAAATAGAGTCAGTCAACCTAGTAAAGATCGTATACAATAAAACTTTGGCAAACATCCAACTGAATTAACAAACATGAACTGTACATCTTGCTTCCATCCACTGCAGAAATCTAATGTCATGTAGCATGGTTTGAACAAAATGACACATCCAAAGGTGATTAATCACCTAAAAAACATGCGTAATTGACCATTGTTGGTTGGGCATGTCTATACCATGATGCACTGTTATGACACCTAATCGAGCTCCACTATGATGGATGCCCACATGTAAACCATGGCAAACTGTAAACCATTCTTGCCTGATTGAAGTCATTCGTCTCTCAATCTAAGATCTAAATATTTTCCGCCACTTCAATTTATATTCAACAGGGTCACATTTTAAAGTTATCATTTTTTTCTGCTAACTCAATTATGCAGCTATCGATCAATTGAACATCAAGAAAGCATAGTACCTTATTCATGCACATGTCCTGGAATGACATTCCGGCAACTCATTCATGAATAACATCTCACATCCTCGTCTAAAATATCTTGCCTTGTGTCTGTAATAAATTCCTCGGAACCTCTAGAATAGGTTTCCTGATAAGAGAAGGTTGAAATCATCGAATAGCTTTCCTGATAAATAACGGGGAATTGTAGAGTATCAATCTGAGCACATCAAACCAACTATCCAAGTAGGCATCCATGCATTCATCGAAATAGGAACCCATGAAATTAAGGTAAAGGGATACCAAACCTGAGAACCGGATAACCTGAGCTTCTTGGTTGATGGAGCAACACAATCGTCCCAGATCCTATGCGTTGGTCACAGTGGGGCGAGTTGGACTGAATCCCCCTTGTAAAGTTCATTGTCGTTGGATCCTTTCTGCTAGCCATGGGTAGCAGATCTCTGGTTCTGGTTGGGGTGAGTATGACCGGTCGCATGCGTGCAGGCGTGGGAGCGAGCGGAAGGGCGGACGTGCACGCGTAGGACAGCGAGGTAGCATCACAGTTTCAAGGCGGCGTGCAGGCGTCGCTGTCGATAGGCATAGGGGCGATGCAGGAGGCAGATCGTGATGCATGCGGACCATCTGAAATCGATGCAGTCTGGCTGCCTCGTCCGCGGGTCGGGCAACGCGATGAGGAGAATAGCCATCGGGCGCGGGTTGAGGCCACCCATCGTCTGTGCTAGCTGATCGTCTGCGCTAAGGAGGCTGTGGACATTGCTCTTGATGGCGCGGAGGTGTTGGCCGGTTGTCCGCCGCGCGATGCCATGGCGGATGCGGTGCGAGATGCGGTACGCGGCTTGATGAGTGATGGTGGTGGCGGCGTGGTAGATGAGGGAGATGGTTAGACGGAGCCGTAGGCGGTGTGCCCAAGGGAGTTGGGCGGCGGCCGGCGGGGCGGTAATGTGGGTGTGGAAGGGGATTGATTTGATGACCCGTTTGTTTCGCGAGGCAAGGCGCGGTTTGCGGGAGCGGGACTGAGCGACGGGGTGTTGGACGAAAGGGACGACGGAGTGACGGAAGGCTAATTCTCTTTTTAGATAGTAATAATAGAGATAGAGATATAGACTAACATGGACACACCTAGTCCAAACTTTATACCGTATTGGACCCTAACTCAGACTAATACTTGCTCACTTATCAAGATTAAGCTAACAAGGTGCTGGACAGCTGACAAGCGGCTGCGACGTGGCCTACCAATCCACACTGTCTGCCCCATCTGTCCATGAACAACGAAACGCTTGACCACCTCCTTCTACAATGCCCCTTCTCGCGTGCCGTCTGGTACCGGCTTCTCGAACTGCGCGGGTAGGCTGGAGAGAGCAGCACCCTCAGGCCTTCTTTACTTCTAGGGTATTTTAGGGGATGGGAGGGGATTATTTTGTATCCCGGATTTTGTTCGATAGGTTGTTTACTAGGCTGGGTTTTGAGGGGATAATCCCCGAATATCCCCACAAATCCCCTCCACACTAGTGTATTTTTGACTAGATTAAAAACTCTCCATCATGGTAGAGTATTTTTGGGAAAAGGATTTGAGAGGATTTGAGAGTATTGGACGAACACCAAATTCCCGCATATCCCCGCGTCTTTTGTGGATAAAAATACCGGAGAAGTAAACAAGGCCTTAAGGTGTGGTGGCTGAAGGCGTCTAGCAGTCTCCCTCGCACGGACAAAAATAATTTCAACTCGTGTCTTCCTAGTACTTGCTTAGATCGTTGTGGCTGCAAAGGAATGCCCTGGTCTTTGACAACGAGCATTGTTCCTGCCCACGCGCTGCTTGAGCTTGTAGACAGTGAGTGGCTTGCCTCGACAGCTTGTAGAAGTGGGTAGACGAGAGAGGTAGAGTAGAGTAGAATAGATGCGAGGTGGTGCTAGCCCAAAGCGGCTGGTTTTCTTTCCGGTGGTCTTCTCTTGTAAACTAACCTTCTTAAAAGCTTAATACAAAGACACGCAGATCGCCTGCGGGTTTTTGAAAAAAAAGTTAAGACCGTTTTATCGGAACATAATGTTCTTTTTTGCAAACTATCAAAATTCGTGTTTTTATTTTTCCTAACAAATAAATCATACAACATTACTCCCTCCGGCCCGTATTAATTGACTCAAATTTGTCTAGATTTGAATAAATCTAGACACTATTTAGTATATAGGTTCATCCAATTTTTGCAAATCGAAGTCAATTAATATGAACCGGGGGAAGTACTACATCTCAAAGGATTTTCAATTGTGAATTTTTTCTCATTTTCTTTTATTTTTTATAAAACCGATACAACATGGACCATTGGCATCCTAATTCTATGTGTGCATCAAGTCATTCAAAACCCGTCTTATCATCTCTCTGTACATCATGCGAGTACACACTGCAAAATCGTGTGATCGCTAGACTTTCATGTTTTATTTCCTCTCGCAAAAAGACCAAAAAAAACAAGACAGTGAAAACTTCATGAGATGATGAGTAGTTCAATATCAATCGCATGAGGAACACTGTGAAGACCATGATGCCCAACTTATAAATACTCCCTCCTAGGCCTTGCGTTAAGACATGCAATTCACAAATAACAAATCAATCAACCGAGAACTCTGGAATATTGGAGGAAAACAAAAGATGGTCAGTGACTGTTCCTTGCAGGAAGGTTATTCATGCGCAGCGGCACAAATCTATGTATGGATGATGCATCCACGAGGTCCGGAATGCTTATTGCGGATAGCCTATTTACATAGCTCCTTAAATCTTTAGATGGGCGGTATGGTCCCGCAGTGATACAGAAAACATACATATATCTATGTACTTATAGTACTTGTGGAAGCGATTTGTTTGCATCACATATCTTCCCGAATTCAAAGTGTGCCAAAATGATCCACTCCCTCCGTCCCAAAATAGATATCTCAAATTTGTCAGAATTTAAATAAATCTAGACACTATTTAGTATAATGGTTCATCCAAATTTTGACAAATCTAAGACATCTATTTTGTGACGGGGGAGTATTATGTACTACAAATGATGAATATTGACTCTGGCCAGCTTTGATCTCCACTTCGAAGTTTAGATATAAGATCAAGGTTTCAGAGAGGCGTAATTAATGAAAAGAAAATTATTTAAGTAAGATCAGCTTAGAAAAATTCATATTCCCGTTTAGCTCTTTTATAAGAAAATCTTAGTGCCACAAGAACAGATATGTCCGGCAATCGATAAATATGTACTCATCCTTTTCACTCATACAAGTAACTAACCATCTGTGCTCTATGTCCTCTGCTTCGCTCTTAGTTCATTCCTTTCCTGGAGAACCGATTTATGCATATTAGATAACAGATCGGCAGTTGAATTCTGTATTAGTAATCGTTTTTAGTCTGAGCACTCTTAGGTACAGTAGTTAATTGGTTACCTGCCGGGCAGGTTGTTGCTGTCATTGTTCTCATGTCCTCCTCGCCTGTCACGTCGCCACCGTCGCGGTCCTCAACTCCAGGCTCCTAATCTAGTATCAGATCGTCTCTGCCTATCGGATTCGGAGTCCGACCCAGTTACCTAATCATCATCCAGCGTACGTTCCAACTTTCCTTCGCGTGTTTGACATGCAAAGTACTATTCCCTATTGCTATTTTTGTGTCCTCGATTTCTTTGTTGTATTTATTTTTTTCAGCCGTTTAACTTTTTCTTATTTTTTGTTATTTTCTTCTACAAAACTCTCATATGATTTGAAATTCGTGTCCGTCATTCTTGCCGTTACGTCCTAGCAAATGGGCCGAGCGTTCAGTCGGGTCCCATAGTGGACCCTCGCGGTTACGTGCTGACAAGTTGAGACCGCGTTCAGTCGGATCCTGTAGCGGACCATTGCCGTTATATGTTGACAACTAGGGCCGCTTTTCAGTCGGTTTCCATAGTGGACACCTCTTTTCACTTATCCAGATCAGCATGGGACCCACAGCTTATCCATATGAGCGCCGAACCCACAACTTACCTAGATTGGTGTTGCAAGATGGGACCCTGAGCCAGCCCCGTGCCCGCGTCTGTGTCGTTGCCTCCCCTTTTTTCTTCTTCCTCCGGCGACGGTGACCCTTCTCCGACGACGATGGCCCTTTGTCTAGCTTCACTTCGGTCTCTCGTTAGTCTTGACCGCAGTATAGTGTCGTCCTATTGACCTGTATGAAGGATGACAATGGCAACCGTACGCAGGGAAGGTTAGATCTCGCACCAAAATTTTACGATTAGATGGGGATGCTTGCTGTGGACAATCAATTGGCGCAATCCGGGAGGCGTGCACTTGCTATGGAGAATGCGGCCGGCGAGCCGTTCCGATGATTTTATTGGTTTATCGAGTTAATGTCTCGGCTGCAATCAAGTGAATTTATAAGGGGAAAGTTAAACTTTAAGATTTAGGAAGATGGATGTATAAGAAATAAGAAAATGACACAACTCTTGAACTCTTTTAAATTAAAAAATTATACAACTCTTAATGTAAAAGAGTATTTATAATTGACATAACTCTTGAACACTTTCAAATTATAATTTAGATATGATAATGTTGTCCTAAGAAAATCTTGAGAGTTTACCATTTTTAGAGCGTGAAAAGTGATTCCTAAACCAAAATCTTTATGCCTCGTGCATATACCAAAAAATACACCTCCGAACACTGTGAACTCGCACTTAGGACATGATAATGTTGTGCTAAAAAAATCTTGAAAGTTTATCATTTTCATAGAGTAAAATACTATGCATAAACTTGGATATACGAAAATTATACACCTTTAAACATTGTGAGATCGCACTTAATACGTGATAATGATGTGCTAACAAAATCTTTAGAGATTATCATTTTCATATAGTAAAATGTAATGCATAAACTTGCATATACGAAAATTATACACGTTTGAACTCTTTGAAATTGCACTTAGGACATGACAATGTTGTCCTAATAAAATCCTGATCATTTATCATTTTCATGGAGTGAAATATAATACATAAACTTGCGTATACGAAATTATAAACCTTTGAACACTGTGAAATCATAATTAATACGTGATAATGATGTGCCGACAAAATTTTAAGAGATTATCATTTTCTCCCTATTTTCATAGAGTGGAATGTAATGTATAAACTTGCATATACGAAAATTATACACCTTTAAACTCTTTGAAATCGCACTTAATACGTGATAATATTGTGATAATAAAATCTTGAGAGATTATCATTTTCATAGAGTGAAATGTAATGCATAAACTTGCATATACAAAAATTATACACCTTTGAACACTTTCCCTTCAAATTATATTTAAAATCAATTGTTTATGGAGTTAAAGTACGAGTGACAAACTCATTATTCTGCATGGATAGAGGGGTGTTTCCCGACAGATATAGGGGTTATCTTGTCTGTTAGATCACAGAGGATCAATGGTTGGTGGACACGATCCGCGTGACAACTGTCTTAACCAATCGGAGCGTAGCAGCCAAGATGATCACATGTGTGAGAGTTTGTGACTAAGAGATAGGGGAAAACTGAGTAGAACTTAAAAACCAAAGGAAAAACTGACAAAGTGATTCAAATAGAAACTAGAAATAGATTTTAAAAAATGTAAAATGCGTCTTTTATACAATAAAATATATCTTGGCATACATCAAACTATTTATAATTCAAATATATATCAATTGGACAATTATTGCCTCATTCAGACAAACTATATTTTGGGGAGGGATGTTTTGGGAAGAGGCTTGAGTAATAGATAGTAGGTGATTTGAGAAGTGGTGATTTACGTTAAAACTTGATTTCTATACATTTTTTATGGTGACAGGTCACATAATAAGACTCCCTGAACAGATGCCACTATGTTTTGATATTTTTGAATTTGTTGTGCATAAAATGACTCAATTAGCTAGCTAAAACTCATTCGTTAACTCTTTGTTGACCAGTCACCGGAGGGTACAACTGAGTATATTGCACACGGCAGTGTTAATACTGGAGGGCAAAACTAAATACAACCAAACTGCCAGTGTTACACTCGAGGGTATAACTGAGCACAACTAAGTCACTAGGGTTAGACACGAGGGAAAAACGTGACGCACGGTACGCGTGTCGCGGTACACGGGGCGGTAGCGGACGCGTGTGTCCTTGCATGGTGCAGTAGCGTACGCGGTTACAGGGTGCATTGTGGTGCAACAAAACATCTATTCCCTTCATCTTTATAGAGGCCTACTCACTCATGACTCACTCGCTCACTCACGCAACCATCTCCACTGTCCGATCACCTTCTGCAAACCCCCAACAAAACCCCAACCACGCCGGTGATGGAGAAGAACGGCGTGGTGGCCATCGTTGCCTCCAAGGCCGCCGGCGAGGAGGCCCCCGTCCCCATACAGGAACTTGTCGAGGCATCAAAGACAGTCGTCGTCCCCATCCAGACCCTCGTCCCCGCTTCCGCCGTATCCTTCTCAGCTGTGACCCCTAAGAGGAGGAGGATTACATCATACCGGAGAACCCCTATGACACCAGCATCATCGACCCATGGTCGGAGGTAACTAGGGTTTTCTCCCCTTCCCTTGTTCTTTCCCCATTTTTTTGACACAAAGACAGTGGGGAAGTCCCCCACTGTGTCATTTTTCATTTTATAAATAGGGCACTGTACATGGTGTGAGTCACAGAGTGAATCACAGAGATGAAAGAGAAAATTACAAAGTATCTAACCAAGTCTGCATGCCATCAAGTAAACTGGGTTTGATTCTATGTCTAATATCAGCCACTGACAATTTGAATATGTCATAACAATTATCCATGCACCTAGTGTGTTGCTCGAAGATGATGTTATTCCCATGATTCCATAAGCTCCAGCATCCTGTCATCATAATGATGTTGAAGAACTGATCCAATGTTCTATCATGTGCCTCTTGAATCATATTAATCAGTGTTCCATTCAATTCCAAGTTTCTACTAGAAATTTTGACTAAAGTCACATCTGAAGAAGAGATGCTCAACAGATTCAATAGTGCTATCCTCACAAAGGACGCAAGTGTCCTCCTCAATGTTGAAATTTTTCCTGACAAGAAGTTCTCTGGTATTTAATCTATCATTTAGTAGCAGCCAAAAGAAGAACTTATGCTTGGGAAGAGATGGTGATTTCCAGATCCATTCAAAGGGCTTTGGTGCATCAGGTGCTTTGATAAGAAGGTCATATACCTTTTTAGTATAGAATCTGTCACCTCCCCATGGGAATGTCCATTTGTCTTTCTCAAGATCATTTGAATTCTGGAGGATTATACATAGACTATTCATCTGGTTTTCAGCAATAAGTGAGAGTGACAATTGAAACATACTCAATAACTCCCCTGCAAGCTGATATTGCTTATCTTCCTGAGTTCTGATTTTTGGTTTTTTGGCAAATGAAAATAATTCATGAAACTTATTACATAGCTCAGTGTCATGCCATTTGTCCTGCCAAAACATAGTGTTGTTTCCATGACCAGGCACAATAGTAGTCATATTCTTGAAGTCTATCAGAAATGAGAGGCAATTTCTCCACCAGAAAGATACCTTGTGTGTATTGCAATCTGGCAGGGAACCATTCTGATAATATGCTTTCCAGATAAGTTTGGCCCAAGGTATATCCAGACAGTTGAAGAATTTGTAAAGGTTTTTGATCATCATTGCCTTGTTGTGTTGTCTCAAGTTCAAAATTCCTAGTCCCCCTGCTTTTTTGGATAGGCAAACCTTGTCCCAGGCAACCAGACATTTACCTTTTTTTTCAATGTCATTCTCATGCCAAAGAAAAGTTCTTGTAGATTTGTTCACATGGTCAATATGTGTGTAGTGCAATTTCATGGCACACATAATATGGTTAGGCATAGCAGATATTACAGATTCGATGACAACACCTCTTGAATAGTGAGATAATAACTTGGAGATGCCAGCCAACCTTTTATCAATCTTGCTGATCAAGGGTGTAAGGTCACTTACATTAGGTTTAGTAGTACCCATTGGAAGACCCAGGTATGTGAATGGCAGAGACTCAAGTCTGCATCCAAAACTATCAGCAAATGTTCTGCATCTGTCAGCTGTCATATTGATAGGAACCATAGAAGATTTATGAAAAATTATTTTAAGTCCAGTTGATTTGGAGAAATCCATCATTAGATTCTTCAGATAGATGAGCTGCTCCTGAACAGCAGGCAAGATGAGTAACGTGTCATCTGCATACTGGAGAATTGGGTACTGCCCATATGCATTATCAACAGGTAGATCTAACTCATTAGTCTGCCAGGCATGGTTCACAATAATTTACAGAAGTTCAGCAGTGGCAACAAATAATAATGGTGATAATGGGTCACCCTGTATTACACCTCTCTTGCATCTAATATTTTTTCCAGGGACTCCATTTAGGATCACAGAAGTGTTAGCACTATTAAGAATCTTGTTGATCCATCCAATGATCTTGTCCCCAAATCCAAAGTGCTTGAGCATGGTGATGATAGTATTATATTCTATCATGTCAAAAGCTTTCTCAAAGTCAAGTTTTAAAATGATGATCTCTCTCTTGGATCTGTGGCAAATATGTAAGTATTCAAATGCCCAGGCCAGACAGTCCTGAATTGATCTAGATTTGATAAACCCATATTGGTTTTTGCTGATAATTGGAATAATAATATTCTGTATTCTATTGGCAATTAGTTTTGTCAGAATCTCGAGTGCCATGCTAACAAGTGAGATGGGCCTAAAATCAGAAGGTTTCATGGGGTTTGAAAATTTTGGAATGAGTGCAATGTATGCAGTATTGATACTGTCAATGTTCAGCTCCCCACTGTGAAATCTGTTGCAGATATTATAGAATTGGACTTTGATGATACTCCAATATTTTTTCATGAAGTAACCATTAAATCCATCAGGTCCAGGTGATTTATCATTTGGCATGAATTTGATAATATCATCAATTTCCAATTGGGTAAATGGCTCTCCCAGTAATGTGAGGTCATGTGGGGTAATAAGATTCTGCAGATCAAACCTCATCTCAGTTTCAGATGTTTTTCCAAGTCTATCTCTAAAGGCAGTCCATAATAGAGTAGCTTTGCGATCATGGTCAGTAATTTCATTGCCTTGTTCATCCATCAGAGCAGCAATATAATTGTTCCTGTAGTTTCTTGTGGAAATGGAGTGGAAAAACTTGGTGTTTTCATTACCAAGTTTAGCCCACCTAATATTAGCCCTTTTCCTCCAATATTTTCTTTTAGCTTCCAACAATTTGGCCAAATGAGATTTTATGATATGCCTGAAATTTATCTCAGGTACAAATAATGCCCTTTGTTCCTCAAGACCATCCAAAAGAGACAAAATGAAGTTGCAGTTATCAATGACAATGTTGAGGTTAGAGATGGATTTACTCCATTTTTTATAGCATACCTCAAGTTTTTGAATCTGGCAGACAAATCATGTGCATCATTCTTGAACCTTCCTTTATTGACCCAGTTGCTTTGCACAATATCTGCTAGTCCTTCAAATTCCAACCAATAATCTTCAAATCTAAATAATTTTGATTTTGGTATGTCAGTACTGATTTGTATCAATATAGGAATGTGGTCTGAGCCCAATCTAGCCAATGGAGTGGCCATAGTGTTGGGGAAGGTGGTGGTCCATTCATGTGATGTAAATATCCAATCAAGTTTCTCAAGAAGAGGTTGCTGCTGCATATTTGACCATGTAAAAGCTCTCCCTTTAAGGGGTATTTCCTCTAGATCATGTTCCTGAATGATGGAGTTGAAAGAGTGGATATTTGAAATATTGCCCCCTGCTCTATTTCTATCTTCAGAGCTTCTGATCATATTGAAATCTCCCATTATTATCCATAATTTGAAGATTGATGAATCAATATGTAAGAACCAATCAATAAAATCAGCCCTTCCATCACTTGTGCATGTGGCATATATGTTGGTGATGTAAAACTCCTCAGTAGTTAGATTGCAATGCAGCTTAACAGTAAGGTGAGAAGATGATTGGCTGATCACAGTGCCATTATACATGTTGCCATTCCAAATGGTGATCAAACCACCAGAATTGCCAATGGATGGTTGGTATGCAAACTGTCCTAGTCTTCTAGGACAGAATTTTTGTATGTAATTATTGTTAAATATTTCTCTCTTAGTCTCCTGTAAACATAATATATTGCAATTGCTCTGATTGATTTTGTCAACAAGGTCATCCCATCTTTCCTGAGTTAACACCTCTAATGTTCCATTCTAGTATTTTGATTTGTCTACTCATTGGAAACAAAGTAAAGTTTGCTGCAGCAGATATACAGGCACTGTATATCATGGGTGATAATACATGACAAATGGGATTTGTTCTTATATCTATGATGATCAGTACATTGTTTGTACAGGTGTAACCAACTGACATATATCATGGTTTTCATGCACATAAGCAGAGGGCAAAAGTAAATATTGAGTTGGTGATCCTTGCAAGCCAGATATGATAAAACCATCTCAAACAGAGGATAGTACAACCCAGATAATATAAGATAAGTGTTTTGCTCTGCACACACCAGAGACTTTGGATGATAAACAAAAGGAGTCTGACATAGTGACCTTACATGATAATGACTGGAATAGAATCCTAGGATAACAAAGCATCTACTGTCCATGCTCTTGGACACAGTGAAATAGTGATTAAGCACTATCATTAGAACTGTCATAGTTCAAGTTTGCAGCAGAAACCTCCCCTGGAGGAATCTGACAGAAGCTGGTACCAATGGCCTGGATTGTATCAACTGGGAGGACTGGTGGGGGTGCACTGTTATTGTCCATGACAATAGCTTCAAAGTGGCCAGACAGGTTCATGGGGGTGACTTGAGCATTGGAGGCATGTTCATCTGCACTTGCTTTATTCTTGAAACCTGCATTGAGACTTGCAATCCTGCAGCTTCTCCTGACATATTTGACAGAACTAGGCTCAGGCTTCTTCCTTCTACTCTTGGGGAAGTTGTCAGGCTTGGGGATAACAGTAACACTGTCAGAGCTATCTGCTGGAACAGGAATGAAGCTTGGTCCAGCTCCATCAAATGCAGCATTATTGTTGTCCACCACCTGTGAAGCATTGTTTGCCTCCATCTGAATATCATTCTGCAAGGTGATTTGTTGATTGGGTGGGACAATGTTTATCTCCAGAGTCACTTTGACAGTGTTGATGCCATTGTTGACAGATTCATTCATCTGAACTTTAGCACCAACAATAGTGATACCATCAATATTTGGAAAGTTTGCATGCTCTTCACCACCCATCAGGCTAACAAGCAGACTGGAAAGGTTAGCAATTGGGTCCAGTTCAGCAACAGGCATATTCTGATTATCTTGAATCTCAGGATGTAGTGGTGGGGTTGCAGGCTCCAAGTTGACAGCAACCTCATTCTAAACATTGGCTGCAGGTGCTACATTTCCAACTGCAGCATGTACAGGTGCAACATTTACATTATCAGCAACACTTTCCTCCATCACATAATCATGTTGAGCATCATGCCAAAAGTTCTTTCCCCATTCCCATTGTTGGATTCTAGATCATGTGTTATTAGGGTTTGGATGTTTGTATTTTTGATCGTTGGATGCTAGGTATTTTTACAGTAGATATTCCTCTTGTGTCAGATCTCGTATTTCTCTGAATCCCCCTGTTCATATTTCAATCCTATTTTATTCGTCCTCGAAGTTGCAGTTAAGTGATTCCCTAGTTAGTACTAGAACCGATCTATAGTTAGGATTTGTATTTGAAAGGATACGGATGTCGCCTAGAGGGGGGGTGAATAGGCGATTAAAACTTTTCCTAGAGTGGCTCAACAAAGGCGGAATAAAACTAGTGTTTACTTTGTAAAGCACAACCTAGAAACAACTAAGGTTTACCTATGTGCACCAACAACTTATGCTAAGCAATACAAGCAACAAAGTGATAGCAAGATATATATTACTTCAAGCACGAAGGCTATCACAATGTAAAGTGCATAAGTAAAGAGCTCGGGTATAGAGATAACCGAGGCACGCGGGGACACCGATATTTTACCGAGTTCCTCCCAACATGGAGTACGTCTCGTTTGGAGAGGGGGTGGTATCAAACCACCAACGCCACAAAAGGCCTCCCTTATTCTCCGGTGAATCTCACCCCAATGGGATCGATCCACGCTTCCACTATCGGTGCACTTGTCGGTGGCAACCGGGACCTCTCACAAGGTTGGGGCACAACTCCACAACTTAATTGGAGGCTCCCAACAAATGCCACAAAAGGCCACAATGCCACCAAGGCCACAAAACCGTCTAGGGTTCCAAGAACCCAAGAGGGACAAGCTCCAATGAGCAATTCAAACCAAATCCTCTGAGGAGAACCCAAACCGATGCAACAAATGCAAATGGCAAGAACACCACAAAGATTCTCAAATCCCTCACTCTCAAGTTCCAACAAAGCTACCAAAGCTATTGGGGGAACAAGAGAGGAGAAATCAAAGAGAGACACAAAATCCCCCAAAGTCTAGATCCCCAAAGATACACTCACAAAGAGATGTTTTGGTTTGGTCAAAACGTCGATCTAGATCTCCTCCAACAACCCCTCAAATATTTGCAAGAATCAATAGAGGGGTGTGTAGAAATCAAGCTTAAAGGGTAGAGCAAATGGGGCAAAGCTTGGGCAAGAAAAGGAGGAAGAAGTGACCCTAAATAAAAATGGGGCAAAGCTATTTAAAGACACGGCCAAAATCTGGCCGTTGGGGTGATTTTCCGGTACTACCGGACCCAAACAACAAATCGGTACCAGGCGAGCGAGCGAGCAGAGAAGAGAGAGAGAGCAGCAGCAGCGCAGCCAGCGGGCGGGCCCCATCTCACGCGGCAGCAGCTAGCATGCAGCAGCGGCTCGGCAGGCGCGCGCGCATGCGGGCAGCCAGCGGCCAGCAGCTGCAGCGCAGCGCAGCTGGCAGCAAGCGCTGCATGTGAGGCAGAGCGCGCAGTGCATGGCTGCAGGCGCGCGCGCAAGAGAGAGCACAGCAGCAGCTCGCGGGCCCAGCAGAGCGGGGCCAGGCGGGGCGAGCGCGCGCAGCGCAGCAGGGCGGGGCCCAGCGGTGCAGCAGCCAGGCAGAGCAGCGCGCGCAGCGGTCAACGCGCGGAAAAAACGGGGCTGGATCTGGATCTAAAAATATACCAGGAAAACGAATCTGGGCCCGGCCGGTACTGCCGGGCCGACCGTTAGTACCGGGAAAAAGTACCTAGCGAGACAGAACAAAAGCGGTCAGGTCCGGGCGGTACTACCGCTTGGCCCAGAAAACAGCCTAACAGGCAAATATTCAAACGGCAATAACTTTTGACTGAAAGCTCCGATTGACCCGATTCAAATTGCGTTGGATAGAGGGCGACAAGGGCTTCCCAATAAAAAGTGGAAATATTGATTATCACCAAGTGAGAAAGTATCAAGTAGAATAATATGATATACCTCACTTGGTGAGAAACCGAAAAGTCGCATAAATCAAAATCGCAACAAGATACAAATGGGAGATCCGATTTAGATGAACAAGAGCTTGTTATGGAGATTACCACAAGCTCTATATCATCACATGGATAAGACCAAATAACAACTAAATATGATGATGCAAGTATGCAAAGGTTTGAGCTCTCTTCGAACGATGTGACCGAATTACTCATACGAGAGCCCCTCTTGATAGTACGGTTATCTATCCTAAACCCGGTCTCATACACACAACGTAAGACCGGCAAAAGGGAAAACCTATCAAGATTATACCTTTGCCTTGAGCATTCCACTTGAGCTCGATGTAGACGATCTTGACTTTCTCAAGATGGAACGCCTTTCTTAATTCCTCATCATCGACCTCGCATATTGAGCTTGCCCAACAAATCTTCTTTGCATTTCATTGACCTTGAAGCCAACACATGCTCCAAGCGATGCCAATGGACAAATCCTACAAGTATAACTTAATGCACACATTAGTCCATAAAGATTGTCATTAATTACCAAAACCACACATGGGGGCCCAACATGTTCTTTCAGTATTCGATTTGGTTTGAGATTTGGGGATTGGGGAATAATCAGGGGATCTCAATCGGTTAATTTATGCAAATAATAAATCATGATAATCAAGGTATCTCAATCATGTCCTTATTGCATGCTAATGTTTTTCCAACAGGTTGATAGCAGCGACGACGAGTCCATGGACACCAAGACTCGTCAGGTGCTAAGGAGGTTGAAGTCCAGCCAGTACAACAACTTCTTCGTTGGCGACGTCTATAGGTGCCCCTTCTGCACCAGGAGGCTACACGCCACCAACTTCAACTCCATCGTGAAGCATGCCGGGGATGTGAAGACCTGCGGCCTGTCCATGAACGTCCACAGCTTCAGAGCCAAGCACCAAGCACTCAGTTTGTACCTCCACAACCTCTAGAAGGTGGCCATCAAAGACGATCACATGCCCCCGATCAAGCCCAAGATGCCCAAGGTCAAGGGACAGAGCATAAAGAAGTGGAGGAAGCGATAGAGAGAGGAGGCGGAGGCCCTCCTAGCAGAGGCCATAAGGGGCCACTGATCCAAAAGGAACAATGAATGAAGAGAGAAGCTGCTCTAGATTTGCTACCTTTTTGGGCAAAAAAAAACACAACTGTTAGCGAGAGAGAGGGGGAAATGTGCTCTTAAAAAGGCCAATTATAAAAATAACAAAAAATAAAACTTCCAATTTAGGCAACATGGCACACGTAACCACCAAATGCGCCCCACATGGTCCCACACCACATCCCCTATAATGTGTTCCCAACAAACCTATGCCACACAGTCCCCAGCACGGCCCCACACGTCAGCATAACGTGTTCTTGACCAACCGGACCCACGTGGTCCCACACCACATGGCCTCACACGTCAGCCAACGGTCAACCTAACGACAACTGTCGTTTGAGCTCTTTGATGAGTTTCGTAGAAGGAGAAGGTGAAAAGTGAAGAAAAGTTAAGCAGATGAGTGAAAGGACATTTATTGTCATAATCACTTTGGTGTTCGTTAACAACAAGTAGATCATTTTACAGTTTGTCACTGTCCACATGTTGCTATTATGATAACTGAAAAGTACCCTCACACTTTGGAAAGATTTCTGCAAAGCTTGACATTGTTCTGGAAGTTTCAGACCGGAGTCTCCGGTCTGGCTAGACCGGAGTCTCCGGTGTGGACCGGAATCTCCGCAGGTATCTCCGATGGTGGTTTCAGGAATCTGGCTAGGACATTTTGTATAGGGGTGCGGAGCAAGGTCCGTAGGCTTCTCCGGAATCTTCGTTTGGGCTCAGACCAGAGTCTTCGGTGCTGGAGGACCGGAGTCTCCGACCCAGTTGGCTTGTGTCAGGCCCTGGTCAATCAGAAGGGTGGTCCGGAGGCTAGACCGGAGATAGGTGATGACCCACAAGTATAGGGGGTGTATCGTAGTACTTTCGATAAATAGGAATGTCGATCCCAACGAGGAGCAGAATGTGCTGAACAGTGGTATGGAGCAGGAAATCTGTGTGAATACTTAGCAAACGGATTTTTAGTGGTTTTCTGACAAGGCAACAAAACAAGGAGCAAGTAACAAAAGTAACGAATAAAAGGAGAAAATGGCCCAATCCTTTCTTAGCAAAGAACAATCCGGTGGAAATACTTATAAGGACCAAACAATCTCGAGGACACATGGGAATTCTGTCAAGTGCTTTCGCTTCAAATAGCTGAGTACTCTTCTCTGGTGTTTGTAAGTGTTGTGTGGGTGAACCTGTGATAACATACCGCCCTTCCTAGGACTAATACATACTTGTGATTAAACCCCCTGCAAACATCCGTAACTATAGGAAAGTAATTAAGATATAAATCTAAGCACAGCCTTAAACTCTGAGATCCTACGCTCCCTTGTGCAAAGGTGTCCTAACGGGGGTTCAGGTTTCTGTCACTCCAGCAACCCCACAATTAGTAGCCAAATACACAATGCATTCCCCTAGGCCCATAAATGGTGAAGTATCATGTAGTCGACGTTCACATGACACCACTAGAAGAATAGCACCCCAACATAAAATACTAAACCATTGAACAATAACTCATCACAGATTCACTACTAACAACATGACTTCTCCCATGTCCTCAAAAACTAAACGAACTACTTGTTGGAGATATGCCCTAGATGCAATAATAAAAGTGGTTATTATTATATCTTTGTGTTTATGATAAATGTTTACATTCATGCTATAATAGTATAAAGCGGAAACATTAATACTTGTGTGATTTTTAAACTAAATTAGAGTCCCTGGTAAAGCCTCTTTGTAATACTAGCTTGTTGATTAATAGATGATCATGGTTTCTCGATCATGAACATTGATATGTTGTTAATAACAAGATCATATCATTAGGAGAATGGTATGATGGACATACTCCTATAGATAAGCGTAGCATAAAGATCAAGTCATTTTAATAGTTCGTTTGCTATTAGCTTTCTGATACATAGTAACCTAATTCCTTCGACCATGAGATCATGCTAATCACCATCACCGGAAGGATGCTTTGATGACATCAATCACCACACCGTAACTAGGTGGCTATAAAAGTGGCATGGAGTGTTCGGAAAGTATGGGTTGAGTCACATGGATCAAGAGTGGGATTTGTCCATCCATATGACAGATAGATATACTCTGGGACCTCTCAGTGGAATGTCATCCAATTGGCTTTCAAGCATGTGACTGGCTCACAAGGGATCACATATCACGGGAATGAGAAAAGAGTACTTATACGTAACAAGGTTGAACTAGGTATGCAGAGATACCGACGATCAAAACCTCGGATAAGTAAACTATCATGAGACAAAAGGAAATTGGTATCGTATGTAAGTGGTTCATTCGATCGCAAAGTAATTGTTGAAATATGTGGGAGCCATATGAATTTCCAGATTCCGCTATTGGTTATTGATCGGAGAAGTGTCTCGGTCATGTCCGCGTAATTCACGAACCGTAGGGAGACACACTTAAGGATTCGATGTTGTTTAGTAGATATGCAATGTTAGTAGGGATACCGAATGTTGTTCGGAGTCTCGGATGGGATCCGGGATATCACGAGGAGATCCGGAATGGTCCGAAGAATAAGATTCATATAAGGAAAGTCCTATTTCGGAGTTCAGGAAAGTTTCCGATGATTTCATCGGAGAGGTTCTAGAAGGGTCTAGAAGGTTCACCGGACCGGAAGGGGAATGGTCCATGAATGTGTCATGGATATAAGGAATGATTAGATCATATTCTAGGTCGTTTTGTGTTGGGATTTGCAAGAGAGAAATAAAACTCTAAATTGAAAGTCAAACAGGAAGTTTGAAAAGTCAAACTAGAATAATGGTTTCCTAGTGGGAGAAGAAACAAGTCCTTATCTCAATCCAACTTGGGTTTGGGTTTGGATTCAAACCCACCCCTTCCAAGGCTGCCCCCTCTCATAAATAGAGGGGGAGGGCTGCCCCAACACAATAGAAGCCCTAGCCCTCCCCGAGCCAAGCCGCCGCCGCCGATCGCCGCCGCCGGCTCATCGCCGCCGCCCTAGCCGCCACCGACACCTCCTCCTCTTCCTAGATCTCTAAACCCTAGATTTCCGGGAAACCCTAATCCACCATAACTCGCATCCGGCTTAGGCGAAGCCCTGCGGGATCTTCCCTCTACTTCCGACACCACGCCGTCGTGCTGCCGGAATCACGAGGAGAGAACTACAACCTCCGCTGCCTGCTGGAACAAGGGAGAGGAAGGTCTTCATCGAGTACCGAACGTCTGACCGACTGCGGAAGCACTGCTGGAACGTAGCGCCGGAAGTATCGTCTACGCGATCTTGAGATCGGCAAGTGTACGACTACATCACCCACGAGAATCTGCTCTCGTTAACCGCTTTGGAATCTTCGAGGGTGAGTGCTTCTATCGACTCGTTGCTACAATCTAGTAGATAGATCTTGGCTTGTTTGTGTGCATGCGGTAGAAATTTTTTGTCTTCCATGCTACGAATCCCTACAGTGGTATCAGAGCCGTGTCTATATGTAGATCTGTTGCACGAGTAGAACACAATGGTCATTGTGGGCGGTGGTGCTTTTATTATCAATTGCTTTTTGTGTACTTTGCATCTTGCGGTATGATGGGATGAAGCGTCCCGGGCTAACCTTACATGACATCGTTCATGAGACTTGCTCCACTCTTAACATGCAACTTGTATTGTATAAGTGGCTTTGCGGGTGTCTGTCTCTCCCATCATAGTATAGATTCAATTTACAACAGGCACTTGATAGTTCAAGCATCAATATTGTGGTTCTTGTTCGTAAGTTAGAACGACACTTATTGAAAGCCCCAAACCACATAAAATATGCAAAGAAAATTAGAGGCGTATAACTTTGTTTTGCAGGGGTGTGCTGTGATGTGATATGGCCATGATTGTGATTATATATGATGTATGCAATGCTCCTTATTGTAAGTTGGCAACCGGAAGGAGCCATATGGTTGTCTTTTAAATTCCGTTAAGGCATGCGTGTCTATTCAAAGTAGTTGTAATAGTTGAAGCTAGTGGACGACGACCATGAAACGGCGCCATTGACCTTGACGCCATACCGGTGATGATGGATATCATGTTCGTGCTTGAAGATGGAGATCGGAAGCACAAGAAGAAATGTCATATCATATCACATATTATGAATTGCATGTGATGTTAATCCTTTATGCATCTTGTATTGCTTAGTTTACGACGGTAGCATTATAAGATGATCCCTCAAGCACACGATTTCAAGTTTTAAAGTGTTCATCCTTAGTAAGCACCGTCGCTAAAGCTCGTTGTTTCGAAGCACCACGTGATGATCGGGTGTGTTAGATTCTGCGAGTGTATACAACGTGAGCAAGCCAGATTTGCTCATGCGGAAGCTAAGGTTTGATCTTGACGAGCCTAGCATGTACAGACATGGTCTCGGAACACGGATCACCGAAAGGTAGAGCATGAGTCATATAGTAGATATGATGAACATGTTGATTGTTCACCATTGAAGCTACATCAATTCACGTGATGGTCGGTTTTGATGTGGTGGATTTGGTTCGTGTGATCACTAAAAAAATTTGAGGGATATTGTTTTGAGTGGGAGTTCACCTAGATTAATTCAACTATTAATTAGAACTCAATTTGTCATAAACTTAGTTTAAACTATTGCAAATATGTTGTATATCAATGGCGGCCCCTACCATCAACTTTAATGCATTCCTAGAGAAAGAAAGGTTGAAAAACAATGGAAGGAACTTCGCGGATTGGTTCCGCAATTTGAGGATTGTCCTCAATGCTAGTAATTTGACCTATGTGCTGGATGCACCGCTGGGTGACCCGCCTGCAGCTACTGCTACCGATGAAGTAAATAATGTTTACCTCGCTCGGAAGAATCAGTACTCCACAGTTCAGTGTGCTATCTTGTATGGTTTGGAATCGGGGCTTCAGAAAAGGTTTGAGAAACATGACCCACATGATATTGTCCGTGAACTCAAAATGATATTTGAGGCTCATGCGGCAGTTGAGAGTTATGAGGCTTCTGAAAAGTTCTTTAACTGCAAGATGGAAGAGGGCAGCTCTGTCAGTGAGCACGTGCTTAAGATGTCTGGGCACGCAAGCAAACTCCAAAACTTGGGTATAGTGATTCCTAATTCTTTGGAGATTCACCGTGTCCTCCAATCACTACCACCAAGTTACAAGAACTTTGTGATGAACTACAATATGCAAAACATGGACAAGTCGTTGCCAGAACTCTTCTCCATGTTGAAATCTGCAGAAGTGGAGATCAAGAAAGAGCACCAAGTGTTGTTGGTCAATAAGACGACCAAATTCAAGAAGCAAGGCAAGTCTAAGAAAAAGGGAAACTTCAAGAAGGGTGGTAAGAAAGTTGCCGTGTTGGCGAAGAAGACCAAGGCTGGGCCTAATCCTTATACTGAGTGCTTTTATTGCAAGGGAGAAGGTCACTGGAAGCGGAATTGCCCAAAGTACTTGGCGGATTTGAAGAACGACAACATCAAGAAGAAAGGTATATCCGATATACATGTTATTGATGTGTAACTCACTAGTACCCGTAGTAGTGCCTGGGTATTTGATACTGGTTCGGTTGCTCATATTTGTAACTCGAAACAGGTACTGCAGAATAAATGGAAGCTAGCGAGAACGAGGTGACGATGTGCGTTGGAAATGGATCAAAGGTTGATGTGATCGCGGTCGGCACACTACCTCTTCATCTACCATCGGGATTAGTTTTATACTTAAATAATTGTTATTTGGTGCCTACGTTGAGCATGAACATTATATCTGGATCATGTTTATTGCGAGACGGTTACTTGTTTAAGTCCGAGAATAATGGTTGTTCGATTTATATGAGTAATATGTTTTATGCACATGCACCTTTGATGGATGGTCTATTCTTATTGAATCTCGATTGTGTAAATACACATATTAATAACATTGAAGCTAAATGTTTGAAATTGAGCGATAAATCGACCTGTATGTGGCACTGTCATCTTGGTCATATTGGAGTGAAGCGTATGAAGAAACTCCATTCCGATGGACTTCTTGAATCACTTGATTTCGAATCACTTGAAAGACGCGAAGCATGTCTGATGGGTAAAATGACTAAGACTCCATTTTCTGGTATGATGGAGCGAGCTACAGACTTGTTGGAAATCATACATACCGATGTATGTGGTCCAATGAGTGTAGCATCGCGCGGTGGTTATCGTTATGTTCTTACCTTCACGGATTACTTGAGTAGATATGGGTATATCTCTTTCATGAAACATAAGTCCGAAACTTTCGAGAAGTTTAAGGAATTTCAAAGTGAGGTAGAGAATCAACGTAACAAGAAGATTAAATTTCTACGTTCTGATCGTGGAGGTGAATATCTAAGTTACGAGTTTGGCGAGCATTTGAAGAAATGCGGAATACTTTCACAATTGACACCGCCGGGAACACCACATCGTAATGGTGTGTCTGAACATCGTAATCGAACTCTCTTAGATATGGTTCGTTCTATGATGTCACTTACAGATTTACCGCTATCATTTTGGGGTTATGCATTAGAAACAGCCGCATTCACTTAAATAGGGTACCATCTAAATCCGTTGAAACGACACCGTATGGATTGTGGTTTGGGAAGAAACCTAAATTGTCGTTCCTTAAAGTTTGGGGTTGCGAAGCTTACGTAAAGAAGTTACAGCCAGACAAGCTTGAACCCAAAGCGAAAAATGCGTCTTCATAGGATACCCGAAGGAAACTATTGGGTATACCTTCTATCATAGATCCAAGGGAAAAAATTTCGTTGCCAAGAATGGATCCTTTCTAGAGAAGGAGTTTCTTTTGAAAGAAGTGACTGGAAGGAAAGTAAAACTCGATGAGGCTGTTGAACCTTCTCTCGAACTTGCGAGTAGCGCAGCACCATAAGTAGTTCCTGTGGCGCCTACACCAATAAGAGAGGAAGCTAATGATGTTGATCATGAAACTTCGATTGAAGTAACTACGGAACCTCGCAGGTCAACGAGAACTTGTACCACTCCTGATTGGTATGATCCCGTTATGAGTGTCATGTTGGTGGACAACACCGATGACCCTGCGACATATGAGGAAGCGATGATGAGCCCAGATTCCAATAAATGGCAAGAAGCCATGAAATCCGATATTGGATCCATGTACGAAAACCAAGTATGGACTTTGGTGGACTTACCGGATGGCCGGAAGGCTGTCGAGAACAAATGGATTTTCAAGAAGAAAACAAATGCTGATGGTAATGTTACTATCTATAAAGCTCGAATTGTTGCAAAAGGGTTTCGACAAATTCAAGGAGTTGACTACGATCAGACTTTCTCACCGGTAGCGAAGCTAAACTCTGTGAGGATTATGTTAGCAATCGCTGCATATTATGATTATGAGATATGGCAGATGGATGTCAAAACAGCTTTCCTCAATGGAGACATTGATGAAGAGCTGTATATGATGCAACCCAAAGGTTTTGTCGATCCTAAAGATGCTAACAAGGTATGCAAACTTCAACGGTCCATATATGGATTGAAGAAAGCATCCCGAAGTTGGAATCAACGTTTTGTTAAGGTAATCAAAAGTTTTGGTTTTATACAAACTTATGGAGAAGCTTGTATTTACAAGAAAGTGAGTGGGAGCCCTGTAGCATTCTTAATACTATATGTAGATGACATATTGTTGATTGGGAATGATGTAGACCTTCTTAATAGTGTCAAGGATTATTTGAATAATAGTTTTTCAATGAAAGATCTTGGCGAAGCAGCTTACATATTAGGCATAAAGATTTATAGAGATAGATCGAGGCGCCTAATATCATTGTCACAGAGTACATATTTGGACAAAGTTCTAAAGAGGTTTGGAGAAGATAGCAAGAAAGGGTTCTTGCCCATGTTGCCCAATACGACCTTGAGTAAAAATCAAAGTCCAGCAACGGCAGAAGATAGAGAAAGGATGATTAAGACTCCCTATGCCTCAGCCATAGGATCTCTAATGTATGCCATGCTATGTACTAGACCCGACATTGCATATGCTGTTAGTTGACTAGCAGATATCAAAGTGATCCAGGAGTGGATCATTGGACAGCAGTCAAAAACATCCTTAAGTACTTGACAAGAACTAAGGATATGGTTCTTTTTCATGGAGGTGATGAACAGTTCGTTGTTAATGGTTACACCGACGCTAGTTGGAACACCAATCCGGATGATTCTAATTCTCAATCTGGATACATATTTACTTTGAATGGTGCGGCAGTTAGCTGGAGGAGTGCAAAGAAAAGCATTATGGCGAGATCTTCAACTGAATCGGAATAAATAGCTACTTCGGAGGCTTCACAAGAAGCGATATGGATGAAGGAGTTCATTACAGAGCTCGGTGTGGTTCCAAGTGCGCTGGACCCAATGTCTATCTACTGTGATAACATGGGCGCCATAGCCAATGCGCAAGAACCAAGGTCACACAAGAAGCTGAAGCACATCAAGCTACGTTTTCACGCTATTCGAGAGCATGACCAAGATGGTGACATAAAGATTTGCAAAGTACACACAGATCTCAATGTGGCGGATCCGTTGACTAAACCTCTCTTGAGGGCAAAACATGACCAGCACCAAACTGCCATGGGTGTTCGGTATATTACCATGTAATCTGGATTAGTTAACTCTAGTGCAAGTGGGAGACCGTTGGAGATATGCCCTAGAGGCAATAATAAAAGTGGTTATTATTATATCTTTGTGTTTATGATAAATGTTTACATTCATGCTATAATAGTATTAACCGAAAACATTAATACTTGTGTGATTTGTAAACTAAATTAGAGTCCCTAGTAAAGCCTCTTTGTAATACTAGCTTGTTGATTAATAGATGATCGTGGTTTCTCGATCATGAACATTGAGATGTTGTTAATAACAAGATCATATCATGTCACATCCCAAAATTTTCCAAATTTTGTAATGTGAAAAAATAAATAAACAAAATAAAATTTTGTTGAAATTTAGGGTGAAAAGAAACTTTTTGATTCCAATTGGAAACATCCAAACCTATTTTGATCAAATAAATCCTAAAAGGATTTCAAAAGATAAACAAATAATAAATAAAGTTATAATAGTTGGAGTCACTATTTTTGGATCTTTTAATAAAAAGATTTGGTTTTCAAAAGAAAAGGTAGAATTATAAATAAGGATTATTTTATAAGAACCAAATTAGATCTTGGCCAAACTTTTGAAATAAAATATTTATATTTGATAAAAAGAGTAAAGGTTTATTTAAATAAAATAATGAGGGTTTATTAATCTCCAATTCTATTAAAGTAAAGGTTTTTCCATTTTAAATAAACACTAAAACTTGTTAATTTATTTTAAATAAGATGTCCAAGTGTTTTATATTTTCAAATAAAACCTACTGAAATGATTTTGGTATTATTTAGATTTCAAATAGAGTTTTTAAATAAATCAAATCCTATTTGAATTAATGACTAAGGTCTATTTATTTAATTATTAATGGATCCTAAAAATAATAGAAATTATTTTATTTTGGACCTTGGTTAGTTTTGTTAAACAGAATTAAAAACTACACAAAGTTTGGCAAAAGTTTGCATTCATTTGGGTGTTTGAATTGTTTGAATAAAATCAAAACAGAAATTCCAAATAGAACAAGAAAAGACAATCAGTATAAAAAAATGAAACAAACACAGCCTAGCTAACAGGCCCAGTCCAGCCCACTCGCAGCCCAACTCCCCCCCCCTCAGCGAACCGTTTTCTTACCCAGCATCTTACCCGCAGAGTCACAGACAGGCAGACCCCACTCCCACTCTCTCTCCCTCACAGACAGACGGAACCCACCGCCAGCAAAGCATCATCAACCTCGCGACCACGTCTCCCTCGCCGTTGCAGCTTTGATTGCGGTGATCAAATTCATGTTGATGGCGGCCTTAATTCCTCCGGTGACCACGCGTGTATAAGCGCCCCTCTCCGCTCTCTCTTTCCCCCAAAATTCTAGCCACTCCCTGCCCCTAGGCTGCTCCAATTCGCCCCCACACCGCCACTGTCTCCGACGGAGTTCCCAACCAATTCCGGCAAACCACGGCCGCCCCTCGCCTCCCACTGCACACGAGCTTGTTCTCCACCTCCAGGCGCACCTGCCAGTACCTCGAACTCGCCCGCACGTGCCCCACAGCCTCGGCTTCGTCTTCATCTGAGCGCCACCACCGACTGTCTCGTCTCCGTCGAGCTTCCCCGGTAAGCTCCGTTCGCCCCAGCACCTCCTGTTGATGCTTCCATCATCCCCATGATCGTACGCATCTAATGCCCCAATCTGTTTGCCTTAGGGCGACCTGCAGCCTCACCTCCGATAGCAAACAGAGCCGCCTGACGCCGTCACCGACTCCGGCGAGCAATCGTCGCCTCTCCGGTGCGCCCCTCACCAAGCCAACGCCACCTCGAGCTTCACCTTGACCACGCAAACGCTGTAAGCCATTTCCCCCTCTCCCTCGCTTCCTGCAACATCGGCAAGCACACCGCTAGAGCGTGCACCACCGCTCACCGCCGCGCAGCGCCGCCAGTGTTTAACCAGACAACCGTGTCCGTTGGATCTCGATCCTTTGGCTGAGATTAGAATTAGGCGAAGGGGTATGTGTGCATCTGCGCCGCTCGATCTTAGTTAAATCCTACGGTTCACAGAGGCTGATCCGCACGAAGCGGTACCGTCCAGTAGAAACGCGCCACGTGGACAAGGTTTAGTTTAAAAACAGAAATAGAATCTGATTGAATTGCAAACTTGTAAAATTCATAACTTTAATTCTACACGTCCAAATTTTGCAAATTTTATATCAATGGATCCAGCAAGACAAGTACTTTGCAACCATGCAGTTTGTTTAATGATTTGCTTCTGGAAAATTGGTTGAATTTGCAAAAACTTGTGTAGGCTTATTTTGAATATAAAAATTGTTCTAGATATAATTTTAATGTGAAATCTTTGCAAAATGGTTTGTTGTGAACCTACTGACCCTAGGAACCAACTTATGGAGTTAAAAATGTATTTTGTTAAGATAGGGAATAAATAATTGAATTAGCTCATTTCTAGTCAAATAAAAATATTGATTTTGTTTTAGAAATGATTTTTGAGTGAAACCTTTGGGAAATGATTTGATTCAAACCTTCTGACCCTAAACACCAAGTTTTGAGAATTAAAATATATTTGGTGAACTCTTTAAAGAATATTGCTTTGATAAAAGCATTTTCAACCACATAAAATATTGATTTGATTTAAAAATGGTTTATAGATAAAACCTTTTACAAATGGTTTTACCACTTTAGTAAATGACCACTTTTGAAATTTATAATGTTTAGAGCCTAGTAGAAACCACCTTTACAAATAAAACTATCTTTTGCATGCTTGCATGCATGACCTTGTTTCTATTATTTTATGTGTGATAAATTGGTTGGAATGCTAGTTGAATCTATGTTTGCTTGATTGAATTGTAGTGGAATTAGAAGAGTGTGATATTTGCAAGATCAAGAAGTGAACCAACATTCTCTACTAAAAAGGCAAGTGACACTATCATCCAAGTCCTACTATTTTCATTACACTTAGTGGATTTTGTAACATGCATGGAAAGGTTTACTATATTTTATGCTATGCTAAATCCTAATAGGATACCCTTATATATTCCTTAGTGGAAACAATGTAGTTGTAGTATGCTTAGCCCTGCTATATATTGGGATGGGATACATGATATGATTATATGAAGATTTGAAAAGACATATGTTTTATATAATAAAACAAGTACTCAATGAACCACCCTGGGTGGACAAGGATACTCAAGCTTGGACAAGGTGGCAACAAAAGGAACCATGTTTATATGGCTATCTCTTTTTGTATGTGCACTAGAAGAAAACCACCCAGGGACTTAGAGATTGAACATGTTTCTCGTACAGTGGCTTCCGTGTACAGCCACATGCTAAATGGGCTCTGGCTTAGTCAACTACATAGTGGAAGACCCATGCATTGGCATCTTCAGGTTAACTTGAATTATGTAAGGGAACTTGAAACCCTACATTGGTGCCTGGATGACAAGCTAGCATTGTGTATTGGGAGGACTCCTATGGAAAGACTTTGTCACATTCTCAATCTGCCAGTACTCCATCTTGGTGAGTACTTATCCAGCGGCCACTGGTGGCATCAAGATGAGATTGTGTCATGTGGGTAAAGTGTACAACTTCTACAGAAGATCAAATTCTAAGTACTTAGCCGTGTCCCCGGTTATGGACAATACTGAGCAACTAAGGCCTGAAGCTATGGAAGATCTCGACATTCCAATTTCTCAAAGTAAAACCTGATGGTGACAACAAGGGATTAGAAGCACTTGGAGTTTTCCAAGGAGTTTAGAAAGATTTGACAAAAGATCAAAACTATTTTGAAAAGATAGGATAAAACTATATTGCTTTCTGCAAAAGAGCCTAAACCCTACTTAGCCAAATATGCATGAAAATGATAGGATCCACTTATTTCTACATAGTAGTGAAACTTGCCAATACAATTCAAATGTATTGACCCTTGTGGCTGCAACTTATTATGTTGCAGGTTTGTTTGATGTTAGTGAAGTGTGTTGAATAGGATTACAAGTCTACAACCAACATGATTGCCTGTGGCACTTTGAAGATGAAGGACTCCATGCTTTATAGATATTCTGCTGCATTGTAATGTGATAGCCAAATGAGCTATGTAAGATGTAATGAATTATTTTATTCCTGGTTATAAAGTTGTATTATGACCTTTTCTTCTTGATATTACATCTTAACTGTGGATGCTAGCTATTGATCCAGGGACTAGCATTGTAAACACAGGGATCTCTACCTTATTAAAGGTTGGGAACCTTACAGATGGTATCAGAGCACTGTGTTGCCTATAGGATTGTAACCCTAGGATTGGACAAAACCCCTTAGAAAGTAGGAGTTGTATTTGTTCCAAAACTTATTTACAAACAATCTTGTAAACTCTTTCCTCAACCATTTTGATTTTGATTGTACATCTCTTCTATTTCAAACTTGATGGACAAAGCCTACCCCATGGCCAAAGACTTCACCATGTGCAAAGGATTTCATCAACTCTAATGACTTCAACATCTTCAAGTGATTTCAACTTTAGTTTCACCAAGGACTTCAACTTAGACATCACTAAGGACTACAAGTGAGAACCAAGAGACATTAGATTGCCTACCAAAGACATTGATATCATGTTAGTATATGGATCATATTGACCTATGAGGTATGACTATACTAGGTTGATTATTTCAAGAAAACTTGTTGTTTCCTTCAACTCATGAGTTAAGCTCATAAGTTGTTAAGTGAATAGTTGCTTGTTGATTGTTTGACTGTTTGATTGAACTTGGTTGTTTTGAGTTGTGTGTTAGGACTTCTTAAAAAACTATCCACCAATACTCATCCCTATCAAACCAACAGATGCCTCCCCGTCATGCCAACCCCAACCAAAACAATAACAACATCACCCCTGAGATGCAGCAGATGATAGCAGCTCAGACACAGTTGATGCAGGAGATGACCACATTCATACAGAATCAGAACAACAACAACAACAACAACAATCAGAATAACCCTCCAGCACTTGACATGCTCACCAGGTTTCTGA
The DNA here is from genome assembly GCA_916181665.1 of Avena sativa. Lineage (NCBI taxonomy): Eukaryota > Viridiplantae > Streptophyta > Magnoliopsida > Poales > Poaceae > Avena > Avena sativa. Next base: position 170,965,124 of record OV702282.1, read on the forward strand.
AGCTAAGGCCAGCAAGGTTCTCTGGAACAAGTGATCCAATGGAAGCCAATGACTGGCTACGTTCAGTGAATAAGGACTTAGTGACTGTTGGCTGCACCGATGAAGAAAAAGTTAGGTTTGCAGCATTTCTACTTGAAGGACCAGCAGCAACATGGTGGGACAACTTTCAGATCACCACTCCCCTTGAAGATGTAACTTGGGCTATTTTTGAGGATGGATTCAGAACAACTCACATCTCACCTGGAGTGATGTACTTGAAGAAAAAGGAATTCCACAATCTGAAACAACGTCACCTTAGTGTGGCTGAGTACATTGAAGAATTCAACAATCTGGCACGCTATGCACCGGATGAAGTTGACACAGATGCTAAAAGAAAGGAGAAATTTCTTGAAGGACTTAATGATGAGTTGAACCTGCAGCTAGCTGTTGCCTATGTCCCAACTTATCAATCACTCTATGACAAAGCCACCATTTTGGAAAACAAGATGAATCAAGTTGATAATAGAAAGAGGAAGCATAAACTCAAGAATCACTCAGGATCATCAAAAAAGAAGCATTCATTTAAAAAGAGCAATGAAGATTCTGAACCACATCAGTATCACCACAACAACAATGGAAGTGATAATAATGGAAATGATACTGACAATGGAGATGACTTTGGTCAGAACCAACATGACAACACTTTCAGGAAGAAAGATATTAGCCAGTTGCAATTCTATAATTGCAAAGAACTTGGACACTATGCATAAGACTGTCCTGAGAAGAAAAAGAAAAAGAATGCTAGAAGGGCCAATGGAAATGACTCCAATGTGACCCAGAAAGGACATGTGAACCACATTGACATGGATGGAAACTTTGAAGAGATAGAAGAAGTGGATGTCAGAAACTAGTTAACTGAGATGAGTCAAATAAGGATTCCTTGTCTGGATATCCAGTGTTGAACCCCTAGTCAAGTGAACCATCAAGGTAATCCTATGAGATTTTCTTTAAGGGTGGTAGTACCCTAGTTGCCTTGAAGCCAACTTTAACCCTAGCCTTCCCAAATCTTGGGACGAGAGTTATTTTAAGGGTGGTAGCCTGTCACATCCCAAAATTTTCCAAATTTTGTAATGTGAAAAAATAAATAAACAAAATAAAATTTTGTTGAAATTTAGGGTGAAAAGAAACTTTTTTTTGATTCCAATTGGAAACATCCAAACCTATTTCGATCAAATAAATCCTAAAAGGATTTCAAAAGATAAACAAATAATAAATAAAGTTATAATAGTTGGAATCACTATTGTTGGATCTTTTAATAAAAAGATTTGGTTTTCAAAAGAAAAGGTAGAATTATAAATAAGGATTATTTTATAAGAACCAAATTAGATCTTGGCCAAGCTTTTGAAATAAAATATTTCTATTTGATAAAAAGATTAAAGGTTTATTTAAATAAAATAATGAGGGTTTATTAATCTCCAATTTTATTAAAGTAAAGGTTTTTCCATTTTAAATAAACACTAAAACTTGTTAATTTATTTTAAATAAGATGTCCAAGTGTTTTATATTTTCAAATAAAACCTACTGAAATGATTTTGGTATTATTTAGATTTCAAATAGAGTTTTTAAATAAATCAAATCCTATTTGAATTAATGACTAAGGTCTATTTATTTAATTATTAATGGATCCTAAAAAGAATAAAAATTATTTTATTTTGGACCTTGGTTAGTGTTGTTAAACAGAATTAAAAACTACACAAAGTTTGGCAAAGGTTTGAATTCATTTGGGTGTTTGAATTGTTTGAATAAAATTAAAACAAAAATTCCAAATAGAAAAAGAAAAGGCAATCAGTATAAAAAAATGAAACAAACACAACCCAGCTAACAGGCCCAGTCCAGCCCACTCGCAGCCCAACTTCCCCCCCCTCAGCAAATAGTTTTCTTACCCAACATCTTACCCGCAGAGTCACAGACAGGCAGGCCCCACTCCCACTCTCTCTCCCTCACAGACAGACGGACCCCACCGCCAGCAAAGCATCATCAACCTCGCGACCACGTCTCCCTCGCCGTTGCAGCTTTGATTGCGGTGATTAAATTCATGTTGATGGCGGCCTTAATTCCTCCGGTGACCAGGCGTGTATAAGCGCCCCTCTCCGCTCTCTCTTTCCCCCAAAACTCCAGCCACTCCCTGCCCCTAGGCTGCTCCAATTCGCCCCCACACCGTCACTGTCTCCGACGGAGTTCCCAACCAATTCCGGCGAACCACGGCCGCCCCTCGCCTCCAAATGCACATGAGCTTGTTCTCCACCTCCAGGCGCACCTGCCAGTACCTCGAACTCGCCCGCGCGTGCCCCACAGCCTCGGCTTCGTCTTCATCTAAGCGCCATCGCCGACTGTCTCGTCTCCGTCGAGCTTCCCCGGTAAGCTCCGTTCGCCCCAGCACCTCCTGTTGATGCTTCCATCATCCCCATGCTCGTACGCATCTAATGCCCCAATCTGTTTGCCTTAGGGCGACCTGCAGCCTCACCTCCGATAGCAAACAGAGCCGCCTGACGCCGTCACCGACTCCGGCGAGCAATCGTCGCCTCTCCGGTGCGCCCCTCGCCAAGCCAGCTCCACCTCGAGCTTCACCTTGACCACGCGAATGCTGTAAGCCATTTCCCACTCTCCCTCGCTTCCTGCAACATCGGCAAGCACACCGCCAGAGCGTGCACCGCCGCTCGCCGCCGCGCAGCGCCGCCAGTGTTTGACCAGATAACCGTGTCCTTGGATCTCGATCCTTTGGCTGAGATTAGAATTAGGCGAAGGGGTATGTGTGCATCTGCGCCGCTCGATCTTAGTTAAATCCTACGGTTCGCAGAGGCTGATCCGCACGAAGCGGTACCGTCCAGTAGAAACGCGCCACGTGGACAAGGTTTAGTTTAAAAACAGAAATAGAATCTGATTGAATTGCAAACTTGTAAAATTCATAACTTTAATTCTACACGTCCAAATTTTGCAAATTTTAAATCAATGGATTCATCAAGACAAGTACTTTGCAACCATGCACTTTGTTTAATGATTTGCTTCTGGAAAATTGGTTGAATTTGCAGAAACTTGTGTAGGCTTATTTTGAATATAAAAATTGTTCTAGATATAATTTTAATGTGAAATCTTTGCAAAATGGTTTGTTGCGAACCTACTGACCCTAGGAACCAACTTATGGAGTTAAAAATGTATTTTGTGAAGATAGGGAATAAATAATTGAATTAGCTCATTTCTGGTCAAATAAAAATATTGATTTTGTTTTAGAAATGATTTTTGAGTGAAACCTTTGGGAAATGATTTGATTCAAACCTTCTGTCCCTAAACACCAAGTTTTGAGAATTAAAATATATTTGGTGAACTCTTTAAAGAATATTGCTTTGATAAAAGCATTTTCAACCATATAAAATATTGATTTGATTTAAAAATGGTTTATAGATAAAACCTTTTACAAATGGTTTTACCACTTTAGTAAATGACCACTTTTGAACTTTATAATTTTTAGAGCCTAGTAGAAACCACCTTTACAAATAAAACTATCTTTTGCATGCTTGCATGCATGACCTTGTTTCTATTATTTTATGTGTATAAATTGGTTGGAATGCTAGTTGAGTCTATGTTTGCTTGATTGAATTGTAGTGGAATTAGAAGAGTGTGATATTTGCAAGATCAAGAAGTGAACCAACATTCTCTACTAAAAAGGCAAGTGACACTATCATCCAAGTCCTACTATTTTCATTACACTTAGTGGATTTTGTAACATGCATGGAAAGGTTTACTATATTTTATGCTATGCTAAATCCTAATAGGATACCCTTATATATTCCTTAGTGGAAACAATGTAGTTGTAGTATGCTTAGCCCTGCTATATATTGGGATGGGATACATGATATGATTATATGAAGAGTTGAAAAGACATATGTTTTATATAATAAAACAAGTACTCAATGAACCACCCTGGGTGGACAAGGATACTCAAGCTTGGACAAGGTGGCAACAAAAGGAACCATGTTTATATGGCTATCTCTTTTTGTATGTGCACTAGAAGAAAACCACCGAGGGACTTAGAGATTGAACATGTTTCTCGTACAGTGGCTTCCGTGTATAGCCACATGCTAAATGGGCTCTGGCTTAGTCAACTACATAGTGGAAGACCCATGCATTGGCATCTTCAGGTTAACTAGAATTATGTAAGGGAACTTGAAACCCTACATTGGTGCCTGGATGACAAGCTAGCATTGTGTATTGGGAGGACTCCTATGGAAAGACTTTGTCACATTCTCAATCTGCCAGTACTCCATCTTGGTGAGTACTTATCCAGCGCCACTGGTGGCATCAAGATGAGATTGTGTCATGTGGGTAAAGTGTACAACTTCTGCAGAAGATCAAATTCTAAGTACTTAGCCGTGTCCTCGGTTATGGACAATACTGAGCAACTAAGGCCTGAAGCTATGGAAGATCTCGACATTCCAATTTCTCAAAGTAAAACCTGATGGTGACAACAAGGGATTAGAAGCACTTGGAGTTTTCCAAGGAGTTTAGATATACTCTGGGCCCTCTCGGTGGAATGTCATCCAATTAGCTTGCAAGCATGTGACTGGCTCACAAGGGATCACATATCACGGGAACGAGAAAAGAGTACTTATCTGTAACGAGGTTGAACTAGGTATGCAGAGATACTGACGATCAAAACCTCGGATAAGTAAATTATCGTGAGACAAAAGGAAATTGGTATCGTATGTAAGTGGTTCATTCGACCGCAAAGTAATCGTTGAATTATGTGGGAGCCATATGAATTTCCAGATTCCTCTATTGGTTATTGATCGGAGAAGTGTCTCGGTCATGTCCGCGTAATTCACGAACCGTAGGGAGACACACTTAAGGATTCGATGTTGTTTAATAGATATGGAATGTTAGTAGGGATACCGAATGTTGTTCGGAGTCTTGGATGGGATACGGGATATCACGAGGAGATCCAGAATGGTCCGGAGAATAAGATTCATATAAGGAAAGTCCTATTTCGGAGTTTGGGAAAGTTTCCGATGATTTCATCGGAGAGGTTCTAGAAGGGTCTAGAAGGTTCACCGGACCGAAAGGGGAATGGTTCTTGAATGTTTCATGGATATAAGGAATGATTAGATCATATCCTAGGTCGTTTTGTGTTGGCATTTACAAGAGATAAATAAAACTCTAAATTGAAAGTCAAACGGGAAGTTTGAAAAGTCAAACTGGAACAATGGTTTCCTAGTGGGAGATGAAACAAGTCCTTCTCTCAATCCAACTTGGGTTTTGGGTTTGGATTCAAACCCACCCCTCCGAAGGCTTCCCCCTCTCATAAATAGAGGGGGAGGGCTGCCCCAACACAATAGAAGCCCTAGCCCTCCCCGAGCCAAGCCGCCGCCGCGCCCTAGCCGCCGCCCGCGCGCCTCCGCCGCCCTAGCCGCCACCGACACCTCCTCCTCTTCCTGGATCTCTAAACCCTAGGTTTCTGGGAAACCCTAATCCACCATAACTCGCATCCGGCTTAGGCGAAGCCCTGCGGGATCTTCCCTCTACTTCCAACACCACGCTGTCATGCCGCCGGAATCACGAGGAGAGAACTACAACCTCCGCTTCCTGCTGGAACAAGGGAGAGGAAGGTCTTCATCGAGTACCGAATGTGTGACCGACTGCGGAAGCGCTGCCGAAATGCAGCGCCGGAAGGATCGTCTACGCGATCTTGAGATCGACAAGTGTACGACTACATCACCCACGAGAATCTTCTCTCGTTAACCGCTTTGGAATCTTCGAGGGTGAGTGCTTCTATCGACTTGTTGCTACAATCTAGTAGATAGATCTTGGCTTGTTTGTGTGCATGCGGTAGAATTTTTTTGTCTTCCATGCTATGAATCCCTACACTACTCACAAGACATCATATAGATCAAGATCAAAGATGATATGATACTGGATAACAATCTGAACATAAACAATAATCCAATGGTTCCACTCACAAGCATCAACTACAATAGTAATCAACACCAGGAAAGTTTCCCCTAATGAACTAAAGCAATATCCAACACAGTTGTTACAGCGGGACGGAGTGGTGATGATGGTTCTGGTGGAGATGATGGTGTGGATGATGGTGATGATGATCCCGATGAAGCCTAGCTTGACGATGGTGTTGATGGAGACGATCTCCCCTCTCCCGGAAGGAATTACCCCGGCATAAATCTGTCTGCTGGAGATATCTTTCTCTCTCAGTGTTTTCTGCCCCCAGAGGCGGCGGAAATCTATCTGTGGTTGCTCCCCGAGCCTTAGGTTTTCGAAGGAAAGATATAGGCGAAGGGGCGGAGTCGAAGGCTGGGCAGGTGGGCCACACCTGCCCTAGGCGCGGGGTCAGGTAGGCCCGCGCCTAGGGGGGTGTGGGCCCCCTGAGGCCCCACTTCCTCCCTCCTTCTGGCTTCCTTCGTATTTTGGTAAAATAATATGTTTCCATATTTTCTTGTATTTTTCTTATCTTTGCGAAATTGCACCGAAATGCCTTTTTTCCATCAGAATCCAGACTCCAGCAGTCCATCCTCCAAGAATCATCCAACATGCGTAAACAGATGAAAAAGCCATAAGTAATACCTCATAATAAGACAAATATCAATGAATAGAGGTAAATTATGATATAGAATGGTGATGCAAATTGGGCGTATCAATAGGCCAGAATCTCCGGTATAGACCGGAGTCTCTGGTGTACAGACCGGAGTCTCTGTCTGGATTTTCTCCAACGGTCATAAAACGGTTCGTGGAGGGGGATTATTATAAATAGGGACCCTTATCCCCTTCCTCCAGCTGCTTGACCTTCTCAAGAAAACAAACTCCATTAGAGCCACCAAATCTACAAGATCTCTTCATCCAACCATCCAAAGTCATTGATCTTTGGAGAATCGAAGGAGGAGGCCTTGATCTACAGCTTCACCAAGAGAGGTCTTCATTTACCCCTCATTCCCTTGAGGGCCTCCATGCTCTAGTGTTTCATTGGAAACCCTAGCTTTGATTTGGTTCTTACAAGCTTGTCTTTGATTGTTTTGACAGCTTGCTTATATTTGGGAGCCTCCAATTAAGTTGTGGATGTGTGCCCTGAACCTGTTGTAAAGGTGTCGGCTTCCACCTTGAAGGTTGCCGATAATGTGGAAGGTGAATCGATCCCATTGGGGTGAGGTTCATCGGAGAACAAGGAAGGCTATCGTGGCGTTGGTGGTTTGAAACCACCCCCTCTCCAAACGTAGACGTACTTCCCCTCAAAAGGAAGGAACTACGGGAAACAAATCCTTGTGTCTCCGCGTCCACCACTTTGGTTACTTCTATCCTTTCTGCACTTTACTTACTTGTTCTTGCTTAGTGTTGTGCTAGTTGTTGCTTGTTTGACATATAGGTAGATTCACCTTAGTTGCATAATCTAGAGAATTTACCTTTCTTGTCAAGCCCTAAATTGAAAAATAAGAAAATTTGAAGTAGCACCTATTCACCCCCCTCTAGGTTCCCATACGATCCTTTCAATTGGTATCAGAGCCTCGGCTCTTTATTCGGGATTTACCGCCTAAGAGTATATGGGTAGCAAAGAAGGGGAAGTGGATGGTGGGACTGCCGCCTCAGTGACCATGGATGATCTCAATAACTTGGAAACAAGATTGAGCTCCACCATGGCCAACAAGATCAAACAATTGCAAAATTTAATTGAGCAACTTGTTAAAGATAAGGTTGGTTCATCATCCCCTTCTCCTCAAGAGGAACTACCGCCTTCATCCAAAGAGAATGCTCCGGCATCTCCCACAAATAAGGTGGTGGGGGATTATCAAGGAAACATTAACTCCTCCATAAAAAGGGTTGGTGAGAAGGGAGAGCATCATGACTCTCATGCATGGTTCTCTCCCGACCCCCCAATTCCTCACCCTCATGTAAACAATAGAGGTGACCCACCTAAGCTTGAAGCATCTACTACTTTTGCTCAATGGCAATATCTAATGAAAACTCATGTGCGCAGCTCTTGCATTGAACTATGGAACATCATCGAACAAGGACTCTATATTGGAGACCCAAACAACTTGACAAGAAGAGAAGTTGTCAATAGTCAACTCAATGCCACTGCCTTGCACATGATTCAACAAGGATTGGGTACAAAGGACTACCCACACATTGAGCACCTCAGCATCGCCAATGAAGCTTGAGATGCTCTCACTGTGTTGTTTTTTGGGAATGAGAGCATGAGGAGGAACCGGTATGATGCTCTAAGCAATGAAGCTGAAGGCTTATACATGAAGGAAGGTGAAAATCATGAAGACATGTACCATAGGCTCAAGACCACCGCCACCGCTTTTAGAAATGTGGGTGCCTCACATGTGGATGATGCTTGGATAAAGAGGAAATATGTGAGTGCACTCATGCCCTTTGAGCCCACCGACTTGAAGATCCTACAAGGAAGACACAACTACCATCTCATGACCTCCAATGAAGTTATGCAAGAGATGGCCTCTTTCAAGGTTGCTGCCAAGAATGCCAAAGATGCCCGTGCTCGAGACCTTGGTATGAGCAATGTTGTCAACCTTGCATTGAAGGCCAAAGTTGTGGAACATGGAGATGAAGATGATAGTGATGAAGGCCTCTCCATGGACCACCCCGAGGATGTCAAGATTGCTCATGGTCAATACATGGCCTTCTAGGCAAAGAACTTTTGGAAGAACCCCACCAAGGCCAAGATGGAAATGCAACAAAAAAGCAACCCAAGTGGGAGAAGAGAAAATGTCACTAAATTGAGAACTTGCTTCAATTGTGGTGACCGCTATCATTTTGTGGCAAGTTGTCCCTATGAGAAGAGAAAAGATCATGGGGGTAAGCTTGTGTTGAAGAAAACTCCCAAAGCACCTTACAAGAAACCCTTCATTAAGAAGAATCCCATCAACAAGAAGTCGGGAGAAATTGTTTTGATCACTCATGAAGAATACTCCTCCGACAATGAATATGATGAAGATGAGGAAGAGGAAACATCTAATGGTGTGGCTGCTCTAGCCACTACTTCTACTCTGACATTCTCACTCTTCGATTCTCCAAATGAGAACACTCCCATCAAGAACGTCACTTGCCTTATGGCAAGAGGAACGGAGGTATCCTCATCATCTCACTCCACTCCCTTAGCTAATGATGAAATTGATGATGAGATGTCTCTTGATGTAAAAAGGGAATTAATTGCTTTCGATGAGTTTATGACTAACTTACAAGGGGATGCTAAGATACATTTTGGGAACATCTTAGATCAACTTTCCCACACACAAAAGCTTCTAGATGTAAGGTGTAAACTTGGGCATGAACACATGATTGAGCTAGAGGCCTTAAACAATGCTCTAGAAGAAGAACAAGAGACTAGGATGTCTCTTGAACTAAAACTTGGAGGGCTTGATGAGTCCAATGACATTATTGTTAATAGACTCATCAAAGAACGTGATCATGCTATTGCTAAATGAAAAAGGGCTAAAAAGGACAAGATTGAGTTTGGTGTGGTTCATGAAAAACTTGCCGAGGACTTTAGTGTGCTTGACAAGGCTCACAAGGCTCTGGAAAGTGAACTCTTGTCACTCACAAAGTCCCATGAAACGCTTAAAACTTAATTGGCCAATATTCCTTCACCTAGTAACTTCATTCCATCTAGTAGTACAACTATTCTTGAAGAAAATGCTAGGTTGAAGGGGGAGCTAGCCAAGGCCACATTTCCACAAGGTAACAAGTCCATTGATGATCTTTTGAGTAAGAAAAGGCCTAGTGGTGAGAAAGGGGGCATTGGTTTTGTCTCCAAGGCCAAGAAGAAGAACATCAAGAAGAAGGCCAAGCCCACACAAGCGAAAAACAAGGCCATTGTGGATAGTAAGACCACAAGTGGTAAAACTATGTCTCATGATGACTTTGCGGGAAGTGCTAACCCTCACTATGTTCTAATGCGTGATTATTATGGTGATGTGTATGCACAATATGTTGGCCCATATGATGGTTATATTGCTTGGTCTATTTGGGTCCCCAAGACCCTTGTTGCTAACAAAAGAGGACCCATTGAAAAATGGGTACCTAAAAATTAGCTTGATCTTTTGTAGACATATGCTTCTGGAGGGTCAAAGTGGGTGCTTGATAGTGGTTGCACAAGTCATATGACCGGAATCTCGTCTATTGTCAAGGATTTAAAGCCAAATGATGATCAAATAACCGTGACATATGCCGACAAGTCAAAGTCTAAGGTAATGGGTTTAGTCAAGGTAGTGGTTGCTCACTACATTACACTCGTGAACGTCATGCTTGTTGAGACCCTTGGATACAATTTACTTTCAGTCCATGCTCTTGGAAAGATGGGCTTTGCCATCTTTGTTGATGATGATATTGTGGTCCTCATGTGGAGCAAGTCTCTCAAGGTCGCTTTTGTTGGGTACGTCGAACATGGCTTGTATGTGGTGGACTTTTTGGGGCAAACCACTACAAGTGCGATGTGCTTATTTGGAAAGGCCGATGTGGATTGGTTATGGCATCGCCGACTAGCCCATGTCAATATGAGAACTTTACAAAGTCTCCACAAGGAGGGCCATATTGTTGAACTAAAAGAAAATGTTTCCTTTGCCAAAGATCGTGTTTGCAGGGCTTGTGTTCTAGGAAAGATGCATGATGCTCCCCACTAGCCAAAGAACCGCATCTCATCAAAAAGGATCTTGGAGCTCCTTCATGTGGATCTCTTTGGTCCTCCATCTCATGCAAGTCTTGGCGGGAAGAAATATTGTTTGGTGATTGTTGATGACTTTTCAAGATACTCATGGGTATATTTCTTCAAGTTGAAAAGTGAGACCCAAAAGACCTTCATCGACTTCATTCACTTGGTTCAACAACAATACAATGTCCTCGTGTTGTTAGTAAGAAGCGACAATGGCACTGAGTTCAAGAACTACACCTTGAATGAATTCCTTGGTGATGAGGGGATAAAACATCAATATTCCGCTGCATATACCCCTCAACAAAATGGTGTTGCCGAGAGGAAAAACCGGACTCTTTATTGAGATGGCTAGGACCATGTTGGCAGAGTTTAAATCTCCATACAACTTTTGGGCCGAAGCCATATCCACCGCTTGCCATGCATCAAACCGGATCTACCTCCGCAAGAAAATCAACAAGACTCCATATGAAATACTTACCGGTAGCAAGCTCAACATATCTTACTTCCGGGTGTTCGATTGTAAGTGTTTCTATCTCATAAAAGGTGTTCATTTGTCCAAATTCGAGGCTAAAGCTTTAGAGGGTATTTTTGTTGGCATGGTCTCGAATCTCACACTTATAGAATCTATGATAAGCTCTCCGTAGCCGTCATAGAATCTTGTATTGTGACCTTTGAAGAATATGATGGTCCCCAAGGGGGGCGTGTAGATGTTTGTGATGCAGATGATGAAATGCCTCAGGAAGCCATAGGAAGAATGGGTGTGGGATATATCTGCCCTGTTGAGTAACCCCTTATGGCGGATCGAGAAGAAATATGCTCTACTCAAGTGGAGCCCTCATCTTCACAACATCAACAAGCTCCATCCACCGAGGAGGACAATGACCCAAGCCAAAGACTAGCTGTGGACCCTCAATATGTTGATCATGGTGACAGCTCTAGTGAGGATGAGCTTGAGTCTCCAATCTCCATAATGTCAAGTGGTGCCGAGTCAATTACTCAAGGGAGATCCATACAAAGTGCACAAATACAAGCTCAACTCAATGCAAGAAATGTGTCAGATCAATACCAAGGTCAATCTTTGACTCTCAATGAAGAAAATGATTCACATGTTGATCAAGGTCAATATAATGGTCAAGACGAGGACTGAAATGATGAAGAGGGTCCCCTAAGAAACAATGAGGATATCCACACTCGTCGTGAAGCTAGAAAGGAGAGGATGTTGGAATTAAGAGATTAAGAGACCACTCTTTACAAAATGTGGTTGGTGACCTAAGGAGAGGCATTTCCACAAGAGCACAATTGAAGAGGTTTAGTGAACACCAAGCACACATATCCATGAATGAACCAAAGAAAGTGTGGGAAGCCCTTGAAGATTCAGATTTGTTGGAAGCAATGCACAAAGAGATCAAAAAATTTGAGAGAAACAAAGTATGGAAGCTAGTTGAGAAGCCAAAGGATTGCCGCAATGTTATAGGCACCAAGTGGATATTCAAGAACAATCAAGATGAGCATGAAATTACAGTAAGGAACAAGGCAAGATTGGTTGCACAAGGGTTCTCTCAAATTGAAGGCATTGATTATGGATAGACATATGCACCCGTGGCTCGCCTTGAGTCCATCTGTATCCTTCTTGCTTATGCGACACATCATAACTTTAAGTTGCAACAAATGGATGTAGAAAGTGCCTTTCTTAATGGTCCATTAAAGGAGTTGGTATATGTAAAGCAACCCCCAGGATTTGAGGATCACAACTTCCCAAACCATGTCTACAAACTTGATAAGGCGCTCTATGGGCTCAAGCAAGCCCCACACACGTGGTATGAGCACCTTAGAGAGTTGTTGTTTGACCGTGGATTTGAGGTTGGGAAGATCGATCGCACTCTTTTTACTAATAAGGTCAATGGGGAGCTTTTTGTATGCCAAATATATGTTGATGATATTATCTTTGGATCATCTAACAAAGCTTTTAATGATGAATTCTCAAAGCTTATGACTAGTAGGTTCCGGATGTCTATGATGGGGGAGTTGAGAGTATTTCTTGGCTTTGAGATCAAGAAAGTTAGAGGAGGGACATTCTTCAACCAAGCCAAGTATATTCAAGATATGCTCAAGAGATTCAATATGCAAGACTTAAATGGAGCTCCTACTCCCATGGATACAAAGACTCATCTAGAACAAAATCCAAATGGTGAAGATGTGGATCAAAAGGTATACCGGTCCATGATTGGTTCTTTGCTTTATCTTTGTGCATCTAGACCCGATATTGTGTTGAGTGTAGGTGTGTGTGCAAGATATCAAGTGGCTCCTAAATAAAGCCATTTGATGGCGGTCAAGATAATATTTCGATATTTGGTTCATACCCCACATTATGGTCTTTGGTATCCTCGAGGGTCAACATTTGCTCTTTGTGGATACACGGACTCAGATTGGGCTGGTGATAAGGATGATAGGAAATCAACATCCGGGGCTTGCCAATTCCTTGGTAGGTCCTTGGTATGTTGGTCTTCCAAGAAGCAAAATTGTATATCTCTCTCCACCGCCGAAGCCGAGTATGTGGCTGCTGCTAGTGCTTGCACTCAATTGCTATGGATGAGGCAAACTTTAAAGGAATACGGTGTCCATTGTGACAAAGTGCCTCTTCTATGTGATAATGAAAGTGCCATCAAGATTGCCTACAACCTGGTGGATCACACAAGGACAAAGCATATTGTGATCCGTCATCACTTCATTAGGGGTCATGTTGCTCGAGGTGATATTGAGCTATCATATGTGCCAACCAAAGACCAACTTGCCGATATCTTCACGAAGCCACTTGATGAAGCAAGGTTTTGCTATTTGAGGAATGAACTAAATATCATAGATTCTAGGAGCTTGACTTGATTACCTTGCATACTCACCTACATTTTGACCCTTATTTGGTTTAGGTGTAGGCATGGACATAGGGGGAGTGCGGTTCTAATTGATTGGACTACCCCCCATCATGCCCAAAGCAATCAAAATCATTCCTCTTAATATCATTTTGTGATATGTGAGCTTAAATGAAGAGTTTCGGTAATGGACCCAAGATATATATTCGTGGTGCCAAGCCGAGTATACTCAAATATGGTGGCCTAGGCCACCGCCCTCTCACATTAGAGAGGTTGGTGCTTACTCGTGTTTGTCATTTGCTTGATCCTTGTCTTTTTGGAGCTTTCCTGAACATTTTTGTGAATTCCTATGGATCTTATTGGTTCTTCACAGTTTGATATCTCAACCCAAGCCTATTCCCTGTCTTAAACCTATCTATCTCTCATATATGTCACCAAACACCTATCCTCGAGTTTTTGGTCGAGGAGGACCGGAGTCTCCGGTGCACCTGCACCGGAGTCTCCGGTGTAGACCGGAGTCTCCGGTCCAGATGGTTTCTGCCACTTATAGGAAGGGCACGGGGTGAACTGAAACAACAGTTCTTCATTCTCACCCTCGTTCCCATCCTTCCAACCCGTCGCCTCCTCTTCCAAACCTCCTCCCCGGAGGTCAATAAGCCCCCGGGATCCGCCGTGCCGCCGGCCAACCTTCTCCTCTCCTCCATTGGGTGATGACTCCTTGATGGCGCTAGAGAACTTGGTGCTTGATGTGGAGTCTTGTTGGGAACCCCAAGAGCAAGGTGTGAAGAGCACAGCAGAAAGTCTTCCCTCAGTTGAGAACGAGGTTATCGAACCAGAAGGAGGAATGAAACGTCACACAGGTGTTGCAAGCAACGCTGAGGCCTGCACAACACAAACTCAAGACTTTGCCCCAACGAATCAGTGAGGTTGTCAAGGTCACCGGTTTGCTGTAACAAAGGATTAAACGTATGGCGTGGAAGGTAATGGTTTTCAGCAAATAAACAAGTACCAGTGGAAGATGTATCAATGGTAAAGATTGGACCGGGGTCCATAGTTCACTAGAGCTGCTCTCCTTAGATAAACAACATGGCATGAAGGGTAAACAAATTACAGCGGGGCAATTGACAGGAACTGAGCAAGGCATAACAATGCAATTACTAGCCAGAAAGATCCTATGAGTTTGATTGGGCAATACAACAATATACATAGACCGCTATCCAACTGCATCTATGACTAGAAGTCCACCTTCAGGTTATCATCCGAACCCCCTCCAGTATTAAGTTGCAAGCAACAGACAACTGCTTTAAGCAAAGTGTGTAAGGTAAACAGTCCGCATGTTCCATGAACAAGAGACCGTTGTTTTCTCCCTAGTAGCAACAACACATCTACAACCGAAGAGATTTCTGTCACTTCCCTCGGAAATTAGAGGCATGAACCCACTATCGAGCATAAATACCCCCTCTTGGAGTCACTAGCAACTACTTGTCCAAGATAACCACTAGCAACGGAGAGCATGCAAGATCACAACAACACAGACATGATAGAATCATAAAGACAAAACCATTAATCAAACCAACATAATAATCTCAATATCCATCGGATCTGTGGTGACCCAGCATACCACTGCATGATGTAGTACACTATAGTCGTTGATATAACACCAATGAAACACCATTCACTAGTATTACATCTCTCAGAGTGGTACAACAGAAACACAGCAGGTCCAATACATGACTATAGGTTACAACTCAACTCTTTACACAAGATCCAGAAAACACTCTAGGTTAAAGAGAGAGAAAGAAACTTCTTACAAAGAAGAATCAGAACTAAACAACTCCAAAATTATAATACTATTAAGACTAATATCTTAACTAATGGTCTGGCATTGCTGCTATTGCAATACACTACAGAAATAGGTTCTATGGCTAGAGATTCTATTCTTATCTAATCATCAACTTCGTCTTCACTTAAGCTGATGTATATGTTGACTTTCTTGACTTCATTGAAGAGCTTTAGCTTTTGATGATGATTCCTGGAGCATGGCTTGATGTAGTCATCGTCTGTACTGGCTTTAGAACCTAGCAAGGGTTAAGAAGATACTTTGAGTACGAGCGTACTCAGCAAGTCCACTATAAAAGGAGTGTTTGATGCACTATATCTAAAGCCACAGACCATAGGTCGTAGGAAATGCAGGTTTTCGTAAACATTTCTTCAAAGGTTGCTTTTATTCTAAAAAAGATATGTCCGTCAGCCTTCACGGGTTTACCAGAACTTTCATGGAGTTCCTTTCCCGCCGCGTTCGCAGCTCCTTCCCGGAACAGGGAGTAACAAGTTACAGTTCTTACACTCTGTAGAGGTGCGTTACTTTACCCATGAGAGACCTTAGCCTTGTTGCACAACCAAGTCATGACCTTGTCCATACTTCCTTGGTATGGGGCCCAGTCTAAGATCCAAGCCAATCACTGCCCCCTTCGCGACCCCGCATGCCTCCTTGGTGTACACCATGCCCACATATTGAATTACGGCAATGGTTTGTACAAACCGTTAGATGCCAGAACTATCATGGGACGTTGAGGGTTCCCACCCATATGCTGCATATCCTCTATGAATTACCAATTAATATGCACGCTACGAGTGATAACAACCACGACCTGCACATCCGGCTACATGCGAGAGGAAGAAGATACAGCTGACTTCTCCGTCCCATTCCAAATCTAATGGTTAACGCGTGATATACGGCGCAAGAATAACTGGCGACATTGGTTGTTAAGTCCTAGATAATATGTTCCTTTACCACCGGAACTCTTATAGTAGGTTATTACCTCATGGTAAATAACCTATAATCACATTATTATGAAAATAGTGTTTTCTGTCCTTTTTCAAATGAAGGTGATGATAACACTGGATTTGCAAAATACTTTACAGAAAATAATCAAAGGACATGAGAAAGTGTGAACTTGCCTTTTGTGATTGCAAGATTATGCACTCACGGTCTTCGAGATGACATAAGATCCAATATCTGAAATCCGCATAATTGGTCCGTTAAGGACTAATGTTTAAAGAAGGAAAATGTAGTTATGCATAAGTAATGATATGCATTTTGTAAAACTCCCAAATTGAATCCCTAATACTTTGAGTGAAGTGAATTCAAGTGATTCTTTTCAGAGTTGGTTTATCTTCAAATTTTACTTTACAAGTAATGACCTTTATAAGGAACCTAAGTGTTAACAATCCAAAATATGTAAGTAAAGTATAAGATGATGTGATTATGGGGAATTGTCATGTGGTGACTATGATGAAAGTCCTTGGTATTGAGTTATTAAGAGTTGAAGAACTTATTATAAGATTGTTATTTGAAGTGGCAAAAAGAATAACATTTGAAGAAAAGATTTCCTTTCTAAGGTTTAAACAATCATCATTGTTAATAGAACATGATTAATGTCTTTTGGTGTTTGATTTATTAGCTTGGACTTGAGATGCTTTATGTCTTAAGTTAAATAGACCAAAGTTAACTATAAAAACACAAGTGATTTATTAGACCTGATGTTTATAAGGTTTGAGACTAAAGTTAACTTTAAAAGGTTAAGTAAACTTAAGATGTAAAATATTTTAATTATTCCCAAGTTTTAGACTTATAATAGGTATAACTAAGGTGTGGTATTATTCACTTTATATTTTAAGTAAATGATTTAGATTAAATTTGTTTTGCTTATTAAGAAAATAATTTGTATTTATTTAATGGGAGCATAATTAGATGATCTTAGTAATTTGTTAGAATTTAAAGTTATGTTAATAATGGTTAAGATATAATGATTGTTCATCATATTATATATATATGAGTAATACTCAATAAGATTTTTAAAAGAATACTTTAAAGTTAAAAGTTATACTTAAGTTTGAGTATGAATTTAAATTGTGAATTTGGGATTAAGTATTTAGACTTTAATTACTCAAGGTTTTATAACAATTGTGATTATTTCTTACTTAAGAATTGTTTGTAAAGGATTTATAAAATAAGTAATAGATAAGGATTTATTATTTAAAATATTAAAAACTTTTCTAATAACATATTTAATATTTTTCTAGTGTAATATATTTATTCAAGACCTTAAAAATGAATTTTATTTATTTTTAAGTATTATCTTTATTTTTATAAAATTCATCAAAAAATTAAGTGTTTTTAAACATTTAATTTATATTTTATTTTTAAAACTCTAAATTAGTGTTTTTATAAAATAGTAGAGTTATTTTGATATACAAAAATGATTTTTTATTTATTTTTAGGGTTTTTCCTTATTTTAGAAATTTTCATTTAGGATTTAATGGTGTTAATAATTATTTACTTTATATTTATTTTAAATAAATAAAGTTATATTTTGATTAAATAGATTTTTTTCTTATAATAATTCTAACATGTTAAATATATTTTTATGATTTTTCAATAATTTTCTATAGCTAAAAATGATTGGTGGTTATTTTAGTAATTCATTCATTTTTTATTTTATTTTATTTCTTAACCTAATCAACTTGGGCCGTTTGGTTGGATATGTGGGCTGGCCTGGCCCAACTGGACCATGCCAGACTTTCACCCCCGGCCCACCCCCTCACTCCACACACACACACGCACACACAGACCTCATCCTCCCCTCTCTTGCTCCTGTGCGATGCCGCCGTCGCCGCCACTCTGGCCGGTTGCCGCCCGACCTCTGCTCCGCCGCCTACCGAAGAGGCTCCGACACAAGCACCCCCGGTGATTACCCCCGCCTCGGTGCTTGTAACATCCCAGCATTTAGGAACCTAACAAAGGGTAGAATTAGGATTATGTATTGTTGCATGCATCTCTTTGTGAAAAGGTGGGTAAAATATTCGCCAAATAAAATCTTAAGTGATCAATGTTTCTTTATTACTTTAAGATTAGGTTTAGACTTAAAGGTGGATTGTTATAAACTTTGATGTGATCTTAAAAGAAGTATGTGTGTTTTGAAATGGGTTTGAATTTAAAAACTTAAGTGTTTGAATAATAATTTAAATGATTTAGATATAAGATTTGAATCTTAAATTAATTAAGATATAGGTAGTATAACTTAAATATCAAAACAATAGAAATTATGAAATTCATTTTCATATTATAAAGACATAAACAAATTACAACAGAATAAAGAATAAGAATATTCTTTATTAATAATAATATCATCTTTATTACAATTGAATAAAATAAAGATTACAAGAAAGAAAAATTACAAAGGATTAAGAAAATTACATCTACTAACTATCCTATATCTAAAACCTAAACTAAATCTTCATCTTTATCTTCGAACCTTCAAAACAAAGATTAAACAGAAATAAAACAAGATTAGTGTTAGTATGTTTCTCTCAGATATGTCAGTGAGATGCACTTGACAATCTCATCATTGAGAAATGTTAAAGAGGCGCAAGTTTCACCAATATGAAAGATTTCATCTTTCATAAATTCACAGCCAGAATGCAAATGACAGCCAAAAGGGACCAAATCACCAGCCAAGGTAAAAGTAGATTGGTAATAGTAAGTTCAAATTTTCTGAACCTATCCATATGTGCATAGCAGGCACACAGGCTACACACACATAAGCAAGCAAGGGGTGTGCTGTCGACTTCACAAGCACAGCCAGAACAAACAAAACCAGAGCACAACCGTGGGGAAGCACCTCAGTGCATCACCACACCACATCACAGCCAGGGTGAACAGCCAGTAAACCAAGAACAGCAGCCAAACCAACCACCCAGATTAACCAAACATCACCAGGATGGTGACATAAGGAGGGGGATGAATCAGGTGGACAGCAAGGCCAAGCCCAGGAGCTAGGAGGAGCAGGCTAGCTCTAGATCAAGCACAGGAGTCCAGCAAAACCAGGTTAAGACCATCACCAACTTACTCCACAAATATCAGCTTTTGTGGTGAGTTTCATAAAACCTTCACATGATCTAATCATCTTATTTAGAGAAAGGCATGTATTGTTTTACAAAACAAACCCTCAGAAGACACCCAAGTGGGGTGAATCCATCATAGGGATTTCTGAAAATCTAAAGGCAAACAGCAAAGTACTAGAATCCAACCAGAGCTTGGAGCAACATCCTTGCTCTGGTTGTCAAACTATACTTTACAATTCAAAAATCTATATACCTATGATCTATTTCTAGGCACATCCCTAAAGTAAGGGTAGAACCTTAGAAACAAATCTTTGGGATCCGTAGATTGATCAAGCTCACTATCATTTTTTTCCAAGCTTTGATTCAATAAAGAATAGCTGGTACCCCTACCAGGACTATCTAGATGAAACAATTAGATAAGATTTGAATCCCTGAGCCTCAGACCAACATCATTGGTCATAGGAATTCAGATAAGAGCATCTCTATTAATCTTTCAAAGCCAAGATTGACTTAAGCATAAGCTAACCAAATCCATGGTTTAGAATTAAACTTGTGTGCCATACATGATGGTATCACAAGAACAATCCATTATGAATCAGGAAAGACAGTAAATCATCATAGGTTCAGACAGCCAACTAACTAATCATTTTCCTCCACATGTTAATTCCCAAGCTAACAGCACTAAGACAATAGCTGTATCCTATCGTAATCATGACCATGAATCAAATAAATAGTGGAAAGCTATCAAATCATTGGCTTTACCAAGCATGTTTCCCATACAACCACATCATCTGAATCAGATGCAATCCAAGCATCAAATCATCTAGTAAGCCACCAGAAACATCAGATATCATTTTAAGCAACAAGCCTCAGGCCAATAAGCATTTAGCATGTGTACAGACCATCCAAACATGAATCAATTCATCCAGTACATGAACAAGCACATCACAAGAACCCTAAAAGGGATAATCATCCTAATCTGAATCAGACAGTAGCCAGAGAGGACACTGCTAACATCTAGCATCGAATCAGCAAGCACAGAGAGCACCAGGAGAGGGGAATCAAACTCACCATAGGTCCTCGCTGAAGGATAGAATGGGAAGCAGGGGGGCGACGGACATGGCGGCACGGGGAGCACCCCAGAGGGGGCGCTGCAACCCGCACGGCGCCACGACAATGACCCTGATCATGCCTGGAGGTGCAGAGCATCACCTCAACGCCCGACAACCACAACCACACTTGAATCCGTGCCAATCCCCAAACCCTAGGGTTCGGGACGGCATCGATCCATCGTAGCAGAGCCCTAGGCTCGAATCCAATTGGATAGAACGAACAGGCGTCGTCGATAACCCCCTAGTGCACCACGGCGGCGACCAGAACGGTCGATGACGGCGGGAATCGCTGGTGGCGGCATCGCCGGCCACAGGGTCGGGGTCAGAGGAGGAGAAGATGAACTCGAGAGAGAGAAGCAGTGAGGAGTGGGCCAAGCTAGGCCAGACCATTCGGGGTGGCTCTTTTGTCTAGTACTAGTGGGCCAACAGGGCCCAATAAGAATAACCAGCCCAGAAACAATTTCAGGCCTGTTTTAATAAAAAGAAAAGACCAAAATACCCCTGGACTTAATAAAATTCTAGAAAATAAAATAAAATTTTAAAAATTATAAATAAAATATTTTTGGATTCACAAAAATCCAAACTACCCAAATAAATTAAAAATATAAAATTTTAGACCTTTAAATTTTATTAGGAATTTTGTAAATTATATATTCCTTATGGAATTTTACAAAATTATTGAAAGGTGATAAAAATTCACTTTCATTACGTATTAATATGGTAGTATTTTAGAAAAATACTAAATAAATATTTAATCACCATTTTTAATGTATAATTGATAATTCCTAAAAGGATTATTAAATCAATAAAAATCAAATAAAAGGGAAATAAAATAAAATAATTCAATATATGTTATAAAATATTAAAAAGTAATATTTGTAAATCTTTATTACTAAAAAGGAACTTTTTGGAGGAAATGCATATAAAATTAAAAAATGCATTACACTACTTGCATAATCATTTTGCTTCTTTAAATATTGTCCTTACCGGGCAATAATGATGTTTTTTTGTAGAACTAGAAGTTCAAGGTCCAGTGCAAGCATCAGACTTCACTACCTTGCCATCACAAGGCAAGTTCATCACTTGCTCATGTCCTTTGAAGAGTCTTTATCAAAGTATTTGCAAATTGTGTGTTATCATATATGTTATAAAAGAAAGAAAATATTATTTTCCCAAATAAAGAAATTATAGATATCATCCTAAGTGGTGATATGATGGAGCAATAGAACTTAGAGTTCTAATTGAAACATGATGATCAAGTAGGGACTTAATAACCCCTGACATCAGTGATTCTAGCGTCGTATATTACGCGTTAGCCATGAGATTTGGAATGGGACGGAGAAGTCAGTTGTATCTTCTTCCTCTCGCATGAAGCCGGATGTGCAGGTCGTGGCTGTTATCCTCGTAGTGTGCATATTAATTGGTAATTCGTAGAGGATATGAAGCATATGGGTGGGAACCCTCAATGTCCCAAGATAGTTCTGACATCTAACGGTTTGTACAAACCATTGCCGTAATTCATTATGTGGGCATGGTGTACACCAAGGAGGCATGCGGGGTCGCGAAGGGGGCAGTAATTGGCTTGGACCAACTACTGGGCCCCACATCATGGAATTGTGGACTGGAAAGTACGCCCGGTTGTGCAACAAGGAGTTGATGTCTCATGGGTAAAGTAACGCACCTCTGCAGAGTGTAAGAATTGTAACTTGTTACTCCCTGTTCCAGGAAGGAGCTACGAACGCAGCAGGAAAGGAACTCCATGAAAGTTCTAGTCAACCTGTGAAGGCTGATTGTCATAGTCTTTCAGCATAAAATCAATCTTTGAAGAAAGATTTACAAAAACTGCATAGTGCCAAGGATTTATAATCCGAGGTGGTAGTTAGAGCATCAAACTTCCCACCTTGCATATAATGAACTTGTTGGGTAACGCTGTTACTCATTCTTTCCTTTGATCCCTTGCTTAGACTCTAAGGATTCCGAAGACGTGCCAATGTATGCAGCCGAATACCAAGAAGACGTGTTCTACGAGGAACCTGATCTATCTGGAAGAGTTGAAGGCGTGGACTACGAGATCCGCTACGGTGTCGATGAGAACGACTCCACTCAAGGATCTAGTTAGTACTAACTAACGGAGCCGAGCAGCATGAACTCTATAAAATAAGCTATTGAGCCCCACTCCTAGTCGGAGTTGTTACTTTTAAATTTCCGCTGAACATCTTATATTTTGGTTTGTAAGTTGGATCTTTTGGAAGTCTTGAACTTCTGGTATTGTAATAATAATAATGTGTGTACCTTTGTAATATGGACCCGCAATGTTTCTGTTGTACCACTCTAAGGGATGTGATATTTACGGAACGGTGTTCTGTGGATGTCATGTCAACGACTATAGTGTACTACACATGCAGTGCTATGCTGGGTCACCGCAGTGCTACTATGCTTCACCGCTTGTGCCCCTGCAAAACCCTAGCTGTGCGGTTCGGCGAGGTCGCCGGCGTAACTCCGCTGGCCCCCGATGCCCCTGGCTGCTGCTAGAGGATGTGGTGCTCCGACGCTCCTCTAGCATCGCCATGGTTCTATGGTGAGGAGATGGTGCCATCTTCCTCCCTGTGAGCTCTATGAACGCGGCATGGCGCGGGTTGCAGCGCCATCTGGGTGCTCCCTGTGCCGCTGTGTTCATCCTCGATGCCGGCCACTACTTCCTCTTCCTACCCTAGCGAGGACCACATGTATGTTGTCCCCCTTTTCACTCTCTGGTCTTCTTTGCCTTCTCCCTCTCTGAATCCTCTCAGTACCATGTGATTGACCATGTTCAGGAAATAAAAGTTGAGCTCTTGAGCAAAGTCCAATTGATTAGAGTAGTAGGTTTGGCAGTGTAGTTGATTTTGTTGATTAAGTGCTTAATGCCTCACTTGATTTGATACATGTACTATTGTTGTCTGTAAAAATAGAGCATGTGCTGTTGTGACTTGATTCATAA
Source organism: Avena sativa (assembly GCA_916181665.1). Taxonomy (NCBI): domain Eukaryota; kingdom Viridiplantae; phylum Streptophyta; class Magnoliopsida; order Poales; family Poaceae; genus Avena; species Avena sativa. The sequence goes on from OV702282.1 coordinate 170,988,695, forward strand.
CTGGCTTAGTATTATTCTGGTGGTTATTTGTGGCATATTTGGTTGCTATGATATTATTTTTGATGACACTGAACTTTTATAGTGTTGTTGACTGAAAGAATTCAGTTACAGTCAAGTTTATTTCACTCTTGAATTAAAACATGGCAGGGAACAAGTACCACAATATGTGGTTGTATTATTTACTTGATGGATTCCTATTTGGCTTGTATATCCATGATTCTTGTGGCTATGCTTTTGTGCCAAGTTGATTAAGTATTATCTCCATGTGTTGGTAGTGTTTTAAGGTATCAACTTGACAACAGCTATATGATTCCTAAGAGAAAGGTATTAGGAAAAGGATTTGGGAATCACATTTGTTTGAAATGAATGTTGGCAAAAATTAAATAGTGGCTTCTGCTATTTTGTGTTGTTACTATGGTGCCTTATAATGTGAGTGTGCATAGTAATAATCAGATAACATGATATGCTGCGATAATATGCTACTATGATGTACCCTGAGTGGTAAAGTATGGAAATAATCTTATAGCTAGTGATGCAAAAGCCTGAAGCTATAGTTGTTTTAAATTGGCTGGCTAGGAATTTAGATATGACGGCCAAGGATGCATATGACTAGTTCATATGTATAATCTTTCTATAACATTTCTTGTTAAAAATTTAGAATTTCCTTAGCCAATAATATCTTAATTTGAGGCTTTTGGAATTGTCCTGTCAATAAGATAATGGAAGATTTGAATGATTCCTTGTTGTTTAAACTAGGAAAATGATTTGAAATCATTTGAATCACATAAATGGATGGTATACTAGCTTATGGATGCTTTTATGATATAATTGATGAAGATAATGATCTCCTTGAGATTGTTATTGTTCTCCTTGTTTGTCCATATATGATGAGCAAGCAGTTGTTAAGGTATAAAATTTATTCATGTGTACTGATGGTTTAAAGAAAAATATGGTGATTAAGTCTAGCTTAGTAACTCATGTGTCACTAGCTAGACATGATGGCAAGTTATGTGGTACTTCCTTGGAAGGTGCATATATACCCACTTGTTTAGCTAGTTTGTGTGCTACAGATGGCTAGCTAGATTGATTGCCATAATTCTTTTTCTTAGACCCAATGATGACAAACACCTACCAATTAAATATACTTGATGGATGCATAATTACTATGTGTGTGTAAACATTTCTGGGACAGATCCATGTTGATTTGGACCAGTTATGTTCAGAAGATGGTTGGAAATAATTTATGTGGTTTACCTTTTGTGGTGATGTTGATCTTAATATTGGTCAGTTCTTGGCCTCTCTGCTTACTAGCCCTGCTCCTCGTGGAAACTTCCATTAGTATGCTCCTCCTTATTCCCATGTCTAGCTTCTTCTACAACTGCGGCCTGGATTTCTTTCCCTAGATGTAGAGGGAGTGTCCCAACCTTTACACAATATAAGGTGGTGTACCATGTGTTTACAATTCTAGTCCCTGGATCAATAGCTAGCATCCACAGTTAAGATGTAATATCAAGAAACAAAGGTCATAATACAACTTTATAACCAGGAATAACATAATTTTATTACATCTTACATAGCTCATTTGGCTATTACATTACATTGCAGCAGAAATCTATAAGCATGGGGTCCTTCATCTTCAAAGTGCCACAGGCAGACATGTTGGTTGTAGACTTTGTAATCCTAATCAATCAATCCTCACTAAAAACAATCAAACCTGCAACATAACAAGTTACAGCCACAAGAGTCAATACATTTGAATTGTATTGGCAAGTGATACTATGGTAGTATAGTGGAGTCTATCATCTATATGCATTTGGCTAAGTGGAGCTTAGGCTTGCATTCCTCAAAAATAGATTTTCCTTATCATTTTGAAAACACTAAGTTTTTGCTTGACAAAAACATTTTTCTCAATCAAAGTTTGAAGATCCTTTAACCCTTGTTGAAACCACAAGATTTTAACTTAGAAATTTGAATGATGAGATTCTTGATTGCTTCCATGTCTTGATGCTCAAATTGTCCTTTACCAGGGACATGGCTAAGTACTTAGATTTTACACTCTGCAGAGGTGGTGCACTTTCCCCACAAGTCTTGGTTTCCCAAGACAAGATCTTTCAAAAGCCTTCCCTTAGACCAAAATGGACGCGCTCCAACCTATCAAATACTACCACCCACTGTCCATATGGCTAAGTTCTTGCAACCTATATGATCCAGGCAGAGCCCATAATGCCAAGTGGTTGCACTTGAAGCTTCTCAACATTTGACATCTCAAATCTCTTTGTTCCTGGGTGGCCATCCACAAGTGAGATACACAAGGTAAACCATAGACATGGGCCTTGTGAACCACTCAACCAAAATCCACCAAGCAATTACCATTCCACCCAGGTGATTCATTGACTTAGTTGTTTTATTAAGAAAAACATAAGTCCTCAGACTTAGAAATTTCCCATAGTGTGAATATATTTCCACCCTTGTTTTCTATTAGCTAGGCTAAGCATGATAGTAGTAGGGATCTTAACTTAGGAAAATCCTACTAAGGTTCATCTACTAGGTTTTCCTATAGCAAGGTTTATACTTAGCAAAATTCCATGCAAGTTTTACTTAGAGAAAATCACTAGTGCATAGTGAAAGTAATGGGACAAAAAGTATGAAGCATCACTTGCCTTTTTGGTAGAGTATAGGTTCACTCCTTGTCCTTGCAACAATCACACTCTTCAAGTCACTACAAATCAATCAAGCAAGGCACAAACTCAATCTACCAATCAAGCAAAACAACACATAAAATGACAAAGTCAAAGTAATGCATGCAAGCATGCCAAGCTTTGTTTCGTTTGAAAAGTGGTTCCTAATGGGTCATAAACATTGGAAAACACCTAATGGTCATTTTGTAAAGTGGCAAAGTCATTTGCAAAAGGTTTCACCTCCTAAACCATTTTCAAAACAAAGTATCATTTTATGTGGTGTAGAAATATTTTTACTAAGGCATTAATCTATAGGGTTCACAAAATATGTTTTCAAACCACAAAACTTGGTGTTTAGGGTCAGAGAGTTTAAAACAAAACATTTCCCAAAGGTTTTCTTCCAAAACCATTTTTTTATAAAATAACCACATTTCTATTTGACTAGAAATGGTTTTAAGTCAAAGAATCATTATTTTGTTTCACCAAATTCATTTTTGAATCCACAGTGTTTCCTAATGTTATTAGGTTCAAATCACACCAATTGCCAAAGGTTTTATCCCCAAAATCATTTTTGAACAATTTTTATATCCTTAACAAGCATACAAATGTTTCTGCAAAAACAACCATTTTTCCAGAAGCTTTTTACTAAACAAAAGGCATGGTTGGCTAGGGCTTGTCTTGATGATTCCATTGGTATAAAGTTTGCAATTTTTGGACGTGTGGATCAAAAGTTGCAAAGGTTTGAAAATCACAAACTAATCTGATTTCAAATCTGTTTTTAAACAGAACAGGTGACACGCGGCATGATTTCATTGGGCGGTACCGCTTCGTGCGGATCGATCGCTGTGGAGCGTTAGATCAAAGTGGGATCGCACGGCACAGATCGCTCGATACCCCTTCGCTCACTTTCTTTCCTAATCGTCAGATTCCAATCCAACGGTCCTAACTATTCTGACTAATAATCAGCGGCGCTGGCGGCGGCGCTCTGGCGGCAGCGCTCAGGCGAGGTCATCGCCGGTGATTTAGGAGGCAAGGGGAGCAGAGGGGTAGCTCACCAGAATCGCCGAAGCCTGCTGATGCTCAACGTTGTGGCAGCTCATCGAGGGGTGCGCGGGTTCGTCTTCAATTGCTCACCGGAGTTGATCTGGGCCTCGGTGCGGTCAGACGTCGACGGGGGCGAGGCTATGGGTCTCGCGCGACTAGTTGGCGAGTACCTGGATGATCACAAGGTACAGGCGAATACAATGGTGTGAGGCTCTGGTCAAGGTGCGCACGGGTTCAGGTGATGTGGCTTACCGGAGTTGTCTGCAGACGGCCGTGCTGTCAGTTGAGGTCGTCACCGGCGCTGTGAGGCACGCGCGAGCGAGCTGGGGATGCAGAGAGATGCGCCAGGGCTTGGGGAGGATGTGAGCTTGGTTGAGGAGGCAAGGGGCGATGCGGTGCTGCCGGAATTGGCCGAGGACCTCGTCGGAGACGGCGGCGGTGCAGGAGAAATTTGGGACAGCCTGGTGGCTCTCGAGGCGTGGTGTTTGGGGGAAATGGAAGAGGAGTAAGAGGGGATTTATCACGCGTGATCACTGCGAGTAATTGTGGCTGCATAAAGACGAATTAAGCCTGAGGAATCAACGGCAGGAGCGGGGGAAGAACGAGTCGCTGCGGGTGAGAACGATGAACAGGAGGGGTGGGGCATACCTGTCAGCGAGAAAGGAAGTGAGGGGTGGGGTCCACTTGTTAGTGTCTTCGCGGGTTGCTTCTGCGGTGAAGAAAACGGTTCGGGGGCGAGGGAACAGGTGGGCTGGACTGGGCTGTTGGGCCAGTTTGTTGGGCTGGGTCCTTTGCACTATTTTTTTTTCTGTCTCAATGATTTATCCTTTTCTATTTCTATCTACTGATTTGAAATTCAATTCACAATTCAAACAACAAAACAATCATTCAAACAATTCAAACACTCACCACACTTGTAATGAGTTTTGGTTCTGTTTATCAACATAAACCAAATCCCAAAATAAAATAATATTTTTATTCTTTTTAGGATCCATTCATTAATTAAATAAAATGGCCCTTTAGTTATTTAATCAAATAGGGTTTGATTTATTTAATAAAAACTCCATTTGAAAACCAAATATTTTCAAAACCAAATCAGTAGGTTTTATTTGAAAATAAAATATATTTGGAAATCTTGTTTAAAACAAAATAACATTTTTATTTTAGGTTTCATTAATAATTAAATAGAATGGACCTTAGTTATTAAATCAAATAGGATTTGTTTTAATAAAATCTTTATTTTGAAAACTAAAATAAAACCAAAAACACTTCAGTAGGTTTTATTTGAGAATATAAAATACTTGGAAAACTTATTTAAAATAAATAAATAAGTTTTAGTGTTTGTTTAAAATGGGAAAAGCCTTTACTTAAATAAAATTGGATATTAAATCCTTATTATTTTATTTAAATAAGCCTTTACTAATTTTAATCAAAACAAAACATTTTATTTCAAAATATTGGCCAAGGTTTAATTTGGCTTTATAAAATAATCTTTATTTATAAATCCACCTTTTCTTTTAAAAACAAAATCTTTTATTAAAAGATCCTAAAACTGTAATTTTAAATATTTTGAAGTTTCTTGTTTATTTAACTTTTCAAATCCCTTTGGGATTTTATTTGATCCAAATAGGTTTTGAAAGTTTCCAAATGGATTCAAAAAGTTTCTTCTCACCCTGAAATTCAACAAAGTTTTATTTTATTCATTTATTTTTCACATAACAAGATTTGGAAAATCTTGGGATGTGACACTAGAGATGCTGCCTTGTCTTGATTTCCTCCTTGTCTTATCTCTTGGATGGCTCCTGGGAGCAACCAGAGCTAACATGTGATGATTTGGTGGAAGGATTGAATGTGTGTTCTTGAGAAGAACATGTACTGTGAATAGAACTGGGTGGATGTGGAAAGGAAGTAGTAGCAGTACTGATACGGTTGGTGTTCCTTTTCTATGGTTGGTACCTTCGCTGATGTGTTCCTGTGTTGACAACAAGGTTTGCTTGCATGCAGTGACTGTGATGTGTGCCTGTTAGTGTCATATGTGGATCAGATCAAGTGAAACTTGATATTTGCTATTAATTCACCTTTTTACCACCTCATCTGGCTTTGGTGAAACTTGCCCCTGTACTAGCTTGTGATGCACTAGTCTAAGGCTTCTTTTTATGATAAGGAGAGTTGAAGAACAAAAGACATAGGACTAATTAGGAAATTAGTTTAGGTTTTCTTTTTTTCATTCTTTTACAACTTTATTTGATTCTTAAATATTTTATTCTTCTATTAGTGTAATAAAGTTCATTTTTCTCTTTGTTGGTTGAAACTTGTAAGGATTTGTATCTTATTTAATAAAGTTTACTTTTTTCCTTTTTTTTCTTATTCCATTCATTTGTAAAAACAATGTAATATATATTTCTTCTTGTAATAAAAATTACTTGAGTTACTCCATTTATGTAATAAAGATTATATTTATTTATAACATTTTGTATTATGATTATGAAATATCCTATAATACTTTAAGATTTAAATTTAAATCCAAGTTATATTCGAATTGTATGATCTCATATTTTAAGTCTTGAATGCAAATTCTTTTCCCCAAAATTATAAATTCAACAAAGGTCATGTCCAAATTCCTAACCCCCATCTAAGATGAACTAAACCCCATTTCTCCAATGGCAAGAGAAACACTTATCTCTTTGTGTTTTAAATTTTAATTCGAATAATTGTGAATATTGAATCTTATTCATAAATAAGAATTCACCTCTACCTTTTATTATATTTTAATTTCCAATTCTTATTTTATTTAAAAAAAAATTAATATTCAAATCGATCAAGTAAATATTCAGATTTGAATTGTCTTCCCCTCCAATACAAAAGTACAATAGAGGTCATGTCGAATTCCATCGCACTTGTCCTGGTGTTTCCATCAGAATAAGAAAGATCTCGATCCCTCTATAACCTCTTGTAGTTTTTCGCGAAAATTCGCCGGATTTTCTTATGCATGAATGCAATGCACAACCCTGTGTCCTCTTTATTTCTAGGTGCTAATCCTGGGATGTTACAGACTCTCCCCCTTTAAATAAACTTCGTCCTCGAAGTTCGTATACTCTCACGTTTTAGAATAAGGAATTGCCATTGTATTGATCACGACACTTCCCAATTCCATGATAATCTCAAATGGGAATAATTGTAATATCCCATATCCATACCTTTTCCTTGAATTCTCATCATACTTGAAAATTCTCAAACTTGTTGTCTCCAACACTCCAAAGTTCCTTTTGCTATTATCCTTTAAGGATAAGTCTTGATTATAAAATCCTTAAATTGGAGTCTTTTTTTAGTTCATTTTCCTTGGTTAGATATCCTGATCCAACTCCTTTACTTAATCATAAAATGTCCTTGTTATACCATATAAGGTTTAGGAAGCCTCACTAAAATAGGATTTTTTAACTCCATTAAACAATAATTATAGTCAAAAGACTAACTTTTGATTTGTGATGGTATGGTTTATACTGGTAGTCCTTATAAAGATTGGATCTGAACTCATTTAGTCCATAACCATTGGAATTTCCTTGTTCCTCTACACATGCCCAGTTGGATGTGCTATATTACCTCTTAAGGATCACTTAAGAATTGTTTCTTTTAGAATTAGTTTGTTAGGACTATTCTATTTTATTACTTCGAGCTTTTACCTTGTTAGGCTTTTAGACAATCTTTTGTTATTATCTTTAGTACTTTTATAAGAATGACTTCCTCTTAACCTTATGAAAATAAGGCTTGCTGTTGTTGTAAGTTAGTGATACCTTCATTTCTAAGGTTTACTCTCCCCCTTAGGGTTTACTAATGGTCTTTAAACCGCTTATAAAGTAACCATTGGCTTTGTAATTAGAATGTTGGTCTTTGTTCAGATTATACTTTACGTAATTAGGTCCTATGAAAGATTGTACGATGTATCCACACAATTGTGGATCTCCGAAGTGAATCTTTTAGTATTAACTGTCTTACCTACTATTTGGACATTTTCGCTTTGATGGGTCTGACTTCGCGAAGATTCTCGAAAGACGGTCGTTTTAATGTTTATACTCCTTCATGTCTTTCTTAACTTAGGCCAAATTTTATGCTGTTTATGCAACTTCTAAGAAGATCTGGTTAACTAAGTTAACCAAATACCAGCTGCGGACAATTATCAACTGTGGATCAGAATACCGACTATGGATCAAGTACCAGCTGCGCATATTTACCAGCTGCGAACCATCCTAGGGTGTATGTATTACCCTATGGTTTCCGATATACCTCTGGCATTCTCTCTGAATTGTCAGAGCTTGAATACCATTTTGGTTTCAAAGCTTCTTTGCACTTATTCATGATGCCTCCATGAACTTGGTACAATTATTTTATTAACTTCTTAGCAACATTACTTATTTTGATTGAACTTTCAAGTTCATCACTTCTTGTTGCTGACTAATAATGATCTAAGCTTGATCCATCCTCCAAATTGAGTTGATAATCCTTACACTTGGCTTCATTCTTCATGTAAGTCTTCATCTTGGTCTTTGAAATCCGTCACTCCCTTACACGAATTCCCTTACTCTATCTAGGTCTATAACATCAAGTAGTGACTGGATGTTGCAACATGCATTTGCACACCAAGTCAAACTTCATGTACAGATCTAGTCAATCAAGAAGATTCAAGTAAAACAAATAAATCCAAATGTGGTACATATAACACACAATATTCTAAGCCCAAAATATAATAGTTGAGTATAATATCTCTAAAATTCAGGCTTAGTTGTGTAGTATATGCCACCTCCTCATATAGGTTTACATTGTGATACTTAGCACATAAAGTCAACTATTCTTTATCTCAATATTTACCCAATTTGCTCAAGTGCAACAGGATAATATTAAGCAAAGTGGTCTCAATTTGGTTTTGACTAACCTTTGGTTTCACTTTCGGAATGACTAACTACAATCAACCTTTCTTTATTGGTAACTAACCTCACATGATCACTCCAAATGACTAATCAGATTCTATTTAATACCTAAAATTGAAGGTTATCACAAATTTATGACACCTATGACTTCTATCATAGTTCTACCATGTTATTTCCCTACTTCTACTTCAAGCTAAACTACTAATTACTTATCATATTTACACCAACATCATGGTTTTGGAGCTAATATCACCCTGATCTTGTTATGTTTTACCTATTTATCATGATTCAAGAGCTAATCTAACCATGATGACTTTGTTTCACACTACACTATTATTAAGTCTTACCAATATTTCACTTCATCACGTGGAATTTCTCAAGTAAATCCCACATGATTACTCCTCCTTACATCAATACTTATCCTAATGATATTCATCATGTTGTCTTGGGTTATCAACAAACCATAAAATTCCATTGTGTTACTTGAATTCTAAGGTTAGGCTACACTATTAGGACTACTTCCATATGGTATCTTACACTTTCCTACAGTATCTTGGTGGTTTGTGCCTCCCTGGGAAGACACAAAATAGCACCATACTAAGAAAGATAAATAACTACTCCTAAGAATTATGACTTAAGTATCTAGTGACAAAGTTATCCTCAAGTGGATACTTCTCACAAGTCATCACGATATTTGATTTAGATAAGATGGCTCTTATAGTCACTATCCATCCTACAGATCTTTCTAAAAGGGTTTTAATCCTAAGGTCAAAGCATATGCTCTGATACCAACTGCGGTGACCCAGCATACCACTGCATGATGTAGTACACTATAGTCGTTGATATAACACCAATGAAACACCGTTGACTAGTATTACATCTCTCAGAGTGGTACAACAGAAACACAGCAGGTCCAAGACATGACTATAGGTTACAACTCAACTCTTTACACAAGATCCAGAGAACACTCTAGGTTAAAGAGAGAGAAAGAAACTTCTTACAAAGAAGAATCAGAACTAAACAACTCCAAAATTATAATACTATTAAGACTAATATCTTAACTAATGGTCTGGCATTACTGCTATTGCAATACACTACAGAAATAGGTTCTATGGCTAGAGATTCTATTCTTATCTAATCAGCAACTTCGTCTTCACTTTAGCTGATGTATATGTTGACTTTCTTGACTTCATTGAAGAGCTTTAGCTTTTGATGATGATTCCTGGAGCATGGCTTGATGTAGTCATTGTCTGTACTGGCTTTAGAACCTAGCAAGGGTTAAGAAGATACTTTGAGTACGAGCGTACTTAGCAAGTCCACTAGAAAAGGAGTGTTTGATGCACTATATCTATAGCCACAGACCATAGGTCGTAGGCAATGCAGGTTTTCGTAAACATTTCTTCAAAGGTTGATTTTATTCTGAAAAAGATATGTCCGTCAGCCTTCACGGGTTTACCAGAACTTTCATGGAGTTCCTTTCCCGCCGCGTTCGCAGCTCCTTCTCGGAACAGGGAGTAACAAGTTACAGTTCTTACACTCTGCAGAGGTGCGTTACTTTACCCATGAGAGACCTTAGCCTTGTTGCACAACCAAGTCATGACCTTGTCCATACTTCCTTGGCATGGGGCCCAGTCTAAGATCCAAGCCAATCACTGCCCCCTTCGCGACCCCGCATGCCTCCTTGGTGTACACCATGCCCACATATTGAATTACGGCAATGGTTTGTACAAACCATTAGATGCCAGAACTATCGTGGGACATTGAGGGTTCCCACCCATATGCTGCATATCCTCTACGAATTACCAATTAATATGCACGCTACGAGTGATAACAGCCATGACCTGCACATCCGGCTACATGCGAGAGGAAGAAGATACAACTCACTTCTCCGTCCCATTCCAAATCTCATGGTTAACGCGTGATATACGACGCAAGAATCACTGGCGACATTGGTTGTTAAGTCCTAGATAATATGTTCCTTTACCACCGGAACTCTTATAGTAGGTTATTACCTCATGGTAAATAACCTATAATCACATTATTATGAAAATAGTGTTTTCCGTGCTTTTTCAAATGCAGGTGATGATAACACTGGATTTGCAAAATACTTTACAGAAATTAATCAAAGGACATGAGAAAGTGTGAACTTGCCTTTTGTGATTGCAAGATTATGCACTCACGGTCTTCGAGACGACATAAGATCCAATATCTGAAATCCGCATCATTGGTCCGGTAAGGACTAATGTTTAAAGAAGCAAAATGCAGTTATGCATAAGTAATGATATGCATTTTGTAAAACTCCCAAATTGAATCCCTAATACTTTGAGTGAAGTGAATTCAAGTGATTCTTTTCAGAGTTGGTTTATCTTCAAATTTTACTTTACAAGTAATGGCCTTTATAAGGAACCTAAGTGTTAACAATCCAAAATATGTAAGTAAAGTATAAGATGATGTGATTATGGGGAATTTTCATGTGGTGACTATGATGAAAGTCCTTGGGATGGAGTTATTAAGAGTTGAAGAACTTATTATAAGATTGTTATTTGAAGTGGCAAAAAGAATAACATTTGAAGAAAAGATTTCCTTTTTAAGGTTTAAACAATCATCATTATTAATAGAACATGATTGATGTCTTTTGGTGTTTGATTTATTAGCTTGGACTTGAGATGCTTTATGTCTTAAGTTAAATAGACCAAAGTTAACTATAAAAACACAAGTGATTTATTAGACCTGATGTTTATAAGGTTTGAGACTAAAGTTAACTTTAAAAGGTTACGTAAACTTAAGATGTAAAATATTTTAATTATTCCCAAGTTTTAGACTTATAATAGGTATAACTAAGGTGTGGTATTATTCACTTTATATTTTAAGTAAATGATTTAGATTAAATTTGTTTTGCTTATTAAGAAAATAATTTGTATTTATTTAATGGGAGCATAATTAGATGATCTTAGTAATTTTTTAGAATTTAAAGTTATGTTAATAATGGTTAAGATATAATGATTGTTCATCATAATATATATATCGACGCGGATTTGCTACACACGGGCATAGCTGCGCATAGGCTTAGGACCATTGGATAAAGAGATCACATACACTACTAGTTTAGATGGTAATGGTTGGATCTTGAAAGTAGTAACGGTCCCTAACGGCGTTTGCAGCACCGCGTGTGTGTACATGCATGCAATGCCTAGGGGCTCGTGAAAACCCTAAAAATTTTAGCTCGCTGTTTGGCAAAGAAACTTTTAGCATCTAAAATGGAAAGATAAGTCAACAAGGCTTAAAATGAGTTCTACATAGTATGCTCCTTAGGGTTTGCCTCATGCAAACGAAATTAGAAAAGCTTTGTTTTGCATGTTGCTTGTTATGGTTTGCCTCATGCAACCGAAAATAGACAAGCTTTGTTTTGCATGTTGCTCGTTAGGGTTTGCCTCATGCAAACGAAATTAGACAAGCTTTGTTTTGCATGTTGCTCGTTAGGGTTTGCCTCATGCAAACGAAATTAGACAAGCTTTGTTTTGCATGTTGCTCGTTAGGGTTTGCCTCATGCAAACGAAATTAGACAAGATTTGTTTTACATGTTGCTCGTTAGGGTTTGCCTCATGCAAACGAAATTAGACAAGCTTTGTTTTGCTAGGGCTTCATGCATGCATGCCAAAGGAACACTAACGACGTTAGTTCTTAGACAAATCCTGGGTCTGGATACATGTGCTCCCTATATCAAAAGAGGATAGAATCAACGGTGGATAGGCTATGCGCAGCTATGCCCGTGTTTAGCAGGCTATTTCCCTTATATATATGAGTTATACTCAATAATATTTTTAAAAGAATACTTTAAAGTTAAAAGTTATAATTAAGTTTGAGTATGAATTTAAATTGTGAATTTGGGATTAAGTATTTAGACTTTAATTACTCAAGGTTTTATAACAATTGTGATTATTTCTTACTTAAGAATTGTTTTTAAAGGATTTATAAAATAAGTAATAGATAAGGATTTATTATTTAAAATATTAAAGACTTTTCTAATAACATATTTAATTTTTTTATTTATTTTTAAGTATTATCTTTATTTTTATAAAATTCATCAAAAAATTAAGTGTTTTTAAACATTTATTTTATGTTTAATTTGTAAAACTCTAAATTAGTGTTTTTATAAAATAGTAAAGTTATTTTGATATACAAAAATGATTTTTTATTTATTTTTAGGGTTTTTTCTTATTTTATAAAATTTCATTTAGGATTTAATTGTGTTAATAATTATTTACTTTATATTTATTTTAAATAAATAAAGTTATATTTTTATTAAATAGATTTTTTTCTTATGATAATTCTAACATGTTAAATATATTTTTATGATTTTTCAATAATTTTCTATAGCTAAAAATGTTTGGAGGTTATTTTAGTAATTCATTCATTTTTTATTTTATTTTATTTCTTAACCTAATCAACTTGGGCCGTTTGGTGGATATGTGGGCTGGCCTGGCCCAACTGGACCATGCCATACTTTCACCCCCGGCCCACCCCCTCACTCCACACACACACACGCACACATAGACCTCATCCTCCCCTCTCTTGCTCCCGTGTGATGCCGCCGTCGCCGCCACTCTGGCTGGTTGCCGCCCGACCTCTGCTCCGCCGCCTACCGACGAGGCTCCGACACAAGCACCCCTAGTGATTACCCCCGCCTCGGTGCTGCTCTGCTTCACCGCTTGTGCCCCTGTGAAACCCTAGCCGTGCGGTTCGGCTAGGTCGTCGGCGCGACACCGCTGGCCCCCGATGTCCCTGGCTTCTGCTCGAGGATGTGGTGCTCCGACGCTCCTCTGGCATCGCCCTGGTGCAATGGTGAGGAGATGGTGCCGTCTTCCTCCCTATGAGCTCTATGAACGCGGCTTGGTGCGGGTTGCAGCGCCCTCTGGGTGCTCCCCATGCCGCCGTGTTCATCCTCGATGTCGGCCACTGCTTCCTCTTCCTACCCTAGCGAGGACCACAGGTATGTTGTCCCCCTTTTCACTCTCTGGTCTTCTTTGCCTTCTCCCTCTCTGAATCCTCTCAATACCATGTGATTGACCATGTTCAGGAAATAAAAGTTGATTTCTTGAGCAAAGTCCAATTGATTAGAGTAGTAGGTTTGGCAGTGTAGTTGATTTTTTGATTAAGTGCTTAATGCCTCACTTGATTTGATACATGTACTATTGTTGTCTGTAAAAATAGAGCATGTGCTGTTGTGACTTGATTCATAACTGGCTTAGTATTATTCTGGTGGTTATTTGTGGCATATTTGGCTGCTATGATATTATTTTTTATGACACTGAACTTTTATAGTGTTGTTGACTGAAAGAATTCAGTTACAGTCATGTTTATTTCACTCTTGAATTAAAACATGGGAGGGAACAAGTACCACAATGTGTGGTTGTATTATTTACTTGATGTATTCCTATTTGGCTTGTATATCCACGATTCTTGTGGCTATGCTGCTGTGCCAAGTTGATTAAGTATTATCTCTATGTGTTGGTAGTGTTTTAAGGTATCAACTTGACAAAATAGCTATATGATTCCTAAGAGAAAGGTATTAGGAAAAGGATTTGGGAATCACATTTGTTTGAAATGAATGTTGGCAAAAATTAAATAGTGGCTTCTGCTATTTTGTGTTGTTACTATGGTGCCTTATAATGTGAGTGTGCACAGTAATAATCAGATAACATGATATGCTGCGATAATATGCTACTATGATGTACCCTGAGTGGTAAAGTATGGAAATAATCTTATAGCTAGTGATGCAAAAGCCTGAAGCTATAGTTGTTTTAAATTGGCTGGCTAGGAATTCAGATATGACGGCCAAGGATGCATATGACTAGTTCATATGTATAATCTTTCTATAACATTTCTTGTTAAAAATTTAGAATTTCCTTAGCCAATGATATCTTAATTTGAGGCTTTTGGAATTGTCCTGTCAATAAGATAATGGAAGATTTGAATGATTCCTTGTTGTTTAAACTAGGAAAATGATTTGAAATCATTTGAATCACATAAATGCATGGTATACTAGCTTATGGATGCTTTTATGATATAATTGATGAAGATAATGATCTCCTTGAGATTGTTATTGTTCTCCTTGTTTGTCCATATATGATGAGCAAGCAGTTGTTAAGGTATAAAATTTATTCATGTGTACTGATGGTTTAAAGAAAAATATGGTGATTAAGTCTAGCTTAGTAACTCATGTGTCACTAGCTAGACATGATGGCAAGTTATGTGGTACTTCCTTGGAAGGTGCATATATACCCACTTGTTTAGCTAGTTTGTGTGCTACAGATGGCTAGCTATATTGATTGTCATAATTCTTTTTCTTAGACCCAATGATGACAAACACCTACCAATTAAATATACTTGATGGATGCATAATTACTATGTGTGTGTAAACATTTCTGGGACAGATCCATGTTGATTTGGACCAGTTATGTTCAGAAGATGGTTGGAAATAATTTATGTGATTTACCTTTTGTGGTGATGTTGATCTTAATATTGGTCAGTTCTTGGCCTCTCTGCTTACTAGCCCTGCTCCTCCTGGACACTTCCATTAGTATGCTCCTCCTTATTCCCATGTCTAGCTTCTTCTACAACTGTGACCTGGATTTCTTTCCCTAGAGATGCTGCCTTGTCTTGATTTCCTCCTTGTCTTAGCTCTTGGATGTCTCCTGGGAGCAACCAGAGCTAAGGTGTGATGATTTGGTGGAAGGATTGAATGTGTGTTCTTGAGAAGAACATGTACTGTGAATAGAACTGGTGGATGTGGAAAGGAAGTAGTAGCAGTACTGATACGGTTGGTGTTCCTTTTGTATGGTTGGTACCTTCCCTGATGTGTTCCTGTGTTGACAGCAAGGTTTGCTTGCATGCAGTGACTGTGATGTGTGCCTGTTAGTGTCATATGTGGATCAGATCAAGTGAAACTTGATATTTGCTGTCAATTCACCTTTTTACCACCTCATCTGGCTTTGGTGAAACTTGCCCCTGTACTGGCCTGTGATGCACTAGTCTGAGGCTTCTTTTTATGATAAGATCAGATACACACATTGGTGAAACTTGCCCCTTCAATTTAAAATCTCAATGATGTGTCCAACAGTGCATTTCACTGTCAGACTGAGAGCAAAGATTTAACTAAGTCCTCATTTTGTTTCTTCTTTGTCTTTTTGTTTTGTTTTGTTTTGTTTTGTTTTGCAGGGTGAAGAATAAGGAGAGTTGAAGAACAGAAGACATAGGACTAATTAGGAAATTAGTTTAGGTTTTCTTTTTTTATTCTTTTACAACTTTATTTGATTCTTAAATATTGTATTCTTCTATTAGTGTAATAAAGTTCATTTTTCTCTTTGTTAGTTGAAACTTGTAAGGATTTGTATCTTATTTAATAAAGTTTACTTATTTCCTTTTTTTCTTCTTATTCCATTCATTTGTAAAAACAATGTAATATATATTTCTTCTTGTAATAAAAATTACTTGAGTTACTCCATTTATGTAATAAAGATTATATTTCTTTATACCATTTTGTATTATGATTATGAAATATCCTATAATACTTTAAGATTTAAATTTAAATCCAAGTTATATTCGAATTGTATGATCTCATATTTGAAGTCTTGAATGCAAATTATTTTCCCAAAAATTATAAATTCAACAAAGGTCATGTCCAAATTCCTAACCCCCATCTAAGATGAACTAAACCCCATTTCTCCAATGGCTAGAGAAACACTTATCTCTTTGTGTTTTAAATTTTAATTCGAATAATTGTGAATATTGAATCTTATTCATAAATAAGAATTCACCTCTACCTTTTATTATATTTTAATTTCCAATTCTTATTTTATTTCAAAAAAATTTAATATTCAAATCGATCAAGTAAATATGCAGATTTGAATTGTCTTCCCCTCAAATACAAAAGTACAATAGAGGTCATGTCGAATTCCATCGCACATGTCCTGGTGTTTCCATCAGAACAAGAAAGATCTCGATCCCTCTATAGCCTCTTGTAGTTTTTCGCGAAAATTCCCCGGATTTTCTTATGCATGAATGCAATGCACAAATCTGTGTCCTCTTTATTTCTAGGTGCTAATCCTGGGATGTTACAGGATCCCCGCAAACACAACATGCATGATTACAAATAAATTAGATCTTGATCATGAACGAAGCTCACAAGATCTATACATGAAAGCACAAAGGAGGAGATACAACCATCTAGCTACTACATGGACCCATAGTCCAAGGTGGAACTACTCACGCATCATACCAGAGAGAAGGCCTCCGGGATGATCTCCCCTCTGGCAGGGTGCCGGGAAGAACTTCAGATCCCCCGATCTAGGGACGATGGTGGCAGCGGCTACAGACGGTTTCGTGGATTTCTGATCGGGTACTCAGGGTTTCTGCATCAGGGGCTTCTTATAGGCGAAGGGGCGAGACTGGGAGGTGGCCAGGGCCACCAAACCCTAGCCAGGCGCGGGCCCACCTGCCCCCGCGCCTGGGGTGGGTCTGCCCTCCCCCCCTGGCTGGCCCCTTCGGCTCTCCTCTAGACTTCTTTTTCCCCACAGAAAGTAACTGACTTTGACGTTTGTCCCGTCCAATTCCGAGAATATTTCTTTACTAACTTTTCTGAAACCAAAAACAACAGAAAACAGGCATTTGGCACTATTGCAACTTGTTAATAGGTTAGTAATAGAAAACATGTAAAAAGCACCTCAAAGTGTAGACACGCAAAGCAAAGTAGATACAAAACAAGCATGGAGCATCAAAAATTATAGATACGTTTCCAACATATCAGCATCCCCAAGCTTAACTCCTGCTCGTCCTTGAGTAGGTAAGTGATAAATAGAATAATTTTTGAGGTGACATGCACCCTCACAAAGATCCAACCATTTGCAAACATTGAAAGCTGGGATTAAAGAACTCTAAACATGTGCATGAAATATGGAGTTCTAACAATAGGACATAGTAACTATGCATGCAACATGACAAGCTACAAACAAAGATCATGAATAACATGCATTGAAAAACGTTTGTTTGTTTCACATGCAGAAAACATAGCATAGTGGTAATCAACTTGTCCCTCATAGAGTAGCAATATAATGCATAGGACACCTGCAAAGTTGACAAGGGTGACTAGAAACAAGTAGCACAAGAGCAAATAATAACACAATATGCATCAATCAATAAGCTTTGGAACACTGCACACAGAATGACAACTATGCTCTCTTAATGGTGCCTAAAGGTAGAAGGTGGAGACTCAATAATGGTGGAAGAAAGGCCTTTTTTGTAAAGGAATCAGGGATTACAAGTTTCAAAAAGAGCTTCCAAAAATTATGGTACTTGTTAGATTTTAGCCCTCATTGCCCCTATCATAAGCATCTTGAAGTGGTTAAGGTTAAAGTGGCAAAGCTGGAGTATATGCTTGACAAAGTATAAGTTGGCAATCTCATGCCCCTTTGAATACGAGGGCCACACCTCATGCATACTCAATTTTGGGTCTAGGTAAGTTCTTGTCACTGTAAGTATTTGCATATCATTGGGAACCGCCAACGGGGTACCCCTTGCACATGGTACAGGAGATTTCCCATAACCAAAATGACAAGGCAAGCAGACAATGAGCATCTCATCAATTCTTCTTATGTACCATGGGAATATGGTGCTTTTTTATCTCTTTCCTCTTTTCTCAATGTGTCTCTCTTTTTTTAAGAAGAATGCTTCATAGATGTCACTATGGTGATGCTGCAAGTTTACACCATGATTAGGCATGGCTTAGGCTAGCGGCCGAGGCGTTTCTCTAACACAGGATACAAACTTCATGACCTTCCAAGTTCCCGCTTTATTTCACACCGGTGACATCCATAGACAAAAGAACATGATATCAACTGAGTACAACAAGGTACAAGTGCAATGTTGAAAACGTTCCCTGTGGCAGCACGGTTCTGCTAATTCCAACTTATA
Organism: Avena sativa; assembly: GCA_916181665.1. Taxonomy (NCBI): domain Eukaryota; kingdom Viridiplantae; phylum Streptophyta; class Magnoliopsida; order Poales; family Poaceae; genus Avena; species Avena sativa. The sequence goes on from OV702282.1 coordinate 171,007,308, forward strand.
AGTGCAAGAATATACAACAAAGTTGTCACAATGGTTCAAGTTTATTAGGGGCAAAGAATAAAGTGTTCCATCAAGTTCGTGAGGGCTTTAATCACTAAGTTTTCGCATAACAAAATAGTTTTTAATTGGAAGATAGATGAAAATAAGAATATAATTGGAATGGTGTAACACACCATGCATAGGAGTTTATAGTGGAAACTTTGGAATAACTTGGTTTCTTGGGAGTTGGAGGCATGAGTAGAACTTACTCATACAAGTGGAGGCTAACAAAAAGACTGGGAGCAACCAACTAAGAGAGCAATAATGGCCAAAATCATGCAGTGCAACAAAGCAAACTAATCAAAGCAAAGAGTGGAACTACAAGTCAAGGACTAAATAATCATAGAGTCTAATGGTGACTTGCCATAGTCATAACATGGTGTGAGCATGTGCCAAGTCAACCCAAGCAAAACATCAAAGGAGAATACCACAATACTATGCTTTTGCATGCTAAAACAACGCATAATTTTTTCAAGGCACACTAAGCAATCCCAATTGTTTGGAACAAGACATGCTACAGCAATAATCACTAACAATAATGCTAAAACAACACCTAGCATGTCATGCTAAAGTCTAAGTCACAGTCAATGCAAGCTCCTCTTGTACTTCAAGCAAAAACTTACTACTCCTTCCAAACACCAAGCAAACTTATTTGCAAAACAACACAGCAAGAAAGGGGGTCCAAACTACTTTATTCAAGCAAACTAAACAAACTAAGCAAATCAAACGAAAACTAAGACGCTCCAAGAACAACACAACTATGCATGAAACAATAAAAACAAAGTGTCTAGACAGACCTGAGCTTTTTATTGATGAAGAAGGGGATGCCTTGGGCATCCCCAAGCTTTGACGCTTGTACCTCTTGGATATTTATTGGGTGACACCATGGTGGCATCCCCAAGCTTGAGATTTTGTCCATTCTTCATATCATTACATCATTCTCTCTCTACACCTAAATTTTTTCCTTCATACAAAACTTCACACAATCTTCATTAGCAACATTAGCTTATTCAAAAGATATTAGATCTCTGGCAAAGCTTTGGAACAGCAAGGTTTTTCACTAAAAACACAAGCTACTGTAGTAACTCCTTAAAAAAGCTCAATTTACCTGAATAGAACTCAAAAAGGAATCAATAAGAAGGAAATGCAAATAATGGCAGAAATCTGTCAAAACAGACCAGCAGGTAGAAACGAATTTTTTCGAACATCTTCTGTTGCTCAAATCAAAAAGTGTTGAACTCATGAAGTTAGCTAATATACTGTGGGATTTATTCGTAAATTTTGAGCTCAATCCGAGTTACAGAGCCTCCTCACGAATTGTTTTGGTGGAGGACAGAAATCTGTTTCGAGACAGCAACTTCCAAAATCTTACTTCCCTCTCATTAGAGGTCATTCTTGGCACAAAAATCAAACAAAAAGGATAAGGAGAGGTCATTACAGAGATAATAACTTCCAAGACTCAAGGAAACTCTTGGGTTATCTCCCAACAAGTACTTTTCTTTAACGCCTTTAAGTTGGGCACAAGAAGCAACAAGAATCAAGTATTTTCAAATGAAGAATTGCCCCTCTTGTTCCTTCTTTTCTTACCTTTATTTTTCTTCTTAGGGAATATATGATTGCTTGCCGGGGGAGTAAAGTGCATGATGCCTTCTCCCACGTCTATTACTGCACCAAGGTGTTTCAGTAGAGATCTTCCAAGTGTGATTTGTCCTTTGCCTACACATTCAATAACAAGATAATCAGTAGACACCATTTTCCCTGAGATTTTTGTAAACACACCTTCAGCTATTCCAGTGGGCAATATAGTGGCATTGTTGGTAAGAGATATTTCCTCTCCTCCTTCAATAAGCCCCCAAAGACTCAAGGAATCAAAAATATCTTTAGGCATGAGACAAAATTCAGACATGATATCACAGCGAGCATCACAAAGTGCAGTATTTATTGAGGCTTTAATTGTGGGAAACCAATTTGAAGGCTCAGAATTTATGGGAACATAATCATGGTAAGCCCTAAGAGTGTGATAGCAACTATTCATGGCAGCAATACTGGTCTCAAGATGGTTCAACCTAGCAAAAATACTTGTGAAAGAGGAATAGACTTGCCAGGTGTACCATAGATCATGATTAATTTCCTTATAGCATCATAAGCTTCATCCTCAGTACAAAGCAAAAAATCTTTTTCAGCGACAGCATCCAAAGCATATCTATAACAAAGAGCAATACCGCGGTAGAAACTGTCAATAACCAAGCTGAGGCTTACCTCAGGCTCAGTTTCCCTCTGGAAAGCAGAGATTCTAGACCAAGCTTCCTTAAAAATTTCTTCACTTTTTTGCATAAAAGTGGAGATTTCTACCATAGGGGAAATAAAGGCAGACCCCAACATGGCAGCAACTAGAGCAGGAACTAATTTTTTTTGTGTTTTTGAATAAGGCAAGCAAACCAAACTAGACTAATTTTTTTGGGTTTTTTGAAAAGAGGCAAACAAAACCAAGCAAAAGAAACAAAGCAAACTAAAAACAAAGTAAAGAGAAAGGAAGTGAAGGACTCCCCTAATGAAGACGTCCTTAGCCTCCCCGGCAACGGCGCCAGAAAACTTGTTGATGACTCCTTGATGGCGCCAGAGAACTTGGTGCTTGATGTGGAGTCTTGTTGGGAACCCCAAGAGCAAGGTGTGAAGAGCACAGTAGCAAGTCTTCCCTCAGTTGAGACCGAGGTTATCGAACCAGAAGGAGGAAGGAAACGTCACACATGTGTTGCAAGCAACGCGGAGACCTGCACAACACAAAATCAAGACTTTGCCCCAACGAATCAGTGAGGTTGTCAAGCTCACCGGTTTGCTGTAACAAAGGATTAAACATATGGCGTGGAAGGTAATGGTTTGTAGCAAGTAAAAAAGTAACAGTGGAAGATGTATCAATGGTAAAGATTGGATCGGGGTCCATAGTTCACTAGAGGTGCTCTCCTTAGATAAACAACATGGCATGAAGGGTAAACAAATTACAGCAGGGCAATTTACAGGAACTGAGCAAGGCATAACAATGCGATTACTAACCAGAAAGATCCTATGAGGTTGATTGGGAAATACAACAATATACATAGACCTCTATCCAGCTGCATCTATGACTAGAAGTCCACCTTCAGGTAATCATCCGAACCCCCTCCAGTATTAAGTTGCAAGCAACAGACAACTGCTTTAAGCAAAGTGTGTAAGGTAAACAGTCCACATGTTCCATGAACAAGAGACCGTTGTTTTCTCCCTAGTAGCAATAGCACATCTACAACCGAAGAGATTTCTGTCACTTCCCTTGGAAACTAGAGGCATGAACCCACTATCGAGCATAAATACCCCCTCTTGGAGTCACTAGCAACTACTTGGCCAAGATAACCACTAGCAACGGAGACCATGCAAGATCACAAACAACACAGACATGATAGAATCATAAAGACAAAACCATTAATCAAACCAACATAATAATCTCAATATCCATCGGATCCCCGCAAACACAACATGCATGATTACAAATAGATTAGATCTTGATCATGAACGAAGCTCACAAGATCTATACATGAAAGCACAAAGGAGGAGATACAACCTTCTAGCTACTACATGGACCCATAGTCCAAGGTGGAACTACTCACGCATCATACTGGAGAGAAGGCCTCCGGGATGATCTCCCCTCCAGTAGGGTGCCGGGAAGAACTTCAGATCCCCTGATCTAGGGACGATGGTGGCGGCGGCTACAGACGGTTTCATGGATTTCTGATTGGGTACTCATGGTTTCTGCATCGGGGGCTTCTTATAGGCGAAGGAGCGAGACCGGGAGGCGGCCAGGGCCACCAAACCCTAGCCAGGCGCGGGCCCACCTACCCCCGTGCCTGGGGTGGGTCTGGCCCCCTGGCTGGACCCTCCGGCTCTCCTCTGGACTTCTTGTTCCCCACGGAAAGTAATTGACTTTGACGTTTGTCCCGTCCAATTCCGAGAATATTTCGTTACTAACTTTTCTGAAACAAAAAACAGCAGAAAACAGGCATCTGGCATTGTTGCAACTTGTTAATAGGTTTGAAGGGAATATGCCCGAGAGGCAATAATAAAGTGGTTATTTTCGTATTCCTTGTTTATGATAAATGTTTATTTTACATGCTATAATTGTATTAATACGGAAACGTTAATACATGTGTGTTTAATAAACAAAAAGAAAGTTCCTAGTTATGCCTCTCTTATAAACTAGCTCGTTGATTAACATGATGATCAAAGTTTCCTGATCATGGACATTGGATGTTGTTAATAACGAGGTCACAACATTAGTGTAATGATGTGATGAACATTCATCGGAAGTATAGTATTACGATCAAAGTCATTGAGTTTATATTGCTATAACAACTTACGAAGTGATCCTAATCCTTAGACCATGAGATCATGTCAATCACTAACACCGGAAGAGTTTCTTGATAACATCAAACGTCACACCATAACAGGGTGATTATAAAGATGGATTCAGAACTAATAAAGTGTTATGTTGAGGCTCATGGATCGAGAGTGGAATTTGTTCATCCTGATGACGGATAGATATACTCTAGGCCCTCTCGGTGATATCACATTGATTAGCTTGCAAGCAAGTGATTTGATCACTAGAATGTTATATCATGGGAACGAGAAAAGAGTGCATGTTAGTAACGAGATAAAACTAGGTATGGAGATACCGATAATCGAATCTCGGACATGTAATATATCGCGAAACAAAGGGATTAAGATACTAGCGTAAAAGGTTCCGACGATCACAAGAAAGTCATCGTTGAATGTGTGGGAGTCAGTATGGGTCTCCAGATCCCGCTTCTGATTATTGATCCGAGAGGGGTCTCGATCATGTCCGCATTATTCACGAACCGTAGGGTGACACACTTACGAGACACCGACATCCAATTGGAGCAAAAGTTTCATACCGAAAGAATGAACAAGCGCAGGAATTTATTTCACTAGATACCGAAACAGGTTTTTAGGTGAAATTGCAAAAAGTGTTTCTGCATGTGAAATGAAATACTAGCAAGGGGTTATATGTGAATGTTTTTCATTAAAGTAATTGACAAAATTCTGAATAAATAAAAAGAGTTTTATTTAATGAGAGTTTGCATTAAATCTGGTGGAAATTTAATGGGAATTTGAGTGGGTTTTTGAGTGGAGGGAATTGAAAGGCATTTGAGTGAGTGGAGTGTCCACCCACATGAATGTGGAAGAGGTGGGGGCAGCCCCATGGCTGGGCGCATGGCCCCTTGGGTGCGCCCCTCTCCCTATAAAAGGATCCCCCTCCCTCTCTCTCTCACTCACACCTCCTCATGAAGGATCTCTCTCCCCCTCTAGAATTTATCCCCCATGGTCTCGGACTAGCGAGATACATGTTCCCGGTGGCTATTAGGCAAGAAAGAGTTGTGCTTCCGCTGCATCGCTGGAGCGAGGAGTCGGAGGTTGCTCGGTGCCTCGAACGTGTGTGCGAGCACGGATGCGCTGCTGTTTTGCGGCGCTAGGACTTCCTCTCGATCTTGAGATTGGCAAGAGATCGTCTACATCAACCACGAGTTTGTACTCGTTAAGCTTTGTCGGTCTTCAAGGGTATGTTCTCTACGGATATACATCCGCCCGTTGTTTGTATCTAGTAGATAGATCTTGGTACATAGTTGTTCCCATCGTAGGAATTTTTTTGTTTTCTATGCTGCGAACCCTTCAAGGTTAGTACCAGAAAACATGTAAAAAGCACCTCAAATTGTAGACAAGCAAAGCAAAGTAGATACAAAACAAGCATGGAGCATCAAAAATTATAGATACGTTTCCAACGTATCATTGGGTCATTCCCACCGGAGGAATCGATCCCATGGACAGATCTGATACCTCTCCTCCTCTTTTTATCCTAGGGTTCATCTCTAGATGTGTTTTGAGGATTGGTGTTGATTTTTCCATTGGAATCACTTGTTTGCGTGCACTCTAGTACTTTAGCCTTGTTGCATTGCCCGATCTACTAGATTCACCCTCACCAGCATCTCCCCATCTCATGCCCGAGCCTCCCGATCGGAGATTCTGGCCAAGGGGCCGGAGACTCCGGTCCACAAGACCGGAGACTCCGGTTTGAGCTGGAGACTCCGGTATAAGGTGCGGAGACTCCGGTGTAAGATGAATCAAAACAGTTCAGAAATGCATCAAAGCTCTTGTACTGCAGTTTTGGGACATATATACTCATCTCCATGCTATCTCCCTCACTATTGTTCATAGGTGATTGTTCTAGCCGTCCTCTTCGCACCAAGGCCAAGTCACAAAGGGGCACTGCTCGCTATGATGAAGCCCCAGGGTCAGTTTGTCGTGCCTCCTTCCAACAGGAGGCAACGGGCACGTGATGCAGCCTATTTGAGGAGGGAACAGGAAAGGGCTGAACGAGAGGACCGCGGCAAGAAGCCCAAATATGACAATCTTCAGTCTTTGGCCAAAATGTCAAAGGAGGAGTTCCGTGAGCTGAGAAAGACTGACTTCTATGGGTTGCCTCGTACCAGCGATGACCCTCGTTTCTGGAGGAAGGAGCAGGCTGTGTTCATGAAGGATGTGTATGGAGTGCTCACCAAATCACCTGTATGCCCTCAGAAGTTCATGAGTGTTGAGCAGATGAGGCCCAGCCCCTACTTCAATGATGCTCTGTGGATCTTTGAGAAGTTGGGACTGTTTAACTTGATGGAGCTTCGTGAAGACTACAATATCTACCTTGTGCAGCAGTTCTGCGCCACTGTAGTGTTTGGGTCTGATCAAGACAAGACCATGACTTGGATGTACGGCACCACCCGCTGCATAGCTACATCCCATGATTTTGCCAATGTCATCTTTGAGACCTTTCATGGTGTATCCACTCCAGTTGGGCTGTGCATGCACTCTGCGGCTCTTGGTGAGAACAAGATGAAGCTTGCACCTCTGTATGGCAGCGAGGGTGTTGTTGGGGGGTCCAAGGGACTCAAGCCTCTCTACAACCTGATGTTGAGGATATTCCGTCATACCATCGCACCAAGTGCTGGGAATGACGATGCTATTAGGGGTGGGCTAGTCAACCTTCTTTATCATACCCACCGGACCTACAATGCTGGCCCAAAGGTAGATGTTGATCCTATTGATGTGATGGATTTCATTTTTTAGGAGATGTTCCATGTTATTCTTTTCAATAAGTCTCCTCCATATGCACCTTTGGTTATGAGGCTCATCAACTCCAAGGAGCATGATTCCCCACTTGGCATAGCACCACATCTCACTGAGCACGCATTGGTCTCACTGCAGCAGAAGGGGCATATGGGGCCTGCTCCTAGGCGTCGCTATGGCGATGATGAGGAGGATATTGAGACAGAGAGGGTCCCCTCTCCACCTAGAGTTTGGAGGAAGAATGCCTCCAATGCACCTATGCCTTCCATGACTCGGGACTATGTACATGAGCGGGTCAAGAAGGCCACTTTCTGGGAGAGGACCCTTTGTTGCATGAATGTAGACATACGTAAGCAGCAACATGCCTCCTACCAAAGCAACCGTCGCATTGAGAAGCTCCTCAAGGAGATTAAGGAACAAGGTGAAGGGGATGATGAGGAAGGAGAGGATGAGTACAATGATGAGCATGGTGCTCAGAAGTCCATAGAGTCTGACCACACACTCTCGTTTGGGGCATGGAATGTCCAACAGGATAGCCTGGTGGATTGGAAGACCTTTGCTGATGTCACCTCTGGATACGGGTACCAGGGTACCTCCTCTTCTCGCCCTCACGGCAAGGGGCCTGCAGTTCCTGATGATGCCGATGATGATGACTTTGATGAGTATGGTGAGGATTAGGATGAGGATGAGGAGGACGAGGATGACGAGGACTACTAAGTTGCTAGGGCGCTAGCTTAGGTCTTTTCCTTTTTTCGGTGTTTCGATGCCAAAGGGGGAGAAGACATTATCAACAATTTGCTTGGGTTTGGGATTTGGATTCGCTCTTATTTGCTTTCATTTGCCATATTTGAAATTTGAACTTCATGTGTGTTATTTGTCGTTTATGTGTGTGACTATGTGCTTGTGCACCTACTATTGTAACTCATGTGAGAACTATGTGTGTTATCGTTGATACTATCTATCTTGCATGATTTACTTGTTTACCGTATTGCACATAGTCAGGGGGAGCTTCATACAAATTACTCCATGCAAAAATCACTTGTTGTCATCAAACACCAAAAAGGGGGAGATTGAAAGGACATTTATTGTCATAATCACTTTTGGTGTTCGTTAACAACAAGTAGATCATTTTACAGTTTGTCATTGTCCACAGGTTGCTATTATGATAAGTGAAAAGTACCCTCACACTTTGGAAAGATTTCTGCAAAGCTTGACATTGTTCTGGAAGTTTCAGACCAGAGTCTCCGGTCTGGCTGGACCGGAGTCTCTGGTGTGGGCCGGAATCTCCGCAGGTATCTCCGGTGGTGGCTTCAGGAATCTGGCTGGGACATTCTGTATAGGGGTGAGGAGCAAGGTCCGTAGGCTTCTCCGGAATCTCCGGTTTGGGCTCAGACCGGAGTCTCCGATGCTAAAGGACCGGAGTCTCCGGCCCAGTTGGCTCGTATCAGGCCCTGGTCAATCAGAAGGGTGGTCCGGCGGCTATACCGGAGATAGGCCGGAATCTCCGGTGTAGACCGGAGTCTCCGGTGTACAGACCAGAGTCTCCGGTCTGGATTTTCTCCAACGGTCAGAAAACGGTTCGTGGACAGGGTTGCTTATAAATAGGGACCCTTATCCCCTTCCTCCAGCTGCTCGACCTGCTCAAGAACACAAGCTCCATTAGAGATACCAAATCTACAAGATCTCTTCATCCAACCATCCAAAGTCATTGATCTTTGGAGAATCGAAGGAGGAGGCTTTGATCTACAGCTTCACCAAGAGAGATCTTCATTTCCCCTCATTAACTTGAGGGCCCCATGCTCTAGTGTTTCATTGGAAACCCTAGCTTTGATTTGGTTCTTACAAGCTTATCTTTGATTGTTTTGACAACTTGCTTGTATTTGGGAGCCTCCAATTAAGTTGTGGATGTGTGCCCCGAACTTGTTGTAAAGGTGCCGACTTCCACCTCGAAGGTTTCCGATATAGTGGAAGGTGATCGATCCCCTTGGGGTGAGGTTCATTGGAGAACAAGGGAGGCCTCTCGTGGCGTTGGTGGTTTGAAACCACCCCCTCTCCAAACGTAGACGTACTTCCCCTAAAAAGGAAGGAACTAAGGGAAACAAATCCTTGTGTCTCCGTGTCCACCACTTTGGTTACGTCTATCCTTTACCGCACTTTACTTACTTGTTCTTGCTTAGTGTTGTGCTAGTTGTTGCTTGTTTGACATATAGGTGGATTCACCTTAGTTGCATAATCTAGAGAATTTACCTTTCTTGTCAAACCCTAAATTGAAAACGAAGAAAATTTGAAGTAGCACCTATTCACCCCCCCCCTCTAGGTGCCCATACGATCCTTTCAATGGGGAAAACTGAGTACAACTAAGAAACCAGGGGCACGAAAATAGAAATCCCTTAGAAATATAAGATGTTTTAGGTTTGTGAAGCTAATGTATCTAGACATATTTTAGTGTGTAGATTCATTTGAACCTATACAGTAAAAGGTGTCTAGATACATTTGTTTCACAAACCTAAAACATCTTATATTTCCAAACGGAGAAAGTATGTTTCAACTTTCAAAGTGGGTTGCTCGCGTGATCCAACTCTGGGGTGTCCACCTCCAAACACTAGAAGGTCGCCACCGGGCCATCGTACTCTGGCAGTTGCCGCCGTTCCCTCTTCCTAGTTGGCGGTGGCGGCTACACGTTGGTCGCTGAAGGTGACATGCAGTTTGCGCGACCTCCGTCGATATCCTTTGCACGGGAGGTAGGCACCTTGGGGCTGTGCCGGTGGTTCCGGGCTATGGGTGGATGGCTCTCTAACGGCGCAAGCTGGCGGCTTGGATGGGAAGCACAGAGGAGAAGATAGGGATCTAGTGCTGTCCTGGAGGCGGCAGCTACCCTATGGCGATGCTGCTCCCGGCTTCGGCTCAATCTTTGAGTTAGACCATGGGACCGAAAGGGCCAATGGCTGACCCGCTCATTCCGCTTGCTGGAAGCCGACCATTGGTGTGGGGACTGCTGGTCCGGCCCGAATATTGGTTGCGGTTCTAGGGTTTCTTTAGCGTGAAGATGGAGATCTGCTTGTTGCCTACCAACGTTGATCTGGTCAGGATAGGCGAGTTCTGAAAGGCTTCACCGATGAAATCCCATGAGGCTTGAGAATTCTCCGAGTAGACATAATTAATCCACATGATCGATATCGCAAGTTTTGCATGGTATCGGGCTGGCCTCTTCGCTGACAAAAATGATCGCTTATTCTGTTCCCACAATCGTTTCTCCACCTTGCTCCTCTCGCTGTGATGGATACCACATTATCTCCGCCAGTGATCAACCTTGGGGTCCCTGTAGGGGTTCGTTGCATGGAAAACAAAAAAATTCTATCGCATGAACACACACAAGCCAAGATCTATCTACTACATTATAGCAACGAGTCGATAGAGTACTAACCCTCGAAGATCCAAAGCGATTAATGAGAGCAGATTCTCATGGGTGATGTAGTCGTTCAGTTGCCGATCTCAAGATAGCGTAGACGCTCCTTCCGGCGCCATGTTCCGGCAGCGCTCCCGTAGTCGGTCACACATTCGGTACTCGATGAAGACCTTCCTCTCCCTTGTTCCAGCAGGAAGCGGAGGTTGTAGTTCTCCCCTTGCGATTCCGGAAGCACGACGGCGTGGTGTCGAAAGTAGAGGGAAGATCCTACAGGGCTTCGCCTAAGCCGGAGCGGGTTATGGTGGAGAACTAGGGTTCCCCGGCAATCTAGGGTTTATAGGCCGAAGAGGAGGAGGTGGAGCCGGCAGCGACTAGGACGGCGGCGGTGAGGTGCGGTGGTGACGCAAGGCGACGACGATGCGGCGGCGGCACGACGGCGGCACTGTGGTGGCGCTAGGCGGCAGCGGCGCTGCAACGGCGGCGGCTGGCGGCGCGGCGGCGGTGTGGGGAGGGGCTAGTTGTGGTGTGTCTTGGAGGACACCCCTCCCCTTTATTTATGAGAGGGAGGGGCAGATTGGGAGAGGGGAGTTTGAATCCTTCCCCAACTCCCTCTCCTACTAGGCTTGTGGCGGAGGGAGAGAAGGATTCTCTCCTTCCTCCATGAGAAAACATTGTCCCAGTTTGACTTTTCAAACTTGCCTTTTGACTTTCAAATTGGAGTTTAATTTCTTTCTTTCAAACGCCCAAGCAAGCAATCTAGGACATGATGTAATCATTCCAGTTAGTTATGACACATTCATGTACCCTTCCCCTTCCGGTCTGGTGAACCTTCTAGACCCTTCTAGAACATTCCGATGAAAACACCAGAATCATTCCCGAACTCCGAAATTGGAATTTCCTTATATGAATCTTATTCTCCAGACCATTCCGGATCTCCTCGTGATATCCCGAATCCCATCCGAGACTCCGAACAACATTCTGTCTCCCTAATTATATTCCATATATACTAAGTGTGTCTCCCTACAGTTCGTGAATAATGCAGACATGACCGATGAAAGGACTATATCTTCCCATGATGTTTTTGGTGTTAAATGACAATCCCAACCGTGTTTTTAATTGTGCTCTTGAGTTTCAGGGGAAACGTTGTTGATGTCTCCTTCTATTGTGATGGATGCTCTCTTGTGATCTTTTGAAGACGGTGGCCTTTTAGTCTTCTCCTAGTTTCTTTCCGGTTGTTGTTTTTAGGTCACCGTACTATTAAGAGGGGGTCCATTTTGGAAGGATGTGGGAAATCACTTCTTCTTGCACAAACCTATATGCACCGCCACAGCCATCCCATTATCCCGTGAGAGAGCGTGTTCCTGTTCTGTTGGAGCCTTTTGTGTCTCACCGGAACTTCCGGTCATAGGCCGGAAGTTCCGCTTAAACTTTTTCTGCGGGCTGTTCTACAGTTTGTTCCGACGCTAGTTCCGCCCCAAGTTCCGGTGGCGGCTCAGTAAACTTCTGTTTTAAAGTGTCCTATTTGCCGGAACTTGGCCGGAACTTGCATCAGAACTTGTCCTGCTAAAAGTTCCTGAGCGGAAATTCCGCCAGAAGCCGGAACTTCCGGTCAGATTCGCTTCGCGACCCAAAAGTTCTGCCTCTTGTTCCGCCCCAAGTTCCGGTGGCGGCTCAGTAACCTTCTGTGTCGAAGTGTGCTATTTGCCGGAACTTGGTCGGAACTTCCTCAGAAGTTCACCGGAACTTCCGGTCTGTTTTGACCGGAACTTCCGGTTGCGCTTCTGGAGCGGGCGTCAACAGTCTGATGACCGTTGGAGCCAGGCTGGGCGGAACTTCCGGCCTCTCACCGGAAGTCGCGGGGCTGTAACGGTTCAACGCGGGGGCCCTATTTAAGGCACCCCTTCTTCCTCCCACTCCCTCTTGAATTTTTCTCTCTCCTCCATTAATGCTTGAGCTTCACCTCACTAGATCTCTCTCTCTATCCACTCAAATGACTTGATCTTTTGAGAGGTGAGGGAGGTGACCTAGATCTACACTTCCACCAAAGAAGATTTGATTTCCCCACCCATCCTTTGTGGATCTTGTTGCTCTTGGGTTTCTTGGAACCCTAGACGGTGTAGGGCATCCCCGGAGCTAAGGCGTGTGTTGTAAAGCTTCGAGGTGTCGTTGAGGGCCTCCAATTGAGTTGTGGAGCCTCCCCCTCAACCTTGGTGTAAAGGTTTCGGTTGGCGCCTTCAAGGTCACCGGTTAGTGGATTGTGAGGCCTCCTTTGTGGGGGAGCTCACCGGAGAAGAAGGTGAGGCCTTTGTGGCGCTCGGGTGACCTTGTGTGGCCCCGACACCTCTTCAACATAGACGTAGCTCCTTGGGAGTGAACTACGGGAATTACATCTCCGTGTCCCCTCTCCGGTTACTTCGTTCCCTTCCTTTACTCCTTGCTATTTACTGTTTTTGTTGTTGGTGGTTGTTTTCTTGCATTTAGGTTGTTCACTTAGTTGCATCTCTAGATAACTTCCTTTCTCGTTGAGCCTAAAAGTGAGAAACAAATTAAAATTGGGTAGACGCCTATTCACCCCCCCTCTAGTCGTATCAAGTCGGTACTTTCAATTGGTATCAGAGCCCAGGCTCTTACTTCGGGCTTTACCGCCTAAGAGACTATGGCCGACGAAGGGGGTAGTGAAACTGAAAAATCCAAGAACTTGGCCACTATGGATGACCTCAAGCAATTGGAGTCATCCATGATGTCCAAGTTCGAGGAAATGATGACTCTCTTGCAGTCTCTCAAGCCAAAACCCATGGTTGCTATTGACACACCCCAACCCAACGAGGTTCCTCCCACCGTTACGGTGTCCGCCCCCGGGGTAACTCCCGCGGCTGCCACCACTCACTTGGGACTTGGTTTTGTTGCTCAAACCTCTACCAAGGTTCCAAGTGATAACATCGAGGAGCCCGAGAACCCAACTTCCAAAGAGGAAAATGGAGGAAAGGACTACTCGGCGGTACCCCCACCGCCGAAGTACACTCCAGATCCACCCATCCCCATGCCACATATTATACCTCAAGGAGCACCACCCATGCTAGATACGTCTAATTTCGCCAATTGGCAATATCTAATGCGCTCACATATTTCCAGCTCATCCATTGAGTTAATGAGGATTGTGGAGGATGGATTCTATCCATTTGACCCAAAGAAGTTGACACGAGGTGAAGTGGTGGACAAGCAACTCAATGCCATAGCTTTGGGAATGATTCAAAAGTCCTTGACTCCAAAGGATTTTGCTCACATTCGCCAATTTGACACTGCCAAGGGAGCTTGGGATCAACTCACCGAGCTCTTTGTTGGGAATGCTAGCATCCAAAGCTCCAAGTTTGATGAGATCAACAACGAGTGCGATGGTTTCGCAATGCAAGATGATGAGACCCCTGAAGACATGTATAGGCGCCTTAAGGTCCTTTGTTCCACTATGAGGGACCTTGGGGCTCACTATGTTGATGACAAGTTTATGAAGAGGAAGTTCATTCAAGCTCTTCTCCCATTTGAAGAACAAAAGCTCAACTCTGTCAAGGGAAGAACCAACTTTCACTTAATGACCTCCCAAGAAGTCTTGAGTGAAGTAATTGCCATGACTATTGCTAAGAAGAATGCGGAGTCCGCTCGAGCTAGAGCCATTGGATCAACAAAAGTGAACCTTGATTTGAAGGCCAAGGCTATTGAAGTTGATGATGATGATACATCAAGTGAGTGGTCTCAAGAGGATCTCAAATGTGCCTTCAACGAACATCTTGCTCTCGCTTCAAGGGCCTTTTGGAACAAGTCCGGATTCAAGTCAAGATCAAGGGACAACTCAAGATTCAACTCACCCAACAAGTCTCCCAAAGCAAGGTCATGCTACAATTGCAACGACAAGAGTCACTTCGTGGCCAAGTGTCCCTTTGAGAACCGTGAAGACAATGGTGGTCGTCTCATTCGCAAGGTCAAGTCAAGACCTCCTCATCCCTTGAACAAGAACTACGCCGTCAAGAACGCCACTAACAAGGAACGAGCTATTATGGTCCATGAAGAATATCTTTCGGGCACGGATGAAGATGATGATGATGAAGTTCATCGTGGAGAGATTGTGGGGGTTGCTGCTATTGCCACTACCTCAACTCCACGTCTATCCCTCTTCGACTCGCCAAATGAAAATGTCATCTCCTCCAACCAAAAGTGCTTCATGGCCAAGGCCACCGAGGTATCACCGAAACCCACTCCTCAACCTATCTCTAGTGAGCCTTCCTCTCTTGATCTTGTTGGTCTAGAGGTGAAGAAAGAGATGATTGACATGTGTGAATTTGTTGCTACCTTAGATGAAGAAACTAAAAACTGCTTTGAGTCCTTACTTGCACAACTTGACAATGCTAGAGATGCCTTAGATGAAAAGGAAGAACTTCTTGACTTGCTAAGTAAAAATGAAAGAGATGCCGCCGATGAAATTGCCTCTCTCACTCAAAGTCTTGAGGATGAACAAAATATGAGAATTAATCTTGAGGAAAATGTGTCTAAGCTTGTAGATGATCATAACAACACTTTGACCTCTACAATTAAAGAACGTGACCATGCTCTTGCTTTGATTAAGGTTCTCAAGAAAGAAAATGCTGAGTTTGTGGGTGCTCATGATAGGACTCAAAAGGATCTTGAGAAACTCAAAGAGGAACACAAAGCCTTGGAGAGTAAATTCTCAAATCTTTTTGAAGCTCATGAACAACTTCTAACTCAATTAACTTGTAATCTTTCCAAGTCTTCCGCTGTGCAAATTATAGACTTGTCTAGCTCTCCTAACCCTTGTTGCAAGCATGAGCATCTCATAGAGGAAGTCAAGGTTTTGAAGGATCAACTTGCCAAGACTAAGAAGAATAAGAAGAAGAACAAGAAGAAGAAAAAGAACAAGGGCATGGCCCAAGGAGTACCAAATGGCCTAACCCTCTTGCAAAGTGACAACTTTGCCGGAAAGAACAATCCCTCTTATATTCTTTGCAAATCTTATGATGGTCATGTATATGCTAGATATGTGGGAACATCTTACACGCATGATTATCATTGGGCCTTTTGGGTGCCAAAGGTTCTTGTCACTAACAAAAGGGGACCCATTGCAAAATGGGTACCTAAAACCAAGGCTTGATTTTCTTGTAGGACTATGCTTCCGGCGGATCAAAATGGGTGCTTGATAGTGGTGCCACGAGTCATATGACCAGAAGCAAGTCTATCATGACCGAATTGAGACCCAATATTACCAACACCATGGTCTCCTACGGTGACAAAACAAACTCTCAGGTTTTGGGTTTTGGCAAAGTGGTGGTACCGGATGTATCCTTGGTTGACGTCATGCTTGTCAAAACTCTTGGTTACAACTTACTCTCAGTTCGTGCTCTTGCTCTTATGGGTCTTTCTTCTTTCTTTAATTCTCATTCCGTGGTCCTCATGTGGAGCAAGTCTCTCAAGGTGGATTTTGTAGGATATGTAGAACATGACTTGTATGTGGTGGACTTTTCAGGGACCACTACTCCTCATGCTCTATGTCTCTATGTTAAAGCCGACAAGGGCTGGTTGTGGCATCGCCGCCTAGCCCATGTTAACATGAGGACTTTGCAAAGACTTCACTCTGAGGGCCACATCCTTGGAATTAACGATGTTTCTTTTGCCAAAGATCGTGTTTGCAGGGCTTGTATTGAAGGGAAGATGCATGAAACTCCTCACAAAGCGCTCAATCAAATCACTACCGAGAGGTGTTTGGAGCTCTTGCATATGGATCTCTTCGGTCCTCCCTCTCATGATAGCCTTGGAGGCAAGAAGTATTGCTTGGTTATTGTGGATGATTTCTCAAGATACACTTGGGTGTTCTTTTTCAAATACAAGAGTGAGACTCAACAAACCGTCATTGACTTTGCTAATGAGGTTCAACGGAAGCACAATGCAACTATTCTCTCAATTCGAAGTAACAATGGCACCGAGTTCAAAAACTATACCTTGGATGAGTTTCTTAGTGATGAAGGAATCAAGCATCAATACTCCACTCCCTACACCCCTCAACAAAACGGAGTTGCCCCGAAGAATAAGTCCGTGGTTGCTCCTCAAAAGTACATCAATGTGACTCACATGGAAGAGAAGCAAGTTTACTTTGAAGAGGCTCTTGATATCTGCCAGAAGTTTGGGCTGATTCCCCTCATGGAGCACCGTCAGAACTTTGATGTAACCGCTATTGCTCAGTTTTATTCAACTCTGTTTCTTCGCATGCAGTCCTCTACTGAAGGTGTGATGAAGTGGATGACCAGGGACGTGTTTCTTACTGCCACTTGGGCTGAGTTTGCTGAGCTTCTTGGCTATCCCATTCAGCCTGGCCGCGGGGCAAATGGTTGGCGTGTTCATGGTCCTGAAGCTGCTGATCCTGAGGTCCTGGAGCCTCTCTACATTGAAGGTTGGGGAACTCCTGGGTTTGTGAATCATCTGCTGCCAGTTTTTGACATGATGCGCAGGGTGTACTTGAACACCATCTCTCCCAAGGCTGGCAACTTTGATCAGTTTCATGGCTATCAGGTTGACCTCATGCATCAGACTTATCTTCGCCAGGACACTGACAGGTCAATGGATATTATGCACTTCATCTACTCAGAGATGTGGGCGGCTCTCATTGAAAAGCGCTCCTGCATCTATGCTCCTTACATACAGACTCTCATCAATCACAAGTGGCTTGAGGCGACTGGCAACCTCTTTCCTCAAGAGAACATCACCTTTCATGAAGAGAAAAGCTCCGTGTGAGTAAGCACCAGAAGCCTCGTACTCAGGAAGAAAAAGAAGTTGCTCTCAAGAAGGCTCGAGATGTTGCTAGTGGTCCCTCCTCTGCTCCTGGTGGCTCTAGTGCTGGTGGTCCTTCTCTCCGGAGGCAGCCGTCTTGGGCAAAGAAGCTGCTTGGGAAAGTGAAGAAAACTTTCTGCTTTCTGCAGGACCGCGAGTATCAGGCTTATGTTGATCAACGTCACAATATTCAGCGCCAGAAGGCCATCATGGCAGCCCTCAACATTCCTTGATCACCGGTCACTAGCTCTGTCACTGTTCCCAAGGAGGATTGGATTCGCGACAACTACAACTGGTCCGAGGATGAGTCTGAGGAGGAGGTCATTGGGTCCCTGGTTCTGCCCCCTCTCCCTCTCGTGGCTGGGACGAGTAGCTTGATCTTCTCTTCCTTTTTGGTGTCTCGATGCCAAAGGGGGAGAAAGATGTCTATTAGGTTGCCTACGGGATTTGCATGGGTTGAGTCGCGAGCCTGTTCTTGCCTTTGATCTTTTCTTACTCGCGAACTCTCTAGTTTATTTGTGTGCTTGAGGTTTTATGTCCGTGAACTTATGTGTGCTTGTGGACCATGTGGTATGATATGTTTGAGACTACGTGGTATCTTTGTGGTATCTTATACAATGCCGTGAGTGTGGTATCTTGTTGTCAACTTATGAGCTATTGCATATGGTGGTGGAGCCTCATTGCTCTTATTGTTATTAATACTGCTTTTGTCTCCACCTCATTTAGTTGGTTCTGGTATGATCTCTATCCCTTTTTGTACCTTGCACTTGTGCTATCTTTGCAATTGTTAGGGGGAGCCTCCGTGTATGTGTGCTTGTCCTGTCCTTAGAGGTCTTCTCTCTACCTTGCACACATACAGGGGG